>CM076850.1:76964759-78345381 GCA_039519185.1 Astragalus membranaceus | reverse complement strand
TCAAGTGAAAAGTATCCGGCGGGATAAAGAGGCCATTGAAGAAATACTCCGAGAATACCAACAAGCCTTGAGAAGGGAGCATGAGAGATCTGATGAGCTGAAAGACCATATCAGATATCAAGAGGAAGTTTACCACCAGCTGAAGATTGAGAGCATCCACTGGGAGAGCCGCTTTGTAGAATGGTCAGCAGGATAGAAAACCATGAAGTCTTCATGGAGTTGAAGAATGAAAGCTTACTGGAGGGACAGATTCTCAAAGTTGGCATGGCTGGCCGACCAAGCTATCATGGGCATCCCGAAAGCGTCTAAAAGAGGCTGACGCGGCAATGCACCCGTTCAACACCCCGGTCCAAGTTTCCGAATTTATGGAATTCTGCAAAATCCTGATTGCCGAACTTAGGGAGAAGGCTGGTAGCACCACTAGTAGAAAAAGAGAGAGGAGTGGAAAAATGAAAACCATTATGTATTTGAGCGAAATGTAAAAAAGCATTGTACTGTTTTTTCGAACTTTTATTTCAAAAATGCTGTACTTTTCCCCCATCAATGAAGTTTGTTTGTTTCACCTATTGATCCTCCTTTTGAAAATGCTTGAAACGTTAGTTTATGTACTTATGACAAATCAAGACACGCTTACAATTCTCGGCCTAAAATAATAAAACTCATGCACACATGCATCACTCATCTTTTCATCCATTCACATACTCATATCATGTATCCCGTCAACAGAGAGTAAAAGACAAGCTGGTGCGTCAACATCGCTATTGGACTCGTTCTCAGGCCAGATACATGGAAGCAAATCAGGACAATCCGCCTCAAGATAACCTGGATCAAGGCGATCCACATCAGGACGATTTGGGTCAGGATAACCAGAACCTAGGCAATCAAGAGCTTAGGGCAGAGATAGATGTGATGAAGCAACAGATGGCTGAGATCTTAAGGGTCCTACAAGCTTTGAAGAATGGGAATACAGATGAAGATGTCTCCGCTGGGAACACTGAAAATCAAGCTACCAACCCTCCTATTCCCAATGGACCCGGAATCCCCCATATAGTGTACCCTACCGGGGCTAACGAACAGGGTTACCAATGGCCTCCTTATGGACTTCCGCAAGGTTACACACCTCCGACAGTCGCTGCCAATCCGGAGGATGGTCCCTCAGGAGTCGTGGGACAAGGACATCCTGCGCCGATAGGTCACAACAGTAATCCGAGGGCACCGCAGATGCACAACCCGAGCCCTGTTGTCGCACCACAAAGATTTCCACTCGGCTACACTCCACCGCTGGTAGTCGATGCTCAAGCTCAAGGGTCCAGCCTCAGGAACCCCACTCATTCACATATCCCAAATGTGAACCCAGCCATAGTTCCGATGATTCATCCTTACTATGGTATGAGTGGACTCCCTCACAACTACTCTATGGAGAACCCTCAAGCCTAAGACAAACTGCAAATGCTGGAAGAAAGGTTGAGAGCAGTTGAAGGATTCAATTTTGGTGCAAGAAATGCACATGATTTATGTCTCGTTCCCAACGTGGTTATCCCCCCTAAGTTTAAAGTGCCGGATTTTGACAAATACAGGGGAGCAACATGTCCGGCAAGCCACCTAACTATGTACTGCAGGAAAATGGCTGCATTCGCAAATGACGATAAGCTGCTTATCCACTACTTCCAAGACAGCTTAGCTGAGGCAGCTTCAAATTGGTATATGTAGTTGACACCCACTCATATCCGGTGTTGGAAGGATCTCGCTGATGCTTTCCTTAAGCAGTATAAGTACAACACTGATATGGCTCCTGATAGGACTCAGCTACAAAACATGACTAAAAGAGATAATGAGTCCCTCAAGGAATATGCTCAGCATTGGAGAGGACTAGCAGCACAGGTAGCACCGCCTCTGTTTGAAAGGGAAATGGTATCTATGTTCATGGAAACTCTTCCTTCACCCTTCTATGAAAAATTGATTGGGAGTGTATCGTCAAGTTTCTCGGATATGGTCGTTATTGGAGAAAGGCTAGAGAACGGAATGAGGAATGGGAAAATCGCTTATACTTCCCCCGAAAACGCTAACCAGAGAAAGCCCTTCTCCGGATTTCCTAAAAAGAAGGAAGGAGAAGCCAACGCCATCACAGGAACCGGAAAAACTTCCTACTCCAATCCCTCTCACACCAATCCGTTCTCAGCACAAACACTATCTACCCCACCTACCCAAAATAACCAAGGCCATAAACGACAAAACTACTCAGTCGGAAAGTTCGTCCAGTTTGATCCAATCCCAATGTCATACTCCGACCTATTTCTCCACCTGCTCAGCCATAATTTAATCACCACCCGCCCAATGAGACAGATCCAGCCCCCTTTTTCCTAGAGGTTTCGACCCAAACACCACATGCGAATTTCATTCAGGAACAGTCGGCCATTCCATAGAAAACTGCAAGGCACTGAAGTATGTCGTCCAAGATCTAATCGCCTCGGGCTGGTTGAACTTCAAGGAAAACGGTCCTAATGTCGCTACCAACCCATTACCAGGACATGGGATGCCCTCAACTAATGCAATTGAGGACTCTGCAGAACCGTCCCTAATCATGAGGGTAGAATGCATCCGGACACCCCTGGAAGTGATTCATGCTAATTTGTGTTCCTTTGGGATTATTGAGAGAGAATTCCTTTGGGATTATTGAGAGAGAATGCACTGGAAAGAATCCATGCAATGACCATCACTGCAGTGGAAATTGTGAGGCGTTCAAACAAGTGCTTCAGGACCTATTGGACCGACATGTAATACAAGTGGGCTTTCAAAAGAGGGAAGACCAGGTGTCAACTATCCTATCGAGCAATGGCCAAAACAAGGATACTCGGAAGCCGCTAGAGATCCGCTATACTAAGGACTCGAAGTCGTCCCTGGGTATGCCTAAACCAATCACTATCCAAGTGCCAGCCCCCTTCCCCTACAGTGACACCAAGGCAGTCCCGTGGAACTACGGCGCGAAGGTCCAAGTGAAAGGGCCTCAGAACAGCCCTGATGTCGTTAACATCTCAGGGGTTAATGGAATGACTCGTAGCGGGCGCATCTATACCCCTGAAAGACTCGATGGAGGGAAATCAGGAGAAAAAGAGGAAAGAGCCCGCAAGGGCAAAGACAAAGAAGTAGATCCATCTGACAAAAATACGGGCAAGAAGGCACTATCTGAGCAAGAAGCCAGTGAGTTTCTAAAGATTATGAGGCAGAGCGAGTACAAGGTAGTGGATCAGCTGAATCAGACTCCCGCTAAGATATCCCTGCTATCTCTATTACTCAATTCTGAAGTCCACCGAGCAACACTAATGAAGGTGCTGAGTGAAGCCCATGTCACTCCCGACATCACAGTTGGTCAGTTTGACGGGATCGTCGGAAATATCGTTGCAAACAATTACCTCACCTTCACAGATGACGAGATCCCCGTCGAGGGAAGAGGGCACAACAAGGCTTTGCATATCTCCGTGAAATGTGGAGAATACTCTCTAGCTCGAGTACTCATCGATAACGGATCGTCCCTGAATGTATTACCCAAATCAACCATGAACAAGCTAGACGTAGACTGTTCATACATGAAACCCAGTTCTACAATGGTCAGGGCATTCGATGGGTCTAAAAGAGAGGTTATCAGAGAGATGGAGTTACCTGTACAGGTAGGTCCAGAGGTCTTCATAGTGAGTTTCCAAGTGATGGACATCAATCCGTCTTACAGTTGTCTTCTGGGAAGACCTTGGATCCATTCGGCAGGGGCTGTGCCCTCTTCTCTACACCAAAAGCTCAAGTTCATAGTCAACAACAAGTTGGTGGTCGTTTCAGGAGAAGAAGAGTTGCTAGTCAATAAGCCGTTTCCTATCCGTTATGTTGAGGCTGCAGAAGAATCTTTCGAGACCGCCTTCCAAGCACTAGAAATTGCAAATGCTACCTTTGTGGGGGACGGGGCCCCATCATTAAAACCAAAGCTGTCCAAAGCTGCATTGATGATTGCTAAAGTCATGACAAGCAAGGGTTATCAAGCTGGAAGTGGTTTAGGGAAGACTGAACAAGGGATCCTAACACCCATACAGCTGCGTGAAAACAAGGACAGATGTGGGATAGGGTACCGGCCTAGTCGTACTGACAAAGGAAGGATCGCCGCAGAAAAGAAGGAGCGGAGGTTGGCCAAACTTGAGGGTCGAGAGCCAGATATGAAGAAGATTGTCATCTGCGACATAAAGCAAAGCTTTCAGAGCGCAGGAATGCCAGATCCTAACCAGGTTGCAGCTATTGAAGATGATTCAAGCGCTGAAAATGGCAGTGTCAGTCTTGTGCGTCGTTGTCCAGCAAGCAAAAAGCTCAAGAATTGGGAGATCGTCGATTTTCCTGTAGTTTTTAGTTCAAAGTAATGTTTCTGTAATGCAATCCTATGGCTCTGCCCAAGGCCTTAGGACATTTCATTCGGGCACACATGTTTCCTTTCAATATCAATATCAATAAAATGTTATTTCGGATTCTCCAATAAATTTCAGTTTTCTTTTGCACTTGCGCTTTATTTTTGCTCGTTTTTCATTCCGTCAATTTATACTAATGCAGATTTGAAAAAAACACCGTTGAAAATAACGTCAATAATTCATACTGTGACTTTGAGCACCCCATTAATCAAACTGAGGAAGATGTTGAAGATAACTGGGAAACTCCTCCAGAATTAATGAGAATGATGGAACAAGAGGAAAAAGTGATTCAACCCCACGAGGAACATACTGAGACAATAAATTTGGGCTCAGAAGAAGATAATAAAGAGATTAAAATTGGCATCACGATGAAAGACAGTGAGCGAGAGAAATTGGTTAAACTCTTGTTCGACTATGTTGACATCTTCGCATGGACATACCAAGACATGCCTGGACTGGACCCCAACATAGTCGAGCATAAGTTACCAGTAAAACCCGAATGCCCGCCAGTAAAGCAAAAGCTAAGAAGGATGAAGCCGGAGATGTCACTAAAAGTCAGAGATGAGGTCAAGAAGCAGTTTGATGCCGGATTCTTAGCGGTAGCAAAGTATCCCCAATGGGTAGCCAACATTGTCCCGGTTCCGAAGAAGGATGGGAAGGTCAGAATGTGCGTCGATTATCGAGACCTGAACAGAGCAAGTCCTAAAGATGATTTCCCTTTGCCCCACATTGATGTCTTGGTAGATAGCACAGCACAACACTCCTTATTTTCCTTCATGGATGGATATTCCGGATATAATCAAATCAAGATGGCCCCCGAAGATATGGAGAAAACCACCTTCATCACTCTCTGGGGAACCTTCTGTTACAAAGTAATACCATTCGGATTGAAGAACGCTGGTGCAACATACCAAAGGGCGATGGTAGCTTTATTCCACGACATGATGCATAAAGAGATTAAAGTCTACGTGGATGACATGATCGCAAAGTCCAAGACTGAAGAAGAACATGTTGTTAATCTGCAGAAACTATTTGAACGCCTAAGGAAGTTCAAACTCAGATTAAACCCCGCCAAATACACTTTCGGTGTAAGATCAGGAAAGTTGTTGGGGTTCATAGTCAGTCAGAAAGGAATAGAGGTAGATCCAGACAAGGTACGAGCAATTCTTGAAATGCCGACGCCTAAAACCGAAAGGGAAGTTCGTGGGTTCCTAGGAAGGTTGAACTACATCTCCAGATTCATATCCCAATTAACATCGACCTGTGAGCCCATCTTCAAATTGCTGTGCAAGAACCAAGAAACAAAGTGGAATGATAAGTGCCAGGAGGCCTTTGAAAAGATCAAGAGGTACCTCCAAAATCCACCGATTCTGATGCCACCGGTGCAGGGCAGACCCCTCATTCTATACTTAACAGTGTTAGACAACTCAATGGGTTGCGTACTGGGGCAACATGATGAGTCTGGAAGGAGAGAACATGCCATCTATTACCTCAGCAAGAAGTTCACCGAGTGCGAGACAAGATATTCATTGTTGGAAAAAACATGTTGCGCTTTGGCCTGGGCTGCACGTCGCCTGAGGCAGTATATGTTGAGCCACACGACTTGGTTGGTATCTAAAATGGATCCCATCAAGTACATTTTTGAAAAACCTGCACTCACAGGAAGAATCGCCCGCTGGCAAATGCTACTATCCGAATATGACCTTTTGTACGTCACTCAGAAAGCAATCAAAGGTAGTGCCTTAGCGGAATACTTGGCACATCAGCCCATTAAGGATTACCAATCAATGCAGTATGATTTTCCGGACGAAGATATAATGGCT
The DNA here is from genome assembly GCA_039519185.1 of Astragalus membranaceus. Lineage (NCBI taxonomy): Eukaryota > Viridiplantae > Streptophyta > Magnoliopsida > Fabales > Fabaceae > Astragalus > Astragalus membranaceus. Next base: position 78,339,119 of record CM076850.1, on the reverse strand, counting down.
TTGTTCGGAGAAGGAAAATCTCCAGACAATGAAAGGTGGAGGATGTCATTCGATGGCGCTTCCAATTTGTATGGGCACGGGATCGGGGCTGTGTTGATTTCTCCTGATAACCGCTTCATACCATTTACTGCTAGACTGAGCTTCTATTGCACCAATAACATTGCAGAATATGAAGCGTGTGTCCTAGGCATCAAAGCGGCCCTTGAATGGAAAGTCAAAAGGCTCGATGTATATGGGGACTCAGCGCTAGTCATCCATCAGATAAAAGGTGACTGGGAAACCAGGGATCCCAAATTGATTCCTTATCATGATCACATCCAAAAGATGATTGAACGGTTCGAGGAGATCACTTTCCACCATCTCCCTCGCGAAGAAAACCAGTTGGATGACGCTTTGGCGACTTTGTCATCAATGTTCAATATCAATAACAACAAGAGTCTGACATTCATCCGAATCCAGCATCGAGACCTACCGGCGCATCATTGTGTGGCAATCGAGGAAGAGCCTGATAGTAAGCCTTGGTATTATGATATCAAACACTATATCACAAATAGAGAATATCCTCCCGGTGCCACTGAGAATGATAAGAGAACACTTAGGAGGTTATCAATGGGTTTCTTCCTAAACGGGGAGGTGCTTTACAAAAGGAATCACGACATGATCCTCCTCAGATGTGTTGCAAAAGAAGAAGCAGAAAGAATTATGAAAGACGTCCATGAAGGCTCGTTCGGAACCCATTCTAGCGGGCACACCATGGCAAGAAAAATCCTAAGGGCCGGCTACTACTGGTTGTCAATGGAGACCGACTGCTTTAACTACGTGAGAAAATGCCACAAGTGTCAAATCTACGTTGATAATATCCATGTGCCGCCTGCTTCTTTGAACGTCCTGACAGCACCATGGCCATTCTCAATGTGGGGAATGGACGTCATTGGTCCCATCGAACCTAAGGCATCAAACGGGCATCGCTTCATTCTTGTCGCTATCGATTATTTCACCAAATGGGTCGAGGCCGCTTCTTATGCCAGTGTAACCAAATCGGTAGTTGTCAAGTTCATAAAAAGAGATTTGATCTGCCGATACGGTCTGCCAAATAAAATCATCACAGACAATGGGACCAATCTGAACAACAAGATGATGAAAGAGTTGTGTGACGACTTCAAAATCCAACATCATAATTCCTCCCCGTACCGTCCAAAGATGAATGGGGCAGTCGAAGCTGCAAATAAGAACATAAAGAAGATCGTGCAAAAGATGGTAGTGACCTTCAAGGACTGGCATGAAATGTTACCTTTCGCTCTGCATGGGTACCGGACCTCCGTTCGCACGTCAACAGGGGCAACACCATTCTCACTAGTATACGGGATGGAAGCAGTTCTTCCCGTAGAAGTCGAAATACCCTCTCTGCGAGTGTTAATGGAAACCAAATTAGAGGAAGCAGAATGGGTTCAATCTCGATTTGATCAATTGAACCTCATAGAGGAAAAAAGAGTGGAAGCTTTGTGTCACGGGCAGTTGTATCAGCAAAGAATGAAGAAAGCTTATGACAAGAAAGTTCGACCCCGGCAGTTTCAAGAAGGAGATCTAGTGCTCAAGAAAATTTTACCTATCCAAAAGGATTCCCGTGGAAAATGGACCCCAAATTACGAAGGGCCTTATGTGGTAAAGAAAGCATTCTCTGGAGGAGCCTTAATTCTCACAAAAATGGACGGTGAAGACCTCCCACTCCCAGTGAACTCAGATGCAGTTAAGAAGTACTATGCCTAAAGAAATATATGAAAAAAGAGAAAGATGAGCCAAGCAAAAATGAGCTCGCTAGGTTGAAAACCCGAAAGGGCGGCCTAGGCAAAAATTAGAGCGACCTGGTGGATTGAAAACTCTAAAGAGCAGTCCAGGCAAAAATTAGGGTCAATGAGTTGGACTTGGAACAAATGCAAAGGCAGTCCTCCGAAAGTTGGGTGATGGATGCTCAAGGTCATGTGTATGGGTGATTGACATTGTTACCTCCAAGATACAAACAATCAAAAGATCTGCTTTTTCTTTTTCTGCTTTCTTTTTAGTTTAAACTCTCAATGTAATTTTCAGCCAGTGTGACCTTCGGCACACTCGGTTTCCATTTGAATATTAAACTCTTTCTTCATTCTCTCACCTCCCTATTTGCTTTGAAAAGATGTTTTATGGCAGATGATATTGAATTGCGAAACATGTGCATAATCGAAAGCATTACAATCATTATGAAATTTCTAAAAATCACAAAAATGAGATGATCTCTTATAAAATGGCAAAAAGGACAAAGGCATAATCACTTCAAGCAACGAAGCACAATAACCCGCGCTTTGACACCACTACTTTGAGGCAACCCTCATATCTCACGTCGAGAGTCCTGTGAGGTAATGAGATCAGCAGCAAAGTCAAGAAAGAGCAAAAGAGCAAAAAGTCAAGAAAGAGCAAAAGAGCAAAAGAGTCGAGAAAGAGCAAAAGAGCGAAAAGAATAAAAAAAAACAAAGAACCCAAAACAAAAACAAAGAGAAAAAAGCATCCCACATTTCATTCATCATACCACCAGATATCGATCATTGCACATGCTTACACTGCATGCACGCATACATCATCTATTGCATCCTTAAATGCGTTCAAATATAGATTAGTTTTTTATCTGTCAAAATAAATTTAAATTATAGTGTTAGCATTGAGCCTAGCATCAACCTTTTAGACCCCAGCGGTCCTTCAGAGCCCTAGCGCTCCGTCAGACCAACAATTGGTCCTTCAAATCCAGATCGCACGTCGCGTTAATCGAGCAACCGACGGATCATCCGACCCCAGGTCCTTCAGACTAGCTGTGTCCGCCTAGAAAACACAGTGCAAGTCCTTCGAGGTGTGCAAATCAGGTCAACGACCTGACCTTGCCACCCATGGCCGCTCGAAAAAGGCCATCCCCCAAGCAGACCGTTTTACTAGTACCGTTGCTAGTTTGCGCTCCTTCAGACCCATTGGTCCATCAGGCTTAGGCATACCCTTCAGACCCCATTGGTCCTTCAGTTTGACTCCAGTCAATGCGCCGAGCATCGACTGTGAGTTAGATCATCAGAGCCCCAGGTGCTCCTTCAGATCCCCAGCGATCCTTCTTTACTTTTTGTTCTATATCCACCATTTTTTTTCAATAATTTATAAAAAAGGATGACCTTGACAAAATTAGTGCATTTTTATCTTTATTTCTATTTTACTCGAGAAACTTGGAAAACCCTCCGTATTTCCTAGTAAAATATAAATAAAGAGGGGCAGCTGTTATACCCCAATTTTGTCCGCCTCGTTTATTTATCGTTTAATTTGTTCGTCTAATTTGCAAATAGTTTTTTGGTTTAATTGGGTCTGCACCTCTTATTTGGACCTAAGACTAGTAGTTTATTTAGTTGGGCCTATACTTGTGTAATTGGGCATGCTATACACCTTGTGTTTGTATTTATGTGATTGGGTTTGTTTAGCCTTTTTGTTTAGGTTGGGCCCAATTCTTTCTTTTTACCTTTCTCTAATTGAATCAAAAAAAGCATAAAGGGTTGCTGCCCATTTATATTACAAAGCTGTCCAATACACACAAAAAGTACAAAAAAAAAACAATAATCCAAAAAAAACAAACTAGGGAAAATAAAAAAAAAATAATCCGAAAATACAAAAAATCAGAAAATGCAAAATCAAAGGGAGAGGGGCGCAGCATGCTAGCTGTTTGCCCTAGGGCTGTCCTTTTGATCCTTTTTTTCTTCCCCATTGTCCTTCCCTTGGCTGTCCTTGGCACCCTAAATTTGCCCCAGCTGCTGTCCTTTTGATTCCTCCCCAATAGCTGTCCTTTTGCTGACCAAGATGGAGCTGTCCTTGGAGCCCTTGACTGTCCTTTTCCCTCCTCACCACAGCACCCTAATTTTGCCCTAATTGCTGTCCTTAGCATTGCACCAATCTGCCTATAAATACCAAACAGTGACACACATTTCACCAGAGACAATCAACCAATTTGACAGCAAAATACACAAAAATACCCCAAACACAGTCACTGAAATACAGAAAAATTCGCACACAGAGACACACAGCAGTAATGACACAAAAATTCAGAAACCACCAAAATATTAGTGTAGAACCCTAATCAGCCTACAGACACAGAATAGTAAACAGTAGTAGTAAGCAACCTATGAGACTATTTCTGAAGCTGGAATAAAGAATAGAAGCAGAAGCAGTAGCAGAGAAGCAGCATTCACAGCAAGCAGTAAGCAAAAGAAGTTTGTTCTGAAAGCTGAAGTAAAGGTCGATTCCATTCTTTGTTTTGCTCATTATTCTGTTTTCAAAATATATGTATTTAAACTATAGGAGCCTCGTGGAAATAGGGTAGGTTTTTTTTTTTTCATGTGATTTGATGAGGCAGAAACATATGAGCAATTAGGTTTATGCTTAGGGTTTATAAAAATCACAAACAGAATGGGGTAAAAAGGAGAACAAATTAGAGTTTAAAAAAAAAAATAATAAATAGGATACAGTAAAAAAAAGGGGAAGTTTTACCTCCGGCCACCGTTCACGGTGGCCACCGCCGTAGCCTCGCCGTGAGCCACCGTCAATCACCAATACTATACGCCTCCGCGAACCCAACCGCACCATTACACCCAACCGTCAACACCGAACTACCATCGTACCTCCACCCCTCACCACCGCGAACCCCTCTCAGTCACCGTGAACCACCTCCACCCTTCACCACCGCGAACCCCTCTCATTCACCGTAAACCACCGCAACCCCTCAACCGTTCACGATGGCCACCCTTCCACCCCCACGAACCGTCGGACCTCGCTCTCCCTTCGCAACTACCACCACCGCCGAACCAATACCATACAACACCAACCCACCACCCCGTAGCTTAAGGCGATGAACAGAGAGAAGAGAACACCACAGTTTTGGGAGAAGAGTACCGAAAAAAAAAGGGAGCGAACTTAGGTTGTATCGAGGGGAGGAAATTCGGTGAGAACGGAGGAGAAGGAGAAGGCTTGGATCGGTGAGAGAGGCGTTTAGGGTGAAGAAGGTGAGGATCGTTGAGGAAGAGAAAAACCTGGGTTGGGGTTGAGAGAGGGAGCACGTCGCGGCGGAGAAGAAGAGAAAGAGGGTGGGGATTAGGGTTAGAAGGTAACAGTGCGGCGCTGAGAGGAAAGTTTGGAAATTAGGGTTTTGGTTCACAATCGCTGTTTTATATGGCCTGCTTCTTTTTAAAAAAAAAATTATTTTTTTGCTCAGATCACTTCGCGCACCCCCTCTGTTGCTGCGTGAAACCTCCCCAGAAGCCCAGGTCTCATGGGCCGTGGAACCCAGTATAGAAACTAGGCTTTTATTATTTACACCCCAGTTTTGTTTTATACAACCCTTGTCTGCTGATCACACCCCATTTTACTACTGCACCCCCTGTTTCTTTTTTAAAAGATTTTCTTCTCCTTAAATAAATATTTTCTCTCACAAACCTATTTTTTTCCCAAATAGCAAATAAATGTATTCCTAAACATAAAAATGGGTTGTTACCAATGGTCACTCTGAGCTTAGCTTGTTTGACCGTTAATAACAACTTTAGTTTTCACGCGAGTTATTAGTGACGACCACTCTGAGTTTTACTTGTTTGGTCGTCACGAATACCTCTCCCAATTTCAAAATAAATAAAAAAAAACCAAACACACAAACATTTTCTACCAAGAACTACGTAGCTTTGATTTTCCCATCGCACCTGGGAATACGTAGGAGCAGGGGCCCACTTCTGTCAAGCACAAAAAAACTAAAATTTTTATTAAGTCTTCCTCTTCAATTTTGCAAGTAATAAAAAGGTAAATTAAAGTATTTTCTTTAAATTAACTTTCTTTCTACACATTAAATTAAATGGTAACCTTTCTTTTGAAAGGATGCCGTGGGGTGCTAATACCTTCCCCACGCATAATCGACCCCCGAACCCAAAAATAAAGGTTTTTTCAATGTTTTCCTATTTAATAAATATTGATGGCGGCTTCATTGCAAAAATGACGAAGAATCCCCTCCTTCGGATTTTTCGGGGGGATTCTTCGGTCGCTACAGGGTCTTCGGATACTCAAAGGAAAATCCATTGGATGAGTTGGAGCAAGCTTGGGGAGAGTAAGTCTAGAGGTGGTATGGGTTTTAGGGGTTTTAGTGACTTTAATATTGCCCTCCTTGGTAAGCAATGTTGGAGACTCGTTAATGATTCCTCCTCACTGATGGCAAGAGTGTTCAAGGGCCGATATTATGCTAGAACAAACTTCCTTGAGGCTACTACCGGTTTCCAACCAAGCTATGCTTGGAGGAGTATTTTGTGTGCTCAGAAAGTTATGGAGAGAGGCTCTCGGTGGTTGATTGGTAATGGGCAGAAAGTGAAGATTTGGCAAGATAATTGGCTCCCTGAGCAGGCAGATTTCAAGGTTTGCAGCCCTATGAATGGGCTTCCAGCTGATGCTACTGTCTCTTCTCTCATTGATCTTGTTACGAAGCAGTGGAATAGACATCTCATTTTCAGTAATTTCAATCAGTTTGAGGCTAAGCAAATTGTCAACATTCCGGCCGTGTCTATGAGGCTGCCTGAGGATAGATTGGTGTGGCACTTTGAGAAGCATGGAAGCTATTCGGTTAGATCAGCATATCATATGTTGAAGAATGAGAACTCTAGAAGCACTGCTGAATCTTCAAATTCCTCAAATTTATCTCTTTGGAAGGCTATTTGGAAAATCCAAGCGCCTAACTGTGTGAAGAATTTTATTTGGAGAATGGCAAAAGACATCCTGCCTACTAGGTCCAGATTGGAGAGGAAAGGTATTTCTCTTGATACTCAATGCCCTCTCTGCTGCTCTAGTTCTGAAACTATAAGTCATCTGTTTATGGACTGTGAGTTGGCTAAACTTGTTTGGTTCTCATCTCCTTTGGGGATTCATATCCCAAGTCACTCTGATTTTATGTACTGGCTGCATCATTGGATTTGTGTGGATGACATATTTGCTAGACAATTATTCTGCATTACTTTGTGGAAAATTTGGAAGGGCCGTAATGATCTCATTTTTAACAACTCCAAGTTTAATCCGATGGACATAGCTGCTGATAGTGCCCATTTTGTTGAGGATTATAATGCTGCCAATTCAGCAGAGAACTGTAATTTTCAGGTGGTGAATACCAGGAATTTTTGGACTGATCCCTCTAGGGACAGAATTAAGATAAACATGGATGCTGGTTGCTTCGCTGACAACACTGCTGGCTGGGGGTTTTTGGTTAGGAATGCTGCTGGCTCTGTTCTTCATGCTGGTACATCGGTTTGGAGTGGCAAAATTAGCCCAAAGGTTGCTGAAGCAATGTGTCTTCGATGGTCTATTGATTGGGCTAGAGCTAGAAATCTTTCAAACTGTTGCTTTGAGTGTGATGCTGAAGCTGTAGTGCTTTGCTACCATGGGACTAAATGTGACATTTCAATTGAAAACATTGTAGCTAATTGTAATCTTTTATTAGCTCAAGTTCCTAACTCTAGAATTTCATTTGTTAGCCGTAATTGTAATTAAGCAGCTCATGCTCTAGTTAGTCTAGCTAAACAATTAGGTAATATGTATTGGGAGGGATATGTCCCTGAACCCGTTAACTCTATCGTATGTAATGATGCCTTGTGCTTTGTTTTTCCTCAATCAATTGGATGAGATGTCTTTCAAGTCAAAAAAAAAAGACAGTGTGGCGTTTGTTTTTTAACATGGGTTGGGCTGCCTCAATCCGGCAACTCCAAAAATACAACTCAAGTTCTCTTTTTAGTGAGAGTGAAGTGAACACTCCCAACTTAAAATTTGTGCCCTTCTAAAATTTACAAATGAACGAGGTGGCAGTTGCAATAGCTCCTAGATGCCTAAGCATCACCGGAGTGCTTGGAGAGAGTAGAAAAATAACAGACTCTATGATGAGTACTAGGGCTGGACAAATGGTCCAACCCGTCCAGCACCCGATGAAACCGTGACACAAAGAGCTATAACAGGTGGGTCAGTGCGGGTGTCAGATTTCAAGTGTTAAAACGGTTCCAAATGGTTACAAACGTGTTTGGCCTTTAAAATTGAAACCTAGTGGTAATCGGGCCCGCCCAAATAATGTGAGACTAGTCTATTTATTTTACTCAATTACTCCTTAAATATATTCTATATGACCTTCTTATTACCGATGCAAATAAAAGACTCTGAGTTACAAAGCGTGTGGGGATCAATTAATAATTTCACGCTAAGTCATGTAGCTCATTATCCAAGACTAATTTTTAAAATGACTTTTATGTCTCCCTCTATTCACTTATAACCTTTTCATCTACTCCCTCTCTCTCGAATCAAGAAAAATCTACTCCCCCTCTCTATTAACCTTTCAACAGATTCAAACTGTCCGACGAACCTGCCGCACTGTCACTCGTCACCGGTTGAAACTGTTCGATCAGGCGGACGGTGATGGATGCATATATGAGCTCTTCGGTCTTCTATGGATAGGCAGTTTTTAGCTCGAATCCGACCATTACCGAACCGTGTCCAACCCTAAAAGGGAACCAACGGTGTCAAGAAAAGGCGGACAATAAGTATCTGATCTTATTGTTTCTGTTAGACCTTTCTTCTTCGTTGATCTTTTTCTCCATATAAGTTGTTTTATCTTTTTCTTGTAAATGAAATAGTAAACCATCAATTTAGTAAAGCATGTGTGTGTTCTCTGGTTCTACTCTCATTTCTCTTCTCTAGGTTCCAGCGATTGGTATCTGTTGACACCAAAAATATTCTAGGTCGTTGGCCAAGGGAAAAAGGGCAACCGAGGCTAGGACATAACCAAGACCATATAGGGCAAGGCATTGAGATAAAATGCCTTGATAAAGGTAGTACTTGCGAAGTGGATAGTTATGGTGGAAAGCGCGGTTTGAGAGGTTTTAAGGAGAAATCAAAGGGGCTTAGATACCAAGGATATGATAAAGTATGCTGAGGAAAGAAAACTCGGCCAGAAGACAACTCGGCTAAGGAACGAAAGGTCGAAGGCATACAAAGTAACATGGCCGAGGAGGATTTTGGTCGAGACAAGGAAGCTTGCTTGGAGTGCAAGGATTCAATGCACGTGGACAAGGTAAGTGATCAATGTATTTTAATGCACTCTTTATAGCTTTTCACTTGGTGATTTTAATTGTGCTTTGTGCCTAATATTTAAGTCTTAGCACGTTTCTAGACTTTGGGTCTTAATTGAGCAATATAGCAATTTCTTGATTAATTCTTGTTTTTATTGCATATTGACCCCTGCCTCTGTAGGCCATAACTTTGGCTATGCTTATCTGATTGTAGAGTGCGAGCATGCGTTGGAAAGCTAAGGAACAGAGCTACAATTCTTCTGTTGAGCTCGAAATCCAATTCTGCAGTCTTGAAAGTGAAAACTGCGAAATACCGAAGCAGTATTGTGTAAAACGGGTTTTGGGCCGAATTTTAGTTTGTTAACGGGCTTTGGGCCGAAGCAGTATCTAGTAATTAACGGGTTTTGGGCCGAAGCAGTATCTAGTAATTATTTGGTTGGCTTAGGAACGCTAACCCGATAAAACGGAATAAAGGTGATTTGGGGAAGAAATAAGAGATTAAGGGCAATATGGTCATTTGACCATATTACCACTTAATTAGAAAGAAAGAAAAGAAAAGAACTCAAAGGAGAAGAAAGAAGAAGAGAACGAAGGAGATAAAGAAGAGAAGAGAAGGAAAGAAAGAAAGAAAGAAAGAGGAGAAGAGGAAGAATCACTCACCCCAAGCTCCAAAATTCATCATCTTCATCATCTTCCCTGCATTTTTGAAACCCAGTGGCTAGGTAAGCTTCTCCTCCATTTTCCCCCTTTTATGGACCTACGAATTTTGTGGGTTTTGATGGGGGATTGTTGAAATCTTGGGCTGTGTGATGAAATTGATGATTGAAACATGATTAGGAACGAAGCCAAGGAAGATTGAACGCGATTTGAAGTTCAAATCGAAGTGTAAAGCGGATTGGTGATTATAGGGTTCCGTTTTGGGATTTTGAAGTCTCGGTGATTTTGGCTCAGTATCGACTCTCGCTTCAAGGGTGAGTTTTACTCACGTTTAGGATTATTTCGTTTTACAATGAATTTTACGTTAATTGATTTCGTAAGATTTTGAGTCGAAAACCGTTGTTTCGAAATATATCGTATTTTGATAAAATCCGTTTACGTTGAGTTTTTGATTGAATTGATTGATTGTGAGATGTGGATTGAATCTGTTTTTATGGTTGTTTGAACTGTTCTCAATCGGAACGAGAATGGGAACTGAGCGGAATAGCGGATTTCGCGATAAACCGCAAAAATCTGCATTTCTCAGCAAGCCATCGCGTCGCGACACGCAGCCATCGCGTCGCGACCATGCACGATTTTGTGAGGAAAATGTTTCTGATACTTTTCGCGTCGCGACGGAAGCAGTTCGCGTCGCGACGCTTTGCAATTTTTCAGCAACTATACACTGATTTCGTTTTTGCGATAACTTTTGATCCGGGAGCCCGATTGAGGTGATCTAAGATGCGTTTGAAAGCTTATTCAGAGGCCTAACTGAATATACAATTTAAATGGCATAATAAACTGTTTTTGAAGTTTTAAATTGTTTTTAAAAGCGGTGAATTAGTATGCGGGAGCGAACGTAGACTATGTTTATGGTACGAACTAAATGTTCAAATAAAGGTCTTATGTAAATGAACTATGAGTCATATGGTAGTAGATATATATATATATATATATATATATATATATATATATATATATATATATATATATATTTATATATTATATCGAGTTTGGGTGACGACCCATGGGTCTAACATACTAAGGCGGGGTAGTCATGCACCCTTACCTTAGGCCCCGTGCCATTAGGGAAAGTACTATTGGTAAGGGGGTTCACCGGGATTATAGCAGTGTTGCAGTCGATGTTGTGTTACAAGTTTGTAGTGCGGTCCACCGGGAATATAGCAGAGTTGCATTCGGTGTCGTACTGAGTCATAACAGGTTCACCGGGAATATAGCAGAGTTGCAGTCGCTGATCTGTTAAAAGTTAAATAATACGGTTCACCGGGAATATAGCAGAGTTGTAGTCGGTGATCTGTTAAAAGTTAAATTAAACGGTTCACCGGGAATATAGCAGAGTTGCAGTCGGTGATCTGTTAAAAGTTAAATAATACGGTTCACCGGGAATATAGCAGAGTTGCAGTTGGTGCCGTGTTAAGTTAAACAGGATTCATAATTGGACCGAGAGTGTTAGTAGGGGTCTCGGTAGAACTCACTGAGATTGTATCTCATTGTTTATATGTTGTTGTTTTATAGAGAAACAGGGGCAGCGGAAATCCAAGAGGCATGAGTAGGTTGAGCTCGGGCGATTGCAGGTGACTTAGCTTTATGCTTAAGTTTATGTTTCCTTTTGTTGTCTATGTACTACAACACTATGTCTTTAGTGTTATGACTTTCTTCCGCTTTCTTGTATGATATTGAACACTGTAATTTGCTGATGGTTAATGGTCAGGGAGCTGTTATGGTCTTATTGTTGACTAAGACTGTTTTGTTATTATTCAGCGACAAATTTATAGTGATGTTCAGTATCTAAGCAGGAAATATATCTCTGATGTTTTAGGGATGGTGCACTTGGGCATTTCTACTCGTTAGAAATACCGGGGTGTTACAGTTGGTATCAGAGCAGTTCGACCTAGTCGGACTTCGATGTTAGAGTCTTTTACTTCTTTTAGTTGTGATTCCTCTTAGTATGCTATTAGACATTGAGCTTGATCAACTTAATACTTTGTGCATATTTCGCAGAACCATGGCCAGAAGCGGTAGAGGAGTCCCTCCTCCTGGTGATCCACATTTCGATTGGATACAAAATGTGATTGAGAATCAGCAGAAGATGATGCAGGATATGTTGCAAATCCAGCATGATCAAATGGCTCTGCAGCAGCCCAATGTTCAGCCCTATCAAGAAGATCCTAACAGGACATATTTCCGATTCCAAAAGATGAAGCCCCCGGCCTTCAAGGGTGGATCAGACCCAATGACTGCTTATTATTGGATAGATGCAATGGAGAAAATTTTTCAAACCTTGCAATGCAGGGAAGAAGAAAAGGTAATTTGTGCGGCAAATGTGCTCAATGAAGATGCCCACACCCGGTGGAGTAATGCATGGCGAATGATGGAACTCCAAGGAACTCCCCTCACTTGGGACAACTTCAAGGAATTATTTTTGAAGCAATATTTCCATTCAGTGAAGAAACTAAGCAAGCAGGCAGAGTTTGTGAACCTCAAACAAGGTGACTTGTCAGTTGGGGAATATGCTGCGAAATTTGAAAGACTGTCTCAGTTCTATGAGTTGGGGAGCTATGCCCCAAATTATATGTGGAAGATGCAAATGTTCAAAGAAGGTCTCCGAGCGGATGTGAGCCAAGGCCTCGGTTCTTACACTCTGGTTAATTATCCTGCCTTAGTGCAACATGCATATGTTGCTGAGGAGGATCTGAGGAAAATGTATGCTGAAAGAAAAGATTATTGGAAGGGTAAGAAGAAGGTTGCAGAATCTTCTACTCCAAGCAAACAATTTAAGGGAAACAATTACAAAGGAAATCAGGTGCAATCGGCCGACCACACGAGGTTTAGAAATTGTCCAGCATGCGGAAAATATCACCGTGGGGATTGTCAGCAAAGATCCAATCGGTGTTATGTCTGTAATGAAGAGGGCCACTATGCAAAGGAGTGCCCGACAAAGAAGAGTTTCCAAGGAGCACCAAATGCTCCTAGGCAGGGGCGAATCAACACTCTGGATGCTCGGACCATCACACCTAATGACAACTTACTGAGGGGTACGGGATCTCTTTTCAATAACTCAGTCAATATATTATATGATTCCGGTGCAACCCATTGTTTTATAGCACAAGCATGTGTAGATCGGTTGGGATTAGCATTATCTGAGCTATCCGAGCCGATAACTATCTTAACTGCTGCCAAGGGTCAAGTCCAGACCCAATCATTGTGTGAAAATTGTCTACTTGCCATAGGGGACAGAAAGTTTGATGTAAAATTTATTTGCTTGCCTATGAGAAGTATGGACATCGTTATGGGTATGGATTGGATGGCTGCAAATCATGTAACAATCAACTGTGTTGATCGAACCATCAGCTTCGCCTCCGAATCTGTGGAATTGACACAGGAAAATTCTGAAGCAGCTATCTCTTTCACCTCAGCAAGCCAGTCATTATTCTAAGGTGCAGAAGCTTACATTATTATGTTGTCTGCATCCACTGAAACAGGTTTGGATTTGTCATCTGTACAAGTGGTGAATGAATTTCTGGATGTTTTTCCGGATGAAGTTTCTTCTGTACCTCCTGACCGACACTACAAGAAAAATTGGTTTTTTCGGCGGGCAAAATAAGCCGGAAAAGCCAAAAATCCGCCGAAAATGTCGACTTTCCGGTGGATTTTTGGCGCCGGTAGCCAGCTCGCAGGAAACGGTTTCCGGCAGATTATCTGCCAGAAATTTCCGGCGGATTTCGTGGCACTGAAACATCCGCCGGAAAATCCAAAAAAATTTCGTGTGAATTTATCCGCCGGAAAGTCCACAAATCCGCCGGAAAAACACTTTTTTTTAAAAAAAAATTAATTATTTTTAAAAAATAAAAATTATTATTTTATTAAAAACTTTAATTGATTATTTTATTAAAAACTTTAATTATTGATAAAAAAATAAAATTTAATAATTAACTAATTTACTATTTAAAAAAATAAAAATTAGGAATGAAAATTAATCATTAATTTAAATAAATATATATCCATACAACAAAAAAATATCCATACAATAAAAAAAATATTCATACAACAAAGTAAAATAATCCAAAGCTATTGGGGTGGCTGCTGGTCTGACTCATCACCCTGATAATAGGTATCATCAGATGAAAGAAAAGCCCTAATCGAATCGATCGAATCGATATTATTAAGATCGATGCCGGGGTGACCGTCGTTAGGGGTGCTGGTTTGGCTGGTGGGGTGACTGCTGGTATGGCTGCTGGTATGGCTAAGGTGCACACTGCTGGGAATACTGGGGTGCATACTGCTGCTGAGGCCACTGCTGAAATGCACCACCGTAATGCTGTTGCGGTTGCTGCGGCAGGTAGGATGGCATATGTGATGAGGATGGCCTCGAGTGCTGAGACATCAGCTGATCCTGCAAAAACTTAAAGCGGTTCTCATTTATCCTAACCTGCTCCGCAGCTAACCTAGCCAGATCCTCGATGCGCTCCGCAGCTACCCTAGCCTGCTCCTCAGCTATCATGGCTTTCTCCTGAAGTGCCTGCACATCCCGTTCATTTTGAGACTTAAGCTCGGCAAACTGACGCTGGGCCTCGCTCAGTTGCTGCGTCAATTGCGTAACAGCATGCAACTCACCAGCATTGGGAACATAAGAGCGACCAGTACTCGAGGATCCAGAATATTGTGAAGCTGATAGACTCGGAATAATGCTTGTTCGGAAAGCAGCCGGTCCAATACCACCTGATCCCACCAAACGATTACTCTTTTGGGGACCAACTGCTCTCTCCCAAATATCACGAGCTACTCTAGCCTCCTCCACTGGATCGATATCAGCTGCCCCACTGCTCTGTTGTGACTGTTGGTACTCAGTCAGCCCACCCTGGAAGCTCTCCTGAAAAAAATAACCCAACAAATAAATAACTATAGCAAAAGTAGTCTTAATATAATATTCCTCGCCCGATATAAAGATTAATATAAATAATAAACATTAATATATAATTGTAAAAGTAGTTTTACCTGAATATTCCTCGCCCGATCTGTAGCAAAGTCACCAGTGTCCTCCCGCATATGAAGGTAGCGATGCAACTCAGGCAAAGTGATTGCCCTTTGTTCCCTCGCCTCCTATATATATATATATATATATACAAATTATTAATTAATACACATGAAAATGACTAGTTAATTATAAATAATTAATTAATCAAGTAATAAAGTAATAAATTTACCAAACGCCCGTGATACGTTGCAGTATTAACACTCCCCCCTGTGTGTGTGCAGCCACCTTTTTCAGAAGCACGGTTCTTCTTAAATTCTGGTGTCTGCCAGTACCCCTGTAACCCAGCCCAAATTGAGTCTCCCATATAAGATAGCTTCGTATTCTTACCGCGCGCCTCCCGCAGTAATTCAGAATAGCGATAAGAACATCTCTTATGGAAGACTCTCTCAACTTCCCTTTGCTTCTCTGGTAACCATGTACATTTTTCCTATTTAAGAAATTTACAATAATGTTGTTAATTATAAGACAAATATTAATTAATCAAGTCAATAAGATAATACACCAAATTAATTAATTATTTAGTAGATTAACAACTTACCAAAAATGATTTTAACATCCTCTCAATTGCCTCTGTATCTTTTCTAACAGCCGTCCAATTCTTCCAGCTGCTGGTGAAATTCTCCTTGATTGTTTTTGTGATAGCGGTAGCTGTAGCCTTCGAAGGAAGAAACCTGGATTAAAAAAAGATGAATTTTATTACCCCAAATTATATAAGTTATATAAAAGGAAACAAAAATAAATTAGTAAATAATAATATATATACTTACGAATCGCCAGCAGTCTCCAATATGATACTCCCATCAGGTGTATACCTCACCACCTCGCGGTCAACAGTGAATGTTCGTACCCCATCAGAATCAACATCTGTCGGGGCTAAGCCTTCAGTAGCAGCAGGAATCATTGGGTCCCCTGCAGTACTAGCACCCTCATACCCAGGTGGTGGCAAATATCTGCCACCAGAAACAACAACACGAGCAGGCTGAACACGACGCCCTAGGCGAGTAAAAGTCTTCCGCCTGCTAGTGCTGGCGGCATCACCCGTGACAGGTGGAGGAACATATGTCTCGTCATCAGATCCAGAAAGAGATGCCATGACCGTATCTAGACATATACATTTAAACAAACAAACATACACTAAACAAGGTTAACATAAACATACTAAACAAAAATATATAAACATAACAGACATAAATTATATTGTTGATTAAAACTAGGTTAACATATATATTGTTTAAACATAAATAACTAATCTGAGGAGTGAATTCTTGATACACCAATGTAGTCTGTTGCATCTTCATCAGTATCTTCTTCGTCATCAACTTCATCGCCGGTGTTTGGCTCATCACATAAACGACTAATGGGTTCAACCTGAATCACTTCATTTACATTAGACATCTCTTCCATTTGATATGGCACATCTTCCACCGTGTCATCATTTGTCTCAATGCGACCTCTTGGTTTTGTTTTAATTGTGACACACCAACCACGCCTATCAGTCCGCGTTGATGGATAAGGGACATAATAGACATGTCTCACATTTTGTGCAATGACGAACGGATCATACAGTCGATATCTACCATTCATTTTAATGTCCACTGTATTTGACTTTGGATTCACCTTTGTTCCTCGAGCAGACGGATCAAACCAATTACAATAAAAAACCACTACCTTCTGACTAAAATCTAGATGGGTGTAGGAAAGTTTATATACGTGTTGAACCACACCATAAAAATCATCTTCACCCCCTCCAGTGACACCCTTCATGCACACTCCACTATTGACTGTCTCTCTTCCCTGTGTCCATTCATTGGTGTGAAATTTGTATCCAGTGACAAAGTATGTGTGCCATTCTTTAACACATCTTCGAGGACCGTCTGATATGTTCCTCAAGTGTTGGTTGGTAGGAGTTGGTGGGAGGGCATAAACATGTTGCCTAAACCACGTTGGAAAATGTGCATTAATATGAGCAGAAGATTGTTGCTCACTTACATCCTCTGATCACAAGAATTCCCTAAAAAGAAATAATTAATTGTTACACATTTGTCTACTTTATATTAACTAATTAAGATCGATAGTTAATGTTGAGGAACATACTCAATAAATGGTTGCACCTCAGTACAGTTTATCAACACATGAACATGTGCTGAACTTAACTCTTCATCTGTTAGCCAGTGAATTCACTCCTTCCCAGATGGACGAACGGGTAGACAAAAGACAGACAAACTAAATGATGTCTAGGCCATTCAGTATCCATTTCATTTCGATTGCTTCCAAGAGCAAACTCATTCATAAAATAATAAGAACAAAAATGTGTTGTTTCACGGTGTAAGTAAGAAGAACATATCGATCCTTCAACTCTAGCTTTGTTTTTCACCAATCTTTTTGAATCACCCATGAACCTAGATAAAATGATATTAATTAACATAATAATCATATATTTCTCCTTGTTTCTTATATTATAAAAATTAACCGACCTTTCAAACGGATACATCCATCTGTATTGGCAGGTCCGCCAATTTTAGCTTCATATGCGAGATGCACCGGTAGATGCTCCATAGAATCAAAGAAACCAGGCGGAAATACTCTCAACAACTTGCATAAGATAAGTCGGATGTCTTGTTCCATTTTTAAAAGATCATCAGCTTTTAGCGTTGCAGAGCACAAATTCTTAAAGTATTGACTTATTTCAATGAGCGGATTCACAACGTGTGTTGGCAGCGAACTAAAAGCGATAGGAAGTAAGCACTCCATGAATACATGACAATCATGGCTCTTCATCCCATGCAACCTCCCATTATCCACATCCGCACATCTAGATAAATTAGAAGAATAACCGTCTGGCATTTTCAACTCTTTTATCCACTGATAAACTACTTTCGCTTTTTCGGTAGATAAAGTATAATTGGCTTTGGGTTTCAAAGTCCTAGTACCTTGCTCAACCAACAACAAATCCTTTCGTCTACATTAATGATCTATATCCTTCCTAGCTTTCTCATTGTCTTTCGTTTTGCCTTTCACCTTCATGACAGTGTTAAATATGTTGTCAAAAAAATTCTTCTCAATATGCATGACATCGAGATTGTGTCTCAATAGATTATCTTTCCAATAGGGACGTTCCGAAAAAATACTTTTTTTTTCCAATTGTGCCATTGTCCATAGCCATCTGGACGAGAAACAACACCCGCTACGACTTCCACTGGAGGGATTTCCCTAACACTATTCGAAACTTCCTCTGGTGTCAACTGTAACACCCCATTTCTACCCGGCAATTTAAATTAAAATATCAGAGTTTAAAAATTATTTTTCAATTCATCCAAACGGGATGCTACATTTACTTCAAATGGCGTCACCAATATCACTTATAAATTCAAACATGATACGTGGCACATAACTAGTGGGGCAAATCCTCAAAACACGATTTAGTACACATAATAAAAACTTTGTCATCATGCAGCGGAATAAAAGAGAACAGTTTCAAAAACACTGTTGTGAGAACCTCAATACAAATTATTCAAACAGCGTCACATAAAATAAAACAAAATGACATTTATTCGCCCCCCAGGTGCTACGTATCAGAGCATGACCGACTCGAGGGATGAAGGGTTAAAAGCCTTCACTCACGGTTACCTGTAGTAATAATCAACATAAGGGGTGAGTCTAAACCGTATAATAAAGCTTATAATAAGCAGTATGCCAGAGTACAGAACTATACCAATCACAGCAATACATATAAATACATTCATATATATAACACAACTATATTGCACACCGGCCAAAATAATAATTGTCAATGATGAGAATGAATGTATAAAGTGCAAGTATGCATGTGGTACCATCATCGTCACTAATTCTGCCAATTGGGCATATCGTCACTTTTGAGCCTTATTCATCGTCACTAGCTCGAGACCGCAGCCTTACATCGTCATTATATGCACATGTATGCATGTGACTTCATGAACAACCAACAAAACAAAATCATCACAACAACAGCGTCATTAATATCATCATCGTCATTTTGGTCATTAGACCCATCGTCAATAACATCATCATTTTAATTTGGTCAGTAGACCCATCGTCATTAAACAACATCAATAATATTTGGTCAATAGACCCATCATCATTACCATCAACAAGGCAACACAATGTTAGTGTCCAGAAACTATCAGAAAAATTTATCATTTTTCACCTTACAGTAGCATATACAGATAGAGGACTGAACAAGCTTCGAAACACACTTTGAAGCACTTAAAACGGACACCCGAGTCAAAAGATACGTCAAAAACAAATTAGAAACAAAACTAAGACACGTGCTGAAAATGGCTCCCAGGCGCTGGGCGCCTAGCAGGGAACAGCAGCACACAAAACTGGCGCTAGAAAAGCTGGCGCAGGAAAAACTGGCGCAGGAGGGATCCTGGCGCCCAGACACAGAAACTGGCGCAGCAGCACAAAAACTGGCGCAAGAGCACAAAAACTGGCGCAGGAGGGATCCTGGCGCCCAGACACAAACTGGCGCAGCAGCACAAAAACTGGCGCAGGAGGGATCCTGGCGCCCAGACAAAGAAACTGGCGCAGCAGCACAAAAACTGGCGCAGCAGCACAAAAACTGGCGGAGGAGCACAAAAACTGGCGCAGGGAACATTGGCGCCCCGGGGAGGGGATCCCAGTGACATTTCAGAACACGCAACCTAGCAACCAAAATTCAACCCCAATGACATCCAAGCAACATGACTACTCAGAAACACAACTTGGGAACGCAACACGGGCAGCCAAAATTAGGTGCCCTTGGTGCCAGGCACAGGGAACCAGCGCCCATGGCGCCCAGGATAGCAACACTGAACGCAACAGGACAGGCACAGGCGCCCATGGCGCCCAGACAGCAGCAACAATGCAAGACAATGGCAACAACAATGGCGCCTAAGGCGCCTAGGGTCCTTCAAACTCAATTTTCTCCAAATTTTTATATGTTCAATCATCAACAACAACTTCCAACATCACAAATTCATTTTTTTCATATTCAAACACACATTTCAACGAGTACCTACCAATCATCACGTACGCCTAGCAAGTCATGTGCTTCTAACCGAGCACTTAGTGCGCACTAATTCATCATCCAAACAATCATGCATTACAACATCATCAAAATCATACAAGATAGCGATATAAACTCTAAACCCACATACAACCTATTATGAACCCTATTATAAGGTAAGACCCACCCTTACCTTGGTTATGCCGAAGACGATGAGACCTCTACGAAAGCACCGAAGAAACCACAGCAACAGCTCCTATTCTCCTCTTCTCTCTTGTGCGATCTCTCTCTCTCTCTCTCTCTCTCTCTCTCTCTCTCTCTCTCTCTTCCTCTCCCTTGCGCGCCCTTCTTTCTCTCTTCTCTCTTTTCTTCGAATTCTTTCTTTCTTTTTGCGCAAATGAGACACTTGTCTCAAACCCTTGCCACATGCGCCTAGGCCTAAGTCAATGGGCTTGGGCTTGGGCCAATCTTACCACCCCAGAATTACCAACACCACCCCCTTCAATTTAAATAAAAACAATATATTAATAAGTTAATATAACAATAATATTGCAACACTTAAATAATTTAATTAAATAATTAATTAAATTATTTTGGGTGTTACAACTCTCCCCCACTTAGAAAATTTCGTCCTCGAAATTCTTATCTGATTCAAACAGCTCTGGATAAGACTCCCTCATCTTACTCTCTAGCTCCCAAGTCATGCTCTCTCCAGCAGCTCCTAACCAAACCACTTTCACCAAAGCAATCTCCTTCCCTCTCAGAACCTTCATTTCCCGATCTTCAATCCGCACAGGCATAGTCTCCACAGTAAGATTATCCCGTACCTCCACCTCATCCATGTGAATCACATGAGACGGGTCTGGAACATACTTTCGAAGTTGCGACACGTGAAACACGTCATGCAAGTTCGAAAGATTAGGAGGCAAAGCCACCCTATAGGCAACATTTCCAACCCTCTCAGTAATCTGATACGGACCAATAAAACGAGGAGTGAGCTTCTTCGACTTCAAGGCACGCCCAACACCAGTCACCGGAGTGACTCTCAGAAATACATGCTCACCCGCTTGGAACTCTAACTCCTTTCTTCGATTATCATGGTAGCTCTTTTGTCGACTCTGCGCCGCTTTCATCTTCTCACGGATCAGCTTAACCTTCTCAGTAGTCTCGCGAACAATCTCTGGTCCAAGCACCACACTCTCACCAGACTCATACCAACATAGTGGAGTTCTACACTTCCGACCATATAACGCCTCAAAAGGTGCCATCCCAATACTAGAATGGTAACTGTTGTTGTATGTGAATTCTATCAATGGAAGGTAGGAATCCCATGAACCTCCCTGCTCCAAGACACAGGCTCTCAACAAATCTTCCAGTGACTGAATTGTCCTCTCTGACTGACCATCTGTCTGAGGATGATAGGCTGAACTCAACCTCAACTTTGATCCCAACTTCTCATGCAAACTTCTCCAGAACTCTGAAGTAAACCTCGGGTCTCTGTCTGAAACAATACTCATAGGAACTCCGTGAAGCTTCACAACTTCCCGGATATAGACCTCTGCCAACCTAGGCACTGGATACGTGATATTAATAAGAACAAAATGGGACGACTTTGTTAACCTCTCAACAATCACCCAAATGGCATCATACCCTTCCGCAGTATGAGGCAAACCCGTCACAAAATCCATAGCAATGCTGTCCCACTTCCACTCTGGGATATCCAATGGTTGCATCAAACCCCGCAGGCTTCTGGTGCTCAACCTTTGACTTCTGACAAGTCAAACATGCATACACAAACTGTGCCACATCCCGCTTCATCCCCGGCCACCAAAACAGTTTCTTCAAATCTTGGTACATCTTTGTAGCCCCCGGATGAATACTCAACTTGCTTCTGTGACTCTCCTCAAGAATCATTCTCTTCATCTCAGCATCATCAGGAATACAGATTCTATCCCTAAATCTCAACACACCTTGGGAATCTAACTTGAAATCCCCATTCTCAGCTTGATCATTCACAACTATCAAGTCCACTAGTTTCACATCTGACTTCCGGGCTTCCGGGCTTCCCGGATACTAGCCAAAAAGTCATTGCCAATCTTCAACATTCTCAATCTAACACTCTGCGGTGTTACTTCGCAAACTAAGCTCATATCTCGGAATTGCTCAATCAACTCCAACTCTTTAACCATCATTGCTGACATATGCAAGGTCTTTCGACTTAAAGCATCAGCCACGACATTAGCTTTGCCTGGGTGATAGTTCAAGCCGAAATCATAGTCCTTCAACAATTCTAACCAACGTCTCTGTCTCATATTCATCTCCTTCTGATCAAACAAGTACTTCAAGTTCTTATGGTCACTAAACACCTCAAATCTAGTACCATAAAGATAGTGCCTCCAAATCTCCAGCACAAACACAATCGCAGCTAGCTCCAAATCATGCGTAGGGTAGTTCTTCTCATGGGTCCTCAACTGTCTAGACGCATAAGCTACTACCTTACCATCTTGCATAAGCACACCTCCCAAACCCATTTTGGACGCATCACAATACACCACAAACGGTTGATCCGGAACGGGCAAAGTCAAAATAGGAGATGTTGTCAATCTCTTCTTCAACTCATTGAAGCTCTCTTCACATCGAGCATCCCACACAAAAGCCTTTCCCTTACAAGTCAATTGAGTCAACGGAAGGGCTAACTTAGAGAATCCTTCAATAAACCTCCTATAATAACCAGCTAACCCCAAGAAGCTTCTAATCTCAGTAACTGACTTCGGGCTCTCCCATTGCAACACAACATCTACCTTGGCTGGATCCACAGCAATACCATTACCAGAGATAATATGACCAAGGAAACTTACTTCATTCAGCCAGAACTCACACTTAGACAACTTTGCATACAACTTCTTTTCTTTCAACACTTCTAGCACTAGCCTCAAATGTTTTGCGTGCTCCTCTTCCGTCTTAGAATACACCAGAATGTCGTCAATAAACACCACCACAAACCGATCCAAGTAACTATGGAAGGTACGGTTCATGTATTCCATAAATACTCCCGGCGCGTTGGTAACACCAAACGGCATCACAGAATACTCATAGTGCCCATATCTTGTTCTGAAAGCTGTCTTCTGAATGTCTTCATCCTTCACCTTGATCTGGTGATAACCCGACCTCAAATCAATCTTGCTAAACACCTTAGCACCCACCAATTGGTCCATCAAATCATCAATCCTCGGGAGCGGATACTTGTTTTTAATTGTCACCTTGTTCAACTGCCTATAATCAACACAGAGCCTCATACTCCCATCCTTCTTCTTCACCAACAACACAGGAGCTCCCCACGGTGACACACTTGGCCTTACAAATTTCTTCTCAAGCAGATCTTCTAGTTGCTTCTTCAATTCTGACAATTCTGATGCTGACATCCTGTACGGTGCCATAGACACGGGCCTAGTACCAGGTACAAGATCAATAGCAAATTCAACTTCCCTTTCTGGCGGAACACTTGGAATCTCATCAGGGAACACTTCGGGAAACTCACACACCACCTGCAACCCTTCAATGATAGCCTGATTATCAGCAGACAACGACGCCATCAGAGCAAACAGACTAACTCCCTCCTTCATTACTTTATGCAACTGACTAGCAGGCAACAAAACATATTCTTCTTCTTCGGGAGAATGGAAACTCACAGACTTACTAAAGCAATTAATATGGACATGGTTATCCACTAACCAGTCCATACCAAGAATAACATCCAACCCACCCAACGGCAAACAAATCAAATCAACAACGAAATCTCTGCCGAAGACCGACAGAGGGCACTTAGCACACACAAGAGAGGTAGTTACCGAACCCTTAGCTGGAGTATCGATAACCATCTCCCTCACCAAAGAAGACAAGGCTAGACCCATTTTCTTAACACATATAGCAGCAATGAATGAATGCGTGGCACCGGTATCAACAATAGCAATCAAAGGAATACCATTAATAAAACATGTACCTCTTATCTCATTAGCCTCCTCTGATCCCGCGAGAGCAAACATCCTCCCACTACTCTTCTCTTTCTTCAGCTTAGAACACTTGGTGCTAATATGACCCACCTCACCACAGTTGAAACAAACTGCGTCCTTGCGTTCACAGTCAGACGCCAAATGACCCTCTTTGCCACAACGGAAACACACTCTCACTCCCGACTTGCAGTCGTAGCTTTTATGACCAGACTTACCACACTTAAAACACACAAGGTTAGCGGGAGCATCTCCCCCACTAGAATTCTTACCCTCAGCAGACCTCTTACCATTAGCATATTTCTGTTTACCCCTACCAGCAGGAACCTCATATGGCTTACCACGGTTCTGAAATTTACCCCTCTGATCCCTCATAACCTTGGAGTGAGCACTACTGTCTTCTTCGAAAATCCTACAACAGTCAATCAAATCAGCGAATACCCGAATCTTCTGGTACCCAATAGCTTTCTTGATGTCAGCCCTCAACCCATTCTCAAATTTGATACATTTGGAGAACTCAGAGCCAGCATCAGTGTAGTGAGGATAAAATTTGGCCAATTCAGTGAACTTGGCAGCATATTCTGTTACAGACATGTTTCCTTGCTTCAGCTCAAGGAACTCAATCTCCTTCTTGCCCCTGGCATCTTCTGGAAAGTATTTTCTCAAAAATTCCCTACGGAATACAGCCCAAGTGATTTCTTCATTAGGAGTCTCCAACCTCTGCCTAACCTCCAACCACCAGTCATCAGCTTCTTTTGCTAGCATATGAGTACCATATCTGACCTTCTGAGCTTCAGTACAATCCATGACACGAAAAATCCTTTCCACTTCCTTCAACCACTCTAGAGCACCATCAGGGTTATACTTGCCCTTAAAAGTAGGCGGCTTCTCCCTCTGAAAAGTGGCCAAACTGCGAGTTCCAGCATTAGCATCATCATTCAGCTGGTTCCCAACAGCCTGCGCCATAGCTTGCAAGGCAGCAGCAAGAGCAGCGTCGTTCCTTCCAGCCATTTCAACTTACACTGCAGCATAAACAATAATTCAGAACTAATCTAGCAATACTTGCTAGTCAAAGACACTAAGCCTGGACAACTTGGCCGGACAGACCGAACTGCTCTGATACCACTAATGTAACACCCCATTTCTACCCGGCAATTTAAATTAAAATATCAGAGTTTAAAAATTATTTTTCAATTCATCCAAACGGGATGCTACATTTACTTCAAATGGCGTCACCAATATCACTTATAAATTCAAACATGATACGTGGCACATAACTAGTGGGGCAAATCCTCAAAACACGATTTAGTACACATAATAAAAACTTCGTCATCATGCAGCGGAATAAAAGAGAACAGTTTCAAAAACACTGTTGTGACAACCTCAATACAAATTATTCAAACAACGTCACATAAAGTAAAACAAAATGACATTTATTCGCTCAATTGGTAGTGGTAGGTGTGTTTAACTTGCACTTATGCCTCAGGTGCAAGGTTCGATTCCCACAGAAGGCAAAAATTCTACAAGGGGGGTAGAGAAGACCGTGATGTAATAGTGCTAGGGTGGCCAATGCGTTGGACCTGGGCTGTTACATCAACCTACGAGGAGGTCCAGCTGTTTCAACATTTCCCTTGATGAACGCATAATTCTGCTTTCTAAATGGGTGATCCATAGGTAAGAACCTACGGTGCGAGTCAAACCATAAAGTTTTTCCTCCGTATTTAAGACTAAAAGCCTTTGTGTCAACCATGAAAATCGGACACGCCACCTTACCATGTGTCCCCCATCCAGTCAACATTCCATAGGCAGGGAAGTCATTAATGGTCCACATCAAAGCCGCATTCATCACAAAATTTTGTTTGCGTGCTGCATCATAAGTTAAAACACAATTCCACAACCTAAAAGGTCATCAATCAAATGTTGCAAATATATGTCAATACCAGCTGCTGGATTACTTGGCCCTGGAATAATATAATTTAAAAACATGTATGGTTTAGACATACACATTTCTGGAGGAAGGTTGTATGGGGTAACAATAACTGGCCAACATGAATACGGTGTTGCCGAGGCTTGAATATATGGTCTGAAACCATCAGAGAATAAACCAAGCCGAACATTGCGTGGATCACTGGCAAAATCTGGATGAACATGATAAAAATGCTTCCAAGCTTCACCATCAGATGGGTGACGTAATCCACCAGAATTATTTCTATTATGATGGTGCCACGTCATTTTACCCGCAGTCCCCATTGAAGTAAACATCCTCTGTAGCCTTGGTATAAGCGGCAGATAGACATTGCTTTTCGTGGAACCGGTTTGCCTCTGCTCATCCCTTTCCTACTGACACGATAGCGTGGCTCTCTACACAACTTGCATTCCGACAACTCTCCATCATTTATGCCAAACTCATTGTTATAATAGAGCATGCAACCAGACACACAACAATCAATTCTTTTAGATTTTAAGCCAAGCTTCGATACCAGTCTTTTAGCTTCATAATAACTTTGCGGCAAAAGCCCTCTAATGGGGGTTGCATCCAACATCATTTTGGTCATATATTCCATGCACAACTCAACAACATTAAATTGAGACTTAAGACCTAACAATCGAACACACATTGATAATTTTGAGTCTTTAGATCCTTCAAATAATGGTTTATTTGTCTCACTCAAATACATGTAAAACCTTTGAGCTTCCTCATTTGGAACTTCTTCAGCATCATATTCTGGTTCTTCAAAATCCAAATTTACTTCAACAGCGTCAGATATCATTCCCTGATAAACATCTAACGGTTGTATAATTTGGCGTTCAGATGTTGTAGTCGCTGGATAACTACTTGATGTGGGAGCTACTACTTCAATCGGAACATTAACCGCAGGAACTGCAGCTACCCCTGGTCCTACTTCCCCGTGACGAGTCCATATCCAATAATTTGGCCTAAACCCATTATTGTACAAATCAAGTCTAACTTCTTCTTCATTTTTTATAAATCGAAAGGAACATTTCAAGCACCGACATCTAATACCGCCTTGTCCCGCAAATTCTTCATGGGCCTTAGCACAAAAAATAAACTCTTCTACTTCTTCTACAAAACGTCGCTTTAAACCGGATCTTCCAGGAAACAATCGATCATACATCCAACTACGATCCATAATTTCATGATCGATCTATGTACTACACTACAACGTAAATGAAATAAACTATCAATTACTTTATATTTTGGTATATATTGATATATTAATTACTTTATTTTGATATATCAATAAACTATCAATTACCAGCAACACAATGAATTTTTAGATAATGATATATATTAATAATTTAAACATTATAAATAATAATTGCAAATTTAATTTTAAATTTCAATTTTTATAAGACAATATCTTTTAATAAAATTTATAAGTCAACTTAATAAATAAGTTTTTTCAAGATAAATTAATTTGTATTATTATTGCAAACAATCAGACACAGGAACATGTATTCAAATCATCGACAGTAAGCGTTATTAAAAGTCACCAAGGACTAAAAGAAAAAATCCAAATTTTTCGGTGACCAAAAGTTGGTAAAAAAATTTTAGACACTAAAAACAAACAATCCATATATATTGATATATTAATTACTCTACTTTGATAACTAACCGTAGTGAAGAGAAGGCTCTGGCTTGAAGCGTATCCCCAACTCGAACAAAGAGGAAAAATGAGGAACGCAAACTCAAACAATACCTAAACAAACAACACCAAAATTAGTAACAAACTCATATTATAAAATAATTCAAAAACTAAAACTATTAACTCATGTTACAAACATACCTTAGATCGAAGAAATTTGCCAAAGAGAGGAAGAGATTTAGTAGAGAGAGGAAGAGAGGAATTTCAAGAAGAGATTTTGTAGAGAGAGTGAGAGTATTGGTAGAGGTGTGAAGAAGAAGTGGAGAATGGAGAAGGGATTATATAGGAGAACCGAAGTCCAACGGTCAAACGGAGAATCCGCCGGAAATGTCACTTACCGGCGGATTTAGGGGATTTCCAGCTGATTTTCAAAAATCAAATTTCCCGCTCTTTTCAAAAAAATCCGCCGGAAATGACGTTTCCGGCGGATTTTAGTCGGTTGGTCATTTCCGGTGGATTTTTAGGTATTTCCGGCAGATTTTTTCGTTGACCCAAATCCGCCAGAAATACCTAAAATTCGCCGGAAATACCTAAAAATCCGCCGGAAATACCTAAAAATAAACGGCTCGAATTTGTGATCTAAAATTTTGATCAACGGCTCATGTTTCCCCGCGCCTATTATAAATTGGGCTTCAGCTTTCCCTTCTACTTCACAAAAACCCTAACCCCTTCTCTGCTTCTTCTCCACGAAATCGTATAAACAAAAAAAAAATGCCCCTAACACAATACTCAGGATTCTTCCCTCACTATCATTCATCATCAGGGCATCATCACCAACAAAGTTGATGGTGTCTGTTTAGAGGGGGAGACACAATACAGTGTAGGCTTAAACACAACATAACATTCGCTGCCCTAAAAGATAAACTGCTGGGTAAGGTGCAAGTGGAGGGCGACGAGCGAGAGATAACTCGTATAGTTTATCAGAAACCGGTTTGGTCTGATGGACGTGTGCACTAGTCTACAATGGATGTCAAGAACGACGATGACGTCCAAGCAATGATGTCCATTTATGTCCTGTTTAAATGGAAGGGTTATCTGCATTTGTACGTGGAAACCACACGGACCTTCGCTGAGATCCTTAGTCGTTTAACTCCACCAGCTCAGTAGTTTCTGTCATTTTATCGTTTTCGTGTATTTCAAGTTTTATGTACGGTGACGCTTTTTAATAATAAATTTTTTGTTTAATTTAAACGGTACTGTAAACCAAAAAATAATCAACCCAATATTTATTCATTACTAAATCAGTGACGTTCAATTACAATTATTGATAAACAAAATAACAGTAAAAAACTACAACTGGGTCACAACAGAGCCGGATCCAGCATCACTGTCACTCCCACTTCCATCAGAGGCTTCCACACTCTCAATACCCCCATACGCTTGGCAGATGGCATGCGTATCAGTAAGGATGGTGCCAAAGCGCCTGTTGTTGAGACCACGAATACAAGGGCCAACTTCCAAAACAAAATAAAAGTCACCAGGCAACTCTAGTCCCCAAATCTCATTTGGAATGGAAATCCTCCCAGCATTTCATTCAATGAGGGTAAATGGGAAAATGGGGTGGAAAACAGTGAGGTGGAGGTGAGTCTTCTTTTTCTATGCAAGGGTTGAGAAAATAGCCGATTCTTAAACGTGGGTCTTCACCAGATGTTGGTGAGACCATGTTTTCTACTTTGGTATATAACTTCTTTTTTTGCCCCAAATCTCATTTGGAATGGAAATTCTCCCAGCATTTCGTTCAATGAGGGTAACGAATTGGATCATACTTGCAACCGAACATATCAAACACAGCATCTGGAGAAGGGATTTATATAGAAGAAACGAAGTCAAACGGTCAAAAGGCAGAATCCGCCGGAAATGGAATTTACCGGCGGATTTAGGGGGTATTCGGCGGATCATGGGGTTTCCGGCGGATTTAGGGGGTTTCCGGCGGATTTACCCCGCGTTTTTTTCAAAAAAATCCGCCGAAAAATACCTTACCGGCGGATTTTTTAAAAAGAAAATTCGTAGACTCAAATCCGCCGGAAATACCTAAAATTCCGCCGGAAATGTTCCGGAAGAAAAAAATCCGCCGGAAAAACCAAGAAATCCGCCGGAATGTCCTGGCCGGAAAAAACAGTTTTTCTTGTACTGCGAGAGGTAGAGTTTTCTATAGAGTTGGTTCCTAGCACAGGATCAATATCTATTGCTCCTTATAGAATGTCTCCTTTAGAATTAAAGGAATTGAAGTCTCAACTTGAAGAGTTGATCTCAAAGAGGTTCATTCGACCGAGCGCTTCTCCATGGGGTGCTCCGGTGTTGTTAGTTAAGAAGAAGGACGGAAGCATGAGATTGTGTATTGATTACCGACAACTGAACAAAGTGACGATCAAGAACAAATATCCTTTGCCAAGGATAGATGATTTGCTTGATCAACTTAGAGGAGCAGTGGTGTTTTCTAAAATTGATCTGAGGTCGGGCTATCATCAAATCAAAGTTAGAGCCTTAGATATCCCGAAGACAGCCTTCAATACGAGGTATGGACATTACGAATTCGTAGTGATGCCCTTCGGTTTGACTAAAGCTCCAGCGGTATTCATGGATTACATGAATCGAGTTTTTCACACTTACCTAGATCAGTTTGTTGTAGTTTTCATTGATGATATATTGGTGTACTCTAAGACCATTGAGGAGCATGTTCAACATCTCCGCATTGTTCTGAATGTACTCCGAGAAAAGAAATTGTGTGCAAAGCTGTCGAAGTGTGACTTCTGGATGCCTGAAGTGAAGTTTTTTGGACATGTGATTTCTCAATCGGGAGTCGCGGTGGATCCCAGTAAGGTGGAAGCTGTATTGAACTGGGAACGACCAACGTCAGTCACTGAAATAAGAAGTTTTCTGGGTCTAGTCGGTTACTACAGGAGGTTCATCTAGGGATTCTCACAATTGGTTCTTCCACTTACTCGGCTAACTCGTAAGGGTCAACCGTTTACATGGGATGCTGATTGTGAAGAATGTTTTAGAGAATTGAAAGTTCGGTTGACTTCTGCTCCGATCCTGATTCTTCCGGATTCGTCATTGGAATTTCAAATTTATAGCGATGCTTCTGGGAAGGGTTTAGGATGTGTTCTCATGCAAAATCAACAAGTGGTAGCATATGCATCCAGGAAATTAAAGACTCATGAAGAGAATTATCCGACTCATGATTTGGAGTTGGCAGCTATTGTGTATGCACTGAAGATTTGGAGACATTACCTGTATGGGTCTCGTTTCGAAGTCTTTAGCGATCACAAAAGTCTAAAATATCTGTTTGATCAGAAGGAACTGAATAACAGGCAGAGAAGATGGGTGGAGTTTCTGAAGGATTATGATTTCGAATTGAAGTATCATCCGGGAAAGGCTAATGTTGTAGCCGATGCGCTTAGTAGGAAATCCATTCACATAGCTTGGTTAATGATGCATGAAATGGAATTGTTGGAGTCTTTTAGAGACTTAAATCTGAATACAAAGCCAAGGAGGAACCGGTTAGCGTTGAGCCATATGAGGATCTCTAGTTCCTTAAGAGATTCTATTCGCATAGCACAGGAAGTTGATGTGAAGATACAATCACAAAAAGTGTTGCCATATTTTACCGAAGATAGTGATGGAGTTATTTGTTTCAACGGTAGGATCTGTGTGCCCGATGATGAAGATATTAAAAGGCAAGTGCTAGAGGAAGCACACCGAAGTTTATTTTCTGTACATCCTGGGTCCACCAAGATGTAAAGAGATTTAAAGCAGATGTACTGGTGGCATGGAATGAAGTTAGAAATTGCTGAATTCGTATCTCAATGCTTGACTTGTCAAAAGGTTAAGATAAAACACCAAAAGCCTGCTGGTCTGTTGCGGCCACTTGAAGTGCCCGTGTGGAAATGGGAAGACATTTCTATGGATTTTGTCATGGCGTTGCTAAGGTCCCAAGCCGGTAACGACTCCATTTGGGTAATTGTGGATCGGTTAACTAAGTCAACTCATTTTATTCACGTTCGTTCGACCAGTAAAGTATCTAAGTTGGCCGAGGAATATCTGAGGAACATAGTGAGGTTACATGGGGTTCCTACTAGTATTGTGTCGGATAGAGATCCCAAGTTCACTTCTCGATTTTGGAAGGCTCTGAATGATGCATTGGGGACTAAGGTATTGGTTAGTACCGCTTATCACCCGCAGACGGATGGTCAGACAGAGGGAACTATCCAAACTTTAGAAGAAATGCTTCAGGCTTCTGTGCTCGATAACGGAAAGAAGTGGGAGGATCATCTTCCATTGGTGGAATTCGCTTACAACAACAGTTATCATTCCAGCAATGGAATGGCACCATTTGAAGCGTTGCATGGGAGGAAATGTAGAACTCCATTATGTTGGTGGGAAGTCGGTGAGAACCGATTATTAGGACCTGAGATGATTCATGAAACTACTGAAAAGATCCGCCAGATCAGAGAAAGAATGAAAGCTGCTCAGAGTAGGCAAAAGAGTTATGCCGATAAAAGAAGGAGGCCGTTAGAGTTCTAGCCGGGTGATCATGTATTTTTTAGATTGTCACCGACAATTGGCACGGGTAGGGCATTACGGGTGAAGAAACTCAGCCCTCGGTATATTGGACCTTTCCAAATTATCGAACGAGTGGGGCCACTGGCATACCGTATTGCTTTGCCTCCACCATTGTCCAATCTTCAAGATGTATTCCATGCATCTCAATTGCGAAAGTACATCCCCGATCCAAGTCAACCGTTGAATTTTGAAACGATTGATCTTCGACCGGACTTGTCTTTCCAACCTCATCCTAGTTACATCATGGAGTGTGAACATCCAATTTTAACCGACAGTTACTCGTTATTTTCAAAAAAGAGTCGTGTGAGTAGTTGCATCGGTGCGCGTTATTTTACCGCTTTTATTATCATAAAAAAATAGTAATAATAAATTAAAATCAGCTGTCCTTTTTATTTAATTTGTTACATATACAAACAAAAAAAATTAATTAAGTAGTACTAAAAAAAGGGGAAGTCAACTCCTTTACAAATGGAGACAAGAAACAAAAACCGAAAAAGTACAAAACAACTTTTTAAAAAAAAGGAGTAATAGAAGCGCTGCCTAGCTGTTGGAAATGAAAAATGTTTTGAGCTACAATCTCAAGCTCTTTTATCTTGTCCCTTGGCTTTTTACATTTGAGGCAAAAACATTTCAGTACCCTGCTGCTGCTGCTCCACTAGTCTGAAAAAGCATAACAAAAATTGTTGTCTCATTAGTTTACTTCCTCTATTAAAACCAACTAGCAGACATATTGAAGAGGGGAAAAAAAAAGAACAGAGAGAATCAAAATAAAATGGGGGGGAGCACTGTTATTGTGACGAGGTGAACCGAGGTGTAACACCCCGTTAATTTCTAACTTGTAGAAATTACCGAAATGCACTACTGGCATACATCAGAGTACCTCCTGTTTTAAATACTGAACACCTACTAATACTTGATGCTAAAAATCATCAAGCGCGTTACATCACTTAACATGAAAATACATAAAGCGTTCTTACATCACTCAACTAGTGTTCAGTATCAAAATAGAAAGTGCGCGGAAGCGATTTACAACTTTATAACATAAGTCGTACAATCGTACATACTAAGTATCTGAATACAAAGTGCAAAGGAAACTGAAACATAAGACATAAAGAAATAAAGGTAGCGGCTGCTCCTCAAGCATCTCCCTGACCATGCCTCATCATCTTCAACTTAGCCTGCAAT
Source organism: Astragalus membranaceus (assembly GCA_039519185.1). NCBI lineage: Eukaryota > Viridiplantae > Streptophyta > Magnoliopsida > Fabales > Fabaceae > Astragalus > Astragalus membranaceus. The sequence goes on along the minus strand of CM076850.1, from coordinate 78,305,787 downwards.
TCTGAAAAACAACATGGATTGGGTGAGACAACTTGTCTCAGTGAGTTCTATCGAGACCCCTTACTAATCCTCTCAATTCAATTATGCTTGATTCATTATCTAAAACTCATAGTCCTCAAAGTTGACTATGTGGCTGAACTATGCTCAATCACTGAGCCTAACAATGAACTTCGCTCAATCACTGAGCCTAACCATGATTATTAGCATGTCACCGGTCACTTGGCAAAATAAGCTTCCGGTGAACCCAATCCACTAATCACTAGTGGGAAAACCTCAAGGGGCCTAGGTTCATAGGGCTCATGACTTCCCCTCCCCTAGCACACTAAACTGAAATAGGGTCGTCACCCTAACCTGATGTATATATTTTAATATACCTTGAACAATGAGCAGTGAACAATGATCTGTGAACATGACAATGAACTTATATAACAATGGTCTTAATCTTAACCTAATCTTATACTTAACATGATCTTGTCATTAGGTGATCTCTCACGGAATTACTAACGTTATTATCTTAGCTTATAACTATCCATTACTTAGTCCACATCATAATGTATCGCCCATACTCAACATTATGATTATCTAACTTAGTCATAATCAGTCGCATAATATATCAATCACAATCATAGCATGACAATCAAATCCATAACACGTTCCGTCTACCCGCATTGGGCCGTCAATAATCATTCACTCATGACATGAGGTTGTTATCATTAAACTTAAGCAATTCCAACGAATTACGGTTATTTTATCATTTCATAACATTAGGAAGGGATTAGGATAGGTTCGGAATCAATTGGGAAGCGTTTGGACACCTTTAAAAATCTGGGTCAGACAGATACGCACGACCCGTGCTTAATGGCGCACGACCCGTGCGCGAAACGGAAATTTTCCAGGAAGCATCAGAAGGATCCGCACGATCCGTGTGCCAGGGCACACGATCCGTGCCTGATGCACAGTCCTGTAAAATGGTCATTTCGTGCTGTCTTTGGCTCCGTTTCGTGTCCAATTCCTTTCCCGATCGATACCTAACTTATCAACCTTTAAGAACAGAGTATCATCCAGCCAAACAATTCACATATCAATCACTCAATCACAACAACAATCGAAGTCTCAATCAACCAATCATGCATCTCAATCATTCAAGCGACATTTTCACAAAACGGTTTCGACACCGGTTTTTCATAAAACGTGAGGTTCAATATCAGAACTTGACACACATGACCATAACATCCTAGTGAGTATAGAACTCACCTATTTGCCGAGACTTTAATGATTCAACCGTTCCCGAGAACCACAAACTCTCCTCGGACTCGATCACAACACCAACCCAAAACTGAACACCCAGCTACTGGAACTGCCTCCCAAGCTGCTCCAACACTCGATTCAGGTACATGAGTTGGTTCTAAGGTTCTCCAACACAACATGCAACAATTTTGGTTCAGATTTGCTCAAGAGGAGCTTGGTGGTCAACAATGGTGGTTTGGGCTTGGAGGGGAAGCTGATTTCGAATTTGGTATGGATGGAAAGGGGGAGATGAACTGATTCAGATGATGCTAATGGATCACACATGCACTAAGTTTTTCATGGAGTTCTCCCTCTCTCTTTTTCCTCCCCTCTCGAGCCTCTCCTCTTCTCCTCCCTATCTATTTGCTGTTTTTGATCTTTGGAAAGAGGAAATGAAGGGTGTTGTTGTTGCTCTAACCCATTCAGCTGGGTGGGGTGCATATATATATGTACATGGTAAAAGACTAAGCCACCCTTCACTTAAAAATTTTATTCCTAATGACTCCCACCAGCTCTAACTAACTAAATATGATGCAATTAACTCAATTTGCACACAATTAAATTAATTGACCAATCAAGCAAGTCACTTTCAATTTAAATAATTTCAATCGATTAAATAAATCACTAAAATAATAATTTACGCTAAATAATATAATTAGCGAAAATTGGGGGCATTACAATCACCCCAACTTTTTAAAAATTTTGTCCTCAAAATTGGACTAAGAAATACCTTTTGCCGAACTGTCGCCAGCTTTGCCTTTCTGAGCGTCCATCACATAGATTCTTCCACGGGCGGGAGTTGCATTCTCTTCTCTGCTCCTTTTCCTCGCCGGACACTCGTGAGCGTAATGCCCTTCACCTTTGCAGTAATAACACATAGTTGACCCCAGGCGGCACTCTCCACCGTGAGGCTTTCCGCATTTCGAACATTTATTGAACCTTGGAGATTCGGACACCACGGCTTGCTTTCCTTTGTTGGAGTTACTCTTTGGCTCTTCACTTGGGGTTGGCAATTCCACTGCCTTTTTCTTTTCCTTCCGATAAGCTTTCCTTTCTTCATACATTCTGTCGAGATCTGCCTCTGCAACATAAGCTTGCTGCACCAATCCAGCATAACTAGTCATAGCATATGAGCTAAGACCTTGGGCCACATCAGCACGAAGACTTGCCCTATACATCTGCATCTTCCACTCATCATTCGGAGCATGCTTTGCCAACTGATAGAACTGCGACAACCTTTCGAACTTGGCGGTGAACTCACCCACCGACATCTCTCCTTGCCTCAGATTGATAAACTCGGCTTGCTTGCTTAACTTCATCACCGGAGGGAAAAAGTGACCAATAAACATCTCCTTGAAGTTAACCCAGGTAACAGGAGTTCCCTGGTTCACCATCAATTCATGAGCATTGGTCCACCAGGTTAGAGCATCTTCCTCGAGCATATGGGCGGCAAAAAGAACCTTCTCTTCTTCGCTGCATTGAAGAGTCCTAAAAATCTTCTCCATTGAATCCAACCAGAAATGTGCTACCATTACCTCAGGTCCTCCCTTGAAACTTTGCGGATTCATCTTCTGGAAACGAAAGTAAGCCCTATTCGGATCTTCCAGAGGAGGTTGTTGAACATTCGGTTGTTGTTGATTCATCCTCTCATGATGCATCTGGGCCATTTGAGCCATCTGCTGCTGCTGCATTTGCATCATGTCATTCATCATCTTCTGTTGCGTCTCGATGACATTCTGCATCCATTCGGTATTTGGATCAACAGGGACGCTTCTCCTACTTCCACCAGCCATGATTCTGCGAAATATGCACAAAGTGTTTAGTTGATCAGGCTAAACGTCTAATAGCATGCTAAGAGGAATCACACTTAGAGGACTTAAGAGACTCATGATTCTAAGCCCGACTAGGTCGAACTGCTCTGATACCAATTGTAACACCCCGTTAATTTCTAACTTGTAGAAATTACCGAAATGCACTACTGGCATACATCAGAGTACCTCCTGTTTTAAATACTGAACACCTACTAATACTTGATGCTAAAAATCATCAAGCGCGTTACATCACTTAACATGAAAATACATAAAGCGTTCTTACATCACTCAACTAGTGTTCAGTATCAAAATAGAAAGTGCGCGGAAGCGATTTACAACTTTATAACATAAGTCGTACAATCGTACATACTAAGTATCTGAATACAAAGTGCAAAGGAAACTGAAACATAAGACATAAAGAAATAAAGGTAGCGGCTGCTCCTCAAGCATCTCCCTGACCATGCCTCATCATCTTCAACTTAGCCTGCAATTCTGAAAAACAACAACATGGATTGGGTGAGACAACTTGTCTCAGTGAGTTCTATCGAGACCCCTTACTAATCCTCTCAATTCAATTATGCTTGATTCATTATCTAAAACTCATAGTCCTCAAAGTTGACTATGTGGCTGAACTATGCTCAATCACTGAGCCTAACAATGAACTTCGCTCAATCACTGAGCCTAACCATGATTATTAGCATGTCACCGGTCACTTGGCAAAATAAGCTTCCGGTGAACCCAATCCACTAATCACTAGTGGGAAAACCTCAAGGGGCCTAGGTTCATAGGGCTCATGACTTCCCCTCCCCTAGCACACTAAACTGAAATAGGGTCGTCACCCTAACCTGATGTATATATTTTAATATACCTTGAACAATGAGCAGTGAACAATGATCTGTGAACATGACAATGAACTTATATAACAATGGTCTTAATCTTAACCTAATCTTATACTTAACATGATCTTGTCATTAGGTGATCTCTCACGGAATTACTAACGTTATTATCTTAGCTTATAACTATCCATTACTTAGTCCACATCATAATGTATCGCCCATACTCAACATTATGATTATCTAACTTAGTCATAATCAGTCGCATAATATATCAATCACAATCATAGCATGACAATCAAATCCATAACACGTTCCGTCTACCCGCATTGGGCCGTCAATAATCATTCACTCATGACATGAGGTTGTTATCATTAAACTTAAGCAATTCCAACGAATTACGGTTATTTTATCATTTCATAACATTAGGAAGGGATTAGGATAGGTTCGGAATCAATTGGGAAGCGTTTGGACACCTTTAAAAATCTGGGTCAGACAGATACGCACGACCCGTGCTTAATGGCGCACGACCCGTGCGCGAAACGGAAATTTTCCAGGAAGCATCAGAAGGATCCGCACGATCCGTGTGCCAGGGCACACGATCCGTGCCTGATGCACAGTCCTGTAAAATGGTCATTTCGTGCTGTCTTTGGCTCCGTTTCGTGTCCAATTCCTTTCCCGATCGATACCTAACTTATCAACCTTTAAGAACAGAGTATCATCCAGCCAAACAATTCACATATCAATCACTCAATCACAACAACAATCGAAGTCTCAATCAACCAATCATGCATCTCAATCATTCAAGCGACATTTTCACAAAACGGTTTCGACACCGGTTTTTCATAAAACGTGAGGTTCAATATCAGAACTTGACACACATGACCATAACATCCTAGTGAGTATAGAACTCACCTATTTGCCGAGACTTTAATGATTCAACCGTTCCCGAGAACCACAAACTCTCCTCGGACTCGATCACAACACCAACCCAAAACTGAACACCCAGCTACTGGAACTGCCTCCCAAGCTGCTCCAACACTCGATTCAGGTACATGAGTTGGTTCTAAGGTTCTCCAACACAACATGCAACAATTTTGGTTCAGATTTGCTCAAGAGGAGCTTGGTGGTCAACAATGGTGGTTTGGGCTTGGAGGGGAAGCTGATTTCGAATTTGGTATGGATGGAAAGGGGGAGATGAACTGATTCAGATGATGCTAATGGATCACACATGCACTAAGTTTTTCATGGAGTTCTCCCTCTCTCTTTTTCCTCCCCTCTCGAGCCTCTCCTCTTCTCCTCCCTATCTATTTGCTGTTTTTGATCTTTGGAAAGAGGAAATGAAGGGTGTTGTTGTTGCTCTAACCCATTCAGCTGGGTGGGGTGCATATATATATGTACATGGTAAAAGACTAAGCCACCCTTCACTTAAAAATTTTATTCCTAATGACTCCCACCAGCTCTAACTAACTAAATATGATGCAATTAACTCAATTTGCACACAATTAAATTAATTGACCAATCAAGCAAGTCACTTTCAATTTAAATAATTTCAATCGATTAAATAAATCACTAAAATAATAATTTACGCCAAATAATATAATTAGCGAAAATTGGGGGCATTACAATCACCCCAACTTTTTAAAAATTTTGTCCTCAAAATTGGACTAAGAAATACCTTTTGCCGAACTGTCGCCAGCTTTGCCTTTCTGAGCGTCCATCACATAGATTCTTCCACGGGCGGGAGTTGCATTCTCTTCTCTGCTCCTTTTCCTCGCCGGACACTCGTGAGCGTAATGCCCTTCACCTTTGCAGTAATAACACATAGTTGACCCCAGGCGGCACTCTCCACCGTGAGGCTTTCCGCATTTCGAACATTTATTGAACCTTGGAGATTCGGACACCACGGCTTGCTTTCCTTTGTTGGAGTTACTCTTTGGCTCTTCACTTGGGGTTGGCAATTCCACTGCCATTTTCTTTTCCTTCCGATAAGCTTTCCTTTCTTCATACATTCTGTCGAGATCTGCCTCTGCAACATAAGCTTGCTGCACCAATCCAGCATAACTAGTCATAGCATATGAGCTAAGACCTTGGGCCACATCAGCACGAAGACTTGCCCTATACATCTGCATCTTCCACTCATCATTCGGAGCATGCTTTGCCAACCGATAGTCATCGTTTTAGGATGGATGAACCGTACGGCTCAATAGTCCTAAAATCCCAATTCAAAATTTAAAATCAACAAAACAAAAAATATTTTCTAGAAGAACTACGTGGCCTTTGATTTTCCGCTTCGGAGATACGTAGGAGCGGGCCTTCCCCGTCAAGCTAAATTAAATTTTTTTTTAATAAATAATCATTTTTTTCTTTAACACCTATTTTCTAAAAAATCTAAAAACAGGGATCGGCTGAGATGTGACATCTTGTCAATCCCGGTTTAAGAGACTTTAGCTGTACAACCTGGTGATCTTGAACCCCTTCAAAAAAATAAAATCAACAAACCAACAAAATTTTCCAAGAAAGAACTACGTCACTCTTGAGTTACTCATTGCACCCAAGGATACGTAGGAGCGGGGCTTCCCCGTCAAGTCAAAAATTAAATTTTCTTAAATTGGTCCCTCTTTTATTTATTTCTAAATAATTCTTTTTTACTTAATTTTGGGGTAAACAAATAACACATAATTTATTATTATTTGCACGATCAGATTTAGGGTAACTGTCTTCGGACAGATGTTTTAGGGGTGCTGTGGAATTAAGTTTTCGCCCTTCCCTATACATAACCTACTCCCGAATCCAATCTAGTTTACGCAGACCAAATAACTTTAAATGTAGGTTTTTCTCAGTTTTTCCTATTAAATAAATTGGGTGGCGACTCCTAAAATTACCATTTTTGAGCCGTCTGCGTCGAGATCCCAGTCACGACATGGAGCATCGCGAGAGAACGCTTCGGACGAAAACGATTCCCATTATCAAGGTGGTTTGGGATGGTTTTTCCGTTGAGGAAGCTACGTGTGAATTGGAGGATGATATGCGGACTCGATATCCGTATCTATTCTCTTGAGGTATGTTTTGTTCAATTTTGAGGACAAAATTCTTTCAAGTTGGGGAGAATGTAATATCCTCAAAACAATTAGTCGAATTATTTGGATGTTCACCCAATTGAATTATTTTAGTGCTTGATTAGTAAAATTATTGAGTGCTAAAGTAATTATTTGGTTGGCTCAGGAACGCTAACCCGATAAAACGGAATAAGGGTGATTCAGGGAAGAAATAAGAGATTAAGGGCAATATGGTCATTTGACCAGATTACCACTTAATTAGAAAGAAAGAAAAGAAAAGAAGTCAAAGGAGAAGAAAGAAGAAGAGAACGAAGGAGATAAAGAAGAGAAGAGAAGGAAAGAAAGAAAGAGGAGAAGAGGAAGAATCACTCACCCCCAAGCTCCAAAACTCATCATCTTCATCATCTTCCCTCCATTTTTGAAACCCAATGGCTAGGTAAGCTTCTCCTCCATTTTCCCCCCTTTTATGGACCTACGAATTTTGAGGGTTTTGATGGGGGATTTGTTGAAATCTTGGGTTGTGTGATGAAATTGATGATTGAAACATGATTAGGAACGAAGCCAAGGAAGATTGAACGCGATTTGAAGTTCGAATCGAAGTGTGAAGCGGATTGGTGATTTTAGGGTTCCGTTTTGGGATTTTGAAGTCTCGGTGATTTCGGCTCGGTATCGACTCTAGCTTCAATGGTGAGTTTTACTCACGCTTAGGATTATTTCGTTTTACAATGAATTTTACGTTGATTGATTTCGTAAGATTTTGAGTCGAAAACCGTTAGTTCGAAATATATCGTATTTTGATAAAATCCGTTAACGTTGAGTTTTTGATTGAATTGATTGATTGTGAGATGTGGATTGAATCTGTTTTTATGGCTGGTTGAACTGTTCTCAATCGGAACGAGAATCGGAATTGAGCGGAATAGCGGATTTCGCGAGAAACCGCAAAAATCTGCATTTCTCAGCAAGCCATCGCGTCGCGACACGCAGCCATCGCGTCGCGACCATGCACGATTTTGTGAGGAAAATGTTTCGGATACTTTTCGCGACGCGACAGAAGCAGTTCGCGTCGCGACGCTTTGCAATTTTTCAGCAACTGTACACTGATTTTGTTTTCGCGATAACTTTTGATCTGGGAGCCCGATTGAGGTGTTCTAAGATGCGTTTGAAAGCTTATTCAGAGGCCTAACTGAATATACAATTTAAATGGCATAATCAACCGCTTTTGAAGTTTTAAATTGTTTTTAAAAGCGGTGAATTAGTATGCGGGAGCGAACGTAGACTATGTTTATGGTACGAACTAAATGTTCAAATAAAGGTCTTATGTAAATGAACTATGAGTCATATGGTAGTATATATATATATATATATAAATATATATTATATCGAGTTTGGGTGGCGACCCATGGGTCTAACATACTAAGGCGGGGTAGTCATGCACCCTTACCTTAGGCCCCGTGCCATTAGGGAAAGTACTATTGATAAGGGGGTTCACCGGGAATATAGTAGTGTTGCAGTCGATGTTGTGTTACAAGTTTGTAGTGCGGTCCACCGGGAATATAGCAGAGTTGCAGTCGGTGTCGTGCTGAGTCATAACAGGTTCACCGGGAATATAGCAGAGTTGCAGTCGGTGATCTGTTAAAAGTTAAATAATACGGTTCACCGGGAATATAGCAGAGTTGAAGTCGGTGCCGTGTTAAGTTAAACAGGATTCATAATTGGACTGAGAGTGTTAGTAGGGCTCTTGGTAGAACTCACTGAGATTGTATCTCATTGTTTATATGTTGTTGTTTTACAGGGAAACAGGGGCAGCGAAAATCCAATAGGCACGAGTAGGTTGAGCTCGGGCGATTGCAGATGACTTAGCTTTATGCTTAAGTTTATGTTTCTTTTTGTTGTCTATGTACTACAACACTATGTCTTTAGTGTTATGACTTTCTTCCGCTTTCTTGTATGATATTGAACACTGTAGTTTGCGGATGGTTAATGGTCAGGGAACCGTTATGGTCTTATTGTTGACTAAGACTGTTTTGTTATTATTCAGCGAAAAATTTATAGTGATGTTCAGTATCTAAGCAGGAAATATATCTCTGATGTTTTAGGGATGGTGCACGTGGGCATTTCTACTCGTTAGAAATACCGGGGTGTTTTAGCCTACCCTGAATTTATCCCTTTGTGTAAGCCCATTTGAGCCTTTTTATCCCATTCTTTGTTTTATAGCTCATTACAAGCCCAAAAGTGAAAAACACTGTAATCACCCAATCTTAGAGGGTGAAGGAACTTTGAATTGAAAATTGTCAAATCCATAAGTGTGGTGGTGTCCAAATTATTGAAATTGTGGTTCTCACTTGGGTTAGTTCTTGGGTTCTCAATGGAAAGTTTGGCAAGTTTATTTGTATAGAAAAATATTCCCCAAAAAGAAAAAAAAAGAAAGAAAAAAAAAGAAAAAACATGTGCATTTCTTTTAGTTTTTGTTTCAAGAAGAATGAAAGTGTGTAGAAAAAGTTATGTGGAGAAGTATATCAAAATAGGGAAATTCATCCTACTTTGTTGAAGTTGGACCCTCACATGCTCACTTTACAATTGATTTTCATGTGCATTGGCCCTATTACAACCCTTATAAAGACATTTTGATCTTATGTGCATGTGTTCTTAAGTGTGGATGTTAGAAGCTTGTCAAGCATATGGTAGTGCTAACTTTCATTGATGTGCTTATTATATATATGAGAGTAAACACAAGCCTAGACTCTTGAGTGATTGAGAGCATTACTTATACATATCCTGTGAGGGCTCATCACTTATGATTCACTCTCTGGTGCTCTATTCTCTTGTTTGCCTTGATTGCAATTAAGTGCTAGGAAAAACATCTCTCTTATGACTTTGCATTCTTTGGGTTCATTGGAAACTCATGCAGTGTTTTCGTGTCTTGTTTAGTGTGTTTTGCTCGGAGTGCCAAAGCTTAAGTGTGGGGGAATTTGATCAATGTATTTTAATGCACTATTTATAGTTTTTCACTTGGTGATTTTAATTGTGCTTTGTGCCTAATATTTAAGTCTTAGCACGTTTCTAGACTTTGGGTCTTAATTGAGCAATATAGCAATTTCTTGATTAATTCTTGTTTTTATTGCATATTGACCCCTGTCTACCCTGTAGGAAATAACTTTGGCTATACTTATCTGATTGAGGCATGCGAGTATGCGTTGGAAAACTAAGGAATAGAGCTACAATTCTTCTGTTGAGCTCGAAACCCAATTCTGAAGTCTTGAAAGTGAAAACTGCGAAATACCGAAGCATTACTGTGTAAAACGGGTTTTGGGCCGAATTTTAGTTTGTTAACGGGCTTTTATCTAGTTACCCATTTAGGGATTTAGGTTTTCGTTTTTAGTCTTATAAGATACACTTTTCAGAGCCGTCTTGGCTCTCTTACGCATTCCTACTTTTCAATTTTACGTCTTTGAGCTCTAACCTCTAGGGATCTAAAACCCGAAGTCAATTCATTGGTGAACGGGTGTCGCTATAAGGATTTTGAGGTTCAGTTCTTTATTGTTTATGATATTTCGTCTTAGTTTCTAATTCATCTCTATCAATTTCGTTTTTTCTCTTAATAGTTGCAATTTCAGTTCTTCTTATTTCGCTTGAATCATTTGAATTCTGTTTTTGCATAACGCGATTCGTATGTGTACGCGCTTGCTTGTATACAATCTCGTTTCGTAACTTTTGATTATTTTGAGTTATTTGGATGCTTAATTTATTTAATTCGAATTGAAATTGATAGAGGATTGACATGAATTCGGTTATGATATTGGTTATGCTTTGAACGGCGCTTATCCGCTTTCGTGACCGATTGATCACACTGTTTCGGCGCTTGCCCGAAACTGTGTGAATTCGCATAAACTAATTAACGCTTGTTCTAGTTAGTTTATATCAATCTGGAATTGGAAATCCTTAGAGACATTATTTTTTAGAACCTATGATAAATCCGAGAAGCGCACCCCGAAACCGGTGACTTGATTGTCTCTCTAAATTACTTTTCCCCTTAAACATAACTTGTTTTCTACAAAAACGCCCCCCTTTTATTGTTAATTTTGTGCTTGTTGTTGGTAATCTTAATCTTAGAGGTCCTTGTGAGACGACCAAGGTTAACTCACCTTGATACTACATTTTAATACTTTCAAATTATTTTGACCCGTGTACGACCGCTGATCAGTAAGCGTTGAAGCAGTTAAGGTCAACAAATAGAAGAATGTAGTGGAATTAAGAGCGAATAGGTTTTGCCCCACTAATCCGTGCTAGTGAGGTTGTGGAGCGTGTCTCCGAATTTCTAAGGCTTAGGAGCGATATGAGGCGTTGATCTTAGTCGATCCAATGGTAAGCTGTTGTAGGCTCGTAGTAGTGGCTGATAGAGACTCGCGTACATTCTACTATATATGACAGAGACTTAAGTACATTCTGTAAAGGACACACATTCAATCAAATCAATCTACATTTACTCGCAAAGTCTTTATTTTCTATCTTTTTTCTTGCATTTTTATGTTTTACGCTCGTAGATAGTCCAACCACGCATCCCTCTCATCTATCTTAACACTCTATGGTGGAGTTAGGGAACCCATAGTCGAGGAACAAAGTTCTGTCCTCGGCGAAGTTGCTTGAAGAAGCAGAGGAATCATAATTTCAAACCTCTGGCCCATCCCGCGTCTAGGTAAAAATTGTTTAAACAACAACAGCATCAAAGATACTTTGTGTGCTCATTGCGTGTGATCCGGTGAACTTGTGTGTATCGCGTGATCTAGAGAGTTGTGAACAAGACCAGAGAGAACGCTGGTGTTGGTGGGCATTTCTTCGACAACATACCGATTCTTGATAGCGATAATTGGGATCGATGGAAGACGCAAATGCAAGTGATCTTTGGATTTCAAGATGTCACAGAGGTGGTGTAGAAGATTATCAATAAAGTGAGGAAGATCAAGCTGGTTTATTGCAAGACAGTGTTGCAAGTAGTTGATGTGTTGACAAAGCCATTGAAGATAGAGAAGTTCAAAGAAGTGAGGAAGATGTTGGGTGTGCTGGGAGGTCAATTCAAATTTCCTAGAAAATGCAAATGTGTAGAAATTCAAGAGGTGCATTTCACACGGTGGGTGGATGTATCTAGAGTCTTGGAAATGTGGAACAATTAATGTCCACTATTTCAAATGCATGAATGGAAGCCATGTTCTCTCCTATAAAAAGAGAGACTTGTGAAGAGATAAGACATGCCCAAATGAAGAGGTGAGTCGTCCTCATTCTTGGGTGACAATGTAGAGAGTTGAAGAATCTCCAGCCAGGTCCTAATGAGAGAAGAGTGTTGGTGATCTTTTGTTGTGTGAGATGTGAGTATTATCATTCCTTGTAACTCTTAGAGAGAGAAGAGTATTGTAGGGTGATACACACATTGGGGTAGGGTTACAAATTGTTATATTCATATTTGAGAAGATGAATGAATTATATTGAGGTGTTCCTGTGGACATAGGCAAGAGGTGCCGAACCACGTAAATTATTTTGTGTTCTTCTCTTCTTTATTCTTGCGGTGTGTTAATCTATATTTCCTCAAAGATCCTTGGGTGTGTAGGCTAATCCGTTGACGTGTGTGGCTTTCCCGAACAATGGTATCAGAGTACTTGTCTCCAACAATGGTATCAAAGCTAATGGTTTGGAGGGGACTGGCTCAGAGCTGTTGGTGTGACCAGTGATCGGTTCTGATAACGAGTTTGGTGGTGGATCCATGTGGGAACATTGTATCAAAAGTCTTCTTGACAATGTGGAGGTCAAGCGGCGTGTCCTGTTGTTTGTTGCTAACAGCGGTGCAAGTACGAGTGAAGCGACATCACTCAATACTCGTAGAGGAGCATTGAGATCAAAACTATGGCGAGGAACACACTCAAGTTTATTGGTTTGAAGTGATTTTGCAAGATGTACATGTGGAGGTATTTAGTCATGCAGAATTTTTTTTTAAGATGATATAGAAATTTGGAAATTTTAATTGAGGGAGGATATGTTGGGAAGTCAATTCAAATTTAGTAGAAAATGCAAATGTGTAGAAATTCAAGAGGTGCATTTCACAAGGTGGGTGGGTGTATCTAGAGTCTTGGAAATGTTGAACAATTATTGTCCATTATCTCAAATGCATGAATGGAAGCCATGTTCTCATCTATAAATAGAGAGACTTGTGAAAAGATGAGACATGCCCAAATGAAGAGGTGAGACATCCCCATTCTTGGATGACAATGTAGAGAGTTGAAGAATCTCCAGCCAGGTCCTAGTGAAAGGAGAGTGCTGGTGATCATTTATTGTGTGAGATGTGAGTGTTATGATTCCTTGTAACTCTTAGAGTGAAAAGAGTATTGTAGGGTGATACACATATTGGGGTTGGGTTACAAATTGTTGTACTCATATTTGAGAAGATGAATGAATGATATTGAGGTGTTCCCGTGGACATAGGCAAGAGGTGTCAAACCACATAAAATTATTGTGTGTTCTTCTCTTCTTTATTCTTGCGGTTTGTTTATCTATATTTCCTCAAAGATCCTTGGGAGTGTGGGATAATCCGTTGACGTGTGCGGTTTTCCCCAACAGTGGTATCAGAGCAGATATCTCCAACAATGGTATCAAAGCTAATGGTTCGGAAGGGACTGGCTCAGAGCCGTTGGTGTGACTAGGTGTTCGGTTCTGACAACTAGTTTGGTGGTGGATCCATCTGAGATCATTTTATCGAAAATCTTCTTGACAATGTGGAGGTCAAGCGGCGTGTCCTGTTGGTTGTTGCTAACAGCGGTGCAAGTACGAGTGAAGCGTCACCATTCAATACTCGTAGAGGAGCATTGAGATCAGAACTAGGGTGAGGAACATACTCAAGTTTATTGGTTTGAAGTGATTTTCCAAGATGTACATGTGGAGGTATTTAGTCCTGTGGAAACTTTTTTTGAAGATGATATAGAAGTTTGGAAATTTTAATTGAGGGAGGATATGTTGGGAAGTCAATTCAAATTTCCTAGAAAAATGTGTAAAAATTCAAGAGGTGCATTTCACAAGGTGGGTGGATGTATCTAGAGTCTTGGAAATGTGGAACAATTATTGTCCATTATCTCAAATGCATGAATGTAAGCCATGTTATCTCCTATAAAAAGAGAGACTTGTGAAGAGATGAGACCTGCCCAAATGAAGAGGTGAGGCATCTCCATTCTTGGGTGACAATGTAGAGAGTTGAAGAATCTCCAGCCAGGTCCTAATGAGAGGAGAGTGTTGGTGATTTTTTGTTGTGTGAGATTTGAGTATTATCATTCCTTATAACTCTTAGAGTGAGAAGAGTATTGTAGGGTGATACACATATTGGGGTTGGGTTACAAATTGTTGTAATCATATTTGAGAAGATGAATGAATTATATTGAGGTGTTCCCGTGGACGTAAGCAAGAGGTGCCGAACCACGTAATAATTTGTGTGTTCTTCTGTCCTTTAATCTTGTGATGTGTTCATGTATATTCCCTCAAAGATTCTTGGATGTGTGGGTTAATCTGCTGACGTGTGCGATTTTCCCCAACAGCACACATCAACGGATTTACTCACACGCCCAATGATCTTTGAGGAGATATAGATAAACACACCACAAGAATAAAGGAAAGAAGAACACAAATAATTTACGTGGTTCGGCACCTCTTGCCTACGTCCACGGGAACATTTCAATATAATTCATTCATCTTCCCAAATATGATTACAATATTAGTAACCCAATCCAAGTTGTGTATCACCCTACAATACTCTTCTCACTTTAAGAGTTACAAGGAATGATAACACTCACATCTCACAAGTAATCACCAACACTCTCCTCTACCTAGGACATGGTTGGAGACTCTTCAACTCTACATTATCACCCAAGCAGGAATTCTTCACCTCTCCAAATGGGGATCTCGCACCTCTTCATATGATCACCCAAAGGGTATGCCTCACCTCTCCAATGGGGATGTTTCACTCTCCATATGATCATCCTTGGTGGAGATATCTTTACTCTTCACAAGTATCTCGCACCTCTTCATATGACATCAAGCTCAATGTCTTTGCCGAAAATGTGTTCTCCTTCTCCAAGGTCTACTCCATTGCCAGACTACTTAAAGGAAAATACAAACCCACGACCAATACCTATAACCCTTTACTTAACCCCCCCCCACCTTGTAATCCCAAATACCTCATCTTACTATCCATGTTACCATCACCCACATCCAAATCACAACAATCGCCCAACCGCCCCTCATATGTCAAAAAATCACCAAACTGAGATGCAATCGAGACGTGAAAGAGGCCTCTATTACTTCTGTGATGAAAAGTTTTCTTTAAACAAAAAATGCCTAAATAAATAATACATGTTCCTGCACTGTTAGGAGGAAGAGTCACTTGATACACCATATGCGCCCATGAAGCAAACAAACCACATCAAGTCCGAGGTTGAACATCGTCTCTCCTTTCACGCCTTACGTGGTTACTCGAGTTTAGGCACCTTACGATTCCAAGGATCCATTCAGGGTAAACCTATCAAAGCTCTACTAGTTAGTGTAGCCACGTTTGGCACAATTCTTGAAATTAATTGAGCCTGCCACCTAGTTCAATGTTCTCATTGGAAATGGCCAAATACTAAGTGTAGAGGGGTTTGTTCGCAATCGACTAGTTCACATTCAAGGGCATAAGACGTGGGTCGGGACTTGAGAAACTTACCCACCAGTTACATTACTCTATATTCTAAAGTCTTATCTAACATAAGCATCTGAGTGTCTTTTGCACATATACCTCCTGTCAGAGCTCTGTAGGGGATGACCTTCACTAGTGGAAAAAATGCTTTTTATAACTGTCATTCATATCGGTTAAAAACGGCCTGATGTTAAAATTGACGCGGTGGCAGTTTTGTAATTTAAATTACAATTTTTATATCGGTTGCCACGGGAACCGGTATAGAAAGTGCAAAAACGATCTTTCATATCGGCTCCATTGATTAACCGTTATAGAAAGTGAAAAAAAATTAGGCTTCCATAACGGCTCAAAAACCACCCGTTATAGAAACTAAAAAACCACCCTAAATTCCCTTTCTCATTCACGCATACGCAGAACCCACCCACGCATACGCAGAGCCCTCCATTCTCTCTCTCCCTCGCAGAACCCTAATCAACCAAAATGCACAACCCTCCTTGTCTTCTTCTTCGTCCTCTCTCCCTTACTCTCTCTCGCAGAACCCTCTTTGGCGACCCATCCTCTTCCTGCGGCGACGAACCATCCTCCTCGCGTTGCTACTCGCCCGCTCTGTTACTCGCATCATTGAACCTCCGTCGTACGGACATCGTTGTTGTTTGTTTTGAGGTAAGGTTCTTAACTTTTCCTATGTCTTCGATTCTGATTTATATACTGAGATTTGTGCTTGTTCTTGAGATTTTCGCTTCTTTCTTGATATTTTTCTATTTGTTCTTGATATTTTTCTATTTGTTCTACTAGCGAACAAATATTGATTGACTGGAAGAAAAAGAAGACGGTGGATCCAACGCTGATCTTGGTGTTGGTGTTCATCATCAGTATCATCACTTTGGCCATCAACGGTGACACAGATCCAAATGATGGTCAGTGCCTTCTTTTGATCTCATTCTCTCTTTGTGTCTTTGCATTGTGCTAGTGTTAGTTAAGACCACTTCTTTCTTTGTCACTTTCCCTTTTGTCTACTTCTTTTCTGTGTTTTTTGTTTTTGTTTTTAATCATCGTTTTCTGTGGACAGAGTTGTGTCAATTTCTTAGCAGATTAGTTTGACTTGGTTAATGCTTTTGTTTTGTTTTTATTGGTTCTTGTTTTACTGGATTAATGTCAAGTTTTCCAGCTGATCTGTTGAGTTGAAAAGGTTAGTTTTGTAGACATACTGTCTGTTCTGATTGCTTGTGTGACCTGTGCCTTATGTGTTAATGATTTTAATGAATTGGATTTTCTGATTTTTTGTGTTGTGCTTTATATGCTAAATGATTTAAATGAATGGAATTTTTGTTGTTGTGGGTTTTGTGTTGTGCTTTATACGCTCTAATAATGATTTTAATGAATGGAATTTTTTGAGAACAGAAGCTTGCCTATGAGATCACTGCTTTAGTTCCCTTAACATATTTTTGGATTGCTGATAGTGTGCAGGCAACAGATAAAGATTGGGTTCAAATTCAGGGAAAGTTTCTTCTAAATGGTTCCGCGGCAAAAGTAGTTGTTTATTTGGAAGGTCCCCTTGCAGGCACCGACATTCTTGTGAATACTTTCGTTATAAAGCATGCAGCTAAAACACCACCTTCAACACCCCCAGAATTTGAGGTTGGGCTTTTAACATTTTTTCTGCAGATTACTTTCATTTCCTTTTACACATTCATTGTTAAATTCAAAAACTTAACTGTTGCCTTGATGTTCTTTTGTTGTATGGACAATTCCATATGCTTCAAGTAAATGAAGTAAATTTGTTGTTGTTTTGCAGAATGCTCCTTTTGGAGTTAATATAGTTGAGAACATCAATCTGGATAATGGCACCAATGGGTGGACTCCCCTTGGTAATTCTACTTTGAGTGTTGGAACTGGTTCGCCGCGTATAATTCCACCAATCACTAGTGCAAAATCAGGAAAAGAATTAGACATTTAAAGTTAGGCGCTCAGATGGCTGACTTTATATGTTGACGCGGTGGCAAACTTGTAATTAAGAGGCAAAACTCGCGAGTTTTAAAGTCAAGCGAATACACGCCTGACTTCTAAAGTGAAAAAATAGCAAAAAAAATTAGACTTTTAAAGTCATGCTATCAAACGCGTGACTACATAAGTAGACACGGTGGCAAACTTGTAATTAAGAGGTAAAATTTTAAAATCAAGCGAATACACGCATGACTTCTAAAGTACTAAAATATCTTAATTCTTCTCTTCTATTCACGTTTTTCTCCCTCACCGTCACCCTCCCTCACGCTCACGGCTCACCCTTTCCTCTCCCTCAAGGAGCTAACCCTAATTCGCTCTCACTCTTTTCCATCACTTCCGAGGAACAAGAGATTGAGCTTCAGCAGCAATGGTGCGTATCTCCTCTTTCCCTCTCGTCTTTCCATCCTTCCATTTTCTTGATTCACATCCATTTCGTTTATAGTTAAACGTCAATCTCGTTGATCTGTTTGTTAGAAACCAAACAGTTTGTAACCTGTTTCATTTGTTTGAAATTTCGAAGTAGTTCGATTTATACTTTCTTCTCCCTTTCCTCTCCCTCACGTGTAACCAAACAGTTTGTAACCTGATCCATTATTTTGTGTGTGCGTGTGTTGGGTTTTTATATCCGCTCCCTTTCCTCTCCCTCACAACCCACAAAATGGCAAGACACGCCGATCTATCCGCTCCACTTCACCGATCTACCCGCGCGAAATATTTTGTTTTCATTTTTCTTTCGTTAAACTTTTTAGTTCTATTGTTTTTTTATTTTCCTTTACTTATAGATAAAAATGAAATGATTTTACAGGATTCACTTGGGGGTAACAGCAGAACTGTCATGATAGGTCAGTTCTTTCCCTTACTTATATGTCGATTTTCATAGTGTCTCATTATTGGCCTTCAATTTCACATAAACATTCCTAGTCTTCACCTTGGACTTGGAGCATAAGTTAATAATCTGATATTTTTTCAATTCCTCTTTTCTCTTCATTATTCACGTTTACACAACTGCGTCTTTCTAATGAACAAATTTATCAGGGAGGCTAGAAATGAATTAAGAGTTAAGATATGCTGTAAAAATGCATAAACTCTGTTTTGTATTTTACATCTTAAATATATCATTTTTCAGCAGATTTGAACTTCTAGCAACTAAATGGTTGATGGAAAGGATTAGAATGATCTACTATGTGTTTCTGATTTATTTCCAAGCCTTTTATTTTGCTTCTTAAGACAAGCTGTTGTTGAATTTATTTATTTTCTGCTTACATCCAAATGATAATTCTATTTCAGCCTGCATAAGTCCTGCAGATATTAATGCTGAAGAAACCCTAAACACTTTGAAGTATGCAAATCATGCACGCAATATCCGAAATAAGCCCATTGTAAGTATCTGCATTATCTTTTTATTCCTATTTTTCATTTGACAATATCAAGATAATTTTATAATGATAGCCATTTAGGCTCACTTTTTAATTCTTCTGTAGGTCAATAGAGATCCCATGTCTAATGAGATGCTAAAAATGCGACAACAACTGGAGTATTTGCAAGCAGAACTATGTGCTCGTGCCGGTGGCTCTTCTGATGAAGTTCAGGTAGTTGGCTTCCATTAATTTAACATGAAACTTCAGTGAAGTCTAGATTACTTTAGTGTATTATATTTCCTATAATAGGCTACTGTCAGCATTAAATATCTTCGACGTGTAGTGCATGATAGGATACTAATCAATAATCATCAGTGTGTCTATTATATGAAGAGAACTAACTATCCTAGCCTTAATTTGGTTTGTGCCACTAATTTTATAAACATTTCAAACTTCATTTGATTTACATTGATTACATGCAATGAAATGGTTTGTATTCATATAATAAATATGTGATCATCTTGTAACGGATTATGTAGGTTCTTAAAGAAAGGATTGCTTGGCTTGAAGCTGCTAATGAAGATCTTTGCCGTGAACTTCATGAATACCGTAGTGCATGTTCTCTTGTAGAACAAAGTGGAAAGGATGCTAATGTATGCCTCTTACTTTTCATTGATATTTTTCTTTGACTCAAGAATATTTTTCTAAAATACTGTTTCAATCCCTATATTAAAGTGAGTTCAGGAGATTGGCTTGATAATTTATGCAAGCAAGCTTTAAAACTTTGTTTTGCAGGATGATGGCACATGCATTGTGAAGACTGATGGGCTTAAGAAGAGCTTACCTATTGTAGCAGCTGATTATCCAATGAGTGAAACAGCAGGTAAGCCTCGTCTTTGGCCTTGATTTAATATTTTATTAGTGCCGGTTCTAAACACGCGCTTGCTCAAGTCAGTCCTTTTTCTATCTCTTTCTCTGCTACTACTTGATCAAGTGCTATTCGAACTGTAATGATTTTGGATACCATTTCCTAATTTTAGCAGGTGATTCAAGGGAAATTGAAGAAGTAGCAAAAGAGTGGGAGCACAAACTTCTGCAAAATAGTATGGATAAAGAGTTACATGAATTGAATAAACGCTTGGAGCAGAAAGAGGTTGTTGCCCTGTAAGTTCCATTTCTCTATTCTGCGTTCCCTTGTCTTTTGTTGCTGGAATTGTTCTTTCTTTTGCAATTTATCTTCTCTGCTAGGTTTTGACAGTTTATTGATAATTTGTACAAATTGAAGGCTGGATTCATACCGACACAGTTATATAAAGGATTTTCAGAAGGTATTAAACAAAAGCCCTTTGATTGCTTCGCTAATTTATCTGTTTGTGAAACTACGAATCTAATTTCTTTGGTTTCTATTGTTGTATGAATGAAATGTTGTTGGATGTGTTGAAAACGAAACACAAACGAAGAACGCACACGAGTATTGTTTTCGTCACCTTCTGAGTTTCTTTTATTTCCTTTTAATGTGTTAAACACAAACGAAATGTAAGCTGTGTATAACATAGGATTTTCCTATTCTTACCAAAAAATATTATAACATAGGCCATCTACTAGAGAAAGTCAATTGTTTTCTGATATGGGTTTTTAGTTTTATTTGTTGTCTCAATTGAATTGCATCGTTAGCTTATTTGGGCAGAGCGTGGAAAATGAAAGCTTTATATTTTCTTTTCATTGCTCAACGGAAATTCAGAGTTCGCCTATTAAAATTTCTTTTCAAAACAACAGTAGGGTTACTTTGGATTTGTCTTCTTTGGATTGAACTAAGGTTAAATGGTAAATTTTTTGATAACTAACAAGTATAATGCTACTAAATTAGTTTGGACTGAGTTTGAGAATCACATCATCTTTAACCTCCCTGAGTTTTTCAATAGTCTATGATCACATTATCTGTGCTTCTTGAAAGTTTTGAAACATCATGAGAGAATGAAGAAGAAAATGAGTTGCTTAACTTGTAAGAGAACAAACATGGCTAATGGATATTTGGTTCTTGTCATTCTTTTCTTCCTTAAAAAGAGATGAAAATAAGATGGATTGGTGTGAATTGGCTACTGTAGGATTCAGTTTCCTTATGGTGTGTTCCATGTAACTTTTTACTTATTTTACTTTTAACTCAATGGAATGCTTTATTTGTGGTTTTAGGTTCGTAGAAGGCTTCCCGGTTTCTCCCCTGCTAGGGTGCTAGATTTTGGAGCTGGGACTGGTTCAGCTTTTTGGTAAGCGACTCTAGAACTTTTTTCTGGTGAATGGTTAACTTTGATATTATAAGTTTATTGATGTTCTTATATTTATTCATTGCCTTCCGAATCTGATGACGAAGGGCACTGCGAGAAGTTTGGCCAAAATCTTTAGAGAAACTTAATTTAATAGAACCATCACAGTCGATGAAGCGTGCAGGTCAGAGCCTCATACAAGGTAACATTTTGACAACTCTTAATTATCTTAAATAGAGATGAGGGGGGACAAATATCATTAAGTTATAGGAGAAGGATAGATGGGTAACCAGCTTGGAATGAACATTTGAAGGAATGGAAGAGGTTCCACTAAGATGTACATTTACAATTACGATGCATTTGCCAAATGTGGCAAACAAGAAAAAGCATATTTGCTATATAAGCAAGCAACAGAGGAGGGACATGATTTGGTTGCTGTTGGAATTAGCATCATCATAAATGCTTTGAGCAATGGAGGTATAGCCACAGTCAAGTAAACTAGTGTCTGATTCATCTACCAATAAGATGAAATATGCTGTTGGAAGTAGTATTGTTTCTATTTTCTGCATGCAGTTATTTAGCATTTTCTGCCTGCAATTATTTACCAATAAAATGAAATATGCAGTTTCTGCAATGGATGCAGCAAGCTTGCTGATACAGTTTGTTCCGTGTTGTAGGCAAATTGCACTTTGCAGCTAGTATTTTTGAGCGAATGTGTTCCTCCGGTGTTGCTCCATCAATTCAAACATATAACGCTATGATAAGGTTATAGTTTTTATAAGCTGTCTTGCACATTTGTTTTCAGGTGCTACTTCAAGTTCACACATCCCTTTTTGTGTGCTATTATTAGCCTATTACAATCATCAGTCTTCTAATTAATCGATCATATACATACACATACAAATGTGTTATGCAAATGGAAAATTATGTTCAACACTAACAGATTAGGTAGAAAAATCAGTTTGAAACTAAGGATGTACTCAATCAACCAGAGAGATTGTATGAATTTCCCTAAAAGATTAATTTGCATAACGTTAAACAAAAATGACTATATTACTTATGAGTGATCTAATGGATAAAGTGATTTTTTGTGCAGTGTGTTTGCATTGCTAAGCCTGCACTTATTTATGTATGGATGCAACCTGTACATGTGGAAGAGAACAAGAATCAATTTCAATTTCATATTTGAATTTTCACCAAAAACAGCACTGAAGCACAGAGATGCATTTTTGATAAGCACTACCTTAATGACAACTGTGGTTGGGGCAATGGTCATGCACCTTCTTTTAAGGGCTGCTGGCTTTCCTCCTACTGAACTTGACGCCCTTCCAGGAATTCTTCTTCTGGTTAGTCTAATGACATTTCTGGTATATAACTTTTTGAAGCAATTGCTTACTGCTGATATGTCTGCTTGAAACTTATCATTTTTTATTTTTTCATTATGTTCAAGTTTCTGAATTCAATTTATCTTTTACTTTAACAGAAGCGGGTGGCTATGGTCTCGTCTCTTGTCACATCCTTCTTATTCACCTGTAAAAGGTTTATCTTTATGGAGGAGTGGGTACTGGTAAAACTATGCTGATGGATATATTTTTTGATCAATTGTGAGTTTGACATATTTTTCTCCAGTCTCAACATAGGGGGGAATATTTTATGAGGCATTTTCAGAATATTTATGCAAGTGTTTTCTTTTGAGTCTCATACCTTGTATTCTGATCATCTTTGCTGACTTTATCTTATGCTTGATTTTTTTCTTCATCAGGTCCTCTAATTGGAGGAAAAAGAGGATTCATTTTCATGACTTCATGTTGAATGTACATAGCCTATTACAAGTAAGTGTATCAAAGCTGTTAACTACCTCCAAAATTTATTCCTTTTCTATCACACAGATTCATTTATTTCTAACACACTTAAATTACAGTTTAACCAATTCTTCATTGATGTAAAAAAAATCTTTACTCGGCATTTTCATTAATTATGTATGCTTTTGGAGTAAGTATTTCATTTGAAAATCTTTAACTGATACAAAAGCGGCATGCTTTGAGCATTATTAATTTTGTTAGCAGTCTCTAGAATGATGTTATCCTTTGTTTGTATGCATAATTTGGCAAACAGAAAAAGAGGAGGCTTATCTCCAATTTACTATTGTCTATCCTTGTAGAAACACAAGGGGCTGTCAGATCCACTTGATGTTGTTGCAGAAGAGATTTCTGATAACGCGATTTTATTATGTCTTGATGAATTCATGGTAAATCTTTAGTATAACTTCTATTTCCTTTTGCAACAGATCATGCGTACTTTGTTTTGTGTCATAGCTTGAGATTTTTTATTTGGTCTTTCTGTAGGTAAGGGATGTTGCTGACGCATTGATACTAAATCGCTTGAAGCTACTGAACCTGGTGCATCTTCTACTTCTATGAAGTCAGATTCTGGAGAAAAAGTTTCTGATACAAAATCTTCTTCTGTCTCTAGAAAGGTTTCTACAATGCCTCAGTCATCAGATTACAATGAAGTTTTAGCCACTGAAGCTGGAGGAGTTTGTCAATTTCCACCAGCTAAGATGTCTTATGGTGGTGGTTCTACATCTGGAAATGTCACAGTGGACAACTGTTGAATTTTTTGGAATTAATGTTTTCAGTCAGAATTATAATTTCATGGATGGATCATCAAGGGGATGTTCATAGTTGCTGCTGTTCACTGGTTTTGTAGATTACTTATCTTTTATGTTTTTATTGCTTGACATTCATATGACTAATCATTGGCATTTTCATAGAGAATTGATGGATTTATAGGGATAGAGAATTGTTGTATACGATGAATTTAAGTACAATGTGATGAATTTAAGTGTAGAATTATATTTGGATGTACTTAGCTTTAATGTAATTTAGCTTTGGATGTATTTTGTACTTAAAGTATAGAATTCTACTTAAAGTGATGAATTTTAGCTTTGGATGTACTTAAAGTAGAATGTGATGAATTTAAGTGTAGAATTTTATTTACTGGTTTTGCTGGGAGAATGACCAAAATCGTATAACCAGGGTGTATGTAGGATATTAAACCAAAATTTGAAAGAAAAAAAACTTTTAAAGTCAGGCGCAATAATGCCTGACTTAAGTATAGATTTGAAAAAAAAACTTACGAAGTCAGACCATAAATGCTTGACTTTAAAACATACTTACGAAGTCAGGCGAAATAAATGCTTGACTTTAAAACTGACTTACGAAGTCAGGCCATAAATGCTTGACTTTAAAACATACTTACGAAGTCAGGCGAAATAAATGCTTGACTTTAAAACTGACTTACGAAGTCAGGCGAAAAAAATGCTTGACTTTAAATCAGACTTATGAAGTCAGGCTATCGCTTGACTTTAAAACTCCTGACATACAAAGTCGACTTAATAAAAGTCAAGTTGGCGCCTGACTTTAAATCCCCTTTTCGCCTGACTTTATATCCTTTTCTTGCACTAGTGAATGGCAAGAGACTCGTTGGGGCCTCACGAACCTCTGAGTGGGCGCTACATCCTTCGTAGCATCTATGTTTATTTGTTTCATGTCTACTTAACATCTAATAAATTCACAGTCTGTTGTTTTATGATTAAACTAACAATAACAATTAGATTATGTTTTCTTACTGGTGATATTAACAGATTATGTACATGTTCTGGTGTGTGCAGGAATCAGTCCCCCTGATTTCTAACATATGGGAAACATATGATCAGGTCGTGAAAAAGAACTACACAACATTCTTTCTTTTGATGATTTTCGTCCTGTTAATGGTTAGTACTCAGTCAATCGTATAGATGATAGAATGGGCCTTATTCAATTTTAGATCAGAAAAATGTTTTCCTCTTATATTGAGTTCAATCATTTCCAACATTGTTTGTCATGTACACAGCTTATCATTGAGATTAGTTTCAATTGATTTAGTATTAGTCATTTGATACATGTGCTTTTTTTTATGGACATGATTGTCAGTTAAAGCAAAGTTAAACAATAAGCTTTACTTGTTGTACTTAATGATTTTCTTTTTGTAGGATCATATCGAGAGGGGAAATATTGATCTGAGCCTACTATAGTTCCGTGAGCCTACAAAAACTTTTTCAAATATGATCTTATTTGGCTTGTTGAGTCTCTTTTCTCTTCCTTTTTAAGGATGGTTTTTATCCTCTCATCAGACATGCATTCTGTCTTTTTTCTAACAGAGTTTTTCTTCTTTTATTCAAATATTCAAAAATATTGGCAATGGTTTAGTATACCATACTGAATTTGATTCCTTATGGTATACTACTTCTGTTAGATCTGTGGGGTTGTTGAGGTGTCCTTGTAATCATTTCTCAACTATCTGTGTAGTATTTTGTCTCACCAGACCTTGTTGTGCAATACAGGGAATAGTTTTTGTTTTGCTAATCATTCATACAGTCTTCCCATTATCATACGAAGGGTCCAGTATATATTGGAAAAGTGCTGTTAATCAATTGAAGGTATGTTGCTTCAAAATCTTACTCAGGAATATAATTTAGTAGCTGTTCAAGAAGGCTTTATTAGTTATGAAAATCTACATGTTAAGGGATACTTCTGAGGAGTGAGAACCAACTTTTCAACAAAGGACTTGGTCCCTGGAAGGTTGTGTTGCTCAAAACCCAACCCGATCCAGCCTATAGCTAATAAGGGGGAAGGGGGTTCGGGTTCTGAAAATTAGTCTCTACATGTTTCAAAAAACTCAAGAATGATGAGAATAAATATAAAAGACATGTTTCCCAATATGCAATCGAATAAACATCTTGGACATAACAAGACATGTAAAAGTAATAATTGTATAAATGTATAAAGCATGCAACAATGGTTATTATCTACTCACTATCATGAAGAACCAACTAAGTCACTTGCAATCACTCTGTGTGAAGCGGGTGAGGTAGTAACCATAAAATATTTTGCAAGACTTTAGAAATTTATTTAAAGCTATACTAAAAGAGTCCAATTTTTCAGAGCACCATCTTCAATGCCACAATGGAAAAAGGGATCTATAGGATTTTAGAGTTTCACATAAGACTTAGGTGGATGCTAAAAATGAAGAGGAAATGTATCAAGATGGGGAAAAAGAAAATGAAAGAAACAGAACAGGGAGAGGGGGGACCATGAAAGCATTGAGACAGGGAATGAATTTTGCTTCTCCTGGAGAAGCTTAAAATGCTGATTTTTCTTTTTCTTTTTGGGGAAGTTAGTAATTCGGTGCATTTCATATATGCTTTTAGGCTACTAATAAACTAATTTATTTGTATTTTCAGGCCTTCGGTCTGTTGGTACTCATGGCTGATATGCTGGTTTATGCCCTGTATATGTCTCCAGTGGCTTTTGGTTATCTACCTTTCAAAATTGCACCTTATGTCAGGGTTGTTCTTTTCGTTCTGAATATTAGGTATTGCTTGACCGACCTCAATTTTTCATTTTGCTTTGTAGTGAATATGCTGTTTCAGATCAACCATTTAGATAGTGCTTGAAAATCTTACAATCATTGGTGTGCTGCTTCAAACTTAGAAATTTTGTTGCTGTTCACTTTTAGAAATTTTGGTTATTACAGATATGGTTCGTCCCGGGAACAATAGACCAAAGCACCGCTTCGTCCCGGTTCGTGGTCGTCTTCTCTGGTTCGTGGTCGTCTATTCTGGTTGCATATTACAGATATGGAGGATGGTGGTCAGTTTGGCGGACGGGCACTTATAACAATAATGTTATATTATGGAAGGAAGCAGTTGATGGGGAGTGGAAACAGGTGACAACACTGTGGAACCATAGAATCTGATCTTTGATGTATTGCTTATTATATGAATCCCACATTCCCACTCACTTAATTAATGTTTGTCAAAATTAAACATTCACAAACTTCTTTGTCTAAATAGAAAGTTCCAGCTTATGGAAATTAGGACAAAATTGTGGTTCATGTCTGATGCAGCTTATACATAGTCATTTTCTGTAACTGTCTGCATCCTGTTGAAGTTCATATTATTATTGTATAACTATGTGTTGTGGGACAAACTTGCTGCTGGATGGACCTCCTGTTGAAGTTCATATACATATTGTATAACTATGTATTACAGAAGGATCTAGAGTTGATGGAAGACAACATCACTTTTTTTAAAAAAAAAAAGAGACTTTTCATATCGGTTACCATAGAAAACCGATGTTAAAATTCATTTTTTTTTAAAAAAAAAAAGACTTTTCATATCGGTTTTCTATGGGAACCGATATGAAAAGTCTTTTTTTTTAAA
Organism: Astragalus membranaceus; assembly: GCA_039519185.1. Taxonomy (NCBI): domain Eukaryota; kingdom Viridiplantae; phylum Streptophyta; class Magnoliopsida; order Fabales; family Fabaceae; genus Astragalus; species Astragalus membranaceus. Next base: position 78,278,205 of record CM076850.1, on the reverse strand, counting down.
AAAAAAGAGACTTTTCATTTCGGTTCTAGGGGCAACCGATATAAAAACAACTTTTCATAACGGTTCAGGAACCGATATGAAATGTCCCTATTTTTTATATCTCCTTTTTCGACATCGGTTCGGGAACCGATATGAAATGTCAATTTTAACCGATATAAAAAGCCTTTTTTCCATTAGTGCTTGGTATGCTCTGGGAGTGCACTTACCCCTGAAAAAGAAAAATAGTCAATTAACTTTATATTATTTTTATTTGACCCTCTAAGTTTTCAATTTTGCACATACATTCTCATTAATTTGTTCCATATTTGACAACTAAATAAAGATTGAACTCTCAATTTACTTATTGAGCTTATACTCTCTCTCCTACTTGATCTCTAAAGTATATAAAATAATAATTAGTTTCTAACGTTTGTGAAGTTCGTCAAATTAGTCTCTAAAATTTTAGTCTTTGTAAAAGATTACTTATAAAATATTATAAATTAATGTAAGTAATGTCGCAAACTTTAAGAACTACTTATTATTTTCATATACTTTAGAGACTAAATAAGAGAGTTGGTGTAAGTTTGAAAACTAAATTGAGGATTTACTCTGAAATAAATTTGAATTTAAATAATTTTGCTTCTTAATTTAAGCGAAACAAGTTAGGATATTTGAAAAAAAAAAACTTCAAACAATCTTATTAACCAACAATTTTGATGATGGATTTTTTTTCACCTCCCGATTCAGATTTTGGGTTCGCCACAAGAGCTTTGGAGACAAGAATATAGGACAACTGCAGCACCTTCGTGCATCAACAAAAGAGTTTATAGAACAACATTTGACAAGAATATAAATCTATGCAAATATTATATATATACAAAAATAAATCATTGCAATTAGTAGTAGCTAAACCTCGCAAACTACGTATATTAGTAATAAAATCATTATTAGATTGATGAATACCATAAATGTAGTGTGGTGCAAATAGTAGTTTGGAGGTGCAAATAGAAAGTTAATGCTATTTGAGCTATTCTCAAATTGTATGGGCCTCACAGTGCTTTGTTTATGGGCCGGGTGATTTAATCCGAAATTGAAGCTGAGCTTAATAACCCAGCGTTCGCGTTCTTCAGTTAATAAGAACAGAAGCGATCGCGTTTTCCAGAAACGGGATGAACGCGTTTCAGAAACAGAACAATCGTGAAGCGTCGCATTCAAAAGCGTGAGTTGCATTCACAGTGAGGAGTGGCAGCAAGAATCGCATGAGAGTGAAGTTACATTCCAGTTGTTAATCGTTGTTCCTTTTCTTCTGTTTTGCTCCGGTTGTATCGCGAAGAGAACTAGAAGAAACCGATTCTTGCATTGTAAATCAATATTCATTCATAGTGGATTTATTTGCTCGGATTCAGACCCCTAGATGTAGGAGAAATCCGAAGTGGGTTAACAAATTCTTGGTGTTCATCTCCTCCCTTTTCTTTCGATTTCGTTTTCTGTTTTTGCGTTTTAATTTCTGTTTTCGCAATTTTAATTCTGTTTTCAGTATTCGTTATTTGTGTTCTACGATTTCTGTTTTCAATTTCTCTGGAATTGGCTGCTGGTTCTTTGTTGATTATCATTTCAAGAACAACAATTGGTATCAAGAGCTTTGGTTTGCGATCAAGAAACGGTGGTTTCAACAAAGTACGAGGTCGAGAAGTTCAATGGGAAGAACGACTTCGGGTTATGGCGTGTCAAGATGAAAGCAATGCTAGGCCAACAAGGTCTCGCGGGTGCGCTACTTGGAGAAAGGGGCTTGCCGGCAAAGATGTCCACGGAAGAAAAGGCGGAGGCTTTAGAGAGGGCACATAGTGCGCTAATCTTGAGTCTTGGTGACAAGCCTCTCCGGGAAGTGGTAAAAGAAATCACTGCAGCAGCTATTTGGAAGAAATTGGAAGACATGTACTTGGTAAAATCAATTGCCAACCGTTTGTATTTGAAGCTAAGGATATACACCTTCAAGATGCAACCGGGAAAGTCCGTGGAAGAGCACATTGACGAATTCAACAAAGTCATTCTTGACCTCGAAAATATTGATGTCAAGATTGATGATGGATAAGGCTATCTTACTTGTAAATTCTTTATCTAAAACGTATGAACATCTCACCGATGCTCTACTTTATGGTAAGGAAACATTAACCCTTGATGATGTCCAATCTGCACTAATATCAAAGGAACTTAAGAGGAGATCCGAAACTAAGGAAGAACAGAATGAAGGTCTATTTGTGAAAGGGAATTTTGAAAATAAAGGCAAGAATTAGAAGAACAAGAAATGGGATAAAGAAAAAGGTAAGAAGGATAACAAGTGCTACATTTGTAAGAAAGAGGGTCATTGGAAGAAGGATTGTCCAAAATGGAAATCCAAGAAAAAGGGTGATTCCACTAATGATGAAGGAAGCATCTCAATTGCTTCCGAGTACTATGAAGGAGACGTTTTGATTGCGGAAGAAGTCATTGAGTCAAATTCCACAAATGAGGAAATATGGATTTTGGACTCTGGCTTTGGTCATCATATAACTTCAATAAGCGAAGTTATAGGGTATTGTGATGGTGATGTGTTAATGGCCTCTTCATCCATCAACAAGGATCACTGGGTGTTGGATACAAGTTGTTCGTTTCATATGACCTCCAATAAGGAGTGGTTGATTGGCTATAGGCAAGTGAATGGCGGACAAGTAGTAATTGGAAACAACACAGTGTGCAAGATTGAAGGGATAGGTTCTGTAAGACTTAGAATGGATGATGGCACTATAAAGATACTTCCGGAGGTGAAGTATGTCCCTGGTGTAAAGAGAAATTTAATCTCTCTTGGTATGCTTGAAGCGGCGCGTTGTTCTTTTAAGGGCGGAGATGGTATTATGAAGGTGATCAAAGGCTCTCTAGTGGTTATGAGAGGATATAGGGATGATGGCATATACATTCTCAAAGGTACAACAATTACCCGTAGTGTAGATGTGGCTACCTCAAGCACGGAATCGGTGAATTTCGAAAGGGCAAGGTTGTGGCATCAAAGACTCGGGCATGTGAGTTCTAAGGGTATGCAGATATTGGAAAAGCTTGGTGTGTTTGGAAAGGACAAGCTTGGAGGGTTACCTTTCTGTGAACGTTGCATATTTGGCAAGATGCACAAGGTGAGGTTCAACACGGGACAACACAATACGGAAGGCTTGCTGGACTATGTGCATAGTGACATTTGGGGACCGGCAAGGATTCCCACTCTTGGGGGAAATAGGTATTTCATTACTTTTCTTGATGATTATAGTAGGAAGGTATGGATTTATCTTTTAAAAACTAAGGATGTAGCTTTTAAAACATTTAAGGAATAAAAACGCTTAGTTGAAAATAAAACCAATAGAAAGGTTAAGGTGCTAAGAACAGATAATGGCTTAGAGTATTGTAATGATGTGTTTACAAATTATTGTAAAGAACATGGAATCACTAGGCATAGAACTGTTAGGCACACACCTCAGCAAAATAGCCTTGCTGAGAGGATGAATAAGACCATATTGGAGAGAATGAGGTGCCTTCTCTCCAATTCTGGGATGCCTGTTAAATTTTGGGGGGAGGTCGTCTATACGGCTTGCTATTTGATTAATTTGAGCCCCTCCACCGCTATCAAACTCAAAAAACCTCAAGAAATTTGGTTAAATAGGACTCCTAGTTATGATCATTTGAAAGTTTTTGGTTGTGTTGCTTATTATCATGTGAATGAAGGAAAGCTAAGCCCTAGGGCAAGAAAAGGGTATTTTGTTGGTTATCCTGCAGGTGTGAACGGCTATAGGATTTGGAGTCAAGAAGCCAAAAAGTGCATCATTAGTAGAGATGTGAAGTTCCAAGAAGCAGAATTGTTCAAGGGGACTAGAGACAACCAAGAGCTAGTTGAAGACAAGCAAGAGCTAGAGAGTTTTGAGCTTGAGGTGGAGCATGAAACCACTAACAATGCCCCACCCCAAACTCAAGAGGTATTGGAGCCAGATCTGGGACATCAAACAGATGGTGAAGACAGTGATCAAGATCTCACGGATTACAACTTAGTTAAAGATAGAAGCAAAAGGTGGTGAAACCTCCCCAAAGGTTTGGCTATGAAGATATGGTAAGTTGTGCTCTCTATACCGCGGAAGAGGTTATTAATGAAGAACAAAGAAACTACAATGAAGCTATTAATCACAAGTATAGTGATAAATGGGTTGTTGCCATGACCAAAGAAATAAATTCTTTGGATAAGAACAACACATGGGAACTAGTTTCTAAGCTAAAAGGAGCTAGGGTGGTTGGTAGCAAGTGGATATTCAAGAGAAAAGAGGGAATTCCGGGAGTTGAAGAATCAAGGTTCAAGGCAAGGTTGGTTGCAAAGGTCTACACTCAAAAGGAAGGTTTGGATTACAACGAAATTTTTTACCAGTAGTCAAACATTCCTCTATTAGAATCATCTTGTTTTTGGTTGCTCACCATGACATGGAATTGGAGCAAATGGATGTAAAAACCGCATTTCTCCATGGAGACTTGAAGGAAAGTATCTTAATGCAACAACCGGAAGGTTTTAAAGCCAAAAGGAAAGAAGATTGGGTGTGTCATCTAAAGAAGTCTCTCTATGGACTCAAACAATCTCCTAGACAATGGTACCTAATGTTTGATTCTTTCATGACAAAAAATAAGTATGTTAGAAGTAAATTTGATTGTTGCATTTACTTCAAACATCTATCTCATGGTAATGGTATCTACTTGTTATTGTACGTTGATGATATGTTGCTTGCAAGCAAGGGTATGACTTCTATTGTAAAATTGAAGAATCAACTTAAAGGTGAGTTTGATATGAATGATCTTGGTCCGGCTAAGAGGATTCTAGGTATGGAGATAACAAGGCACCGGGACAAAACGAAGCTAGTCATATCTCAAGAGAGTTACTTGAATAAAGTGGTCAAAAGGTTCAACATGTGTGATGCTAAGGCTACCTCTTTACCCCTAGCACCACACTTCAAGTTGTCTAGCACTCAAGCTCCTACAAATAAGGAGGACAAAGAATACATGAAGGCAATTCCATATGCCATGCAATTGGTAGCATAATGTATTCTATGATTTGTTGTAGACCGGATGTAGCTCAAGCAATGAGTGTGACAAGCAGGTTCATGGGAAATCCAGGCAAGGATCACTGGCAAGCGGTTAAATGGGTTCTAAGGTACTTGAAAGAGACAACCAAGGTTGGTTTGGTGTGTGGCAAGGGTGAAGAAGATGCAAAGGCGGTTCATGGTTTTGTAGACTCCGACTATGCGAATGATCTTGACAAAAGGAGATCATTGTCCGGATATGTGTTTACCTTGTATGGGAATACAATTAGTTGGAAGGCGAGTCTTCAACACATTGTGGCATTATCAACTACCGAAGCGGAGTATGTTGCTCTCACAGAAGCAATCAAGGAGGGATTGTGGATTCAAGGTTTGGTGAGTGAGCTTGGCATAAGTGATGATCTTGTATGTATATCTTGTGATAGCCAAAGTGCTATTCACTTGAGCAAAAACCAAATGTACCATGAGAGAACCAAACACATAGATGTTAGGTTCCATTTCGTTAGGGACATTGTGGAGAAAGAGGAAGTCGAAATTGTCAAGGTTCACACAAGTGAGAACCCTACAGATATGCTCACCAAACCGGTTCCTGTGAGTAAGTTTAGGCATTGTCTAGACTTGCTCGGTGTTGACATCAAGTAAGTGATGTCATGGTCTTTGAATTCGAGCTAATGAAGTTATTCTACTATGATGGAATTTGCACCAAGGTGGAGATTTATGGTGTGGTGCAAATAGTAGTTTGGAGGTGCAAATAGAAAGTTAATGCTATTTGGGCTGTTCTCAAATTTTATGGACCTCGCAGTGCTATGTTTATGGGCCGGGTGATTTAATCCGAAATTGAAGCTGGGCTTCATAACCTAGCATTCGCGTTCTTCAGTTAATAAGAACAGAAGCAATCGCGTTTTCCAGAAACGGGATGAACCCGTTTCAGAAACAAAACAATCGTGAAGCGTCGCATTCAAAAGTGTGAGTTGCATTCACAGTGAGGAGTGGCAGCAAGAATCGCATGAGAGTGAAGTTTCATTCCAGTTGTTAATCGCTGTTCCTTTTCTTCTGTTTTGCTCCGGTTGTATCGCGAAGAGAACTAGAAGAAACCGATTCTTGCATTGTAAATCAATATTCATTCATAGTGGATTTATTTGCTCGGATTCAGACCCCCAGATGTAGGAGAAATTCGAACTGGGTTAACAAATTCTTAGTGTTCATCTCCTCCCTTTTCTTTCGATTTCGTTTTCTGTTTTTGCGTTTTAATTTCTGTTTTCGCAATTTTAATTTTGTTTTCAGTATTCGTTATTTGTGTTCTACGATTTCTGTTTTAGATTTCTCTGGAATTGGCTGCTGGTTTTTTGTTGATTATCGTTTCAGGAACAACAATAAAGAGAAAGGATATTTTATATTTGTTATAGGCAATGTCAGTTGTTAATTGTTAGAGGGGTGAGGAAAACGTTAGTTTCCTTGGTTCCTCATTCTTATACTTATTTGGTATTCATTAGCTCGCCAATTAAGCTACCTACTTGGGATGATATCTTTTGTTTGATTTCATTTGTTATTACCGGTGTGGTTTAAAGAGTGTGGGACATGTCAAAAACATGGATTATAATTGGCATTACCCACCTAAAGTTAGAGACATTGCTTATAAAAAAAACCTAAAGTTACATGAAGAGAGCGTTATTGCGAATTTCATGGCGTGTGATAGGGGAAAGAGAAAGACAGCAATAATAGAATATGGGGGGTTCTTCTTCACAAGTTTTGGATGGATATATATAGGGTTTTTTTTAACCCCCACCCCATACCCATTTACCCCCTCAAATTTGAGAAACCCAAAAATACCCCTCTCATTTATTACACAATCTTGAAATTTGACCAGATTCTCTAGTGGGACCCACTATATCGTAAAACGGATTAACCTGCAGTAGAGGTAAATCCGTTAATCATTAAAACTGTATTAAATACGACACCAAACGGAAGTAAACAGAGAAAGATACATCAATTAGTTGACTTTTTTCTCAAAACGGAAGTATCTCAAAACGCTTACTTCTGTTTGGCATTTAATTTGGCGTAACGGATTTACGTTTAAAAATTTAATTCCGTTTTTAAAAAAATTTGATGCACAGATTTATATATTGCAAACTTACTTCCGTTTTTAAATTTGCTCCAAAACGGATTTAGCTGTTACCACATAAATCCGTTTTGAAAAAACCAAAACAGATTTATGTACGTAGCAGATACATCCGTTTTGTAATTATATAGTTATGTCTTCTTTTTTCACGTAAAACTAAAACGGATATGGATACGGAGTCACAGTTGGTTCCGGTCCAGATAGATACATCAGAGTCATTCAGGACGGAGACGGTATATTTAATTTATTATTATTATTTTTTAAAACATGTATGTAGATATTTAATTAATTAAGTACCTAACAATTTTGTATTTTTTGTAGCTATTTCCTACACGTGAGGATGTTATACGTTGGGTCAGAGACGTTGGGAGAGGCATTGGAGTTGTGGTTATCATTGTTAGATCTGACAAAGGTGGAGGTAAAAGAGGGACGAGAGATAAAATTATTTTTGGTTGCGAAAGGAGCATGGGAAGTTCAGTAATTATTCTAGAGTCATCGGGTCAAAGAAGTGCGACTGTCTATTTAAGTTGATAGCTACTTGTACAATTCGTGATGGGGGTTGGCGTGTGAAGGTTAGGTGTGGACTCCACACACAAGAGCTGCTTACTACCTCGAATGGCTCGACAATGTTTGGTCGGTTATCGAAGGAGGAGAAGGCTATCACTGCGGGCTTTAAATAAATTAACACAGCAGGGGACTTCTAAATTGCTATTACCGTGGGTTCCTCTTCACTTCCACTCTTATGTTGCAGATATTATTGATGTAGAACCGGATGGTAATTGTGGCTTCCGAGCAGTCGCTGTTGGTCTTGGTCTTGGTGAGGAAAGTTGGTCTTTAATTAGACAAGATTTAATCCAAGAAATAAACTCCAGTTCTGAGCTATATTCTGAATTATTTGGGGTTGATAGGCTTGCAGTTATTAAGGAGTCCCTATTTGTTAGGGGCTATGGTAGGCAGAACAAGGACAAGTGGACAAGCGTGCCTGAAATGGGGTACATTATATCTACCAAATATAATGTCGCCCTAGTTGAATTATCTTTGGGACAGACATTTACTTATTTGCCTTTGAGAGGTACTTATTCTTCTACTAAGAGTCGCATCATCATCTCTATTCTTCACGTGAACCACTGCCACTGGGTGCTTATCTGCCTGACTGTCCGTTGCCTCCAATTTGTCTTCAATGGGAGCGCTTTTCATCTCCTGAATCAACTTCATGGTTGGTTTCGTATACCGGACGTTTTCAGCTATGGGTTGCTCACGCTCCGGTCCTGCCACCACCCGCTCATTCGCCCATCGTTGTAGACTTAGCAGCTGATTCAGATGATTTAAATTGACGTTTCATTTACTTATTTTTGTAGTAGTTTTTTGTAATTATTTTTCCATATTTATTATTTATAGAGGTGTTATAGGTTTATTTGTTTTTTTTTACAAAACGGATTTATCTAATTAATAGATAAATCTGTATGTACAAAATTACAAAACGGAAGTACCTTGTTAATAGATAAATCTGTTACCTTACATTGCTAAACACGGATTTATCTAATAACAACTTACATCCGTTTCGTAAATTTAACAAAACGGATGTAAGTTTCTCCAACTACTTCCGTTTTACGGTAAATCCGTTAAATTTAAATTTTTAGGGGTATTTTGGGATTATAAAAAATTGTGGGGGTATAACTTGATAAGGTGGGGTAAATATATATATATACACACGCATTTAATAGATTTTGGCATTTCAGACATCTAAGGTAGGTGCTATTAAAACCAACTTAAGATTGAGTGGTCCATGGCCCAAAAGGAAAGTTGTAAACTTGTAATGGTCCTTACTCAATCAGTCAATAGTCAATACATTCCCTTTTCTTATTCTTATAATTTTCCGCCCTTTAACCCTTTCTTTATAGCATCAAGATAATAAGATAATAGTATATTTCTTTTTTAGTTCGGAGTAAGGCTACCCACAGAGCGTCTCAACGCTTTCAATGAAAGACTAGTCTCTACTTATGCTTAGGATCAAATTTTGCGCTAGCCAACACCAAGTTTTTCCACTGCGAGAATCGAAACCAGAAACACCGGGTCGACCCCCGTGTCCTAAGATAGATTAAGCCACTAGGCAAACGACGTTGTTTCAAAAGTCTATTTGGCTAAAAACAGACATGCTACAAAGCACCGAGAAAGCCTTCTTGGCCTTGCCAGACCAGCCTACTTAAGTGTATATATATATATATATATATATATATATATATATATATATATATATATATATATATATATATATATATATATATATATATATAATATGTTTATTACTATTATTATTATTATATTAAATTTTGTACCAACAATGGTTGGTCCCGGTGGTAACTGGGCTCGGATCCCACCCTAAGGTCTCGGGTTCAAATTTTGGGTGTGGCAAAAACTCTATTGGGAGGGGAGAATCACACGGACCCAAAAGTCGGGTTTACACGTTACCAGCCAGGTTCTTCAGCGTAGATTAGTCACCGAGAAAGCCGGTGGAAACTGCGCACCAAAAACACGGTAACAAAAAAAAATTATATTTTGTACTTTCTTTTAAATTATAAATTTGCTTGCATTTTCTGCTAATTTAAAAATAGTGTCCTACATAAATCTTTGACATATTTAAAGATATTGTTATAAACTACTTTCTCTGGTCTCATTTATAAGAAAAAAAAAACTTTTTGAATCATTGAATAATTGATGTATCTGGTTTATATTATATACAAGATAAACAATTATTCAATGAACTTAAAAAGTGTTTTTTTACTTATAAATGAGTCTGGAGGTAGTAGAATTTAAATAAGATGTCATATAAAGATAATTTTCTAAAATGTTTTCTTAGATCTCGAATTAGAACTTAGGGTCTATTTGATTTGCAAATAGATAACTACCGGACAAATTTTTGTGTTGTTCGGTACTGTTTGGTGGCCGATAGACAACACCGACAAAATATGTAAAACTAAGGCCTACTTATAAGACCAAATTAAAACTAAGGCCTCAAATTATAGCTATTGTATCCTAAAAAAGTCGTGGAATGGAACACTGAAAATTGTCTCCCTAGAGGCTTAAATCCAAGCCACAGGTTTCATAACACAATCTTTTTACTATGTCAAACATTTATTTACCACGTGTATTACATATAATTTTGGCTTAAAGGTACTTTTAGTCCCTGCAAATGTCACAATAATCCAGTTTAGTCCCTGCAATTCCAAAACTTTTAAAATAGACCCTGCAATTACTAAACGTTACTACTTTTAGTCCCTGCTGTTAGTTAAGGGTTAACACTGTTATCTTTTGATGATGTGGCACACCCCCCACCCCCCACCCCCCCCACCCCACCCCCCCCACCCCCCCCACCCCCACCCCCATCCCACCCCAGCCCCTCCCCCTCCCCTTCGCCTCTCCTCCCCTTCGCCCCTCCCCCTCCCCTTCGCCCCTCCTCCCCTTCGCCCCCCTCCCCTTCGCCCCCCCTCCCCTTCGCACCTCCCCCCTCCTCACCGATCGCTCTCGCTCGCCGTTCTCCGCTCGCTCTCGCTCGTCGTTCTCCGCTCGCCGTTCGCTCTCCGTTCTCTCTCTGCGTCTCTCTCTCCAATGGAAATCAAGAAATCAAGAAGTTGTGAAATCAAACCAGAAAACGAGCTCGAAGTCACACCAATGGAGAATCGATTCAGAAATATGAAATCGAAATCATAGAATGTTGTAATCGAAAGCAAGTTAAAGCCAGAAATTAGGGAAAACGAAATGAAATCAGGAAGTGAGATCTGAAATTGTAAATCGCAAATCAAATTCGAAAGAGGATGACGAAATGCAGATCGTAAATGACAAGAACAGAAACACAGCATGAGTCCCAAATCAAGAACTCAAATTTCGAATCAGGACGCAAATCGTAAGAACGCAAATTGCAAATATATAGAACGCAAATTGCAAAATACAGAAGGGGAGGGGGGCGAAGGGGAGGAGGGGCGAAGGGGAGGGGGAGGGGCGAAGGGGAGGAGAGGCGAAGGGGAGGAGGGGCGAAGGGGAGGGGGAGGGGCGAAGGGGAGGAGAGGCGAAGGGGAGGGGGAGGGGCTGGGGTGGGGTGGGATGGGGGTGGGGGTGGGGGGGTGGGGTGGGGGGTGGGGGGGTGGGGTGGGGGGGTGGGGGGGTGGGGGGTGGGGGGTGTGCCACATCATCAAAAGATAACAGTGTTAACCCTTAACTAACAGCAGGGACTAAAAGTAGTAACGTTTAGTAATTGCAGGGTCTATTTTAAAAGTTTTGGAATTGCAGGGACTAAACTGGATTATTGTGACATTTGCAGGGACTAAAAGTACCTTTAAGCCTATAATTTTTATATACCTTTGACGCGTTGGGCTTCACATATTATTTTTCTTGGGACCTCAAAACATATTGGCCGGCCTATCGAAGAAAAAAAATCTAGTCAAAACTTATTAGTTCGCTCTTAATAATATGTTTTGTGTCCAAAAAAAATTGTTAATAATGTGAAAATGATTTGTATGCTTAACTTATAGGTTATTGAAGGGATTATTGAAGGTCGAAATAATCCCATTGTGACCATTCCTTCGCAACAATGTCGAGCGAACGAAATCCAAAACAATGTAACACGCAATATCTTATGATAACCAAGGATAATTGGAATAATAGGCCAAGATGATATTTGAAGCTTAGAGACTTACCAACCCAACCTAAACCAATTTGAGAAAAATTCTCAGAGAAACAAAATTTGACGTCACTCAACGCTCGTGAACTGCTACTAGGGTTTTTGCTTTGGAACCAAATCATAAGATCAAAGGGAAACCAAAGGAAAACTTAGGAGTGGAGAGGCAGAGGTTAATGAGGGGCTGGAGGCAGGGCCAGTTATTGGGCTGTGCAAACTGTGCAGTAGGACAGGGACTCAGCCCAATCCAACCTTTTTAGAGTCCAAAAAATAGTACAAAACGTATAAATATATAGAAGGTTTTGCGATATTATTATCAACTGGTAGTGTAGCGCAGCGGTGAGATGCATATCACGTAGTAAATGGTTTCAAGTTCGATTCGAATCTCATTTGACCCTTTTTGTCATCAGGTAGGCTTTTGAAACCATTGACACAAAAATGAATGAGATTAGTTTTGTGCATTATTCTTGAACACATGGATCATATTAGGTGAGAACTTCTCAACTCTGGTGTGAACTCTACAAATTCTCTCCGCCCTTCTTAGTTTCCCATTGTAAGCTTGTTGAACTGCATTATTCCCTTCGATTTTTGGTTACGAGTTGTCTTCAACAACTTTTCATCATCTCTTCAACTTTGATAAAAGTATAATTAGGGATCCAATTTGTAATATTTAAACAGGGCCTCTAAATCATTTAGGACGACCCTGGTTGGAGGAGAGGAAACTCGTAAGAAATGATCCAAAGCTCGAATTTATAGACTTTTGGAAGTGTGGTGCACACTTAAGTGTTCATTAAGGGCGGGAAAGACACGTGCCAAACAGTCTATAAATTCGAGCTTAATGAACACTTAAGTGTGCTAAATGGTAGGTGTTGACTCATCTTAGATGCGTTGACATATTATAACACGTGCCACATAGTCCTATGCATACTTACAAGTGGAAAGACACGTGTCGCACGTGAATATGCTAGGTAACACTTGGAATGGTGGCTCACTCACCATGCCACAATTGTAGGTTAAAAGACCAATGTCACAGTGTAGTAATACTTTGACGCTAGCATGCCCATCTTTAGGCGTGCTGCTTGACATCCAATGATCATTTTTTCTTCCACTCATCCGTTCTAGGTCAACTCTACCCCTAATATAGAATCCCTAATCAAGGATTTAAGTCCTCAAACACGTGCTTCATCAAAACAATCATATAAATCAAGGACATAGAGTCTGGTCGGAGCTAGGGTGTATGTGTTACTAAAACTAAGGTTTCAGGACGCGTCGTTAGATTTTACTATAAAAACTAAGGTTATAGAGTTTGGAATCCTAAGCCTTAATCCAAACTCTATTCCACTGTACCATTCTAACCATATTTTATGGTTTTATCAAAGGAAACTAAGTTCTTACTCAGTGAATCTAATCTTCGAAATTAGGGTTCCTAAAACTGGGATGTTGCACAATCTAGCTCCAAATTTGGAGGAAACACTGAGGTCAAGTATAAGTGGGAAAATCATTTGAAGTTGGGGATATATTTTTCCAAAGTCGTGAATACATGAAGTGTTTTTTTTTTAATTGAAGACCCTGCATATCTATAGAGCTACAATTGCAAGAATTGTGAGGTGAAAGCCATCTGAGTGTTAGGCACGCATCACACAAACCACGATAAGAGCTACCTACACAACGACGTGCACATCATGGAACAACTAGACAATCCACCTAGGATGTGAAGAGACTTTGACTTCACCTCGACCAAACTGGAGGAGGCTCGTGAACATTTTGACGTTTGTCGACACCATCTCTCACATATGTTGAATTTAGTAATCCTCAACTTTAGATAACTTTTAATTTCAGTCTTAGATTATTTTTTAATCTAACAGCTAGCATTAACTAGCCGTTAGAGAGTTTGTTAATACAAACTGAATTAGCTAAGTTGTTAGAGAGTTTGTTACTACAAACTGAATTAGTTAAGTCGTTAGAGAGTTTGTTACTACAAATTGAATTAGTTAAGTTTGTTGTTAAATAACAAACTTAACAAAACCCTTGTATATAAATATACTTGTACAAAGAGAATCAATATAGATTTATACAACAGTGAATCAATTGAATGAAATAATACATTTACAGTTTACTTTTCATTCTATTCTACCTCTAATATTCTCTGATATTTCCTGTGACCGAGGGTTGAGTTTTTCTTTGAGTTCTTCATCTTGTTCCATCCTTGTTCACGGTTAGGCATACCTCACAAGGATCACAAACAAACCAAGTTAGGGTTCTGTTTACATACAGTGAAGAAAGTAAGAAATTGCGAGAATAACAGAAGTTAGAGGTGTGTTACCTGTAGTAAGGAATCTGGTAGTGTCTTCACAAGTGGTGAAGTCCTTCAACAGGTTCAAGGCTTAGTTCAGTACACATACATAATCAGATTCACAGTTCGTAGGGTTTCTAAATCAACAAAATCAGAAGTGAGAACAAAGGGGTTTTCACAATTACCTGTTGAAGAAGTGATTTACAGCAACGTTGAAGTGACTTCAAGGTTCAGTTTCTGGAAATCAGCAAGAAATCAGAAACCCTAGCACAAGGGTGTGATAGAGACGAAGGAGAGAACGGTGGAAGATCAAGAAAGCAGAAAGAAGATCTTGAAACAGTGTTTAGAAATTTTAGGGTTTGAGCTTAAATACGGTGGGTTGAATCCGGGTCCGTGTTGACCCATTTCAAGGATCCGAAGAGCTCCGCATAACCCGTTTTTGGTGATCAAGAGGATCACCTCTGTTTTTTGAAGCTGTGGGCTGAATCAGTGGGCTGGACAATTTCTATTTGCACTCCTGCTGTTTTATTTTGGCAACCTGCAAGCAAATCAATTAAATGGTTAGCAATTCAATAACATCGAGTGAAGATGATTTTACTGCCATCATGCTTGGTACAAGCTACTAAACACTATTCGAGACTTTGATAATACTTATTAAATTGTCCTTTTCACATATGGCCAACAACATATTTTTGTTTCACCACCATGGTTCTTTTAGATCTTTGGGACCATACCTTTGGGAGTTGAGAACCTCATCAAAGCAAATGAGCATGTGCAGCATAAGAGCTACCCTCTATTATTTCTGTAGAAAAACTTAAGTGACGGTGTCCACATCATCAACAACCAGTGCACAATAAGAGACCTCTAGCTACAATGTGGGACAAGACACCAGTGAGATTAATTTTTGTGTAAGTCTTGTATTTTTTAGTATTGGCTTGTATTTTTAGTTTGATTCATGACCAAGCATAGTTGACTAGTTAAATTTTTAAACCTTTAAAATAATTTAAAAACAAGAAAAAAGTGAGAAACCTATAGTTGGAATTAAATCCGTGAATAAAAATCGATTTGATCGTTAATAATATAACACACATGAATTTGGTCACTATAAATGCCAGCTGCATTTTGAGACCTATTAAATTGGATCAAAACCAATGTTTTCAAGTTATATTTTTGAATTGAAAAAAAAATGCAAAATATTAAATCCAAGAAATAAAAAGAATCACAAGTCCGATTCCCAATATTACATGGTGCAAATTTGCACCTAGCTCACACACTTTTTTTTAGATAAGCAAAAAATTCATTGAAGGGAGCACAAGGGGTGCCCAACCCTTACAATGGAGATATAGGAGAGTGAGAAGGCCTCCTTAAAACCTCCCTGAGCCAAAACGCAAAGGGAAAAAGACTCAAAGGAAAAAGAGTACCCCGTACAACCTGCACTGTTTCTCCCCCTCACACATTTTTGGCGTTGGCCCAAGTTGAGCCGGTAATTTTCAGCTCAAAGCTCACATTAGTATATAAACTTTTAGGGTATGTTTGGATGGAGGGTTTAGGAGGGGAGGGGAAGGGAGGGCTTGATTTTCACTTCTAAATTGAGGAAACTATAAATTTTTTATAAACAAAAATGAAGTGTGATTAACAATGTTTTATGATTATCTATCATGTTATTCTTTCAATTTTTCAAAATCTAAAGTAGATATTAAAATATAGAGCAAGTCCTCGGAAATCCTCCCCTCCTAAAACCTCCCAAATCCCCCTCCCAAACATACCCTTAGAGTTTTTAAGGGTTAGACAATATGAGAGTTCTTACTTTTAGAATATCCCTTAAAATACAACATATAGTCTTTCATTAATTTGTGTAAAATAACAAATGTGACACTTGTTGTTGGATAATATTTTACTTGTAGGGTTTGGTTAGAATTCTGAAGTTAGTTAGTAATTGCCTTGTAAGCGGCTCGAAAGGTTTGAATCAAGTTCCATGCATGCAGTGGCGGATCTTGACCAAAATGTTTGGGTGGGCCGCTACTTTAAGAGACACGGAAACTCAAAAACGTATGAATAAAGACGCAGAAACACTAATACAATTAAAAAAGATAAATATAAATTAAAATTATTTATAGAGAAAATTAAATGCCTAAAATGTAATTTTGATTTCACATAGAAACTTGTTCCGGGATGGGCCGAATCCACATCGGATATCTGGATGGCCCCTTTGTCTCGTGCCTCTGTGATGTTCGCCCGCGAACGCTCTCTCTTCTCAGAAGCTTGGTCAGTAGTATCCCTGGTCAGCAGGATACCTTGTACGACTTATGGCCCTTCAAACAAAAAGTACATCATAGGTCCTCTCCCTGTTCCGCTAGCGAGGATGGTTCGCGGGCGGAGCGAGTTCTCAGACAGTGGTTCGGGAGGGAGCAGAAGGCTCCGAGCGAGAGTCTAGTTCAGGAGAGTCAATCTGTTCTACAGGTTCTTCTACTTTCCGGAACTTCCTCTTCCACCAAGTCTTCGGAGTCTGTCGATTCGCGGTCTGCACACCAGGGCGATGATGTCGAACTGGATCAAAATCGCGACCTGGAAGTGGATCAAAACTGCACTTGGAGGGCGGTGTTGTGACCGAGGAGAACGTGGTGGTGAATGATGCAACGAATCCTGGGGGTCATGTGGCACAAGCTAAGGGAGTGGAGGCGCCAACAGCGGTTGACTATTCCTAGGTCTCTGACTCTCTTCGTGAGATTCAATCTATATGGCGGCCTAGGAGTGACCTCAGTTCGTTTCGTAGCCTGGTCGGTACCCGGGAATTAGGATCAAAATTTGCTTCTCGAGGGGGTTTCTTGAAGTGAGTCGGTCGCGACTTTCCCATTGAGCTAAATTCACGATGTACATTGTCGTTCTGGCAGGAATGAGAATCAGGCCGCCTTTTACCGTGTTTCAGCAGCAGGTTCTCCGAGTTCTCGGGGTCGCCCCTTCTCAACTGCACCCCAACGGGTGGTTTTTTTTTGAAGGCTTTCGAGCTACTGATGGGGCAGATGGACATACCATGCTTCTGGAGGTTATTCTTTACCATTTTCGAGGTGACCCGTCGAGGAGAGTTAGGGACTAATCGGAACCGTTGGGAGCATTTAAGTTTGAAGGGCCATAAGTCGTACAAGGTATCCTGTTGACCAGGTATCCTGCTGACCAGGGATCCTGCTGACCAGGCTTCTAAGAAGAGGGAGCGTTCGCGGGCGAACGTCATTGAGGCACGAATCTAAGGGGCCATCCAGATATCCGATGGGGATTCGGCCCAGCCCGGAACAAGTTTCTATGTTAAATCAAAATTACTTTCTTAGTCATTTAATTTTTTTATAAATAATTATTAATTTATATTTATCTATTTTAATTGTAATTTTCTCAAGCTCTACCACTGCTCTTATGCGACCTTCCTTCTTCCCGCTCTCCGTCTCTCACGCACCACTACAACAATAATGGCATGCGGCGGCGGTTCAAAAAGCATTCTGCGGCAGTTTTAACCGCCGTGGAATAACACGCCCGGCGGTTCCTAAACCGCTGCAGTTTTCTCCGCCGCGAGGGAATTCAACGGCGGTTTTGGTAGCCGTTGGTATAACCGCCTGGAGGTGTATTTAGCGGCGGTTGGATATTGGCGGCGGTTATTAACCGCCCCTAAATAGTTGCTGAGTTTGAAAATATGTATAGTTTCACGGCGGTTTGGAGGATTTTGGCGGCGGTTTTATTATTTGCAGCGATTTTTAACCGCCACAAAAAAGTTACGGTTATAGTAACTCTTAACAGTGAACTCCAAACCCTAAAATCTCAAAGAAGCAATGCATACCTTCATTAACACAATTATTCCCTACTAGTAGCAAATTAAAATCAAAACAGTGAACCTTTACATTCTTTAAATCAAACCAAATCAGAGCAAATAAACATCGTTCTTTAAAATCAGGTCATAAAAAAGCAAAGCAGTGAACTCCAAACCCTAAAATCTCAAAGAAGCCTTATATCTACAAGGGTAAAAATGAAGAAAACGAAACACAGAATAGAGCAACATTAACGTGAATACAATTTCACATCATTAACACACACCTTTGCAATTGCAACCTCAATCTCTTCTTTAGATTGATTAAAATAGGGTATGAAGAAAACAAAGGATTGAACTCGGAATATTTAACCATGAGAAATAGAAAGAGAGGAAGAAAAAAGATGAACCTGGTGTAGGTGTGGCGGTGGCGAGAGATTTCGAGAGGTTGACGGTGGCGTTTGACGATGAGAGGTTGGCGGTGGCGTTTGACGATGATGAGAGGTGACTGTGAGAGGTGTGCGCGAGAGGAAGACGACTGTGAGAGGCGCGAGAGGAAGACGACTGTGAGAGGCGCGAGAGCGATGAGAGGCGCGAGAGCGGTGGAGTTTGCGACTGAGAGGAGCGAACTGATCTGATTAGGTTTCGAGAGTGTTTATTTTTTTATTTTATTTTTTATTTTTTACTTATAATAAAAATGAAATATTTTTTAGAGGGAGCGAATTTTAGTTTGACCAAAAAAAAGAGAGGGAGAGTTGGAGTCTGGAGGGACGAATATTTTAATAACCACCGCAGATTTAGCGACCAACCGCCGCCACTTGAGTTTAAAACCAAACCGCCGCAGAATATAAAATAACCGCCTCCATATTCGTATTAGCTGAGGCAGTTAGTTTAACCGCCGCGCAAACCGCCGCCAAATAATAAGCGGCGGCGGTTTTCTCCGAACCGCCGCAGAATGTCCGCCTCCGGCTGACAAATTTCTTGTAGTGCACGTATAACCCTTCTTCTCCCTCTCAACCCCTCTCACGCTCGTCGTTCCTCATTGTCGTCGGTCTTTGCCCCGTCGTTCCTTGTTTGTCTTGCTTCTCATCACCGCTGTTGTGTTTGATTTGTTAATTGATTTTATCTGCATCATCTTTCGATTCTCGAATCGTCTTGTCATCATCGTCGAGTTTATTTCATTCTGGAGAAATTTCTAAAGGTAAAATTTTGCATTTCTACGTCTCATTCACGCGCTTGAGTTTCCGTGTCTCCTTTATTAGCGGCCCACTGTGACCTTTTATTCAAGATCCGCCGCTGGGTATAATAGGGTTTTCACTAGGGGTGTGGGGGGTATAGGAGGTGATGGTAGGGGTACAAAAAATATTACCCTATGTTTAGATTAATGACTTTAAGAATTTTGAAAGACCAAGTCTATATATGTTGATATTTATTTGATATTTTTTCAAAAACTGAAAAAATAACATTTAATAACACTATTCATTTTTGTAAAACATTGTATAATTCCATTAATTTTGAATTAAAAATTAATACTTCCATTTTCTTTCCAACCAAACCCTCCATCCAAATATCTAGGAAGGCAAGGTATTCTGAATGAAATTTGAGCGGTGTTTTAAAAATTGAATCACTCGAACGGTTCAATCCGTTGAACTATGAATCAACATTGTCTACGATTTGATTATTTGAGCGATTCAACCATAATTCATCTCAATTTACTCAATTCAAAGCGACCGAACAATGACTCGAGGGTGTGCGGTCCAATTTTCAAAAGATTCACCTCGAGAAGTTGCAAAATCTTTGGGTCAAAAAAAAGTTGCAAAATCTAAAAGGAGGAAACTCTATTTGGATTGGACTTTCTTACCTCACAATGGGAACATAAATATCCCTAATTTAAGCGTGAGTGGTGTATTCTTTGATTTGGTTAGGCTTTGTCATACTATGTCAGAGACTCTTTCACCTACTTGGCTACTCTATTGTTTGTACTCCAAGTTTGAGGTCAATAACCATTAACCAAAGTGAAATCCAGCTGTGTTTCCGGAAAATGCGTTAATTGATTACCATTGGTCTCCTAATAGTTTCCTCTCTCTCTTTTGGGTCAATATTGATATTTAATGCACTGCTCAATCCCATCCCTTTTTTCTTACATTATAGTCAATCAACCGAAAAATAAACATAAAAGTTTGTTTAAAACTTTAATGTCTCAGGTGATCATATTAAATCTTTCATCTAACTTTGGAAGTACCAGTAATAAATTCTATATTTATTTCTCTTTTTAAATATACTCCACTAACAAAAATGAAGTAAATACAATTCTTTATAAACAAGACTTCTCACAATTCTATTATAAACCAGATCACTACTCCATCCATCTCAATTTAACTGTCCTGTTTGCCATTTTTCTCTGTCTCAAATTATTTGTTACTTTAAAATATCAATAACCCTCATTACTTTTTACTTTTTAAAAGTGGATTTGCTTTAACCAAGAAACAAGAAAATTGAGGTAATCATGTTAATATAGAATTTGGTTGAGTTGGGATAGGTTATCTATGCGCAAAGAATTTGGTGGTATGGGCTTTCGACATTTTCATGGTTTCAACTTGGCTATGCTAGGGAAGCAATGTTGACGTTTGTGTACCAACAAGGATGCTATAGTTACCCGCGTCTTCAAAGCTAAATACTTCCCTAATGGGGACTTCATGGGGGCTCGCTTGGGCCATAATCCCAGCTATGTTTGGCGTAGCATCCACACTTCACAGGTATTGGTCAATTTTGGAGCTCGGTGGAAAATTGGTGATGGCACATCTATCAATGTTTGGAATGATCCCTGGGTGAAAGGAGGTACTACTTCTTTTGTTTCTTCTAGTATGGTGTCGGGTTGTGAGAATATGACAGTGGCTAATCTCTTTAGTGCAAACGAAGGGCTGTGGAATATCGATTTACTAGACCAATTATTTAATGAGGAGGATAAAAATCGCATAAAGGGGATGGTGCTCCATGGTAGGGACGTTGAGGATAAGGTGGTGTGGAACAAAAGCAGAGATGGCCTTTATTCAGTTAAGTCCGCTTACTACGTATGTATGAACGAATTGATTGATAGTTCGGAGTTGCATACGTCGGGTGAGTGGCATTTGATTTGGAAGCTTAAAGTTCCACAAAAGGTAAAGATTCATTTGTGGCGTTGTGCTAGAGGGGTTCTTCCAAGTCGTTCTAATCTTCGCAAGTGTCGTGTTAATTGTCCAGGGGAGTGTCTGTGGTGTGAACAGGAGGAAGAGAGTGACTGACACTTATTTTTTGGGTGCGCACAACTTGAAAACTGTGTGGAGACAAGCGGGTCTTTGGAACACAATTCAACCATTTTTGACCGTGGGGGCTGCTGATTTCAAGTCTGTGCTTTTTTCTATTCTGGAGGCCATGTCTGTCAACGCTAGGCAAAACTTGGCGATGATTTTTTGGTGCTTATGGAAGAGGAGGAATGAAAAGATTTGGGAGAACACAGTTAGACCAGCTACGTTTTCTATTTCTTGCGCAATGGAGTTTTTGTTCGGTTGGCAGCAAGCTCGGCGCCCAGGCAGCGTGCAGCAACAACAAAGGTTGCGGCCTGTTACTGCTAATTCTGATGCTGCAGGTGCTGTGTGGGTTCGACTGGCCACTACAAGAAAAACGGGGATTTCCGGCGGACAAAATCCACCGGTAATGGCAAAAAATCCGCCGGAAATTGGTGATTACCGGCGGAAATCCACCGGTAATTCGTCCGCAGGTAACGGTTACCGGCGGATTTTCCGCCGGTAATTTCTGGCAAATCCGCCGGAAATTACCGGCGGAAAATCCGCCGGTAACCACCCAAAATCCGCCGGTAATTATATTTATTTTAAAATTATTATTTAATTTTTTTAATTTGTTTTTAATTTATTTCTTTTTTTGAATTCGTTTATTTTAATTTATTTTTTTTTTAAAATTCGTTTATTTAAATTCGTTTATTTAAAAAATTAATATTATTTTAGTTATTTAAATTCGTAGACTGAATATTTGAGAAGAGAAGAGTAATGAGAAAACATAAATGTGAGAAGAGAAGAGATTGAGAAATATGAAGTAGATGAATGTGAGAAGATTTGAGAAGAGAATATTGGAGAAGAGAAGAGAATATGTGAGAAGAGAAGAGAAGAGATTTAAGAAAAATGAAGTATATGAATGTGTGAAGATTTAAGAAGAGATTGAAAAAAATGAAGTGTATGTATGTGAGAAGAGATTGAATGAGAAGGAAGAAGAAAGAGGAAATATAGAAGAGAGATATGTAGAGAAAATTATGGAGATTGGAGAGTATGAGAAGGAAATAAAGAGTGAAATGAGAGAATGAGAAAAGTGTAGGAGAAAGTTTTATTTATAGGAAATGAGGAGAGTGGAAAAAACTAAACAAATAATTTTTGAAAAATTCGTCGGAAATGTGCATTACCGGCGGATTTTTCCGCCGGTAATTATCGACGGAAAAATCCGCTGGTAATGCACATTTCCGGCGGTTCTTTTTTAAAAAAATAAAATAATTTAAAAAATCCGCCGGTAATGCGTATTACCGGCGAATTTTTCCGTCAGAAATTACTGGCCGAAAAATCCGCCGGTAATGCACATTTTTTCCGCCGGAAAACCTAATTTTAAAAGAAATCCGCCGGAAAACCTATTTTTTCCGCCGGAAATTTACCGGCGGAAAAAATCTGCCGGAAATGCCAAATTTCCGCCGGAACCGTACCGGCGAAAAAAAACCGCCGAAAAAAATCCATCGTTAATGTGCGATTTTCTTGTAGTGCGGCAGGGGATCTTGTGAAGTGTAATGTCGATGCGGCGTTGTTTGATGATAATAGATTTGGTATTGGTCTGTGCATCAGGGATAGCGAAGGCTCCTTTGTAAAAGCGAAATCAGCCTGGTTTTATGGAGTACCACAACCACAGAAAGCAGAAGCACTGGGATTACTGCTAGCAGTCAATTGGTTACAAGAATTAGGCATCTGAAGAGTTACCATCGAGCTGGATTGTAAAGCAGTCGTAGATGGCATCAGAGGAGTGTGTCATTCTATTACTGAGTTTGGCTCAATTTTGAGAACATGTAAGACTTTATTATCTATGACACAAAACTATGCGGCTAGTTTCATCCGGAGGCAAACCAACATTGTTGCTCATATGTTAGCTAGAGCATCAAGGGAT
This sequence comes from Astragalus membranaceus, assembly GCA_039519185.1. Classification (NCBI taxonomy): domain Eukaryota; kingdom Viridiplantae; phylum Streptophyta; class Magnoliopsida; order Fabales; family Fabaceae; genus Astragalus; species Astragalus membranaceus. The sequence goes on along the minus strand of CM076850.1, from coordinate 78,255,063 downwards.
TTTGCTAGCTCCCAAGTTTATGATTGTAGTCTGAATTGTATTACCACTTTGATTATGAATGAAATGATATAAGTTTTCCTTTGTCAAAAAACAAGAAGTATTTTAGTCTTACCATATTTTTTGACCATAAAAGTTTGCATATCCAATCATTTTCTTAATACCCGTGCATAACTTTAAACGACAATTAAATTGAGATGGAGAGAGTACTATTTTTGTTCCTTTTTATTTGTCTTTCTTTGTCTAGAGCCAAAGTGGTAAGTGCTAATTTCAGTATTTGTCAGTTGAGCTAGGTATTTTTTTATCCATCTTTTAAAATTATTTTACACAAACCAATAAAACTAATAATTCCATTGTTTTTTTATCCGTCTCTCCCATGAGTGAGAATTCTCTCGTGGTGTGAGAGTTCGATTTTGTGTCTGTTTTCTAAAAACTGAGTAGCGAGTGTTTTCCGGTATGGAGCGTTTGTGACTGAACGAAGGAGAAGAGCTTGATTTTGGGGATGATGGTGAGAAGGAAGTTAATACAGCACAGGCGCTGTGCCTGGTGGGTCATTTTCTAACAGATCGCGAGATTAGGGGTCCGGTGATGAAGGATAGGATGGCAGATGTATGGAGGCCAGGGCGTGGTGTTCTAATCACGGAGGTGTAGGAGGGGCTGTTCCTTTTTCAGTTTTATCATCAACTAGATATATAGAAGTGCTAAAAAATGGTCCTTGGTCTTTTGATAGACACATGCTGGTTTTGAATGTTCTTCAGGAGGGGGCTTCACCACAGGCTGTCTCGCTCAATCATATACCTTTCTGGATCCAGGTACATGATTTACCAACTGGTTTTATGTCTGAAACTGTGGGGAAGGGCTTGGGAAATTTTATTGGAGAATTTCTAGAATATGATGCTCGTAATTCCTCGAGTTTTTGGCATCCTTACATGGGAATACGGGTTTCGGTGGATATTACACAATCATTGAAGAGGGCTAAGTAGATCAAGAAACAAGGGAGTGAGGCAAATATTGTGACTTTTAAATATGAAAATTTGCTATGTTTGTGGGAAGATTGGTCATGGAGAAGCAACATGTGACCAGTTGTTCATGATGGGGGTTGATGATGGCGTTAGAGGGTGGGGGTCGGAGCTGAGGGTGGAGAATCGTAGAGGCGGCGGTGGTTCTAGGTCTAAGTGGTTGCGCGACGATTTCGGCGGTGAATGGGTGAGTCCGATCCAAAATTGGAATGCTGCACGTAATGTTGTGCGAAAAGTAGTTGTGCAAGTATATACAATCACAACAAGTAATATATTTAAGTAGAGATCGTACCCGCAGGGATTGATGTTAATTTTAAAGTTTAATTAGTTAACACTCTAGTGAAGTAAGCAAAATAATAACAATATGTTTATGAGCATGAAAATGATAAAGATGTTGTATGAAAACAGTAAGAAGGTTCAAGTGTTAATAAAATGAGTTGGACTGCTTTTCTCTAAGTAAATCCTTTAAAGTAAAACACTATAACATTGAACGCTATAGCGCTAAGTGCTGTAGCATATGATGTTGTGCCTTTCGGTCACTGACGCCAGAGTTTTGTTACAAGACTCTTATTTCTAAGTTCTAAATAAGTCCACCCCTGTAAAATAAAGAACTCACAGTGTTCACCTTATGAGTTATTGCTCCCTTATGTCTAGAGTTAAGCAAGAGGTGTTTAAATGTCTTTAAACAACCTTTCATTCATATCAACCTTTGAGTTCGAATCGTAGACCATTTCTGTACCTACGAATGTACTCATTTCAGTTGACCAATCCCAAAACGAGTTTGAAAGCATTAAAGCACAAAGATTGAAACGCAAACATCACAATATTATATTAGCAATACTAACAATTCATTACAAAGTTTCAAGCAATCCAACTACTAAGTGTTTAGCTCATGGTGAGAATCGTCAACACAATACAAACCAAAATGTTCATATTACCGAAAATGAAAAGAGGAGACACGGTTGCAAAACATACACTACGTGAGCTCCTTCTTATGAGACGGGTAGATGACGTTATAGCAGCTACACAGTGTATAAAATGATGATCTTCACTTGAAAATAAAAGCTTGACAATGGAAGATTAATGGATGAGAATGGTGTCAAGTTTTTCCCTCAAAAAACTCTCCAAGTTCGAATGTGTGGAGTGAGGAAGAAGAAGTGAGATATATTTCTTTATTCTCCAAAAAGTAGCTTTCCAAAAAGTAGACAAGACATTCCCCACCAATCAAAAGTGATCTTCCAACAACAAGTGGGCAAGTGTCCACACTAGCCAATGGTTGGCAGCCGCGTCAGTCCTAGGCACAGGGAAATGATATGCTGACTTGACATAAAGAGTGAGGCTCCAAATTGTAACTTTTCTTTTTGATCTCCAACTGACCCACCGTCATATATATAGCGCTATAGCGCTTAACGCTGTAACACTGAACAAAAGCATTAAAATCTTCACAAAGGCACCATATGTGCCAAATGATAACAAATTAGCTCCTAACCCTTCTTTTTTCAAAATAACTAATATTTACTAAATAAAACAGGAATATTACTTGAGAACTTGCATTAATTTAAGTAATAAGAGCATAAATAACTCATATAAACAGGACAAAATAGAAACACAAGTGGGGTTGCTACTTTGCATGCTACTAGCACAGTGAAATCGATTTCAGTTGATCAGAATTTTTTAAAGGCAGGTCCTGGTAAGCAGGCCTGCCAGGAGCAATGAGTTTCATTATTGGGACATGCTGGGGCCTGGGCAACCCGACGGCAGTTTCGTCCATCTGTGACCTCGTCCGGACGTACCAACCAGATGTTATTTTTTTATGTGAGACTTTGGTACATGCAAATAGAAATGAAGAGATTAGAGTTCCTTTTGGTTATGACTATTCCTTTGTTGTGGATAGAGTGGGAAGGAGTGGAGGCCTTGCGTTACTGTGGAGGCATCCTTTTGACTGTTCGGTGTTGAATTATTCAAGGAATTTTATCAATGGGGAGGTTAGTGCTTTGGGGCGTCCTACTTGGCGCCTCACTGGTTTTTATGGGTATCCGTAGAGATTCTTGGGATCTTCTCAAAATTTTGGCCAGGGATAATGAGCTTCTGTGGTGTGTGACGGGGGATTTCAACGCTATATTGTCAAATGATGAAATTAGGGGACAACAGGATCGTCAACCTTGGGTTATTCGTGGTTTTCAAGAAGCGGTGCAAGAAAGTGGATTTCTTGACTTACCTATGGAAGGCTATCAATTTACTTGGACTAAGAGTATTGGGACTCCTGATGCAAAAGAAGGAAGCCTGGACCGTGTGTTACTGACTCAGATTTGACTAGATTCTTTTCCTCATAATCGTTTTGTGAATGGCGTGTCGGATAAATCTGATCACTCTCCTCTTTGGGTGCATTTGAATCAATGGGAGTGCAGGTTTATTCAACATGAGCTTAAATTTGAAAAGTCTTGGCTCGATGAACCAGAGTTACAGATCGTTGTGGAGGAGAGCTGGAGGACGAATGGTGGCCTTGATTTTCTTACCAAAATGAACCATTATACAAGTTCTGTGGATGCTTGGGGTAAGACTCTCAGGTCGCGTTATAAGGATGAGACCAAAGCTTGTCGTAGAAACATTGAGGAGCTGCATATGATGCCAGGGGGTAGCAAAGACCCAGCCTTACTTGAAGTTAAAACTCGTTTGAGTATATTGTTGACGCAGGAGGAGGCTTTCTGGAGACAACGGGCCAAGGTTTTTTGGCTTAAAGACGGTGACACAAATTCTCGATTTTTCCACGCAATGGCTAGTGCGAGGAAAAGACGCAATCATATTTCTAAGTTGGTTCGTGAGGATGGAAGCGAGGTTACTGAGCAGCATGATTTATGTAATGTTGCAGGTGGTTATTTTACATTTCTTTTCCAAGGTAATGTTGGTGACTATGAGCCAGTGCTATCACAAGTGCAACAGTGTGTGAATCAAGAGGATAATAGCCAGCTCCTTCGAGGGCTTGAGATTGAAGAATTTAAACAAGCCTTATTCCAAATGCATTCAGACAAAGCGCCAAGTCCAGATGGTTTGAATCCAGTTTTTTAAAAAAAATTGGAATCTTTGTGGTGTTGAATTATTCCATACGGGTAAGTCTTGGCTAGAGTCTGGTGAATTTCCTCCGAACTTAAATGATGCTCATATTGTTCTTATTCCAAAAGTGGAAAATCCCATCTCTATGAAGGATTTGCGCCCTATATCTTTATGTAAAGTCATTTACAAAATTATTTCAAAAGTTCTTGCCAACCTTTTGAAGCCTTTGTTGACGAAGTGTATTTCTATGGAGCAGTCTGCATTTGTTGAGAATCGTTCCATCTTGGATAATGTGCTAGTAGCGATAGAAACGCTTCACCACTTGACGTGTAAAACTAAAGGTAAAGTAGGAGAGATGACTCTTAAGATTGACATAAGTAAAGCGCATGATAGGGTGGATTGGGGATTCCTTAAAGGTATGTTATTGAAGTTGGACTTTGATGAGAAATGGGTGGGCGAGATGACTATGTGCTTGGAAACAGTTAGCTACTCAGTTTTGGTTAACGGAGAGAGAGTTGGTCCTATCACACCAGGGAGAGGGCTTAGACAAGGTGACCCACTGTCACCTTATCTGTTTATTATTTGTGCAGAGGGACTTACTACACTACTTAAAAGAGTTGAGGCCAGAGGGGATCTTCATGGTGTGAAAGTGTGCAGAGGGGCTCCCTCCCCCACACACCTACTTTTTGCTTCCACCTGTTTTTTATTTTGCAGGGCAGATAATAGAGAGAGTAGACATCTCAAAAATATTCTTCTTACTTATGGAAGCTTCAAATACCTCAGAAAATCAAGTTGTTTTTGTGGAGGGAAGCGAGAGGGTGTCTCCCAACTAGGAGCAATTTACTCTATCGTCATGTGATGTGTGAAAACTATTGTCCGATATGGGAGGGTAATCCGGAGAACGAATGGCATGCTTTTTCGATTGCTCACACGCGGAAAATGTTTGGCAAGCTTGCGGTTTACAGCAACAAATTACCACCGCAATGGAGGCAGGCGAGAGTTTCAAGGAGTGTTTCTTTAATCTTTTGATTTCCTTGCAGGGCAACAACAAAAGGACCTTCGTGCTTATGCTTTGGGCGATGTGGCAACGACGCAACAATAAGGTTTGGAATGGTGTATTGCAACCCGTCAACCAAGTGATCAACAAAGCGAAGGATTTTTACTATTATTGGGGCCTTGCACGCGCGACTAGTATAGCAGCAATGGCACATTCAGCAGACCAGCATCCGCAAATTCACAGGTGGCAGCGACCAAGTCTTGGTTCATATAAGTGTAACGTGGACGCAGCTCTTTTCAACAGCGACAACAAGTACGGATTGGGGATGTGTATTCATACAACTACCAGTTCTTTTCACAAATGCAAAATAATGTGGTTCAACGGTATTCCTACCCCTCAAGAAGTTGAGACAATGGGGCTTTGGCAAACACTAATTTGGTTAGGTGAGTTGGGATTGTCTTCTATTTTCATAGAATTAGGCTGTTTACCAGTTCTCAATGGCTTGAAGACAGGACCGCTCACTAACACCGAATTTGGTGTTCTAATGTCTTATTGTAGGACATTGTTATCTAATTTTCTAAGCTTTCAGGTTAGCTTTATCCGGCGATAAGCTAATCTTGCAGCTCATACTCTAGCTAGAGCGTTAAGATTATTTACTAGTTCCCAAGTTTTTTATTTGATTCCAACCTGAATTGAGACTATTATTCATAATGAAATGATATGAGTTTGTTATTGTCAAAAAAAAATGTATAAGTCTTTTTCCTTTTATACCCTTAATTTTTTTTCACAATTATTTCTTCTCTCTCTATAATATATAATTATGGGTATAATTGAGAAACACTTAATTAATACAACTTGAAAACTTGAAATTATCAAAATGACCAATAAAAAAATTCTTCTAAAAACTGACGATTAAAAGCAAATTGAGGGAGTAACATGTAAAGATTCAGTTTATAAAAACACATGAAACTATTCTTGAGTGACAAGCATAGACTAGCTTAAATGTAAAAATCCTAAAAAATGGCTTAAATGTAAAAGAGTGCAACTTGGTATCGCCCAAAAGTCTTACTACTTATTGGTTGCTTTCACTCTATGGATAAACTGAAATCAAATAAACCTACTTTTTAGTTTCCCAACAAGTTTCCTTCATTTTTTTTCCACGTAGTCGGTGCGAAGTATCTATCGACTTTATCGGTGATCAATCTATGCTGGGGAACTCGGATAGCCACGTGTATACCCACCTAGCTTCGCTAGTCTGTGTGGTTCTCCCCTTATAACAGAGTTTTTACCACATCTAAGATTGGAACCCGAGACCTTAGAGTGAGATCCGAACCTAGTTACTTCTCGAACCAACCATTGTTAGTCGAGAAGGTAATTTTTTTACCTCCATCTATTGTAAAAAAAATAAAAATAAGTTTCCCCTATCGAGGTAATTTTGTTCTAGAGAAAAGGATTAGTGCATCCCTGTAATTGTGGTGCAGAATTACATTGCAAATCCTCTCATCAATCGAGATGTAAAAATAGGGATGTCAAAACGGGCTTGGCCCGCCGGGCCGGCCCGTTGGCCCGCCAAAAAAAGGCGGGCAGGGCTAAGGTTTTGATGCCCGCCAGCCCGCGTTGCCCGGCCCGCTTCGCCCGCCAGCCCGCGGGCTAAATACTGTGGCGGGCCAAACCGTCCGTTTGCGTTTTTTTTTTAAATTCGGTGTTAATTGACGGGCCAGCCCGCTAGCCCGCCAGCCCGCCACTTCGCAGGCAGGGCATGAATTTTTAGCCCGCATGCTGTAAACGGGCCGGGCCGGGCCGCCCATTTTTTCGCCGGCATTCGGCTTAACGGGCCGGGCCGGGCCGCCCGTTTTGACATCCCTATGTAAAAACAAGGCTAAAGTGCTCCCGGGGTCCCTTATCTTTATTTAAAGTAACGAATTAGTCCTTTATGTTTTTTTTGTCCCAAATAAGTCCTTTATTTTTCAAATTTTTGACACATAAATCCTTTTCCGTTAACAGTGCTAATTTATGTGTCAAAAAAAAGGATTTATTTGTTAAAAATTTGAAACATAAAGGACTGATTTGGGACAGAAAAGGATTTATGTGTCAAAAATTTAAAACATAAAGGACTGATTTGGGACAAAAAAAAGATAAAGGACCAAATCGTTACTTTAAATAAAGATAAGGGACCCCGGAAACACTTTAGCCTAAAAACAAAGAGCAATGGGGGTTCTCTTTTCGTTTTTTGGTTGGGTTTCTAAGGAGCATTTCGGTGCTTGGTGCCTAGTACAGAACAAAACGTGCCCCACTTTTAAGAAAAAAGAGATCTCTCCCAAAGCATTTTCAAGATAGTAGTGATATTTTCAAAAGTGAAAAGGTGTAGTAGTATATCATAAGCCTCACTTCACAAATCCCCATTAAATTATCTAAAAAAATCATGAGAAAGGGGGCAGAGTGTAGGCCCCTGAGTGGGACCCATGATCACGCCTCTGATTTCTTGTGTTTTAATTTGTGGCTTTTCAAGCACGTATACACGTACATTAATGGTAAATATATGATGTCCATATGTACTTTTTTTTTAATAAAGTATCTGCTTATTACATTTTTGAAAAACTCAAGAAAAAACATATTTAGAAAAATATCAAGAAAAAATATCAAGAAATATCATGTTGATAAATATCAAGAAAACACATTTTAGAAAAACTCAAGAAAAAATATATTTTGAAAAATATCATGTTGATAAATATATATTCTACAAAATGTAATTAATGTGTCTCGTGTATGGACTACTGTGTACACGACAACTTTACTTTCAGTAAGAGATAAATAAATAGATAATATAATTAGGGTTTGAATAACAACTTACGTATGTGACTGCTACTACTAGTGTTTGAATTCTCTCATTCTATCATTTCAGGCTATCTTGTCTAAATACCTATAATCGGTATAGGTAAGAGAAAACACTAAATATATCTGCCCCGCACATTTATCGCCCATAAAGTCACTGCATATTTGCACAATTTGGGGGAAATTGATCATTTTAAGTACTTGTTTGGACTCGGGACCTCATTCTTACACTCTTTTGATGTACTTCTTTGGTATTTATTAGCTCGCCAACTGAGCTACCTACTTGGGATAACCAATGAAATCTTTCATTAATTTAAAGATAAGCAGGAATCACTGATGACTTGAGCTTTAATAATCCTCTAAATTAAGTTAGCTTTTATTCCAAAAATCATCGGATAATTCTTGCATTGGAGTCATGCATGTGATATAACTTAAGTTAAAAGACAAGCTATACACACACGATTTTTAATTGAAGGTGGGTAACATTTTCGGTTTCAATACATGTATATTCCAATGAATTGTTGCATTTGAGTGTTCTCGTGTACGATGATTGGAATCTTTTACTTAATTTAAGGATAGGGTGAACTAACTAGTGGCTTAGTTTCTCACATTCTCTACTTTTGTTCGCTTAAAGGCTAATATTGACTATGCTTTATAAAACATAATCTATAGACCTATATGGCTAGGCTCTAATAAATAATAATCCCAAAGTTACACACACAAGCAAGAGCCTTTGTTTTGATAGAGATTTCCACGACAATTGACTCCTCCAACCAAGGTTTTAAAAACCGGACCGGACCGGCCGGTTCAACCGGTTGAATTGAGAACCGGACCCCTGGCCTGTTGGTTCAACCCCATTTGAACCGCAGGCCAAAGAACCGCCCAGAACCGGATTGAACCGCCAAGAACCGCTTTGAACCGAGAAAGAACCGGGAACCGAACCGGGTTGAACCGGTTTGAACTGCCCGAAATGCAATTTTTTATTTTTAAATTTACTTTTTTCTCCAAAATTTAATATTTTTTATTTTTTATTTAATAAATTACTTATCCGGTTCAACCATGGTTGAACCGGTTGAACCGATTGAACCATAAACCGGAGGTCTCGCCGGTTCGATCTCCGATCCGGTTTTAAAAACATTGCCTCCAACCATGAAATTTAGATCGAATTGAATTACTAGTATTTTTTTGACCCAACGAACTGAATTTGTAGTCCCTTAACAGTTGAATAATCAATATCAATAATTGATGTCTTTTTTCAAAGAAATTAAAGATCGATGGTTAATTAAAGTAGAGTTAAGCATGACTGAAAGATTCCAATGTATGTCCTTAGTTTTCGTTTTTAAAGATTCCGAAAATGATTTTTATGACAATTGGCATAAAGGCAACATTTTCGAAAGACACGAGGGAAGTTCTCGAAGAAGGGCTCAAAGGCGAAACTTCGAAGACCAGAACAATACACAAGAGCAGTTAAAGCAATCGCTTCGAATAAGACCGGACTGACGAAGACACGTGGCATCGATAATCATCGATCATTAGTTAGTTTATTTTTATCCGCTTTCGAAAAAGGACATGTGTCCATAGCAGTTTAATTTCCTAGCTCTATAAATAAGAGTTCATACGAAGAACTCGGGGCGATTTCATAACATTAAGTAGCCCATTACGTCTAACACATCCGATCACACATGATCTCTGCTACAACGGTGAACAATGTATGTCTGGGCCAACCCATTTTGTATTTTCGAAGTTATTTTAATTCAATGCAATTTCTTTTCGACAATCGAGTGCTCCACTCTTGTCTCCTTTTAGCAATTTATCTTTTATTATCTGCACTCGAGGAACTCGTGATGTTCTTTCCCTCTTGGGATTGATTTTCGTGAGTTGCTTGGATTTGTCTTTTACTTTTCTTTACGTTTCGAAAACCCTCGGTGCGAAGTGTTTGGAGGATTCGCGGTGTTCTCCTCTTTGTGATTTTCGTGTTTTGTTCAGCTGCTTGGCGCCTCGAGTTCGATCGAATAATCGCCTAGAATCTCGTATTCGTTTGGTTGTGCGGTCAGATTCTCCCCTCCGCCATTACCTATCTCGAAAAGCACACAATTTGAGGCTTGCAGTGTAAACCTGTCAAGTGGTGAACTCAATTTCTAATTCGAGTCCTCTTCTTTCACATATCTCGAATTTATTTGTTTGACAGAGACCCTTAACGAAAAATACTGGAAAACAGGGTTGCTTTGAATTCTGCAATGGTCCAACTTCTTCTTTGTAGAAACTAGCAAGTGTTGGAGGACAAATGTTGGACTCTGCCCTCGAGAGAGGGTCTATCTGCAAAGATATTTCAATGTTAAAGTTAGTTATAGTAAATTGAGTGTAAAAGGTGATTTAAGTCACTTTTTTTGTTCAAAGTGTGTTCAATTTCTTTAATCGGGACAAATGCCAAACCCAATAAACTAATGCGGGCCCGATACCAGACGGGGTGACTCGGTAAAACAAACAAAGCGAAGTTACATGATTCGCTAGATAGTGTTAAACCGTAATCAATGAAAAGGAAAAACAAACAACCTGCATCCTCAGAACTCTATCAACAACAACCATAATTAGGTAAACAACAATCAAATTCATCACCCACCCCCGGTCTACACCAACACAAGGTAGAACCACACAAGACCATGGCCAATTGTAGAAACCTGCACTCTACACATGGCGAACCATCGCGGCATAATCAGGCTTAAGGCCATCCAAGATGGGGAGAGGAGGAGATCGAGACGGGTTAAGAGGTAGAGTGTTCCAGCCTTAATTAGGTTCAAATTGTCAGATTCAGTGATGATATGTTCAATCCCCAAGTTGTCAGCATAGGAGACGGCCTTCTGCAAAATAAGTGCTTCAGTAGAAATCACATTCACTACAACACCCTTCAAGGTATCCCTTGCAACTAGCCTCCCGGCATGATCTCTGATAGCAAAACCCCCATAAGAATATCACAACCAATTGGTACATGAGGTCACAATCTCTTTAGTATGCCCTACATACCTGAAGGCCGAACCACACAGGGATAACCCAAGGGTAGAAGAGGAAAACACGGTCCACGGTCTCATCTTCCAGATGGCATATAGGGTAGGGGAGTTGACAAGCATTTTATAACAGGGATTCTTTTTGAGGGATAAGGCATTATGAAATAGCTTCTAACCAAAAACCTTAACCTTTTGAGTAACATGACCCCCCCCCCCCCCCAAATACCTTCCCAAAGCTCGAAGTGGATAATATAAGAACTAGAAGGTCCAATATTTGGGCCTTGGGAAGAGTGGTGGACCACATAATAGCTAGATTTGACAGAGTAACACTCATTAGAATCATGAGGCCACACAACAAACTGATACTGGTTTTAATGGCCTCCATTGCAGAGTCGTGATGAAGATAGTTTGCCAACAAAGCCACATCCCCAGCACTTATTCATTAAGTTAATACATTCCCCAACCCTTTGAATAGGAGCAGAGTTTGGGACCACATCTTTAGAGCCAGAAGCAAGTGAATTGTCATGTCTAACATCTAAACCGATACCATCTCCAACAGCCCACCTAGCCTCCTTTTTCAGCACATCCATGCCTTGTAAAATGCTTGTCCACATCCAAGAGTCGCCTTTTTTCTTCTTAACAGACCAGAAAGATTCGTTCTGGCAATATAGACTGAGCAGAGTATAGGCCCAATGTAAAATCAGGATTTTGAATTAGCCTCCAAGCCTATTTGGCTAACAAAGATATGCTTATATGTTGAAAATCCTTGAAGCCCATATGTAACAGCCCAGGTCCAACGCATTGGCCACCCCGGCACTATTACCTCACGGTCTTCTCTACCCCTCTTGTAGAATTTTTGCCTTCCGTGGGAATCAAACCTTGCACCTGAGGCATAAGTGCAAGTTAAATACACCTCCCACTACCAATTGAGCGCGCGCTCAATTGGTAGTGGGAGGTGTGTTTAACTTTCACTTATGCCTCAGGTGCAAGGTTCGATTCCCACGGAAGGCAAAAATTCTACAAGAGGGGTAGAGAAGACCGTGAGGTAATAGTGCCGGGGTGGCCAATGCGTTGGACCTGGGCTGTTACACCATACCCCCCCCCCTCGAGATTTGCTAGAGGAGACCAAGTTCCAATTCTTCTAGTGAATGCCCCTAGATTTAACCCTTGAACACCACCAAAATCTTGCCACACTAGCACAAAGTTGCCAACAAAAGGTTTTAGGCAAACTCACAATGAACATGACATATATAGGAAGGTATTTCTTGAATGACAACTTTAATGAGCACCTCCTTTCAAGCAAGGTTCAAAAGTCTTTCCTTCCAAACCCTCCATCTTATTGAGCGCATTTTCCTTAATCTAGTTAAGAGAATGAGTCCTAGATCTGCCCCATTCAGTAGGGACCCCTAGATAGAAACTAGCACTGTCCCACACAGGGATCGACATCACATCAACAAACCTCTACCTAACAGAACCTTGGATATCCCTACTAAAAACTAGACCTGATTTCTGTAAATTGATTCTTTGACCAAAGGCTCCAGAGAACGAGTTGCAAATATCCATAATGGCAAAAATTCCTCATGGGTGGACTTTTCAAAGAGTAGCATAATCAACAAAAAATAAATGAGTATGTGGAGTGCCTTTGGAAATCTCAACCCCTTTAATATCCTGCACCAACCTATCATGCATCAACATTTTAGAGAGAACATCAATAACTAGAATGAACAAATAGCGAGAAACTTTACATCTATTCATGCTAGTTTTAAGAAACTCTTCAATGGCCTCTTCATATTTGTGTGAGTTGCATGAATCTACAGTTTTTCCTTTTAAAGTATTTTAAGCATACCTTAGATAATGTAGAAGCTCATCATGTGTTCTAAGTGAACTTAGATGATCCTCTAGTTTTATCATATTCAAGTCTGTTGCCTCTTGAATAGTCGTAGCCTTAGGTTTCTACTTCTTTGGAAGGCTTCTCAAAATCTTCTTAACACGATCAGCTACCCTGTAGCTGTCACAAGATGAGACACGATATTGATCACGCAGCTCGGCCAAACTTTGCCTACGTCTGCGACTACAGAGCAGCTGTAGTTCCGTTTTATTGATTGTATTTCGATCGTCCTTGAGTACAAACACTAAGGAGTATAAATAGGCTATTCTATGTGAAAATCTAACGGGCCTGGGCCAAATACATATATAAAGAAATCTACTGTTTACAAACTTCATTATTTCCTTATTCACACCCCCCTCCCTCAAATTGATGCGGATCACCAAGGAGCATCAATTTGCTGACAAGAAACTTATGGCGTGGACAAGGAAGAGCTTTGGTCAAAATATCTGCAACTTGAAACTGAGTATTGATATGAGGGATGGATATAACATGATTATCATAGGCTTCACGAATAGCATGACAATCAACTTCAATATGCTTAGTACGCTCATGAAAAACCGGATTTGCAACAATCTGAATGACACTTGTATTATCAGCATAGAGAGATGTCGGTTCGGTTTGAGGAAATCCAAGTTCACCCAAAAAACCACGAAGCCACAGAATTTCGGAGCATGCCGTAGACATAGCATGATACTCCGATTCAGTTGAGGACTTAGAGACTCTTGCTTGCTTCTTACTTTTCCATGAGATCAACGAAGAACCAAGAAACATGCACCAACCAGTGACAGAGCGGCGAGTGTCAGGACACCCAGCCCAATCAGCATCACTGTAGGCAATCAACTTAAGAGGGGTCCCACTAGCACTACAAAAAAATTGCCCATTAAGGAGGGACTAATGTTCCCTCGAAAAAATTGGAATTAGCGACGGAATTTGTGAGGGAATAGGGGCTGTCGTATTTTTGAGAATTAGCGACAGAATTTTGAAGATTAGCGACGGAAATTTTGAAAAGTAGCGACGGAAAGAATAAACCCCGTTGAGAGGTACCTTTCAAGTAGTGAATTATGTGACGAACCGCTGCCAAGTGAAGATGATGAGGAGAATGCATGAATTGACTTACTTGCTGAACAATAAATGAAATGTCGGGTCGTGTAATGGTCAAGTAGTTAAGACTACCCACGAGCTGTCGATACAATAAATGATCAGTTAAAAGTTCACCCTCGTCACGGTGGTATTTGACATTAACTTCAAGAGGAGTATCCACAGGATTAGTGGATTGGAGGCCAGCCATGGCAATAAGGTCAGTGGCATACTTATGCTGATGGAGAAATATACCCTTAGAGGTAGAATGAATCTCGAGTCCAAGAAAATAATGTAAAAGACCAAGGTCTTTCATTTGAAATGAGGCTTGAAGTTTTTGTTTAACTTTCTATATGGATGCGGCATCAGAACCAGTAATGATCATATCATCAACATAAAGAAGGAGCAGAACAATGCCCGTAGATGTGCGGTGAATGAACAAGGACGAATCATACTGACTTTGAGTAAAAGAGAACCCAAGTAGAGTGGAACGGGACTTATCATACCATGCTCTAGGCACCTGTTTCAAACCATATAGAGAGCGTTTGAGCTTGCACACCCCCTTAGATGAAGAGAATAGGCCATGAGGGGGAGTCATATAAATATCTTCAGTCAGGTCGCCATGAAGAAATGCATTATTCACATCCATTTGGTGGAGAGACCACCCATGACAAGCAGCTATAGAGAGCACCATTCTAACAGTAGTCATTTTAGCAACTGGTGCAAATGTCTCATCATAATCAATATCATACTCCTGCTTGTTGCCTAAAACAACCAATCGAGCCTTGTACCGATTGAGAGATCAATCAGAATTCAATTTCACAGAATAAACCCATTTACAGCCTATGGGTTTGATACCAGGAGGGCAAGGAACAATATCCCAAGTGAAAGTGTCTTGAAGGGCCTGAAGTTCCTCATTCATGGCATTTACCCAAGACACATATTTAACAGCCTGTGAGTAACAAGTAGGAATATATGTGCCAGATAGAGAAGCAGTTAAAGCAGTATGTGAAGAAGCAAACCTGTCTGGGGAATATCTATCAAGTGCTCGAGACGTTCTACCAGAACGTCGTAGTGCAGGCGGTACAGGATCAGGATCATGTGGCGGATCAGCGTCGGAAGGCGAAGTGGGAATGAGTCCTGGTGTAAAACATTCTATAGGTGAACGCGGGGTAGAAAATTGGGAAAGTATAGCAATATCATTCAGACCAGGAGAAGAGCAAGGAAACATAAACTGATTATCAAAAAATGTCACATTCCGAGAAATGCGAAAACGATGGTTAGAGACATCATAACACACAAAACCCTTATGAGAATGACTATACCTCATAAATGCACATTGGACAGATTGTGCTCCAAGCTTATGTCTTTCAGTGGATGGTAGGTGAACAAAACATACACACCCAAAAGTATGTAGACTACTGTAATCAGGCTGAGTTTTAAAAAGGCGAAAGTAAGGAGAATCAAACCCAATCACTGTGGAAGGAAGACGGTTGATCAAAAAGACAGCTGTCGAAAGAGCCTCCACCCAAAATTTGGATGGAACAGAAACCTGGAGAAGTAAGGTACGTGTCACATCTAGGAATGTCAACGGGGCGGGGCGGGCACGGGTATCTCACTACCCGGACCCGCCCCGTTTATTATAAATAGGCCCGGACCCGTCCCGGACCCGTGACAGGTACCCGTTTAACGGGTTTTAAACGGATACTTTTTTAAACGGGTACCTGCGGGTACCCGCGGGTATTTGTAAATTAATAAATAAAAAACTTTTAAAAATAAAATTTGAAATACCATAGAAAATTAGTTTTTTTAGCACTATTTTTTTTTGATTCATTTATATAAAATAATTACGCATTTTGATATGCATTTATCGTATCAACTATTTATTAATATATAATTGTTAATGAATTGAGATAAAAAAACTAAAATTATGAAAATAGAAACTTAAAAAATAACAACTAAACATTATCCAAAATATTAGGATAAAAGATACAACAAAATGTGAATAAACATCCACTTAAACAACAACAACAATAGATGATAAAAAAAAGGAAGAAACAACATAATTTTCAACGGGTACGGGTACCCGCGGGTCCGGGTACCCCGCTACCCGGACCCGCCCCGTTTATTGACGGGTAGCCAAAATACCCGTTTATTTGGCCCGCGGGTCCCCGTTTAACTACCCGCCCCGGACCCGTGACGGGTTTTACCCGCGGGTCCGGGTTTTTTTGACACCCCTAGTCACATCCAACAAGTGATGATTCTTACGTTCTGCAACACCATTTTGCTGAGGGTTATTGGGACAAGATCGTTGAGACAATACACCTTTTTGCTGTAAGAACTCCTGAAACTCATGAGACATATACTCACCTCCAGAATCAGACCAAAGAATTTTAATACTGGTTTGAAATTGATTTTCAACATACATCAGAAATTTCTTAAACATAGAAAACACTTCAGATTTAGATTTAAGAAAATAAATCCAAGTAAAACGGCTATAATCATCGATAAAGGTGACAAAATATTTATAGTGAGCATGAGAAGCGACATGTGAGATTCCCCAAACATCACTATGAATCATCTCAAAACAAGTAGAAGCACGATGAGCACCAGACGGAAAAGGAAGTGTTTTACTTTCAGCTAATTTGCAAACAGAACATGAAATAGAGGCACTAGAATCCATCGGGTTAGTACCTAACAAGCTAGTCTTAAATAAGTAAGACAAAACAACAGAGTTTGGATGGCCCAATTTCCTATGCCAATCCTCAAATGCATTCAAAACACTAGTACAAGCAAGAGATAAATGATTTGGAATAAACTGGAGTGGAAACACTCGTCCAACTTTAGGCCCCTTCGCGATCACCTTCCCCGACACCCGCTCCTGGACAAGACAACCATCCTGAGTAAGATTAACATCACAACCTTCATCCACTAATTGACCAACAGACAATAAATTTGAAGCAAGCCCAGGTGCTGCCAGCACATTTCAAAAGTTAAATTTTATGTCACCAATATTAGTTATAGGAAGGGTACTGCCATCAACAACTTAAATTTTCTGATTACCAATATAAGAACGTAAATTGTGCAAGAGTTCAGAGGAACCCGTCATGTGATTCGATGCACCAGAGTCAAGTAACCATAATATGAAAGAAGACATACCAGTAATGCCCAAGGCAGAAAGAGCAGATAGTATCATTTGTTGAATTAATTCAAGTTGTGGAGCACCACCATCAGATGCACCAGCGGTTGAAGGACCAGCGGCAGAGCTAGATACACCAGTGGTGGAAGGACCAGCTGTAGAGCTAGTAGTGGCATGGAATGCCTGCACCGGACGCTTAGTCGGTCGTGGAGGACGTGTAGGACATGCAGAGATGATATGACCCTGCTGCTTGCAGTAATTGCGAAACTTCTTAGGACAACTACGAGCAACATGTCCAAATTGTTTACAAGAGAAGCATTGAGTTTGTCACATATCACGGCCTCGGCCTCTATTGTGCGCAACATATGCAACTGTCACAGGTTCAGAAAGGACGGGATCATGAGACATGGTTCCTTGAGTATGGAGACATTGTTCTTCTCGGAGCAGTTCACCAACACAGATATCCAAGGAAGGAACAGGGTTCCTATTCAACAAAGCACCTCGAACAGCCTCAAATTCCGAACAAAGTTTCGTGAGAAATTGATCCCGTTTACTAGTATCATAAACATCTTGGACGGCCGAAAGTGACAGCTTGGGAACAACAACATAGATAATAGCAGAGTGTTCTATCCATAAATTCAAAAAACCAGAATAATATTCTTGAATTGACAAATTACCTTGTTTGTAATTTGCAATTTCTAACTCCAATTGAAAGCGCTTGGCCATATTGTCCTGGTTGTAAATACGCTTTAAATAATTACACATTTCTTGAGCAGTTGAAAATGATCGCAAATTATTGATCATCTGAGGATCAATAGTACTGAGGATCCAAGAAATAATCTGAGCATCTTTGACTTCCCACGCGTCTAAGGCAATTCTATCTTCCGGCGCCTTAGAAACTCCATCAAGGTGATTCCATAATCCTTTGCCATTGACATGCATCTTGAATTGAAATTCTCAAGTAGCATAATTCTTACCGGTAAAACGATCAGAAAAATTATCCCTTTCTTTCTCCGAAGCCATTGAAAAAAATTACTAAAAAATTGATAGTGAGAACAACACTTACAAAAGCAACAACCAACACGTAGCCAAGCAAACCACAGAGAAGCACGCAAATATATCACAATGCCAAGCCAAGATCAGAATACCACTCTTATTGAAGCCAACAAGCAACAAGTAACGAATTGAAGCCAATAAGTTTTGAACAATAGCGAATCAATAGAAGTATCGAACAGAAAACGTAAACGAGAAGAGTAGGTCTCACAAAATCCCAACTGACCTTACAGTACAATAAGGCAAACGAAAACCAAGGAGAAGCCAACCGCGATCACCAAAAATCAGGAACAACAAGAACACACAGAATAGCACGATGCGGACGACACGCACACCAGCAGGCATCGAACGGCAAAGCGAACAGCAAGATGCGCACAGCGAACAGCAAGATGAGCACCGATGCGAACAGCAAGATGCGCACAGATGCGAACAGGAAGATGCGAACAGCACAACAGCAACCGACCAGCAAACAGCAAACAGCGAACACAAGATGCACACAGCAAACAGCGAACAGCAAGATGCACACAACGAACGGCACAAGATGCGCAGACCAAGAAACTAAGAAACAAGATGCGCACACCAAGAAAGGGGAAATCGCACAGAACAATTTCGCAACAAGAAACAGGAACCAAGGAATCAAGACCTAGTTTGATACCATGTCACAAGATGAGACACGATATTGATCACGCAGTTCGGCCAAACTTTGCCTACGTCTACGACTATAGAGTAGCTGTAGTTCCGTTTTATTGATTGTATTTCGATCGTCCTTGAGTACAAACACTAAGGAGTATAAATAGGCTATTTTATGTGAAAACCTAACGGGTCTGAGCCGAATACATATATAAAGAAATCTACTATTTACAAACTTCCTTATTTCCTTATGGCTTAAATATGTTTTTACCCCCGGGAAATATGAGGTGTTTTGCTTTTACCCCCTGCAAATTTTTTTTTTTTAAAAAACTCCCTGCAAAAACAACTTTTTTTAAAAAGGTCATTCTGTTAACCCACCGTTACAAAAAATGCCGACGTGTCTGACTTGTAATTTTTTTATTCTTTTCTAATTTTTTTAATGCTGAGTTGTATGCCAAATCATTATTTTTTGTTTTTCATTATTTTACATTATTCCCCATCTTCTCCATTTCCCATCTTCCCCATCAACACCCTCTCTCTCTTGATGTGGTAAGAGTGATGCTGAAGCTTATTCCCCATCTTCTTCATTACTGCTACTGCTTCCTCTTTTGCTCTCCCTTTCTTCTTCAATAATGTTTCCCCTTCCCATAACAACAACATAGGTTTTCTCTTGGTTTTTTTCCCTAACAAAACAATTGTTTCTCATCTTCTTTGAAGAGAACCAATTCCAACCCACTCCTCAATCCATCTTCTTCAAGCCATAAGATTGAAACTCACTTAACCCTAAATCCCCAATTCATGTCAAAATCAGAACAAAATGTTGGAACAAAACCATAACAAAATCGAACCTATTGAATTGAATAGGTGAGTTTGTGGTCCTGTGAATCGAACCAGAACAAAATCTATCACCACCATCATCAATCAACCAGAATAAATGGGTGGGTTAATAAGACAGAAACATAAAAGGTTGGAACCCTAATTTCTACAGCCGCAAACGTGAAAGAAAGAGGAACTGAATGGAGTGAGAGAAACATGCGTAGAGAGAGAAGGAAAGATGAAGAACAGAACCACAAAGAGTGCACTAGTGGAAAAAATGCTTTTTATTACTGCTATTTATATCGGTTAAAGACGGCCTGATGTTAAAAGTGACGCGGTGGCAGTTTTGTAATTAAAATTACACTTTTTATATCGGTTTCCACAGGAACCGATATAGAAAGTGCAAAAACCATCTTTCATATCGGTTCCATTGTGGCAGAGTCACGGTGGAGGAAAAGCTTGCTTAATGAAGACTTGAACCACTTCTTAATGAAAGCTTGCTTAATGAAAGCCCGTGGTTTACAAAAGCTTGCTTAATGAAGACTTGAACCACTTCTGGGAGGTGTTTGCTTAGGTTATGCTTAAAGACAATTTTTTTATGGATCATTTGTTTTTAGATTTTAGATTTGGCAATGTTATAAATTAGGTAGTCTAGGTTATTATCGTGTAGCACATGTACTATGAAAATCTCATTTCAATTCAATAATGTAGTTGTTGTCCTTATTGTTTGAGATTAAGTTGTAAACATTTCACTAGTTGAGCTTGATATATTTGTGTGGTGTTCTTCTATGTATAAAACATGATAGAATGAGAAAAAATTATTTTGCTTATGGATGCAGTGTTAGTCAATATATGATACTGAAAATACATGATCAGAAACACGTTTTTTTAAAAAAAACTCCACTTTTCATATCGGTTTCTCTGGATAACCGATGTTAAAAGTACTTTTTATATCGGTTCCAACAAAAAACCGATGTTAAAAGTACTTTTTATATCGGTTCCAACAAAAAACCGATGTCAAAAATACCCTTATATTTGATAAAAAAACTGACTTTTCATAACGGTTCTAGGTGCAACCGATATAAAAACAACTTTTCATAACGGTTCAGGAACCGATATGAAATGTCCCTATTTTTTATATCTCCTTTTTCAGCATCGGTTCAGGAACCAATATGAAATGTCAATTTTAACCGATATAACATGCATTTTTTCCATTAGTGGGGTGAGAGAGATAAACGAAGCTTAGAGAAAGTGGGAGAGGTTTTGGTAGTTGACGGCGGTGGTGTGGTGCTCACGGTGGTGATAGGTGAGACTCGCCGGCGGTCACGGCGACGGAGACGACTCTGGCCGAAGAGGGTGGTTGTTAAAGTAGTGATGGTGGTGAGCTTCGAAGGTGGGGTGAGGGTTGAATGGTTGAGAGAGAGATGGGGAAGTTGAATTAATAATTTAGGATTTTTATTTAATATACGTGGTAATACAAGTCACTATAAAAAAAATCGAAATGAATATAAATTTACAACTCAGAACTCTGTTAGCCACGTAGACGTTTTGTAACGTCTGGCTAACAGAGGGACTAAAATCAAAAAAGTGTCTTTTACAATGAGTTTTTTAAAAAAAATTTTACAAGAGTAAAAGCAAAACACCTCATATTTGCAGGGGGTAAAAACATATTTAAGTCTTTCCTTATTCACAGTAGCTCTTATCCATCAATTTATAGCTCTTATCCATCAATTTAAATTCCACTAAAATCAATTTTACAATTCTAAGAGTTTATCTGCCAACCTTGACAAAACTCTTAGCTTCTTATAATGAATTGACCGCAAGACTCTAAGGAAATGCCACTACTAGTAAATAAACACTATATACACTATCACATAATTACACTCAGAGTCGACATTCCCATATTGTTAATATTGTCAATACAAATAGCGGTGGGAGACATTATTTTCTTTTTAAGTCCATGCTTCATTCAATTAATTTAAGAAAAGTAGTCATTTTCTCATAATGTTTCAAGTTAAAGAAAACAATTAATCATTGAAAAAAAAATCAAACCAAACTGGCCACAGAGTCACAGACCAAGATAGGATAGGAGTAATAGCTGCATTATTGGTATTACGGTTATTTTGTTTTTAGTGAAAGAAGGGTCCTTAAATCCTTGGTAGGTTTTGAAGGACAAGAATCGTGAATAGGCAATAGTGGGGTTCAACAGCAACACCAAAGAAACTTATGCCAATGTCCATCACATTCAATTCAATCACTTCCAGCAATGCCTATTCAATATATTCATTCATTTCCACCGTTATGTTTCATCAAATATATATACCTAAACCCATTTAATCTCCTTATTATTGTTATCACCTACTCACTTCTTCAATTCAATCAATTCCCACCCCAATAGGAGTAGTCATTCACACATTCAATATATTTTCCTAATAATCAATTTCATGATATTTTATTTGAATTTTAAGCAAACTAAATTCAAAAAAAATTGAAGTATGAATAAGGTAATTTTAGCCTTTTAACTATCCAAGTCATAGATAGTAATAGTACTATTGCATACCCAAAATGGTAACAACAAAAAAGGGAGGTTTATATCATATATCATACTATATCATCATATGGCAATAAAAATACATTATTTGCAATAATGAACAAGCTTAACTACCATAACAAAATTACGAAACCCCCACAGGCCACAGGCCCACAGGCCACAGGCCCACAGCACCCCCACAAAGCCACAAGACAAGCCCAAACCACAAGTAACAAAAAAAAGTGAAATATCTCATTCTACATACACCGATGAGATAATCATCAGTGATCAAGAGCATTAGGGCCAGTACAGTAATTAAGAACATGACTCCAAAGCCACTGAACCAAAAACTTCCTTCTAATCCCATTCAAATTATACGTGGCACCATCACGAGCGTTCAAAAGTTGCCCAGTATAAGATCCTCCACCACCAGTTCCATAAATACCCTCACACAAATCAGCAATCTCAACGGGAAAAGTCGGATCCTGACCCGCATACCAAGCATTCGCTAACGGATTAGTTGCCAGCTCAGCAAGTTCATGTCCAATAACACTAATCATACCGTCAACTCCAACGTCTCCGTTAGGTGACTTAAACGGCTTTCTGTTAGGGATAAAATCAGGTATAGCAAAGGGGTATGCGCACTGACCTGGGCACAGTTTAGCAGAATTACCCACCCATGCGTACGGTAGCGTGTAACCAACTAACGAAGGGAACGTGAAGTAGTGGAACCCACACACCGGTGAACAGAAACTATCAACGTACACGTCATCAGCTGTGAGAATAAGGTAAAGACCGCTTTTCGGGTTAATCGGTAGTGGTTTTGTTTTTGTTGTAATAGCGCTTTTAATTACCGACTGAATCGAAAGACGGGTTAGTTTTTTTCCGTGGGAATAAAGACGGTCGTTTTTTTCTTCACCGAGGTGAACGGTTTTTGAAATGTTGGAACCGGTTTGGTCGGTGTAAAGCATGACGGTGCGCCACCAACCGGCGACGGAAGGGTGAGGTGAGTTTGTGGCGGAGATTGAGTTTATAAACTCACGGATGATTTTTTTTTGGGGTTTTAACCATTTACCGTACCAGATTGTGTGAACGGTGATGTTTGTTGTGAGAACGGGTCCCATGTGGTATTTAAGTTTCACGAAGTCGGAGGAACCTTCGAATTTTTTGGAAACTCCGAAGGCGTAGTCGGTTGTGTTTAGTTTTGGGTTTTGAAGCCATGGACTCCATCCGGTGACCGGAGTTGCCGTGAGGAGGAATGAGAGGAAGATGGTGAGGGATAGGAACGCCGTGGACGGCGCTGATTGGGTGGTGAAGGGGTATGGCATTTTTTTTGTTACTCTTTTGGGTGAGAGGAAGGGAGTGGCTGAGGTTGGGTCACTCACACACACTGCTAGTGAGCTGAGAGAGCTAGTAAGTACAAACGTGATGTTTCAGAGAGTGAGGGTCCTTTATACCCACAAATGTCTTTTCATTTTTTTTTATTATTTGTTTTGGGAGAATTTTGTAAAAAAAAAAAGGAATAGTGTGTGTGAAAAGATTTGAGTTATCCCGCGAGATTTTTGACGTTAGTCCCAATACAAGGAAACGCAACTAGACATTTTTTTATTTATTTTTTTCCCATTATAATCTTCAAAAATAAAGTTTAATAATTATGTATTTGCCCCATAAAAAAGTGTTATACAACTTTTAATTTTAACATTTTAATATTTTGTCTATAATGAATAAATATTTAAATTGGTCTATAAAAAAAATAATGAGACCTAATTAGTTTATAAGTAATACTAATTTAATATTTATTTAGTATACAACTAGAGTTCTTCATTTTTGTAATTATTTTAGATTATATATTATGATTAGTTAATAGTGGCTTTACATGACATAGGATGTGTAAGCAAATTTCAGTATTGGAATACGTGTTTGCATTAGATTTTTGAGCCCCAAAATCTCTAGGTTTTTTTTTGTAGGAACCCCCCGAATTATACCCCATACCCCCGAAATTGACAAAATAGACGATATTATCTCTGACTTCAAAAAAATTTCCGGAATTACGTCAATAGATATAAATCCGGAACTCAATTTATTGAGATTTTCGGAAATACCTTAAAATGAGATAAATCCGAAACAAATTATTTTGGGATTTTTGGAATTACCTCATTTTAGTGTAATTCCGGAACACATTATACTTTCCGGAAATACACTAAAATAAGGTAATTCCGGAATTCCCAAAAAATTTGTTTCCAGATTTATGTTAAGAAGGGGTTTTTATCAAAAAAAATGAGTTTTTACCTAGGGGTGTTCGCGGTGCGGTTTGATTCGGTTTTGAGATAAAAAGTAAACCGAACCGCAAGGTAAAACTACATGTGGTTTGGTTTGGTTCGGTTGGCTTCCTAAAATAAAACCAAACCAAACCAAACCAAACTAATGCGGTTTGGATTGGTTCGGTTGGTTCGGTTTGTTCCAAGACAAAACATAATTTAAAATGAAGTTAAAATTAACTAACATAAAAAATGACTAACATAAATCTTTAAGAAAAAATCTACTCAAATATATATAGTATATAAATTACGCTCTTTTAATTCTTTTAAGATAGCTAAGACAATGTTTAAAAGAATTTGAATTAAATATATTATTGTAATTTTTAAATATAGCATAACAATATGGATTGTTTGTAAGCGAGTCAAAAAATTAATTGTAGTTGAGCTAGTAAGTGAGTGAGAGTTGGGTTTTAGTTGCATTTGGGCTAGTAAGTTAGTAAGGAAGGTTGTAAGTCAATAAGTCTTAGTGTTACTTGCGGTTTGGGTTGGTTTGGTTCGGTTTCTGTAATCAAAACCGCGAACTGAACCAAACCGCGCGGTGCAATGGAAAAAAGAACTGAACTAAACCAATAAGAAGCGTTTTTTTGCGGTTTTTGGTTTGGTTTGGTTCGGTTTGCGGTTTTCTATTGGGTTGGTTCGGTTTTGAACACCCCTATTTTTACCCACGGTTTGGTCCGTAGGTAAAAGGTTTTTTTATCAAAACATTGGACTTTTACCCACGGTTTAGTCCGTAGGTAAAAGTTATTTTTCAAAAATAACTTTCCGGAAGTATGCTCATTTCCGGAAATGCACGGTTTCTGTCTTAACAACATGGGTGGAATTTTTCTGTGTGGAATTTTTCTACGTGTGGAATTTTTCTGATGGTTGTATATTCGATCCCTATTTTAACAATATTATTTTTGTGTTGTTTGTTGAGTATTACAGAGCTATTACAAAGGACTTGTGTGAAAGAGCATTTTTTTATCATTCTTAGGTAAGCGATGGTAGCAGAATCATGGTTTCGAAGTCTATGGAAGACTCCACGAAAGGATAATCAGGTTGTCAATTTGTGGTAGCAGATTGATGTCCAAGCTTGTCAATTTGTGGAACTATTTGAGTGATAAACAGGATGCTAAGTCGAGAGAGGAGATCGCAAATTCAGCGGGTATCAGAAAGCTTGTTTAGACAGAAACTGTGGAAGAGATTATGATATTGCAATTGTAAAATAATTCTGGAATTATGCCAAAACACAATTTCGGAAGCCAATTTTTTGACTTCCGGAATTATGTGTTTTAGCATAATTCCGGAAATCTTTTATACCCCATTTTTCGGAATTACCTCCAAAGAGGATAATTCTGGAAAGAACTTTCCGAAATCATCTCAAAAGAGGATAATTCCGGAAGCCAAATTGGCTTCTAGAAATACCTCTTTTGAGGTGATTTCGGAAAACTCAAAAAAATCGGCTTCGAAAATTATCCTCTTTTGAGTTAATTTCGAAAAGTTTAAAAAAATTAATTTTCTTTTAATTTTTTGAAAGGTATTTTAGAGTTTAAATGGATTACGAGGGTATAAG
Source organism: Astragalus membranaceus (assembly GCA_039519185.1). Lineage (NCBI taxonomy): Eukaryota > Viridiplantae > Streptophyta > Magnoliopsida > Fabales > Fabaceae > Astragalus > Astragalus membranaceus. The sequence goes on along the minus strand of CM076850.1, from coordinate 78,229,162 downwards.
GGAATAGGACATGAAGAAAAAAACCCAAATCTCTATTACAAAGAAATTTATGTGAGCAGATTCTGCAAGATGGGACCTTTTTTATCTCCATAAAAATATTGCCTTGGGACTCTGAGTCTCTCTTTATAGAAAAAATCTAAAATAAACATATTCTTAACTTCTCAACATATAATTGACGAAGAATTCACATTACGTGATTCATTAAAATATGTACGTCAATTTTTTTATATTATTTATGAGAAAATAATATGAAAAAACATTGATTAAAATTAGATTAAAATAATAATTTACGCGTGGGTAATTATTATATTTATTATTACAAAAGTAAAAAAAAATGTAATCATAGATTTTGGAAAAGAAGGAAAATAAGAAATGTTAAAATTTTTGGGGACATTGATTTGCGGGTAATGGAGGACAGTTAGATTCTTAAAGTGAGTAGGGTGTGGGGTCCAAAGAAGGAAGAGTATCATTGACATTGATGATGGTGGTTGTCGTCATCTGGTTTAGGATTTCCTCATTCCCTTAAACGCGGGAAAAAATAGAGGTAGGGGCAGTATTGAAATTTCGGATGAAATTATACCCCTTTTACGTGCTGTTTTTGTTTGAATAAAAAGGGGGACCGCACTGCTATGTGGTCCGAACCAAGGAACCTATTGGCTTGTTGCTCTGTTGGATGATCGATGCACCCATCTACGTCTCCAACCCTTTCGATAACTCTACCCTGTCCTTTTTGCTTTGCTCTTTTTTACACTTTCTTTTCTTTTTTTGTTTCATCAATATTATGGTTTAGCCTTTATTCTTATTTTTTTCTTTTTTTTCCTTTCAACATCCATATTCATTCAACTCAGAAATTCCTACCTTCTTTGCACGCACACATACTTGAGGAATGCTTGTATTTTTATTGGTGTGTTGGTATTTCACATGGCCCATTAGATTGGTAAAACACATTAACTTCCATAACAATCTAATAGCTTTCTATTTTTTTATAAGTAAAAGATTTTATGAAAGGGAGTATAAAGGGTATTTCAACCCAAATTAATACAAAAGACTTCGTTAAAACCTCTCAGGGCCAAAACACAGTAGAAAAAAACACCCAAGGTTTGTAATCTAGTGTTTATGTAATATGGTGTTTAACTTAAACAAAACAAGGTTTGTAATATAAGAAGGTCAGTGAGTCCCATTTGGACACCTTGTGTGTTAAGAGCTTGGGAGTTCAACAAAAACGTAATGATTTGTTCATAGTCCCACATCGAATGTGGTGTGTTCCGAGGAAAAAAAGTGTTTATAAGTCGGAGAAATTGTTCAACTTATGTGCTGATTTTGTAAAGTTGAGTTAGGCTCAAGCAAAACTATAAGTTGGTATTAGAGTCTATTGAAGATCTATTAGACACCAACTATCAGAGAACTTGGGACACGCTTCAGTTGTCTAGTCCTGGACATGAGGGCTTGTTTTGAGAGTTTCAGGACGAATGTGATATGAGATGAAAAAGTTTTCATAAATGAGAGACATCTATCACCTTACAAACTCATTTTGTAATATTCAATTAAGTCAAATCCAAATTCTAAGAGAGGTCAATTCATTCCTACCATAACAATTAACCTGCTAATATTTACTCTTAAAAATGTTTATTGCAACAATGGAGAATACGGCACATGTGCAATTGCATGGCCAATCCAAAGTAAAGTGAGTGCTAAAGCTATGATAGACCTCAAAATGAACAACTTATGGGAGGAGGTCTCATTTATAAAATTTCAGTCGGGTATCAAATGGAAGGTGTGGATATATAAAATTAGTTAGCCACGGAAAGAATTTAGAGCATCTACAATGGGGGTTCTTGAGCATCTACAATGGGGGTTCTTATCTCTTAAGATTTGGAATATTATAGGTACCCCTATTGTGGATATTGAAAAATGGATATCTATTAAGATGAAATTCTTCAATAAGAAACTTTCTCTCTTCTCTGATGCAGGGACCCACACATTTACTTTTCATATGTCATAGTATAAATTATTGTTAAAATATAAAATGATAAAAAGTTAGTGGGACTTATTTAGTAAATTTTGTTGGAATTCTGGGTTGGAGAGGTAGAGATCTTATATAAGTACTATTATTAAAAAATTATAAATGAGTGATGTGTACACGTGAAACTCATTTAAATACTCAATTTTGGTTTCTCCATTGAGGATTGTTGCTTCAAAAACACACTAGAGCAACTGAGCAAGTGTACTCTATCGCAGAAGTAGTATAAAAGATTATCGTCTCCGCGGGGATTAATTAACAAGTACTAAACTAATCAAGATTTAGTATTATTTAGACAAACGAATAATTGAGTTGTACGAAAACAAATAAAAAGAAATAAAGAACAATAATAAAATGCAAGATTTAATTCAATGGAGAGAAGTCTAGGGTCACGGTTTCACTTGCAAGCTTCGATTCCTCTATGTCTAATTCTACTTGAATTCCCTTATTTTGTTCAATTACCAATCCCTTTACTAAAGCTATTAATCCGTTTGGTCATTCGCGATCAATATTCTTTTTCCTAAATTAACCATTGTTTGGTCATGCAAGAATTTAAATTTAAGAAAAGCATAAAGAGCAAAAAAGTTGAATGATTGGAAGACTAAATTAAAGTTTGGTCATGCATTAATTTTAATCTCAATTATCCTATAGGTTCACCAACTAATTGCAGTACGGTCGCTGATCAACTAATTGATTATGAACATGCAAAGGGTTGTCAATCCTAATTATGTGATAAAGCAATAGGATAATATTAATTGGAATAAAAATTAGGAATTCAAAGTATAAACTAAAACATAAAAATGTCTCTAATCAAGCAAGATCCACCTAGACCCTAGAAGAAGATTTAGCTATTCATAGTGACTAAGAACAATGGAATAAAATTAGGAGCCATGAACTACAAAGATGAAAATAACCCGGAAGATGGAGGGAATTTTAATCTTGAGTATTCAGTCTCCTTCTCTACTCCAAAGCTCTCTCACAGTGTCAAAAACGGTACCAAATACTCTCCTTTCTCCTTGCCAGTGCTACGTGCCGGTGTGTGTGTACGGCGCTTCCTTCTCTCCCCAATTGTGTTGTTCCGCGTCTTCTTATTCTCCTCGTAGTTGCGTGCCTCCTTTCTTTATTTTAATGCTGCCGTCCTTTTTGATTTTAGGTCATGTCATGAATCCATTCCTTTTCTTCAATTCTTCGGCCACACTCAACTCCCAATTATTGGGCCTTTTTTTTCTTCTTTCTTTTTAATTGGACTAGGCTTAGTGCATTGTTTCATGCCTTATTTCAGCCCAACTCTTTTGTGTCACACACTTTCTAAATTATAAGGCTTGATACGCATGTGGTCATTCTTAGTCACCAAAAGTCACGTGAAAATTTGACAAGAATGAGTACTCGTGCTCATGACACCTCCATTTTGCTCTAAACATCTCATTGATACTTTTTCTTTATTTATCTTCTTTCCTACAAAATAAAGAGCAAAGTAAGTCACTTATCTATTTAAATAATAATAGTTGCTCTAAAAATGGCTCAAAGATATCTCTATAAATGCACTAAATTAGAGTTTATCAACTCCCCCACACATAGCTTTTGCTTGTCCTCAAGCAAATTCTTTGGCTCAATCAACATTTTCAAATAAGGGATAGAGACAGCCAAATAAGGAACCCAGATTTAGAAGCACAATGACAGACAATAGACAATATAACACATATGAAGTGTCAAAAGGTTACCCAATTAGAGGCTCATGTCCCTGAAGAATACATTTCTGTGAACGATGTCCCTCGCTCACAATCTCTCTAAGTGTTTAGGGACTAGGGAAAATATACACTCAAGTTTCAACAAAATGCACATTACCATATGTTTGTAATTTGACCAAATCTCCACTAAATAGTTCACATGCATGCAAAAGATGAGGTTTCATGGGTTGTAATGGGGCCAGGGTGAATTCATGCAGGGTAGGAAATAAGAATGAATGGATAATCAAAGGGCTAAAAAAACAAGAAACAAATAGTAAACTTTGAAACCAAATATGGAGCTCCTATCTATTTTACAATTTTTGTCCAAACTCCAAATTAATTTCACTTCCATTCTTCACTCTTCTTTTTCTATTGAGTCGACTCTTTTTGATTTGCTTTTAGCTCTTGAGTAGACTTTTTTTTTTGGATTTGCCCTTTGGCTCTTTCATTCTTTTGATGTGCCTTTTCCTCCTTCTTGCTTTCCCTTTTTTTTTCAAATTTTCTTCCTATTTTTTTCATTTTTTTTTTGGAGGAAAAGGTAAGTACATGAAAACTCATATTATGTTTCCTTTGTAGGAGAATATTATTGTAAGCACATGATTCACTCTCTCTTTTTTTTATCCTGACAAGATAAACAACTAAAGTATAGGACAAAATTTCAGTCCTAACAATATAGACAACTAAAAATATAGGATGAAATTGTAATTTTCAATAGTTGCTCCACATTTAATTCCAAATGGTTACCACAAACAAAAAAAGAAAAATTATATCTGGGTACCAAAGAAAAAAATATAACAATTAAGCTCAAAGGGGGAAATTAAGGGATAAATTCAACAAAGAACTCTGGGGCCAGAAAAATACCTAAATTCCCCAAGTCTTTTTACATGTTGCAAATCAATTTTCGCCTTGAAATGGTCAGATCTCACATTTAGAAGCTAGTTCACAAAAAGTACTCAATAGGGACAATTGCTAATTATCAGCTTCCTAAGGACAATCCCACAGTTATAATTAAGCACAAGTCCGTCAAGTAAATTAATTATGGGATCCCCTAAAGGCAAAATCTCTATTTTTTTTAACTTTAAGCATAATTCATTCAAAACAAGCCAGAAAAAATGCTATCAACATATATGGTGGGTAGGTGCATTAATAGAGATCAAGTGACAAAAAATAAACTCTCCTCCCCCACACTATCATGAAGCATGGTCCTCAATGCAAAATGGTCAAATAGAAACCAAAAGAAATAAATGAGAGAGAGAGAGTAATAGTGACTTCCCTGAGAGAGCTTGTAGTCCGAGCTTATCCCTACAAACAAAACAAAACAAAAATGAGAGAAAATAAAACACAGGTTGCCTCCTGCGAAGCGCTTGTTTAACGTCCCGAGCCTGACTGTACTCGAGTCAATCCTTGAGGGCAATGACATAGCTCACTTGACTTAGCCCTTCCTCAAAATGCTTCACACGCTGACCATTGACTTTAAAAATGGTACCATCTTCATGGAATACCCCAAGCACTCCATAAGGAAAAACTTGAGTAACAGTGTAGGGTCCATACCACCTTGAGCGCAACTGTCCTGGAAAAAGACGCAAATGCGAGTTATAAATTAAAACTTTTTCACCAACATGGAATTCACGCTGCTGGATGCGCTTATCATGCCACATTTTAGTCCGCTCCATATATAACTTGGCATTCTCATAAGCTCCCAGACGGAGCTCATCCAATTCATCGAGCTGCAGCAACCTATTTTCACCTGTAAGTTGAGCATCAAAGTTTAGAAATTTTAAAGCCCAAAGTGCTTTATGCTCTAATTCAACAGGCAATTGACATGCTTTTCCAAAAACAAGACGGTAAGGAGACATCCCAATGGGGGGTTTTAAAAGCAGTTCTATAGGCCCATAGTACATCATCAAGTTTCAAAGACCAATCTTTTCTTGATGCACTAACTGTCTTCTCTAAAATCCTTTTCAGCTCTCTGTTTGAAATTTCAACTTGCCCACTAGTTTATGGGTGGTAAGGAGTTGCTACCTTATGAGCGACACCATATTTGCTCAAAAGATTTTCAAATTTTTTATTACAAAAATCAGTGCCACCATCGCTAATAATGGCTCGGGGAGTGCCAAATCTGGAAAAAATGTTTTTCTTTAAAAATTTCACCACCACCCGAGCATCATTAGTGGGTAAGGCTACAGCTTCCACCCACTTAGACACATAATCTACAACAACAAGAATATATTGATTTGAAAAAGATTTAGTGAAGGGCCCCATAAAGTCAATACCCCATACATCAAATATCTCACAAACCAAAATGTTGTTTAAAGGCATCTCTTGACGCCTAGAAATATTGCCACTCCTTTGACAACTATCACAAGCTTTCACAAATTCATGAGCATCTTTAATATAGTAGGCCAATAAAAACCACATTGTAAAAATTTATATGCGGTTCTATTTGGGCCAAAGTGGCCACCTACCTCTCTAGAGCAAGGATAGAAGTTACCTCATCCATAGGAACACAACGCCTAATAACCTTGTCTCCACATACTTTAAATAGGTAAGGGTCATCCCACAAGTAGTGTCTAGCACCAGAAATTAATTTCTTCTTTTGCTGAAAAGAAAAATCAGGGGAACAACCTTATGTTGAACCAAGGGTAAACACTCCTTTATTTTGTATGATAACAAATTACATCATATCTACTAATGTTTCAAGTTGAGCAAAGTGCAGGACTTAATTTAAAGAGAAGAAGACACAAAAGAAGAGAAGCTTGAAGAAGAAGCAACATATGAAGTTCAAAACCCTAAATTGTGTCTAAGCCTTTTTAGGACACTTTGTAAAGGTCCTATCACCTAAAGTGTGTGGCACTTTAGCTATTGAGAGAGATGACTTTTCAAAACATGCATGATGCACAAAAATAGTTTTGAAAAATATTTTACAAAATTGCATGCATGCATAAGGTGGCAACCAAAACTAAAGAAATATTTTTGAAGCAAAAGAATCGATTTCACTACATTACATATACTAAGAATCGATTCCTTCTTGGTTTCCTTAGCCTAGGAATCGATTCTCAAGTCATTCCTTAGCTTAATGAATCGATTCTCAATATTTCCACATGGATAAGAATCGATTCTCAGGACCTCCATATGGCCTGAAAATCGATTCATGCCTTACTACATAAGCATTGAAATCGATTCCCTCATTTTCCAAACATCAATGAATCGATTCCTCTCTTATTTCAACTAAACAAACAATCGATTCTTTTATTTTTTAAAGGCAATGAATCGATTCCTTCACATTTTAACTTGATCAATGAATCGATTCTTCACTTATATTAAATGCTTTTCAAAAAATTCCAACGGTGCCTAAGCCTATAAATACATGGGTTGAGCTTCACCTTCAGTTCACCCACTGCTCACAATTTCTTCTCTACTCTCTCATATTCGAATCTCTATAGATCTATTGCTCTTCATTGTTTTATTTTTATAAGCTTTTGATTTTAAATTGTTATATCTTTTTTCAAAAGCTGTTTATAGATCTAGATCTGAGATCCTGTGCTCCAACTGTTTTGAATCTTGTTTTTCAAAAAGCTTTGTTTTTTCAAAATCATATCTATATTTTTAAAAGCTTTCAAGCAACCTCAACTTCTATTGTTATATCAATTTTGAAGTGGTTGCAAAAGCAAGATCATCCCTCATCTTATAGAGCATCTATAATATCCTAAGATCACTCATCTCTCTCAGTTTCTAAATTGACTCATTCTCTGAAGTGATTGGATCATAGAACTCTATTGTGTAATTTATTTTATTTCAAGGTTATTTTGAAATCCTGGGCTTTGTACTTGGGTCTCTCAATCAAGGGATTGAGTTGGTGTTTTGAAATCCTGGGCTGTGTACTTGGGTCTCTCAATAGGGTTATTGAGTTGGTTTAGAAATCCTTAGCAAGAGTGCTTGGGTTCTCAATTCAGGGGAATTGAGATTCACTTATATTGGGGTCGACTGTTTGTATCAAACTCTCTTCAATATAGTGATTACTAAGTCCAAGGGTTGAAAAGCCTAAGGCCGAGGACGTAGGGGTTTTATCCCGAACCTCGCTAAATTGCTGTGTCTCTCTCTCTTCTCTATCTCTTTATATTTTGCACTTTATTTGCTTATAATATTGATATTATCATATTCTCAATATAACTGTGCAAATATATCATATTGTAATCTTATCCAGATCTCTCTATATCCTTCTTCTCATTATCTATTTTATTGCTGTATACAATATTGATCTGTCCATCATCTCATTCTACTCCTCCTCTCCTTCTATATTGGTCAAATATTATTATTCCGCATTTAATCCAAACCAATATCGAAAAAGTTTTTTAAATTGAAAAAGGATCCATTAATCACCTATAACCTTATTCACCCCCCCTCTAAGGTTACTTTATAGACTCTCAAGTCTAACTAGTGGTATCAGTAGCTAGGAATTGCATATTAGAGCTTTACATCTCGCAATTCTAAATTTATCCTTTACATATCTGTAATTATGGGTTCTTTCATGAAAGAAGGAATGTCCTCTAATAGGCCTCCTCTAATAGGCCGCCACCAATATTTATTAAGGAAAATATTTGGAAAACCTTTTTTATAAAGCGATTGGTCTTGCGAAACTAGAGAATAGGGTTCAGGGGTCAGTTACGCGCAGGAAAGGTGTTTGCACCCCACACGTCTTCTCTACTGAGAGGGAACCTTAAATTAAATGTGTGGTCTTAGTGTGTTGACTTGAAAATACTTAATTTTGCCTCTCTACTTCTTATTGAAAAATTCTTAATGAAAATCTTTATTTATTATGAAAAAGAAAAGGGGGAAGAATGGGTTTTTTAGAAAAAAAACGCTTGACGGGACATGGCCCGCTCCTACGTATCTCCCGGTGCGATGGAGAACTCAAAGCTACGTAGTTCTTCTTTATCCTGAAAAAAGGTTTTTGTCTTTTATCTTTTTAGTGAGTTTTCGCAATAGGACGAATATTTAGTGAAGGATTAAACTAACCAAGATTATGGGTAATCACTGCTAAGTACTCTTGAAAATGAGAGTCACTACCACCAGTCAGACGAACAAAGGTCCTGATTGACTATTAGTAGCAACCCGTTTCTTATTTGCCTTTTTGAAAGTGGTTTTCGAAAGAGACTGATTGGCACGAATGATCAAACTAACAAAGGTTATGAGTGATCATCGCTTGTTGTTCTTTGGGGAAAAAGACATCGCCACCAATGGCTAGACGAACAAAGGTTCTGATTAACCACTAGCGACGATGGGTTGAAAATGATTTTAGAAAGGAAAAGGTTTTTGTTCTGAAAATTATCTTGGTTTGCGGAAGTGATTCTTTTTTGTTACGAAAATAACTCTTTTCTTTTCGTTATGCAAATACTAAACTTTTTATGGTTGCGCTTGACGAGAATGTGACTCGCTCCTACGTATCCCAAATGGGAATCAAAGCGACGTAGTTCTAAGTTGCCTAAAATGGGTTTTTGTTTTTTATCTTGTTTAACTGTGAAAATTGAGCTTTCATGATGATCAATTGAGCAAAGACTCCAAGTGACCACCATTAGCACTCCATTGTTAATAATCATGCAAGCAAAGGCTTCGCAAGACTACTAACAACGTTTGATTTTGAGGAGTTTTCGCAATTGGACTGATTCTTGTTTAGGGAAAAGAAAATCTGTTATTTGGGAAAAAAGGTTTGTGAAAAAAAAAATAAGTTTTCTTAGGGGAAAGAAACAAAATTTTAAAAAAGAAACAAGGGGGTGCAGTAGTAGAATAAGGGTGTAAATAAAGGAGGGCTGTATTATTAAAACTGGGGTGTAGGAAACAGGCCCAGTTTGTTTTTTTCTTGTGTTTGGGCGCCTGTCAACGTAAATGGGCCTAAGACAGGGGGAGGCGCGTGAATTAAAAACGGTGGTGCAGCTAGAAGTCTGAAAAAAACGCGTAAAGACGAAAACGCCCCTTATGCTTCTACTATAAAAACAGAATCTAAAATTAGTAACCCTAATTCCCTCCACTCTTCTCCACGGCGCCGCACTCCCCCCTTCTAACCCTAATATTGCTTTTCTCTCTCCCATGCCGTTCGATCCCTCTCCCTCTCCCCTAGCTCCGATCTCTCCCCTCACCGCCACCCACTCAGCTCACCTCAACCGTAGCCTCGCCTTCTCCCTCCAACGGCGCATCCGCCTCCCTCTCTCACCCTACACGGCGCTGCTCCTTCCCCTCTCCCTCTCTCCCAACCCCAGCCTCGATCTCTCTCTCAGACTCAACTCCGTCCCCTTTCTCTCCACCTCCCTGACCTTAATATCCTTACTCTCACTCTTTCCCTTCCTCACCGAAGGCGAAGCATCTTTCAAAAAAAATGGAGGGGAGAGATATGGAGGAAAGAAACGGAAGATAGAGGGTGGTCTACGGCGGTGGCTTTGGTTAGATCCGGACTCGCCACGGGTTCGTGAGTGGTGGTGGTTCGGTTGGCATTGGTTCGTGGAGGGGGAAGGGTGGTTTTTGGTGGAGGGCTGTTTGTGGTGTTTTGGGGCGTACGGTGGTGGTTTGAGTAGGCCACGGTGGCGGCGGTTGCTGTAGGGGGGTCTGTGATGGTGTTTCGGGTAGTAAGAGGACGGAGAGAGACGGTGGGGGGGCTGATTCGGTTAGGGGCTGAGGGTGACTGGGGGGTTTGGTTTCTGTGTTGGTGTTTTGCGGCCAACGGTCACCGTCCACGGCGGCCGGAGTCTACGAGGTGAGCTTTATATGCTTTTCAGTTTTTATTTTTTAGTTTTTTTTTGGTAAAAGGAATCTGTATTTTGTTCTGGCCATTTTTGGATTAATAACATGATATTAAAAATGAATAAATACATGAATCAAGTGACCTATTCATGATCCCATCATTTACGGATTCGCACTGATACATGATAAACATCATAGACATCTCCCTTTTAGTCAAGAAAAAGGATTTCTGTACAAATTGATTTTTTTAGTTCATGTTAATGTGAAAGTTCTGTACTAGCCCATATCCTAATAATTTTTTTGGAAAAAACAGAATACTAATGCCTAATTCATCATACTTTAACATTCTGACAGTAAATAAATAAAATGGAACATGGACCAACCTTTCTCTCCAGCTTCTGTAAAAAAAAGGACCCTTAACTCTTTCTACTGCTTTCACTCGTCCCTTATGTCAACACAGCAACTAACAAGGCTTCTTTCTCTTAGTTTGTGCGTTTCTGTGATTGTGTGTTCTTTGCTGTATGCGTGTATCTTTGCTGTATGTCTGTGTCCCCTGAAACTGATTTTTGTTCATTGTATTTATAGGCAAGAAATCATGGTGTAGGTGTGGTGTTGGAGCAGGGAATCAAAACCCCCAGGAGACCAAGCTGTTGGCAGCAGTGGAGCAGCAAGGGATGGCAGCAGGGTTGCTGCCATTGCAGCAATGCTTTTGCTGAGAATGGGAGGCAAGCAAAGGGACAAGAAGAAATAAGTTTGGGCTTGGCTCTCCAAATAGAGGAGCACATATGCGCTGCTGTCCTCTCCCTCTCTTTTCAGTTTTTTTTGTTATTCATTTTATTATTTTGTACAATTTTTGCTTTTGTTTTGACTTTTGTACTATTTGTATTAATTAATTTTGTTTGTATATGTAACAAAATAAATAAAGGGACGACTGGTTTTAATTTACTATTTATTTATTATTATTTATTTTTTTTATGATAATAAAAGCGGTAAAAACAACGCGCACCGATGCAACGACTCACACGACTCGAAATGAAACGCGCGCTCGCCTTAAGATTAGGAACGCGTACGCGATTTGAATACGCATGCGCGTACATTATTAAAACCGATTTTATTTTATCCTCACTTCTCTAAAAAGAAAACGGTAAAGGTAAACGCGCACCGACGCAATTACTCACACGACTTGAAACGAAACGCGCCCTCGCGTTATTTATTATTTTATTATTTATTTTTGGATTTTTTTTTTTGAAAATAACGAGCGCCAAACAAAGTCGTTACACGAGAGTGCCATAGACACTCGCGTTTAGAACAATATGCGAAGCAGTAAAATTTTGGGACTTTCCAATTAGTCGGACAAAATTGGGGTATGACAACTACAGCTAGCAACTCTTTCTCTGTGGTAGTATAATTTCTTTGAGCATCATCAAGAGTGCGACTAGCGTAGTAAATGGTATAGAATACCTTATTCTTTCTTTGCCCCAAAACAGCCCCCACAGCAGTATCGCTAGCATCACACATAATTTCAAAGGGAAGCGACCAATCAGGGGCAACAACAACAGGGGCACTAATTAATTTTTCCTTTAAATAATTAAAAGCCTTCAAACAAGTGTCAGAAAAATCAAAAGCGGCCTCCTTAACTAAGAGGTCAGTCATAGGCTTTGCAATTTTTGAGAAGTCTTTAACAAACCTTCTATAGAAACCAGCATGGCCTAAGAAGCTACGAACCCCTTTAACAGAATTGGATGGGGGCAACTTTGCAATTCCTCCACCCTTGCGGGATCAACTTTAATGCCTCTAGTGGACACCTTGCGTCCCAAAATAATGCAATCTTGCACCATAAATTGACATTTCTCCCAATTGAGCACTAAATTAGTATCCCTGCAACTCTGCAACACTGAATTCAAGTTATGTAAACAATCCTCATAAGAGGATCCAAAAACAGTAAAATCATCCGTGAATATCTCAATGCATTTTTCAACCAAGCCAGAGAAAATAGCCATCATGCATATTTGGAAAGTGGCAGGGGCATTACATAAACCGAATGGCATCCTTTTATATGCAAATGTTCCATATGGGCAAGTAAAAGTATTTTTTTTTATCTTTAGAAGCCACTGGTATTTGCAAATAACCGGAATATCCATCCAAACAACAATAATAATCATGACCTGCCACTCTCTCAAGCATTTGATCAATAAAGGGAAGGGGGAAGTGATTCTTCCGGGCGACATCATTTAATTTTCTATAATCAATGCACATACGCCACCCGGTAGTTTTCCTAACTGCAATTAATTCATTTTTATCATTCTCCATCACAGTAGTACCTCCCTTTTTAGGAACACATTGAACAGGACTTACCCACCTACTATCAGAGATAGGATAGATGATACCTGCATCAAGAAGCTTAATCACTTCCTTTTTGACCACCTCTTTCATGTTAGGATAGAGGCGGCGTTGAGGTTGTGCCCGTGGTTGGTAATCATCCTCCATGTAGATCTTGTGGGTGCAAATTGAGGGATTAATGCCTTTTATATCATGAATAGACCATCCAAAGGCTTCTTTGTTGGCCCTTAATACCCTCAAAAGCTTATCCTCCATGGTATCTGTCAAATCTGCAGAAATAATCCCAGGCAAAGAGGAAGGGGGATGCAAGAAAACATATTTTACATTTGAAGGAAGAGGCTTTAATTCAAGCTCATGAGCCTCTTCAATTGAAGGTTGGGATTTGGAGTATTACCCCATTCCAATTCCTCAAATCTATGGTTACTCCAATTTTTCTGAGGGTGGTGAGCCTGCAAAAACATTAAGAACTCTTCTTCCTCACCACCCTGCAATATGCCAAGTCCCTGCACAGTAAGTACTTTTTCTAGAGGGTCCTGAATTCTAAAATCATCAAAACTTTCAGAGGTAACCACATCATTAATATCCATAGCTTGAATAAAATTACAAGAAGCAAATGAGGGAGGATTTTTTAATGAGTTCAAGACTTGAAATACAACTTCCTCATCTCCAAATCTCAAAGTCAATTTTCCCTGTTGAGCATCAATTAAGCTTTTTCCTGTAGCTAAGAAAGGACGCCCCAAAATAGTTGAGACTTCCTCATCTTCTTCCATATCCAATACAACAAAATCAGCAGGGAAAATAAACTTATCAACTTTAACTAAAACATCTTCCACCACTCCACGGGGGTGGGCAATGGATCTATCAGCTAGCTGCAAGGTGATGTTAGTAGGACGTGGTTCCTGCAAACCAAGCTTTCTAAAAACAGAAAAAGGCATCAAATTTATACTTGCTCCTAAATCACATAAAGCCTTTTCAAAATGAGAGTTACCAATTGTACAAGGGATAGTAAAACTACCTGGATCTTTAAGCTTAGGTGGTAACTTTTTTAGAACTATAGAAGAACATTCCTCATTAAGCCTAACTGTCTCAAAGCCCTCTAACTTCCTTTTGTTAGAAATAATTTCTTTTAAAAATTTGGCATATTTAGGCATTTGAGCAATAACTTCAGCAAAAGGAATGTTGATATGCAATTTTCTAAATATTTCAAGAAATTTGGCAAATTGCTTATCATGCTACTCATTTATAAGTCTTTGAGGATAAGGAACATTTACCTTTGGTTGCTCATATTTTTCCCTTTCCTTTTTGCTTTCCTCAGAAGTGCTCCCCTCAATAGGAGCTTGTATTTCTTTCTCGGGCGCCCGTCCATCTTGATTGTTTTCTTGAACCAGCTCCTTGCCACTCCTAAGAGTGACAACCTTGCAATGCTCATTTCTTGGATTAGGCTCAGTTTGGGTAGGCAGTGAGCCTTGAGGCCTTTGAGACAACACAGTAATGAGATTTGAGATTTGACCCTTCAGGCTTCCAAATTCGTTGTTCATGGCTCCAATTTGGCCCTCCAAGCTTTCAAATTTTTCATTTGTCTGCTGCATAAACCTTGTCAACACATCATTGGTATCCAACTTTTTCTCCTCTTGCCTTTGCACATGTGGAGGCTTATAGGAGTTCGAGCTTTGCTCCTTTTGTTGTCCTCCCCAAGAGAAATTAGGGTGATTTCTCCAACCCGGATTGTAAGTGTTTGAATAAGGGTCATTTTGGGTCCGGTTGGAATTCTGAACATAATTGGCCTCTTCAGCTGAAGTTGTGGGCCGGCCCTGTGATCTTATCAGTTCTTCAATGGATTGCAACCTCTCATCAGTCTTGTCCATGTAATTGGCTAAAACACCCATGCACGGGTGTCCAACTTTTTCCATGTATCTAACTAAAGACTCTTGCATACCAGGCCTTAACTCACTTTTCTTCTGACCAAGATAGTTGTTTTCTTCAGTTAGGCCTCCCCATAGATTATTTGTGATGTCACTAGTGGATGTAACTATTGGAGTAGATTGAGCTTGTACCTTCATCAAAGATTGCACTTGTTTAGAGAGAGCATCTAGCTTTATGTTAACACTAGTGTCATCTTCAACCTTGTACATCCCAGCTGATTTCTTGATGTGTCTGTCACTTGTCTCCCATTGGGCATTATCGGCTGCTATCTCTGTAATTAAGTCATATACTGTCGCAGGTTCTCCATTCATTAGAGAGCCTCCACAAGCCATATTAACAATTCCCCTATTTTGAGAAGATAATCCGTTGCAAAAATATTCAAGCAATTGGCACTTCTCAAATCCATGATGTGGACAACTTCAGAGTAAATATTGAAATCTTTCCCAAGCTTCATGTAAAGATTCTTGCTCGAGTTGAGCAAAGCCGATTATTGCACCTCGGATCTTAGTAGTCTTACCTGGAGGAAAATATTTGGTCAAGAATTTTTGCTTCAGTTGATCCCAAGTGGTAATGGACTCAGCAGGTTGAGAGTCTAGCCAAGCAAATGCCTTGTCAGCCAATGACCATGGAAACAATCTCACTCTAATGGCATCAGGAGTGACACCATTACAAATTATTGAGTCTGCCACCCTCAAGAAGTTTCTAAGATGGGTGTGCGGGTCTTCTGTTGGTGCACCTCTGAACATAGTCGAATTCTGAACCATTTGAATCAAGCTGGGTTTGAGCTCAAAGTTAGTAGCTTGCACAGGTGGATTGACTATGCTTGTAGTGATATTCGCTGTGGGAGTAAAGTAGTCCTGAAGAGTTCTTCTCGGATTGGAAGTCATCACTCTTGTCTCTTTTCTTATCCTTCGAGCAGTTCTTTCAATTTCTGGATCAAAAACCAAAATAGGCTCCTGGGAGCGGGTGAGCATGCACGAGTAATAGTAATAAAAATAAAAGTAACTAATAAAATAAAACCAAATATATTTTTTTTCTTTTTATTAAATTAAAAACAAGAAATAAAATAAATGTCTAAAGCAATAAAAAATCTTTTTCGTTTAATATTATTAAATTAATCCCCGGCAACGGTGCCAAAAACTTGTTGCTTCAAAAACACACTAGAGCAAGTGTACTCTATCGCAGAAGTAGTATAAAAGATTATCGTCTCCGCAGGATTAATTAACAAGTACTAAACTAATCAAGATTTAATATTATTTAGACGAACGAATAATTGAGTTGTACGAAAACAAATAAAAAGAAATAAAGAACAATAATAAAATGCAAGATTTAATTCAATGGAGAGAAGTCTAGGGTCATGGTTTCACTTGCAAGCTTCGATTCCTCTATGTCTAATTCTACTTGAATTCCCTTATTTTGTTCAATTACCAATCCCTTTACTAAAGCTATTAATCTGTTTGGTCATTCGCAATCAATATTCTTTTTCCTAAATTAACCATTGTTTGGTCATGCAAAGAAATGCATAAAGAGCAAAAAGGTTGAATGATTGGAAGACTAAATTAAAATTTGGTCATGCATTAATTTTAATCTCAATTATCCTATAGGTCCACCAACTAATTGCAGTACGGTCGCTGATCAACTAATTGATTATGAACATGCAAAGGGTTGTCAACCCTAATTATGTGATAAAGCGATAGGATAATATTAATTGAAATAAAAATTAGGAATTCAAAGTATAAATTAAAACATAAAAAGGTCTCTAATCAAGCAAGATCCACCTAGACCCTATAAGAAGATTTAGCTATTCATAGTGACTAAGAACAATGGAATAAAATTAGGAGCCAAGAACTACAAAGATGAAAATAACCCGGAAGATGGAGGAAATTTTGATCTTGAGTATTCAGTCTCATTCTCTGCTCCAAAGCTCTCTCACAGTGTCAAAAACGGTACCAAATACTCTCCTTTCTCCTTGCCAGTGCTACTGTTGTTGTACGGTGCTTCCTTCTGTAACACTCATTTCTACCCGGCAATTTAATAATAAAAATCAGAGTTTTCAAAAATAAATGGATGTACATTTTCCGACTAAAACACAAAATGAACATAGTTAAGTCATTGGTAAAAACAGATACATAGCACTTTAAAAATAAGTCAACTTCCATTACTACGCAGCGGATTTTCAAAAAGGTTTTAACTCAAAATAATCACGGTCTCTTTAATCAACTTAAGACAACTCGTAAAATAGCGACAACCAACGTTAAAATTCATACGATAGGATAACAAAATAAAATAGTAATAATATGCGTTCATCCCCCCCGAGTGCTACGTATCAGAGCGACGACACCGACTCGAACTAATGAAGGTACACGGCCTTCATTCGTGGTTACCTGCACGTTACCAACACGGGATAACATTCAAATAGAAGGGGTGAGATATCGAACCATATAATAGAATGTATGAAAAACAATATATATCAGAATCAGGACATCTCAATTCATCACTTCACAACAATCAAATAACTGCAATCATCACGAATCATCAACATAACCACTCATCAAAATGCAAATGGGCCATCAGCGGTACCCTCAACAAAATACAATGGGCCATCAGCGGTACCCTCAACAAAATACAATGGGCCATCAGCGGTACCCTCATCAAACTACAAATGGGCCATCAGCGGTACCCTCAACAAAATACAAATGGGCCATCAACGGTACCCTCAACAAAATACAAATCAACGACTTAAGAAACAATTATCAACTAGCAATTCAACACTTTACCAACAATTAGCAATTGACCAATTTAACCACATAACCAACAATTAATCTCTTCAATAATTTAACAATTAATAATTGACAACGTAATCAACAATTAGCCAACTGGGGGCCTAATGCGCCCAACAACAGCAAACATGGCGCCCTATGCGCCCAGCAACAGAAAACATGCAAACAACAACAGCAAACAGCAAACAGCAAACAGCAAACAGCAACAGCAAACAGTAAGCATGGCGCCCATGGCGCCCAGCAACCAACGGGGGGGCCACACAGGCGCCCAGCAACAACAACAGACAAATTTCCATCAAACATACCTCTACTTCGGTGAATTAATTAACCTATCAAACGGTATCGAAACTTAGCAAAGGACCCCTCTATGGAAAGCTAAGAATTTCTAGTTCCAGACTATGATTGTTGTTTTGCAACATAATGATCCAATTTGTACAGTTTTAGTAAATAAGCAACAAGGTTCAGAAAGCAGGACAGCCACCATGACCTAGCTTGGTACACCTCTAAAATTATCAAAACTCAGTCAAATGACATGGGACTTGAGCCTAACCCAAAACAAATTGAGTGTAGTTTCCAATGAATCAAGAATCATTCAAAAAGGAGTTCAAACGAAAACGTTATACACGAAATACCGAACCTATATCTCAATTGTTTTGCAGAATTTTAACCTAACTTGTGACACCTATAAATCGAGCTATACAACTCCAAATGCAACCAAACTAGAGCTAAATTAACAAGCATTAAGTCTAGTTTCTGAAAAGGTAAACCACATAATTTTTGGACCACTAGATTATTCCCAGTTACTGTATAACCGAACCTATACCCAGATCACCCCAAACAATGAGTTTAGCAATAAAATTGGCATCAAGCAAATCATCAAAGATAGATCAACATATAGGATCATTCACCAACAATAATTTCGAATATCATCAATAGATTTTCAAAGATTAAACAAATAGAATCAATCATTAAACAAACCTAGGATCGCCTAATTCCCTACATAAAGCCCTTCATATACCCTATTATAGAGTTAGAACCCCACCCTTACCTTGGATTGAAGTTGAAACTCTTTGATTTTCCTCTCCTCTAGCTCTAGCCGTCGCCTCTCCTTAAGCCCTCTTCTAATCCTTATTTCTTTTTCTGTTCTAATGAGAAAACCCTAAAATAACACCTATTTATAATTTATTTAGTCTTATGGGCTTTCTCACACACTTATGCGACTTTAGCTTCATGGGCCTTCTTTACACCCCTTATTTTACTACTCCTAACACCAACAATAGGCCCACATACGAAAATATATTTTTTTACTCTAATATTTTCCTACCACTTAATTTCCTAATAATTAATTAAATAATTAATTAACTATTTTGGGGCGTTACAACTTCTCTCCCCAATTGTTCTGTTCTGCGCCTTCTTATTCTCCTCGTAGTTGCGTGCCTCCTTTCTTTATTTTAATGCTGCCGTCCTTTTTGATTTTAGGTCATGTCATGAATCCCTAGTCATGAATCTCTTCCTTTTCTTCAATTCTTCGGCCACACTCAACTCCCAATAATTGGGCCTGTTTTTTCTTTCTTTTTAATTGGACTAGGCTAAGTGCATTGTTTCATGCCTTATTTCAGCCCAACTCTTTTGCGTCACACACATTCTAAATTATAAGGCTTGATACGTATGTGGTCATTCTTAGTCACTAAAAGTCACGTGAAAATTTGACAAGAATGAGTACTCGTGCTCATGACACCTCCATTTTGCTCTAAACATCTCATTGATACTTTTTCTTTATTTATCTTCTTTCCTACATAATAAAGAGCAAAGTAAGTCACTTATCTATTTAAATAATAATAGTTGCTCTAAAAATGGCTCAAATATATCTCTATAAATGCACTAAATTAGAGTTTATCAAGGATGCTCTTAGACCATCACAAACTAGAGGAGCTTAAAGAGTGCCTACCTATTAAAAAAGGTCCAAATAAGTACCCATGCTGGAAACTTATTGTCGCGCATGTATCGGTACCTGTACTAGTAGTCCTTCTTTCATATTGTAAGCCAATGTGTCAATATAGCCGTTGTGGATGAATAAAAATATTTTTATAACGGTGGATGTTGGGACCCACTTAAGAATTTTATTGGGTGTTAAGTTAAGAAATGGAGTAATTATGGAGTGTTTATGATTAGACGGGAAAAAATGAGTGATGGGAATGAAATTATGTTAGCCATTGAGCAGAGAGGCGGGATTTTAATCAATCTAGAGTTGATTACTTGTTAAGGATGATGGATATGTGTAATATGGTTGATCTCTTGACTGCCAGGGTCTTTTTACTTGGTATAGAAATTATGTTGACCATAGAAGGGTAGCTAAGAAGCTCGATAGAGGGATGGGGGACCTAGATTGGTATTTGCAGTTCTCGGAAGACTTTGTGGAGGTCCTTGGTCATTTTCATTCGGATCACAACCCAAGTCTCCACAGATGTGGTGGTCTTCCTTAGGCTAGAGGACCTAGGCCCTTCATATTTGAAGCTGTCTGGATAACTCACCCGGAGTATCAGAATGTTGGGCATACTCCTTAGTCCAAAGAGAGTCCTAATCCCATTACTGCAAGAGGAAGTTCAGAAATACTTTAAGGGCCTCTTTTTCTCTCACAATGCCCACGGCTAGCAAGCCTACAACAGTAGCCGGGTAAACCTTCCCACCTCTGATGATCAAGCTAGGCATAATTTATTTAATGGTGTCTCTAAAAGAAACCATTAATGCCTTGAATCAAATGAATGCTTACAAAGCCCCTGGGCTGGGTGGCTTCCAAGGGATTTTTTTTAAACAATATTGGCATCTGATAGGGGGTGATATTTGTAGTTTTGTGTCTCAAGCTTTTGATAGGAATTTTTAACCCTTATTCCTAAAGTGGATAGTCTCCGTTCTTTTAAACAATTTAGGCCAATTAGCCCGTGCAATACTATTTATAAGCTTATCACTAAGGTAATTGTTAATTGTTTGAGACCGCTGCTGGACTAGATTATAGGTCCTTACCAAAGTAGTTTCCTTCCTGGTAGGGGAACTAGTGACAATGCTATTATTCTCTAAGAATCATCTATTCTACGCAATAATCTAAAAAGAAGAAAGGTGATGTGGCTTATAAAATAGATTTGGAGAAGGCGTATGATCATGTTTGGAGATTCCTTAAATCTTCCCTTGAAGATTTTGGTTACCCTAGCAATAGCTTTAAACTAATCATGCATATTTACTTCCTCCACTTTGTCTATGATTTGGAATGGTATAAGGCTGCCCTCCTTCCTCCCCACAAGAGGCCTCAGAAGTCCGATATTTACTTTATTGTGGACAAAATTCACCATCGCTCGGCCTCTTGCAAAAATATACTCCTTAATAAAGCCCGTTTACTCACTCTTGTTAAGTTAGTGTTGAATTTTATACTCATCTATAACATGCAGATTGCTTCGTTGCCAAAATCTATTTGTAATCACATATACCACCTATGAAGTCAGTTTATATGGAAAGGTTGTAGTGATAAAGGAATTAATCTGTTGTTTGGGGAAACCATTGTTAAGCCCAAGAAATATGGTTGGCTTGGCATCAGTATGACTAGAGAGGCTAAAACAACTATGCTTGGTAAGCTTATATGGAATCTCCAACAAGACTCAGACAAGTTATGGGTGAATCTTTTGAAGGCTAGATATTTTGTCAAACCTGAATATTCATGATTGGTTACATAAGGGTCTTGATGGGGAATCTCCCCACCTCTTCATAGCTGCTACTTGGTGTCTCTGGAAGGCTAGGAATAATTTTTATTTTAATCACGGTCACACTCCTATTTATCAAATTAAACTTAACATTTACACTTTTGCTATCCTTCTTGATAGGAACGATGGCCATGATGATGGGGTGTGTACAACCCCCATATAAGTTTCTTATCATCCTACGCGAGAGAATTGGGTATTTTTGAATGTAAATAGAAGCAGTTTTGGGAACCCTGGTATCTCTGGTTTTGGTGGTTTGATCCGGACAAAAGATGGTTGTTGGTCGTGTGGTTTCTCCGGCAATATTGGTCTCTCTAACAATCTTCGTGCTGAGCTTCTTGCGCTTTATAAAGGTTTGTTGTTGGCTTGGCGTAAGTGCTGTAGAGTATAGACGGTTATTCTGCTACTCTAACTCAGATAGCTCCATTTAATTGGGGACTTCAAGAACTAATCATATTCATCTGTATGCCGCAATTATTTGCAATGTTGAGGATTTACTGGCTAGAGATTGAAAAGTAACACTGGCCCACACTTTTAGGGAAGGTAACGCTTGCACTAATTTCCTGCTTGCATCTCCCATTTGTTAAGGGCAGATGCTAATAGAGTTTTGATTTTAAGGTTTTTGTTCCTTTGTTGTTGTTGTTGTTTTTTTTCTCTGGTTAGTTCCTTTGTTATTGTTCTTGTTTTTTTCTCCAACCTCTAAAAAAAACCCAACTACACAACAATTTAAATTCTTGATACCAATAAAAAATGTAACATGTGCACTGTAATAGCCACTGGGGGAGGACCTAGGTAGGACCTAGCCACTGTAATAGAAGATGAATCGTAAGCTTAGAAACTAAATTTGGAAATTACTCTTAATAAACTTAGAACTAAATAGTACAATTTCCTACCGGGTTTGGAAGCTTGTCATATTCCCAGATAGGCAAACAACGGTGCTGACTTCTTGGCCAAATATGCTTCTAAGCACCTTCGAGGGATTGTGTTTTGGGACACCCCCCTCAAGAGATGCACGTGATTTTAGCTGCTGAGCGAGGAATTTAGTTTCCATTCCTTTGTTTTTTTTTGTTGCTGTAATCCACCAAAAAAAAATTAAGTCCGCCACTAACTACCACCCAAACGTAAATGTTTTTTCTTTTTCTATTTTTTTTTATAAATTGGAATCACGATTTACTTATCTATTGACCGAACCAGATTATTCAGGCATTTTCCATAATAATAAAACGTAAAAGTTTTTTCCATAAAAATAAAAATAAAAATTTTACTATCAAAAAGAGTTGTATCATGAAAAGGAGGTCGGGTAAATCTATTATGTTTAAATTAAAATTAAAATGAAGCCAAAACCAGGAGAAGTAAAAGAGGTTGGCTCAAGCGAGTAGTTTTGCTTTGGAACTACAGTGTATACAGATAAGATAACATATACGTGTATCTGATGATGTTGCCATCTCAATACAGATATGTGGGTTAGTTGGAGGAAAATGTCAGTACCCTTCACATCAGCTGCAACTTTGTTCACATGAGCAGTGACAAAATTTGGATTTCTTCCGACATAAAACTGAATATGGGCAATCTTTAAGGAGTGATTATAGCTGTGAATTGTCCCATGCTTTGTTTTCAAATATCCAAAGTTGAGAAGGATAGGTCCCGTATGAATGCTCACTTCAGTGCAGAGCAACCTGAATTTCAGTCAAACAAAGTTATTAGACCGAATATTTTCCGTGGTTTTTAGAATTGGAATATAAACCTCATTTTATGTGTGTGAGTTTACGAATGGTATATCACTTTGTTTACGGACTAAAAAAGTCCAAAGAAAAGTTAATAGTTGCCTTGAAACTCCAATTGGTGTTAGAGAAGAGGATTTAATTATGGATAAATGGATGTTAGGGGTGTTTGAGTAGGGTTTTAAGTCCAAAGAAAAGTTAATAGTTGCCTTGAAACTCCAATTGGTGTTAGAGAAGAGGATTTAATTATGGATAAATGGATGTTAGGGGTGTTTGAGTAGGGGTGTTAATCTTGTCGATAAAACTCAAAATGGATTGGTTTATCTCATTTGCATTTTGAGTTTTATCGACAAATGAGATAAATCAACATAGCACTTGAGTAGGGGTGTTAATTACGGATTGGTTTGGATTAGATTTGACCAAATTTGTTGTCCTAGCTAATGATAATTACTCAGTTTATTTTTTTTTTTGAGATTTAATTACTCAGTTTAGGGTAGTTTGGATTTTACATTTTTTTCTCCAAAATCCTAACCAAACCAATCCGATATTGGATGAGTTGGTTCGGATTGTGCTCACGTGTCATTCACTAAAATATTAATTTTCTAAAATATAAAAAATGTTTGTTATAAAAATAACCAAAACTTGAGTAAGAACAAATACTAGAGATCTTAAGTGAATAGAGATGAAAAATAGAGAAGAGAATGAGAGATAGTCTTTCCATTTTGCTCTTCACTAGTGTGTGTTTACAATAGAATGAGTCCTATTTATAGGACACAAATAGGCAAGTGAAATATCAAAAACTAAAAACCTCTAATAACCCACTATTTAATGAGAGATAGTCTTTCCATTTTTCCTTATTGATGATTTTTCTTTAAAGAGGGTTTGCATCATAAAGTTTTAACGAGACTCCTATCTATCTTTAAAAAAATATGCACACACCACCGTGACATTGGTAATTGTTTGTTAATTTGTTAAATAAACTTAACAAACACTTGTAAATAATTTCTAACTACTATTACAAACACAATGCGGTAATATACTTGAATTACACATCAACACTCTTCCTTCATTCAAGTATTTAAGTGACACAACACCTATTTTTTTCTCCTTAACTCTTCAAATCTGAAGGGTAGTACCTAAGTTAAATTTTACCCTTTTCATTCACTTGATCTCTCAATAAGTAGAACTTCATCTCCATGTGCTTGCTCTTCCCATGAGATACTCATTCTATTATCAACCGACAATTTCATAGGTTTGAAAACTTCAATCCTGAATTCAATTAGCATGGATTCAATCGGTAAAGGATGAGAGGTTGTATAGCAGCTGGCTATGTACTTAGATTCACAAGTAGATAATGCAATAAATGATTGCTTTTGAGAAATCCATGAGATTGGAGCATTTTGTAGGAACAGCAAAAACATATGATGTACTTCTTCTATTGAGAAATCCAATCTGCATCACAATATCTTAGTAACATCTCATCTTTCTTCTCTAGTTTCTTTGGAATAGAATTCCATAATAAGTTGTACCTTGTAGATAGGCCATCAAATGAAGCATTTTAGGGGCATTAGTGAACCTGCTGAATAAGCCATGCAGCTCATGTTTATTGGCCAGGTTCTTGATGCTTTAATAGAGTGCATACTTTTTTCTTTTTATAGGCAAATGCTAGTGTTAGTAATTAGTTAAGGGCGGGAGAAATGTTAGTTTCCATAATTTGAACTCCGGACATCTATCTCAAACTCTTTCATGTCCTTCAACTTCAGGCTTTATAGATGGCAAAATATAACCCCTTCATGAAACGAAACACATACTTAATTTTGTAAACAAAAAACACACACTTAACTCATTTTGAGAACATCATGCCCTTTCAAATTTCAATTCTTTCAAAATTACTTCTACCATACCTAAAACAAAACATCATTCTAGGAAGCCAAAACTAGTTCTACCATAACTAAAACAAAAACATCTAATCTTCCTAGACTGAGAACTAAGAAAACATCAAGCTACGGTAGGCAAATGTGAGAGCCAATGAAAAGCAACTAGAAACACGGTAGTAAGTCACGTCCATTCAGAAGCTACAATTCTAACCCATTTCCACCCTGGATCCAAACGAATGCTAATGTTCCTATGACAAGCAAGGAACAGGAGGTGAAGTAGAAATAGCTTCTCCATGAGCATTAATGCATGTAGCTTTTGTAGTTCCTGAAGAAGCTGAGGTTATGTTGATTGCATCCATGAAGATATCTGTGCACCCTATATGCACACTGCAATCCAGATTAATTGCTGTTGAACCATCAGAAGTTCCATGAACGTTGCGATATGTTACACCGCTTATTTGAACTGCTGATGATGATGAAGATTTCTGTATGATCATATATTCATAATACACATTAAAATCATGTAGGTGATATATTGTTATACTCAAAAGTAACAATGTGTCAGTATATAAGTGTGACCTGAATTTTTTGTTGATCATTCTCAGTAGCTAGGGCATCATAGTTTTGGTCAATAATTATAGGATTTTTGGTATCTATAAGTATGATTTGTTCAAATGTGATATTTCTTGCATATCCGGATCCACCCTGTAGAAAAGAAAAATGGAATTAATATAAACATCTGTCATATTTTTTGTTACCAAAATTTTAGGACGAGATAATAATAATAATAATAATAATAATAATAATAATAATAATAATAATAACAACAGGAAGACGTTTTCTCACTTTCGCCGGTTGAGATTTGTTTTTTGGTTGAAAAGAAGAAATAAAATTCATATCTTTAGTCAATTTGTGTTTGTACCTGCCATGTCTTGATTCTCATTCCATTTTCTGTTCCTTTGAAAGTGCAATTCTTTACATATATGTGTTCCACTATATCATAAGCTCCTTTTTGTCCAAGGCTTCCCACACTGAATCCATAGCCACAAGAAAGAGAGCGTAAGATTAATTTTACCTTGAGAAAATTTCATCAACAAAAATCACATTTCAATGATGATATTAATATTTGTACCTTATACCATGGCCTGGTCCACAAGTTACCCTAGTAATGTTAACATTTGATGTGCCATTGTTCATAGCAATGCAATCATCACCTATATATTGAAAAAAAAATTCAAATAATATTAATATTTTCAAAGATGTTGATATTATTGCATATTAATATTTTCTATATATGTCTCTTACCAGTTGCAAAGATGGAGTCCTGAATTTTTATGTAGGTTGAGTGAGAAATGTCAATTCCATCCGTATTAGGGCTATCTTGAGGTGCAGTGACTGTGATATCAAAAATGTTTGCATTTTTGCAATAATTTAAGGATATGTGATTTTTTCCACTATTTAGATGGTGAGTCCCACTTAGCTGGAGGTTGTTGCAATTATGGAAAAATAGAGCCTGCACAATCAAATAAATTATTCATGTTTAAATCATACATTAGTGAAAATATATCTTAATTACTTTTTTTCCTAGAAAAAATATTACAATTAGTTAGTATATTGATTTTATTGTTTTTGACTTTAAATTTGCATTGAGTAGAAAAATAAAAATATGTAACACAGGTATAAATAAATATCTTATAGTTGGTCTTGAGTCGTCTTTCTTCTGTAAATAAATAAATAAATATCTTACGGTTGGTCTTGAGTTGCTTTTCTTCCACCAAAGAGAACCCTGGCCGTCGAAATGTCCAGGGCCATTGACTATAAGGCCATTGACATTCAAAAAATCAATCCACCTGCTAGAGTCTTGTTTCTTCCATACTTCAATGCTCTTTGGCGCAACAAGATTTCCTTCAAGCTGTAATATGTAACATTAAATCAAACACCTAGATATATGAAACTTGGATAATACTTTATAGTACGAAATGAAAGTTAAGAATGATGTGTCCATAGCTCGCATAGCGAACCTGTGTTGTGTTATTAGGCTATTTCGTACTTTTCATTTCGTACCAAATAGCAGTGCTGCTTGTTATTTACCTGAAAGCGAATCGAAGAGGAACGACAAGGACCATTGAATTTCAGTGGATTCAACAAAAAAGTTTTGCCAGACGTCACCTTAAGGGTTACACTATTCGCATTTACCATGCAAGCGTCACGCCAAGCATTGAGAAAAGCCTTGTATTGCATATTAAAAAAAAACCATAAGTTCAAGTAAACTAATTAGATAAATGAATGTAAAAAAAAAATACAATGAAAATAATTAATCTGGAAAATTTAACAATATTTACCAGAGAATCATCTGTGGTAGCATCTCCAACAGCTCCATAATCCTCTACATTGAAATTGGTTTGTTTTACAACACCTTTTGATAGTTTGTGACATGAACAACATGAAACAAATAATAATGTGAATAGTGTGCCAATAAAAAGTTGCATGATGATAATACTTTTTCAAGAAACAATTGTATAGAATGTGAAAAACGATTTCTCTTAATTGTGATGTGAGTGAAGATGATTGTGTGTCTGAAAGGGAATGAAGATGAGTATATATAGAAGTGTAAGATCAAATTTGTCATTAAAGAGATGAGAAATATTTTTAATACAAATTAATATGGGTTGAGTTTCTTTTCTGGATATAAATTGAAATCAATGGTATTGATGATATTGAACGTCTTAAAAAAATTAAGGAAGGAGAGGAATGGTAAGGAAAAGAGTAGAGTTTATAACAGAAAAGATTAGTTGAGCATTCAATATTTTCATTGAATCATATATTTTTCTTTGTCTCTGAACAACAAATTTGCATATTATTTGAAAAGGCTATTTAAATTTACTTTTGAGAAATGAAAAATAAGCTTAAAGACATTTACATTTTAAATATTCCAATGAAGAAGAAAACAATGATGTTCTCCTTTTCAATTTGCATCTGCATGGTAATATTCCAAGCCTCACATGATTTCCCCTCACAAAGCCACCTTCAGAAGAAAAAAAATCTTGCTCAACCAAAATAATTAACTTTTTTAATTTAAGGATATTATCCCAAATTTACTATGAAATGTATTTGGCAAAAATAATATATATCACGATTGATGATACTGAGCATTGATATCTTTTTTTTTACTTTCTAAATTTGGGTTTCATATGATTCTCTAACACTATAGTGTGATAGACTTTTCACATGCCATAATAGTTCCATTTCTTATATTTATTTTCCTTCGAGAGGTACTAAAATTCATTTAAGGAACCGACACCTCCCACCAAATGTTTTTTCGTACGCACCAGTTGGGATGGAACTCATTTCGTATATTATATATCGTACCAATTTTTCACTTGTGTGCTTGATTTAATTACACGAAACCATGAATGTTCTTGGTACAATTATGCATATATAACATGAGTTCAATTTTAACTTCTGGATTCATGAGGTTTGACTTAACATAATACGAAAAAATTGAAGAGTGGTGGCATCAAATACAAGGAAGCCTAAACTGCTGCAACTTGTAACATCTAAAAAATGATATAAAAGCATGGTTAGCATTTTAATAACTCAAGTTTAGAAGACGGTGCAATTCCTGAGCAGTTTCCCCAAACGTTTACCTAGTAAAATCTTTCTTCAATTGTTGTGAAACAGCATGTTTAGAGCATTTTATTTAGTCCACGGGGGTTATGAATACCAAAAGATAATTCTCTCTTTCTTCTTTAACCGTTAGAGTCTGTTTGGGTGGAGACTTTTGGAAGGTTTTTTTATTATCAAAGGGTGGATACTTTTCGAAGGTTTTATACTGTTAAATTTATATGTTGATATATATTAGAGAATTTTTACTGATAAAAAAATAAATGACCGAAAAATTGAAACTCTAACCTAATTTTGGTGTCACAAAATTTAGTGTCGAAATTAGAGATAAATTTCACATTTTGTAACTATTTCTCCCTCTCTAATTTTACTTTCAATTTAACTTCAAATTAATTTAAGAGCAAATCATCAATTTTGGTATAAATCGGGTATCCTCTGCGCGCAACAGCAGAGACTAATTCCTCAAGTCGGGTAAGACCACAATGGGCGGCAAAGCTCTCCCTCAAGACATTTAACACTGGTGCATGCCCAAGTCTAGATTCAAACCAATGACCTTGGTTGAGCTGGAAGAGATTCCTACCATCTCATCTATGTATTCTTGGGCAAAATCATCTAAAGTGAATGAAAACAATAAGTAGCTACGGTTGATCCACTTACTGCAGCTTCTCTTGCTAATTCGGGTCATGCTATTTTGCTGGCAATTTGGATTCCCTTTTAGCAAGTGGTATGTTTTTGGTAATGGTGCCTATTTCTGTACAGGTGCCTAGCATTCTGGGTGCAGCTATTTGTTTGTTTTAGAAGTGAGGTAATGGAGTCTCAAAGTATGCTAGCTTTACATTATAGGGATCTGGTTACTGTCATATGTTAGATGGGCTCAATAATCAGATTCAGCATTGCCAAATAGAGAATTGTTAGCCACCTCAACTTTTTATAATGGAGATAACAAAAAAAAAATTGAAATCGAAGGAACAAGAACGATTGCACCTCTTTCAAACTACTTTCAGTGACATAGGTGAAAATAACTAATAACATGATTAGAAAAAAAAACTAAATTTGGCATTAATTAGAGTGCTTAGTGAACACCAAATTACACAGTACCTTGGTGTGATCACTTTTATTAGGTAAATTATCAGTAATTGATTAGCAACCAAGTATGTTGAACGCTTTTGCCAAGACAGTATATATTTGATACTCCACTAAACAGTTATTCTTAGGCAACAAAAATAAATGTTTATCTTTGCATTTTGAGTAATGTACCCAACTACACATCATATAGTCATAAAATGGATTCCAATCCTCACTCATTCAGCCATTCTTGAGCATCATCAAGGAATGATTCAGTTGCAAAACTAACTAGGTTTATCATGCAAGAAAGAATAAACTAGTTATATTTATATTAAAAAAAAAAGGATCCAAAGGGAAGATTAAGGAATGGATTATAAGGTCCAAACTAGTTATTTGCAAAAATAATCTCTCAGGACACCATATTTTGCTATTCGATAAGAGAAAATCATTAAAATCATTCAACTAACGATACCATCTTACCCAGTTATCATTTCTTTGAAAAAAAACTAATCAAACAGTGCGCATCCCTGCTATTAGAATACACTACTATGAAAAATTCAACTAATTTAACATATTTCTCATTGTGTTCACCAATGTCGACAACCATTGAACAAAAGATAATCTGAGCCAATCGTACCATATCAACTTAATTTATCAAGTTCAAAATTTTTAACGGCAAAACCATAATGTATTGGACTCAAACAAATTCCTAGCCATGAGGCTACATTACAAATTAAACTAAAATGCTGAAAAAAAATAAAAATATCAGGCCAAAATCAAGCATCTGCAATTGTCACCTCAACTTCGACACCAGGTTCAATTGTGATTGAGGTAATCTGCTTGACCACATCAGGGGAACTGTAGAGGTCGATGACTCTCTTGTGCACACGCAACTCAAATCTGTCAAAGGTGTTTGTACCTTAAAACACAAAGCAGGTCGTCAACACAAGGAAGATCATAATTCATTCGAAATGAAAAAAAAAATCAAAACATACATCTGAATATGATCAGGTCATGACAATTGAAAAACCCAAGATAACCAGATCGTTGGAAGAGTGCAATATAATGAAGGGATTATAATGAAAATTGCAGACCATGAGAATGGCAGACACAAGATTTTACCATGAGAATTGCAATATTATCTTGTTTGAACAATGTAGAAATCATGTGCGTTAATAATGTTGTAAAAGCTAAGGTTGCTGAAGATAAATACATTCAATCTGTTTTTCAACAATTTCTTAGCAAGCTTTCATATCATGGGGCAATCTTTTGTTTAAAAGATGACTTGCATACAAACAACAAATATTGAATAATCTCTTTTCTTGACAAATCCTTTAGTTGTTATGTTTTGAAACAGTGTTTCACTAATTACATTCTTTTTCAAATAACTGATCATTTGTATTCAAATTTGTGCATTAAAAATTAAAAATGCAAGCGCTGGGAGAAACTAGGAGTAAGGTCTGTATCAACTGGGCAGTAATTCTAAAGTAAGCAATTCACTTAAGAGGATAAATAAGCAATATCAACCATTGATGAGAAAATCAGGAATGTATTGAGAATCTAAGATTGTTTACTTTGCAATTAAGAGTGAATGGTTCCTTTTAGAATAGCTAAATCCTATTTAACCAATACTACAGTGATATTGCTTCTTCAATCTACGCAGTAAAGTAATCACATTTTTTGCTTTACTAAATTTAAAACACGAAATCAATAAACATAAAGATTAGGGCAACCATATAATCACAATGTACAGTCACTAGACTGCTTCTAATTCTCAAAAATACAAATCATCCATGAAAGTTCAACATAAAATTCCATAAATCGTGGAACTATATTACTGAATAAAATCTAGAAGGCAATAACGATTCAGATCAATGAAAACATAAATACCTTCACCACAAGGGGCTTTCCTGGTGGTGATGAGAAGGACCTTAGTTGGAATTCTAACTGGTCCCTTAACCCTAAGGCGCTTGTCCTTTGCACCACGAACCAAATCGCTGCAAACTATCAGAATCAAAATAACAGACAATGAGATGCAGTTTACAAATTCATAAAATTAAAAAATAAAAAAATCAGGTTAAAGACGAAAGTAACAATTTCGGTATACCTTTCTCGAGATTCTTAACATTCTTTGAGGATAGTGTGATCCTAATCTTGTGGATCTGTTCCTGAGATTCCTCCAAACCTGGCTTAGTGGGTTTCATCGCAGCATACGCCATTGTTCCCTGGAAGCACGAGCAACTATGGTCTCCTGCTTATACACACTGAAATCATCAGAATGAACGGAAATATACGAGTAGAATCAGAAGGAACCGAAGAAATTCGAGAAGAACTAGAATATGGATAGATAGAGATACCGTGAAAATTGAGATCAACTCTGCTGCTCTCTTCTCTGGCGATTAGGTTTTAAGAAACGTTAGGGTTATGAAGTTATTATACACATCTAGTAGGTTTTTTCTTGGGCTAAATAAATGGGCCGGGTCATCTATGGGTCATCTGGTAGGGTTTTTCGCACCTTTTTGTTTTACTATTCGTGCCCCATTTCGGTTTTTTAAATTATTTTCCAAAAAATACCCTCATTCTCACAACATTATCCTAATTTTTGCTTTTAGGATACTCATACCTTTTACCTCACAAATGGTATCTAAGATAGATAGTTTACACGTTGTTGTGGTCAATGCTTATAAACCTCATTTTTGTTTTTTCCCGCTCCATAGTCACTTGAGAAGCTTAATGTACTGCTTGGATGAGACCTAGTGCAGATGAGGTAGTGTTGAATGCTGATGGTAGCGTTTAGGGCCGATCCAAGCCCCAAACAACTAAAGCAGGGCCTCAAATTTTTTTTAGAAAAAAGGGCCTCAAAGTTTATTAGTATGTAATATTTTAGGGTCTTTTTTTGTGTACCACCATCACACGTGGATCTACCCCCATCACATCCCATATATCCGAAAATACCCATGCCCATCTAAAAATCGCTCGGATTTACCTTCATATAAGGTAAATCCGCTTTGTTATTTTTAAAGTCGGATTTACCTCATCACGTGTTAACGAACTACACACTAAACAGAACCAAAAAACGGTCGAAATTCGTATCTAATTTTTTAACTGATTTATTTATTTATTAATTAGGTAAATCCGGATTTATTTATTTATTAATTAGGTTAACAAAGCGGATTTACCCCCACATAAGGTAAATCCGCTTTTGTTATTTAAAAGCGGATATACCCCCATATAAGGTAAATCCGCTTTTAAAAATAACAAAATCGGATTTACCCCCACTTAAGGTAAATCCGCTTTGTTATTTTTAAAAGCGGATTTACCCCATCTTAAATAAATCCGCTTTTAAATTTTTAAAATTTTCAGTGTAAATCGGATTTACCTCACAGATACATAAATCCGATTTGGAAATCGGATTTACCTCACAGATACATAAATCTGATTTCCAAGAAAAATTGAAATCAGGATACATTCGGGTTTTTTAAATTTTGTGAAGGACAATTGCGTTTTTTGCAGAGTCGATGGGGTAGATTTTTATGTGATGGGGGTAAAAAAACTCGATATTTTAAACAAACTTCGTCCAACATCGTGTAAGCAATTGCAGCTCATTTGGCGGAGAACAGTCTTAATACTCTCACCAGTGTTAGTTTGATCCCTTTAGATATCCATTTTAGTATTGTTTTTCATTTTCCTTTATTTTTTGGTTGGGCCCAAATAAGGCCATTGATTAGTTTGTCAAAAAAAAAATGGTCTCGGTCTATGACTCATATGGGGATGTTGATATTATGTTTGTTGAGATTCGGGGTTTTTCAAATGGTCTCACTCTATGTTGATATTATTTATGTTGAGATTTGGGATCACTTAAATTATTCATGAATATTCATTGTGTTTCGGATTCTTTTTTTTTTTAATATAAAAACTGTGGAGGGGGATCTTCACAGCCCCGGCGAGTAAGTGCGGCAATTGGTCATCTCACCTCTCCAAGGAAATACTTTTCGTGAGAATCGAACCCGGGAGCAAACCGAGTCTACTCTTACGGACCATAACCCGCTCACCACTAGGCCAAATCCATTGGGTTGTGTTTCGGATTCTTTGTTAACGGTGAATTTTGTTACAAATGAGGTTGTACAACACCATCAATCGTTGCACCAACGAAGAGGCTATTATGAAGAGGGATTGGGAAGTTAGCATTTTTCATTACTTCTGGGAAGCTAATCCCCGCAAGAAAACACGTTTTTCAGCAGAAAAAATCTGCTCGAAATGCTCGTAGGTAATGTTTTCCAGCGGAATTTCCACTGATAATTTCCGATGGATTTTTCTGCCGGTAATGGGCGTTTTCGGTGGATTTTTTTCAAAAAAAAAATTAAAAACCCGCCGGAAGCGCATATTACCGGCGGATTTTTTCTGCCAGTAATTTCCGGCGGATTTTTTCCACCGGTAATGGGCGTTTCCGGCGGATTTTTAAAAAAATAATAAAATTTGCAAATCCGCCGGAAATGCACATTACCGGCGGATTATTTTTTTAAAAAAAAAGTTAAATTCTTTTTTTAAAACAAAAAAATTTTAAAACTATTTTTTTAAAAATTTTTCAAATTTTTAAATTAAATATGTAATTTAATAAAAAGTAAGAAAAAATGAAAATGGAGTAGAATATGAGAAAAATGATATAGAAGAGAATCAGAATGAAAATGAAGAAGTAGGAAGGAATAAAAAACATATGCTAACAGAGTAGTGTTTAGTAGGATACGATCCTCCTTTTTTTTCTCTTTGCTTTCTTTTTGCTTTGTGTAGTTTTCTTTATTATTTGTAAGAAAAAAAAAAGAACTCGTTTTATTGTGATTTTATTTTATTTTTCTGGGTTTTTTTTCTATGCGTACGTAATATATTTTTATACGTAAAAGTGTGGCAGAGGCCAATATTTATTATTTATTATACAGACACGCATACATATATATATATATATACATATATATATATATATATATATATATATATATATATATAGGGATTACTTTAAAAAAGCATATATTTAGGTATTAATTAAAATTAATAAACTAGTATTGTAATTTGAAGCAAAATTAACTTTAAATATATTACTTAAAAGTTGCTCATTTTTTTAACATTAGAGTAAAATGTGTACAGATTACTAAGGTTACTTAAAGGTTATGTGGTTTTGTAGAGACCGTTTTGGGGAGTTATGCAACTCGGTAAGAAATCATGGATAGGGATGTCAATAAGGCGGGCATGAGAAGTAGTCCCATGTTAGCCTCGTTGGATAAAATTGTCCTTCGCACCCGTCCCATATCAGTGCGAGTTTTTGTGGGTATGAGTCTTTGTCGGTAAGCTAATTTGCGGGATACCCACGGGTATTTTTTTTACAATCGTGTTATTGATGCGCAGTATCTATCGATTTTGCGGATGACTAATATATGCTGGGGAACCTAACTGGCCAAGAGTACCCGGCTTTGTCGGCCAGTGTGATTCTCTCCTCTCAATAGAGTTTTTGTCTCACCCAAAACTAAAAATAATTTTCTATAAAATAAAAAATAATTTTGCACATAAAATTAACATAAAAGAATTAGGCATTTATTTTATTAGATATTTGATGACTTATATTTTGTTAATAAAAAGAGATGAAATATATTTAAATATTTGTAACTAGATATTAATTATAAGAGTTTAATTTATATACATTAATTTATATACACGATAGGTGTATGCATGCTGTACACTATTTACTAATCACATTGTGACCATTATAAAGAAAAATTAGTCAATTGGTAACCACCAATTAGTCAATTGGTAACCAACCACTCCATGCATTGTGATTGACAGTGGTTGTAAAACCCTATACACCTATTGTATATATAAATTAAACTCTAATTATAAAGATATTAGGTAATTTTAGGGGTACAATCACTTCATTATCTGTCTCTGCCCGTCAACAAACGAGAAATAAAATTACCCATTTATTTTACCTATGGGAACCGGTTTAACTATCCACCTTGTGCCATCAAAGATTTTATCTGCAGGTAGGTACCCATGTGTACATGTTTTTTTGGGAAGGGATCCTCTGAAGTTAACGCGGGAACGTGAGAGTAACGTTCCTGCGTTGGATTTATCAAGCCGTCTACAAACTGCCACGTGTCAATTTTCTCCCTTTGGTTATTTACTCCAAAGAAATGTAGAAAGCAGCAATTTAACATACACTCCAAAGAAATGTTGGTTTCTAGACGCTGCTCCCACTGTCGCCAACTGCCATTACCGCCCCTGTAGCTTCCACCCAGCAACCGCCGCACCACCGTCGGAGCCACCGCAGTCGCTTTACCCCTATAGCTCTCTTTGATGATTTATAACAAAATATGTCATTTTGCAAGGGCTTTTAACAAAAAAAAAATTGCAGGGGATTAAACCAAAACAGCTTATATTTGCAGGAGCCTAAAACATATTTAAGCCTAAGTAAAATAACTTGTGAATATTGAAAAATAGTTTCCATGAGCATGATTCGGGACCAACAGCTAAACATTGATCATTTCTATTTTCTACTCGATGCGTATGTTTGAGGTGAAATAAGGGATAGAGATAGGGAAGAGAGTGTAATGGAAGATATAATGATTTTTTCATATTTGGTTGAGGAGAGAAATGGGATAGAGGGAAATTGATGATTGTTTTAGTGTTTTTTGTAATCTCTCCAATTGTGGGAAGAAAGTGAGGACAAAAGACTTAAGAATTATGTTTTTACCATTTTACCCCCACTTTAATTACCCTCACTAATCAAATTAAATGATTAAAATAATTATTTAGCTAATTTAATTAAATAATTAAAATAAAGATTAAGTTAATTAAACTAGTGAATAACTTATATATTGTTTTTTTAGTTTAGGGGTGTTTTTTGTCTTTTCAAAAGCATCATTTCTCTCCTCTGTTTCTCTCCAACCAAACTAAGAGACACACCTCCCTCTCCCCTATTTCTCTTCTATTTCCCCTAAACCAAACAACACGCCTAATCTACTTTATTTCTCACCAATTTCTCTCTACCCTCTTTCTATTCTAGACCAAACACACCCTTAATAAACTTCATGCAATGTTTTAAAAACCGAACCAATAAGACTTCTAAGTCATGATTTTAACCACTTTAAACTGCTTGAACCTAGATAAAACCACAGTTGACACAATCAAATAGCTGAACCGAAGACGGCGTTGGATCATGGTTTAATCAATTGAATCACACGTTGGTTTGGTTTATTCTCCGTATAGGACTTATGGTGGGCACAAGATTACAAGTGCATCGAACTTTGCAAGTGCAAGCAAGAAACCATAATACTTCATTTGGAAGTTCTTACCACAAAGCTTTTGAAGTAAGCAGTAATTGATATTGATAATTATGTAAATTTCTGGATACAACTAAACAATAGGCTCGTTTGGATTAACAGTTTAATTAAACACTTATGACATGAGCACTTACTATATAAGTGCTTTTACATAAGCTGTTTATATAATAAATGATGAAATAATGTTAAAACTATTTTTCTATAAGCCATAAGCTATTTTCATAAGCTATCCTTTGGACCTTATGGAAATTAGTTAAAACAACTTATGAATATGCCATAAGCTGTTTCTATAAGCTCTCTCAAACAGTTTCACAAGTGTTTATGCCAGTAGATAAACCCAAATAAGCCGATCCAAACCAGCCCAATGTCTTCTTGGCAATATCTTTCATATAAGTCATCCCACACCTCCATTGTCTACATTCAAGAGCACTAGAAATCCCAAATATTCGGTTGCTTTCTTTAATAGTATAATTTAGGCTTAATTGCAGTTTTGGTCCCCCTATTATGACCAACTCACGATTTTGGTCCCTAAAGTTTTAATTTGGCGATTTTGATCCCCCTATTTTCCCAATTTGAAAAATCAAGGTCCCCCACCCCAATTTTGACTCAGTTGACTGACTTATCCTACGTGGCAGCCCACGTGGGCTGCCACGTAGGCACACCCCCCACCCCCCCCACCCCCACCCCCACCCTTCTTCTTCCTCGTGAACCCCCCTCCCCCCCACCACCGACCCCACCCCACCCCCCACCACCGACCCCACCCCACCCCCCACCACCGACCCCACCCCACCCCACCCCCCACCACCGACCCCACCCCACCCCAACCCCACCCCCCCTCCCCGTTGCTCCTCCCCCCCACCACCGACCCCACCCCCACCCTCCACTGTTTCCCCTCCCACCCCCCACCCCCACCCTTCACT
Organism: Astragalus membranaceus; assembly: GCA_039519185.1. NCBI lineage: Eukaryota > Viridiplantae > Streptophyta > Magnoliopsida > Fabales > Fabaceae > Astragalus > Astragalus membranaceus. The sequence continues at coordinate 78,191,359 of CM076850.1, read as the reverse complement.
GTTCCCCCTCTTCCCCCCACCCCACCGTGACCCCTCCCCACCCAGAGTTCGCAGAGAGAGAGAGAGAGAGAGAGAGAGAGAGAGAGAGACGCAGAGAGAGAGAGAGACGCAGAGAGAGAACGGAGAGCGAACGGCGAGCGAGAGCGAGCGGAGAACGGCGAGCGAGAGCGATCGGTGAGGAGGGGGGAGGTGCGAAGGGGAGGAGGGAGGTGCGAAGGGGAGGGGGAGGTGCGAAGGGGAGGAGGGGCGAAGGGGAGGGGGAGGTGCGAAGGGGAGGGGGGGCGAAGGGGAGGGGGAGGTGCGAAGGGGAGGGGGAGGTGCGAAGGGGAGGGGGGCGAAGGGGAGGGGAGGCGAGGGGAATCGGTGGGGTGGGGGGAAGAGGGGGAACAGTGGAGGGTGGGGGGTGGGGGTGGGAGGGGAAACAGTGAAGGGGGGAGGGGGGTTCACGAGGAAGAAGAAGGGTGGGGGTGGGGGGGTGGGGGGGTGTGCCTACGTGGCAGTCCACGTGGGCTGCCACGTAGGATAAGTCAGTCAACTGAGTCAAAATTGGGGTGGGGGACCTTGATTTTTCAAATTGGGAAAATAGGGGGACCAAAATCGCCAAATTAAAACTTTAGGGACCAAAATCGTGAGTTGGTCATAATAGGGGGACCAAAACTGCAATTAAGCCTATAATTTAAGAAAAACAGAAAAAGTTCAAACTTTACCACTCTACTCTAGGCAAATATTTCGCCATAGTTTACATATACAGAACCAAACTACAAAACAAAGTTACGCTATTCTTATTCTTAATAAAATACAGGCACTCAACTATGGGTCTCATCTCCATCATGCTCAATTTCTTCTGCATCCTCAAATCGTTGATCATTAATTTGAAGCTGCAATAAATTAACCAAAACTAAATAAGCAAATAGGCAAAAAGTGTACAAACAGGTAAAAACATGGTCTTCCCACTGCTTTAGAGTTGATCATATATGGGTGATAAGCACTAAATCATGTTGTTTATCCCCCTAAAGCCCAAACGGAATACTTGGCTATCTTGATTTTTTAACAAATTTCATAACTTTTCACAACAATATATCAAGCTCAAAGCCTTACAATGACTCATGCCAATCAGAATAGAATCATGGAAAAACCAATTTCGCCGAACTTCATGATAAATCACAAATTGCATCGTAGATAAATCTCGAGTAGCAAGTTAACCCTATATATATATATATATATATATATATATATATATATATATATATATATATATGACTACACTTCTATATAAATAAAGAAAATAATAAAACAAAAACTTCAGGTTTATGAATCTGTGATTGTGAATAGCATCCTAATAACTTAATACATATGAACTTGGCCTTGCCTATCCCTATGTCCCCTGGGGATACCTTGCGATACAGATTTCCAGTTCAACAGTTTTAACATTTAATTCAGGCCAATACAGGAAAAATTAAACTGCAAAAGTCTCGATGGGATAAACAGATCAAGAAAAATGAAATAAAAGCAAAACATCCAAAATGAAAAAGAGCACAACAAAGAACTAAGTAAAAGAAATAAACCAGCAAAATGTATAGGGAGGGTAGACATAACATAATAATGGCCATGTTCATAGTAACAATCAGTCTCAAGGAATATACAGAAAAATATACAACCCAAACTTCCAAAAGGCTGAGGATCATGTCATGTCAGAGTATCAGAATTCAAAATGCAGACAGAACGGATTCACTGCAGTCAAAGAATGATGCATTTAGTGCATTCAACAAATTAGAGCCAATTGATAAAGATTAGACCGCTCACATTCCTATCTCGACAAATCAGATTTAAAACACAAACTTGGAATGTGAGTCGTCCTAGACCTTCATTTAACAGCTCTTATTTCCTGATTGCAATGACAAGGATTGTCAAACGCGAGTCTACTTTGAACTCGTGGACTTGACTCGTGAATTTGATTCGTAAGCTCATAAGTGTTTATCTATTATTAAAGAAGCCTATAAATTGCATGAAATAATAAATAATATTAAATATACTAATGCAATAATAATTCAACATTCCCACTCCATAATAAAGCAAAGTAGCAAACCACAATAACAAAGTTTGCTAGTACATTATTAGATCGTACTACTCAATGACCGACCAAATCTTATGTAAATTCATAAAAACACAAGTTACTAAAGTAAATTTCAAAAGACAGGAGCTAATTTGACCAAACACTCATAATTTTTAGTCAAACACTTACTTTATTTTAGGGCTGACTAAAACAAAAAATAAATAATATTGAAAACGTAAAATAAACTTTGTAAATCCAACATATATTGCAGCACATACATAATTTAACCCAAGTAGCCGAAATATTGAACAGTAATTTCCATTCTAAAGCTAAGTCAGTATAAAATTATAGGCTCATAAACTCCCTAATAAAATTGAGAGTTTACCGATTTTATCAAAGTTTACTTGAACTCATACTAGTTTTCCAGAAAGAGAGTTTACATACGAGTCAACACGTTTTTGTTATCTAGGATCATAAACTCGTAAAAGGTTAAGAATTATATCAATAGTTTAACAACCATGCCGATAAATACACCGTTTTATGATTAAATAGAGGTCAGTAGATAAATAGATAGATAATTACAAGGTAATTAAACACCCTACCTCAAGTACTGTTCGAGCAAGGTCATGATGTCCATTAGAATGACCAAGACAGTTGGTTGGATTCTGAGAGATATAACCTTCATCCCCTGGAAAAGAAGAACAGGCTTATCAATAAATATATTAACTAGCACGTACCATAATAACAACAACCCAATTAATGTATTAGGAATTAGGAAATAAAAGCACACAATCAAACTTGCCAGCATCTTCATCTTCCATCTGTTCAGCACTGAAAATCCAATTATGCTCTTCTTCTTCTTCTCCCTCTACAATATCAAAATCAAGCTAGACAAGTCAAAAACATGAACAAAAACACACATTGCCTATATTCATAACAATACTGACCAGCATTTGGATCTGGATTAAGCTCCGCACATTCACAGAAAACTTGAAACAAAGTATCCACTGTAAAACAACGAAAACAAAATGTGAATCACATGCTACAAGAATTCTAAGTGGAAATCATCCATTTGTGAAAGAAAAAGATGATAACATACATTGAGTAGGATCAGATGGAATGAGCCTCATTTCTCTGATGTTGGATAAATCATTTACATGATTGGATTCTGAATCCGAGTCATCGGAATTGACATCCTCATCTCCTTCGGTTTCAATCTTGATGAAGAAACAAGAAGTAGAATAAATAAATAAATGAATAAATAAATAAAAGATACAGAATTACTTAGTTTAAGGAGGGATGTGGTTGACTTGGGGTCGAAAAAACATGTCTTCATGTTTATCTCTCATCTATTACACTTACATTTTATCTCATTTTTTCTCTCGGCCAAAAAAGCATAAAATAAAGGCATAGATTCAGTGACTTATGGCCGAAAAAGACATGTTTTTACGTCTATTTCTCATCTATCACTCTCACATTTAATCTCATTTTTTCTCTCAGCCGAAAAAACATAAATTAAAGGCATAGACTCTGAAAGTCACTGAATTTAAATCGATTGGGTTTTCTATCTCTCATCTAATACTGCCTCACAGCTTATCACGTTTTTTCCATCATCTTTCTCTCTGCTGAAAAACCATAAGTTAAAGGCATAGACTCTGAAAGTCACTAAATTCAAATCTAAATTCAAATCATTTGTGTTTTAGGTATTACCTGGGTGTAAAGGCAGGGAACGGGATAGGCTTCAGGGTCTCTGGAAACGGCATGAAGTGAAATAGATAAGAAATCAACTGCATATCCTTTGGAATTGTCCACATCACTCACCCAAATCACTTGCCTGCAAGAGTAAGAACAACAATGTCAGTAACAAACAGCGCAAGAAGAATAATTATGAGAGAATTGTGTGTGTGAGAGAGAGCGTACTTGGTAGTAATATAGAGAGTGCCGGGGGATTGGCGAGGAAGATTGGCGAGTGCTATGTCGACACCGTGTTGAACGCGCATCAATTCTTCGCCATTCTCTCTGTCAATTACTGGTTCTCCGCTTACCTCTCTCACGCCTAATCCCATTTCTTCTCTGTTCTCTCTATGCGAAATCTTTGCTTCGGAACTCGGTCTAGGGTTTTCTAGCGGTTTTGCTTTTTTATTTTGACAAAATAGGGGTTTTGCTTTGCTCAACAGATTGAGTTATTTAATCGTAATGAGTTGATTTTTTAATTTTTTTTATTGGTCTTTAAGTTATAAAATGTTTACATTGTTAGCTTTTTTAATTTTCATTTTCTTAATTTTCATTCTACTCTGTAAAAAAAAATCTATGTGGCAGTTAAGTGTTTATGCGTATGTGGCGGGTCCAATATGTATTTTTAATCGGACTCATTATTATTTTATTTTTTATTTTTTAAACCGAAAATGTCATCTTGTACACCCGCAGCAGAAAGCGAGTCAAAACAGAATCGGTTCATACTCGATTCGATCTCATAATCTAGGCAACCAAAATGCATGATTTCCAGGTATGGTATTCGTTGATCATCAACTAAGAGAAGCCCCAAGAAAATTTCGTAAATGATTCAACAACTTTTGGGGAATTTCAGATTCGAGGGTACACGAATGTGGTGGAGAACACCACCCCAAAAAAATGCAATGTACGTCTTGAGTTGAGTTGTCTCATTTACCATCGAATCCAAGATAGTGAGTGACACACATTTCGTTCCAAGTGTTTAAACAAGACTTTCATTTTCCTTTCTTTAATTTTCAGTTGCAAGAGAAACTGAGAACTGGTAAAGTAGGGGGAAAATGGATAAAGCTCTCACTAAACTAGGCAGCTTTTGGATTCCAAGAAAGCCAAGCAAGAGATTTCCAACATTACCGACGATATATCCGTATGACCACCGCTCTACCTTTTTCTGTTTTCTTTAAATCTCGATTTTCTGATTTATTTTGATTTTCTGCCTTCATCTGAAATTTGAGATTTTTTTTATTTTTAATCAAATATTAAATACAAAATTATCAGTCGGATTAAAAAAAATACACATAGGACCTCCACATAAGTAATTAACTGCCACATAGACTTTTTTTTAACAAAATTGGATGGAAAATTAAAAAAATGCTAACGGTGTAAACATTTTGTAACTTAAAAGACTTAAGGGGTATGAAAAAAACTTAATGCAATGTTTGGATGAGGAAAGAAAGTGAAAGGAAAGAATGTTAAAAGAATGAAAGTGGGAAGAAAATAAGAGGAAAGTGAGATGAGTTTTCAGTTGTTTGGAATGAAAGAAAGTCAGAAAAGAAGTGAAAGTGGGCTTCTCTTTCAACTTTCTGCTCGACTGAGAGATGAAAGGATTTTCACATGGGTCCCACTTGAAATTTTCTTTCCTTCCCTTTTTGCAGGTGATCCAAACAATGGAAAGTGAATCTTTCCGCTCTCTTTCTCTCCACTCCCAATCAGTCTAGTTCCTGACATTTTATGGGCCTTAGACAAATTGTGAGAAAATGACCCCCTTACATAACTATTTTTTAATTTGAAAATATTTCAATAAAAGACAAAAAAAATAACTTATTTCATTTAACATAACACACTTTAGTACATAATAATAGTTTTACAAAATATCAAAAAACTTGGCTGTGGGTTTTTTTCTAGATTGTAAATGGGTTTGGATGAGAAGGACAATGAAGCGGCAACGGTGATCTGCAGAGATGTTTTCACGATTTTGACGATTTTGAGAGTTTTCTCTAAATTTATTTTTGGGAAGAGAAATAGTCAGCATAGGCTTTTCTTGGACATTTTTTACTTAATTTTTTTTATAACAATAGTATAGTTTAAGCTTAGTATAAATTTTTTTGGGCCCCCCAAAAAATATGGGCCTAGGCGGTTGCAGCCCTGGCCTAGGCCCATGGCCGTCCTTCCCAAACTTTTCCTCTTCTTTCCTTTAAACCAAACACAATGTAAAATAGATAGTATATGTTTGACCAAAAAAAAAAATAGATAGTATATGTCTGATATAATAATCATAAACAGTCTTTGTCAAAAAAAAATAATCATAAACAGTATATATAAATGTAAAAACGGAACAGGTTCGAAAAAGATGGAAAATGCATGTTGGAAGGCTCACGTGACTAGTCAGAAGCAAATTATTAACTGATGTTTAATAAAACACTTGGGTGCAGGGGCTAATTTGTAGTTTTAGCATTTTGAAACTCCAACCCCAGCTTTCCTTGCAATTTGGAAGGAAAGACATTTTAACGTAGGAACCACCCAAATCTCGTTTGATTCGTTTTCTATTAACAAATGATTAATCTCCGCAATTTCGCATCGGCCTTTACATAGTTTGTTCATTGTGGGAATCGAACGTGTTATGATAATTAGAATTTCTACTTTTTACACCTCCTCCAAGGCCCAATTGTTGAAAGGCCCATTCAATTCATTAAAGTCCATTCTTCAATGGCCAATATCACTCTGCAAGATCGGACGGCCCAAATCGACCACAGCAAACACCACTCAAAATCTATAAATACAGCATTCAATGCTCATTAAATGGTAAGCACTTTTTCCAACAAAATACTCATTCACTCAAATACTAACTTGAGCGTCAGAGTGTTATTGCAGGGCCAACATCGGACATCTCAAGATCGAACAACATCGGACATCTCAAGATCGAACAACATCGGACATCTCAATATCGAACAACATCGGACATCTCAAGATCGCACGAGATCGAAACATCTCAAGACCTGAAGATAGAAACAGAATCAAGGATAAAACATCTACTAACTGCATAATACCAATCACTAAGATCGGAAGCACAGTACCGAACATTGGCGACCACAGTGGGAGAATCAATACCCTATTTTCTCACCATCTCCTTGGTCTTAAAAAAATTGCACCAACGCGCCGTTCAAGACCGGCTAGTCCCATAGCCGGACCCGAGGTCGGTCCTCAACAAACCCCTGAAGGCCACGTCCAGGAACTCACAAATTCATCACAAGTTCGAAACCGATATCCCAACACAGGTCCGCCCCGGATACATTCGAGCACAGATGAAGCAAGCTTACCACCTCCTCCTCAATTGTTTCCAATTTTGACCGACGTGGTTCAACAACTCGTTCAGCTACTAGCTCGACAGGAAGCCGTAAACGAAGAAAGAAGTAACTGTTTCACTAACCTCGAAGCCGAAGTAGCAAGACTCCAAGCACGGAACGTTCCGGACCAAGAATCGACCGGGCAGGACTCCCTTGAGAAAAGAAACCCAACTCGAAGGAGACTCTTTCGTCGATCACCCCCTAGGAGAAAGCTCAATCATCGTTCTCCCCCACGCCGTCATCGAGGGAATGGTTCCCGTTCTCCTCCGGCTCGACAATATAACGATCTCGACGATCCTCAATCTTCCCCATGCCGTCACCGAGGGAATGGTTCCCGTTCTCCGCCGGCTCGACAATATGACGATCTCGACGATCCTCATTCTCCCCCACGCCGTCATCGAGGGAATGGTTCCCGTTCTCCTCCGGATCGACAGCATGACGATCTAGACGATCCTCATTCTCCCCCACGCCGTCACCGAGGGAATGGTTCCCGTTCTCCTCCGGCTCGACGTTATGACGATCTTGAAGGCTCGAATAACCCCCCTCAACATCATCTACACTGGGACTCAACCTCGCCAAGACGACGTTCAATAAGCCATGACAACATTCAAAACAATCAACCTCGACGATACGGACGTCCCGATCCTCATTACGGACGTCAACCACAATCTTGGGCGAGTCAACCTAGGCGAAAAGGTCCATTCACAAAAGCAATCGATAACTTCTGAGTTCCACGATATCTTGAAAAACCACCTGGAAGACTGAAGACTTACGACGGAACGGGCGACCCCGACACGCATCTCGGTCAGTTTGACACGACCATGCAGTACCGAAATGTACCGATGGAAATGAAATGCCGAATATTCCCATTAACCCTGGACAAAATGGCCTCTGAATGGTTTCGGACTTTAAGATCGAACACCATTTCCTCTTGGGACCAATTAGCGAAACACTTCTCGGTACACTTTGCCCATTCCAAAAGCAAACCCAAAAACAAGAATGTTTTAGCATCTATCATCCAGAGGGAAAACGAGCCCCTGAGAGAATACATAGAGCGATTCAACAACGAAGCTCTTCAGGTTCGACAGCTAGACGACGCTTTTCGAATCTTCCTCATGGCTCAAGGTCTATTTCCTGGAAGCCCGTTCCGAAAGCATATTAACACCTGGGAACCTAACACCCTACAAGAGTTCCTTGAGCTATCCCAGTGTTTCATCAATGAAGAGGAAAATTTCAAAATCGACAAAGCATCATCACATGCAGAACCATCAAAACACCGCATCGAGGTCGATCCTCGAAAGACTTCGTGGAACGTCGGTAAGAAAAATCGTCACCAGGTATATACTGAACTCAACGTCTCCAACGCCCAATTATTGGGGGAATGTTGGAACGTCGAGTTCAGGGACGTCAAACCTCCCAGATCCCTACCTATCCGACCTAGACAAAAGGCTAACAAATACTGCCGATACCACAGAAGCAATGGCCATGACACAAACCATTGCAATGCCCTGAAGGATGACATTGAAGATTTGATAAAACGAGGAAAACTATCTTCCTATGTCAAAAGGGAGGGAGGACGATCTGACGATGTCAGAAAAGAGAGAAATGAAGATCCTAGAACAAAAGGAAAAGAAGTGATCGAGCCAGACCACGATGAATTGAATAAAAGATCAAAAGGACACTCGATTATAATGATGATAACAGGAGGATTCGATCATGAAGGATCCGGAAAATCAATGAAAAGAAAGTGGAAGGAACTGTTAAGCATAGCTTCGACGTCGGCAACCCCGACCAAGACAAATCGACCTCCATTATCTTTCAGCGATGACGACCTTATAAACGGGAAAGCTAACAAACACGTACCTCTCTTAATCTCGGCGGTTATAGCCAATAAAGAGGTACGTAGGATCTTGGTCGACCAAGGAAGCTCATCAGACATCCTTTTTGTCGATCTTCTAAACAAAATGGGGATCGACAAAGAGGAACTCACCCCTTATAGAGGAACGGCCTTGTCCGGTTTTAACGGATCTCGAACCAAACCCCTTGGGCATTTGGAGCTAATGGTTACTTATGGAACCGAACCAATGGTTCGGACCGTCAAAACCAAGTTCCTCATCTTACCTTGTGAGTCCATATACAACGGTATTATAGGAAGACCGACCTTAGGCAGGCTCGGGGCGGTTACCTCCACCACACACTTAAAGATGAAGTTCCACTCTCTCTGCAACAGAGTTATCACTTTGAACTCCGACTTAGAGTCTGCTTTCAGGTGTTTCTTCTTATGGACGAAGACCGAACGGAAGGCTTCGGAGCAAGAAGGGGTTCCCCCTTCAGAAGAGCTGTCGATTCCCAATCAAGCTAAAGATAGATCGACTGAAGTTAATACCACTAACATAGAGACCGGATGCGATCCGAAAGACAAAAATGAAAAAGATGTTGATGAGCTAACCAAAGAGCTCAAACGAAAAATTAAAAGACAAGAGCCTGACGGAAAGTTCATCGAAATACAGCTCGGATTAGACCCTTCCCAAACTGTCAAAATAGGGATCGACCCACCAGAAGAGGTTAAGATCGATTTGACCAGATGTCTTCACGACTTCAAAGACATCTTCGCTTGGTCGGCAGAAGACATGCCTGGGATCCCACCAGAGGTCGCTTGCCATCGGCTCGCAATTAACCCAGAAGCCAAATGGATCGCCCAAAGAAAGCGGGCTCAAAGCAGGGAGAAAGCCATTGCTGCTGCCAAAGCAGTAGACGATCTCATCAAAGCAAACTTCATCTCCGAGGTTAAATACATGACCTGGTTATCAAACCCGGTCCTGGTAAAGAAAAGTAACGGAAAATGGCGTATGTGCGTCGATTACACCGATCTTAATAAAGCTTGTCCAAAGGATGCTTTTCCGGTTCCCAGCATCGATCGGTTGGTCGACAACGTCTCCGGTTTTCAGTTATTATCCTTTATGGACGCATACTCCGAATACAACCAGATCGCCATGTTTCCCCCAGATCAAGAAAAAACTGCCTTCATCACCGACCGAGGTAACTTCGCGTACCGTGTCATGCCATTTGGGTTGAAAAACGCAGGAGCGACTTATCAAAGAATGATGAACAAAGTGTTCCAAAACCAAATCGGCAAGAGCGTAGAAGTTTACCTCGACGATATGATTGCCAAGAGCCGAAGTGACGACGAGCATATAAACGATCTAAGAACAATTTTTTATGAGGTTCGAAAAAATAGAATGAGGTTGAACCCAGAGAAATGTACATTCGGAGTTCGAGCAGGAAAATTCTTGGGTTTTTTCTTAACAGAAAGAGGAATCGAGGCAAACCCTGATAAATGTCGATCCGTCACAGAAATGCGAACTCTGACATCCAAGAAAGAAGTACAAAAATTTAATGGCATGATAGCTGCTCTATCTCGTTTCATATCTAATGCAGCATTCAAATCTCTGCCACTGTTCAAAATCCTCAAAAAAGAAGAAAGAGATTTCGAATGGACACCAGAACAAGATGAAGCTTTAAAACAACTCAAGAAATCTCTCTCCGAGCCTCCAATATTAACTTGACCAAACGAGGGGGAAACCCTGTATCTATATCTGGCAGTCTCGGAGGAAGCTTTAGCTGCCGTTCTGGTGCACGAGCTAGAAACCGAACAAAGCCCGGTCTACTTCGCAAGCAAGGCTCTACACGGAGCTGAGAGTCGTTATCAGAAGGTCGAAAAGATCGCCCTGGCTCTCGTCGTCGCAGCTCGACGCTTCCGAGCCTATTTTGTCGCTCACCAGGTGGTCGTCCGGGCTAACTACCCCATCAGACAAATACTCCATAGACCCGATCTTGCTGGAAGAATGATTAAATGGGCTGTGGAACTCTCAGAATTCAGAATTAAATATGAAGCTCGAACAGCACTAAAGGCACAAGTTTTGGTGGACTTCATGGCCGAGATGACCCCTGCTAACATCGAACCCGATGTATGGATCCTATATGTCGATGGATCCTCAAACCCAAAAGGAAGTGGCGCTGGAATCATGCTAGAAAGCCCAACAGGGATCATCATCGAAGTTTCCCTAACTTTCGGTTTCCCAACCTCGAACAACCAAGCAGAATACAAGGCTTGCATCGTCGGACTGCGCCTGGCAATTGACCTCCAAGTTCCGCAAATAAAATTACATACCGACTCTCTCTTGGTGGTCTCCCAGATCAGAAACCAATACGAGACAAAAGAATCGATCTTGCAAAAATACCTACTTCGGGTACGGTCGCTATTGGCTAAATTTTAAGCGAGCGAGGTAATTCATGTGCCAAGAACGCAAAACCAACGAGCTGACATCCTCGCCAAACTCGCAAGCACAAAAACCCCAGGGAACCAGAGGACGACCATCCAAGAAACACTCCACAAACCCAGTGTGTCTCTCGAGCCTCTGTTTAACTCGACCATCTGCATGCTCGAAGAAACTGACAGCTGGATCACTCCAATTTTGGAATACATCGTCACGGGAGCTGAACGCCTAGACAAAAACGATGCTAAATACATCAGGAGAAGGGCTTCGGCTCTTTCAGTCGTCAATGGAACGCTTTACAAAAGAAGCCTCTCTTCCCCATTAATAAAATGCGTTGAGGGAGAGGAAGCAGCCTATGTCTTGGCAGAAATTCACGAAGGAATCTGCGGCCAGCACATGGGAGCTCGGTCTTTAGCTCGAAAAGCTCTTCGAGCCGGATATTACTGGCCGACCATGGCAGGCGATGCTAGTGACCATGTAAAGAAATGTAAAAAATGCAAAACCACGCCAACGTCCACATAGCTCCCCCCACCGATCTCACGAGCTTATCCTCCACATGGCCCTTCGCATGGTGGGGAATGGACCTGCTCGGACCGTTCTCAAAAGCACCGGGACAAGTCAAATTCTTGATCGTCGCCGTAGACTACTTCAGCAAATGGATAGAAGCGGAACCCTTGGCTGCCATCACTGCAAAAAACTGCATAAAATTTTTCAGAAAAAACATTATGAGCAGGTTCGGGATCCCCGAGGTAGTAGTAACTGATAACAGAACTCAATTCACAAATACAGGATTTCGAAAGCTAATGCTCGAGCTAAAAATCAAACACCATTTTACTTCAGTAGAACACCCTCAAACCAACGGACAAGCAGAGGCGGCGAACAAAGTAATACTGAACGGACTAAAGCGACGTCTGGACGATGCTAAAGGAAACTGGGTGGAAGTATTGCCTTACGTCCTCTGGGGATATAGGACCACCCCCCAAAGCTCCACTGGAGAAACGCCTTTTAGGCTCTCCTACGGCAGCGAGGTGGTCATTCCTGTCGAGATTGGCGAACTTAGCTGGAGAACGGCAAATCCTAAAACTCAAAGCAATAACGACCAAGCCTTAAGAGAAGAACTCGACCTCATCGATGAAATCTGAGGTCGGGCTTCACTTCGAGAAGCAATCATCAAACAAGGAGTAGCAACCAGGTACAACACCAAAGTCGTTCACAGAGATTTCGATCCAGGTGATCTAGTGCTCAGAAGAGCTGATGTCGGTCAGAAAAATGCCTCCCAAGGAAAGCTCGCGGCCCGAACTGGGAAGAACCTTACCGAATTTTGTTTAAAACCGGTACGGGAGCTTTTAAATTGGAGACCCTCCAAAGAAGAAAGATTGAGAGAACTTGGAACGCAACAAAGTTGAAAAGTTATTATCTTTAGAAAGAAATCATGTACTCCGACCTTATGTAAACACGAAACGAGTTATTTATAAAGAAGAAGGTAACCTTTCAATTGTTTTCAACAAAAAACTCAGCGAGCTTATCGAGGTTCTCACCAAGTTTCCACACATTCTTGATTTCATCAAACAGAATGTACGGACCAAAATTCCCTCTACGAGGAAACAGCTGGGACCGATCTTAGATGATCTCCCCGAGCGACCACCCAAGGTTGCAAACTCTTTGAGAAACAGTTAAATCCGAGCCGAGTCTCAGTAAACTATCTCAAAGAGACCAGGTCTTCGAGGATCGAAACGTCCTAAGAACGACCATCGGCCACAGCTGCCGATACCCCTATAGGGCGAGTTAAATCTGGGCCGAGTCCTAGTAAACTGTCCTATAGGCTCGAACCCGGTAAATCGAGTTCTTCATTTACCAACGTTCTTACATCATACATGACATGCAGAATTAAAAAAGCATTCATAAAACTCATAAACGAGTTCCGAAAATAAACTCTACAAAAACGACATACATGACATGCAGAATTTAAAAAGCATTCATTAAGCTCGTAACAGGGTTTAAAAGATAAAGATCTGATGAAACGTGTTCCAAAAATTACAAACATCTCGGATATAACCGAGCCCTCAAAAAAGATCCTAAATTACATATCAAAGTTCTGGATCTATGCAAAACCTACACGGATAAAAGAATATACCCAGAACTTCTGCAAAAAAAAACACACTTAAAACATCAAGCAGTAGGGGTCGGAAAGATGACGGTCTTCTCTTCAGTTTGAGCGTCGATCTTAACAATCTGACCCTCCTCGACCTCATGATCAGCATCAATAATCGCCCGATCCAAATGGATAGAAGGATTGACCAAAGCAACTTGCTGAAGGGCACACTCAAAACCTTCCCTGTACAGCTCGATTGCAGAGTTTGCGGCTTCACGAGCTTCCTTCGTAGCTTCATTAGCAATTCTCGCAGCCTCCTTAGCATTTTTTTTCTACTCTGTTGAAGGGCTGCTTGGAGCTCTGCAATTCGAGCTTCAGGATCGCTGCTGGTGCCGACCCCTGCCTCAGAGGCCTTTCTCAGATCGTCTTCTAGAACGACGATTCGATGCTCCAAACTTCTAATTTTTTGATTAGCCTCGGCCACCTGCTCCTCCAGACCTCTCTCCTTTTCTTCAAGATCCCTCACCCGAGCCTCCTTCTCTTCAAGCTCCTTCACACGAGCCTCTGCGAACTCGGCCCGACGTATGATTTCCCCCTGTCCTTCTTTCAAAGTTTGAAGCTCTTGCTTGGTTCGAGCCAACTCTTTTGATTTCAAGGACATGTCTTCCATAAGCTTCACCCTTTTTGATTTCTCGAGCTCCAACAAATCTGCAAACACGAAATAAAGAAAAAATCAAGCTGAGGGAAAAGTCATAAAAGCAAAATCAGCAAAAAACAAACAACATGAAAACACATACCTTTAGCCCGTTTCTCATATTTTCTCTCGATCTTGTGAACCTTGCCCAGGTTTACCAAAATCTGAACTGATGCTCCAACAGGATCCTCCCGCCACTGAGCATAGTTTTGCTCCAGGAAACTCTCCTCTAAAGGAACGGCCTTGTTTTTGTGTTTTGGTCTCCTCGAGGTTTTACTCATTTTCTCCGGTCTTGATTCACCGCCAGCATCGGTCCGCACCCTCTTCACTGAAGGCCCTGCACCAGTATCGTGAGCAGCTGTGGGAGGAGAACCGGAGACAAGATCGATCCGATCATGGGCAAGATCCTCCTGCGTGACGGTGTTGATCGGAGAAGCAGGAATAGCCGTTCCGGCGGCGATCTCAGTTTGGGGAGACGTCGGAACCGGAGCACCCTCTTCTTCAACATCGCCAGGAATGTCAACACTCTTCATCGCCAATGCCTTCATCGCAGCGAGCTTCCTTGGGGCCATGGTATCTAAAAAATAAAGAAAACTGGGTTATGCAACTTACAATCAAAATCGAAATACACAAAATTCGACCCTAGAAAGACAAACTACCTAAAACGAGTTGCACTCGTCTTCGTTTTCCAGTCTGAACTATCTTAGCCGCAGGGATACCCTGATACTTATGTTTTGAAAACGGAATGCTCTTAGAAATAAATATCAGGATTCTCTTGGTAAGAAGATCGTCAGCACTTAGTCGATCCTCACCCACAGAAAAAGAATGGGTAGATCGTTCAAAATGGCCCTGACTCCAACCAATAGGAAATTTGGTGGACACCAAAGTCTGACCATCCTCGCTAAGCTTTCCTACTTTCTCAATCGCTTCATCGGTCACCGGCTCGACCCAATAATACAACTCCTTCCAATTTCCCCTCAGTGAGTCCGCATAGGCCTTAAAAACCTTGGCCCCTCGCCTCGAGCGAAGACTGACGTGCTCACGACCGGACTTGTTTTCGCTACTGTTCCAGTTAATCTCAAACAAGTGGAAGAAGAGCAACGGTGAGACCGGTCTCTCCAAATGAATGCACATTAATTCATAGGCTCGAACGAAAGCCCATGCATTTGGATGTAATTGGGAAGGCGCTACATCTAAACTCGCCAAAACCGTCTGCTCAAACCAGGTAAAAGGAGGCCGGATATTCATTTTGTTGATCAGCATATGGTACAAGGTAAACTTGAGCTCTCCGGGCCATAAAGCCACATGCTCTCCTTTCTTCATACCCTCAATCCTCCAAACTCGCTTCGAGCGCCCAGAAGCCTTCCTGCCGACCATCTCCAAATTAAAGCCATACTGGTACAGCGATTCGATCTCCATAATATTTCTAGAAACCCAATCATATTGAGAGACCTCTCGTACCGGTACGTCGAGGTCCCCACAGCCAGTACTCGAATAACCATCAATAGAAGCAGCAGAAGCTTGACTGGAACTTGGTTGACTCGAAGGGCGAGATTCAGCTTGTTTTCCAGCATCACCTCGATCGGACCCATCAGCAGGGTCGGAACTTGTCCCGAGGTCGACCTCGGAACCCTCTGATTCCTCCAGTTTGATTTCCTCATCAGACTCAGAGGTAATGGTCATCACATCCACCAAACGATTCTCCTCCATATCTTCAGGAGCATCCTCGTTTGGCTCAATAGCATCGCTCACAGGAGAAGAGCTTTCCCCTTCAAAATTGTCTTCCGCCTTATCACTCATAGGGACAGAAGCCGAATGCTCTTGCACATCAGGAGCGGCAACTTCAAGAGGATCGGTATGAACTTCAGGAATTTCGCCACCAGAGGCCATCACGTTCGTAAACTCCTTACAATACTGAGTAACGTCTCTCCGAGTTTGTTTTGTCCTCGCCAGGTCGAATCTGCAGAAATGGGGGACGAAATGCCAAGGTTAGGATCGAAAATGGGTTCGCGAGCAAATCGAAACCCGACCTGACGACCCCCATTCTGAGATCATAAAGGACTGGGGGAGGTCCAGGCACAACAAAAAGAATAGGAAAGACAATCAAAAAAGAAACTAACCTCGGAACGGAGCTGTGAATTTGATCGTGTCTGTGAAGAATGCAGTTTCCAATCTACAGAAACCGACCTTAAAGTGCTTCAAAACTCTCCAAACTCGTTTTGCTCGAAAAAGAAGCTCGGGAGCTCTCGAGGATCGACAATCCAAAACAAATAAACGCCAAGCAACAAATGAAAAGGTGAGACCCTTTATTTATAGTAAGGCGGAATTAATGGGCTTGGGCCGGGAAGTCGAAACGTCACGTCCAATCAAGGTCCATTAGGTTCGCACGCTAAAAAATAAAGCGTCACCATCATGCGCCGCCACTGCAAAATCACGCCTTGTCAGAAACAGTAAAAATGGCACTGATTCCAAAGCAGCACTGATTCCAAAGCAGCACTGATTCCAAGAAACTGTCTGCCTCACTCAGAAGCTCGGTTGATTCCAAAATAACTGTCTACCTCGCTCAGAAGCTCGACGGTTATTTAACATCGATCAAAATTTCAAGCTCGACATCAGCTCAAGACCAAAGAAATTTCTACTCAAGGAAGACGAAAATGCGAGGCTACATCGCCTTATCAAGTCAAGATCGCTTCTCAAGCGACCAGACTTAGGGGGCCACTGTTATGGTAATTAGAATTTCTACTTTTTACACCTCCTCCAAGGCCCAATTGTTGAAAGGCCCATTCAATTCATTAAAGTCCATTCTTCAATGGCCAAGATCACTCTGCAAGATCGGACGGCCCAAATCGACCACAGCAAACACCACTCAAAATCTATAAATACAGCATTCAATGCTCATTAAATGGTAAGCACTTTTTCCAACAAAATACTCATTCACTCAAATACTGACTTGAGCGTCGGAGTGTTATTGCAGGGCCAACATCAGACATCTCAAGATCGAACAACATCCACTAGTGCAAAAAAGGGATTTAAAGTCAGGCGCCCGCTTGACTTTTTTTAAGTCGACTTTGTATGTAAGGAGTTTTAAAGTCAAGCGATAGCCTGACTTCGTATGTCTGATTTAAAGTCAAGCATTTATTATTGCCTGACTTCGTAAGTATGATTTAAAGTCAAGCATGTATTATTGCCTGACTTCGTAAGTATGTTTTAAAGTCAAACATTTATGGCCTGACTTCGTATGTCTGATTTAAAGTCATGCATTTATTATTGTCTGACTTCGTAAGTATGATTTAAAGTCAAGCATGTATTATTGTCTGACTTCGTAAGTATGTTTTAAAGTCAAGCATTTATGGCCTGACTTCGTAAGTTTTTTTTTTTCAAATCTATACTTTAGTCAGGCATTATTGCGCATGACTTTATAAGTTTTTTTTTTCAAATTTTGATTTAATCTCCTACATACACCCTGGTTATACGATTTTGGTCCTTCTCCTAGCAAAACCAGCAAATAAAATTCTACACTTAAATTCATCACATTCTACTTTAAGTACATCCAAAACTAAAATTCATCACTTTTAAGTAGAATTCTACACTAAGTACAAAATACATCCAAAGCTAAATTACATTAAAGCTAAGTACATCCGAATAGAATTCTACACTTAAATTCTACATTAAAGCTAAGAATACTGATATCATACTGGGAATTCCGGAACGAGGGAATTGGAGAAATGCTTGCACCCATTGCAATTTCACTATTGATCTGGATAAATCCTGAGCAAAGAAGATTGTTGCAGCCAGTAGCTTGATATGCATCAGTCTGCAACATCCAGAAAATGAGTTTAACAAAATGGAATACTCTTCAACTTACATAAGATAGGAATACAAAAAATGAAAACCATACACACAAAACTAAGCATGCTTAGAAGAATATAGAGGTTTACCGTCCAGTAGGTGAAAAGCCGTGTATTGTTATCGCCATATAAATCTGGACTAACCTGTTAATCATGCATATACAAACATTAGATTTTGCAGGAAAAACAAGGATTTCAAAATCAAAATCAGATACTTGGTTTCGAGATTCTTCGTAGTACCTGCCAGCTAGCTTCAATGCTGTTAAGGTCTTGACCAAAAGTGCCACCTAATATCCAAAGCTGAGACAAGCTGAACTCATTAGCTTGTTGTATCTTTGGTTCCCAAACATTTATAGTAGCTTTTGCTCCATAGTACTTATCTCCTTCAACATATGCTATTGCATGCTAATAAGACAAACACAAGCACAAACAAAAAAATTAGACCATCAGAAGAAACAAGAAAAGCTTGGTAACACTAAATTTGTGTCTACATGTCTGTTTTCATGTTGTGTCCGTGACCGTGTTAATAGCGGAACAATTTATTACCTGATGACCACTCTGGTTAATTAGATCAGGTTCTGCTGATCTTGGTTTAGGGATTGACTGATGCTTCTTCCTTCCATACCTTTTGACTGAACTTGCTCTCAGAACATCTTCCTTTGTTCTTCTGATAGGTATTGTGTCAGCAGGACATTTACCATTAGAATGCCATAGTTGAGTGATTGGAGTAGTGGTGTTTTCTTTGTTCTCAGCTAACTTGTTCTCATCAAAAATCCCTTCAGGATGGAAATTTGGTCTCATCTAATGAACCAAAAGCATAAAGTTAGAGTGAAAAAAAAAACACTTCAAAAATTGGAAAAAAAATACAGATCTTGAATGAAGAAAATGGACCTGGATTTCGTGATCTTTGAGAAAAGGATGGTCAAAAGCTCGCTGCTTAGAAACAGGCACACAATGTATTATATCCCCATCTGGACTCTGCAACATAAACAATATCATTTCATATCATTAACATCTGAAATACTATATAAACAAAATTAAAAGTAAAAAATCAATCTTGTTAGTATCTTTCTACTTTATAAAAAAATCAGCAACTGATTAAAAAATAAGGAAAATGAAAGCAAATCATTACTCAATTCTTTCTTACAGTACTTTCTCATTACAGCTTGAAAATGCTAATCAATAATCACATCAATAGGGCTATGTAGGTAAGAAAAATAAAGAAAAAATGACATGGCTTATGAAATCAGACCATGAACACAAAAGATCTACATTTTATAAAACAACAAAGAGAAAACATATGACATAAAACTTGGAATGTTGCTCGAATAAATTGAGCTAGTGACAGCTAAAAAGAAAAATTAGCAACCATTAAGGTTCAGTAGCTTCAAGGCCTACTTTAACACCAGAGTTTTCTCGCCTTAAATGTCCTGTCTATTTAGACATTGTGGACAAGTTTTCCATGAACATTAACTCAGAGTTTTCTGTTTTATATGAATCTTATTCTAAAAAGAGAAAGCGGAAATAGAGAATAAGATGGAAACTGAATTTGAAACAAGAAAGACCCACTAATTATGCATCTTTACCATTATTCAAACATTCTAATTCCAAGTTTCTGCAAATAAGTTTCAATTAGCACTGTAAGTAAAACTTCAAGATTCATACAAAACACTTAAAGAAAAGTTATTCAAAGTAAGATTCATATACCAAACATAAAAAACACTAACCAAACATTCAAAACTCTAACCAAACATTTTAAAATCAAAGCTCAAGCAAACCCTAGAAAAAAGTACCTCAATGGAGTGATTTCCTTCTGCGATTTCAGTTCAGTATTCTGTCCTGTTCTTCTTCTTCCTTTGTTCTTCTTCCTTTGTTTTATTTTCTTCATATTCAATGTTGTCACGAGAGCAACGGGATAGTTGACCACATGTGACTTCTAGGACAAGAAACTCTTTTTTCTTCTTAGAACTATCACAAGACAATTGTTCCCCAGTTAGTGAAAAACCATGCTCAGGAAGGCTAGACAAAGATCCTTTTTAAAAGAAATAATTGCTTAAACCGAGCTGAACAAAACACAAATACTTATCTAATCAACTATCATAAATTTTCTTTTAAAAGTGTTCCTTATAATTAAGCAAAAGGATAGGATTGAATAAAGAGTTTTGTGACTGTTTTTATTGTGCCTCTTATCTCTTTATTGCAGCTCATACCAAACACTGGATGCTGCTGTGCTGATTGATAAAAAAACACAAGGAAATGCAACACAAAAATAGGTGCTTTTGGCACACTACTTTTGTTGAAACAAATTAGCTCCAGTAGTCTTGTAAGACTTATTCATAGTACCTGTGTGGAAAATCAAACAAATCACCCCCACAAAATCCAGCAGTCATTGCAGCTTTCGCAATCAATACACGCTGATCAGTATTTTCAGGATACACTTGAAATACTGCTCTAGCACCATTTTTCAAGCAACTGTATAAAGATGTAAATTTATTGTGACAGACTTTCCTAAATTTATTGCCAAGCCTTTCCTGAAATTAGTTTTAGTTTCTTGTGAAAATGATAAAATAGACACTAAGACAAGTTAATACATGTAAGAATGCTTTTTACCATATAAAATTCCAGGAAAAGGTGCATAAAGCCTGGAGCATTTTTTAAAAGAAAATGCACCAGAACTGAACTTTCTACACTGGGAAGAATCATCTCAACATTGTGAAAGAAGTAGGTGGATAAAACAAGTAGTAGCTTACCCTCTCGAAGGTCTCATGCAGAATCATTGGATCATAGGGTGTGGATGGAATATGCTCCGAGAACCATGATGGATTGTACCACCTTCTTAATCCTCCTGCAAATACAACAAATTTTAATAGGAAACATTACTGATATACATACAATACTATTTAAATGTAAAACTTAGACAGCAAAAGGAGGAAAAGGGAGGAAATGAATTACAAGAGTCGACATAAACAGAATAGAATAGGTGAGATGACATTATTTATACCCTGCTTGCTGGAATATATATGCCCGGGTGGAAAAGATATGAATCTCTCACAGTCGTCAATTAGAGCTTTCATTTCGGATGCAAACCATATTGATCCTGTAAATAAATCAACACATCCATGGATAATATATCTGATTTGTTCTTGTGATTAAGATGCAAGAACAACAACCATGCCAAGCTACAGCAAGAGATGCCATCTAGATTGAAGTGAAAATGTACATATGTTTGCAAGAACAAGGAGAAACCACGTACCATCACGGCCCCAACCCAAGTAAAGAGGAACAATGCCAATAGCATCACGAGCAGCAATAAAACTTTTATCTCTAGTGTCAAGAAGGACAAAGGCGAACATCCCATCCAACATATCAATGAAGTCTTCTCCATGTTCTTCATACTGACAAGATAAAGAGTTAGAACAATTCACAATCTTCATAATATGTGGGGAAATAGTAAATTGATCCCCAAGTCTAACTATTACACCCCAATATCTAAAAATTAACATAGTAGCACATCCCTATCATCCTTAATCAGACTAGCAGTAAACAACTATTCCCTAACAACTGATCATTTTAATAACAAAATACTATCCGCAGCCACATAAAAGCACCAGGCCCACCATTCTTAAGCACGTTCGCCGCGAATCCTCCTTGCCAACTGAATATCCTTTGGCATAATGGTGACACGCTTAGCATGGATGGCACACAAGTTGGTATCCTCAAAGAGTCCAACAAGGTATGCCTCAGCAGCCTCTTGCAATGCAAGCACTGCGTGACTCTGGAAACGAAGGTCAGTCTCCCACAAGGAAAATTATTAACTACACTGGTGATGAAAACGCACATGATCAATCAACGACAGCAGCAGTTACACATTACCTTGAAATCCTGGGCAATTTCACGAACAAGCCTCTGGAAGGGGAGTTTCCTGATCAGGGTAGAGTGAATTTTAACTCACAAGATGATGATATTCCATGAAAGCCCTAGTAATGGCAAGGCATTCCTAGAAGGTAGAGTGAATTTTAAACCCAAGATTTAATGGAGAACAATTGATTCTTTAACTAATGAAAAACAATGAAACTTCTAACCTCCAAGCAATCCCCAACTTTAACAATTAAATCATCATCATCAAACTTCTGGATATCTGAATCCTTGGCAATTTTATTCTGCACAAGCACAAAAGTCATCAAAGAGAAGAGGAAGGAACAAGACATTAACATGAACACATAAGAATATG
The DNA here is from genome assembly GCA_039519185.1 of Astragalus membranaceus. Classification (NCBI taxonomy): domain Eukaryota; kingdom Viridiplantae; phylum Streptophyta; class Magnoliopsida; order Fabales; family Fabaceae; genus Astragalus; species Astragalus membranaceus. The sequence goes on along the minus strand of CM076850.1, from coordinate 78,169,092 downwards.
AAGAGACAGTGTAATCATTTTTGAAGGAGGACATCTTATCGTTTAAATGTACCCAGAAATATTCATGAAAATTACTGAGTTTAATATATAATATACAATCCAAAATCAGTGAGTCACATAAACCCATGTGTCTGTTTACCTGTTCATAGTTGACCGGAACTAAATCACGTCTCTTACCTGATAAGTTAGATAGTTTAAAGATTCCAATATAGTTCCCTGATGCTTCCGTTGCCTGTCATGAGGTTACATAACAATCAGGATCTAACCAAATTATTAGTTAAAGATATAACCAGTGGAGAACTCAGTATTCTAAGGCAGATAGGATCAAGGATTAATATGAAGTGACAGTAAACCAGCAATGTAATCACTCATACTCGCATATATACCATGGGAAAACAAGATTAGGAAATGTATATACCATGTCAATTGCTGCCATTGTATACCATGTCAATAGTTTCTGCTGAAGCAGAAGATCCATCGGCAGTTGAGGAAAGCTCAGCAACGTTCAGAAATTTTCTTTCTCCGGACTTTTCATTTGTTTGACAAGCGTGTAATACACCATCTTTGCTAGCCTCTCCTGAAGCACTGGAACTTTCCGAGATGACAACAAATTGGGAATAGGATCAACATAGGGAAGACATAGCTGCAAAATCAAGTAAATGCATAAGTTATGAGACAAACCATGAAGTTCCTTGATGTCTCTTAGCCTCCAAAGTGGAAAAAATTGAGAGATTCTTCAGATTACTAGTTTGCTCCAAAGATGGATTTTCCTGAACACAGTAACAAGGTTACTTTGATCAATCTCAACAGCATTAACAACCTGAGACCAATAGTTTAATGAAGATGTTAACCGAATAAAGTAAATGTTAGTCATATGCTTGGAAAATATAATAACCTTTACATTTTCCTTTCCAGATACAGTTCTTATCATGTATGCTAACATGCACAGTAGCACCAAGGTTGCTTGCAGTTGTACAATCAAGTAAGCCTATCAATTATTACACTATCCAAATGAAATACATTAGGAGAAGCAATGAAACAAATATTCATAGAAGCTCAGGAAAAACATAACCATTAATGGGAAGAGATTATAACATCAGCTTCATATCGCAAATTAATCACAAGACACAACCACACAGATTTGAGTAGGAAACATCAGATTCATATTGCATATCACAAATCGCAAAGAACGAAAAACGAAAACAAAAACCCTGAAAAATCCAGAAACAGTCAAAATGGAAACAGATTCGTGAAATCTAGAAGAATAGTGAAAGAAGAAGAAGAAGAAGAAGAAGCATGAACATCAAAACGCCAAATATGTACGAAATAGAAACAAACCTGAGAACAAGACTGAAGCATGGTTTGACGAAGAAGAATCTGACGCGCGAAGGAGAGTGTGATTCTGAAATTGGGTGTAGCGATTTGGGAATTAGGGTTTTCACACAGAAATGAGAAAATGTCTTCGAGAGTGCCATAGCGATGAGAGAGCGAAAGCGATGAGAGCGGTGAGCGAGCGAGAGAGTGGTGAGCGAGCGAGAGAGCAAGTTCCCGTCGCCTCAGCTCCTTCGGAGGCTTCCATAGCACTCCCTTGGCGTGGAGTCTCTGGAGGCTCTTTTTCGTGAGGGAGAGGAAAGGGTGGTGGTGAGGGAGAGGAAAGGGTGGTGGTGAGGGAGAGGAAACGGGGCGGAGAACGGCGTACGTTTTGGAGAGTGTTCTGAGAGTGAGAATGGAGAGTGTTCTGAGAGTGAGAAGGCTAGGGTTCGCGTGTTTTGGGAATGAAGGGTGAATTTTTTTCTTTCTATTTTAGAACTTTAGAAGTCAGGCGTATACGCTTGACTTTAAAACTTCACCTCTTAATTACAAGTTTGCCACCGTGTCTACTTATGTAGTCACGCGTCTGATAGCATGACTTCAAAAGTCTAATTTTTTTCCTATTTTTTCACTTTAGAAGTCAGGCGTGTATTCGCTTGACTTTAAAACTCGCGAGTTTTGCTTCTTAATTACAAGTTTGCCACTGCCTCAACATATAAAGTCAGGCATCTGAGCGCATGACTTTAAATGTCTAATTCTTTTCCTGATTTTGCACTAGTGATCGGACATCTCAAGATCGAACAACATCGGACATCTCAAGATCGAACAACATCAGACATCTCAATATCGAACAACATCGGACATCTCAAGATCGAACAACATCGAACATCTCAAGATCGCACGAGATCGAAACATCTCAAGACCTGAAGATAGAAACAGAATCAAGGATAAAACATTTACTAACTGCATAATACCTGTCATACCCCAATTTTGTCCGACTAATTGGAAAATCCCAAAAATTTTATCGCTTCGCATATTGTTCTAAACGCGGGTGTATTTGGCACTCTCGTGCAACGATTTTGTTTGGCGCTCGTTGCTTTCAAAAAAAAGAGTCCAAAAAATATAATAAAAATGATAATAAATCACGCGAGCGCGTGTCGGTTGCGAGCCACGTGCGAGCAGTTGCGTCACTGCGCGTTATTTTACCGTTTTGTTAGAAAAGTGAGGATAGAATGAAATTGGTTTTAATAACGTACGCGCGTGCGTATTCAAATCGCGTACGCGTTCCTAGTCTTAAGGCGAGCGCGTGTTTCGTTTCGAGTCGTGTGAGTGGTTGCGTCGGTGCGCGTTATTTCTACCGTTTTTATTATCATAAAAAAATATAATAATAATAATAAGTAAATAGTAGAATAAAATCAGCTGTCCCTTTTTATTGATTTTGTTACACATACAAACAAAAATTTTAAAAAAAGACAGAATAGTACAAAAAAAAAAAGAGAAGTCAACTCTTTCTTTACAAAAAAAATTAATTAAAAAAAAACAATACAAAAAATTAAAAGACAGGGGTGCTGCCGTATGTTGCAGCAGAAACATTTTTTTAGAATGGGGCTCAAGCTCCTTTCATCTTGCCCCTTTGCTTTTTCCATTTTCAGCAAAAACATTACTGTAGTGGCAGCAACCCTGCTCCACCTCCTGCTGCCAACAGCTTGGTCTCCTATGAGCTTTGATCCTCTGCTCAACACCCACACCTACACCATAATTTTGCCTATAAATACAATGAACAGAAGCCAGTATTAGAGGAGAAGCATATGCACACAGACAGCAAAAGACACACAGAGCAATTCGCAAACACAATAACATACACACAGGCGGAAATTCCTCAGTGACTGAAGATACACAAAAAACACACAACCAAAGCTGAGAGGAAATTCTCACGAAATTTCAGTAAGCAGTAAGCAAATCAAAAGGAGACCATTTCTGAAGCTGGAAAAAAGGTTGATCCTGGCTTTTTTTTTTATTCTGTTGCAACTGTGTTAACATTAGACGAGTATTTTTTTGAGATATGGTAGTTTAGTGTTCCTAAGTTGTGTGTGATTATTAGCATATTACCTGTTATGTTCCTAAAACAGATTAAAGAACAAATATATGGTTTAGGTCGTGATTGGTTAAACCCAAGCCAAGTTAACGTTCAATCTTTTTTTCAAAAATGCAATACGTGAAGTATAAATTAGGGTCATTTCTGTTTCTTCTAAAGAGGTGAACTTAGTAACAAAACAGACAAAAATTAGGGTTTATTTTGATTGAAGTTCCGTAACATGCATTAGGGTTAATAACAATCAGAATATAGAAATTAGGAGAAGGATAAAATCAAGAGCAAAACGAAATTAGTAATAGGGTTAGAAACAGGAATGGAAAAGGAAATAACTCAGAAAACAGGGTAGAAGAGAAGAGTTAAAAAACCAGAAATCAAAGGAGAAAGGATTAGAACCGAAAAAAAATAGTAGAACTTACCCTCAGATTCCGACCACCGCAAACGGTGGCCGTTGGCCGTGAACCCTCGAGGTCGCTGCCGTCTCCTCGTTCTGACCCCACCACCACCGTGTCAGTACCAGCGCGAGCATCATCCACTTCGCGCCGTCACGAATCACCAGCTCACCACCGTACACACCAAACCGTGGCCCAAAAACCACCCTTCCCCCTCCACGAACCAACGCCAACCGAACCACCACCACTCACGAACCCGTGGCGAGTCCGGATCTAACCAAAGCCACCGCCGTAGACCACCCTCTCTCTTCCGTTTCATTCCTCCATATCTCTCCACTCCATTTTTTGAAAAATGCTTCGCGTTCGGTGAGGAAGGGAAAGAGTGAGAGTAAGGATATTAAGGTCAGTGAGGTGGAGAGAAAGGGGACGGAGTTGGGTTTGAGAGAGAGAGAGAGAGTTGGAGTGAGGGAGAAGGAGCGCGGCGAGTTTAGGGGAGGAGAGGGTGAAGGTCGGTGAAAAGGGAAAGAAGGGCGAAGGCCTTGGATGAGGACGGAGAGATTGGGAACGGAAGGGAGGAGGGGAACGGCGGAGTCGCCGTTACAGAGAGAGGGAGTGTGATGAAAAATGGAAACTAGGGTGAGAGGGAGAGAACGCAGCCGTGGAGAGAGAGAGAGAGAGAGAGAGAGAGAGAGAGAGAGAGAGAGAGAGAGAGAGAGAGAGAGAGAGAGAGAGAGAGAGAGAGAGAGAGAGAGAGAGAGAAAATTAGGTTTTTGGTCATTTTTGGGAAAGGGGCGCCGTGGAAGAAGAGAGGAGAGCAAATTAGGGTTTCTAATTTTGGGTTTGGTTTTTATAGTATAAACGCAAGGGTAGTTTCGTCCTTTCACTTTTTTTTTTATTTTTCAGATTCTTATTTGCACCCCTGTGCGTTTATTTCACGCACCTCCCCTAAGCCCATCAGAAAATAAAAAACGCAGCCCAGCTTACAAAAACAAGCTGGGCTCACTGTTTACACCCCAGTTTTAATAATACAGCCCTCCTATTATTTGCACCCCATTTTACTACTACACCCCCTGTTTCTCTTTTTTTTTAAAATTTTGTTTCTTTCCCCTAAGCAAACTTATTTTTTCACAAATCCTTTTTTAAAATAACAGATTTTCTTTTCCCTAAACAAGAATCAATCCAATTGCGAAAACCCTTCAAAGTCAAACTTTGTTAGTAGTCTTGCGAAGCCTTTGCTTGCATGATTATCAACAATGAGGTACTAGTGGCGATCACTTGGAGCCTTTGCTCAATTGATCATCATGAATGCCTAATTTTCCCAAAGATTTCCACTAACCCAAAAACTTTGTTAGTAGTCCTGCGAAGCCTTTGCTTGCATGATTATTAGCAATGGAGTGCTAATGGTGGTCACTTGGAGCCTTTGCTCAATTGATCATCATGAAAGCTCAACTTTCACAATTCAACAAGATAAAGAACAAAAACCTTTTCCTTTCTAAAATCATTTTCAACCCATCGTCGCTAGTGGTTAATCAGAACCTTTGTTCGTCTATCCATTGGTGGCGATGTCTTTTTCCCAAAGAACAACAAGCGATGATCACTCATAACCTTTGTTAGTTTGATCATTCGTGCCAATCAATCTCTTTCGAAAACCACTTTCAAAAAGGCAAATAAAAAACGGGTTGCTACTGATAGTCAATCAGAACATTTGTTCGTCTGACTGGTGGTAGTGACTCTCGTTTTCAAGAGTACTTAGCAGTGATTACCCATAACCTTGGTTAGTTTAATCATTCACTAAATGCTCGTCCTATTTCGAAAACTCACTAAAAAGATAAAAGACAAAAACCTTTTTTCAGGATAAAGAAGAACTACGTAGCTTTGAGTTCTCCATTGCACCGGGAGATACGTAGGAGCGGGCCTTGTCCCGTCAAGCGTTTTTTTTTTCTAAAAACCCATTCTTCCCCCTTTTCTTTTTCATAATAAATAAAGATTTTCATTAAGAATTTTTCAATAAGAAGTAGAGAGGCAAAATTAAGTATTTTCAAGTCAACACACTAAAACCACACATTTAATTAAAGGTTCCCTCTCAGTAGAGAGGACGTGTGGGGGTGCTAACACCTTCCCTGCGCATAACCGACCCCCGAACCCTATTCTCTAGTTTCGCTAGACCAATCGCTTTCCACAAAAGGTTTTCCTAATATTTTCCTTAATAAATATTGGTGGCGGCTTCATTGTCTTAGGAAAAGTTGTGAACGAGGAAGGTTCTCCCACGGGGACTTTTTCGGGCGCAACAATACCAATCACTAAGATCGGAAGCACAGTACCGAACAGAACCCGAGAGCATCTTGTCGACCTCGGTGTCCCCAAGTAGCTTATTCCATTTCTCCATTTTATATTATACATTTAAATTTATATTTTAAGTATAAACTCAATTCTGCACCACCACCGCCCAAAAGTTTTGGATAGCGCTGGTGAGCCTACACTATGCAAGTTGCCTTCCATCCCCCTCCTTATTTATCTTGAGTTAAATATTTTTGAAGGATTTAATTAGTACTATAAATTAAAATGTCAACCAACAAGGTTTGGTTCTAGTAGTAACTGGGTTGGATCCCATCTCAAACGTTTCAAATTCGAGTCTTGAGCATGGTAAAAACTTTATTGGTAGGAGAGAGCCACATGGACGTGTTATAGATAAATTTCGAGTTTGAAACTCATGTGATTTATAGGTCAACAAGAAACGTTTCAAGCACCATTTCAATTCAGGTTGGAAGGTTTGGAGTCTGCATCGTCTCAAAGTAGTGCAAGAAAGCTCGAAGATGAATGACTTTGGTCAAATTCTATTTGAAACTAAGACTTGATGTGCGAAGTATCCAAGAGGCGGTTTTCAGAAGTTGCCCAAGGATTTTGGACAGGTGGAAAACATCCAATGGGACAGGGCCGAAGTGGCAACAAATCATCACTAATCATTGATGAATTATTGGTTACTCAGTTAGTTCAAATGGACATGTGTCCATCATGCACTAAGTTAGATATTTCTTGTAAACTCTATAAATAGTAGGTTGTACATAGGAATAAGGCCGAAATTCATAACATTCAGTAACTTACACGTGTCTAACACCTCTGACTACAAATGTCTCACCTCTAAAGGAAAAATCATCATTTCCCAAAGATGTGGTCTTCAATGAACATTCATTCTCATACCCATCATAGTCCCTTCCTCTTCCCAACCTACCCCAACACTTGAACCCAATGTCTCCTTACCCATCCCAACATTCTCCAATTTCACTAAGAGCTCTGACACAACATCTCCTAGTTCACCACCTCCAACTCCAATTCTAGAAACTCACCATGCACCGCCCTCAAACACACTTGATCAAGAATCACTTCCTACAGCTCAAGACATTGCCCCCACAAATACCACAAAACTTGAGACATATCTCATAGTGTCTTTCTCACCACATGTCTCATCATCTGCTACCACAGTGCCTAAAACTCCCCACATGGTGACCAGATCCCAAACAGTATCTTTAAAACCCAAGGTGTTTGCAGCTCATATAGAGCCCACAACACTCAAACAAGCATTGGCATCTCCACAATGGAAGCAAGTCATGGAGGCTGAGTATCAAACCTTAATGGACGACAACACTTAGACTTTAACTATCCTCCCACCAAACAAAAAAGCCTTAGGTTGCAAGTGGGTTTTCAGGGTCAAATAAAATTTAGATGACTCCATTAACAAATATAAAGCTAGGTTAGTAGCCAAAGGCTACAACCAACTTCCAAGACAGGACTTTGGAGAAACCTTCTCTCTTGTTGTCAAGCCTACATAATAAGAATTCTCCTCTCCGTAGCTCTTGCAAATAAATGGGACATTCAACAAATTGATATCAACAATGCCTTCATCCATGGGCATTTACAAGAGGAGATATACATGGTACAGCCTCCTGACTTCATCACTGCAGACAAGTCACATGTTTGTCGTTTACAAAGGGCCTTGTATGGCCTAAAACAAGCGGCCATAGGCTAACATGAGCGCCTCAAACTTGCCCTACAGCATTTTGGATTCAAACCTAGCAAATGCGATCCCTCTGTTTTGGTTCACTCCTCACCAGGAATTCAATTATATGTATTGGTATATATTGATGACCAAAACATGGTCTACGAGGCGGTCGGCCGTGTGAAGTATAATCACTATCTACCGGGTCGTGCACATGGGGATGGACTTTCTTCGCGTCCTTTCTGGAAAAGTTAATGGTTGGATGCTTGTTTAACGCAATCGGTATGTGTTGCCTCCTTGCAGCTCAGTTTGGTTTTCGTGACCATGCGCTTCCTCCTGTGATGGTGTTTATGCTTCCTTTAGTCGGGTGTTCATGAGAGTGGTCACCATCTCCATGTTGCGCGAGTTGGCGTTGAGGTCTACTTCCCTTCAGGGAGTGGCTTCGCCCATGGTCGGGTCGGTTTATGTTGGTGCTTCCTGCTACATATTTCTTCAAGTTCCCCCATTGGATTAAGTCTTCAACATGCTTCTTCAAATTAAAGCAATCGTCTGTGTGGTAACCCGTCAATTTGTGGAACTGGCAATACGTCGAGGCGTCGCGCCCCTGTAGGTAGCTGGTTGTTTCTGGTCATACCATGAGGTTAAGTCCCTTAGTTTCCTTGTATATTTTGGACAAGCTGTCATTAAGGGGGGGTGAGTGGTATGCCTGTCGGGTGATATGGTTGTTTGCGCTTACTGTCGCGGGGCTTGCCTGGGAGCGGGTTACCACGTTCTATCTTGCTTTCAACAGTCAAAATCTCTTTAATGATTTTAATTCTTAAAATAGAGTATCACCATCAAGATCATAGAGATTATCACGTGTTTAGGTAAATTTCAAGATGTTTCCAACATTATTTTAAGTAAGAATCTTAGTTTTTCAATATTTAACAAATTTTTTATTAAGTGAGAAAATTGTTTGATCTACAATATGTTAATTATAGAGTCTTAAAAAAATATATTGATGTATATAGAGGAATTTTTATCATGGTACATTTTTCTACGAACTTGACGTTTTTGAACAAAAACACACACACTCAAACTTCATTTCATTCATAGGTTTTTATCACTAACAATAGTTCATTTTTTATTTCGTTGAAACACATTGCACCTAAATGACTATCATTGTTTCCTAAAATTCTTGTTGATGCAATGAGAAATGGAAAACCACGCGTTAGCTGGTCACCTATTATTTGTTGATTTGGTTTTAGGAAACGACTTGTTTGATTACAGTTCTTGTTAATTTTTATAGTATTTCTATTAGAGGTGTGCATGGCCCATCCAAAAGCAAAAAACCGTCTCGAGCCAATGATTTCGGGTTGAACGTTTTTATGAATGTATTGGTTTTTAATAATTAATGAAGGAAATTATCAAATTTCTACAATTCAATTAGATGTGAAATCTAGAAATATACTTTTTGTGGTTGTCGAAGATCTTTTTTTGTTAGAACCCTTTCTATTTTTTTTAACAATTGGACAAATGAGATTGTCCCAAGTAGTATCACAAGTTCCGATTTATGAAGATTTTTAGAATGACGTTAATTTTATAAAAGTAGCATCGTTACTTTAATTTTTTAGTAGTAGCAATAACAATAGAAATTATAACTATATTTTATAAAAAATTTAAAATATAATATATTTTACTAAAGTTAGACACACATCAATGTTACTTTTATAGAAACTTTACAGAATGTATTTATTAAATTTCATTATCAAATATAAAATATTTAATTTAAGTAGTATTTATGTTTTAGGACATTCCAGTCTCGTCTTAATTAATCTTAAATTGATTTGTATTTTATCAGATTTGTTTGAGTTTAAAGATACATTAACGTCTACAAATGATCCGATCAAAATTTAGATCTGGATTAGGGCTTATAACCCGCCATAACTCGTCATGTGCTCACCCCCGATTTATATACATATATTTAAGAGTATTTTTGTAATATTCTGGTAGACTAGGGACCTTGCAAGGTAGGGAGTATAATCCTCATACCTTTGTCCTAATCTCTGTATGGAAAAGTTGAGCTACCCACTAATTCCACCGACTTTTTCTACACTTAGCTCAAAAAGTTGAGCTACCCAACCCTATTTTACTTTTCTTTTTGTTTAATTTTTTAAGCAAAAGAAATGAATACTGAGTCTCGTTAAAACCTTCGAAAGCAAAAGTCTCCTTAGGGAAAAAAACATTAAGTACTTTCCATAAATTGTATTGATAAAAAATAGAAAATAAACAGAAAACACAGGGGACTAAACCAATACTCATGAGCATAAACATCATTATAACTAAAATGAAATAAAAATAATCCTATAGAGGTATGTAAAACATCACTATAATGACTCTCGTTCCAACCAGGTTGGCACCAAAGCCATTAACAATAATTTGCAACACACCAAAACTAGAAAGCAAAAGAAAAACCCAATTCATCAAAAGGAAGAACACTAATCCCAAAAATCTTTTTTAGCAAAATCTATAGTTAAACAAACCTAACCTATTACTGAAAAAATCCTCAACAATGAAATTGGAATAAGATCCCACCAAACGAAACCAGTTAAATTGGTTCCTTTTTATTTCTTTCCAAATGTTGATTATTGCACTTTACTAATCAAATAAGCAGAGTTGGGTACAAGACATACCAATTCATTTTTTTGGCCAAGACATACCAATTCATTTATCTTAGCTTATTTTTTCATTTGCTTAGTTACTATTTTTTTTATGTAAAAGCTAAATTAATTTTTTAAAGAGCTTAATATTTTTATTTATAAGTACATAATTCGTGCACAACAATAGTAGGTCCTAGGGACCACTCACTATAAGTATGTTTGGAATTTTATGTAGAAAGTAACTAAATGTATGAGCATGAAATCCAACCACCTAATATTTTTTTTTTTGGGATGAGATGAGAATGCCGCAGCCACACCTTCCAACACAACTTTTTAAATAAATGTGGAGTGGGAACTCTCATAACTCCAAAAATTAGAGCAACTTGGTTAAACTTTTGGTTTTTTTAATCTTGGCTTACTTACAGTTTTGGTCCCCATATTATGACCAACTCACGATTTTGGTCCCTAAAGGTTTAATTTGACGATTTTGATCCCCATATTTTCCCAATTTGACGAATTTGATCCCTCTCTTAATTTGGTCAAAATTAAGACTCAATTTTGACTGACTCATTCTATGTGGCAGTCCACGTAGACTGCCACGTAGGCACACCCCCACCCCACCCCCCCCTCCACTGTTCCTCTTCCCCACCGATCCCCCACCCCCCTCCACTGTTCCTCTTCCCCACCGATCCCCCACCCCCTTCGCACCACCCACCCCCTTCGCACCACCCACCACCCACCACCTTCGCACCACCCACCTTTCCCTCCGACTGCGATTGCGATCTGCGACGAGCGAGAGCGACGAGCGAGAGAGGGAGAGCGACGAGCGGGGAAGAGAGAGATGGAAAACGAGGGGGATCGGTGATTGAGAGAGGAGGGAGAGCGACAGTGGGAGATGCGAAGGAGAGAGAGATGCGAATGAGAGAGAGAGAGGGTGTGGTTGTGGGGGTGGGGTTCACGGAGGTGGGTGGTGGGAGGGGGGAGGGGAAGAGGAACAGTGGAGGGGGGGATCGGTGGGGAAGAGGAATAGTGGAGGGGGTGGGTGGGGGGTGCGCCTACGTGGCAGTCCACGTGGGCTGCCACGTAGGATAAGTCAGTCAAAATTGGGGTGGGGGACCTTGATTTTACAAATTGGGAAAATAGGGGGACCAAAATCGTCAAATTAAAACTTGAGGGACCAAAATCGTGAATTGGTGAAAACAGGGGGACCAAAACTGTAATTAAGCCTTTAATCATTTATCTTTAAATTTCAGTTTAGTTATTTATCTTTTTTTTACTTTGGTTATTTATTTTTTTATGTCTGTGTTAGTTTGGTCCTTTATCTTTTTTTCCTCACTTTGGTCTGTTACCTTTCATATCCGTTTTAGTTTGGTCCTTCATTTTTCTGTGTTTTAAGGGATTAAATGGAAACAGATATGAAAGATAAATGACCAAAGTAAAGAAAAAAAAGATAAAGGACCCAACTAAGACAAATATAAAAGATAAATGACTAAAGTGGGAAAAAACGATCAAATGACCAAACTAAAATTTTGGCCAAAAATAAATGACAAAAAATACCATTTAACCTAAGCTTTTTGTCTTAGAGAATATACCTTTTGTAAAATTTAGGCTAAATAGCACTTTTGGTCCTTTATGTTTGCTCTAGATTTCACTTTGGTCCTTTATCTTTTTTTTGGTCCGTTTTGGTCCCTCATCTTTCATTTTTGTTTCATTTTGGTCCCTGATGTTAGTTTTGACTAACAGACGCCACGCTGGCAGTTAACTGCTGACGTGGCGTCCATTTTCATTAAATGACGTGGCAAAAAGTTAATATTATTTAATTCTAATTAAATGAATTTAATGAATTTAAATTCATTAAAATTAATTCATTAACAACATTCAACAATTCCAGAATCAAAAACGCAGAAGGCTACAGAATTCATTATCATTCAACAACATTCAACATTCAACAAGGTCATTAAAATTAATTCATTATCATTGTTCTTCTTAATCAAAAATCGAAGGCTACAGAAACGCAGAAGAACAACGAAGAACATATTTCCAGAATCGCAGAATCTGTTGAGGAGAGAGAGCGCTGAGAGAAAGATGGTCATCGTGAGAGAAAGATGGGCATCGTGAGGAGAGAGAGCGCTGTTGTTTTGCTGAGAAGAAGATGGAACATGTTGTTTTACTGAGAAGAACGAACCAGATCCGCGAACCAGATTCGCGAAAACGAAAACGTTGTTGGAACATGTTGTTTTGCTGGGTTTCCAGATCCGCGAAAACGAACCAGATCCGCGAAAACGAAAACGTTGTTGGAACATGTTGTTTTGCTGGGTTTACAGATCCGCGAAAACCAAAACGAAGAAAACTGAGAAGAAGATGGAACATGTTGTTTTGTTGGGTTTCCATCAAGATCATGTTGTTTTGCTGGGTTTCCATCAAGACCTGTTGGAAGAAAAATAGAAAAAAAATAGAAAAATGAATTAATTGTTTTAATGTTTTAATTAGAATTAAATAATATTAATTTTTGCCACGTCATTTAATGAAAATGGACGCCACGTCAACAGTTAACTGCCAGCGTGGCGTCCGTTAGTCAAAACTAACGTCAGAGACCAAAATGAAACAAAAATGAAAGATGAGGGACCAAAACGGACCAAAAAAAAGATAAAGGACCAAAGTGAAATCTGGAACAAACATAAAGGACCAAAAGTGCTATTTAGCTTAAAATTTATAAGAACTTTTTACTTTACTTGTAGCTTTTGAACCTTACATACTTAACATGTATCACATTTTTTTCAACACTCTTTTAACGATTGAAATTCAAATAAAATTCACCAAATTTATATGGAATCTATATTTTTTTATTGAGACCTATTAAAGTTTTGACTAATTAGAAAAAAATTCACTAAAAAGAAAAAATAAATGAGTATTAAAAAGTATTTTTTAGTAAAAAAAATGAATGTATAAAGAGTGTGTTGCTACTTGCTAGTAGTGCCCATCTTTTTTTTTTGTTGAATCTAGTAGTACTCTTCTTAAAAATAAATAGATAATATTTTTTTGACCAAAAAAAATAAAAAATAAGTAGATAATTATATATTATTCTATTATCCATAACACATTGTTTGTTTTGAGTGAAATTTGGATTTAGCGGTGGAATCTAAAGGGAGGCGACCGTCTACCTCCACTAAAAATACCCTTCTTCATCTTCTTCTGTCTTATTTTATGAAAAAAAACCCACCAATTTGCGGAGTCCACCTTGCAACTTGCAACTCAACTCAACTCCATTACAACAACCTCAATTTCCTAACCGTCTTGTCTTTTATTTCATTTCAATTTCCATTGTTGAATTGAAGTTGAGAGTCGGGTGAAGAAGATGTTATGTTTGGGCGGAGTTTGTGGATTATCTCATTCCACAAAATCCCTTCAGCTAAATGATCACCACCGTTACAGGATCAACACCAGAATCCCTCTTATAAACACTAGATTGAACACGAAGTGGCGTTTTTTGGCCCTTGAATCGGAGTCTTCTTTTGCTTCCTCTATTGATTCTGATGCCGCCGACAAAAACGCCGCTACAGGGTACTCTTATACTCCTCTAATACACAATCTCCTCTTTATGTATTAATTTTTAGGAATCACTGAAATTGTTAGTGAAATTGTAGGGGGTGACAATTTATTCCATGAAATTATTAATGTTCCAAAATAGAATTCAATTCAAAAATTTTCAATCCTAGGATGAATTTAGAGTCTGTTTGGATTGACTTATAAACAGTTTATTTATTGACATAAGGATTCTCAGATTGTTTGGAAGAGTTGTTTATGTTATAAGTTGTTTTTAGCTTATTTTGATAATTTGACGATATTTTTGCTTTGATTAGGAGGGAAATAACTCATCCATAAGGATTTATATGATAATCACTTATGCTTACTCAAATAGATCCTTAATGTGATTGAGAATTTTAAAATTTAGGGATAATTTTAGTGATGTTATGTTTTAGATTCTCGGCAGCCTAAAATCAATTTATTGAGCAAAAAATAGAATTGAAAATCACTATTCTTGTGTTTGGCTGATAAAATCGCCGTAAATAAATTTGATTCTGGACTGAGTAGATTTGATTTTGATGAAAGCAAGAATTTCTAGTTTTCGAGTTGAATGAAATTAATTGAGTGTGAAGTTAATTGAGTGTGGGACCCACAAAGTTCTTTATATTTACGCATTAAAAGTGATTACTTTTTTCATCTAAACGAAATCAATGCTTCTGAGTCCAGTTTTAAAATATCATTACCAAACACAAATCAATTTTTTAAACTCAATTCTATCATAATCATAATCTTAAACAAACAGAAAAAGTTTGTTAATTGTAAGTACTAAATTGCCAACCCCTACAATTTCAGGACTAAATTGGTAATTCACTTGACGACAATTGTTTGATTTGTTCCCTTCTAGGGGTAATATGGTCTTTATGGTTCTAATAATGCAGGTTTTGCATCATAGAAGGTCCAGAAACTGTACAAGATTTTGCCAAGATGGAACTTCAAGAAATTCAGGATAATATTCGAAGTAGAAGGAACAAGATTTTCTTACATATGGAAGAGGTGACACTTGCTGCTTCATTAAACTACTTACTGTTATGTTAATGCTAAATAACAATACTACTTCTCTGGATTTAATTCACAGTGCAATGTTTTTATGCTTGTCATGAAGTTGCTAATTGACATATGTAATCACTAACGAAGCTTGTTCTAAATTCAGCTTACGATCTATGCATAAATTTCTTTAGAGGCCCTTTCCTGAGTTTTCTCACAAACAATTTCCTCTTACTTTTGTAGGTTCGTAGGCTTAGAATACAGCAAAGGATTAAAAATGCTGAACTTGGAATGAAAGAAGAGCAAGAGAATGAACTTCCCAACTTCCCATCATTCATTCCATTCTTGCCTCCGTTGGTAAGTTTCATGTGGTCACAGTGATTTTGTCATTGTTTTTAATGAACATGAAAAATTTACTTTTCATTGGGAGGGTTTGACAAATGGTAATTAATTACATATATTATCTGCAGACTTCAGCAAACCTCAAGCAGTATTATGCAACCTGTTTTTCTCTTATCTCTGGGATAATTCTTTTTGGTGGTCTTCTTGCTCCGAGTGTAAGATTTTGCAGCACTTTGTTCTGTGTTCTCAAGCTTGTATATGCACTCAAATTGGATTGAATGACTTGGAAGCAATTGAGTATATTTACTTTTATTTTATGAAACACTATCCTCAATGTGAATCTGACCCTCTTACCGGTTCAGAAAACGTACCATTTACACATTCTGCTTTATTGTTGCTTCTCATCAGTTAGAAAAAAAAAGAATGTCAATCATAATGAAATAACAAGAGACTTTTCAGAGAGAAAGAGAAAGGGAGGACATGAGATGAAGATTACAGTATTTTAATTGCTGAGAAATCAGAATAATTCAATGCATAAGTACACCCTATATCTTTATTTATGCTAATGCTGTGGCTGCTTAATTTAAGTCTCTGATTCCCTTTACTTTTGGGTGCACTATCAATAATAGTTAATTAACCTCAAACCGCTGTGCTTAAGTATATTCTTAGCAAAGATAATATTCTTATTGATCATGCATTGCATAGGAAGTATTGCAAATAGATGGATGTTGCATTTATTTTTTTATTTATATGTTACCTTCAATATATCAGGCTTAACTTAAAAAAGAGTACTACTATGTACACATTTCCTATTTTTTTTCCATCTTTTGCGACATTTAAGTAAGAAATATTCCATTTAGTTTTTTCAACTTCCAGTCATTCCAACTTGTCTCATAATAATCATTTAATTTCTCAGTTGGAGCTTAAGCTTGGAATAGGGGGTACATCTTATGCAGATTTTATTCAAAACGTGCATCTGCCTATGCAATTGAGGTAGTTCCCATTTCCCCGTTTGTGACTTCTTGAATGAATATTCGTGCATTCTATTTGCTATTTACTATATTAACTAAAGTCTGTTGGATATTCTAGTCAAGTTGATCCCATTGTGGCATCATTCTCTGGTGGAGCAGTTGGGGTAATCTCTGCATTAATGGTTGTTGAGGTAAACAATGTAAAACAACAGGAGCAGAAAAGATGCAAATACTGTCTTGGTACTGGTAAGATTTCAAAACTTTTTCCGCTATCTTCCTTTTAGAAGTCGGATTTCCAAATTGTGGAATTGAATCATTTTGGCTTTCTTTCCTTTTTTTTTGAATCTCTGGTACATTAACTGAAAAAAGCTTTGACTTGTTTATATTTGGTATCATGGTTAAGTAAATGTTTATGCTTATATACAAAAGTAGAGGGAGTATTACTTATGACTTATTATAGTTTAGGTTGTATCTTGTCATATATGAAACTAACTGCAAGAAATTTGGCATATCTATCATACTTTTTATGCATCAGGATATCTTGCATGTGCTCGCTGTTCAAGCACAGGAGCACTTGTTCTGATTGAACCAGTATCCAGCATTAATGGTAGTAATCAGCCTCTATCACCACCAAAAACAGAAAGATGTTCAAATTGCTCTGGATCTGGCAAGGTTGGTGATTCTTTATTTGTTAACTTCGCACCAATTATATTTAAGAGCTGCCACAAACTACATGACTAAAGCTTGTCTTTGCACATTTTAATGACATTACCACTGATGATAATAACATTAGTTATAACTGTAAAACCTTTTACATTACATGTTAACTAGACTTAGATTAATTGGCTTGCTGTGTCAATAGCAATACTGGTTGTTATTGTTAAGATTGAAAATCATGTTTTTTTTTTGTCTGCATACACGAAATGACAAATAAACACCACACACTATTACACAGTCACTCATGAGTTCGAACCCAGGAGCCGGCGTCTAAATTGCCAATCCAATCAACAGTTGGAGACAAATTGAAAATCATGTAACTGTCAAACTGATTTCTTTTTATTTTTGGTATATCTGTCATACTGAATTCTGATTGCAGGTCATGTGTCCAACATGTCTTTGCACTGGAATGGCGATGGCGAGCGAACATGACCCAAGAATTGATCCTTTTGATTAGAGGTTTAATATTGATAGGTATCATAGGCAGGCAATTTGAAATGTATGGTGGGTATGGTATATGTTACCCTGATGGAGTAATGGAAGTTTTGTAAATATGTATAAACAAGTAATACGAAAAAGAAAGCAGTAAAGGATCTGAAGACAATAATCCTTTATTTATTTTTACTTGATACTCCCTCCGTTTTTGATTATAGGCAAAAAAACGGCGGAGCACTGTTTTTAATAAACATTGAAAAGTTAATGCTAATTTCCAATATTACCCCTGTCTTTTCTTGTAGGAAGTGTTAAACAATCATCATTTCTCAGTTGCTTGCTGTGATACGCAAGGGAAGAGTGTAAACATCATTTTCCCTTTGGCTTGCTGCCGTAGAACTTTACTACTACTCCACTCATGAAATCTTCTTGCCTTTTCTACTCCCATCTTCTTCCATTTCACATCTGCAACTTCTTCTTTTTTTAAGACTAAATTAACTTCATTTTTAAGGCAAAAGTAATAGGTTACCGCCAAAAATTTTACTTAACACAAACCTCAAAATTTGAAAGTTCTGCTAATTTTTTACTAATATGAAGCATGAAATAGAACATTGCCACTTAAAAAGCTCTCTATATATAGAATGTTAAACATGGTGAAGGTAGAACTTTTCAACTATTGAATACAACATGCCTCTAGATGTTGATTTGAACACTCCCTACAATGATTCTGAACCTGTTTTACAGAATTAAAACAGAGCACCTTTCATTGACTTAAACATGTCACCAAATGAAGAAGAAGAAGCTTCTTATAATGAGTCTCATGGTGACTGTGATGTACACAATATTATGGATAACATTTCTATGGTCTAGAGGAAGGCAGCAATTATGATGATGATGATGATGATGAAGACCATGACACATTGAATGAAGGTGAAGGTTCTACAAACTTCAAGTATTTTAGTCGATAGTTTTTATATCAATAAATATTTCCATATTGATCTATAAATAATGCTGGAGCCTCAGATTCATTAGTTGGCTCTATTTCTTTCGATGTTATCTCATCATCTTCAACATGGTTAATCTTTTCTTCTCTTTCTAATGAGTCCTCAACAATTAGGTGTAATAGATATTGTGGTGGTTGTTTGTCTTCAACATTGTTAGCCTCCCCGTCCCATTCTAATGAGTCTTCAACAATAAGATGTGATAAATCTTTTGCTGGCTGTGAGTCTTGAAAAATACCCAAATCAAATGAGGGGCCATCAAAATGGCGTGTTGTCATATTTTTGAGAGGAAGAAGAGAAGAAGAAGAAGAAGAAGGAAGAGGGTGAAGAGAAAATAGACGGTGACACAAAGCCAAAGCTAGGCCTACTTTATATTTTCACATTTCCCTTCCATTCTCTTTCCCAATTGTGTAAACAAAGCATCACACACACGTAATGCTACTGCAGCACTCAACCTTTTCATTTTTTATTAAAAAAATTGCATTGAATATAGTAAAAAAGTTGGAAAACTAAAAAGTTGTAAGTATTGGTAAGAGTAAAAGTAAGGGTAAATTTGGTAGATTAAGTGAAAAAAGCTTTGACTTGCTTATATTTAGTAACATGACTTTATGGGAATATTTGCTTATATTCGAAAACGGAGGGAGTATATCAATAAGCTTATAAAAAAAACATGATATATCAATAATTGACCACGATTTAACTATTAAACTGTGAACCAATGCTTTCGTCCATTTCGGTCTAGTTTTTAGAACCATGGTTACATCTAGAGCTGTCAATATGGCCCATATGGGCCAGTCCAGCCCCAGCCCCACGTGGCCCTAGGGCCAAAAGGCCCATGGGCCAAAAAGCCCACATTTTATAAACCCACATGGCCCCAAGCCCCAGTGGGCCAGGGCCAGCCCCAAGGCCATTAGTTTTTTGTTTAATTTTGTGGATGGTTGTGATCCATCCAATATATTTTTTAAATCCATTGGATAATTATAAAAATACTTTTTAACAAAAAAAATAAATTTCAGTTTTTCAGTTTTTTTCAAATTCAGAAACTAAATAATATATATATATATATATATATATATATATTATATAAAATATATCAGCCACCACCGACCGCCATGGTAGCCGCCGGAGCGCCGCCTCCCGCCGCCGTGTGGGTTGTCGGAGCGCCGTCGTCCGCCGCCGTGGGGTCACCGAAGCGCCGCCGTGGGGTAGCCGGAACGCCGTCGTGGGGCTGCCGGAGAGCCGCGCGGCACCACCTCCATATTTAAATATAAACATATATTTATATTTATATTTATATTTATATTTATATATATATATATATATATATATATATATATATTATAACTATTATATTATATTATATATATATATATATATATATTATATTTATACATTTACAGATATTAAAAATATAAATAAAAAATCTGAAGTATAAAAATGATGTTTAAAAGTATTTTTTTACTAATAAAAATATTTTTTTAGTAAGATTTTTTATGTTTTAAAAATATAAAGGAGGTGGTAGTGATGGTGGTGGTGGTGAGAAGAAAAAGGAGGTGGTGGTGGTGGTGAGTGGGAGATGGTGATGGTGGTGGTGGTGAGTGGGAGAGAGAATGAGGTGGTGGTGAGAGTGATGGAGAAGAGGAATGGGGTAAAAGAATGAAAGAGAGGTGTAAGTAGTAGGAAAAGAATGATCAAAAAAATTGGGGACCCTGGCCCCAACCCATTAAAAAATTTAAAATGTGGGTTGGGGCTAAAAAAAGCCCCATTAATAGAGGGCTGAAATATTTGGGGCTAAATTAGGGGGCCAATGGGGCCGGGCTTGGGGCCAAATTGACACCTGTTACATCCCAACTTATAGAACCATGGTTACATCCCAAATCATTGGATCGTATGGCTTCAGGACCAATCTTCAAAGGACCCAACTAAGAGACTAGTCCAGCTCGGCTTGATAGCTACAACCTGATAGGGATAGGAGTCAAATATGTGAATGTCATTGCATGATGTTCAGTTCTCCACTCAAAGCCTTGTGATGTGACTAACTAATATCTATTATATATTATGGGAGGGTTTTGGAGGGAGATTTGGGAGGGTTTTGGAGGGGAGCGCTTGATCCATATTTTAATATCTACTTGAGATTTTAATTAAGAAAATGATAGAATAACATGAAAGATAATGATAAAATATTATTAATCACACTTCACTTTTGTTAAGAAATATTGTATAGCTTCCTCAATTTAGAATTGAAAATCGAACCCTCCCATCCCAAACCCCCCCTCCTATGTTTGTGTTGGGTGAAACTCAATGCAACAATAATGATCCGTACCATTTTTTTTGTTGTAACGAGCCAGTTTTCTAAAAAACTTGTGAGACACATTATAAATTCGTGCACAAACAGACAAAGGGATTTGAAGTTTTTGAACCCAAAAACATTAGATAAAAAGCTATATAAAGAATCACTAAGGAACAACGGGATAGACAACCACACCCCCGGGTTTGCTTTTGAGAAGTTTGCATTAACATTTGGGTACCCATTGCGGTGTTCAGACAAACTTTTTGCGACATAACTAACAAAAAATCTATTGATTATTGTTCAAGAGCTACAACAATAGTCGAAGAGAGAAGACCATAGTGAGGAGATGACTATGGCTCTGTTTGCAAAAAGTAGTTGATAGCGGATAAACTAGCAGATAACAGATGAGTTTATAATGAATAGCAGATAAGTTAGCCGAAAACAGATGAGTTTATATAAAAAATTACCAAGTCCAAGGAACAACATGATAGACAACCACACCCCAGATTTCACTTTTGAGAAGTTTGCAATAACATTTGGGTGCCCATTGTTGGGTTGAGACAAACTTTTCTTGAGCACACTAACTTTTCTTGAGACAAACTTTTCATGATAGTCAAAGAGACGAAGAGCACATAGTGAGGAGATGACTATTTCACGATTGGCCCAAAGGTGAAGTCGGTAAAGCCCTTGGTTTAGGTCATAAGAAAAACTTATTTGTTATTGATATTTTGTTATTTTTTAAGGGATTTTTTTGTACCCCACCATCTTCAATTATACCCCCATGGACCCTGCGAAAAGACGAAAGTACCCTTAAAATTTATACAAATTTACAAAACATTTACCATTTTTCACTTGCATCCGTTTGACCAGAAAGTTTTCTGAGAAAATCGGATTTACCATTCAGAGAGCTATATCCGTTTTACCATCGGATCTACATACATCCGATCTTCCTCAAATTCAGCGTAAATAGTAAGTCGGATCTAGCTATATCCGATTTTCTCATCGTATCTACCTATATCCGATTTCGCATCGGAAATAGGTAGATTCGATTTTTGTTTTATTTTTGTTTAACAATTTGTTTGTTTTTTCCAGTGTCCAATAGGTATCGAGGGGAGTCCTCGGCTCAGGCCTCGCCATCTGCTCCCAGTACACCCGGCGTAGCCGACAGCAGCAGCCAGTGGAGGTGGAGGAGGCCCCAGACTATCACTATGAGGAGGGCCAGCAGGGGCACCCTTTTGATGAGTCTATGTCTGAGGACCAGTATATGTCTGAGGACCAGTATATGCCTGAGGACCAGTATATGCCCGAGTAGCGGTATCAGCAGCAGCAGTATCAGCAACATCACCAGCGGGAGGAGCAGTACCAGGAGGAGCCCTACTATCAGCCTCAGCAGCATCAAGAACAGCCTCCTCTATTCACTAGGCTAGTATCTCATGTTTGTACCGTTATTCTGAGAGACCCGGTAAGTTGAATTTATTTACATAGTCTTGTTAGTTGAATTTATTTACATAGCCTTATTTTTTTATTTATTTTTAATTCAGACATATGAGGGTAAATTGAAGGTTACCAACCATGGTAACAAGCTGAGTCAGAGACTACTTGGGTATTCCCAAAACCACCAGTTGTGGGAGTATATCAAAGGTTCCGGATTAGCCCCCTCGTCTCGACCGGACATACAAAGGTGGACCATGAGCTGATGTCTGCTTTTCTTGAGAGGTGACACTCAGAGACATCGTCATTTCACTTACTATTTAGTGAAATGACGATTACTTTGGATGATGTGTCCTGTTTTCTGCATCTACCCATTACGGGGAACTACTACAGAGCTCCACCTACTTCTGTCACCACTGATCAGGCCATCCACCTAGCACATGTTTATCTAGGAGTGACTATGGAGGAGGCGAGGCTGGAGTGTCGAGCTTCTTCTGGTCCATATTTCCGTTTTGAGTGGCTGCAGGAGATAGTTAGTAGAGGGTCCATACAGAATGGCATGATTCCTGCTGTCAGGGCCTTTATCCTTCTGATCTTGAGCTGGTCCATCTTCACTGTCAAGACTGGCGACAGGGCTGAGGCTAAGTGGCTGCTTCTACTTCAGGACGTCAGTGCAACTGCTGTTGGATCATATGCATGGGGGGCAGCAAGGCTTGCTTTCATGTATGACCAGCTGAACTACTCCTGTTTGGACCAGGCGCATCAGTTAGGAGGGTATGCGACCCTATTACAGGTAATAATTTTAGATTTATTTTTTCCGAGTTTGGTTAAATTTCTGTTAAACAGTTTTTAGTTGAACCATGTTGTATATCTTTGCATTTTAGAGCTGGATTTTATGGTATTTTCCTCAACTAGTGAAGAGGAGGAGTGGATTGCGAGCTGGAGCACTGTGTGGGCGTTGGAGGAAGAAGAAGACAGATGGAGTGAAGCTGGGGGTATACAGGCAGAGGATTGATGCGCTGACCTCAGATGATGTCTGTTGGCGACCGTTTGAGGAGCACCGGGGGGATAAAGACTTTGAGTAGGTGTCATTATACAGGGGACACATCAGCTGGGTAGGCATCACTGTTCCCTACATGCCAGATAGGTGCCTCAGACAATTTGGGTACGTGCAGGTCATCCCACGTCACCCTCTTACTGGTCGTCCGAGCCATGCAGACTGCATTTTTCGTATTGCACATTATATGCTTGTGGTGGAGGAGGTTTTGTGTACTACTTATCCTGCTGAGGTGTTGGGTCAGGTTGCTCCGAACTACTTACATTAGTATGTGAGAGCATCTATTCCTAGACTCTTATGGGTTACATCACCACCACCACCACCAGTACAGCCAGATTTGCTCGAGATTGTGGAGGAGGAGATACGGAGGGAGCTTCGGAGCGGAGACATTAGGATGGGTAGTCAGGCATACACTCGCCTCACGCGGTTACTGGATATGCTACCGAGGCGTGACTAGGGGGTTTTGTGGGATTGTATGTATGAACTATTTTATATGACTTGTTTATTATATTTATGGAGTTTCATTAAAATTTGGGTTTCATTCATGCAATAAAAGATAAAACATAACCAACTACAATAACAATAGACAGATACATTTTCCTAAAATTCTGGTCTTCGAACACGACGTAAAATCTCATTCACACTCCGTTGAGTTTCCACGTACAGCTCCAACGACTTATACCCCTGAAGCGTGTCATGGATGTTTAACAAGTTCGCCACGTCTTCGTCAGTCTTGATTGTCATGGACGAGAAGGAAACGCGACCATCGTCCCCAAGATAGGGTTTGCGATAAGTGATACTAGTGACGTCACAGTCGTCACCAGTCACTTGAACTTTGGACCACACTTTATCCTTCAAACCCCATGCCGCGGTGGATTCTGCATAACACCGGATGAGGACTCCAGAAGTGGACACCATCTTCTCTCATTTTGGATGAGTGTTGAGTGAGGTATATCTCCATTTTGGATGAGTGAAATAAGCAAGTGAGAGTGAAATTTTTGAGTGAAAAGAATGAGGTTGGCAAGGAGTATTTATAGAATTCGTTAATGATTATCAACCGTTGATATTGTCGGTGCAATCTACACCGTTGATCAACATTGGCAGTCAAATCCTACACGTCGAATTTAGTACAAATCGGATTTACCTATCAGGGAGGTAAATCCGATTTGCATTTTAACAAAGCGGACATACCCCCACTGATAGGTATATCCGCTTTGCAATTAACAAAGCGGATGTACCTATCAAGGAGGTAAATCCAATTTGCATTTTAACAAATCGGACATACCCCTATTGATAGGTATATCTGCTTTGTTAATTGCAAAGCGGATTTAACAAATCGGGTCTACCTCACTAAAGGTAGATCCGATTTCCCCCCCACTAATTCTAATCGGATATACGTAAATCCGCCTTTCATTTTTGTGAATCGGATCTACCTACCTTATAAGTAGATCCGATTTAAGTCAATTTAACCAGGGGTATTTTCGTCTTAAAATTTATTGTGGGGGTATAAGCTGAAAAGATGGGGGTAAAAAAAAATCCATTTTTTAAGACCTTTATCATTTTAGGGCCTAATGTAGTGGTAATGTAACCGTGTTCTTTTTTCGTGAAGAACAGGTTTGCTCACAGCTTGAGTCAAAAGCCACATATTTAATATTTTTAGTTCCTAAGACTTTTCTTGTTACTCTTCCACTTTGAAAGACTTTTCTTGGTACTATGGTGATGGGTTGATTTAATTTGGCAAATCATACTCTTCACAACTCAAAAACTAATTAATATTGATGGATTTTTCTGAGGAAATTAATGTTAATGAATTATAAAATAAAATAAATAATATTTTACTACCCACTTATCCAAGATCATGCAAAGTGCACTGCTGGTGGTTGAGTTACATTTGATGAAAGAAATTCGCAGGATTACTGTTATATATTATATTTAGCTTATAAATACAGCCGACACAATTTTGGGATTTTGTACTATAAAAGTAACTAGAAATAAACAGTTAACACACACACACATTGTCATGGAAGTCTCCTTCTTCCTCTAATTTGTTAGTTTGAAAACGCCAAAAACATGAAGAGAACTATCAACAATGAGATTGTGATTGTTGGAGGCGGTATATGCGGCCTCGCAACAGCCCTTGCCCTACATAGGTTTTGTATCATCCGCTCTTATCCATCATCAACTATATACATGAAAAATCTATGTAGCATCGACATTTTTGATCGAAGACGTATTCAATGTCCAACACATGTCATGTCGGACATTGACACCGATACATAATTACTAATATTTTCTCAAATTATTATTGATGTTTATATGTTCGTGTCAGTGTCATATGTTCGGTGTCCGTGTCAGTTCTAATGCTTCATATATAGTGCCAAATACTCTCATCCACATATCATTTCTTTTTTGTTATACATGAGTTTCTATAGTTTTATAATTAGATTTATTTGCATTAACTTAATTAATCATTTGTAGGAAGGGAATCAAAAGTTTGGTGTTGGAAAAATCAGAGAAGTTGCGAGCTACAGGAGCTGCTATAATCGTACAAGCCAATGGTTGGCGTGCACTTGATCAGCTTGGTGTTGGTTCAACACTTAGACATACTGCCATTCAAATACAAGGGTAATAATGTCTTTCTACCTCATAGTCTAATCTAATCCACGGATGAACAAATGAGTTTACCAAAGTAAATGCACATTTTCAGGGGGAAATTCATATCACTTAATGAGGTTGAGCCAAAGGAAGTACCATTTGGGTGAGTTTTAGAGCATATCTCTCTACAATTATTAAGCAAAATAGAAACCATGTGAGTTAACATCTCATCATTGAACTGATTTTGTTAATTAGCAGAATTAATCAAGAATTTCGTTGCTTAAAGCGCACTGATTTGATCAATGCCATGGCCAAGAGTTTGCCAATGGGAACTATTCGCACCCATTGCCAAGTGCTTTCAATTGACTTAGATCCTTTAACACAATATCCAAACCTTGTACTTAGCAATGGAAGTATCCTTCATGCCAAGGTATATATGTGTGTGTCTTTTTAATATTCCCATAATTTTTACATATAGATGTCAAAATAGGTCTATATAATTCTGTAAGGCCTAGGGCAATTAGCAAAATCGATGTTGTAATACTGAATATTTTCGGTGGTTATATTTGGTTTGAACTCGAGAGATCTCCCACTTGTGTGAGTTTATGGGTGATTCTTGCCACTCCATCTGGAGAAAAAAAAGGTCCACATAAATGGTTATACCAAAATGATTGATTAGTGTGTTGTGATTTCCATGATATCCATAATGCAATTAAACACATATGTTTCTGGTGTGTTAGGTTGTTATTGGATGTGATGGTGTGAATTCTATCATTGCAAATATGGTTGGGATACACCCAGAGAAGCTTCTGTTCTTCTCTACATGTGTTGCACGAGGCTTCACAAATTATCCCAATGGTCATCAATTTGCTAGTGAGTTTGTTGTGATATGCAGAGATCAAGTCCAACTTGGAAGGATCCCAGTGACTGACAAGCTCGTTTATTGGTTTGTGACAAGGCTAAGGAATTCTCAAGGTGTGTTGTGACAAGCCTCTCTCTCTCTCTCTCTCTCTCTCTCTCTCTCTCTCTCTCTCTCTCTCTCTCTCTCTCTCTCTCTCTCTCTCTCTCTCTCTCTCTCTCTCTCTCTCTCTCTCTCTCTCTCTCTCTCTCTCTCTCTCTCTCTCTCTCTCTCTCTCTCTCTCTCTCTCTCTCTCTCTCTCTCTCTCTCTCTCTCTCTCTCTCTCTCTCTCTCTCTCTCATGTAGAGGCTCACAGTCCTTTATGTCCGTACAATTTAGATGTTGACCTAATTGATTTTGTTTCGACAAAAACAAAAAGAAATTAGTATGAGTTCCTTAAAACTCAACTTATATTCATTTTCTTTTGTTTTTGTTGGGTCGACGTTAGTTAGGTTACTATATCGAGCGAGAGGATGAGGAGGACCACGATCATTCGTTTTTTGAGGGACAGCGTCAATCACATCATTAGAATTTCATACATTTTTTCAAGTACCAATCCACGCTGACTACCTATCAACGTGGTTAGAATCCAATATAAGTTTTAAAAAGAAGGCTTAATTACAGTTTTGGTCCCCCTATTTTCCCCAATTCACAATTTTGGTCCTTCAAGTTTTAATTTGACGATTTTGGTCCCCCTATTTTCCCAATTTGTAAAATCAAGGTCCCCCTCTTAATTGATCAAAATTGAAAGTCAATTTTGACTGACTTATCCTACGTGGCAGTCCACGTAGACTGCCACGTAGGCGCACTGTTCACTGTCTCTCTCACAACCCCCTCCTCTCTCTCTCTCTCTCACTGTTCATCTCTCTCTCTCTCTCTCTCTCTCTCTCTCACATCCCTCTCCTCTCTCTCTCTCTCTCACAGCCCCCTCCTGAACCCCTCCCCCACCGTGACCCCCTCCCCCCACCGTGACCCCCTCCCCCTCGTTTCCTCCCCCCCTTCGTTTCTCCCCCACCGTGAACCCCTCCCCCTTTCGTTTCTCCCCCTTCGTTTCTCCCCCTTTCTCAGATCTGCGATGGTGATGTATGAAGGAGGAGGGGGTTGCGACGGCGTTTGAGAGAGGAGGGGTTGCGAACCAGAGAGAGGAGGGAGAGCGACGAGAGAGAGAGAACGGCGAGAGAGAAAGGAGAGAGAGAGAGCGACGAGAGAGAGAACGGCGAGAGAGCGACGGGAGGGAAAACGAGGGGGGAATGCGAAGAGGCGACGGTGAGCGAGAGAGAACGGCGAGGGGGGGGGGGGGAGATGCGAAGAGAGAGAGAACGGCGAAGGGGGGGAGATGCGAAGAGAGAGAGAACGGCGAGGGGGGGGGGGGGGGGAGATGCGAAGAGAGAGGGGAGGTCGCAGAACTAGAGAGGGGGGAGGAGGGGTTCACGGAGGGGGGGAGGTTCACAGAGGGGGGGTCACGGAGGAGGGGGAGGGGTTCACAGATGGGGGTGGGGTTGAAGAGGAACAGTGCCACGTGGGGGAGGGGCTGAAGAGGAACAGTGCCACGTAGGATTGAAAGTCAAAATACAGTTTTAATTTTGACCAAATTAAGAGGGGGACCTTGAGTTTACAAATTGGGAAAATAGGGAGATCAAAATCGTCAAATTAAAACTTTGGGGACCAAAATCGTGAGTTGGTCATAATAGGGGGACCAAAATTGTAATTAAGCCTAAAAAGAAATAGTGTAAAGAACCATTTTGGTACTTGATATTGTGAGGCACTACCACATTACTCCCTAATTGTATCGAAATTACAAATTAATCCCAAAAATCTATTTTCTATTTACTATAAATTTAGTCGTTGAATTAACACACTTTTTCCCCTTGGGGACCAAACTGAATAACGAAAGAAATAATTAGGGGATAATTTATTAATTCAATACAATTAGGTACTAGTGTTACAATGTCTCATACATTTAGAGACTAAAATGACTATTTACTTAAAATAATATTAACATTCACTAAAATGGTAAAGTATAATTAGTCGTATATATTGTTTGTTTTGGTCTACTTAAGATGAAATAACAAATAAACACCACACACACTACCACTACTCAGTGGCGGAGCTAGCATAAATTTTATGGGGTGGCCAAATAAAAAAATTTAGTTGCATTTTTTATCCCCCAACTTTCTTCGATTGATGGTTTGGTAATTCTATTTTACTTTTGATTATGTTGCTCACTTAAATTGACAATTTTGGTTCTCGTGATTTTTTTATTACACTCTTGCTCCCTAAAAATAGTGGATTGTGCAATTTTGATCCCCAATTTTCCAAAATTTAAGATTTTTGGGTACTAAAAGTACAAATAATCCATCATTTTGAAGGTAAAAATTGTCAAATTAAGAAAATTGGGGATCAAAATTTTCAAAAGTAAAATAGAGGGCCCAAAATCACCAACCTAACAAAACTCACCATATTTGTTGGGGATAATGATAGACTAATGAACTTAAACTAATAGACTTGTTAATCTTTTACCTCCTTAGACAAATAAACTTGATTGAAATAGCTAAATAATATATTATTGGGGTAGTTAAATATAAAATATACTTATTTATTAAAATACATATATTATTTTTGGGGTAGCCGGAACTACCCCAATGTTACACTAGCTAGGAGCCGCCCCTACCACTGCTCACACCTGGGCTCGAACCCGGAAGCCGACGTCCAATGTCGCTAAAATTGCAAAGACAACCATAGTGACGGACAATAGTAAGTATTGCATGTTATTAAACTTCAACTTATGTGTGAAATTATTTAATAAATTTAAATTTGAAAATTGATTTTATTTCAACCTACAAAAGCAGATTCAGAAATTTCAAAAGACCCGGTTCTTATTAGACAATCTTTGGTGGAATCAATGAAGGGTTTCCCAGTACATGTGATGAAAATGATACGAACTTGTGAGCTGAACTTTTTGCATCTCACTGACTTGAAGTATATTCCACCATGGGATTTGCTTTTGAACAACTTCAGGAAAGGTACAATAATAGTTGCTGGTGATGCAATGCATGCCACAGGCCCATTCATTGCTCAGGGTGGGTCAGCCTCCATTGAAGATGCAGTTGTTCTTGCTAGATGTTTGGCAAAAAAGATGCACCATACAAAGAACAAGACAAGAAAGCGAAATGTCGTAAATGAAGCATTTGATCAATATGTGAAAAAACGAAGGATGAGAATCTTTTGGCTCTCTTTGCAAACATTCCTTGTCGGGAAGAAACTTGATACAAAATCATTGGTAGTGAAATGGGTCATCTTAGCAATCCTTGTTGTTCTGTTTAGAGACCCAAATGGGCATACACAATATGATTGTGGAGCTCTATAAAGTTTAAATACATATGAATTGAAATAATAATCTCTAGTGTCGCAATCACATGTATAGGAACATATCATGCTTACATAATGTTAATCTAGTGTGGCAAATATGTTGTACTCCACAAGTAGAGTCTTTTAGTTAGTTATTTAATCCCTTGTAATCCCATTTGTGTTCCTATCAGGTTTTATTTCTGTTTGAGTTGGTTTGTGACTATTTTGGTTTATTAACTTGCAATTGCTTAGTCATGACTATATAAGACTAAGATCAATAGGGTTTAGGCGTTGAACTAGTATCAGAACTGTGAGCTAGAGAAAAATAGAGTGACTGGGGTTTTTTCTATGGGATTGAATTGGCGATTAAGGGAAACACAAAGAGGGAAAAAGCACAATAGATTTCTAAGCCTATTGTGGAGTATTGTGGCTTAACTGATTCAATAAATCTCGTCTAAGCTATTTACTTTGACCTCCAGATGTACACATCACTTTGATTTGGAGCTGGGTGATCAAAGACTGAGTTGTTCTTCTTTTTTACTTTTCGTTATACTTGTTTTGTGCAACGCCAAATCGATCGTTCCCTGAACTCCATCAGTGTGTTGGTGTAGGCAGAAGCGTCGCTTATCATCCATCGTTGTTATTCGACTTCTACGAGTAGAAGTCACACATAAAACTGTATGTTTTGGAAAATCAACATATTTACAAAGACTACCGGTGGATCCCTAACGTGTTTTTTTTATTGATCTTGGGTTGTGCTATTTCTTTGGACCTTTATTTGTTTTTTTGATAGCATTTATCTATTGGGTTAGAACACAATAGAAAAAAGGTTGTGAAAGATTCAAGAATGGGAGGATCGATCTAAGCTCAACATTGAAATATTTACAGGAAAAAATGACTTTAGGTGTTATGTAGGTTCAAGATGAGGGCTATCTTGATACACCGGGGACTGATTGGAACCCTTGGAAGCATTGCCAAATTGCCCCCAAATCTGACTGATAAAAAAAAACAGGAACTCATGTACAAGGCTCACATCACCATCATCCTTGCATTAGGGGATGAGGTGTTGAGAGAGGTTACTGATGAAGATACCCCTGCTGAGGTGTGGTTGAAATTGGAGAAACTGTACACGACAAAATCTATCACCAACAAGTTGTTTCTCAATAAATAACTTCTATCTCTAAAAATGAAGGAAGGTTTTTGTTTAAAGGAACACCTATCAAGATTAAATAGGATTGTTCTTGATTTAAAGAACCGTGATGTCAAATTTGAAGAGGAGGACCTTGTAGTCACTTTATTGTGTTCAGTGCCACCTTCTTTTGGTAGTTTATCAGACACTATATCATGTATGGAAGGGATACTGTGTTTGGAGGATATAAAGACAACCCTAATGTCTAGGGACATAAAACATAAAGTTGAAGGCAAGGGTAACTCAAGGGGTGGAGAACTGTTGATGACCAGGGGAAGAAACACCAACAGCGATACTAAAGGGAACAACAAGGGCAGATCAAAATCAAACGAAAAAGTTAAGTGCTTTATCTGTCACCTTTGATGCGTACTCTAGTTCTGAGGTGCTCATTGCATCTGATGTGCAAGGAGAATCAGATGTGTTAGTCACCTCAAATGTCCATGGGAATGCTGAATAGGTTATGGATTCTGGTTGTTCTTACCATATAAGTCCAAACAGGGACTGATTTTTTGAGTACAACTCTTTTGATGGAGGATCAGTCTATATGGGAAATAATGTTATTACTAAGGTAATAGGAATTGGGTCAATCAGTAAAAAAATGGCTGATGGGCCTGAAAGAGTTGTTACTAAAGTAAGGCATGGCATGTGCCAGATTTGAAAAGAAGTCTCATTTCTCTAGGGGCTCTTGAAAATTCTGGGTACATCTTAAAGGGAGAAAACTCAGTACTAAACGTGTCTAAGGGATCTATGGTGGTCATGAAAGGTGAAAGAAGGGGAAACTGCTTGTATGTCTTAAAGGGAGAAACTGTTGTGAATGTATCTTCTGTTGTAGAAGATAAGGAACCTACTAAGACTATGCTATGGTACCAAAGGCTTGGGCCCATGAGTGAAAAGGGCTTGAAGGAGTTAGAAAAACAGAATTTGCTAGGGAAAGACAACCTTGAAGACCTACAATTCTGTGAGCATTGTATTTTTAGTAAGCAAACAAGAGTAAGTTTTAAAACAAGTATTCTTAAAATTAAGATAAAGATGGACTATATATATATATATATATATATATATATATATATATATATATATATATATATTCTGATTTGTGGGTACCATCTAGGAACCCTTCTCATGTAGGTAATAAGTGTTTTATGACTTTTATTGATGACTTTAGTAAAAATGTATGGATATATTTGCTTAAAAGTAAAAATGAGGCTTTTAAAACCTTTGTTGAATGGAGAACTATGGTAGAGAACCACTGTGATAGAAAGATTAAAACTCTAAAGAATGACAATGGAATTCTGTGGAAATGAGTTTAATAATTATTGTAAAGAACATATATATAGGAATTACAACGCGAGACACACACCACAATAAAATGGTTTCCCTTAAAGAAGGAATATGACCATTTTGGAAAATGTTAAGTGTATGGTTTTTATTGCTAACTTGTCTAAATTTTTTAAGGGGGAGGCTGCACACACTGCACATCATCTTCTACTGCTTCAGAGCGAAGGACATTGTGATAACGGTCTAAGAGAAGGGTAAGACCACTTCACAAGTTTGAATAGACATTGTGAGTGTGAGTGCTGAGTTGAGAAGGGTGTTTGAAAACAGTCTTCTCAACTGTGATAATGAGTAGAGAAGGGTAAGATGAAACTGTCTTCTCAACTATGTTTCTGAGTTGAGAAGGGTCAGTTACTTCTTTCTTCTCAAAGCAGCTATCATCAAAGAGAGTGAGATGATTTTCAAAATAGCTTTTCTAAGGTAAGAGATAGTGTTTGAAAAGGTTAACTTAAGTGTAAAATACTTAAGAATAATGTTTGAAGTCTACCATATAGAAAATAATTGAGAATGGTTGTAGTAACACTTGTTTTTAGAAAAACTGTGTAGCAGAGAAGGGTCAACAGAAGTTGTCTAATCCTTCTCCAATGGAGAGTTTTAAGCACAGTGTAAATCAACTTAGAAAAGCTGTAAATAACACAATGATGTATAGTGGTTCACCCAAAACGCTAGGCTACGTCCACTCTTTACATCCCGTGAGTATTTCCACTACTTTCCAAATAGTTACAACTTTACACATAAGCAACTGTTCTCATACCTAGGCTTAAAGTTCTTATAGTAGTTTTCTTAACACTCTACCTACTGTTCTCATACCTAATACGATCCTTCTGATCTACTAGGTAGCTTCTAACACATAAGCAACTCATTTCTCAAGCCCTACAACAACACATGCTACTTGAGAAGATTTCTAACAGACTTCTCTTTAGCCATAACAACATAATGCTATTTGAGAAGACTTTCTCGGGTTTTACTCTATAAGGTTTGGGGGTTTTGTGGGATTACTAGAGCTTGGTTGGTACAAATGATGTTTCAACAGAAACTTAAACACAAGCTAAAATACATACTCAGAAATAGAATGAATCCCTGTCTTGAAGTGGCTGAGAGAAAACTTGACACTTGAGAATATTGGAGGATTTAATCTCAAAGTACTCTCACACATTTCAGCGTTGATCCAATGCGTTTATTTATAGCGGAATGTGTGTGTAATAACCTCTGGTCCATGAAAAAGAGTCGTTGCCAAAAGTTTATAGCCATTGGAGTGCTTTTGGCTCGAAGACGGTTGTGTTTCTGCACTTCTGCAGAAGACAACACTTATACAACTGTCACCACTCTTCTCAGCTTTGGCTCTTCTCTTCTTTGAGTCTTCTGAAGATGATGCTTCTCAAGTTGATACTTCCCAAGTTGACGCTTCTTATGTTGATGCTTCTCAACATGACTCTTCTCATAATGATCCTTCTAATCTTGACTCTTGTTATCATGATGCTTCTCAACTTGACTCTTCTCATTGCGATGCTTCTCATCTTGACTCTTCTCATTGCGATGCTTCTCATCTTAACTCTTCTGATGACTCTTCTCATGACTCTTCTCAAGTTGACTTTACTCATGATGACTCTTCTCATCATGACTCTTCTTATGTTGACTCTTCTCATGACGATCTTTCTCAAGTTAACCCATCTGGTCTTGACTCTTGATCATGTCAAGAGAGGTCTTCTTCTTTGTTTGCCTCTAGTCAACACTTCTTGTCATTGCTTCAAGTTCTTCTCAACATATATGCTTCTCAAAAGTAAATATCTTCTTGAGAATAAGTTTACATATCATTTTATTATATTTTACTCAAGAAGAAACATTAGTAACATATGAAATCAGATAACTTAAGCTTCTCACATTTGAAGTTTGTTAACCATCAAAACTGAACTGGGATTTTGCCTCAACAATCTCCCCCTTTTAGACGTTTGACAAACTTTTGAGAGATGCATTAATTTTTCTGATTGTTTAATTTCTAAGGCATTAACAATTAACTCCCCCGAGAATGTGCATGTATGATTGATAATTAAGAACCTGTATTTCATTCCGCTCATCAAAAATCATTGATATGATTACAAGAGTTAGGTTCTTAGCACATGTGCCTAGAAAATAAAAACAAGTGAGAAGAATATTTCTCAACAAAAAAGTGTCTAGCATACACGGATATGGCTAAGCAAGATCATTCAAAAAACATCCTAAGACCCTAAACTTAATCTACTCTTCTCCCCTTTTGGCACACATCATAAAGAGTGAGGAAGACAGAGACATTAAGCTGCTACTTTGATGCGGAAGACCCATCAGAAGAGGAAGAAGTAGCAGGTCTTGTAGTGATGGATATTTATGAATGTGGAATGAAGTGTATTGCATTGGTGATTGGTGTTTTTGTTCTTTTTTTTCCAGGAGAGTTTACTCTTCGTGCTTTTCTAAATGGTCGTTGGGATCTCTCTCAAGCTGAAAATGTTGTGAGATTGATCGCGTCCAAATCTGTGGCTGCAGCTGATGCAGCACTGGAAGGAATCCAGACATGTCTAACTCAATTTTGTTTATGTTTTTTTGCTGCATCATCATGTCTTGTGTTTGGTTGTGCTGTGTGCGTGAATGTCCAATCCGGATAAGCAATGCTGAAAAAAGATTATATTTGTTGTCAGGGTGGTTTCTGTTGGAGGAGTATTGCGCAGGAAGAAGGAAAATAATAGAGAACGATGAAAGAGAGGGAAAAACCGGGCAAGGCAATGAAACAAAAATTCAAAGGAAAACTGTATTGAAAAAGTCGAATTACAGTGAGTGTGAGTGTATATATACAAAATGCAGCGCCCATATTGGGCCTATATTTCGACTGGGCCACATATTAGCCCATTGGATGTTTTACTAGTTACACCTAACAATACTAAGAGCAATTGAATTACAAACATATTCAATATTCCCTCTTAATTCACATTTCTAAGTGACATC
Source organism: Astragalus membranaceus (assembly GCA_039519185.1). Lineage (NCBI taxonomy): Eukaryota > Viridiplantae > Streptophyta > Magnoliopsida > Fabales > Fabaceae > Astragalus > Astragalus membranaceus. Next base: position 78,133,516 of record CM076850.1, on the reverse strand, counting down.
ATCCCAAGCATTGTTCTTAGTTCTTCAAATCTTCCCTTTTGCAATGGCTTAGTCATTGCATCAGCTACTTGAAGTTCTGAGCAGCAATATTGCAGGTTCAGCTTCTCATTGTTGACTTGATCACGCAGGAAGTGATATCTGGTCTCTATATGCTTCGACCTACCATGAGCGACAGGATTCTTGGCCAGATCTATCGCAGACTTGTTATCGATCAGCAACTTCATTGCTGTAATTCTGTGCAGGCCAGTTTCAGCCAATAGCATGCTTAGCCATGATGCTTGACATGCTGCAAAATAAACCAGCCACATACTCTGCTTCGCAGGAGGACAAAGCTACTATGCTTTGTTTCTTCGAGCACCATGAGATGGGTGCTTTACCATACATGAAGACATAGCCACTTGTGCTCTTTCGATCACTCTTGTCTTCACTCCAGTCGGAATCAGTGTAACCAAACACTTCAGCGGTAGCATTCGACTCAGTCTTGTTAGGGAATAGAATACCCTGACTTTGTGTTCCCTTTATGTACCTAATCACTCTTTTTGCAGCTATCAGATGGGAGGTTCTTGGCTTCTCCATGAATTTGCTGATCATTCCAACACTAAACAAAATGTCAGGTCGAGTGTTGCAGAGGTACCTAAGGGATCCAACAATCTGTTTGTAGAGGGTCGCATCTCCTTCACTCTCTGTATCATCTTTCGACAGCTTGCTGCTTGTGTCAGTTGGTGTCGAAACTGACTTACAATTGGTCATGTCGAATCTGTTCAGGATATCTGCTGCATATTTCGACTGATGCAGAAATATTCCCTTACTTGTCTTCACAAATTGCATTCCTAAGAAATATGATAGATGTCCTAGATCACTCATTTCGAATTCAGACATCATCACCCTCTTAAAGAAGTCGACTTCAATCTCATTGCTGCCAGTTACTAGTAGATCATCTACATATAGGCACAACAGCAATTGAGTTTCAGTTCCATTCTTCTTAACATACACACCATGTTCATTGGTGCATCTAGTGAACTTTTGAGCCAAGAGAAATCCATCAATTCTCTTGTTCCATGCCCTTGGGGCTTGCTTAAGTCCATATAGAGCCTTCTCAAGCTTGAATACCTTGTCTTCTTGTCCCTTTAATTCAAATCCAGGTGGTTGGCAAACATAGACTTCCTCCTCCAAAGGTCCATTGAGAAATGCTGATTTTACATCAAGTTGATGTAGGGGCCAGCCTTTATGACTTGCCAATGCCACTACCAGTCTTATGGTCTCGATCCTGGCTACAGGGGCAAAGACTTCATTGAAATCCAACCCAGGCTTATGCAGGAAACCTTTAGCTACTAATCTGGCCTTATACTTGGCCACTTCTCCATTGGGTTTGACTTTGGTCTTGTAGACCCATTTCACACCTATTGCCTTCTTTTGCTTTGGAAGTTCGACTAACTTCCATGTGCCATTTTTCTCTATTGACTTCAGCTCATCAATCATAGCTTCCTTCCACTGTTTGTGATCAAGAGCTTGCTCCAGGCTCACTGGTTCTGCTTCAGCCATTAGTGCAAAGTAAGTCAGGTCTCCTTCTGATAGGTTCGACAGTGACAGGTTCTGCAGTTTCAGTAGCTACATTCTGATCCTCTAGATCCTGAACTTCATTAAAGTCCAGTACTGTAGTTCTTTCACAGCCTTCTTCATTCTGAGTATCCCAGTTCCCCTTTTTCGACTCATCTACTATGACATTTCTGCTCTTCACTATTTTCTTCTGCACAGGGTCACACACACACACACACACACACACACACACACACACACACACACACACACACACACACACACACACACACACACACACACACACACACACACACACACACACACACACACACACACACACACACACACACACACACACACACACACACACACACACACAGCTATATCCCAACTACTTGCTAAAACCCCAAATTTACATTTAATGTTTGATTTTGAGCGGTGGAAAGATTATACCTACCACAAGTGGGAAGTATAGGCCGGTTAATAGAGTATGTGTTGTAAAATTACACGATGACAAACATTTCTATATTGGTTCTAGTGTAATAATGCACAAAAAGACAAGCTTAGGAATTTTCTATTCTCTTTGTATGGCCCACTACTACCTTTTATGGCGGGCCCATAGAACGCGTCACTGACAATTTTAGTATCTCATGCACATGATAATGCATGCAATACACATACCATGATTCATGTGAACCATTTGCTGCACCATGCGTGAGGGTAACAAACAGTAAAAACCACACATGAAGTCGCACAAACTGCAGTAAAAACCACACATGAAGTCGCACAATCATGCATTCAATGTCATGATAAACATACACACACACACAAAACAGTATCTACACATGCATGGCCACATGTTTTTGCCTAATAAAGCACATTTTATCACATGAATATAGCACTACGGATTAATACGGTATTATAGTACGGGGGGAGCACAACTTAGGATTAAAAAAGATAGATAGATAGATTTAAAGAGAACTCAAAGTCATTCTTGCGAATTGCGCAGACAGACATTTCTCAAAGACTCAAACTTCACATCCGTTTCGTTTCCAGGAACAACGAATGTTCCTAGGCCACTCTTCTTGAAAACAACATAATAATGCCAACACTCTTTTTGATGCATTATAATTGATTTATCATTGAAAATATTAATTTACTTATTTCATAAATTCACTTTTAGAAAATGAATTTTTAAGAAACAATGCTATCATACCGTGTTTAATAGTGTGTCAAGAATAATGTATCTGTTTTGTCTTAAAAAAGAACAATGCAAATATTTTTGGGTGAAAAACTGATACCAAGATTGATATTTTGGTTAAAATTTTTCATAATGGACAACGCAAGAGTGGCTAAGCATGTATCGACCGACAAAATTTTTGTTATGCATAAATAATCAATGTTACAAATTATTGCATATTTATTCAAATACACGAGAAAATTTTGTTATGCATAAATAATCAATGGTGATGCTGGTTGGGATCCTCTAACTACATAAATTAAATATCTGTCTAACACTGAAGTCATTTACATTGTCATCCCTCAAGTGACAGTCCATTTTTGGAGGGATGCTGCTACTTGCTTCCCCTTGGTGACAACAGCTAAGCCAATGGGTTCAACACTCGATTGTACAAATAAAATGGGTACATTTTTATATGGCCATGCATCAACAACGCCAAAATAGGAGGATTTGCTCTCTTCTAACCAAGTACTTTGCGAAGTTCATCGACCAACTTCTCACGACTTGATGCTTCCAACTGCATAAGAGTTCAAATAATCATCTCCAAGTTTCAAGATATGATTAAGTAAATGATAAACATAAAACAGTTGATGTAACTAGATAATAATAAATAACAAGTGTTCTACCTTGCTTAAAAGGGCGGCAAGACCTTGAGGAAGAGCTTGCAAATCTCAAACCGAATCACCAATATTTGTCAATTGAAGCAACAGTCTTTGGCGTTATCGATTGTTGATCAAGTCTTCCCATACACTCCAACAATTCTTTTGTTCTGAATTTGATCTCAATCATTCCTTCTGGCTCGGACGTTCCCTTTAGCTGTTCCGTCGACATACATTTCAATGTTGTATGAATTGATTCGACTGTCAACAACAACCCAAGCCCCGCCGCGTAGTTCGCCCAGCATTGGGATGTATACAAATATGGGCTGCTTGTATGTTCTAAGGTTCTCCACAATAGTTGAACCAACCTGAAAAATTCCTTCAAAAAAGTCCCTTTGCCCACCTGAAAAGCCCCTCCAGTTTGCAAGAATAAATAGTGGGAGCTCTTCTCTGTTGAAATCCAATATTGCTTGGGCTATCTTTCTTGCAGAATCTGGAAACCATACTTGCCCTGCTTGAGGAACAGCCCTCTCATGAGAATCAAGTTGGCCTGGATCAGCAGGTATTATTTGCATAACTGTCCGTGTTTCTACCGCAACAATTCCAACAGGGATTCCTTCAAGCTTTGCCCTTCCTGTAACAACTGTTCTTACCCATCCATCTAATGTCTCCACAAAGCTTTCCTTGTCAAAAATTCCACCCAACCATCTTCCATTACCATCTTTAGTTCCACAAATAGCAGCACCAGGATCACATGAATTTTCTGGCAAATACTCCACTGGTCTCTCGGGAGGATCAATGGACTTTACGATGGGAAGTGGACCACCTACGTGGGAAGGAGTGTAGCTAAGCCACTTCAAAATAGAAGAAACACCTTCAAGGTCGTCTGAAACTGTAAGTTGAAAAACTCCATTAGTTTCCATGATTTTAGGTCCACCAAGTTGCATGTGAGAGCTGTATACCTCCCGGCCAAGAAGTTTGTTTAATGCTGAAAAACCAGTAAGAATTATAGGCTGATCAAGCCTTTGTATGCATCTCATCCCAAGCCTAGCAAGATAAGCACCTAGTCCAACAGTCCTACCAGTCACATATGTCAATGTAAAAGTTTCTTTGTATGCCTTTGAATATGCACCAATAATGGCCCCACTGCCACTCAAGTTTTCAACCCCCAGTCCATCCTCCTTGCCAACAATGGTATCTATAATCCATCTGGTTTCTTCACTTTCAAGCTTTACTTCATGTGCTATCACTGATGAACCAATTCGAGCATAATCCTCTGGTGTTAAGTATACATACTGAAAACCATGTTGAGGGTTAGATTCCTCGAACCAACCAACTCTGAAGCAAGCTTTGACTTCCTCGGCAACACCTAAAGGGGCACCAGAATTTGCTGCTAAATAAATCAATGGTAACTCTTTTGCACATGCAAGATCAGTTACTGCTCGAAAGAATGCACCCTCTCTTGGGCCAAAAGAACCAGCCTTGAAGGTCACATCATTTGCAACAACCAATATTGTCCTTTCATATGGAAACTCCGGCATACACATTTCCATGCTACCATGCCAACATCATTGAGTCCAGGAGAATGTACCACAAGAACAAGAGGAGTACCCCAACTACATTCTTTCTCAGCAAATTTAAGTTTTGTTACTTTTAAGAGATTCTTATTTTTGTCTCTTTGAATTCCTGGCTGTTGGTTTTCCCATGACTGTTCCAAGGATGTTTCAAATGCCTGCAAGAAGCATTTTTCCTCAGGAAACATAGTTTGACTTGTTTTGTCATCGACTCATTAAAAGGAAACAATCCTCGCACACAAATCCACATAGAAAAGAAACCTATCAACTAAATTCATTAAATATCATTTACCAGAGGAAAATCGTAGCAGTATGTGGTGCTGTTCTTTCTTGCAGAAAGACGTTTTCGGTCAATAACTCCCAAAGTTTGATAGTTTTCGTTAATTGGCACACCATGCAGCAGACCCTTTACACTTACTGAACTGTATACCACTTTATGAGTCGTGGCATCCTCCATTTGGCGATATACCTGAATTTTTGAAATTAAGAATCAAATCAATATCTACAAATAATCTCCATCCGTAATCCTTTTAGTATAAAAGGCGACGTTTATCTAATAACTGTCCCGCCACATTTTTTAATTCCCTAAGGAAGATACTTTCTTAGTGAATACTTAACTTTTTAAGGACATCAAAAAAAATACAGACAATGCTATTGACATACTCTTTTTAATACATTATTTTTGAGTGAATTTCAGGATATCCACTAAACCTAGGCTCACTTTTCTTTAGTGAAACCCATGTAAAATTCACCAAATAATCTGCGTTGGAACTTGGAAAGACAGAGTCAAAGAGTTAGCGGGTGAAATTTCTTAAATGGGAGAATAACATTCCACCCAGTTTTTTATTAAAAAATATGCTTGAATTTTTTCTCCGCATAAAGAGCCTTGTCAATCAAAATATTTAACCACAAGTCTTATGAAGAAACCCAAATAGATGAGTTGCTAACGTTAGTTGTATTTGCTAAATGCTTAATAATTGTAAATACTTAAAGTGGATGGCTATAAAATTAGCACTTGATGATAATTAGCTTTTCTCTAACAAATACATATAAAAACGCTCCTTATTTAGCATATATACCAGCCAAAGAAAGAAAATCAATGGGATCAAGAAGGTTAAAGATGATGGAGTCTAGTGGAGAGGGGTAGAGCAGATTGAAAGAGTGTTTGTTTCCTATTTCTCCAATCTCTTTGCTTCTTCTGGCCTTGTGGATATTGAGGATACTTGTGGAGTGGTTAGAAACAAGTTGAATGAGGAAATGAATTCAGAAATGAAGATGTTCATGAAGTTGTCTTTCAAATGCACCCTCTTAAAAGCCCAAGTCCCGATGGACTTCCAGCATTGTTTTTCCAGAAATTTTGGAGTACTATTGGCAGGGACATTACTGAGCTTACTCTCAACATCCTGAACAATGAAAGATCTCCAGAAGACATCAATAATACCTTCATTGTTTTAATCCCCAAGTGCAAAAATCTAGTTACCCCAAATCAATTCAGACCAATCAGTTTGTGCAATGTGGTTATGAAGATAGTTACCAAGGCTATTGCTAATAGATTGAAACAGATCCTGCCTGAAGTCATTGATGAAGAACATAGTGCATTTACTACTGGGAGATTGATAACAGACAATGCTTTGATTGCCATGGAATGTTTCCACTGGTTGAAGAAGAAGAAGGGAAAGAAGGGTACAATAGCTCTGAAGCTGGACATGTCGAAGGCTTATGATAGAATTGAGTGGAAGTTTGTTGAAGGTGTCCTCATGGCCATGGGCTTCCCCCTCAACTTGGTCCAACTCATTAGTAGATACATCTCAAGTGTTTCCTATCAGATCCTAATTAATGGCCATCCTAGCTGCAACTTCAAGCCTGAAATAGGGCTGAGACAAGGGGATCCCCTATCACCATACTTATTTATTCTATGTGCAAATGTTCTATCTGGTCTGATCCATAAGGAAGTTAGGGAGGGTAACATTCATGGAATCAAAATTGCTAGGAATGCACCACAAATTTCCCATCTTCTTTTTGCAGATGACATCCTTCTGTTTACAAGAGCCAACTCTAATGAAGCCGATAGTGTTCTGAGAATCCTTGCCACATACCAAAGAGCTTTTGGTCAGATGGTCAACATGGAGAAGTCTGAGTCTTCCTTCAGTTAAAATGTTCTTGAAAGAGGCAAACATATGATCTGTAATAGGAAGGGAGTAACGACAGTGGAAACTCATGGTAGATACCTTGGACTACCAATCCCTTTTGGTAGGTCAAAGAAGGTGATCTATTCCTTTGTGCTTGATAGAATCTGGAAGAAGCTGAAAGGGTGGAAATAGAAGTTCCTATCTAGAGCTGGCAAGGAAACTCTTATCAAAGCAGTGGCCCAAGCCATTCCAAACTATATTATGAGCTGCTATAAGATCCCTGATGGTTGCTGCAAGGACATTGAATCTATGATTGCAAAATTCTGGTGGGGATCTAGTGAAGGGGACAAGGTAGCAAAAAATGGCTCAGAACAAGACACTAGTGGCCTGGGATTCAGAGAGTTTAAAGAATTTAACACCGCCCTCCTAGGAAAGCACTGCTGAAGATTGATCACAAAGGAGTGATCTTTAATTGAACAAATTTTCAAGTTATGCTTGGCGAACCATTCTGAGTGCCAAGGATGCCATTATGATGGGTGGTAGATGGAAAGCTGGAGATGGAAAGAAGGTGATGATTTGGGGTGATAACTGGTTACCTAAGCAATCAGGTTTTAAGGAAGTCCTTTGAATGAGTTGGGAGAGAGTGCAACTGTTGATGTTCTGATTGATGAAAATTCAAAGCAGTGGAAGAGGGGGGGGGGTAGTTTTCTCTTGTCCATCTCATTATGAGGCTATTGGCATTGGGAGAAAGATGGTGAATACTCTGTGAGATCGGCTTATCGTGCTATCTGTGATGCGAAGAACAGAAATTTAGCCAGCTCTTCCAGCAATATTGTGGAAAATTTTTGGAAGGAAATTTGGAAAGCCAAGGTCCCCAACAAAGTCAGAAATCAGCTTTGGCGCCTGTCTAAGAATATCCTCCCAACTAGATGCAATCTTACCAAGAAAGGGATCCAACTTGATCTACAATGCCCTCTCTGTAACTCTGGCAAAGAATCAATAGATCACATGCTGATGGAATGCCCATTCATGAAAATGGCTCTTTTTGCTTCACCTATTGGAACTCATATCCCTCATGACTGTCACTATCATTCCCGGATGCTTCATTGACTGGCTGGACCTGAGAAGTTTGGAGCCCAACTGTTTGCTGTGCTTCTTTGGAAGATATGGTATGCTAGAAACCAACTGATTTTCAAGAATGTTATTCCTGATCCTGTGCAGGTAGCCTCAACAGCTGTATCTTTTGTCAATGAATTTGATGAAGCAAATCAATCTGCCCAGACCAGCAGGGTACTGCTGTGAGCAATAGACCAGAGAGACAGCTCTTAGCGCCCTTACTTTTGTTAACGTTGATGCTGGTTGTTTTAGTGAGGGAAGAACAGGTTGGGGATTCACAACTAGAAACAAATATGGAGTCTTAATCACGGCTGCTAGCAAAATTGATGACATATCCACTGATCCTCTAACTGCTGAGATGCTGGGAATTATAAGGTGTATGACAAAGATCCATGAAGTGGGGCTTCCTAATCCCATGTTCAAGTCTGATGCAGCTCTTGTAGTGAGGTGTGTACTGCATAGATACCAAAATGCTTGCATTGAGCCTATTGCCCATGATTGTAGAGACCTCTTGAATAGCATTGAAGGAGCATCTATCCAACACATTAGCCGAAACCTCAACTCTGATGCCCATAAGTTGGCTGGGCTATCCAGATCCTTAGGAGACCAAATGTGGTCGTCTCTGTCTGTTTCGCAATTAGCTTTTTTAGCTTCCACGCTTAATGTATCGTTAGTTTGTAATGACTCTTCGTTTTATCAATGAAATATGAAGTTTGACATCAAATATATATATATATATATATATATATATATATATATATATATGCTAAAGTGTTTAGCCCAGAAGTATTAATTGCTAATGCTGATAAGTGGACTAACAACTACTTTGCTTCCCAAAAGCAACCCTTTTACACAGTGGAACATTTGTGGCTTGCAGGAAGCTTTCCTTTAAACCTTTAAATAAATAATGACTTACATGTACAGTGCAGGTATGACCAATCACATTGTTTACAAGGACCCTCCAAGCACCATTTGCCTGTCCACAAGCTGCAATCCAGAGCTTGACTTCCCACACAAAAACACCTAATCTGTGCATTCTTACGCCAACAGAGAGGAATGGATTTCCCGTGCCAGTTCTTCCAAAATTGCCTCAACTATTGCTTCTTCTTGGCCAGCATCTATGTTAATTTTCCTGATATCTGATATTCAAAATGTAAGAAACAAATTAAAGCTTCTTGACCACATGCTAATAAAAAATATACACGGATAAGTTTGAAGCCATAATTACTTGGGATAAGGCAGAACATCATCTATTTGTTGCTCTCGTATGATATAGAGATACATATGAGCATGTTCAGATTTGATGGTGGTATTGTGTGCATTTAGTTTCAACTCCTCCATAGCCAATTGCGTACACGATGTTTCCGCATCAGATAAGAAGAGAATCCTTCATTTGTGGTTTGTTGTCTAAGAAGTGTTCGAAGAAAATTACTCATCAATTCTTTCTGATGTGGAGCCTACTTCCTGCTCTCTGAGTATTTTGGCCAACTTATCAATTCTTTCTTGAGCCTGATCCTTATCACCGTGTTGGTGCAGGTAGAAGCTTCGCTTATCAGCCATCGTTGTTACTGGACTTCTACCAATAGAAGTTGCACATAAAAACTGTATGTTTTGGAAAATCAGCATATCTACAAAGACTGTGGATCTCTAACGTGTTTTTTGCTTGATGTTGGGCTGCACTATTGCTTTGGGCCTTTATTTATTTTTTGATTCGGCATTTATATAGGGCTTATACTTTCCCCACACCCCCTCCTACTCTTTCACACCCCCTAACTTCTAAAAACCCTAAAATACCCTCAACTTAAAAAAAAAAACCTCTCTCATTCGAACCCTCACACCCCTCACACCCCTCACTCCTCTCACTTTCCCTTTCACTCTCCTCTCATTCGAACCCTACCTCTTTCACTCTCCCTCTCACTCAACTTCTCACAACTTCTCACAACTCACTCAATCTCACCCAATCTCCCACTCAATCTTCTCCACAAACACCCTCAAGACCACCTAGGTTTTGTTCGCCTCCTCTCACTCTCTCTAATCGTTCCATTTTCATTCAGGTAACCCTCTCTCCCTTCTGTACATTTGGGTTTTTTTTTTCTGTGCATCTGCTGTGTTCGCATGACCTCATGCGAACACATGAAAACGAAGGTGTTCGAATGAGGCCATGCGAACACCTGTTCGGATGGGGTTGTTCGAACAGGTGCGAATGATTCTGTTCGAACAGGTCCGAATGATGCTGTTCGAACAGGTGTGACAGTATTGTTTCTGTTATTTTGCTGGTTATGTTGCTTAATTGGTTTAATGGTTGTTGTTTCAGATATGGTGAGGCATCGTGGCGGTAGTTCGCAACAGCCGGAGCGTAGGCCACCCCCGACGGCTTCCGAACGCAAACAGAGGCAAGATGGAGCTGAATCTTTCCGGAGGGTGATGCTCAATTTCCGGCATATGAGCTGGCCGGCCCTTCTGGCCATGCACATGAGGAGGTTGGTGCTCAACATGAGGAGGATGTTGAGCCTCAGGAGGCTGCTGCTGCTCCTAGGGCTACATTCCCATTCCCTGGTGGACCTGTTGATGGTTCTGTCTTGCCCACATACGGGTCTCATATTTTGACTGAGTTCTATGCTGGCCGGGTAAGTTATTGTTATATAATAGCGTGTTGTCAATTTTGTTTCTTATTTTGTTGAACATATTGGCTTATTGTGCCTGTGTCATTTGTCAATGCAGGTTCAGCCGGACATAACTACGATTCCACATGGACCGGTTAACCTTGTGGTCCATGCTAGGATCAGGGAGACTCTTATCCTATCGGGGTTGTTCCCTCTCATAGGACTTGGTTTTCCCCTCACTCACAAGGGGCTGCTGAACGCATTCATAGAGCGTTGGCAGCCGGATACATCATCATTCCACCTTCCTGTGGGTGAGATGTTTATCACCCTTGATGATGTATCCCAGCTGCTACACTTCCCCATCACGGGCCAGTTCTATGACATGCCTGACTGGACTTCGTGGCAGGGAGAGCAGCTGCTGATTGACTATTTGGGGGCCACCCCCAAGATGCCGCTGAACAGACTTCTGCACGAGGGTTGTCAGTTGGTCTTGTATGGCTGAGGGATCATGTCTTCCACCCAGCCATAGCTGAGCAGAGGTGGCATCATGCTGCTAGGGCCTATTTGCTCTATCTTTTGAGCTGCACATTGTTCGCAGACAAGTCAGGAAGCAAGGTTAAGCTTGGCTACCTAGGTATGCTTCTTGATTTGAACAATGTTGGAGACTACTGCTGGGGGCAATGGCCCTTGCCCATCTTTATGATCAGCTGAAGGATGCTTCAAGAAAGAAGACGAAGAAGATGGCTGGTCATATGGCTCTACTACAGGTATCAAACTTACTCTTTTTTTTTTATAAGTTTGCTTTAGGTTTACTTTCAGATTTATAATCAACCAATGATATGTTCATTACAGGGTTGGATTTTTGAGCACTTCCAGAGTGCCAATTTTACATCTTGGGTGGTGCACCCAGAATATGTTGAGAGTATGCCACGGGCGAAGAAATGGCTGTGTAGGGATGGCCCCGGGGCCATCAAGTCACACACCATCAGACTGTGCCTTGACCGGCTACACCGTGAGGAGGTCACCTGGGACCCCTACACAGGCCATAGGCAGGAGAGACCCTTTGAGGAGCTGGCCAAGTTCAGAGGGTTCATCCGGAGTGCTGGCTGTATGGTGAGCCATTTGCCGGATAGAGTGCTCAGACAGTTTAGCCAGGTACAGCACATCCCGGAGGAGCCCAGACCTGCAAATCGGGTCGTCTGTACTGTCACGGAGTGTGATGAGAGGTGGACACAGTTCCAGGACCACTTGGTGGAGTGGGGGCCTCCCTGTGTGCCGTACTCCTCAAACCCGGTGCCGGGCTACTTTCCATGGTTTTCTAGGGTCTCACATCCCTTTGCCTTCCCTGAAAATTATGTAGAGCTTGTGGGTGAGCCGGATGTCAGTGTGGTACGTGTTTTTTATGTTAATTATAGTAATAAGTTTCTTCTACTTATTTAAATCTACTTATTTAAATCTACTTATTTAAATAAATAATGTTATGTTATTTGTTTGACAGATGCTGCCAGAGCTCCTGGATATGGTGGATGAGATGGATGGGACCATCAATGATAATGTCCCAGAGCCAACCAGGAGCGTCTTTCAACGCATCAAGAGGTTGCTCAACCCCTTCCGTAGGTTTAGGAGGAGGATCGTCAATGTGTATCAGAGGAGGGGGCGCAACACCCAGTAGGATGATGTCTTAGGGGGGGATATTTGTTTGGAACTTTTGTATAATTTAACTACTTTTTATATTATTAAGTATTTTTCTGATGTCATCTACTTAATTTGGCGCAAATTTATTGCCTTTTTATTACAAACCATAACCATACATGAAATACGAAAGACATAAAACCAACATAAGCAAACAACTAACTAAGAAACTAGTGTTTCGGTAGTCCCTGTTCCAGAAGATAAATGATCTCTTCTGGAGTGCGTATTGTGTCCACGTACAACTCTAAGACTTGTCGCCCCATCAGAAGTGTAGCATGATATTCCATCATGGTCCCAACGTCGTCATCGTTGCGGATCTTCATAACTGAAAAATAGCCAGTCCCGTAATCAAGACGGTTGTACTTTCGGTAACGTATACGCTCCACGTCTTTACGCCACGCTCCCTCTGGACGAATCTTCCTCTCAGCCTTTTCCTTCAGTTGGGCGAAGGTGATGTCCTTACTCATCCTGCAGAATACATGGTTAGGACAACGAAACACAACACCATGTTCGTCGGTGGTGACAGTCCCATGGTGATGAAGGGCCGTTAGGAATTTGGTGGATGAGTACTGGGTTGGGCACAATTGCCATTCCATTTCAGCTTGGTTGTAGCTGTCAAGAGGGAGAGTAGGTTTTGGTGAAGAAGCAGATTAGGGTTTGGTGAAGAAGGTCTGAGCCGTTGATTTCATTTTTAGATCACAAATCTGAGCCGTTTAAATTCTATCCGTTCAGACACATTTTCCAAAGGGATTGACATCCACTCCTTTATCTGACACACGTTTAACTGATTGTAAGCCGTTGATCAAAACTGTCGGTGGAATCTGAGACGTCCAATATTTGTCGCTCTGCAACACTGGTTCGAACAGCCTCATGCGAACATATTCGCATGACCACATTCGAACCTGTTCGCATTACCCCATTCGAACAGGTGAAAAACACCCAAGAGGGTGTGTCCCCATATTTAACACACGCGAATGGCCGCGTGCGAACCTGTTCGAAGGCCCGTGTTCGAACAGGTGAAAATTCGTGAAAAAAAAGAGGTTTGGCCTGGCCTTTTGGTCATTTCACACCCTTATGGGGGTGTGTTTCGAGTAGGAGGGGGTGTGGAAAAAGCAAACGTCTTATATAGTGGGTTAGAACCCAATAGTGTCTTTTATTCTAACATATAGTTATAGCGGTAACCACTATTGTGACTTCAGTAGAGAATTCAAAATTCTTAGAAATAAATGAATCTTCACCTATGAAGCCCGGATACCGGATACGATACGGGATACGGAAAAATTTTGAAAATCAAGATACGACACGGCTAGGATACTTTAATAAAAAATTAAATTAAAATTTAAATATAAAAAAACATCAAAGAAAAAATAAAATAGAATAGAAACACAAATAAAAAAAATAAAGATGAAAAACTGAAATATTGCATTTTATGGATATGAAAAAAAATAGCCCAAATAGATAAAAAAATCACACAAAAATATATGGATGAAAGAAAGAGGACAACTGACACACCTATGTATGAGTGACTAATCATAAAAAGTAAGGGTGGACAAGTAACTGAGACCACCCGAAATCGTATAATACGAATAGTCAGTGGCAGAAATAGATGACTTTTTATAGACTAAGATATTCATATTAGTACGTAGTTGCTCAATAAAACATAAGCATATTATTAGTCAATATATATTCATCACATTGTAGAAATAAATACTTGTGATCTTATCAAGTAGAGATAGTTACGTATATTGACTAATAATATGCTTATGTGATCTTATCAAGTAGAGATAAATATTGACTAATAATATGCTAAGTATTTATATACAATGGTATTTATTGGTCACGATCGCTAAGTATTTATATACAATAAATACCATTGTATATAAATACTTAGCGTTTAAGTATTCTAGACACGCCATTCAATAAAATTCTTATTTTCAAGCACTTTTACTTCTCTTTTTATTATGCATTGCCTCGGAGTAGTTTTTGTTTAATGAAACTCTTCATCAACACCTAATCCTAACACTCTTTGGCGTAGTTAGGGAACCCATAGATGAGGAATCGAGTTCCTTCCTCAACGTAATTGCTTGAAGAAAAGGGAATCCTCGCTTGTTAGCCGATCCCCAACAAAATTTTCAAAGTTTGACAAAAAATTTGGCATGCCCGGTGGGACAAACATAGGTATACAACCTTCAGGGTTTGATTCACTTGATCAGGACTATCATTGGGGTATGCACCTGCATTCTGGAAAGAATTTGAGCAATATGGATCCTCCTTCAAACCCGAAAAGAGAGAATGGTTGCAAGAACAATGAATAAGCAGGTTCAATATGGGACCAAAACCAAGATGTACCCCCTCTAGGTTCATAAAATTCCACTCAAGGATGGGCTAATTCCCTTCAATCTCAAGCCTCGCAGACATTCAATTATGTAGAAGAATGTTGTTGATCAATTAATCACAATGCTAAACCAAGGTGTGATTAGGCATAGTAACAACCCTTTTTCTTCACCTCCTGTCTTAGTGAGGAAGAAAGATGGACCTTGGAGATTGTGTGCGGACTATATAAAGTCAAATCAACATATCATTAAGGATAGATATCCAATCCCTTTGATAGAGAATTTAACATATGAATTGGGAATTGCAACTTTTTTTCAAAATTGGATCTCAGGTCAGGGTTTAATCAGCTCAGAATTGAGGAAGAAGAGTTTAAGACAACTTTTAAAGCTCATGGGGTCACTTTGAGCATTTGGTGATGCCTTTTGTCCTCACAAATGACCTATCATATTTCTATGCTTTGATGAACCATATCTTTCAACCTTTTTTGAGGAGGTTTGTTATAGTCATTTTTGATGATATATTAGTCTATAGCCCAACATTGGAAGCTCACCTTGACCACTTAGCACAATACTTCAATATTGTAGAGGCTCATCAGTTATTTCTAAAGAAGCATAATTACTTCAATACTTCAACTAGAGTGGAATATGTTAGTCATTTCATCTCCCATGGTGAAGTTTACACAGACCCCTCCAAGATACAATATGTCAAGGATTGGCCAATTCCCAAGGATCTTAAGCATTTGAGGGGATTTTTGGGACTTGCAAGATATTATAGAAGGTTTTTGAGAGGTTTTGGCAAGATTTCCTAGCCCCTAACAAATTTACTCAAGAAGGACAGTTTCATATGGACTGAACAAGTTACTGCCTCCTTTAAACTACTAAAGAATTCCCTAATTTCCTCCCCTGTATTTGGCCTTGCCAGACTTTTATGATGGAGACAGATGCCTCGGGAAAGGGAATTGGAGAAGTGTTGATGTAAGATAGGCATCCAATTGCCTACATCAAGAAATCCTAGGTTTTAAGAAGAAAGCCCTTTCTGTCTATGAGAGAGAACTTCTAGCAATAGTGTATGTTGTACAAAAGTGGGGACAATACTTACCTCACAGGCCTTTCATTATTAAGTCACATCAAAAGAGCATTAAGTATCTCTTGGAGCAAAACTTTAATACTCCATTTCAGTAGGTATGTATGTCTAAGTTGATGGGGTTTGATTTTGAAATACAATACAAGACTGGTGCTTCAAATATGGCTGCAGATGCCTTTTTCAAGGAAAACCGGTGCATAATTGCTGCCAATGATGTTAAATAATTCTCAAGATGGCACTCCACAGAATCATAGAATTCAAAGCTAATTTTCTTCTTATCCCAAGTTCTTTTGGTTTAACAATGAGTTAAGAAGAAAAATGAAGCTCGTTATTGGTGACAATCCTGACCTTAAGCTTAAGATTTTTAGATGGTCTCATGACTCTTTTGTTAGTGGACATTTAGGAAGGGACATAATTGCTACTAGAATCAAGTATGTCTTCTACTGAAAGGGAACGATCAAGAAGATCCAACAATATGTGAGGGCCCGTGAAATTTGTCAGAGGAATAAACCAGAACTGGTTGCCTCACCAGGGTTGTTGCAACCTCTCGCTATTTCTCATAGGGCATGGGTTGAGATTAGTATGGATTTCGTTGAGGGATTGCCTCAATCCAATGGTAAGCAAGTAGTTCTTGTAGTTGTTTATATGTTGAGTAAATATGCTCATTTGCTCACTTTATCTCACCCTTAAACTACTTTGGATGTTGCTAATCTATTCCTGGATAGTGTTTCAAACTCCATAGGATGCCCAGTGTTGTTGTCAGTGACAGAGACCCAATATTTCTCTTCAAACTCCATAGGATGCCCGGTGTTGTTGTCTGTGACAGAGACCCAATATTTCTCAGTTCTGTGTGGAATGAGCTCTTCAGATTAAAAGGCATGCTACTTCACAAATTCACCGCATATCATCTACAAACTGATGGGCAGACAAAGGTTGTGAACAAATGCTTAGAGACTTATCTAAGGCCCGTGTGCTCTGATAAACATTCTGGTCCAAGTGGATACCCCTAGCAGAATGGTTGTATAATACCCACCATCATTCCTCAATTCAAACAAGTCCTTATGAAATAGTGTATGGCCAAGCACCCCCCATTCGTTTGCCTTATCTTCTCGATAAATCTCCTAACCAAGAGGTGGATCATATCTTAATTGCTAGGGAATTAGTGATTAAGTTGTTCAAGTTCCACTTATTGCATACACAAAATCAGATTGCACGTCAGGCCAACAGACACAGACTTGACAGGGCCTTTGCATTAGGTGATTACGTGTTCCTTAAATTGCAGCCATATAGGCAGGTAACTGTGAGGCAACAAGCTTATCATAAGCTCGATCCTAGGTATTATGGTCCATTTAAGGTAGTGTATTGAATTGGTGATGTTGCCTAGCTATAAACTAGAACTGCCAGACACTGTTGGAATACATTATATTTTTCATGTTTCTCAACTCAAGAATACATTGATACCTCTACTACTTTGGTTGTACCATTTCCCTCTACCTCAGTTGCTCCCAATATCTTAGATCTCAAAATGGTCAAACGTAGAAGGGTACCAACTACAAAAGTGTTGGTTTAGTGCCAAGGAGAACCAAAGGAGGATGCTACTCAGGAGTTTTATTATGCAGTCGATAAGTCATCAAAGGGTTTGTGTGAACAATCGAATGGTAAGCATTACTCGTTTGAAAGTTTCCCACGGTCGATCTAATATCTTTTCAAGAAAATGAAGTGAGAATCTGCGGTAAAGAAATAACTTTGAGTTCTTGCAGAAATTTCCTTATTTCCCTCCTTGAGAAGAATGATTCTTTTGAGAAGGAGATATTGTGACGGTATTATCATATTGTAACTGCACACAAAATGTGTGTAACTACATACCGATTATAATAAAATCCCAGGCCCAGAAAAATTTTTATAGGCCCCCCTAAATAATTCACTCTAGGTCAAATCTACAAAAAGTGTTGTAGCACTCTCTATTTTGTTAGGGCCCAATTTTTAAGATTTGTATGGGGCCTCCAAATTGTTTGGGACTGCCCCGGTAACTACACACCGATTATAATAAAATCCTAAGACCTAAAACCAAAAAAAAAATTCTAAAACACCACCATAATTGTATACTGGACATGACACTATGGTACATGGAAAACAATTAATTGAAAGATTATAATTAATGAAGTCTTCACATTAAGTGAAATAAATAATGTAACAAACAATCTTCAATCAGATAAAAATAATAATAATATGTGTATGTTTTTTGTATCCATACTTAAATGGTTAGAACCATCTAATGCATGACCTACAACCTTGAATTTAATTAGTCAAATTTCACTATAAGATATATATAGGATCATTGGAAATCATTGTTTTCCATATCCCCAAAAGTCCATCTCTCCCCGCAATGAAAGCTGATTGATCTGGTGAACAGATTGTGGATTCGCATCCTCAAACCTAACCCCTTTGCTGGATTCTTCATTTCCAAGATGAGAGGTCACAAGCCTATCAAGAGCACCCCATTCATTCATTCCTTCACCTCTCCCAGCACCCATTTCTTGTGGTGGTTCACATGAACCAACTTCCATGCCAGATTCTGATACTTGGTATCTTAACCCATCACTGCCACTCTCACAATCTCTTGGATTTGTCATGAGTTGTTTGACTGTGACAGGTGGTTCTGATGGTAAAGATGAAGCATATGAATAATCATAATTAACCATAGTTTTTTGAGTGTGAAGAAGAGCTTGAGAGTTGAAGAGTGAGTATTGTGGATTTTGTAAGTGTTGATAGTGGAGACCTATCTCAGGTTTTTCGAGCTCAAACCCTGTTGGGTTCCTATTAGGGTTTTGTTGTTGGTGTAGTAAATATTGGTTTTCTCTTTGCATGAAGGAACGAGAACTTGTGCCTGAGGAATTGTTCATTTGTTGCTCTTGGTTGTGTGTGGACGCTCCTTCATTACTAATCTTGAATAGGTTCTTCTTTTTGAACACCCTACATACCACCCACCCATCTTCCTGCAAATACATTTAATCCATATAATCATGAACATATATATATATATATATATATATATATATATATATATATATATTATGTAAAAAAAAAATATAAATATATATAAGAATAACAATGTTTCACACTTGATTAGGATGATACTTTTCCTATATGTAAATGTGAGTGTAAGTAAAAAGTAAGAGAGGCGTGTTTTTTCGATTAGCAAAAGCGATATATTGAGAAGTGAGCATAAAGGGTACTCCATAGGCATGGCATGTCTATATATGAAGTTCAGATTACGTTATTAAGAGTGTCTTCTTTTGGGTCGACTCTTATTGATCCAAAATTTAGGGTCGACTCTATGATGAGTGAGGCATGAAACAAACTTTTTTGGGTCAACAACCTAACACAAATATTGAAAGAGACATTTTTACTTTAAGAGAGATTTAGTTGGGTTGAACTTTTTGTAGCAACATGTGTGACCTTTTTGTTTATAATAATTAATAATCTATATTTTTTATTGGTAGCGTAAAATTGAGATTTTAGTAGTCCTACTCTTTTCTTTATTTAAAAATTATGTTATTCTGATAATTAAATTAATCTAATAATATTAATGACCATATAGTTCAGCATTATTGCACACACTTCCTCCACCTTTTATGAAGGGTTAGAGAGAGTATCTAATCACGTGCTAAAACTAATGGGAACGGAATACACCAGGTTCACAAACACCAAATGGACCACCGGTCCTGCTTAAAGTTTTTTAATAAATAATATATAGTGCTTATAATCATCCACCAAATGGACCACCAAAGAGAGGAATGCTTACATTGGTACTTCCTGTGGGATCATTACCATCTTCGAGACGATATTCATGCATGATCCAATCAGTTTTCTGTCCATGAGGAGCTCTACCTTTGTAGAACACAAGGGTTTTTCTCATTCCAATCTTCTTGTAGGTATTCCTAATGCATTTATCTCTTCCGGTAGCTTTCCAAAACCCTGCATTTGTTGCTCTATTAGTCCTTGACCCTGTAGGGTATTTTCTATCCTTGTGACTGAAGAAATACCACTCATTTTGTGGAGTTGATCCAATCTTACATTTCTCTGCGTATCATGAAAAATTCAATAATTAAGTAAACACTACAAATGACGAAAACAAAAACAGGATATGTAAAGACAGGTGAAAAGCTATATTTTTTAGAACTTCTCCCCACATAGATAGATGGAGAGGATCCATATTCCAATATTTGACTTTGTTAGTTGATTACAATAATTCTTAATACACTAGAGTTGAGCTTGAGAAAAGCTATTATTTTTTAGAACTTCTCCCCAACAAAGAAGTCTTGAAAGAGAATTGAGCTTGAGAAAGGCGTGATTTACCCCAATATAACAATAACAGCAAATTAAACTCCGAGTCTTTTCTAACACGTAAAGTAAAAATATTGCACATGTGTAAAGCCTTATAAATTACCTTCGTTCCTTCTTAAGTGTCCATTTTCTAAACAAAAAAAAATATTGTTACTTTTTACTTATCATTTTTAAAGTTTGAGGTCACATTAAATATTTTGTTGTTAATCGCTCCTTTAACTATTTATTTGTTTGTCATTTTCAAAGTTTAAGGTCATATTGATTACTTTCTAATATTGATTACTTTGTTATCAATTATACTTTTAATTATTCATCGTAGTAAAAGTACTAATAATTTGATCAAAATAGCAAAATTTATTGATTTTATTGGTTATCGAAAAAACACCTTAAAATACACTTAAAAAGCAACTGAGGAAGTACTCAATCTTACCTGAATTTTTTTTTATAAGCAATTAATTTTTATTAAGAGGAGTACAAGAGTAACTCAACCTCAACCCGTACAAATACTTAGGGCCTCGTTAAAATACTCAATGTTACCTGAATTGATTATACATTATCCTATTTATTTTAAAGATTCACCTTTAAGTAATCCATCTCTTCCAACTTTAGGAAAATGAGTAACTAAGTAAGAGAGAAAGATAAAACCCTGATCTATAATTAATAATTATGCAGAGAGGTTGCATCTATGTGCTGATTTACCCAGTATGTTTTTCTAAGAGCTCAACATAAATCCTTTTGAGGATATATCACTACTACGGCGAGTTCCTGTTATTTTATTTATTTTTATTCACTATAAGTTGATGTGAATTGTGATCTAGCTTTTTCAGTTTTTTGTTATGCAGATCGGAGTTATCTCATCTAGGTTGAAATTCATGCATACAAAAGCATAAAAGGACGATGTAAATCCGAATATCACCTAAAATTGGCACTACATCAAATATGTTTATTCGAATCATGAAACTAAGCATAAAAACCAATTAAAATTGAATACAAATAATAAAAACAATACATGAAGAAATTAATTAAGCTATTATAGAAGCATACAGAAACCCAACTTTTTGCTAATCAAAAATTATATGCTCAAATTCAAAGTTTATAGAAAACAGCCAAAGTAAAAAATAGTAATTAATTAGAATTTAATTGGTACTTTACCTTGCAAGTCCCAAGGCTCCATCTTGTTCAAGTCCACCTCTCTAATTACATCCATGTCAAACTTCTGAAAGGATACCTTCTTCTTCAAGTAGTAATGAAGCAGCTCTTCATCCGTCGGATGAAATCGAAATCCCGGCGGCACACCACCATTAGAAGAACTCATCTAATCTCCAAATTAAATTAAAATCTCAATCACTTAGTAATTAAGAACAACTATATGTATGTGACTTGAATATACATAAGTAGCTAGATATATTTATGATATTTCTCTTTCTCTAGTTCTTTGAACTTTGAAAGTAGTAATCAATTTTTGTACGTGGAGATGCAAGCATGGAGTTTATATACATACAGGGTTGTCAACGACACCAATACACCATAGAAAGGGTTGACGGCCGGTGACTACGCCGACGGGAATGGTTAAAGCTAGCTATCGTAAAAATCAAGTTTAAGGAATGAATGTGACTAGTATGATTGTTATTTTCTATTGTTATCTTTTTATTATTTTATCATTTTTGTTGATATTTCATAGGGTTCCCCACAAGCATATAGGGAGCGTAAGGTGCACTTTCCAATCCGTATGGTAAGTACCTACATTCACATATCCACGCCCAAAGGAAAATATTTTAAAATTAATAAAAGTTTATAATTACTGAAAATAAGGATATTATTAGTAAGAAGCTTCAAAAATTGTAATCAGAGTCATTATCAATGCATGCTAAGGGGCAGTCAAAACCATAGCTCCGTGCTCACTACTCACTAAACATGATCTGTACCTTACTCGGAAACGAGTGTGTCTGACTTGAGTAGTTGGTAGGTCTTTTTGTGGAAGTCGTCCTCTCCTAGTCAAAGTTGGGGGTGGTAGTTACAGACACCCCGATGCCATGCCAAAGTCAGCAAAGCGGTAAATCAGTAAGAGGTCCAAGTAAGAATGTGTAGCTGTACCAACGGATGAGCTTGTATTTATAAGCGTCAGGTGTGCATGCGGCGCTTCCAGCGCATAGGTGAAGTGGAGTGCCTCTAGTCGTTAGGTCCCAGTGTGCGATCTCAGTCGTTGATGGCTGCAGCGCACAGGTCGCCAATAGGGGGCGCTTTGTCGTGTGATTGGGATGTTGCTGGGCTCAAATCCGGACATGGGCTCAACCCAGTCCGTAACAGTTTCCCCCTAAGGTGAGGTCACTCTTGTAAGGATGGCCTTGGCTTCCTGGTGCACATAGAACCCACTTGTATCTTATGGCCGGGCTGAAGTAAACTTGTCTTAGATGCACGTCAAACGTCCGGGTTGCCCCCAAGCGGGCTCGAACGGCCTCCCCCATGACGAGTCACGCGCCTGTGTTATCGACCTCAGGTGTGTCCCGACTCAGGGATCTTCCTCGTGGTCGGCTTTTGAAGTCGGCCTTTGAAGCCGGACATGCTGGCGCGAGAGGAGCCCAGTAATCACATCGATAGGCATGTTTTGAGTGGATTGATGTGACATTTGAGTGGATCAAGGTGTCAGGCCATAATTACTGTTAGGGTTGCCTCAATTTCTAGTCCTGTCATTAATGCCCCCGGCTAGGGTTGCGACGTTTGGAATTCGGCTCATTCACGCCTCCTCGACCCACTATAAATAAGGGGGAACCCCACTCATTAAGTACTTAGAGTTTTCTTGGGGACTCCCTCTACCTCCGACGTTTAAGCTCCGAGGGCTGACGTTGGGATTTAGATCAATCCTCAAGACTTCTGTCGCAGTTTCCGGATCTCTGATGGGGTTTTCAGATCTGAGTTCAACTTCTCAATTTCGAGTTCCCCCTTTCTCTAGGTGCATTTTCCTCCTTTCCCTTTACATGTTTAGCTGCTTAAATTTTACTCGGCAGGGTCTTCCTTCGCCCCGACTGGTGCCATCTTCGAAGGAGAGGGGTTTGTCAGGCCTGAGATCAACCTCATCGCCCCCTTTGTTAGCAAAATAAGCTTATTGACATCATACTCATAAAGGCTTTCTGACCTTGTCTCCAACGGTATCAGAATCGGGCAATCGTCGATCCTTTCGGAGTGAACGGTCCCCGTAAGGCCAAACCAGCACGTTGAGACGTGCCACGGGGGAGGCGGAGGTAGTGGAGTTTGGACCTCCTTAGTTGGAAGTGTTTGGGCAACACCTTCCGGGGTCAGTAATGGCCGGGGTTGGACTTCATCCATACTCTGAATTTGTAGTTGCCCTCGCGTGGAAGGTCGGTCTTGGGGCGCCATGAGTGATAGAAGAGGACAACAAAATAAGGGATGGGAGATATGAATCTCCGACTGTGGTCGCCAATGATCTATACCTTACTCGAACTCGGGTATGCCCGACTTGAGTAGTTGGTAGGTCTTCTTGTGGAAGTCGTCCTCTCCTGCCCAAAGTCGGGGGGTGGTACCTACAGACACTTTGGTTCCAAAGTCAGCAAAGCGCAAGTTAGTAAGAGGTCCAAGTGAGAATGTGTACTTGTATCTGTGGATGAGCTGGTATTTATAGGCGCCATGTGTGCATGGGGCACTTCTTGCACATAGGTAAAGTGGGGCACAACTCTAGTCGTTGGATCTAGATGTGCAATCTCAATCGTTGATGGCTGCAGCGCACATATTGCCAACGGGAGCGCTTGGTCGCGTGATTAGGCCGTTGCGGGGCTAGAAATACAGACTTAGGCTCGACCCAATCGGGAACACTATATATATATATATATATATATATATATATATATATATATATATACTTAATTATAAGAAAAAAAGTAGCCAAGTTTAATGGCTCAAAATATATAAGTACTAACTATTTTCACCATATTTCATATGTTATCATTCTAGAAAATACTTTTCATTTAGTGTTATCAGGAAATAAGTTCTAATAGAAAATTAAATGAAGAGAAAACATAGTTTGAGAAATGCACTTATTTAATTTTTTGTATTACATCTGCAAAATTAAATTAACTTAACTAAAACCTTTTAATCAATACTGAGTTCAGTGTTTTTACTTATAATGAAATTCAGAAGAAGTATATTCCCCACCCTACCTTAAGGTCATCTTAGGCTCGCTATAGTTTTCTGATGTTGTGAGTCATAAGTACTTGGCATGTCATATGTCTCTGAAAGAGTAATTTCCAAGAATCTTTTTGATTTTCTGAAACGGTCTAGTATCTATATATTTTTGATATGTGACTCATAAGTACTTGACTCTGTCATATGCTCTGAAAGAATTATTTCCAAGAGTCATTTTGATTTTCTGAAACAATCTAGTATCTATTTTTGATATGGGACAATGGGTTTAGAATGCGTGGTAGTAAAATTTGACTTCGTGGCGATCACTATTTGTGTTGTAGAAGGAGGCTCCAAGGAACTTAAAACTTTATTGGTTGGTATTGTGCCAATAAAGGAATGTAGACTCTTCGATTTGAAATTTTGACCCTATTAATGGATTCATGGTAAAATCTTGTTATAATCTATTGGTTGTTTGTCTTTTGATTGTAATGCAGGCCTTCTCAAGGCTAATAAAAGGGTGAGTAAAACAAGCACTTTCTCTAAAACTTGGTGTATTTCAAAATTGGTTGGCAACAAAGGAACACTCCAAACTAGGATTGTGTTCTCTTATATGTTTGAATTATCACGCGTGTTTCGAAACAAAGGAGACTGTAACCACCCAATTTTAACTTTCCCTTTCTCAGGTTAGGAGGGAGATTGTTTTGGTTTTAGAGGGATTTCATGTGTGGGGTTACAAAGCTTGAGAAGAAAATACCTTGGGTTAGGTTGTCTAAAGGTTGCAACCCCAAGAAGAAAGGTTTGGGGATCAAGACCTAAGATTTTGCAACCTTTGTCTGTTAGGTAAATGGAGGTGGAGACTACTGGTGGATGAGAATAAATTACTTTGTTAGGATTATATTATGGTTGCAAAGTATGGGAGTCGGGTAGCCAACTGCCTTGATTTATCTACCATATGTCCTCCGTATTTTGCTTCCCATTGGTGGAAGGATATCTGTAGGGTGAGAATGTCGCCAATCTTCCATTAGGATTGGCTTTTAGAGGGTTTGTCTAGGGAAACCGATAATTGGACTTTTGACCTATTTTGACATGATGTTTGGGTGGATAAATTACTCCTTAAATATGTATTGCCTGAGATATTCAGGATCGCTTTCCAAAAGGATAGTAGTGTGGGTGATATGGGGGAATGGTTAGACCGGGCTTAGGTATGGGGACTCCCATGGGGGAGAGCCTTATTCGTATGGGAAGAGGAGTTGTTGGGGAACATAGAACCTTATGGCCTTGCTGATTTCATCTATCATTTCATTAGTAGAGAGCGCGGTTGGACCAAGGAGGCCAGTTATGAGGGTGTGTACTCGGTCAAATCGACTTACAATTTCCTCCTCCTCAAAGATCCTCATGACTAGGGAATAACCACCACAAGCATATGTTTTGGACAAACGAAGGAAAAGTGTTGCACCACCTAAGGTTCTAGCTTTTGCATGGCGTCTTTTCTTGTATAAGCTCTTGTCTCGGGCTAACCTACTTCGAAGAGGAATTATCCATGCTTTAGAAGACTCCAAATGTGCATTCTGCAAGGACCACTAACAAATAGATACACACCTATTCATTAGATGTGATTTCTTGACCAGCTTATGGTACTTGGTGTTTAAATGGTTAGGGGTGGTGTTAGTGTTACCGCCCGACCTCCCTACTCTATTCTTAATCCTTTGTCTTGGTATGGTCCCTTCCTAAAGTAGGAAGGGATTGATCATGATCTGGCAGGCAGTACTTCAGGCTATCTATGAAACCATAAATGAGAGAATATTCGCCAGTAGAATCTTAGACCCTTATGAGACCTTTTATGTAATTAAGTTGTATTCATAGAAATGGTTTTTGGCTAGGTCTAAATCGAGATAGTGTCTCTTCTATGAATGGTGTGTGAAGCCTTAATTTGGAGTGTCTCTCCAAGTTATAAAAGTTATTGTTCATAGGGTTTTTGCTATTCATTGATTTTGGGGGCCCTAAACCACATGGAGTTTTTTGGTTATTTTTTTTATACTTGTTATATCACTATTTTAATTTGGGACTATGTAATGGGTGCAGAGTCCCTTAACTCTCAATTTTAGTAAAATGTTTGCTTTTTCAGAAAAGAAAGTATTGTCCCAAATACTAGCTTGGTTGGTTTTGAATAGTGTTTCAACTGCCGATGCCAATTTCAAAGGAAAGAATAGAAGAATTAATGCACTCTAATGGTTGTATTTAGAGAATTTGAAATGTATATGGATTTATTGGGTTGGAGTTCTGCCTGTTGGAAAAGTTATTGCTAAATTTACGATAGTAAGATTCACTAAAAGTAATAATAAGATAAATCTGACAATGAATTAACAAAAAACAAATAAAGTTAGAAAATAATAAAGTAATTGAAAAACACATGTAAATTTAACTTATTGATTTGGCTAAGGCTCGTAAAAGTACTGAGTTTAAAAGTATTTTGCCACCACGAGTAAATTTTTCGATGCAATTAGTCTCAAGGCTAATACCCTCAACAATACAATAATCACTTTTTGCTAGCCACGTGAAATAACAAGGACACATGGACCACTATTGGATGCTCAAAGGAATAACAAGGGCACATTAGCTAGATCAAAAAGAGACAAAGACCGAATTTGCTCTGAAACAGATATTATAGCCTACTATTTTTTGAAACATTTTTTTTTGCCGAAAATTCTGCTTCTTAGTCTTGGACACAGTTGGTTTGAAATTATCATCCTCCAGGGTCGACAACATCATCTAACACATCACCCAAAAACTTTCATAATATTCTCATGTTGGATGTCACAACTAGATTAGAGGTAGCATCGTACCCTAAGAAATTTAGCGAATCTAGCCTAGTATTGGGAGGGTGAGTGGAGGATGAATCAACATCTTGCAGGAGTGTCAAACAAAGGAAGATTCCTCAAGAGGAAATTCACGAGGAGTAACAAGCAGAGAGGAATAAATTTTTGTGTAGCTTTATCTGCATTAACTATATTCCTTACCATATCAAGAAAATGATTTGAGTTTTCTTCCAATCCTTCAAGGGACTGAGCAATATTTTCCACTAATTAAGCTCCGTAGCATGATCCACAATAGTGGTATCCCCTTATGATTCTTAGGAATGTAACGAAGAGAAGGTGGTGGATGGTCACCTTTTGCGGGACCTCCTTCCTCATTTATTCTTTTTTGGAAGTACCTCAACCTTTTTGACAACGTTAATAGACATATTACCCTGCTTGGGATTTCGGAGTGAATGACCCAGGCATTGACAAGATTTACAAAATAGAGGGACACATTCATATTCCACGCCGATAAAATAAGCATATCCTCTCTTTCCACTAATAGTTTATCATGAAGTTGTACAGCTAAATCAATTTGTATCAGAACCCTGGCAAAATTAGCAAAAGTGTTTTTTTTGAAGTAGCTTCATCCAAAGTAATAGGGACACAAGCTACCAATAATTTCAAACAAAATTTTGCTCGCCAATATTCTCGAGAAAGACTATGCAGACAGATACAACATTGAGTAGTAGTTTGTTTACTGGAAAAATGATCAAAATCAGGTGTCCAAGCCGAGAGGCTAAAGATACTAATTCAAATTACAAGAACCCTAAGACCATACACGTCAAAGGTCTACAGCCGATGAAAAGTGAAACTCAATGAAACTCTTTCCAAGAGAAACCATGAGCCAATCAACAGAGGGATTCTAAAACATAGAAATTTTCAACTGCAAATCTTTAATTTTATTAAACTTATCTCCCATTAAAATATATTTACAGCCTGGTATTCGTCCTCTGAAATATTGATTTTGTAAAATCTTTAAAACATCATAAAACAATCGATAAATTTGTGATAATATTAAGTCAATGTGTGATAAACTTGTTCAAGCCTTCAATTTTGTGTTGATGCGCGCTAAGCTCTTGACAAAGAGATTAGATATAGGCATGCTTAATATGAGGTTAAAGCTAGGGAATATTATACTTTTAGTCAGAGCTCTAGTTTATAATTTTGACTTTTTATTTGTTAAGCCCAAATAAAACCCAACCATAGTAAATATGATTCTTGTAATAGTTACACATCAAGCTAGCTACCTATGAAATACATAGAATATGTTCCATTTATGATTTTTGGACATCCTAAAATTCTCAACGCCCATCTAACACATTACTTTTTCTTTGTTTCTTTCTTCTCATCACATCATTTATTTATCACATATTTCATATCAGTCTCTCGATATCTTTCTCTCTAGGTGTTGGAGGGGTTTCGGTGTTCATATATAGATCCTTTTTAAATATATAACCCTATGTCTGGATAGATCATTTTTAGGAGGTAATGTAATTTTTGAGGGGAATTCAAATATTTTAGTTCAAAATTTTGAACTAAAATATTTGAATTCCCCTCTAAAATTACATTACCTCCTAAAAATGCTCCACTAGCAACTTTCTTATGGGCAGTATTTTAAAAACCAACAGTTCATCCAGTTAAACCATGACCTGACACTATCTCTGGTTCATTAATTTGAGCGGTTCGAATGCTCGTGATTTCATTTGGATTCTAGTGGTTGAACCACGACCTTTCGGTTTTCAAAACATTTGCTTATGGGATGAATTCGCTACCTAAAACTCATCTAGCCCCAAGATTCATCAAGCAAAAACCATATATTGAGCCATATATAAAAGATACACAATTTTGTTTTCCTGACCAAAGATTTTTAACATGTAATTGCTTGACTTCAAATTATTACCATGTATGGAATGTGCACGTAGGAGCACAAACATGTGGTCGTTTTGCAATGTGTATACGAAGAGCAGTTATGATCATTGACTCATTGTTATGGTAATCTACCAGAATAATCTTATGCTAATATAGTCCACGCGCTTCACAAATGGCAGTAGAAGAACTCTTACAATGAGAATCAGCTAACTAGTTTTCTCAAAATATTTTAATCAGTAAACGATCCCGAGAATTTAAAACCAGAATAATTTATAGGTTATTTGATTGTTCTTAAAGCAATGTTTGGAAAAATAGCTACTAAAGCTTCTTGGGATTTTCGCATTTCATTGGACGGCCAAACTTTAATACTAATATCCTAGACAATTTTATATCTAAATTATTGACAATCATATAAACTTTAACAGATTTTTAGGTTTAGTCTTAAATGTTATATAGTAACAGTTGGAGACGCAGTCGCCATAGCTGGGGCAAGCACATGTGGGTATGACCTTAAGTGCTTTCAAATTACGTTGCTTGATTCAATTTTACGTTTTCTTTCTGTATTTTTGGTGATTTATTATCCCCCCTTCCCAATGGGTACGGTTTGCGACTTGCATGTCAATTATATAGTATTTATCAGAGTTCTAGAAAGATAAATTAAGTTAAATTATACCAAGAGTAAAGGAGCGTTAGGTTGATCTAGTGGAGCAAGACACAGTTTGCATCTGGGAAGTCCCGAGTTCAAATTCCCACTAGTCTAAAGAGCGTCAAAGTTTTCGCCGTCTTGGACTGAAACGTTATCCTCTCACTCTAAAATTTTTTTCGATCAAAGATAAAACGAAGGATAATTTATTTTAGGATCATGCTAACGAGTGTCTTTATGGCACTTGTTATGGAATCAAAAAATAGAAGTTTTGTATTGAAAAAAAAAACTTTTAAATTTTCAAGTTATGCATTACATATAAGACAACAGTTCTATATTTGGTTTATTAACTTGTTTTTTAATTAATTAATTAATTGATTAGATGTCATTGTTTTTCAGGTTTAAGTTAAACTAGTTTAAGACAGAGAACAAATATAAAGATAGGTAGCAGAAAAATGTCAAATTAGCTTCCTTACTTGCATTAAGTAGGTTACATCATCTTCTTTAGAGAAATAAAATCAGGTTAAATTCATGGGAATTTCAAATCTCAAAGTGGATCCATTTGCTTTCATGCATGCATGTTTCTCCTATAGACTGAATTAAAATTTATTCATGACAGCTTTTCAGCCATGCATGTTGACTAAAAACTGGTTGAAAATTTGCCC
This sequence comes from Astragalus membranaceus, assembly GCA_039519185.1. NCBI lineage: Eukaryota > Viridiplantae > Streptophyta > Magnoliopsida > Fabales > Fabaceae > Astragalus > Astragalus membranaceus. The sequence continues at coordinate 78,103,088 of CM076850.1, read as the reverse complement.
GATAAAAACTTATATTAAATATATGCATTCATAGCATTCATACAAATGTTCTGAAATATGGTATCAGTGCCTTGATTTTGAAGTCATCTTTAGCTATGTTTAATCAGCCCGCTGTTACATAATTGCAATACCTATATTCAAATTTTGAAATGGCAGTTACACGTGTGTGTGGGTGTGTATATATGATAAACTTAACAACTTACATCAAGTCACATTAATATTCACTAAGTTACTTGTGAGATCCACTGATTTTTCTACCCCTGCACATAAGCAACACAGCCTCACATACTTCATTTATCCCCATTTTACCCCTCTCATTTTTAACATGTTCACAGCATTTGGGTGAAACTCTTTGGCATTTCGGATTTATCATTTAAAGGTAAATATGGTATACAATATCTATAGCTTTAGACGGATTTCGGTAATTGATAATATTATTGCGGATTTATCTATTAATTACATAAATCCGTAATTGATAATATTATTGCGGATTTATCATATAAATAGATAAATCCGTAATATATTTTTGGCTAAATTACACAAGAGGTTCTTTAAGTTATTTAATTGTCACAAGTTGGTCTTTTAAGTTTTTCCGTACCACTTAGGTCCTTTAAGTTATTTAATTGTAACAAGTTGGTCCTTTAAGTTTTTTACGTACCACTTAGGTCCTTTAAGTTATTTAATTATAACAATTTAGGGAATTTCAGATCTGAGGAATGTAAGTTATTCGGCTTTTAGAAGTTACAATTAAATATCTTAAAGGACCTAACACTAAAAGAGTTGGTAGCGATGAATTTAGCGACTTAATATGGATTGCAGTTTCGGCTTCAGTTAACGACGGATTTGGGTGGGTTTAGCGATGGAAATTCCCTCGCTAATTTTAAGCTGGATTTTGAAAGAAAAAAAACACAAATTACGACGGAAATTCTCTCTTTCTCCCTTACTCTTCTCTCTCTAGCCGAACCCACCCTTCACCACCACACCACCACCACATCGTAGCTCCTCTCATCCTCACTCTTCTCTCTTTATCTCTCTCTCTCTCTCTCTCTCTCTCTCTCTCTAACCGTCCCTCTCTCTCTCTCTACACAAACTCTCTTCCCATATTTCACCTCCACCACCACCGCCACAAAATTAACTCCCGACCTCACTCCTTTCTCCCTCTCTCCCGCTCTCTCTCTCTCTAACTGTCCCCCCGCTCTCTCTCTCCCTCTCACCTCTACCACCACCACCACCACCATATTTCACCCCTTGGACTTCTAAAGTTGCTGGTAAATTTGGGAACCTTGATGATAATAATAATAATAATAATAATAATAATTTAATAATATAATATTTATTAATAATATTATAATAAATATAAAAAAACATCTTTCAAAAAATTAAAACAATAATAACTAATTTTAAGCGGGATTTTATAAAAAAAAACACGAATTACGAAGTGATTAGCGAGAGAAATAGTGACGGAAATTCCCTCGCTAGTTTTAAGCGGGTTTTTTTTAAAAAGCACGGATTACGAGGTGATTGGCGAGGGAATTAGCGACGGAATATTCCCTCGTTAATAGTTAGCGACAGATTCAAAAAACCCTCGCTATGGGTTAGTGCTGTTAATTTGTTGCAGCTACTGTGTCATGCAACTAATAGTTGTCCCAGAGACTCGTTTGCATCTCTATTTCAAAAAAGGGAGAGCAGGGGATGATCCAAATGCAGAGGAACGATTAGAAGAGTATGAAAATGTGGACAAGAGTTATTTAGGCTCTTTGAGGAAATAACAGGAAATTAATTTGAATCATGGGAGAGAAAAGAAGTTCCAGAAGAAGCCTTTGAAGTTTTATCCCATTGACATGGTACATATATATTCCCTCCCTCATATGATTAATGATTTATCCATGAAACTTCTGATTTAGCTTTATGGTATTGAATATAGGATGATGGAGTTGAAGTTAGACATGGGGCACTGGGTCTTAGGCAGCTAGGGATAACATCAACACACTGTAAATTTCCGTTGCAAATATGCTTTAGCGAAGGAAAATTTCGTCGCTTAATGAGCCTTTTTTTGAATAAGTGGTACGAAAAAATTTAAAGGATCAACTTGTAACAATTAAATAACTTAAAAAACCTAAGTAGTACGAGAAAAACTTAAAAAACCAACTTATTATAATTAAATAAGTTAAAGGACATCTGGTGTAATTTAGCCTATATTTTTTAAATATGGATGTACCTATATATTTTTTAACCGGCACATCACTACCACGTGGCAATGATATGTCACATCATCACCTCATGTCATCACTGCCATGTAGCACTGAAATGTCACGTCAGCAACCAATGTCACCAGCCAATGGATGGTTGACACATGAGAGTGACATCAGTGATGATGTCATGATGACGTCATCTCTGTTTGCCACATCACCTTTTTTGGACGGGAAGTTAAAAGAGGGACCAAACTGGATTTTTTTTTGTTTTTGCAGGGGCCTTTTTAAAACATTTTTCTTTTGTAGGGACTAAACTGGATAATGGTGATATTTGTAGAGACAAACATATATTTAAGCCTATATTTAATAAATCCGTAATTATTTTTCTAATGTCTTAAATAATTATAATTAATTTTATTTTTCAAAATGAAACAGATATGGATACGGATGAGTTGGTTCCGTTCTCGGTAGATACATCAGGCGCGTTCACGACCACAGAGGTATATTTAATTAACTGTTTTACAAATTTTAATTGTATTATTTGTCATAATTAGTAACTCATTATTTATTTTGTAGATATTTTCTACACATGACGATGTTGTACGTTGGGCTAGAGAGGTGGGAAAACTGAAAAGCCAACGGCGTGCACGTGGTTGTAATCATTCTTAAATTAGATAGATTTACCGGTAAAAGGGGAACTAGAGATAAAATTATTTTTGGTTGCGGAAAGAGTGGGAAATTCACTGGAGTAGACATTGGTTGTTGTAGAGTTAAGTCCTCAAAGAAGCGCGCTTGTCCTTTCAAGCTGAGAGCAACACCTTCGACGGATGCTGAGGGTTGGAAAGTGAGGGTTAGGTGTGGGTCCACAATCATGAGCTTCTTCAAATGTTAACCGGCACATTATTCTTCGGGCGGTTAACAAAAGAGGAGCAGACTATGGTGGATGAACACACCAAATTGAAGGTTGCACCAACACTACAAGAAAATCGCTCATTTGCGATGACAATTTCCGTCGCAAATGGACCTTTTTCTGTGGCAAATGTGAATTTGCGACGGAAGTTGCGACGGACGAAGAGTCGTGGCAAAACAGCTCGTCGCAAAGCGTTTGCGACGAAACTCCCCATCGTAAAGTCGTCGCAAATTCGTCGCATATTTCCGTGGCAAAGTCGTCGCAAACTCTGACAACTTTTCGTCGCAAAGCCGTCGCAAATCCGTCGGAAATTTAAAAAATAAATAAAAAATAAATAAAATTATACCTCCAAAATACTATTTAATAGTTATATCTAATTAATTATATAAGTGACATTGCAAGTCTTCAAACATATCAAACAGAGCAAGTCTTCTATTGACATTGCAAAGAGAAGAAAATGGTACATATCAAAGAGAACAAATCTTCACCTTAGTTTGCAAGTCTATGTAGATATTGTTCTGATGACATAAAAGATAAATGATTCCAGTGAAAAGAAAATGTTCTATGAAAATAAAACATATACTACGGTCAATCATTGAGACCAACAAGAGCAACATGACATGGGTAATTTTAAACTACCAATTCATTCCTTTTTGCTAAAGTTTAGCACCACAAGTATGTGGAAGATGGTTCTTGATGTGATGACTGACGAGCTTCTGTTGATTATTTTGCGAAAATTCTTAATCCAACTTGGCTTTGGCATATCTGCACACATAGATCAAAGATTCAGTTGGGCGAGAAGGAGGCACATATCCAGGAGGGTCTAACTGACTCTAAATAAACTAATTGAACAATCAAGTGAATCTATTAATAAATCAGCTACATGGTTTAGCCGTTTCAAGCTCGTGTTAATTGAAGCTCATCTGACTTGGAGCTTATTGCTGCACATGGTCAGCTTCTATTAATTACTAAGCCTAAACAAAAGAGCAAGTCATGACAAAGACACATTTTTTTGAATCAACAATAAGAGAAAATAATAGTCTTAAAGCCTCTCAACAAGTCAAAACGTGTTCTCTACAAAGAATCATTTTTTAAATGTTTTTACAATTATATGTAACTTAATAGAAATGGATCAATTGCCTTCTTAAATTCAGTTTAATTTGAATATAAAATTGAAACCAATAAGCCTATAAAATGATCAGACCCTCCATAAGGCAGCACAAGATTAGTTAATTAAGCCATAGCAAGAAAGCACAACTATATTGAAGAAAGGATGTTGTATTGTCACTAATACTATCCATCACCAGGAAAGACAAATAGTAACAAATCTATACTAACCTTGGAACTGGGAAAGACATCCTAGACATTCTTGAGAAAAACTAATGGTCTAGTTTTGGCTGCATTGTGTACCTAAAACCAAAGAAAAAAGTTAAAAGTAAAACATGAACAAAACATATAAGCCTATCACATTGAACATTTTTTAAAAAGAGTGAAGAGTCAAAGAAACCTTGCTCTGAAAACCCAATTATGAAAATATTTTACATTATAACAGACCAAGAAAAAACTAACTGGCTCATGAATATCTAAACTCAAATTGAAAAGGATTCCATAAGCTCTTGCACTCCTTTATATAGCATGCAACAAACAGGTAAGATTTAACAATTTGCAAACACTCCATAAGCTCTTACACTCCTTTATAGAGAATGGAATTACTTGCTGATTTGAACAAATCTGTTATGCAGATTAAAACTGAGTCATGCAGAATAAAACTTGTGCTCAGGTGTAAACACAAATTTAGTTTTGAAGAACTTACCAATTCTTGATCAAGTTGCTTCAATTGCCTTGATTAACTTACCAATTCTCCATCAACTGCCAACACAATGGAATTACTTGATTAAATCTGCAACTTAATAGAAAAGGATCAATTGCCTTCTTAAGTTCAATAAAAGCAGGACGGAAGGTTTACTTTTGCATAATAATAAGCTAAATGCGTTTATAGCAACTACAAACACTACAAAAAAAAACGTTATTTGCGACGGACATTAGCGACGGAATATGATTCCCTCGCTAAAACTGACATTAGCGACGGAATTTGCGACGAAATAAGGGTCTTCGTTTTTTTGAAAATTAGTGACGGAAGTTAGTGCATTAGCGACGGAACAGTCCATCGCTAATTGTTTGGAGGGAAACTGAAATCAGAACAGCACGGAAACCGAAGCGATTAGCGACGGAAATACTGGTCCCTCGCTAATGTTTTTGACCGTTCCACCTTGGTTAGCGTGAAGGGATTAGCGACGGAATAGTCCCTCGCAAATTCTGTCGCTAACCCTAATTAAATAGAATCGGATCCCTTTTCCTTTCTCTGTTTCCTCTTCTCTGTTTCCTCTTCTCTCTCTCACTCCCTCACTCTTCTCTCACGACCCCAACCCCACCACACCCTTTCCAGCACCACCACCCCACGACCACCGCACCACCGCACCACCGCCACCACACCACCGCTCACCCGTCGCTCCTCTCTCTCTCCTACGCGACGTCGCTCTCTCTCCTCTCTCTCTCTCCTACGCGAACACTTCTCTCACCGGAGCTCTCCGTTTTCGCCACCATTGGAGCTCGCCCTCCTTACCACCACCGGAGCTCGCCCTCCTCACCACCGGAGCTCTACCTTTGGAGGTTTTTTTTTACTGGTTTTGATTTTTTTTTACCAACTGATTTTGTTTGATATTGTTTTGTTAGGATTTGTAAAATTAATTTTGTGATATTGTTGTTTGGTAATTTTAGTGAATTTAGTTTTGTGATATTGTAAAATTAATTTTTGATATTGTTTTAGTGAAATTGTGTTTAGGATTAGAAATTGAAATTGGGTAGAAATTGAAATTGTGTTTTAGGTTTTAGGATTAAGTTTAGGATTTATAGAAATTGTGTAGGATAAAAATTTGAAGTTGAAATTGAAATTGTTTGTTGAAATTGAAGAAGTTGTTTTATTGAAATTGAAATTAATAGTGAATTGATTTATGTTTTTTGCTTGAAATTGAAATTAATAGTTGAAATTGAAGTTGATATTGAAGTTGTTGTTGAAATTAATAGTTGAAATTGAAGTTAGTTATTGAAATTGAAGTTGAAATGGTTTAGGATTGAAATTGTTGGTGTTTGAAGTCTCACAACTGCACCGGAGTGTGCACCGTCACCGAACCACGTACCGCACCGGACCTCAATCTCATAACGGTTAGTTTCCAAAATAAATTAATTGTTGTTTTCATGAACCCTAGGTTAGATGACTGTGTGTTGTTGATGGAAAAGGGTGAGGTGATGCCGTCCCTCACCCCCATATTTTGCTCGAAATCATCTCCATTGAGATAATTGCGAGGCGATACTAACAACAGTAAGGTTGGGAGTTATACGAAATAACTTTCTTCACTACTTGGATGGAAAAGGGTTTTGTGCTGTCCTTGACCCCCATACTCGGCTCGGAATCATCTCCACTGAGATCATATCGATGCCACTAACTTGATAGATTATTGGGAATGTTAAGGGAATCTAACACGTTTTTTTAAATGTGTGTAGATGAATTTGTATGAATTTAATCGTGAATGGGTGTATGATCGGTTATATCCGAGAAGAGCGGGTTTGAAGGAATCTTTTGTAATTGGGGTTGAACAGTTTCTTGTGGTAGCGTGGCGACATGAATTGGCTAAATGGGAAAAGGGGGTTAGATGTCCATGCTTAAAATGCGACGGTGTACCTATTAGGACCGATAATGAAATCAGGGAGCACTTGTATCAATGCGGGTTTAGGCCGAATTATTGGATTTGAGTGGACCATGAAGAAGAACGACGTCAAAAATTTGAGGTAGGGGCTTCAAGCAGTTCTGGTGTTGGTGTTCCACATAATGAAATTTTTGAGTCGATGGAAAACATGATTTGTGATGGTCTCAGGGTGAATGTGCCATTTGATGAGCCTCAATATGACGATCATGATGAACTTCCAAATGAAGAAGCACAAAAATTTTATAATTTGTTAATAGATTCAAACAAACCGTTGTTTGAAGGCTCGCCACAGTCAAAATTATCTATGTGTGTGAAACTTTTAGCTCTCAAGTCCATGAGTAATATTTCTGAGGTGGGTTTAGACTATGTGACTGAAATGATGTTGGAAGCGACACCTAATAAGGATAATTTGCCAAAAAGTTATTATGAAGCAAAGATGTTAGTTTCGAAGCTGGGATTGAAATTTAAGAAGATTGATTGTTGTGAGAAAGGGCACATGTTGTTTTACAACAACAAATTTGGTAAAAATGATGGTGAGCTACTTGAATGCAAATTCTGTGGAAAGCCAATGTATCATGATCGTAAAGGGCAAAACGTAATTATAAACCTATCCCTGTAAAGTCAATGTTCTATTTGCCTATAGTTCCAAGGTTGCAAAGAATGTTTGCATCGACCGAAATTGCGCAGAAAATGACTTGGCATTATGACAATAGGCGTACCTCAGACGACATTTTACGCCACCCATCCGACGGTGAAGCGTGGAAGCACTTTGATCAAGTGCATTCAGATTTTGCCTCAGACCCACGGAATGTTCGGCTTGGCTTGTGCTTTGATGGGTTTACTCCATATATCCAAGCATCGGCGTCACCCTACTCTTGTTGGCCAATCATTGTTACCCCTTACAATCTTCCTCCTGAGATGTGCATGACTAAACCGTATATGTTTTTGACTTGTTTGATACCTGGTCCATCCAATCCAAAAGCTAACATTGATATCTTTTTGGAACCTCTGATTGATGATCTTAAGAGATTGTGGGGGGGGGTGTTTTGACATATGATGCAGCACGAAAGAAAAATTTTATGATGAGAGCCGCATTGATGTGGACAATTAACGACTTTCCTGCTTATGGTATGTTGTCTGGTTGGGGGACTCACGGTAAATTGGAATGTCCCCACTGTATGGAACACACAAAGGCGTTTACGCTAAAGTAGGGGGCAAGAGTTCTTGGTTTGACTCGCATCGCAGATTCTTACCGCAAGATCATAAATTTAGAAAGAACAAGAAGGCCTTCAAGAAAGGGGCAGTTGAAACAGATGGACCACCGCCTTTGTTGACATCAGGTGAAATCTGGAGCAGAGTTATGGATTTGCCACAAGCCACAGAGGTAGGGGAGCTCACCCGGCTGGATGGTTATGGACAGGTGCACAGTTAGACAAAAAAAGCATATTTTGGAATCTCCTATATTGGAAAGATAATTTGTTGAGGCACAATCTTGATGTTATGCACTGTCATACCCCAATTTTGTCCGGCTTAGGTCCAAACCCTAATTTTCCACACAAAAATAAATTATGTATTGCATTTTGGGTCCTAGAAACCATTCCAAAGTTTCTGAAATCATGTTTAGGGTTAGAATGCACTTTTTGGGAAATTAGGGTTTTTAGGGTCGAAAAGGGCATTTTGGTCATTTCTCACAAAAGGGTCTATAAAAATAATTTTTGCATGAAAATATTTTTCAATAAGCCTCATGCATGAAAATAATTTTTTTAGAAAGTATAAAATTGATTTTATCATGCATATAATATATTCTTGATGAATAAGGAAGGTATCCATATTTTCAGGAAAGCAAATAATCGATTACCTTCTTGTTTCATTCAAGCCAATAATCGATTATTTGCTCTATGAAAACAGGCAAATAATCGATTATTCCCTCCCCTTTTGAAGCACATAATCGATTATTAGGATGCCCATATTTTTAGGAAAGCAAATAATCGATTACCTTCTTATCTCATTCAAGCAAATAATCGATTATTTGCTCTATGAAATCAAGCAAATAATCGATTATTCCCTCCCCTTTTGAAGCACATAATCGATTAGCATCCTATTTTAACTAAATACATAATCGATTAGCAAGCAAACAAAGTTTCCTTTCTTATCAAACTAATCGATTATATGCTTCAAATAACTAAAAAGAATAATCGATTAGCAAGCTATCCTTACCTTCCTTTTTTTATATACCATAATCGATTAGGGGCTTCAAACAACTAAAGCACATAATCGATTACCACCTTTTAAGGAAGGTTGATAATCGATTATGCACCTGTTTTGCCTTACAACAATAATCGATTATCATCTCACCAAAGTTTCCATCTTCATCAACATAATCGATTAGCATATGTTTTAATTGAAAGACATAATCGATTATGTCATGCATTAATTGTTGAGTTTTTGAAACTCTATAAATAGGAAGCTACGCTTCACCATTTTTTACAGACACACATCACACAAGACCAGAGAGAAGAATTGCTACACACATTTTTCACGAGACCTGACACATTTTTCACGAGATCTGACGATTTTCACAAGATCAGAGGGATTTTCACAAGATCAGAGACATTCTCACGATCTATCACTTCAGAAAACTCTTATATTTTTCTCGCACCGCTGGTCCGTCAAGAGCTGATCCTCCGTCAAGAGCTGATCCATTTCTATCTCCTCCATATTTGCATTTTCTTCCCTCAAGTAAGTGCATCTAGACCTTATTCTTGCATATTCTCATCATTTTTCATATTTGTGAAATTTCATTTGCAAAGATGTAGATCCTTACTTTGAGCACCATTTTTTTCTTGTACATATTTTAATCCTATGAATCTTTGTTGTTATGCTTTGATTTTGGGGTTATGTGCATGATTTTGTTTTTTTTAGTTGAAATAAAATATTGTTGTTAGTGATTGATGATCTAGCAGTATGATTCCCACTAGTGCCTAGTGCACCTCGATCTAAGTGGTGAAGATTGCTAGAAGGGATTCAATTTAGCTTATGTGTTCAACCTTTCCCTTTTAATTTCTTAGTGAATAAACGAGATTGTATGTTTAGGGTTTAGGGTCCATGGGGTATTGCGAAGGATGGGTTTCCCAAAACCTTGATGCTCCCTCCTCTTTAATTGTGTTACTAACCTTTGGGCACATATTCATGAATGCAAAGGATATGCTTACCTTAGCCTTGATGCAATTTCCCCTTTTCTCATGTTATTGAGAAATCATTGTTCATATGTTCCTTAGTTTAATTAAGATCATTCTACGCCTATGGTCAATTGCTTGCTTGTTATTGGATGCATTTTAAATGTCTTGATTCAATGTGCCATTCCACCCATGTGTATGACCTCCTAATGAAGACGTAAGTCTACATGCCTGTTGTAGCATAGAGTCATTAGGGTAAATACACTCCCTCCTATACGCACACTTGCTTTAAGAACTTTTACCTTGCATCCCTGATAGGTGGGTCTCTTGATCATGTTGGCATGTTTAGTCTTGATTAAATATTCAACATACGCATGATTTCGTGATAATTAAACGTGTTTAAACTCTGTAATCAATCATTGATAATGCCTTCACCCTTTCTTCCAAAAATCTTTCAAACATTTTTCCAATTAACGCGAGTTATTAGTGACTATCACTCAAAGCCTTGGCTTGTTTGATTGTCGTGAACGCCATCAAGGGTTATTAGTAATGATCGCTCAAAGCCTTTGCTTGCTCGATCGTTATGAAAGCTCTTCCCCCTTTCAAACCCTTTCAAAAACATTCTCGTTCAGAACTACGTCGCTTTGATTCCCGTTTGGGATACGTAGGAGCGAGTCACGTCCTCGTCAAGCGCAACAAACAAAAATTCTTTTCATCCCCCTAAACTTCCATTTTCAAAACAAACAAAAAATGTTTTCATACCCACTGTTGTTAGTAGCTAATCAGAACCGTAGTTCGTCTAGCTATTGACATCGATGTCCCTTCTCCAAAAAAGAACAATAAGCGATGACCACCCATAGCCTTTACTAGTTTGGTCATCAAACAAATCAATCCTTTTCAAAAAAGCTTTCAAAAAGAGAATAAAAACAAGTTGTTACCAACGGTCACCCAGAACCTTAGTTCGTTTGACTAGCGGTAGCGACTCCTTTTGAGTACTTAGCGGTGATTACCCATAGCCTTAGCTAGTTTAATCACTCGCTAGTACTCGTCCTATTTCGAAAATTCACCTAAAAAGTTAAAAAACAAAAACCAAGGCAGAACTACGTAGCTCTGAGTTCTCCATTGTACCGGGAGATACGTAGGAGCGGGTCGTTACCCCCGTTGAGCTCTTTTGTAAAAAAAAACTCTCTTGTTCCCCCTCTTTACATAAGTTTTTCCATTAACTTCCCATCCATCTTCAAATAAGAATAAAATAGGCAAATCTAGGTGTTCTTCAAATCAAACATTAAAACCACACAATTTAATTAGAGGTTCCCTTTCAGTAGAAAGGAGGAATGGGGTGCTAATACCTTCCCCATTCCTAACTGACCCCCGAACCCATATCTCTAGTTTTCAAAAGACCATCCGCCTTAAGACCTTTTTTCAATGTTTTGGTCTTAAAATTAAAATATTGGTGGCGGCTCCAAAATTATTCCACGTTGTACATTGAGAAACCCAAGCCGGGATTTTTCGGGGTGCAACATGCACATCGAGAAGAATTTCTTTGACAACGTATTTTTCACTGTGATGAATGTGAAAGATAAAACCAAAGACAATAATAAGGCTAGATTGGACTCTGCTCTTTATTGTAGCAAACATCGATCTGATTTGAATTTGGTGGAAATGCCTAATGGGAAGATGTTAAAACCCAAAGCCAAATACTGCCTAACACCAGATGAAGCGAAAGATGTTTGTCGATGGTTGAAAGAATTGAGGATGCCAGATGGTTATTCTTCTAACCTTGCAAGATGTGCTGATGTGAACACCGGGAAGATGTATGCGATGAAAAGTCATGATTGTCATGTATTCATGGAGTGTTTTCTTCCCATTGCTTTTAATTCATTACCAAAGTTTGTTTTGGAACCACTTATTGAAGTGAGTCAATATTTTAAAAATATGTGCTCTTCAACATTGAGAAGGGATGATCTTATTAAGATGGAGCAGAATATTCCTTTCGTTATTTGTAAGTTGGAGAGAATATTTCCTCCCGGTTTCTTTGATTCCATGGAGCATCTACCGATTCACCTTGCGTATGAAGCAAGGCTTGGTGGACCAGTTCATTATAGGTGGATGTATCCATTTGAGAGGTAATTATCTATTTCAATATTTTATTAAAATTATCTTAATTAGTATGATTATTAGTTTAATGAAGTATTTTTCGTTCAACAAATAGATTAATGGGTGATTATAAACGATCGGTGAAAAATAAAGCTAGAGTTGAAGGATCGATCTGCACAGCTTATCTACACCGTGAAACAATTTATTTTTGTTCACATTATTTCAACAACTTTATGTTGTCAACAAATAATAGAAATGAAATGGAGATTGAAGAAGAAAGACACCCGCTCACTTTATCTATGTTTATCAAACCTGGTCGCCCTTCGGGAAAGAAGTCAACCAACTACTTATCAGATAAAGAGCATAAATCAGCACATGTTCATGTCTTGATCAATTGCATTGAAGTTAAACCATATCTTGAGTAAGTATGCTCCAATTCAGTTGTTAATCTATACTGTATGATGTTAAATCAGATTTTGATCAACTTTCAATCTTTTTCAGTGCATTCTTACGAATTGAGGGTATAGGCGCTGAAGAATCTTCTATTCGTATACATGAAAGTTTTCCATCCTGGTTTAAGACTAGAGTAAGTAACCAAATCCCCAAGGCGCTGAATAATTCTTTAAAGTAGATATGAGACATGACTTATTTTTCCATTGTTTACTTAGGTTTATGAAGCAGAACCAACTCCCCAAATCCGACACTTGAGGAACTTAGTCGATGGTCCTTTTCTTGAGGTGACCGAGTGGCACACGTACCTAGTTAACGGTTACAAATTTGACACCCAATCATGGAGTGAGGGAAAAAACAATTAATAGTGGGGTATATGTTAAAGGTGAAACAGGAGGAGGTGAAAATGACTACTACGGTGTGATCGAACACATATATGAACTTGAATACCCACCGTTAGACTATAAAAAGAGAATAGTTTTGTTTTTCTATAGATGGTTTGATCCATCGGTTAGAGGAATGAAATTGAATCCAAAATGTAAAACCGTGGACATTCGAATGAATGGAAGGTATAAACTTTATGATCCGTTTATCATGGCAGAAAATGTGAGGCAGGTGTATTATGTTCCATATCCATCAACTCAGAGAGGATGGTGTGTTGCAATTAAGACAAAACCACGGGGGTCGCATTGAAGCCATTGATGCGGAGGATGAGGTTCCTTATCAGGTGGATGAAATTTCAGGAGTAGATGAGGTAATTGAATTTGAACCGATTGACTCATTATGTGATGATCGACGACTAGTTGAAGAAGTTGATGAAGATGAAGAACACAATGAAGATGAAGAAGAGAATGAAGATGAAGAACAGAATGAAGATGAAGAAGAGAATGTTGTATTTGATTAATCTTATATATATTGTCTACTTATGTTGACTCCTTATGTTGTCTTTAAATTTATTAGAATCATTAATATATCATTATTGTTCTTGTTAATTTACTTTATTTAAATTATTTATAAATATATATAATTAATGTTGTTAGTATGACATTTCGTTTCTATTTTTTCATAGATATGGATCCAGGAGGAGGTTCTGACCCACCGAGACGTAATAATAAAGGGAAGAAGACTATGACCGATGAACCTCCTAAGAGGAGGCGTAATCGTGAGGTGGAACTTAATATTGGAAATATGAGGGGTCATATGTATATGGGCCCAGCAGATGCGTATGCAGGGTATGGCCCAGCAGATGCGTATGCAGGGTATGGCCCACCAGCTGGGTATGGCACACCAATTGGGCATATAGGCTCATCATCTGGACATATGGGCCCATCAGCTGGACTTATGGGCCCATCAGCTGGGTTATCTATGCCTACACCAGAGCCCCAGGATGATATTCAGCATGATGTTGATGTTGGTAATGTTGAAGGTGATTCATCCACCGATGACGAGAGAGTGGAGGTGGTTGTTATTAATGGTATTAGACTCAAAGTCATTTATAGCCGTGGTAACGCGTAAGTATTATATTGTTTGTTTTTTTAAAGTTAATTATGCAACGACTTATATATATTTGATTGTTCGATATATCTTTCATTATGCAGGCTTCTTCCTGCAAAGGTAGCTTCATCAAGCATCACCTATGTCATCCGGAAAAAATATTTTCAAAAGTTCCATAAAAAGTGGAGCAAAGTCGAAGAAGATGACAGGAAGGATCTGCTTGACTTCTTTAGGGTAAGTGTCAATTATTTTGTCATTACTTATATTGTTTGTTTAAATTTTATGTTTAATAACGTTTAATATAATTACTAATAGATATTTTCATTTTACTTAATACAGACCAAGGTAACTTGGGACATAGAAGAAGATGACAATGTGCGGAGACTTTTTTTCAAAAGGATGGGTGCTCAGATTTCAGATTTGCTTTATAAGCTCCCCTGTAAAGATAAAAAACCTGACTTCATGGGTGATGATATTTGGAATGCCTTCAAGAGCCATTGGGCTACCGAGACTTTCAAGAAAAATGCTGCAAGCGCCAAAAACAATAGAAACTCAGAAAAGGGTGGCTCGCTTCACTGCGGCGGGTCCATCAACCAGGCTCAGCATGCTGCTAGATTGGTAAATTATTTTACAAATCTGTGTGTTTTTTTAAATTATTTAATTAGTTAGCAATTTTTGAAAATGTGTTTCATTTTACAAAATAAAAAGGCAGGACGCCCTATCACTGCTCCTGAGCTGCATAGAGCCACCCATGTGAGGAAAGGCACTGGAGAGTATGTTGATGAGCACTCCAAGATGACTCAGGTAAATATACAAATTGATTTGTATTATATATAATGTTGCTTTGTCAGAATGGAGCACTAATTTGTGGTTATTCAAAACAGGAGCAAGTAAATGAGTTCATGACTCAGCTAACTCAGGGGAGCTGGGACCCTGAAGTACTTGGCCAACTTACTCCTGAGATGATAGATCTGGCAAATCAACATTGGGAGAAGACAGTTGGTTGGTCTAAGGGTCGCCTGTATGGTACGGGGCCCTTGGCTCCATGTATGGGCCAGTCTGGGGCCGGGAGCAGCAGAAGACGCAGTCGACCAGCTTCTACTCCTGCAGATACAGAGCATATGAGGCAGATGGAGCAGGAGCTGCGGTCTACTCGACAGGAGCTGCAGTCTACTCGACAGGAGCTGCACGATACTCGACAGGAGGTCAGGACCTCTTCTGAGGCGATGAAAAAGATGCAGCAAAACTTTGAGAAGGTGAGCCGTAGGCAGGCAATTATGTTAAAGTATTTTAAGAATATGCAGCAAAATCAGCAGCAAGATGAGGAGGAGGAAGATGAGGAGGAAGATGATGAGCAAGATGAGGAGCAAGCTGAGGAATCTGATGGTGGCAGCTTTTAGTGTTGTTGATTAACGTTTTTGTTATAACATTTCAGATTAAGTGTTGTGGATTCAAATTTTATTCTCGTAATTTTTATTTATTGAAAAATTTTAATTTTAAACTGTTTTATATAGTTTAGATTTTATTATTTATTAATAAAATAAACAGGTATAAAAGCAGATTAATCAAAAAAATACAATCAGATGGGCATTAGCGAGGCAATTAGCGAGGGAATTAGCGAGGGAAATTGGGCGCGTGGCTAGGCGTTAGCGAGGGAATTAGCGAGGGAAAGTGGACGCGTGGCTAGGCATTAGCGAGGGAATTAGCGAGGGAAAATGGACGCGTGGCTAGGCATTAGCGAGGGAATTAGCGAGGGAACGTGGACGCGTGGCTGTCTGAATTTTCCCACGTGGCTGCCATTAGTGAGGGAATTAGCGACGGAATGTACCATCGCTAATTAGCGACGGACTCAGATTCCTTCTCTAATCCCATTAGCGAGGAGCAATTTAGCGACGTAACAGGTCCCTAATTCCCTCGCTAACGGTCATTAGCGACGGAATTTGGTCATTTTGCGAGGGAAATTTCCGTCGCTAATAACCAATTTTTTGTACTGAAAAAAACTAACAGAAGTTGTAACACATGCAAACCCACATCAAAAACCACTCTAACCAGCAACCCACATCGCAACCAAACAAAACAACAAACAATCCTATACCTTCTAACCTTGTATCAAGTATCTGTACTATTCAAACAAATACATGTGTCTCGTGGTAAGGCAATGCACACAAAATCAAATCCTCATTGTTGTACACATGAACCCTGAAGCTCAAAACAAAATCACATCAAAAACCACAAAAGTCCATTCATAGCATATTAACAACACAAGAACAGATAAAGTGCTCACTTGTGTCTACGTATCAAATAATTCCGGTGACTGAACAAATTGTTCTTATAATTCCTAAAATGCTCATTGGTGCTAATAAGAACCTCTAAACCTGAAACAGTAGCAAAAAATAAATACAACAATGGAATACAAAGTAGCAACAAATGTCATATACTCCATTCATCTTAATTTCACTAACTGGATTTTTTTTAAGTTCCACTGCTTTTCTTTCTTTGAAGATGAATAGAAAAGCAACGTGAAAATGAGAGGATAGTGAAAGAGTTAATTGACCTTGAAGAGCAATGGTGAAAATGGTTTCAATATTGTCATACCCCAATTTTGTCCGGCTTAGGTCAAAACCCTAATTTTCAATCAAAAATAAATCAAGTCTTAGCATTCATCCTAGAGTTTAGGAAGAGCATCATGCTTGCATCTTAGAAGTTTCAGAATGCATTTTAGGGTTAGAAAAGCATAGCATGGCATTTTAGAGCACTTTAGAGCATTTCTAGGGTTTCTAGGGTTTTTCCTAGTTCAAAGGGTATTTTGGTAATTTCGCCAAAAAGACTTATTTTCTCATCATGCATGCATTTCTAGAATTTTAGAGTCACCCAAAGGGTCTCAGGATCATTGTTAGAGTGGAAATGAAGTTTGGAGCAAAATTAGGGTTTTTGGGACCAAAAGGGCATTTTGGTCATTTCACTAAAATAAATAATTTCTCGGTAAAAACCATTATGCATCTCTTGAGGAATTTATGTGAGTCCAAGTGAGTGGAGTTGTGTATTTTTTGTGCATCATGGGAATATTTTTGGCATGAAATTCGGTTTTTGAACAAAAGGGCAAAATGGTCATTTCCTTTGAGGTAGGGTCAAGGAATCAATTTTGGGATTGGTGAGATCATAAAATTCAGAGCCCAATCATTGAATCATGGGACATGGCCCAAAATGGCAAGAATTTAGAAGAATTATCTTGAAAGGAATAATCAATATTCCTTTGAATTTTGAAAGGTCAAGTGTAGTACAATAGTACAAGTTGCAATTCCACTCACTCTCTCTCCTATGTGCTACGAATTTCCTCTCAATTCCAGCCCATTTTTTTGTGCTCTTTCATGCCCATGATCCTTGTGAAATGATCCATAGCCATTGATTAAAATTTTTGATCAAATCCTAGGCTATAACTCAATGTAAAAAGACCTAAGGGCCCTCAACAATTTTTGCTCTCCAAAAAACCTCCAAAACCGTGTGCACTCCTTCACAACCAGCTCATTTGTGCTTCTTGAGTGTCCCTAATCCTTGTGCATTGCAATCTTGACCCTCCATTCAAATTCTATCTCAAATCCTAGTGGATTGCAAAAAGCACATTGTCACAAATACCCTTAAAATGACCTCCACATAAAAGCCCAAAATTGGAGAGGCTAACACACACACACTCATTTTTACCCTAGCACACAATCAGCTGAAAAAACCCTCTCCTCCTCTCCTTTGCCCAGCCGAAACCTCCCCCTCATTCTCCTCCTCAATTTCTTCAACTTTCATCCACTAAATCACTTAAAACTCATTCCATATTCATATATCCTCTTCCTTTCATCTTTGATTCGACATTTACATCATCAAAGGGGTTGTTCCTTCAAGGTTACGTGGCTGTTGTTGGTGATTTTTGAGGAGCGTTGGTGATTGGTTACTCTTGATTTTCATTTCTACTCTTGTTTAGCTTGGAACTAAGGTATAACCTAAAACCCTTTGCATTTTCATCCACTTTCTTGCATCAAAATCCTTTTTCAACTTATATTTGCATCTCATAACATCATTTAAATGTAGATTAGGGGCTGTTGTGGGTGAGAGTTGGTATCTCACCCACCAAATAAATTGTTCTTGTGACTATGTGTTGATTATGTGTTGTTCTTGTGATTTGCTCTTTATTCATGTGATTTTCACCAAATAAAAACATGTTTTCCTTTTCTTTTTGCTTCAGCCTTGGGCCTAATTCATGATCTTTGTGTTGATTTGAAGTTGAATAAAGCATGATTAATTGTGCTAATTTTATGGATTTAAGATGAACTATGCATATTTGTTGATTTTAGGGTTTTAAAATTTGTTTTTTGGGTAAAAACGGCTTCGGCCTTAAGCTGAATTTTTGGGGTTTTGCTTGTTAATTGTTGTTCTTCATGTATCCATGTGATTGGTTTAAGTTTGCTGAAGAAATTTGCGGATTTGGGGCATGTATAGTTTCGGGTTAGCTAGGGTTTCCTAGTACACCTCTTGATTTTTGCTTTCTTTTATATATGTGTTGAATAATTTGGCAATGATTTGTTTGAGCCTTTAAATGATGGAAATGCCTCTGTTTTGAGCCCTCAATTGGTAGGGTTTACACTTGTGTTAATTGTTTGCAATTTGAGTCATGATCCCATAATGAATTGTGTTGATTTTAATGAGGTTTCCCTTGTTGTTTTTATGGTTTTGCAAGTTTTATTATGAACTAGGGTTTTGTTGTCTAAAAATGTTTTCCTCAAGTTACTTAAATGCTTTCTTGTTTGCCTATTGTTAGTTGTTGATGATAGGCAAGTTGATTCTCACTTGTGCCTAAGGCACCTTGATTCAAGTGAGAGGATTGCACTATGTGATTCAACTTGTTTCTAATTTTCAAATGAACAAAATGGGAATTTATGGTTCTTTGCTTGCTAATGGTTTAAGATAGCTTGTGAATAATTTATTTTGGTAACTTTGAGCCTTGCAAATGAGGTGCTTGTTCTAGATCATTCATGGGTTTAAATGTTGATGATTGGTAAGAGGATCCAACATGTGCTCACAAGCACAATATTAAATGTTGGGGATTACTCTAAAGGGATTCAACTCTTGCATTATTCTAGCATT
This sequence comes from Astragalus membranaceus, assembly GCA_039519185.1. Classification (NCBI taxonomy): domain Eukaryota; kingdom Viridiplantae; phylum Streptophyta; class Magnoliopsida; order Fabales; family Fabaceae; genus Astragalus; species Astragalus membranaceus. Next base: position 78,083,875 of record CM076850.1, on the reverse strand, counting down.
AAAAATTTGGTAAAATGACTAGACACTTATGTCTTTGTGCATTGTTAATAAGTGCCAAGGACTATCAAAAGAAACTTAACTCTTGTGCTTTTATGGTTGACCCTTAAAAGATTCAATAAGCTACCCTTTTGCAATTGATTAATGCCTCACCTTTGTGTGACTATTTCTTGTGGCAACTTGTAATTAGTTTTGATCATTACATATTTATGCATATTGCTTGTCTTTTGGATTAGTAATGCTTGCATGAATTGTAATTAAGCGATTTGTATATTGGCTAGGGGTTGGTATGTTGATTGAAATGTCCCACTTGTTTTCCAAAACCCTTTTCCAAATCAAATTCTTTTGCTTAACTAGTCTTCAAATCAAGAATCAAATGTTTTTCCAAACAAAAAAACCTAAGGCATTTTTCTTAAATAAATCATTAGCCATCACTCGAAGCCTTTGCTTGTTTGATCGCTAATGAGGAGTTATTAGTGGTAGTCACTCGAAGCCTTTGCTTGTTTGACTATTATGAAAGCTCCCACACCATAATTAAACACAGACAAAATTCAAACTTCAAAAACAACATGAGCTATTAGTGATAATTATCACCGATGCTCACCCCCTTTTCTTAAAAATGATTTCAAAAAGATAATAAAACGTTGTTACTTGTAATCACTCGAAGCCTTTGCTTGTTTGATTACCGGTTTCGACTCTTTCCTTTCGAGTTAGTAATGAACGCCACTCGAAGCCATTGCTTGTTTGGTATTCGTGAACACTTGAGTCTTATTTCAAAAACTCAAAAAAAACGCTTTCAAAACCAAAAGACTAGAACTACGTAGCTTTGATCCCTCTTCCAGAGAGGGTACGTAGGAGCGGGTCGTAACCCGTCAAGCACCCTTTTAAAAATCTTTGTTTTGTTCCGCTTTTCAAAGATACCAAAAATATTTTTCTTCTCAATAAAACTGTTTCTCAAACGAAATAAAAAGAAAGGAAGTAGAACAAAAATCATTTCAAGTCAACTTTTTCTAAGCCACACATCAAAGTTAATGATTCCCTTTCGGTAGAAAGGAGGTGCGGGGTGCTAATACCTTCCCCGTACCTAACCGATCCCCGAACCTACATCTCTGTGTTTTCGAAAGACCATTCGCCTTTTCCAAAAAGACTTTTTCCAATGTTTTGGTCTTTAAAAATAAATATTGGTGGCGGCTCCAAAACTTTTCCCACGTTGTACATCGAGAAGTCTAAACCGGATTTTTCGGGGCGCAACAAATATCAATGTCAGCGGCTTCTTTGGGATCGAACAGTATGGAAGGGCGAGTGAAGGGCCTCTTTAGAGGTGCAGAAATCAACTTGTGTTAAGAATCTAATAGCTTCTAACTGAGATGCTATGGAGGTTGCCATTGTAAACAGCTGTGTACCAAAACAAGCGATGATTCTGGTTGCTTTGTTCTTCCACACAATCTAACAATAAGTATTTCTTTTCTTAGAAGTTTATCCAAGTTTGCAACTTTTATTCATTGCTCTTCAAGAACCTACATTAAGCACACAAGACAGGGCAGCGAATCATGACATTAGCTAATCTAAGAACTTCTGAAACTTAGCCTAAAAAAATTATAACTAAACCTTATCAAAGAAATCACATGCACATATTAAAATTAGAAAACTCACTTTGGAGTACCACAGCAAATCGTATGCACATATTTTAGGAATCATCAATGAAAGTGGCTTGGTTTAGTTGTTCATTTTAGAAATCGTATGCACAGATTCAAAGCTAAGGAAAAGGAAACCTCGTCCCAACAAAACCAAGCTAAAGACAAAATAACAGGAAAAGGAAAAGAAATCTCATCCCAGTTGTCATATTGAGAACACTCAGTATCACAAAACAACATATATTGGGTTCATTTGTTATCACCTTGTAAGGTTAACAAGTTTCCTTCATAAGTTGAAATCAACTTTTGCAGCTCAACTTTTTTAAAAGTTCTTTCATTTAACTTTTTCATAAACACATAAACTATGAGCAACAACACACACATATGTTTCCTTGAGGAGCAAAATTTAGTCCATGCTTAATGTGCAGGATTGCATAGCAGAGGGATAAACAAGATCAAAAAATAAAATCCAATACAAGCCAACATTCAAGATACCTATTCATATCCCACTGCCACCACTGGCAACAAAAGGCTTAAATAATTATATAACTGGCCTAACTCTATTTCATTCATTCAAAGAAAACGGATTATAATCAGTTGGTCATATATGGCCTCAAGACCTACTAATGTATATACATATGACATACAACCGAAGCAGGCACCTCTTCAATCCATAGAGTCACCTTCGGTTACGATTCCAAATCCTCTAATTTAACAACAACAACAACAACAACAAACACTTAGGGGAGTGGAGACGATTAGTGACTGTCATTCGAAACCTTTGTCTGTCTGATACTCATGAAAGTCTCAACCAGAGTACGCTTTCTTATGACGCCCCACACTTGGTAGTATTCTACATTTGTGGTGTCGGCATAAGGATTCTATAGCTCCGGTAGCCATTGTGAGGGTGTGAATTAGAGCTACATGGGAGGATTACCCCTTTCGTCGACTTTAGACCCTAGGACTCCCACCCTTTGTAGGACACGGGGGTACGCCTTTGTTTGTTGCATTAGTTTAGGCATTCCTTTTTCTTAAACTCTATTTCAAAATCGTAGAAAATAATATCCTTATTTTCTTACCCTCTTTTTATGTAAATGACACATCATTTCGCATCCACATCATTTCGCATCCACATCATTTCGCATTCACATCGTTTCGCACCATTGCATTTGCATCTAACAAAAGTTTGAAAAAAAAAACATTCATCTTGCATTCCCTTTCATTACATAAAGATAAAACAAAAAATAATTATCATCTGCATAGCATAAGCATTTCATTTATAATCATGCAAAAAAATCCTCGTCGAGTTCACCCAAGACGAGGCGTTCATGCATAAGCATTATTTCAAAAAAAGAGACACAGTAGAATTACGTAAGCTTTGATTCCTCATTACAATGGGGATACGTAGGAACGGGCCATACCCCGTCAAGCACATTTTTCTAAAACCCTTTTTTTCAATAAATCATTTGCATCTCCAAATAATTTTCAAAATCACGTTCCAAAACTAAAAAATAAAAAAAAAAGAAAATCATTGTGAGTATCATGCATTTCATTGCACAAAAAAAAAATGAAAACAAGAAAGCATCCCATTCATAATCATGAATAGAAATCATCATCAAATTTATTCAAATGTAGCATTCATGCACCATTTCATTAACCTCATCACTTTGGTTCAAATACATCATACATGCATCTTTCAAAAAAGGAAGGGGCATTGGAATTTCATACTTTGCCTTGCCTCTAAAAAAAATCATCATTTAGAAAAAAGCATCATTCCTGCATCTTTCATCATTCAAAAGAAAAAGGGAGCTTTGGTATTTTGTACTTTGTCTCGCCTCTAAAAAAATAAAAAAATCAAAATCAAAAATCATTTTGAAAAAAAAGGGGCATCATTCTTGCATCATTCGCATTAGCATTCCATATTTTGTAACAAAATTATTTAGAATAAGCCACGCTCTTCGAGTGGTCATTCTCCACGCATTCGCATCATACTTGCATATCATAATTTGTTCATTCATTCATTACATAAAATAAGAGTTGTGATGAGAAGCGAGACGTTCTTGCGAAACAGTCATCCTTTTTGAAAAAGTTTATCCTTACTTGGTTGCAAACTCAAGGTGTTCCAAGGCACTCAGTTTTTCAATAGCTCATTTGCATTTCTTTCAAAAGCACTGCATCACATCCATTCTATGACAAAAGACTGAAATAGTGTATCAAAGAAAAAAAAACAAATTTTTAACTGATGTTAACTCTCTGTGAAGCATTCTTCTAATGAGCGTGCATGATATAAGTACATTCTCTTGCTTGGGTCCGTTGGTTTTCCTCCCTTACCACAGTTTCCCGTCCAAGTCTAGTCCCGCCCCGTCCACCCATAAAGTGCATATTCTCCCCATCAGTGCGTATTTGACTTTTGGTTCAAGTCCTCCATGCTGGGGAAAGTCTGTGATCATTAATTCCCCTTGATTAATATCATATTCCTTCAGTGCAAGTCTCTCAAAAAATAATAATAATGATAATAATATAATAAACAAGAAAACAAGCTCGCTAGGTTGAAAACCCGCAAAGGGCGGACTAGGCAAAAAGGAGCGCCCGGTGGACTGAAAACTCGCAAAGAGCGGTCCAGGCAAAAATTAGGGCACAAAAAAGGAAAAAAGAGCAAACACATGAAGATAGATGAATTATTGTTCTAAAGTTAAGTCTTATAGAAATAAGCAATCGGGATTTGAAATGAAGTTTGGCCATCTCCTCAAAATCCCAGAAAGTCCCTTTCCTACCCACCTTGAGCCAAGAAAAACCAAAATCCAAAAATCACCCTAGACAAGGATCACCCCAAATAAAAAATTAAAAAAAAATAAAAAAAAAACACTGCATCACTTTTATCAGCTCACCCAAGTCGAAGAAGGAAAAGAATCAAAAAAAAAAAAATACAGAAGAAATGTACGTGGTGAGCTGGTACATGTTACCACAAAATACAAGAGATCATTGTCTAAATAAACCTTCAAACACTTCATCATTCCAACACCTGGTTCCATAAACCTTCAAACACTTCCTTTGGCCTCAACATCAAACCCCTTAGTCGTTCTACCATGAGACACGAATTTGCTTTAACAGAGCCCAAACAAGCCCAACAACCATCTTCCTCATTAACCGTCAATCAACGTCGAACAAAACTCATCCTCCCATTAGCCTCAAACACTTCATTAAGCCTAACCCTCCTTCCTCCACAAAACACCACAATCCCGAAAAGTCCATTCCGATCAATGACCGGTTGCTTTTGTTCACTCAAATTCTAATCTTAGGACGAACAAGCTTATCTATGTACAATGTGTTTGCTCAAAAGAAAAACAAACGATCAGAAAAAAGAAAGTTGATCAAGAAAGAATGAATCAATGAACCCTCAGAAAAAAGAGAACTGAGGAAACAAAAACAAACAGTCAGAAAAAAGAAAGCTGACAAAATAAAAAAGGAGGGACTTGCACTCCAAAACACATTCAAGATGCATTAAAACAAGGTTTAGTGATCACCAGGTAAGGATTCTTTCGCACCAAAAGTCAAGACATCAGTAGAGAACCAAAGATTTGCACTGAGAATACCACTCGGACCCAAAAGTTGGGGCATTCTCTTCACCACCCACACACCCTAGTATTGGGAAAGTCTGTTCAAGGCCCATCCCATGTCACTCCAGTTGTCAATATCATTCCAAAGCGGGGCAAGTGCATCCCCATACCTTCACCTCATTCATTCCCATAAAAAACCTCACCGGGGCAATTTCTCAACTCACTATCCTAAACAAGACCTTGTCATTCTAATTGGGGCAGCTTTGTCCTTGTTATGACTGGGGGCAACATCAAACTTTATGGGTTGGGACAAAATCTCTTTGGATCCACCTTCCCTTTCAAAAGCCGAAGCATTCCCAATTCATCATCTTCTGCGCCCCTAGTTGTTGTCACCACAAGACAGGGGCAAACTATTCACTCATCAAAAACCTGAATTGGGGCAATCTTGTATCTCTTGGTCCCTCATAAGCTTCGGCAATAGCCATGTCGGTCATTCCTTCACTTGCCATAAAAGTCCATTCCAAGTTAACTGACTCACTCATTCACATTGGCACCCCTATGCGTGCTTACTAGATAATGCTTCAAAGAGGGAGAACACAAGTTAGTCATGCGATATTTAAGATTCAGTCGTCATTGGAAGGAAGAGAAAACAAGTGAGTTTGTTTGTAAATAAAATCTTGAGAACACCGTAGTTTGAATCAAATTCCATTTTTTCTCAACAAAATGGTCAATAATCATCTCAATTCCTTGCATTCAAAGTCTCGCATCTCATCATCACAAAAATGTTTAATCATTCATATCCTCATGCATTTAGGCGTTCCATTTTGTTTATCATAGTTTGCATCGTGCCAACATCATCATTTCATGAAAGGCAACAAAAAAGAAGCAACGGATAAAAGCAAAAATCTTCCATCTCATTCCATCAAGCATCAAAGCATTGCATCATAAAGGCAAAAACACGTCATCCCATGTCATAACATTTGCATCCAAGCATTTCATTCACATCATATTCACATTCGCATTTCATGCTTTCATTGCATGTCATCAAAAATGCCTGTGTTTCCCAATCAACCATTTCATATCATTACACTATGCATCATAACATTAGCATCCAAACATTTCATTTGCATTCGCATTTCATGCATTCATCCAAAATGCCTATGTTTCCCAATCAACTATTTCATATCATGCATCAAAGTATTGCATTTGCATCCTCACATAGCAAAAAGAGCAAAAGAAAAAACAAACGATCAGAAAAAAGAAAGCTGATCAAAGAAAGAAAAAAAAACAAAGAAAAAAAACAAACAGTCAGAAAAAAAAAAGCTGACAAAAGAAACGAAGAATCAAGAATAGCATCCCATTGCATTCATCATTCCACTAAATCATCACATCGCATGCACTCACATGACATGCATTCGCATAACGGCCTTTGCATAGCATGCACCCATACTCCATGCACTATTCCTTGCATCAACTGACGTATGCAGGTACATCAATTCAGTGCGGCAGCATTGAACATTTCAATCAATCAATCAACAGGATTCGTGAATCCCTTCAGGACCCAAGTGTCCCTTCAAAAGCAGACTTCACCTCGTATTCGAGCTGCAGGTAAGTCCTTCAGACCCCAAGTGGTCCTTCAGACTAGTTGTGTCAGCCTAAGACACAGCGGACGTCCTTCATGGTCAACATATCAGTTCCGGATCTGATCTTGACCCGTCATGGCCGCTCGGAAAAGGCCACCCCCCAAGCAGACCGTTTTACTAGTACTGTTGCTAGTTTGCGCTCCATCAGACCCATTGGTCCATCAGCCTTAGGCATGCCCTTCAGACCTCGTCGGTCCTTCAGTTTAACTCCAATCAATGCGCCAAGCATCGACTGCGAATTAGACCTTCAGAGCCTTAGTGCTCCTTCAGACCCTGAGTGGTCCTTCAGAGCCTTAGTGCTCCTTCAGACCCTGAGTGGTCCTTCAAAGCCTTAGTGCTCCTTCAGACCCTGAGCGGTCCTTCAGAGCCTTAGTGCTCCTTGAGACCCTGAGCGGTCCTTCAGAGCCTTAGTGCTCCTTCAGACCCTGAGCGGTCCTTCAGAGCCTTAGTGCTCCTTCAGACCCTGAGCGGTCCTTCAGAGCCTTAGTGCTCCTTCAGAACCTGAGTGGTCCTTCAGAGCCTTAGTGCTCCTTCAGACCCTGAGCGGTCCTTCAGAGCCTTAGTGCTCCTTCAGACCCTGAGCGGTCCTTCAGAGCCTTAGTGCTCCTTCAGACCCTGAGCGGTCCTTCAGAGCCTTAGTGCTCCTTCAGATCCTGAGGGGTCCTTCAGAGCCTTAGTGCTCCTTCAGACCCTGAGTGGTCCTTCAGAGCCTTAGCGCTCCTTCAGACCCTGAGCGGTCCTTCAGAGCCTTAGCGCTCCTTCAGACCCTGAGCGGTCCTTCAGAGCCTTAGCGCTCCTTCAGACCCTGAGCGGTCCTTCAGAGCCTTAGCGCTCCTTCAGACCCTGAGCGGTCCTTCAGAGCCTTAGTGCTCCTTCAGACCCTGGGCGGTCCTTCAGAGCCTTAGTGCTCCTTCAGACCCTGAGTGGTCCTTCAGAGCCTTAGTGCTCCTTCAGATCCCGAGTGGTCCGTCATTTTCTCTCTCGGTTAATGCGCCAAGTGTTAACCGTTCCCCGTTTGTTCTCAAGCCCATCTATTCAAAAAAAAATAATAGAAAAAGAAAAAGAGGAAAATTCGGGTTTCCCTAAGTAGACAAAATCGGTATAATTTCTGAATTCTTTATCTTCATTTTGCCTCGGAATAAGTTTCGGCCAATTCATATTCCTCGTCAAAATCCAAATAAAGAGGGGCAGCTGTCATACCCCAATTTTGTCCGGCTTAGGTCAAAACCCTAATTTTCAATCAAAAATAAATCAAGTCTTAGCATTCATCCTAGAGTTTAGGAAGAGCATCATGCTTGCATCTTAGAAGTTTCAGAATGCATTTTAGGGTTTGAAAAGCATAGCATGGCATTTTAGAGCACTTTAGAGCATTTCTAGGGTTTCTAGGGTTTTTCCTAGTTCAAATGGTATTTTGGTAATTTCGCCAAAAAGACTTATTTTCTCATCATGCATGCATTTCTAGAATTTTAGAGTCACCCAAAGGGTCTCAGGATCATTGTTAGAGTGGAAATGAAGTTTGGAGCAAAATTAGGGTTTTTGGGACCAAAAGGGCATTTTGGTCATTTCACTAAAATAAATAATTTCTCTGTAAAAACCATTATGCATCTCTTGAGGAATTTATGTGAGTCCAAGTGAGTGGAGTTGTGTATTTTTTGTGCATCATGGGAATATTTTTGGCATGAAATTCGGTTTTTGAACAAAAGGGCAAAATGGTCATTTCCTTTGAGGTAGGGTCAAGGAATCAATTTTGGGATTGGTGAGATCATAAAATTCAGAGCCCAATCATTGAATCATGGGACATGGCCCAAAATGGCAAGAATTTAGAAGAATTATCTTGAAAGGAATAATCAATATTCCTTTGAATTTTGAAAGGTCAAGTGTAGTACAATAGTACAAGTTGCAATTCCACTCACTCTCTCTCCTATGTGCTACGAATTTCCTCTCAATTCCAGCCCATTTTTTTGTGCTCTTTCATGCCCATGATCCTTGTGAAATGATCCATAGCCATTGATTAAAATTTTTGATCAAATCCTAGGCTATAACTCAATGTAAAAAAACCTAAGGGCCCTCAACAATTTTTGCTCTCCAAAAAACCTCCAAAACCGTGTGCACTCCTTCACAACCAGCTCATTTGTGCTTCTTGAGTGTCCCTAATCCTTGTGCATTGCAATCTTGACCCTCCATTCAAATTCTATCTCAAATCCTAGTGGATTGCAAAAAGCACATTGTCACAAATACCCTTAAAATGACCTCCACATAAAAGCCCAAAATTGGAGAGGCTAACACACACACACTCATTTTTACCCTAGCACACAACAAAACCAAGCTAAAGACAAAATAACAGGAAAAGGAAAAGAAATCTCATCCCAGTTGTCATATTGAGAACACTCAGTATCACAAAACAACATATATTGGGTTCATTTGTTATCACCTTGTAAGGTTAACAAGTTTCCTTCATAAGTTGAAATCAACTTTTGCAGCTCAAGTTTTTTAAAAGTTCTTTCATTTAACTTTTTCATAAACACATAAACTATGAGCAACAACACACACATATGTTTCCTTGAGGAGCAAAATTTAGTCCATGCTTAATGTGCAGGATGCATAGCAGAGGGATAAACAAGATCAAAAAATAAAATCCAATACAAGCCAACATTCAAGATACCTATTCATATCCCACTGCCACCACTGGCAACAAAAGGCTTAAATAATTATATAACTGGCCTAACTCTATTTCATTCATTCAAAGAAAACGGATTATAATCAGTTGGTCATATATGGCCTCAAGACCTACTAATGTATATACATATGACATACAACCGAAGCAGGCACCTCTTCAATCCATAGAGTCACCTTCGGTTACGATTCCAAATCCTCTAATTTAACAACAACAACAACAACAACAACAACAACAACAACAACAACAACAACAACAACAACAACAACAACAACAACAACAACAACAACAACAACAACAACAACAACAACAACAACAACAACAACAACAACAACAACAACAACAACAACAACAACAACAACAACAACAACAACAACAACAACAACAACAACAACAACAACAACAACAACAACAACAACAACAACAACAACAACAACAACAACAACAACAACAACAACAACAACAACAACAACAACAACAACAACAACAACAACAACAACAACAACAACAACAACAACAACAACAACAACAACAACAACAACAACAACAACAACAACAACAACAACAACAACAACAACAACAACAACAACAACAACAACAACAACAACAACAACAACAACAACAACAACAACAACAACAACAACAACAACAGAATTTGATTTGATTTCATTTTAATTTCGAAAATGAAATGAAGAAATGAAACTATGAAATCTAGAAATGAACCTCGAAATCGTCGATGTCAAGAATGGAAGGAACGTGAGCACTCACCACACTATGGCGTGCATGCGCCCGGCGAAGAAGACAGCGGAGAAGATGAAATGCAACAGAATTAGGGTGACGATAAGGCTTGCCGGCAACGAAGATGAGAAGATGAAATGCAACAGAATTAGGGTTTTGTGTTAATCAAAAATTAGGGCTTTTGTGTTAAATAGAAGTATAGTAGAAGTAGAATAGAAGAGAAAAGTTACCCTAGAGGAAGAAGAAGAAGAGCTTTACTATTTTTGTGGTGGTGGTGGCCGATTTTAGGAAGGAAGAGTGGTGGGAGAGGAAGGGAAAGAGGGAGCAGAGAAGAGGAGCCCGTAGGTGAAGGGTGGAGGAGTGTAGAAGACGACGGAGGAGGTGGAGGAGGGTGGAAGAAGGCGGAGGTTGAGGGAGGAGAGAGTGTGGGTGGGTGAGAGGGTTCGAGAGAAGTGAGGGTTTGGGAGAAGAATGCGTGAGGGAGGAGAATGAACTGATGATATGAAGTATGAACGCGTGATTGGGGTTTTGTACGAAGATGATTTGCGACGGGCTTGTGACGGGATCTCCGTCGCAATTTGCGACCGTTTTCTAATCCGTCGCAAACGTCAGTGGGAAATTTCCCACTTCTTACTTTTTATACACGCCGTCGCAAATCCGTGGCAAATTACTGACGGATTAAGCTCCGTCTCAAATGTTGGTAGCTAAAACAGGTTTTTCTTGTAGTGCAAGAGACAGTATGATGACATTGAATGAGAGATTTATTGGTAATGTGACTTCAATGTTCCAGCTCTATAGGCAGCGTCCCATGTACCGATCAAAATTGAGAGGTCCTAGAACAGAGATACAAGAGCTTCTGAGACTAATAGAATCTGAAAAGTAACTGTGTTGGAGGAGAAAAGTTGAGAAGACGAATGTTGTCAGAGACATCATGTGGGTACATCCCAATTCTATGAAGTTATTCAGATTGTTTTCTAGGTTTTGATACAACACATACAAAACCAACCGCTAAAAAATACCTCTCTTGGAGATTGTTGGTGTGACTTCCACCTGTTAGACATTCTCGGTTGCATTTGTGTACTTGTCACATGAGGCCATGATAATTTTAGATGGGCATTGTAGATGTTGAGAGATTTGTTTCGGGTAGACGGTCTACTACCTCAAGTGCTCATGACCGACAGAGATCTTGGGCTGATGAGTGTCATTGATGTTGTGTTTCCATCCTCTATAAATTTGCTTTCTGACAATCCTCATATCTGGGTTTGTTTTCTGGGTTTGAAGGTTTTCTAATATGACATGGGTATTTTACTTTTTAATGGTTATGAAGGTGAATGATATTTGAATTGAAGATATTTTTTGGGTTCACTGCTTCTGGGTTGAGGACGGGGTTTTAGGTTTTGGGGTTGAATGCTTCTGGGTTGAAGATGTGGTTGAGTTTTTAGGTTGAAGGCTCCTGGATTTTTTTTTGGAGGATAAACCTGGGTTTTTTTTTTGGAATTTGCATACTCCATGCAAGTTCAAAAAGCGAGGTCAAGCAAAAAAGCTCAATATAGAAAAAGTAAACTTGTTGTCAATAATAAAATTGTTTGTTCTTTGCTTGTAGCTGATAAGTTATTTGGTCATAAATAATAAACGGTCATGTAAATATATATATATATATATATATATATGGAAATGAATACTTTTTTTGTGGATAATACATCAAAAAATGAGAATAGAAAAGCAACAACATCAAAGGAGCCAAGAAAAAAGCTCACAACGAATATACCATATCATCTTACAGCAAAGAAATCATCCCGGGAGGAGGGAACTCCCAGGTAAAAGTTCCTAAGGAAGATCTGTTCCCAAGCTTTGCTAAGAAGTCGGTGCAAGGATTTGTCTCACGAAACACTTGTTTGATGGAAAAACCAGAAAGATCATCGATCATGGAAGTGATCTTGCAAGGACGCATAAACACGTAGAGCATGTTTCTCTCTTTGTTTTAACAAGATAATGTTAAGAGTCCCACATCGGATGTGATATGGCCTATAAAAGAGTTTATAAGTGGGAGGCATGATTGAATAGAATATTAAGAATAAAATATTTTGTCATTATTGCCTATAATGACAAAATATTCTATGAGAAGGCTTTAGTTGATAGTTAGAAGATAATAGTAATTAATTAGTAGTGTGATGTTTGGAGCAAATGAATAGTTGTATTGCTCTCAAATTGGTCATCCTATCTAGGTTTTTCTTTTTTGATATTTACATAGAATATTCTAGATTCTTTTACTTAGTACATGTAATGGTAATTTCTAGAATATCTTTGATCTAGACTTCAATAGAGAAATCTAGAAATTTGCATCACTTCTTTAACACTCCTCCTTGATGCAAACTTCAGAAACTCCAAGCTTTGTTCTTAGCTCCTCAAACTTGACTCTTGGTAATGCCTTCGTAAATATATCTGCAACTTGATCTTCTGTTGTGCAGTACTCGAGATGAATCTGCTTAGTTGTCTCTGCTTCTCTAATAAAGTGATATTTTATAGAAATGTGCTTTGTTCGATGATGATGAACCGGATTCTTTGCCATTGCTATAGCTGACTTGTTGTCGCAGTAGATTGTAGTAGGGAGATCTTGTTGTTCACCCATGTCTTCAAGTATTCTCCGAAGCCATATAGCTTGACTTGTCGCTTCAGCTGCTGCCACGTACTCAGCCTCTGCTGTTGATTGCGCAACTGTTGCTTGCTTCTTAGATCCCCATGAGAAAAATCCTGATCCTAGTGAGAAGGCATAGCCTGATGTACTTTTCATGTCATCAATAGAACCTGCCCAATCACTGTCGGTGTAGCCAAGCAATCTTGAGTTGGTCGTGGTTCTGTACCATATACCAAACTCCTTTGTTCCTTGAAGGTATCTTAAAATTCTTTTTCCTGCTCCATAGTGAATTTGGCTCGGCTTCTGAATGAATCTTGATAGAAGACTTGTGGCATACATGATGTCTGGGCGTGTAGCAGTGAGATATAGTAAGCTCCCTATCAAACTTCTATAGCGCGGTGCATCAGCTTTTGGTGCTCCGTCTTCTTTTTGTGACTTCCCATTTGTCACGAGCGGAGTAGCTACTGGCTTGCATTCGTTCATGTTGAATTTCTTTAATAGTGCTTCGGTATATTTCTTTTGACAGATGAATATTCCTTCTTTTTGTTGTTTTACTTCTATGCCGAGGAAGTAGTTCATCAAGCCAAGATCTGTCATCTCGAATGTCTTCATCATGTCTTCATTGAAATTAGCGATCATCTTCGTGTTGTTTCCTGTGTAGATTAGATCATCTACATACAAGGAGACAATGAGAGTATCTTGCTGACCTTGAGTCTTGACATATAGTGTTGGCTCACTCTTGCTCCTCCTGAATCCTAGATTGATGAAGTATTGATCAATTCGGCTGTATCATGCTCGAGGAGCTTGCTTGAGACCATATAAAGCTTTTCTTAGTCTCAGTACTTTATCTTCATTTCCTTTGCTGGCGAAGCCCTGTGGTTGCTCAATATAAATCTCTTCTTCTAGCACTCCATTTAGAAATGCATACTTGACATCTAGTTGATAGATGCTCCACTCTTTTTGTGCTGCAAGAGCTATTAAAGCTCTTATAGTGTATAGACGAGCAACTGGAGCAAATGTCTCATTGTAGTCAACTCCAGGTTGCTGAGAGTAGCCCTTTGCTACAAGCCTAGCCTTGTGTTTTTGTATTGAGCCATCAGGGTTAAGCTTTGTCTTATAAACCCATTTGACTCCTATGATATCTTTATCTTTTGGATAGTCTACTAGCTCCCATGTTTTGTTTTTCTCAATTGATTTAATCTCCTCCTCCATTGCTTTGACCCATACTTCTTGTTTTGATGCTATTTCATAGTTTTCAGGCTCAAGTATGGCCAAATTGCAAGTTTCATATATATCCGCCAGAGATCTTACTCGCCTCGGAGTAGATTCTGGTGAGGAATCTTGTTGAAGAGAAGATGAAGAAGGCATACCTGGATCTTCTGTTACTTCTTCAACTTCTTCTTGAGGTTGCTGTACTGGAAGGGAAATGTTGCTTCTCTCAATTTTTTCTTTATCCCAATTCCAAGCAGCAGCTTCATCAACTTCGACATCTCGACTAATGATGAGCTTCTTTGTTTGTAAGTTGTAGACTCGATAGCCTTTTGATTGTGTACTGTATCCCAAGAAGATGCCTCGAATCGTTTTGTCTTCTAACTTATGCCTCTTTTGGTCTGGGACATGAATGTAGCAGATTGATCCAAGACCCTTTGTAACATCCGCAAAATAATTAATAGAATTATTTGGATGTTAACCCAATTGAATTATTTTAGTACTTGACTGGTAAATTTATTGAGTGCTAAAATTATTTATTGGTTGTCATCGGATCGTTAACCGGATAATACGGGTCAACGAAGTTTTAGAATCGAAATAAGAGATTTAGATCAATATGGTAATTGGATAACGTTACCACGTATATATTAATAAATATATATATATGCGTGAATGTGTGTGTAAGTGAAGAGAAGAAAAGAATTAATTAAAAGAAAGGAAGAAAAGAAAGAAAGCAGCGAGAGAAGAGAAACAGAGAGGGAAAGGAGAGAAAAGAAAAGAAGAGTAAAGAATGGGTTTGGGAGGAAGAAGAGGAACTAGAGAGAGATTGGCTCACCGAAACGACTTCCTTCCAACACGAAAAATGTTCGGCGTTCCTTCCTCTTCGATTTGGTACCAACATCATCAACTCACTCTCCATCCCTTTGCCATTTTCGAATTTTGAGACAAAATTGAGGGATTTTGTGATGTTCATTTTCTTTTTGGGTCATGAAGCATGGAAACTTGAAATGGAAGCTTTGGTATTAAGGCTAGGGCGATTTTGAAGGAGCAAAGGTTAGGGATTGAGAAATCAAAATAATTGGGGTTTATGTGTGAATAGTGTCATGGAGGTTAGGGGAGGAAGATGATGAATAGTGTTCATGAAGGATTTCGGGGAATTCGGTTTTACGGTCAAAAGATTTCTCGAGGTCGAGTGGGAAGCTTTGGGAGCGGATACGGATGTCGCTGAAGCGTGGAATCGATTCGGGGAGCGTTCGTGCGGTTATGTCAGAAAAGCGTTTTCACGGAAAGTCTCGGTGTTTCGTGATTTTCGTCACGATAGGTGAGTTCTCCTCACGTTTAGGATTTTACGTTTCGAATTGATTGATTTAATGTTTTATCGCTTTCTCTGGACTGGAATATTTCTTGATACTGTCTGATTCGGGTTAGGAATTGATCGGAGCGAGTCTCGGGTTGAGTCGTGTTGAAATGGAATTTTTTGTGATTTAATTTCGGAAGATTTTGAGTCAAAAACCATTATTTTTAAATATGTCGAATTTTGATGAAAATCGAATGTGTTGAGTCTTTGATTGGATTGGTTGATCGAGTGAGGACGTTGGATATGTTTTTGTACTATTTTGGTGTTAGGACTGGACTGGAACAGGTATCGGAATTGGTCGGAACGACGAAAATTGCGAAAACGGGATAAAATACAATGCTGTCAAAAGCGCACGACCCGTGCGTCCCAGGCGCACGGACCGTGCGTGTCATTCTGTTCTGTTTTCAAAAATGCATTACAGGGCGCACGAACCGTGCGTGTGGGAGCACGAACCGTGCGCCGTGTTCTGTCCAAATTTCCAAACTTGCCCGAAACGATCCCGATCGATTCCAATCCTCTTCTAATCCTTTCCTAATCCTTCTATAATGATATTAGGCTTATAATGTCACGATTTTGGGTATGTTTC
Source organism: Astragalus membranaceus (assembly GCA_039519185.1). NCBI lineage: Eukaryota > Viridiplantae > Streptophyta > Magnoliopsida > Fabales > Fabaceae > Astragalus > Astragalus membranaceus. Next base: position 78,067,845 of record CM076850.1, on the reverse strand, counting down.
AAAAGGGTTTTATAAAATACTTTTGAAGTTGAAATTCTTTCGAAAAGCCGAACAATAGTACACGTGTGCGGATATGTTTTATTGATAATAAAACGGATTATAAGTTCTATGTGGGATTGTAACACTGACGTTGAATGATTATTATTCATTCGTCTAAACCGGTTAATAATTCACGATATATAAATTATATCGATTATAGGAGTCGGCCCAATGTGGGTGGTTTTATATGATGGTAGATATATATATTATATCGAGTTTGGGTGACGACCCATGTTGACATACTAGGCGGGGTAGTCATGAACCCTTACCCTAGGCTCCGTGCCATTAGGAAACACTATTGGTTATGGGGTTCGCCGGAAGATGCAATGGGATTGCGGCCGGTGTTGTGTTAAAAGTTATTGTACTATGTTCACCAGAAGATGCAAGCGGATTGCGGCTGGTGGTACGTAGAAAGGCCTAGGATGCTAGTTCATCGGGAAACGCAAGTGGGTTGCAGTCGGTGTCTTACTAGATCGAAGCCTTATTATATGGTCCACCGGGATTAGCAAGCGGATTGCGGTCGGTGTTGTGTCAAATTTTAAAAATGTTTTAAAAGGGCCGAGAGTGCTAGTAGGGGTCTCGGTAGAACTCACTGAGATTGTATCTCATTGTTTATATGTTGTGGTTTTACAGATAAACAGGGAAAGTAGAGATCCAAGAGGCACGAGTAGGTGGTACTCGGATGGTTGCTGAAGACTTAGCTTTTATGCTTAAGTTATGTTTTCCCTTGTTAGTTATGTATCACGACATTATGACTTTAACTGTTGTAAAAGTTATGTATTTATTTCCACTTTCTTGTGCGATATTGAACACTGTATTTCACTGATGGTTTATGGTCTTATTTATGTTTAAGACTGTTCTGTTGTTATTCAGTGAAAATTTTATAGTGGTGTTTAGTATTTAAACAGGAAATATATCTCTGATGTTTTAGGGATGGTGCACTTGGGTATTTTTACTCGATAAAAATATCGGGGTGTTACAGTTGGTATCAGAGCAGTTCGACCTAGTCGGACTTAGTTTAGGGTTGAGTCGATTCCTTGTTAGTCCTTTTTGTAATTACACTTGTGATGCTAAGAGACATTGAGCCTGATCAACTTAATACTTAGTGCATCATAAGCGGAATTATGGCAGGATGACCAAGACGCAATCCTCGACCAAGACCGGAATCTCCAACCGGTACTGTAACACCCTAAAAATATTTAATTAATTTATTTAATTAAGTAATTGGGGATTTAAATTAATTTATTTAATATAATGTAATTAATTAGAATTTTATTAATGTTGGTGGTATTAGGAGGGTGTGGAGGCGCCACTTGCATGACTTGGGCTTGAGTGGAAGGCCCAAGCCCATGATCCACTAGTATGCGAAGTGGACTAGTGATTGGGGGTTAGGGTTTTTTGGCTATTGTTGCGAATTGCAAGAGAGAGCAAGAGAGAAAGAGAATAGCGTGAGAAAGAGAGAGAGCAAGGAGGCGGCCAAGAGGAGAAGGAGAAGAGAATTCGAAGATCAAGAGGAAGGGATCTCCGTTGTTGCTGTGGCTCTGTAGGTGACTTCTCCTAGGGCATCGAATTCTTCTTCTTGAAAAGGTTAGGGGAGCTCTATCATTCTATCTAATAAATTATATGATGGGTCCTAGGTCTAGGGTTTATACTAGTACCATGTGTTCTTGATGTTCTTTAATGTTCTTGAATGTTTTTGGGTTGCCCATGATGATGATCTTCATATATACATATATGTGTGCCATATGCGAATTGTTTTAGTGTTTGAACCTTGAGATAATACGAATTATGTAGGTGTTTTGATGATGTTGGTATTTGTGAGTTCATGGAATTATGGATTGGTATGTTGGAGAGCTTGATGTTTCGTATTTTGGGTGTGGGTGTGCAAGGGCACCTAGGGCGCCAAAGTGATGATGATTTTAGTGCTCCAAAAGAATTTTGTTGATTGATTAAATTAAGTGTTATTTTGAGTATTGAAAATTATAAGATTTTGATGAGTTAAATTGCTAAAAATCAGTTTTTAGTGTTTTGGAAAATTGCTGGAAAAATGGTGATTTTTGGTTTTTAGTGTTGAAGAGTTGTTGGAAAAATTCTGGGTTTGTTGTTGCTGTTTTCTGGGCGCCAAGTGCCTGTGCTGGGCGCCTGTGGCTTGTGTGTGTTGCTGTGTGTTGCCAGATTTCCTGTGTGGCTAGGCGCTGGGCGCTGGGTGCCAGCGCTGGGCGCTGAGCGCCCAAGCGTGTGTGTGTGTGTTGCGCCAAGGCGCTGGGCGCCAGGCGCTGGGCGCTGAGCGCCCGTGTGTGTTGCTGCGTGTTGCGCCAAGGCGCTGGGCGCCAGGCGCTGGGCGCTGAGCGCCCGTTGTGTTGCGTGTGTGCGTTGTGTTGCGCGCCTGGGCGCTGGGCGCCAGTGCGCGTGTTGCCTGGTTGCCTGGGCGCCTAAGGCGCCTATTTTCAAAATGTTGCTTGATTTTTCCCAAACTTATTTTTAGCATAACTTTTGACTCAGACGTCCGTTTTGAACGATTCGAAAAGTGTCGTGAAGCTTTTTACGTTGTCTATCTATGGGTCAAATTTTTAAAATGAAAAATTGTTATTTTCTGATTGTTTGTGGGCGCCCAAGTGGCCATCCCCGGTGATCGTCCCAGTGACCTTGAAAAATTTTATGAAGCTCTTTAAAATTCCTTTTTGGTGTATAAACAACAGTTTTAACGTGGTAGTGCCAAAATGATGATTTTGACGAGGATGCCCTTGGTGGCTAGTCAAATGACTGTTTTGCCCCTAGTGGCCAAAGTTGTAGATAATGGTTTGTAAACGGCGAGGATGCCCTTGGTGGTTAGTCAAATGACGTTTTTGCCCCTAGTGGCTATTGTTTGATTTGATTGATAATTATGTGTAAGTGATGATGAGAACCCAGTGACGTTCGGGCCCCGAAGGGCTAAGTGATGTTAAGGCCTAAATGGCCAAGTGACGTTTTGTGCTGATTATGAATTTGACAGGTGCTGTGCTCTTTGCGAGCAAACGGGTAAGTGACGGGTCACACAGTTGACTATGAATTGAGTAATTGTGTGTGTGTGTGTTGTGAGTGATGCATGTCCTAGTGTCTCATGCCCATATGCATAAGTCCAGTGACGTTTTGGGGCCCTTAGTGGCTAAGTGACGATGAGGCCTTAAGGGCCAAGCGACGTTTTATGAAAAGGTACCTCATGCATATGCCCGCGAGTGGGTTGCATTTCATAAGTCTACATGACATGAGATGAGTTATTATAAGTGATGTGAATGATGACTGTAATGTGGATATTTAGTGTTTTGGGTGCTGATTGTTCTAGTGTGTAGCCTATGATTAGTACTTATCATATTTTCTATTATATGGATTGAAATGATGCTCACCCTTTCCTGTTTGAATGTTACCCCCGTGTTGGTAACGTGCAGGTGATTCCCAGTGAATGCCTTAGCTTCACTTCTTGAGTCGAGTCGTCATGCTCTGATACGTAGCACTCAGGGGGGAAACGAACTCGATATTTTATTAATGATTTTCTGGTTGTTATGTCCATGTGGACCCTTCTGTTATGTTTTATTATTTTCCGCTGCGTAGTTGGTTTTGTTATGTTGAGTTTTATGAGCGACGTTAAATTGAGGCTTGAGATTCTTTTATTTGTGACGTGCTACGTGAATGCATTATTATTGAGTTGAACTGTTTTAAAATGACAAGCGACGTTTACTGAAGTATGTGTAACATTCCCTATGAACGGAAATTTTAAACTCTGATTTTTATAATTAAAGTGACGGGTAGAAAGGGGTGTTACAGGTACATCCTCAGGAAAGGTGGCATGACGGTGGAAGAATACACCGCTAAGTTTGAGAAGTTGTCTCAGTTTTACCAAGTGGTAAAGTAGGCTCCGGATGACGAATGGAGAATGCAGATGTATAAGAAGGGCCTTAGTGCTTTTATGACTTAGCGTCTCAATTTTTATACTATTACCAATTATGTTGCCTTTGTGCAATCAGCCTATGTCGCCGAGGATGATCTCATGGGGAATATTGGAAAGGAAAGAAGGTCGAATGCAAGGTCCTAAGATAATTTCATCAAAGGAAAAGCAGGTGCAATTCTTCGATTCTTCAAAGGTCAGAAGATGTTCTAATTGTGGAAAGCAACACAATTTAGAAATAGTAGTATATGCGGAAGAGGGTCACTATGCAAAAGAGTGCCCTGCAAGGAAGAGTTCCCGGGAGTCACAAGCAGCTCTAAGGCAAGGACGAGTCAACATTCTGGATGTTTAGACAGTTACGACTGCAGACAATCTACTGAGGGGTATGAGATCAGTTTTCAATAACTCCGTTAGTATATTACACGATTCGGGTGCAACCCATTGTATAATAGCTCAATCGTGAGTAGATCGATTGGGATTAACCTTATCTCCGCTATCCGAGCCGATAACCATCTTAACTGCTGCTGAGGGTCGTGTCCAGACCTAATCTTTGTATAGAATTGTCTACTTGACATAGGAGGCAGAAATTTCGTTGTAGAATTTATTGTTTGCCTATGAGAAGTGTGGACACCGTTTTGGGTATGAATTGGATGACTGCAAATCATGTTGCAATCGACTGTGTTAATCAACTATCAGCTTCACTTCAGAATCAGTTGAATTGTCTAGGACAAATTCTGAAGCGGTTACCTAGTTCACCTTAGACGGTCAATCTTCATTCCAAGGTGCGGGAGCACATGTTAGTATGTTATCTGCATCCACTGAAACTAGTTTAGATTTGGCGAACATTCAGGTTGTGAATGACTTTCTGGATGTTTTCACGATGAAGTTTCTTCTGAACCTCCAGAGCGAGAGGTAGAGTTTACGGTAGAATTGGTTCCTGGCACGGGATCAATATCTATTGTTTCTTATTGAATGTTTCTTTAGAATTAAAGGAAATGGAGTCTCAACTTGAAGAGTCGATGTTAAAGAAATTCATTCGACCGAGTGCTTCTCTAAGGAGTGCTCTGGTGTGGTTAGTCAAAAGGAAAAATGGTAGCATGAGATTGTGCATTGATTATCGACAACTCAACAAAGTGAGGATCAAGAATAAATATCTCTTACCAAGGATAGACGATTTACTTGAGCAATTTGAAGTGCTTCTAAAATTGATCTGAGGTCAGGATATCATCAAATAAAAGTTAGAGCCTTAGATATTCCGAAGACAGCTTTCTGTACTAGGTATGGACATTACGAGTTCGTACTGATGCCCTTCGGTTTGACTAATGCTCCAGCGGTATTCGTAGATACGTGAACCGAGTTTTCCACACGTACCTAGATCAATTTGTAGTCGTTTTCATTGATGGTATCTTGATGTACTCGAAGACCATTGAGGAGCATGTCCAACATCTCCGCATTGTTCTGAAAGTACCCCGAGAAAGTAAGTTGTACTTGAAGCCTTCGGAGTGTGATTTTTGGGTGCCAGAGTAAAGTCTTGGGGACAGGTGATTTCCCAAGTCGGGAGTTTCTGTAGATCCCAGTAAGAAGGAAGCGGTGTTGAATGGGAGTGACCAACATCAGTCGCAGAGATCAAAAGTTTCTGGGTCTAGCCGGTTACTATAAGAGATTTGTTAAAGGGTTCTCACAGTTAGTTTTCCACTTACTCGGTTAACTCGTAAGGGTCAACCTTTTACGCGGGATGCTGATTGTGAAGAATGTTTTCAAGAATTGAAGGTTTGGTTGACTTCTGCTCCATTCCTGGTTCTTCCGGATCCGTCTTTGAAATTCCAAATTTACGGCGATGTTTCTGGGAAGGGTTTAGGAGGTGTTCTTGTGCAGAATCAACAAGAGGTAGCTTATGCGTCCAGGCAATTGAAGACTCATGAGGAGAATTATCCGACTCATGATTTGTAATTGGCAGCTATTGTGTATGCACTGAAGATTTGGAGACGTTACCTGTATGGGTCTCGTTTCGAAGTCTTTAGTGATCACAAAAGTTTAAAGTATCTATTTGATCAGAAAGAACTGAATAGCAGGCAGAGAAGTGTGTCGAGTTTCTGGAGGATTATGAATTTGTGTTGATGTAGCATTCAAGAGAGGTCAGTGTTGTAACTGATGCACTGAGTAGGAAGTCCATCCACATGGCCGAGTTTATTGATGCATGAGATGGAATCATCGGAGTCTTTTAGAGACTTAAATCTGAATTCAAGATCAAGGAGGAACCGGTTAGTGTTGAGCCATATGAAGATCTCTAGCTCATTAAAGGATTCTATTCGCTTAGCACAGGAAGTTGATGTGAAGCTACAATCACAAAAGGTATTTCCAGATTTTACCATGGATAGTGATGGAGTCAGTTGTTTCAACGGTAGGATCTGTGCACCCGATGATGAGAAAAATAGAAGGCAAGTGTTAGAGGAAGCACACCGAAGTTATATTCTGTACACCCTGGATCCACCAAGATGTACAGAGCTGTAAAGCAGATGTATTAGTAGCAAGGTATTAGTTGATAATCTCTTCTTTGTGAAGGTTAACAATGAGATGGTATTATATGATTCCGTTTGACAAGTCGAACGCGAACGCGAATATGTAGGTGAGGTAACTGTTGACTGTTTTTCACATTGCGAATAAGCACCAGAGGATTAATTGACGGATCTGCTGCAAGGGACTGGAATTTCCAAAGTGAAGTTTGGCGTGCGGTATGGTAGTTTTGAAAAATCGTTTTGTGAAAACCCGCATGCTAAAGTTAATTTTGGGAACGAATCGAGAGGCTAATGAAATCTGATTTAGGAAAATCCTAGAAGGATTACTTAGGTTGAGGGGAAGCTCTCAATGCTATTGACTAATTCGGAAAGGAATCGGGTGCGTCGTTGGTGAAAACCTCGCGAAGAAGTTGCAATATAAGAAAAGGAGCTCTGAGTTCTGTTTGATAGTTGTCTTGAGAACAACAGAGGTAAATTGCATTACGTTCAAATTTATTTGTTGTCCCCACGGTTTATTTCTACGTTTAAGATAAATGTTTTTGGTAAATCCTCATTCCATCTTTTTGACAAGTTCTATCTCGAAATCCCAAGGGCGAGTCAGGAAGTTTCACAGATGACTTTTCCGTCACATTTTTCAATGTGTATGATAACTGTTGTGGATATTAGAAGATTTGTTGAGAAAGTGTTTACACCCTTCGAGGACATCGTGTTTGTTTTTACCTCTACCGAGGAGTACCAGTTCGTGGATCTCATTTTCAACCTGTATTTCTATCAAGTGTCTTATATTAGACCCTTTGATTTAGATTAATCAAAGTTGGGGAGCAAGTGAGGAATGAAGCTTCGGAAGTGTTTTCGAACGCGGTGCTGAGCCTATGTAGGCGAATGATGAGTTTCTCGTGTTGATTCGTAACAAGAGAGTTCGGACTATAACCTTAGAAGCGTTCTAGGGTGGTAGTGGATCATACTTGAAGATTGATGCGCCGGATTGAGAAGATTTTCTACACTCATTTCGTTGATTCAAGATTGTGTTCCAGCAAATTTAGACCTTTCTGAGAATGTCGATTCTCGGTTAGTCAAATGAAAGACTTGACGAAATTTTGAGGACAAAATTCTTTTAAGTTAGGGATAATGTAACATCCGCAAAATAATTAATAGAATTATTTGGATGTTAACCCAATTGAATTATTTTAGTACTTGACTGGTTAATTTATTGAGTGCTAAAATTATTTATTGGTTGTCATCGGATCGTTAACCGGATAATACGGGTCAAGAAAGTTTTGGAATCGAAATAAGAGATTTAGATCAATATGGTAATTGGATCACGTTACCACGTATATTTTAATAAATATATATATGTATGCGTGAATGTGTGTGTAAGTGAAGAGAAGAAAAGAATTAATTAAAAGAAAGGAAGAAAAGAAAGAAAGCAGCGAGAGAAGAGAAACGGAGAGGGAAAGGAGAGAAAAGAAAAGAAGAGAAAAGAATGGGTTTGGGAGGAAGAAGAGGAACTAGAGAGAGATTGGCTCACCGAAACGACTTCCTTCCAACACGAAAAATGTTCGGCGTTCCTTACTCTTCGATTTGGTACCAACATCATCATCATCAACTCACTCTCCATCCCTTTGCCATTTTCGAATTTTGAGACAAAATTGAGGGATTTTGTGGTGTTCATTTTCTTTTTGGGTCATGAAGCATGGAAACTTGAAATGGAAGCTTTGGTATTAAGGCTAGGGCGATTTTGAAGGAGCAAAGGTTAGGGATTGAGAAATCAAAATAATTGGGGTTTATGTGTGAATAGTGTCATGGAGGTTAGGGGAGGAAGATGATGAATAGTGTTCATGAAGGATTTCGGGGAATTCGGTTTTACGGTCAAAAGATTTCTCGAGGTCGAGTGGGAAGCTTTGGGAGCAGATACGGATGTCGCCGAAGCGTGGAATCGATTCGGGGAGCGTTCGTGCGGTTATGTCAGAAAAGCGTTTTCACGGAAAGTCTCGGTGTTTCGTGATTTTCATCACGATAGGTGAGTTCTCCTCACGTTTAGGATTTTACGTTTCGAATTGATTGATTTAATGTTTTATCGCTTTCTCTGGACTGGAATATTTCTTGATACTGTCTGATTCGGGTTAGGAATTGATCGGAGCGAGTCTCGGGTTGAGTCGTGCTGAAATGGAATTTTTAGTGATTTAATTTCGGAAGATTTTGAGTCAAAAACCATTATTTTTAAATATGTCGAATTTTGATGAAAATCGAATGTGTTGAGTCTTTGATTGGATTGGTTGATCGAGTGAGGACGTTGGATATGTTTTTGTACTATTTTGGTGTTAGGACTGGACTGGAACAGGTATCGGAATTGGTCGGAACGACGAAAATTGCGAAAACGGGATAAAATACAATGCTGTCAAAAGCGCACGACCCGTGTGTCCCAGGCGCACGGACCGTGCGTGTCATTCTGTTCTGTTTTCAAAAATGCATTACAGGGCGTATGACCCGTGCGTGTGGGAGCACGAACCGTGCGCCGTGTTCTGTCCAAATTTCCAAACTTGCCCGAAACGATCCCGATCGATTCCAATCCTCTTCTAATCCTTTCCTAATCCTTCTATAATGATATTAGGCTTATAATGTCACGATTTTGGGTATGTTTCAAAAGGGTTTTATAAAATACTTTTGAAGTTGAAATTCTTTCGAAAAGCCGAACAATAGTACACGTGTGCGGATATGTTTTATTGATAATAAAACGGATTATAAGTTCTATGTGGGATTGTAACACTGACGCTGAATGATTATTATTCATTCGTCTAAACCGGTTAATAATTCACGATATATAAATTATATCGATTATAGGAGTCGGCCCAATGTGGGTGGTTTTATATGATGGTAGATATATATATTATATCGAGTTTGGGTGACGACCCATGTTGACATACTAGGCGGGGTAGTCATGAACCCTTACCCTAGGCTCCGTGCCATTAGGAAACACTATTGGTTATGGGGTTCGCCGGAAGATGCAGTGGGATTGCGGCCGGTGTTGTGTTAAAAGTTATTGTACTATGTTCACTAGAAGATGCAAGCGGATTGCGGCTGGTGGTACGTAGAAAGGCCTAGGATGCTAGTTCATCGGGAAACGCAAGTGGATTGCAGTCGGTGTCTTACTAGATCGAAGCCTTATTATATGGTCCACCGGGATTAGCAAGCGGATTGCGGTCAGTGTTGTGTCAAATTTTAAAAATGTTTTAACAGGGCCGAGAGTGCTAGTAGGGGTCTCGGTAGAACTCACTGAGATTGTATCTCATTGTTTATATGTTGTGGTTTTACAGATAAACAGGGAAAGTGGAGATCCAAGAGGCACGAGTAGGTGGTACTCGGATGGTTGCTGAAGACTTAGCTTTTATGCTTAAGTTATGTTTTCCCTTGTTAGTTATGTATCACGACATTATGACTTTAACTGTTGTAAAAGTTATGTATTTATTTCCACTTTCTTGTGCGATATTGAACACTGTATTTCACTGATGGTTTATGGTCTTATTTATGTTTAAGACTGTTCTGTTGTTATTCAGTGAAAATTTTAGTGGTGTTTAGTATTTAAACAGGAAATATATCTCTGATGTTTTAGGGATGGTGCACTTGGGTATTTTTACTCGATAAAAATACCGGGGTGTTACAGTTGGTATCAGAGCAGTTCGACCTAGTCGGACTTAGTTTAGGGTTGAGTCGATTCCTTGTTAGTCCTTTTTGTAATTACACTTGTGATGCTAAGAGACATTGAGCCTGATCAACTTAATACTTAGTGCATCATAAGCGGAATTATGGCAGGATGACCAAGACGCAATCCTCGACCAAGACCGGAATCTCCAACCGGTACATCCTCAGGAAAGGTGGCATGACGGTGGAAGAATACACCGCTAAGTTTGAGAAGTTGTCTCAGTTTTACCAAGTGGTAAAGTAGGCTCCGGATGACGAATGGAGAATGCAGATGTATAAGAAGGGCCTTAGTGCTTTTATGACTTAGGGTCTCAGTTCTTATACTATTACCAATTATGTTGCCTTAGTGCAATCATCCTATGTCACCGAGGATGATCTCATGGGGAATATTGGAAAGGAAAGAAGGTCGGATGCAAGGTCCTAAGATAATTTCATCAAAGGAAAAGCAGGTGCAATTCTTCGATTCTTCAAAGGTCAGAAGATGTTCTAATTGTGGAAAGCAACACAATTTAGAAATAGTAGTATATGCGGAAGAGGGTCACTATGCAAAAGAGTGCCCTGCAAGGAAGAGTTCCCGGGAGTCACAAGCAGCTCTAAGGCAAGGACGGGTCAACATTCTGGGTGTTTAGACAGTTACGACTGCAGACAATCTACTGAGGGGTATGAGATCAGTTTTCAATAACTCCGTTAGTATATTACACGATTCGGGTGCAACCCATTGTATAATAGCTCAATCGTGAGTAGATCGATTGGGATTAACCTTATCTCCGCTATCCGAGCCAATAACCATCTTAACTGCTGCTAAGGGTCGTGTCCAGACCTAATCTTTGTATAGAATTGTCTACTTGACATAGGAGGCAGAAATTTCGTTGTAGAATTTATTGTTTGCCTATGAGAAGTGTGGACACCGTTTTGGGTATGAATTGGATGACTGCAAATCATGTTGCAATCGACTGTGTTAATCAACTATCAGCTTCACTTCAGAATCAGTTGAATTGTCTAGGACAAATTCTGAAGCGGTTACCTAGTTCACCTTAGACGGTCAATCTTCATTCCAAGGTGCGGGAGCACATGTTAGTATGTTATCTGCATCCACTGAAACTAGTTTAGATTTGGCGAACATTCAGGTTGTGAATGACTTTCTGGATGTTTTCACGATGAAGTTTCTTCTGAACCTCCAGAGCGAGAGGTAGAGTTTACGGTAGAATTGGTTCCTGGCACGGGATCAATATCTATTGTTTCTTATTGAATGTTTCTTTAGAATTAAAGGAAATGGAGTCTCAACTTGAAGAGTCGATGTTAAAGAAATTCATTCGACCGAGTGCTTCTCTAAGGAGTGCTCTGGTGTGGTTAGTCAAAAGGAAAAATGGTAGCATGAGATTGTGCATTGATTATCGACAACTCAACAAAGTGAGGATCAAGAATAAATATCTCTTACCAAGGATAGACGATTTACTTGAGCAATTTGAAGTGCTTCTAAAATTGATCTGAGGTCAGGATATCATCAAATAAAAGTTAGAGCCTTAGATATTCCGAAGACAGCTTTCTGTACTAGGTATGGACATTACGAGTTCGTACTGATGCCCTTCGGTTTGACTAATGCTCCAGCGGTATTCGTAGATACGTGAACCGAGTTTTCCACACGTACCTAGATCAATTTGTAGTCGTTTTCATTGATGGTATCTTGATGTACTCGAAGACCATTGAGGAGCATGTCCAACATCTCCGCATTGTTCTGAAAGTACCCCGAGAAAGTAAGTTGTACTTGAAGCCTTCGGAGTGTGATTTTTGGGTGCCAGAGTAAAGTCTTGGGGACAGGTGATTTCCCAAGTCGGGAGTTTCTGTAGATCCCAGTAAGAAGGAAGCGGTGTTGAATGGGAGTGACCAACATCAGTCGCAGAGATCAAAAGTTTCTGGGTCTAGCCGGTTACTATAAGAGATTTGTTAAAGGGTTCTCACAGTTAGTTGTCCACTTACTCGGTTAACTCGTAAGGGTCAACCTTTTACGCGGGATGCTGATTGTGAAGAATGTTTTCAAGAATTGAAGGTTTGGTTGACTTCTGCTCCATTCCTGATTCTTCCGGATCCGTCTTTGAAATTCCAAATTTACGGCGATGTTTCTGGGAAGGGTTTAGGAGGTGTTCTTGTGCAGAATCAACAAGAGGTAGCTTATGCGTCCAGGCAATTGAAGACTCATGAGGAGAATTATCCGACTCATGATTTGTAATTGGCAGCTATTGTGTATGCACTGAAGATTTGGAGACGTTACCTGTATGGGTCTCGTTTCGAAGTCTTTAGTGATCACAAAAGTTTAAAGTATCTATTTGATCAGAAAGAACTGAATAGCAGGCAGAGAAGTGTGTCGAGTTTCTGGAGGATTATGAATTTGTGTTGATGTAGCATTCAAGAGAGGTCAGTGTTGTAACTGATGCACTGAGTAGGAAGTCCATCCACATGGCCGAGTTTATTGATGCATGAGATGGAATCATCGGAGTCTTTTAGAGACTTAAATCTGAATTCAAGATCAAGGAGGAACCGGTTAGTGTTGAGCCATATGAAGATCTCTAGCTCATTAAAGGATTCTATTCGCTTAGCACAGGAAGTTGATGTGAAGCTACAATCACAAAAGGTATTTCCAGATTTTACCATGGATAGTGATGGAGTCAGTTGTTTCAACGGTAGGATCTGTGCACCCGATGATGAGAAAAATAAAAGGCAAGTGTTAGAGGAAGCACACCGAAGTTATATTCTGTACACCCTGGATCCACCAGGATGTACAGAGCTGTAAAGCAGATGTATTAGTAGCAAGGTATTAGTTGATAATCTCTTCTTTGTGAAGGTTAACAATGAGATGGTATTATATGATTCCGTTTGACAAGTCGAACGCGAACGCGAATATGTAGGTGAGGTAACTGTTGACTGTTTTTCACATTGCGAATAAGCACCAGAGGATTAATTGACGGATCTGCTGCAAGGGACTGGAATTTCCAAAGTGAAGTTTGGCGTGCGGTATGGTAGTTTTGAAAAATCGTTTTGTGAAAACCCGCATGCTAAAGTTAATTTTGGGAACGAATCGAGAGGCTAATGAAATCTGATTTAGGAAAATCCTAGAAGGATTACTTAGGTTGAGGGGAAGCTCTCAATGCTATTGACTAATTCGGAAAGGAATCGGGTGCGTCGTTGGTGAAAACCTCGCGAAGAAGTTGCAATATAAGAAAAGGAGCTCTGAGTTCTGTTTGATAGTTGTCTTGACAACAACAGAGGTAAATTGCATTACGTTCAAATTTATTTGTTGTCCCCACGGTTTATTTCTACGTTTAAGATAAATGTTTCTGGTAAATCCTCATTCCATCTTTTTGAAAAAGTTCTATCTCGAAATCCCAAGGGCGAGTCAGGAAGTTTCACAGATGACTTTTCCGTCACATTTTTCAATGTGTATGATAACTGTTGTGGATATTAGAAGATTTGTTGAGAAAGTGTTTACACCCTTCGAGGACATCGTGTTTGTTTTTACCTCTACCGAGGAGTACCAGTTCGTGGATCTCATTTTCAACCTGTATTTCTATCAAGTGTCTTATATTAGACCCTTTGATTTAGATTAATCAAAGTTGGGGAGCAAGTGAGGAATGAAGCTTCGGAAGTGTTTTCGAACGCGGTGCTGAGCCTATGTAGGCGAATGATGAGTTTCTCGTGTTGATTCGTAACAAGAGAGTTCGGACTATAACCTTAGAAGCGTTCTAGGGTGGTAGTGGATCATACTTGAAGATTGATGTGCCGGATTGAGAAGATTTTCTACACTCATTTCGTTGATTCAAGATTGTGTTCCAGCAAATTTAGACCTTTCTGATAATGTCGATTCTCGGTTAGTCAAATGAAAGACTCGACGAAATTTTGAGGACAAAATTCTTTTAAGTTAGGGAGAATGTAACATCCGCAAAATAATTAATAGAATTATTTGGATGTTAACCCAATTGAATTATTTTAGTACTTGACTGGTTAAATTTTTGAGTGCTAAAATTATTTATTGGTTGTCATCGGATCGTTAACCGGATAATACGGGTCAAGAAAGTTTTGGAATCGAAATAAGAGATTTAGATCAATATGGTAATTGGATCACGTTACCACGTATATATTAATAAATATATATATATATATATATATATATATATATATATATATATATATATGTATGTATGTATGCGTGAATGTGTGTGTAAGTGAAGAGAAGAAAAGAATTAATTAAAAGAAAGGAAGAAAAGAAAGAAAGCAGCGAGAGAAGAGAAACGGAGAGGGAAAGGAGAGAAAAGAAAAGAAGAGAAAAGAATGGGTTTGGGAGGAAGAAGAGGAACTAGAGAGAGATTGGCTCACCGAAACGACTTCCTTCCAACACGAAAAATGTTCGGCGTTCCTTACTCTTCGATTTGGTACCAACATCATCATCATCAACTCACTCTCCATCCCTTTGCCATTTTCGAATTTTGAGACAAAATTGAGGGATTTTGTGGTGTTCATTTTCTTTTTGGGTCATGAAGCATGGAAACTTGAAATGGAAGCTTTGGTATTAAGGCTAGGGCGATTTTGAAGGAGCAAAGGTTAGGGATTGAGAAATCAAAATAATTGGGGTTTATGTGTGAATAGTGTCATGGAGGTTAGGGGAGGAAGATGATGAATAGTGTTCATGAAGGATTTCGGGGAATTCGGTTTTACGGTCAAAAGATTTCTCGAGGTCGAGTGGGAAGCTTTGGGAGCAGATACGGATGTCGCCGAAGCGTGGAATCGATTCGGGGAGCGTTCGTGCGGTTATGTCAGAAAAGCGTTTTCACGGAAAGTCTCGGTGTTTCGTGATTTTCATCACGATAGGTGAGTTCTCCTCACGTTTAGGATTTTACGTTTCGAATTGATTGATTTAATGTTTTATCGCTTTCTCTGGACTGGAATATTTCTTGATACTGTCTGATTCGGGTTAGGAATTGATCGGAGCGAGTCTCGGGTTGAGTCGTGCTGAAATGGAATTTTTAGTGATTTAATTTCGGAAGATTTTGAGTCAAAAACCATTATTTTTAAATATGTCGAATTTTGATGAAAATCGAATGTGTTGAGTCTTTGATTGGATTGGTTGATCGAGTGAGGACGTTGGATATGTTTTTGTACTATTTTGGTGTTAGGACTGGACTGGAACAGGTATCGGAATTGGTCGGAACGACGAAAATTGCGAAAACGGGATAAAATACAATGCTGTCAAAAGCGCACGACCCGTGCGTCCCAGGCGCACGGACCGTGCGTGTCATTCGGTTCTGTTTTCAAAAATGCATTACAGGGCGCACGAACCGTGCGTGTGGGAGCACGAACCGTGCGCCGTGTTCTGTCCAAATTTCCAAACTTGCCCGAAACGATCCCGATCGATTCCAATCCTCTTCTAATCCTTTCCTAATCCTTCTATAATGATATTAGGCTTATAATGTCACGATTTTGGGTATGTTTCAAAAGGGTTTTATAAAATACTTTTGAAGTTGAAATTCTTTCGAAAAGCCGAACAATAGTACACGTGTGCGGATATGTTTTATTGATAATAAAACGGATTATAAGTTCTATGTGGGATTGTAACACTGACGCTGAATGATTATTATTCATTCGTCTAAACCGGTTAATAATTCACGATATATAAATTATATCGATTATAGGAGTCGGCCCAATGTGGGTGGTTTTATATGATGGTAGATATATATATTATATCGAGTTTGGGTGACGACCCATGTTGACATACTAGGCGGGGTAGTCATGAACCCTTACCCTAGGCTCCGTGCCATTAGGAAACACTATTGGTTATGGGGTTCGCCGGAAGATGCAATGGGATTGCGGCCGGTGTTGTGTTAAAAGTTATTGTACTATGTTCACCAGAAGATGCAAGCGGATTGCGGCTGGTGGTACGTAGAAAGGCCTAGGATGCTAGTTCATCGGGAAACGCAAGTGGATTGCAGTCGGTGTCTTACTAGATCGAAGCCTTATTATATGGTCCACCGGGATTAGCAAGCGAATTGCGGTCGGTGTTGTGTCAAATTTTAAAAATGTTTTAAAAGGGTCGAGAGTGCTAGTAGGGGTCTCGGTAGAACTCACTGAGATTGTATCTCATTGTTTATATGTTGTGGTTTTACAGATAAACAGGGAAAGTGGAGATTCAAGAGGCACGAGTAGGTGGTACTCGGATGGTTGCTGAAGACTTAGCTTTTATGCTTAAGTTATGTTTTCCCTTGTTAGTTATGTATCACGACATTATGACTTTAACTGTTGTAAAAGTTATGTATTTATTTCCGCTTTCTTGTGCGATATTGAACACTGTATTTCACTGATGGTTTATGGTCTTATTTATGTTTAAGACTGTTCTGTTGTTATTCAGTGAAAATTTTATAGTGGTGTTTATTATTTAAACAGGAAATATATCTCTGATGTTTTAGGGATGGTGCACTTGGGTATTTTTACTCGATAAAAATACCGGGGTGTTACACCCTTAAATGTTTGGCAGAAGGTTTTTGCCCACTCCAAGCTTCAACGGGAATCTTGTCTTGGACTGCTTGAGTTGGACATCTATTGATAATGTAGACTACAGTATAAACCGCTTCGGCCCAAAAAGTGTTTGGTAGTCCTTTATCCTTTATCATCGATCTAGCCATCTCCATGACCGTGCGGTTTCTTCTTTCAGATACTCCATTTTGTTGAGGAGAATATGCGACTGTGAGTTGTTTTTCAAAGCCTTCATCCTCACAGAATTTATCAAACTCATGGGAGTTGTACTCTTTGCCGCGATCACTCCTAAGCCTCTTTATGTGTTTGCCACTTTGCTTTTCTACAAGGGCCTTGAACTTCTTGAATATTCCAAAGACTTCTGATTTTTCCTTGATGAAATAGACCCAAGTCATTCTAGAAAAGTCATCGATGAAGAGGATGAAATACCGGTTGTTGGTGAGTGATGGGGTCCTCATCGGTCCACAAACGTCAGTGTGGATGAGCTCTAGCACATCTTTAGCTCTCCATGCATTGCTCGTTGAAAATGGTAGTTTGTGTTGTTTTCCAAGAAGACATCCTTCACATGCTCCACTATCTTCTTTTAGGCTTGGTAAATCTCTTACCATATTCTTTTGATATAACAACTTTAAGGCTTTTGAGTTGAGGTGGCCAAATCTTCGATGCCATAGCCATGAATCATCAGCTTGCACCTTCATGGCAATGTTGTTTATCGGGAAGCTTCTGTTCCTCGTCTCCATCTTTACTTGGGCTATCTCAACCCTTTTACTACTGTTATCATAGATTGTGCGTTTATCTCCTTCAAAGTGAAGGACATAGCCTTTCTCCATCATTTGACCGATGCTCAAAAAAATTTCTTTAAGATTGGGAACTATTAAGACATCTCTAATGAGTCGCGTACCTTTCTTTGTCTCCACCATGACAGTGCCTTTGCCTTTTGATTCCACGGTAGTGCCATTCCCTAGTCGAATCTTTGATTTGACAGAGTCATCAATTTCCTTAAAGATGCTCTCATCTTTAGCCATGTGATTGCTGCAACCGCTATCCAAGTACTAGGTTCCTTTCTTGTCGTCGTTGGAATCTTGAGTGGCATAGAAAAGATGTTCTTCACTGTCATGTTTATTCTGGTCATTCTCACGTTCTTCGACGAAATTTGCTTGATGTTTATTTTTGCTATAGCAATTCTTCTCCACGTGCCCAAATTTCTTACAGTGCCGACATTGTGGCTTTCCTCGCCAGCGACAGTCTTTCTCGGCATGATTTGTCCTCTTGCAGATGCCACATGGAGGATACTCATCTTGATTTTTCTTTGAGAAATTTCTAGAATTCTCTCTATTTCTATAACTTTCTCCACTACTCTTGTTTCCTCCGTATCCTTTATTTTGAGACCGTAATTTAAGCTTAGATTGAAAGGCATTTTCTACAGAGTCATCATCACGCCTACTCAATCTTTGCTCATAAGCTTCAAGAGAGCCCATTAGTTCTGTCACACATAAGTTTGATAGATTCTTCGTTTGTTCAGTCGTCGTCACGATTGGATCATACTTACAGGGAATAGAAACTAGAATTTTCTCAACAATTCTTCTGTCGAGAATATTTTCCCCGTAGGCTCTCATTTTAGAAACAATTTCTTTTATCTTAGTATAATAGTCTTGTACGGTCTCAGATTCCTTCATATTTAATAATTCAAACTTACGCCTTAGACTTTGGAGTTTGACGGCACGTACCTTGGCGGTTCCTTGAAACTCCTCTTGTAGTGTACTCCATGCATCCTTGGCACTAGAAGCTCCCATTATCCTCGGAAAAATAGAGTCACCCACAGCTTGCTGCAAGTAATATAGCGCCTTTGAATCTTTTTGCCTATTTTCCTTCAACTTTTTCCTTTGAGCTGCAGTAAGAGTTGAAGTATCTGCGGGAGTAGTAAATCCTTCTTCCACAATTTCCCATAGATCTTGGGAGCAAAAAATTGTCTTCATTTTAATGCTCCAAAAATCATAGTTTTCACCGGAAAAATGAGGGACTTGGATATTAGATGATGATTGGGTGTTGTTAGTCATTGGCTAAGAAAAAATATGGAAGTAGTGTAGAGTGAGTTGAAGTATCTGCAGGAGTAGTAAATCCTTCTTCCACAATTTCCCATAGATCTTGGGAGCAAAAAAATGTCTTCATTTTAATGCTCCAAAAATCATAGTTTTCACCGGAAAAAGGAGGGACTTGGATATTAGATGATGATTGGGTGTTGTTAGCAATTGGCTAAGAAAAAATATGGAAGTAGTGTAGAGTGAGGGTAATGATTTTTAATTGGTAGTTGGATACTTTATCTACGCCCAGTATATGACCGAACGTAGCTCTGGTACCACTGTTAATATTTGAGTTAGTAATGCTAGTTTAGTAAATAGTTGGATAGTAGAGAAGGTTTTAGTTGATAGTTGGATGATAATAGTAGTTAATTAGTAGTGTGATGTTTGGAGCAAAGGAATAGTTGTATTGCTCTCAAATTGGTCACAAATGACTTGATTACAAATGCTCCCAAGCTTGCCTATTTACTAAATGCTTGAGGATGGTTCTAGATAATTTCTATATGATTAGCATCTCTAATATATTCTAGATTTATCTTGTACTTGTAGCTTCTAGGTTTTTCTTTTTTGATATTTACATAGAATATTCTAGATTCTTTTACTTAGTACATGTAATGGTAATTTCTAGAATATCTTTGATCTAGACTTCAATTGAGAATTCTAGAAATTTGTATCACTTCTTTAACAATAACCACCTCCTGAGAATTGGTTTCACACACAATATTGGTTGAGCTGAAATGATCCAGCAGGTTGAGGACATGATAAACACCAAAAAATTCTGCAAAAAGGACATCTCCAAGACCTTCTTTGGATGAAAAGCCCAATAGCCACTCTCCTTTGGACATCCCCCGTCCTCCAGAGCCCATTTCTCCATTGGAATTGACACTGCCATCGACAACTAACTCGAGATCTTGTAGGTGGCGGACTCCATTTAGCAACAAGCCTCAAGGCATCATTGATGTGACTCATTCCATAAGCATGTAACACAGTGTTGGAGTAATTAGCTAGTGATCATTCTCATAACTTGATTACAAGTTGTTTTCATATGCTTGATTACTCGAAGAAAAAGATGAAATGGAAAGGAAATGGTTGATGGAAAAAAATTAGTGATCAAAATGTTAGAAGAATTGAGAAACGAAGAAAGAAAAGCAATACAAATTTATTGAATGGTTAACATTATTTAATGTTTACGATGAGTGAGTGTAGGATACACTTTATATAGTGATCCTAACTAAGCTAACTAACTTGAACTAATCTAACAAATTGCAACTATTTTTAACCAACTCCAATATATTCAAACAGCCCTCGCAAGTTGGAAGTGTGGATTAACACGGTTTCAACGTGGAATGAGCAATACAATTCAAGATAAAGAAAATGCAAAAAAAAAAATAGTAATGAAAATTACAAGAAAATACAAGTCATAATTCTATCGGCTAAACATGAAACATTAATGAAGAACTTGGTAATGGTCAGAGTGCATACCTAAGTCTTTGGCCAACTTTTGGGTCCTTTTGATCTTCTTCTAGCATTTCCATGACACTCACTCCAACGAAATCAAGAACTCCAAATTGGAAGATTATCAAATGCCAAATTAGGCTAAAAAGAATGATGTTTGATTGCTTAACTATCATTGATATTTATGGATAGAAGCAGCTAAAACACCAATTAGGCTAAAATAAATGACGTTTGATTGCTTAACTATCCATGATATCTATGGATAAAAGCTAAAACACAATCTAAGCTAAGAAGAATGATGTTTGATTGCTTAACTATCCATAATCATTTTGGTCATAAGTGAAAATGCCAATTAGGGAAAGAAGAAAGAGAAATGTAAAATAGGAATTATAATGATTCTTGAAATGGAGACAAAGAATCAAAGAACAAAAAATATATAACACTGAACAAGAGAATCAAGCTCTAAAAATCATGATGGAATAAAGATGTAAAAGACGATTTTTACAAATCAATAAAGAAAACAAATAAAAGAAAGAAGATAAAATTAGGATCATCTCTTCAATGTAGATATCATGGCTCCGTTTAGAAAATTTTGCGGAAGCAAAAAAATTGCTTTCGATACCATGTTAGAATTGAGAAAGGAAGAAAGAAAGAAAGAAATACAATTTTCACTGAATGGTAGAGTAATTAATATTTACAATGAGTGTACGATACACTTTATGTAGTGATTTTAACTAAGCTAACTAACTTGTAACTATTCTAATTAATTGTAACTTTTTTTTGACAAATTATAACTTTTTTTAACTAACTCCAATATATTCTAAAAGCATAAACATAAATAAGAGACACAAATTTCGTAACAACCATATATTTAGCAGCCTTAAACGGAAATTGTAAAAATAAGTCAACTCTTTTTTTTGTTCAAGAGTCTGGCACAATGGTCACGTATAGGTGAGCTACACCACGGGAACAAATAAGTCAACTCTATTAACATTTTAAAACTTAAATAAAAGACTTAAGTGGAAAAAAAAACTTAAATGGCCATTTAATACAATTAAATAACTTAGAGGATGCTAGGGTAATTTTGCCTTCCCATAACTATGACAATGGATCTATGAAACCACGATACTTCAAAAATGGAAACGTACCCGTGTCGGATACGTATCTGATACTGATACTTCCCGATACGTACCCAAATAGTATCTAATAATTTTTTAATTCTTTTTAAAAAATATTTGACTCGATACTTTTCAGATACATCTTTGATACTTCTTACCAACTAAGGATACTTCTCAGATACTTTTTCGATACCTCTTACCAACTAAGCACATGATTGTCACTCATATATGATACACTTTAATACCTCAATAACTAAAAGACAAAATTATATGTTTTTTCGTAATACAATAATAGAAGAAATAAAACATTGTGATATGAGTGGGATAAATATACGTAACTATCTCTACTTGATAAGATCACAAGTATTTATTTCTAGAATGTGGTGAATATATATTGACTAATGATATGCTTATGTTTTATTGACCAATTACGTACTAATATGAATATCTTAGTCTATAAAAAGTCATCTATTTCTGCCACTGACTATTCGTATTATACGATTTCGGGTGGTCTAAGTTACTTGTCCACCATTACTTTTTATGACTAGTCACTCATACATAGGTGTGTCGGTTGTCCTCTTCCTTTCATCCATATATTTTCTGTGTGATTTTTTTTATCTATTTGGGCAGGTTTTTTTTCATATCTATAAAATGCAATATTTCAGTTTTTCATCTTTGTTTTTTTTCTATTTCTGTTTCTATTCTATTTTATTTTTTGTTATGTTTTTATATATTTAAATTTTAATTTAATTTTTTACTAAAGTATCCCAGCCGTGTCGTATCTTGATTTTCAAAATTTTCTCGTATCCCCGTATCCGTATCGTGTCATATCCTGTATCGTATCTGGTATCCAGGTTTAATAGCAATGGATTAATTACAATGGATTAATGTTGATAAAAAAAATTCTGTTTAAGTTGAATTCTGCTTCAAAAAAAATGTTGATAAAAAAAATTACAATGGGTTAATGTAAACCGAGAATAAGGCAAGACGATGTGCGGGCTATTAGGCATTGAATATCTGAACAGGAATTCTGTTATTCGTTGAATTCTTTTGATCTTATACGAAAGACGGGACCAACATCAACGTCTTCGTCCAAATCCCTGACCTTCTCCGCCACACGCATCCCTGAATCTTCTACGATCCAACCAGCTAAGGTTTCTTCTCTTCTCTTTCTCTGAATTATTTTTTATATCTTTCATCTCCGTCAATTTTGTATATGCTATTAAATCGCAGATATGTTTCTCTTCTTAGAATTTTTAATAACATTCGCAGATCTAGGGTTTAATAGATTACACAACGATCTTCACTTGAGCTATTTAGTTCCCTTAAATGTAGATCCGAATTTCATTACCATTGCTGCTGAATCATTCATCCATATAGACGATTCTTTAATACGAATCACTGAGTAATTGTACTAATACGACAATAATCCATCGTTTTACATGAGAATCCTATTTAATACTGTCATGGTTTTTTATTGGTATTGCTATGTAATTCAAAAGATATGTTGTTAATACTCTCTGTTACATTGTTCACCAAAATACATTGTTGATTTGTTGCTTTTTCATACTTTTTTATTTACTCGAAATATTTTGCTATTGAATGTACAATTAAATGAACAACTTGAATCAAATTTATTGTTTTCGACAGATTTTAAGATACATTGAAAAGCATTTTAGGTTAATTTGCCATAGGAGGCTAGGATGAATGGTTTTTGATTTCTTATTTCTTTTATGAGATGCTTCTGTTGAACACTGTTTACTCTTTCTGATGCATATCTTGCCGCTTTTGTTGCAAATCATTTGTTCAGCTTCATCGCATTGATTTTATTTTATCCACCCAACCCTGAAAGAGATGGGAAAATAATGCAAGAATTCTTCTTGACAATCGAAACTGCAGTTTTTGATAATGAATCCGGATATTCGGCTGTCGGGGATTTGTGCATTTCTTGCAGTAAGTAAAATAGAATACGTTGGATCAAAATTGAATATCGGTTCGCATTTTGAGTGCGAACCATTCAATTTTGATCCAATGGATTCTAATTTTACTATTGTCCCTTCATATCGTAACTGAAAGAGGTAGACTTTTTTATTTGTTGACATTTATACGGGTCACGGATTACTCGTGAATCGTAATCCTGTCATTATTGCCAAAATTGGTAAAAAAAATCTAATCAGTAAAACAAATAACATTTTTTGTTATTTTAATCCTTTTCGTAGGCTTTGTACTTACAAGTCTTCATAAGTACTTAGCGAAATCGGAATGGCTCACATCCTGAATTCTTGGTTTGAAACCAATTTACCAAACTCAGAACGTGAGTCAGCTTGATGGTCCTCCAGTTAAGGTTTACTCGAGCAAGAAGAGCAGGAATACGGGTAGTATGGGCAAATGGTGTGTAGGAGTCTGTTATGCATGGTTCTTATAAACAGGGCAGGTGGCAGCAAGCTATTGGAGAGAGAGTGGGACAACAACTATGTGGGGATATGAATATAAAGGGAATGGAAGGGGGTGGAGGTGATATTCAAAAAACTAGATAAGGGAATATTTGGGGTGATTGAGGTCACAAGGCAGGAAGGCTTTTTCTCTCAAATAGTTTCCTTTCTTCTTTCTACAACTTTCCCACTGTAAGCAGGGATTTGTCACTTCCTCTACGATTTCTATAGTAATAATAATATCAGTTCCTAACAAATTGGTATGAGAGCTCCAATCCTAAAGCATTTGGTATATTAAAAGATAAAAAATGAAAGCATGAATGAGAAGATTAGAAGGGATAAGAGAAGGAGCATACAGAAAATAGATTCTAGATTTGGTACAGAAGAAGATGCTTAGCCGTGATTGATTTATATTGAGAAGTACTTTGATGCCATAGGAACACCGGAGAACGAGAAGTTGCTATAGGCACTGAAGGCCCCACGAAACGATGTTCTTTATGTTGGTAGTGGTGGAGTTGACACCATTCACAAAAAAGTTGGTAGGCTTTCGTGATTGCACTACTCTGGCGTGTAAAGTTGAAGTATACAGACATCTTGTCAATTTCAAAATAGGAATAGGAGCCAGCAGCAGAGTAGGAGTCGTTGACAGCACAAGGTTCATAGTATAGTCAAATTCCATGTTAGAGCAATAGCTAGAAGAAATGCAAGAGGAAGGTGAAGACATGAAGGACAGAGCATAGAAGGATTGGCAGATATGGGAGAAGCAAGGTAGAGGTAAAACTAAGACCACTAAACCAATAAGTTCACTTGATGGTAGGAATCTAATAGGGGAGGAGCAACTAGAAACCTCACTGAGAGAAGAATGGATCTGAGAGTTCTGCAAAGAAAATCCAATGGACATTGTTAAAAATGATGATGTATGTAAGGGAGGATGAAAGTTGCTTGGAGGGATGGCTATTGTATAGGCCAGCAGACCCACCACCTTCATCTGAGCCGCCATATTGGGAAGTTATGTCATTAAGGAAACTTACTAAGTTCGCACAAAAAATGGTCCACCAACAACAAGCTAGTGGCTGACATTGATAACACTAAAAATGGCTACTCCATTGACGGAAATGGGAGGCGTACATGTTATTTCACAAATCCTAGAGGGGACCATAACTTGGCGAAGGGAGGAGCCTTGGCGGAATCGACAGCCTAAGTTAGGCGTAATCGCACACACAAGTAGTGGACCCAGACATCCTACGAGGAGGCCCTATGGCAAAGCGGTTGCACACATGCAACCTTGTTTTGGTGTTTCGTGGTGGAGGGAAAACGTTTGTGATGAAGAGGAAGTGCAATTGAGATTTAGGCTCACTATCTCAAGAACCTAATGTTGGTATTTTGTGATGGCAACAAGAAAGGTATGGCACTGGGCAAAGTATTTCCCCATCTTTTAAAATGGGCCAAACCCAATATGTTGGAACCAATATTATTAAAACCGGACCGGTGATCGACCCAATCATGACACTGGGTCACTGGGTTATTGGTCAAACCGATGAGTCATTGGTTGAACCGCATTATACGAGGCATAAATATAAGATGGGGTCCAACAATGTGATCCAGGGGGGCCCAACATCATAAGATGGAAGCACGAGACCTTACTTTTAGCTGCCACTAAAAGACTGTTTTTCAGTAAAAGGCTTCAAACAATGGGATCATGGTGGATTATTTTGGTTATTCATAATTCACATTGAGTACAAGATGAAACTCGTAGGGAGGGTTATTGATAGGTGTAGCGATCGATAAGCCTCAAATCCATGGGCCTCCATTTAAGTTATGCTCTAGTAGGAAGGGGAGGAATCAGGGAATAGGAGCAGTATGGGGAAATGGTGTATTGGAGTCTGTTATGCATGGTTCCAACAGATAGGACAGGTGGCAGCAAGCTATTGGAGAGAGAGAGAGAGAGAAGAGACTTGTGTGAATATAAAAACATTAGTGCCGGTTGAATGGGATATCCGAAAAATTAGATAAGGAATTATTTGGGGTGACTGAGGTCATTGGGCAGGGAAAGCATTGCCTCTTTGATAGTTTTCCTTCTTATTTCTTCAATTTTTCCGACTGTAATTAGAGATTTGTCACTAAATTTCTTCTACAGTTTCTATAGTAATATAATTTTCGAACAAATCTTCATCCAATAATTTTGATCTACTGATTGCAGTGAATGCATGAATTTTTATCGGTAGGAAACCTAAGTACATATTGGCAGGTGGCACTGATGTATGCTCTACAGTCTACATTACATAATTCCATACACTATTCTGTTAAAATATTTCGAATCAAGTTGTCTTGACTCGGGGAAAGAAGTTAAACTACAATAAGGCCTTTTTTTCTCCCATTTCATGTTATTGGCACAGGCACTACTTTGTTCTTTATTTGTTTTTACTTGTTCAGAAAGTTTCAATGTGAGGATTTAGGGTTCACTGTATACTACCTCTTACACCATTTTTTTTGGTGAATCTACCCCTTACACTATTAGATATATATATATATATATATATATATATATATATATATATATATATATATATATAGATAGATATATATATACACACACACACACTAATGCAGCCTGTGTATTGATCATAAGTTACTGCTATATGTGAAAAGAAAGTAGACATTCTCCAATTATTTTGCTCTTATAGTTGCGAATTGTATGTTATATAGATGTCTGAAGATAATTCCTTTAGAAAGCCTTTATAGTTACTGCTGTTATATTATTTCATATGTCTTGTGTCAGGAATGGCATTTGTCGTTATGATTAAAATGCTACATTCTTTCAATTGTTGAAATCAACCTTATATGTGTCAGCAATGGCATTGACCAGAATAGTAACAAGTGAATCTTCCTCATCTCAAATGGCACAAGGTGAGAGGTGAGACTGAATGCAAAACCATCAAAGCAAATTTATGACAAACATGTAGAGACCGGAGGTTAGTTTGACCCATTTTTAGCAAGTTTTGCTTGTCATTAAAATAACATTTGTTTGATTAGTTTTTTTTTTTTTTGATAAGCAAATGTTAGTGGGGGTGGGGGAATGTTAGTTTCTGGGGTTTGAACCCTGGACTTCCTTTTTGCAACTTTGCAACTCCTTCATGTCCTTTAGTTCGCCAACTGAACTACTTTTTGTAGTTACCAGCCTTGTAACAATCATTGTAACCCTTTAACTAGAGTATTTTTTCTCTCTAGCTATGACGCTTGAATCAATTATCCATGTATGGAAAGGCAAAGCTGCAAAGAGAAGAAGAGAGTTGACAAAGTGAGGTGCCTCCAAGGTTCTTTTATACCCTTGTCCCCTACAAGGATATCATTGCCAAGCATACATGCTTTTGTAAAGCTATCGGCTCTCTTTCAAATTCAGAGAAAGAACCACTCCATCAACTAGAAATACAAGCAGGAAAAAATCTGCTTATATGGCAACATGGAAGAAGAGTACATACGAACAACCCATTACAGCCACATGACTGGTATGGAAGTGAACAACCCATGTTAGAGGTAATTAATCAACTTTATTTCTAAAGTAATTTATGTAATGAAAAAATGATTAATTTGAAAGACACTTGTCCTTGTCCCCCTCCTCCTAGCAGCAGGTCTTGTTCCTCCCCTTCCCCCACCATCCCCACCATAGTAGCCCATATCTTCAGCCTCCCCCTTCCCTCTGGTCCACTCTACATATGCCCCTTCCAGGTCTGGTGTGCTGGTGTTGCTCCTCTCCCTTAGTCATCGTGAGTTTGTTCCAAACAGGGGAAATTTGCAGGTTTCTAGTGGCAGCACTAGATGAGCGATAGTGAATGGAGTTTATCAGAGGCATTGAAGATGCTTCTGAATCTAGTGAAGCTCTCGTATTAGCAACGAGGGTTGGTGATGCAAAACATTTAGGACCAGGGGGCCAATGTTGGAAGTGGAAGAAGTCTAGACTTTTCATTTGAATCAATGTTGTCAAATTTGGATTACGGAAATTAGTAATTTGCTGAATTTCCACTATGCTAAGCATAGCGCCCTATAGTTGCTATGTAACAGTACTGACAGGCATATTGCATATCTCGAAATTGTTCAAATTCTGGTTAAAAGAAAATACCCAATACATAGATTTTAAAACGTGTTAGCAAAGGTTGGAGGCATTGAAGAGATGCTGCTGAATCTAGTGAGCGATGGTGGGTGCTGGGAAACTTTTGAATCGATGTTTTCAAATGTTGATTATGGAAAAAAGTATATTACTCAAATTCGATTAATGTGCTATAGCGCCAGGCGCCAGCATAGAGCTATAGCTGCTATCTAACGATACTGATTGGAATAGCGCACATTTAGAACAATTGCTACTCTGTAGAGTGAATAAGTTCAAAACGTACGTAGTGCGTCCATATAAATTCAAAAACATAATCAAATTTTGTAAACTGCATTAGAGCAAAGATCAGCCAAAATAAAACCAAGCCAGTCATGCATTTCATTTTGAGGTCCTAACTAACCCAAAATATAAAACTGACAAAATAACATGGGATCTCAAAAGGTGTCCAAACTCAAAATAACCTCTGGGTCCACTCTCTTGTCCGTCTGGCATTATCATAAAATCCTAGCCGAAAACTACTGTACAAACAATATTTACACTCATCGTACACCAAAATTCACAGCTATATTACAAGCAACTGCTGTACAGTCTGTTGCCACCGCTTCATCTCTGCAAGTATTTAATTTACAATCGTCGTTAACTTCCACACTAAAACCTGGCATTTTTTTAGTTTCCTTGCGATACAACTTTAAGCACCCCAAACATAAAAACTTGGAAGGCATGCCGTCGGAACTATCAATGCCAGCACATCTAGTATGCTGCCAAACACCACATGTATCACAGGCTAGCATTTTTTCTCCATCATCATCCTTAGCTCCACAAATGCAATCAACTTTCCACACCTCGGTTCCTCGTTCCATCCTGAATCGGCTTAGCCCATGTTTAGCTGGGCACTTACCTTGAACCTGTACTGATCCACTTGTCCCAAGGAGAAATTTTACAGTGAACGAATCACTGATTGACCCATATCCTAGGAGCTCCTCAGCTTGAAACCTCTTGTACATTGCGTATACCTCTTGAAAAGCACTAGTGGCTTCGTTCTTGAGGTCAGCAACAGTAGCATCCAAAGGCAACACAATTAGCTCTGGCGGTGGGGATGGATCCTCTTTAGGGTGATCAGAAAGCTCCACATGACACCACAGCTTAATGGCTGAAGGCACTTCCGGACTCATTTGATCTGGTTTGTAATCCTTCATAAACTGCTTACAGTCTAGGAGTTTTCTCGCTGAATCAGCCACCCTTTTCCTCAAAATCTTAGGTCTGTAGTTGACCATTTTGTCAGGATGAATAATCGAGTTGAATAAGAATGTCAAATCAGATATCACTTGCTTTTCTGACGGGTAGCTTGCATTTGAGTTGAAACCATTACTCCAATGTTCCAGTCTGTTATCAAGAATTATACAATACAATCATTAGCTGGGTTAACAATATTGAAGCAATTCACAAAGAGCACACCATCACTATTTACCTAAATTCGATAGCACTGGAAACAGGATTGCATCGTGAACTAACTACCATTCCATTTGCAGCTGATTTCCCTTGCAGGTGCTTAAGACTGTAGGCAAGAAGCTCTGGAGATCCAACACGCCTGCATACAGCACCCTTGAGAGTTTGCCTTGTCACCCATTTGGCCTCATTACAGGAACCAGATGCAAGCAATACTTTGATCAAAGCCTGTTGCACATCTTCAACATCATTTTTTGTCCAAGCACATAATAAATTACACGGACCGATGCAGTCATTTTCTTTAGAAGTCCTTATGCTCCTGGGCTTACGAAACTTGTGAACTAATTTCAACAAAAAAGAGAAGAGATCTTTAAGTGTACAAAGTTCAGTATCTGCCAGAGACTGGTAAAGAGAAATAACACATTGCAGGCGGTTTCGGGGTCCTCGACTCTGGAATACAAATGAGGACAAGGGCATGTTTGACAAGGTATCCACTGCCTTCTTGTATGCATCTTGGGTAAGAGCATAGCTTCCAGTCCCAAATTCATAACCCCAATTGCCATACCAGGAATGTCCATTGGCGACTGAATGAAGCAGTCGATATTCCAGTCCAAATTTCTTGGATAAATCCATAACACTAACCTTCCTGCTCAAAACATACAACAACATTTTCACTACAAAGAAAAAGGGCAAACTCAACCTAAAGTAAAACGTGAGGGAGGTGAAGGATTCAAACCTAACAGAAATTGCGGCACAAAGCCTATCCCAGAACCCCATAATATGAGATCCAGAGAGAAGCTTTGAGCCACCTTCTCTTCCATTAAGAGTAAGCAAGTGACCATAACCATTGGTGTGGACAACACCATGCAGAAGATGTGTGTTCTCTTCCATTTGAAGAAACACCCAATCCTCAAGATCATCAGCAGTAATTGCGAAGTTGCACGATTTACACCTGCCAAGGTGACAAATAACACAAAAATCTATTTCAGTAATTTCAATAACAAAAGTTAAAGAAAAAACTTATAGTGAAGACTTGAAGTAGAAAATGAAAAGAGAAATTGACTACCCTTACCTTGGTTCAGATAATTCGAGAAGACTTCCGCATCTTGAACAAGGTGGTTGATATGCTTCGTTTGAGTTACTCGCAGACCTTATTATGAAATGGTATCGCTTCTTACACACCGGATGTCCACTCCATCCTTTATTATTATTATTATTTTACCAACATAAAGTCAAGTATCAGAACTCAACAATCACCATATCCATATCCACCAACCATCGCATGCTTACATAATAATTACTAATAATTATAAAAATAGATTGACAGCAGTAATTAATTATTACACTTGCCAACTTTTTGTTCCTTCCTGTCATGTAATGACTAATTAAAATATAATTATAAAAATTGAAAAAATATATATATCAGCATATATAAGCACTCAAAAAATATACGACTATTTTGTTGTCAAAAAAAATATATACGACTATTTTTAAATTTCAACTTTTCACTAATGATAACATGTGTGTCATGTAGGAAAAACTACATTTCCTGGAGGTTAAAAATAAAATAATAAATTAAAGCAAAGCTCTCTATTCATTCTACACGGGAATCCAGTTACGGACTCGACGATTCGACTCACCAACGACTCGGCACTGGTCACAATAGACAGAACTACGAGAACGAGTGACGTCCTCCTCAACAATGTCGAGGGTGACCATGGCCGGCGATAGATCGGCCCCGTCGACAACTTCTCCGACACGGAACATGATCTGCCACGTCATCAAAGAGGGAAAAATGGAAGCGGGGAAGGTAACACGAGCATGGTCAGAGAGGAAGCGCTGAACACAGTTTCGAAAGGGTCCGGTGAGGGAAGCGTCGCCAACGGCGGGAAAAGTGAGAAAATCATAGAGATCGGCGGTGACCCTTGTCTTCATCCTCTTGGAGGGTCTCTCGTTAACAACCATGGTATGATACAAGTAAAGGGGGTAAAACGACACCGAACTGATAGTCCAGCGGCGATTGCAAAAAATAATAGATCTAAAAGATAAGTGCGATTTAGTGTTGTGGGAGTGTTAGAAGAAGAGGGAGAGAGGGGAGAGAGGGAAAGCGGAGGAGTTGACGGCGGTGAGGGAGTAAGAGGCGGTATAGTGGGTTAGTGGCTAGGGTTTTGTTTGTCTGCTTTTGTTTTATATATATATCCAATTTTCGCGTTGGCGCTAATGTGTGTATTTGCCTTTTTTTATGCCGCTTCGCTTTCCCTTGTTTTCGTTCAACCGCCTTGTTTATTTCTTCACCTTTTTATATTTTCCATTTTGTTATTATTCTTTCACAAAAAAAAAAAGGAGGAAACTTAAGGTACACCTTCTAGTAGCTTCCAGTAATATGAATTTAATTTTATTGTCAAAAAAAAATAATATGAATTCAATTTATTTAATTGTTATACGTGTAGGTGAAAACCAATGAGAATTCAGGTTATCTAACTTTTATGATGACTAAAAAAATCAATTTTACTATCAAAAAATTTAATTTTATAAAAAAAACTCAATTATTTTATAATGAAATTACCCAACAACATGCAATAATTCGATCTTAAATAATATTCCATTATATTTCTTCTCTTTTTACAAGGTTCCAAAAGTGGTGTTTAATTCTATGATTTTTTTTGGGAAATCAAAGAGGAGTCTAGGGCGATGTATTGTGTGGCATGGGATAAGGTTTGTAAACCCAAGTGAGGGTCGACTTGGTATAAAAAATCTTGAATTGCTCAATATTGCTCTTTTATCCAAGTGAAAATGGTGTATATTAACAGATGCGGGTGCTAGTTGGAGAGATATTATCACACATAAATATGGAGTTCAGTCCTCACTTGTTTTGCAGTGAACTAATGCAATGGTTTCTACATTTGACTCGCTGTGATGGCGTGACCTTTTTGGGTTGGGCTACAATGTAGTTTCTGGAGGTTGGTTTGGGGCGTGCGTGAAGCGGTTGGGGGATGACCGAGGAGTGGATCTTTGGAATCATCACTAGATAGCCCCAACAACGTCCGGTAAAGCTGGATTTTCCTATTTTGTCTCCAGGTTACAGGGGTAATTCATGTATGGTGGCTAATATGGGTGGTTGGGTTGATAATGTTTGGAGGTGGAATCTTTCTTGGAGTCAATTGGATGATCCAACCTTGGTTGAGGAGGCCAATACTTTAACATCTATCTTGCATGATGTTATTTCTATTTATGGTAGAGATTATTATTGGTCATGGACTCTGAAATCTAACAAATCGTTCATTGTGCAGTCTTGCTATAAGCTCCTGGTGAACGGGTCTATCTTTGACGCCTAGGGAGTGTTGATATTACTTCTATTGTTTTGGGCCTAACCTGTTTAGTTGGTTGTAAGCCCATTGTGACATTGAGTCAATTTGTATTAACTTGGGTCCATTGTCTGTTTGTTGATTAGAAGATAGTTTAGGGACCAAATGGCAAATTGTGAGATACTACTGTAATAAATATGTTTCAATGAATAACAGAAGAACCAAGTTTCTGGTTGTGAATTTGCAACAAACTGAATAAACTTTCTCCTCCTTCTGCTATCTTTCTTCTACATTTGGCATCAAAGCTCCGATCAAAGGGGCCTGGGCAAAAATCAAGAACGGCATATTCTGTGAAGTAAACGAAGCAAGATCGAATCATCCATGGCGGACAAGGAGAACGGAACGTTCGTACAAGCGGTGATACCCAAGCTTGATGGTCATTACGACCATTGGGCGATTCTGATGGAAAATTTGTTGAGATCAAAGGAATATTGGGAGGTTGTGGAAAACGGGATTCCAACCCTGGCCCCAAATCCTACACCAGAACAGAAGAGGGTTGTGGACGATGCAAGATTGAGGGACCTCAAAGCGAAGAACTACCTTTATCAGGCCATTGACAGATGCGTTTTGGAGACGATTCTGAAGCACGACATCGCCAAAGATATCTGGGACTCGCTGAAGCAGAAGCACAAGGGTTCGAAGAAGGTGAAGCACGCTCACTTGCAAATGCTAAGGTGCGAATTCGAAATTCTCAAGATGAAAGAAGGTGAGTCCATATCTGATTACTTTGCAAGAACCCTAGCTATTGCAAATAAAATGAAGAGTTACGGTGAGAATATGGCAGAAAGAGTGATAGTTGAAAAGATCATGCGATCGTTGACTCCAAGATTCAACTATGTGGCATGCTCCATTGCTCAAGTAAATGATGTGGAGGACATGTCAATAGATGAATTGCAGAGTAGCATGATTGTAGAAGAGCATCGCATGAGTGGTCAAAAGAAAGAAGAGGAGCAGGCCCTCAAGGTGAGTACAGTAGGAAGAGTTAGAGGCAGAGGAAGAATTGGTGGCAGAGGTAGAGGAAGACAGGGGTCTAAAGAGCATCTTGAGTGTTACAAATGTGGCAAGTTGGGCCATTTCCAGCATGAATGTCCAAGTCTTGAAGCCAAGATTGCCAACCATGCTGAATTTGATGAGGAAGAAGAGATGATACTCGTGGCCAGATTTGAGCCCCAAAATTCTGGAAAGGACAAGGTGTGGGTCCTGGATGAGAAAGGGAGAGTATGGTTCTTGGACTCAGGATGCAGCAATCACGTGTGGTGAAAGGAGTTGGTTTTTTGAATTGGATGAAACATTTAGAGAATCTGTAAAATTGGGTGATGAAAGAAGGATACAAGTTACTGGTAAAGGCAGTGTCAAGATCATGGTTGAGGGAAGAATACTCATCATCACTAATATGTACTACATCCCTAACCTAAGGGACAATCTACCCAGCATAGGACAACTACAGCAGAAGGGCTTGAAAGTGGTGTTTGAGGACGACACTTGCAAGCTGTATCACAAGGAAAAAGGCTTGATCATTACTTCATACATGTCTAATAACAGAATGTTTGTTGTGATGGGCATACCTATCATTTCCAATTGTTTGCAGCTAACAAGCACTAGCACTGACTTGACAGATCTGTGGCACAAAAGATATGGGCACCTCCGCTACAAAGGACTTCAATTACTAGCACATAAAGAGATGGTGAAAGGGTTGCCTCAGTTAAAGGAGAGCAGCAAGATTTGTGTTAGGTGTCAAGTGGGAAAACAACACAGAGAGAAGCAATGTCCAAACAGAGCAATTGGAGGGCTATTAGAAAACTTGAGCTGATTCACAGTGACATATGTGGTCCCATCAATCCTGAGTCAAGCAGTGGAAAGAGGTACTTCATTTCCTCCAGTGATGACTATAGTAGAAAGAGTTGGGTTTACTTTCTGTCGGAAAAATCCGCTGCATTTGAAGTGTTTAAGAAGTTTAGAATGATGGTTGAGAAAGAATCACAATGTTCCATTAGTTGTCTTAGAACTGATAGGGGTGGTGAGTTCAACTCCATTGAATTCACCAAATACTGTGAGGCTAATGGAATTAGAAGACAACTCACTACAGCATATACACCTCAGCAAAATGGAGTTGCTGAGAGGAAGAATAGGACTGTGATGAACATGGTTAGAAGCATGTTGAATGAGGCCAACTTGGAGAAAAATTTCTGGGCAAAAGCAGTTAGGTGGGCATTATATCTCCTCAATAGATGTCCCACAGTTTCAGTAAAAGAGATGACCCCTGAGGAGGCTTGGTGTGGTGTAAAACCTTCTGTGAAACACCTAAGAGTGTTTGGTTGCATTGCTCATGTCCATGTAGCAGATGTCACCAGAAGAAAATTGGATGGTAAAAGTATCAAGGAAATATTCTTGGGAGTAAGTGATGAATCCAAGGCTTATAGAGTGTATGATCCTACAACCAAAAAGATCTTAACCAACAGAGACATTGTGTTTGATGAAGAGGCCACATGGAGCACCACTGATACAGGAAAAGGGAAGGAAATAGTTACTGAATTGGTTGAGGAATATGCCACTGAGGTACAGGACAACACAGAAGAAATGAACACCACTGTAAACACTGGTGAGGCCAGCACCAGTAGTGTAGATAACACTACTGCTACTGTCACAATTGATGAACAAAATAATCCTGCTCAAGATGAAAATGAGGAGGGTGGGAGAAGGACTGGCAGGATTAGAAAGCCACCTGGTTGGCTTGAACAATACCATATGTTGGGTGATAATGATGATATTGAAGAGTTACTTGATAGTGATGTCTTGCACAGTCTCATGATATGTGAGACAACTGATCCAGTGACCTTTGAACAGGCAGTTAAGGAAGACAGATGGAGAGTGGCTATGGGCAATGAAATAGCATCTATTATCAAGAATGACACATGGGAGTTAGTGTCTCTTCCAAGTAATGGAAAGAAAATTGGTGTTAAATGGATCTACAAGACCAAGCTTAATGAGGCAGGTCAAGTAGAAAAATATAAGGCCAGACTAGTAGCCAAGGGCTACTCACAGAAACATGGTGTTGACTATGCTGAGGTCTTTGCTCCTGTAGCAAGGTGGGATACAATTAGGTGTATCCTTGCTACTGCAGCATACAACCAGTGGTGTGTTTACCAACTGGATGTGAAGAGTACCTTTCTCTATGGAGAGCTTGAAGATATAATCCATGTGGAGCAACCAAAGGGGTATGAAAGGAATGGAGAAGAAGATAAGGTGTATAGATTGAAGAAAGCTTTATATGGCCTGAAACAAGCCCTTAGGGCATGGTATAGCAGGATAGAAAGCTATTTTGACAAGGAAGGTTTCAAGAAATGTGCTCATGAGCATACCCTGTTCACTAA
Organism: Astragalus membranaceus; assembly: GCA_039519185.1. Lineage (NCBI taxonomy): Eukaryota > Viridiplantae > Streptophyta > Magnoliopsida > Fabales > Fabaceae > Astragalus > Astragalus membranaceus. The sequence goes on along the minus strand of CM076850.1, from coordinate 78,031,780 downwards.
AATTGATGATAATGATGATATGCTGGTTGTAAGCATCTATGTAGATGACTTAATTTATGCAGGAAGCAGTGAGACAGTAACTGAGAAATTCAAGAGATCTATGATGCTGGAGTTTGACATGACTGATCTAGGAAAGATGAGGTACTTCCTAGGTGTTGAAGTGACTCAAAGAGAAGACTGCATCTTCATTGCCCAGCAGAAGTATGCTAGGGAAATACTGGACAGATTTGGCATGATTGACAGCAAGCCTGTTGCCAATCCTATCACTGCAGGAACTAAAATTTCTAGAGATGAAGAAGGAAATCAGATAGATGCAACATGGTTTAAACAAATCATTGGAAGCCTCATGTATTTGAATGCCACAAGACCTGACTTGATGTACTCAGTCAGCCTCTTGAGCAGATTTGTTGAGAGACCTACTATAAAACATCTTATGGCCATCAAGAGGATTCTTAGATACCTAAATGGTACTTGTGACTTGGGGTTGCTGTACAAGAGATTAGAAGGACAGGAACTCAAGGCTTATTGCGATAGTGACTATGTAGGTGACTTAGAGACAAAAAAAAGCACCTCAGGATTTGTCTATTTACTGGGTGGATCAGCAGTATCTTGGTCAAGTAAAAAACAACCAATTGTGACACTCTCCACCACTGAAGCAGAGTTTGTGGCTGCTGCTCATTGCATCTGCCAAGGAGTGTGGTTGAAGAGGATACTTGAGGAGTTAAGACTCAAGCAAGCTGATTGTTTAACTGTTATGTGTGACAACAGTTCTACAATCAAGCTTTGAAAAAATCCAATTATGCATGGAAGGAGCAAGCACATAGATGTGCGATTTCACTTCCTGAGAGACATGTGCAGAGAGGGCAAGCTGGAACTGAAACACTGTGCATCAAAGGATCAATTTGCAGATATTATGACCAAGGCTTTGAAGAATGAAACATTCATCAAGCTTGGGAGATGCCTGGGAATGCATTCTACAGCTGAGATAAACTAAATACTTATTAGTATTCAGTTTAAGAGAGGGATTGTTGATATTACTTCTATTGTTTTGGGCCTAGCCTGTTTAGTTGGTTGTAAGCCCATTGTGACATTGAGTCAATTTGTATTAACTTGGGTCCATTGTCTGTTTGTTGATTAGAAGATAGTTTAGGGACCAAATGGCAAATTGTGAGATACTGTAATAAATATGTTTCAATGAATAACAGAAGAACCAAGTTTCTGGTTGTGAATTTGCAACAAACTGAACAAACTTTCTCCTCCATCTGCTATCTTTCTTCTACAGGGAGGACAACAACCTTAATATGGTATTCAAGGATCTTTAAAAGACATCTATCCCTTCAAAGGTTAATATTATTGAGTGGAGAATGCTCACTAATTCGCTTCCGATTCGCGACCTACTTCTCAAGGGCCATGTGATTAATTCGGAGGAAGCGACTGTTTGTGTCTATTGTGGGGAACACCGTGAAGATCTGCAACATCTTTTTCTCAACTGCAATGTTGCTATAAGAGTGTGGGCTTAGATTAGTGGCTGGTTGGACATTCAGTTGCCAGTATCAAATGACATTGTGCATCATTTTCTAAGTTTTGGAGATATGTGCAGAGGGAATAGGCGAAGAAGGTCAAATACTTGTTATGGTTTTCAATCTGCTGGTTGTATTTGGCTTGCTCGGAATGGTTGTTTGTTTAGGGGGAGGCGGTCAACGTGGACTCAATTGTAGCTCATATTAAATGTATATATTGGAGTTGATTTGTTTACGGGGGTGGGTACACATTCTAGTTTTCCTGCTTCTTCTTGGTGGATTAACGTCCTCCTTTGTATCAACAATTTTTTAGTTCACATTGTATTTTTGGGATTGAGCACCCCTAGTGCTCCAATCAATGAAACATTACTTATCGGGGAAAAAACATGCAATAATCATATAGTTTAATTTACGCACTCATACAGTGATAGACTTTTACAACCACAATTAATAACAATTCTTGGAATGGTTGGTTACCAATTGACTAACCGATGGTTACGGATTGACTAACTTCTTTTTTGTGAGGTGTCAACCTATAATTGGTAAATAATGTAAAACACTTATGCAACAATTGTATAAACAAATTAAATGCATAATCATAAATGAAAAATATAAAAAATAATTCTAATGAAAAGTTGTAATATTTTACTGTCGAGATTTAAAAGCAAAATATCCAATTTAATAGTAAGACATAAAAATATTTATAAAAATAACATGTAAAAATAATTATACCATTAGCATATAATGTCTTCACATGAGATCTATTTTTTTTTTGACAAGTACACGAGTTCCGCCAAAGATACATTACACGTTATTGTGATATAATTGTCTTTAACCTGATCTAACCACAGTTATGCACATTGTGGTTAGTGACATCTAACCACAATTATCCATATCTCACTACAAAAAAAAAAGTTGATTTTTTCGGCGGACAAAATCCGCCGGAAAAGTCAAAAATCCGTCGAAAAATTAAACTTTTCGGCAGATTTTTCGCGTCGGTAGCGAGCTCGCAGCAAACGATTTCCGACTAGGGATGGCAATTTCCACCATATCGTGGGGATCCCTGCGGAGATTGCCCCAAACGGGGCCCCGCGGGCGGGGAATTTTTCCCCGCGGGGACGGGGATGGAGGAGAAAATCCCCCCGAGGCCATTTCGGGGACGGGGACCTATCTCCCCGCCCCGCGGAGTCCCCGCCCCGAGCACTTTACCATTAATACCCTTAAATCTGAAAATAGAAACAATGTAACTAACACTGAGTAAGTAAACTCTTTTCGTATCTTCCTTCGTAGAAACAGTAATCACTTCACTTCTTCTCAAAAAACACAACCCTAGTTAGTAGTGCTGCCGCCTCACCCTCACCCTCACCCTCAGTGCTCTGCCGCCTCACCCTCACCCTCACCTTCACGGCTGCCGTCGTCTTCTTCTTCTTCTCATTCAGGTAATTTTTTATCTCCACATTTCTCTGTCTTCTCGTTTCTCTGTCTTCACGTTTCTCTGCGTTTCTGTGATTTGTGATTTGTGCGTTTGTGTTTGTGATTTTGTTTTGCTGCGATTCTGCGTTTCTGTGTGTTGCGATTTTGTTGCGATTTTGCGTTGCAATTTTGTGTTGCAATTTTCTGCTGCGTTTGTGATTTGTGATTTGTGCGTTTGTGCGTTTGTGTTTGTGATTTGTGATTTGCGATTTGTGATTTGCGTTTCTGCGTTTGTGATTGTGCGTTTCTGCGTTTGTGATTTGTGATTTGTGCGTTTGTGCGTCTGTTCTGTTCTGATTCTGTTCTTCTTTTGTTCTGATTCTGTTCTTCTTCTGTTCTGATTGTGTTGAAATTTCTGTTCAATTCTGATTCTGTTCTGTTTCTGATTCTGTTCTGTTCTTCTTCTGTGAATTGCAGGATCTATTTTAAAATGGTTGAAGATATTGCATCTAATAGTCCCACTGAAGTTTCACCCGCACCTAATTTAATTCCACCGGGAGAGACACATCAAACTGAAAATCCTCCGGATGACACGAATATGGAAGCAAAATGGATTGAAGTACCCAACCTTGCAAAAAATTGCAAGAGACTTTTTAGCTATCCCTATCTCTACAGTTGCTTCAGAGTCTGCTTTTAGTACTGGTGGTCGTGTTGTAAGTTCACAACGTAGTAAGTTGCATGAAGACACTTTGAAGGCTTTGATGTGTACCCAAGATTGGATACGTAAAGAAATGCAAGGTAATATATTTTATTTTGAATTTCCTCTATTTTTATTCAAAATGATTTCTTTTAAGTCAATCTATTTCTTATTTATTAGGTACTTCAAAGATAATGTATCAATTTCAATATGTTGGTGAGGATGAGGATTGTGAAAATCAGGTAAATGATATACTTTTGGATCAATACATAATCTTTTATGATACTTTTGTGAGGAAATGCTGATTTACTCATTATTTTGCAGGTAGAGACTTAAGCACTTGGAGACATAAGCACTTGGAGATGATTAACTTTATTATTATGATGATGATGATGATTAACTCGGGAATATTGTAATTTTGGAACTTTACTATGATGATGATTAATAGGGAATTTTGTCTATTTTTTGTGTTAAGATGATGATTAATTTTATTATTGTAATTTTACACATTTTTGCCTATTTTTGAAGTTTTATGGGGTCCCCGTAGGGATCCGCGGGGATCGCGGGGATCCGCGGGGACGGGAATGGGGGAGTAAAAGTCTCCGCGGCGGGGATCGGGGATATGGGGACGGAGGAACTCCACAGTGGCGGGGACGGGGAGCGGGGGGTACCCTCCGCCCCGCCCCGCCCCATTGCCATCCCTATTTCCGACGGATTTCGTGGCGCTGAAAAATCCGCCGGGAACTCCCAAAAAAATTGCATAACATTACCGGCGGATCTAACGGGATTTTTATTATTGATATATTAAAAATAAAAATCCGCCGAAAATGTCACCTACCGCAGATTGAATATATTTTCGGCAGATTAGGGGGTTTCCGGCGGATTTTAATGACGTACCGGCGGATATTTTAAAATTTAAATTTCCCATATTTTCAAAAATATCCGCCGGAAATGACGTTTCCGGCGGCTTTTGGCCGTTGTGTCATTTCCGGCGGATTTTAATGACTTACCGACGGATTTTTTAAAATTTAAAACTCCCGCATTTTCAAAAATATCCGTCGGAAATGACGTTTCCGGCGGATTTTGGTCAGTTTGTCATTTTCGGCGGATTTGTATGAATTTCCAGCGGATTTTCAAATTTAAAATTCCCACTGCTTTTAATGATCCGCCGGAAATTACCTTACCGACGGATTTTGTTTTTTTTTTAAAATTATATTTCGTCCACAATAATCCGCCGGAAATACCTAATAAACCGCCGGAAAATTTCCAGAGGAAATAAATCCACTGGAAAATCCCACAAAGCCGCCGGTAATTCCTACAATCCGCCGGAAATGTTCCGCCGGATACTAATCCGCCGGAAAGTCCTGGCTGGAAAATCCAATTATTCTTGTAGTGTCTGTGGATAGTAACCACTAACCATTGCTAGCACATTTGTGGTTAGTGACATCTAACCACAGTTATGCATATCTGTGGTTAGTGGCCACTAACCACTGCTATGCACATTTGTGGTTAGTGACCACTAACCATTGCTATGCACATTTGTGGTTAATGAACAAAGTTTTTCTTTTGAGTGAAAAAAAAAATTCGCCCAGATTTTTTTTTATAATTTTTTTAGATAAATGACCGTTTTTGCGGTGAGTGCTTTTGTCGTTGAAGGAGGAGTGAGTTGTTGCGGTGAGTGATTTTGCCGTTTCCTTATTTAGTGGGTTTTTGTTTCAGGCGATTTTTTTGGAAGAATGAAATCACAAATAAAACGGCTCCATGATTTAGGGAACGATTCCACAATTTTTGGGTTTAATTAAAATTTTCCCTGGTTTTGTTTTGGCTTTTTTTTAATTATTATGGAAGTTACCTCTATAGCCTTTTACTAAACAAATGTTTAGTACTATAAGTCATACTCACCTCCGTTCACCCAAAAAAAAAGGTGAGTGCTCTTTCAGTCTTGTTGATCTCCTTCTGCATGCCAAGACATATGCAACGTGGACCATAAAAATATACCAAATACTCCATCTTATCTTCTCATTGCTCTCTACAACTCTCAGATCTAATCTCTCTCCCCCATCCCATCCCATGCAGTGGAAAACTATTGATTGGTTGCTCATCTCTTCACTCATTCGATTGATTCTGTGTTTGATTTTGTTCAGCTATTCACCCTTTAGAGGCGCTTTTTAAGAAGCGCCCATGATGCCGAAATACGGAGGGCCTTTAGAGGCGCTTTTTAAAAGTGCTCCTGATGCCCTAAAATTCTAATTCCTCCCTATCTCCCTCTCATTTGCGAAAACCCTCTCAGTCTCTCAACGTTCACACACAGTCTTCCTCTCTTGCGTCGTATCCCTCTCATTTGCGAACAACAACTCTCTCTCCGGCTGCCTACGACGCCCAAACGCCCTTCGACACCCAAAACCCCAAACGTCGTTCTTCCTTCAACGGCCTCTTCCCACCGTGAGCTCTGTCTTTTCCAGTTTTCCCTCTGTTCGCGACTCCGTGAGCCGCCTTCCCTCCTTCGTGAGCTCGACGACGCTTCTCTCTCCGTGAACGACGCGGCGCTGCTTTGTCCTCCCTCCTGCAAATCTGCCATTGTTGGTTGCTGGTGACATAGTTCACGATTTGCTTCTTTTTGGTAATACTCTTCACAAAGTTTGCTTCTTTTTTTCTTTTCATTTCTGGTTTTTTTTTCTCTTTTTTTTCCTTGGTAGTTTTAAGCTTCAGAATTACTGTGTTCGTTTGGAGTGTGATTCCCTCTACATATGTATTTGATTATGAAGCCTATTACTAGTTTCATTGGTGTAGCAGGAATAAATTTGTTGTTTTATAAAAGTGGTTTAATAAATTTGTTTTGTTATATCTAGTTTGAGTTCTTTTTGCAGAGCTTCAAGTTCTTTCTTGATCCAGTTCACATCTAGTTCGAGCTCGTTGTTGCTTCCTCTTAATTTTCAGCTACTTTTCTTGTTCTCTTCTCCTTTTATTGTGGTTATTGTTTATACACTTGAGCAGTTGTGGTTATTGTTTATACACTTGAGCAGTTCACATATGTATTCATAATTGGTGTATTTGAAATTGATGGATTGTTTGAGTTATAGTTCACATATGTATTCATATTAGCAAAGACCTTATCCAAGGTCGAATGTCTTGGTTTGAAAAAATTGTAACTTGTGTGTTTTTCACCTTTAATATGTTTAAGTTCTCTTATCAGGAATTTATAATAAATTTCGGTCTAATATGGATAGAAATTGGATGTCTGTCAATCGTCTATCGAAAGAATATGCCGATGGAGTGGAATATTTTGTGAACTTTGCTGTTCGACGTTTAGGAACTTCTAGTAAGTTCAAGTGTCCTTGTTTAAGTTGTTACGCCAATCGAGTTACTGTAGTTGAGTTGGAAAGACATTTAAAGGCCAACAGAATCGATCAAAGTTATACTTGTTGGACAATGCACAGTGAGGAAAGAGGTGAAGCTTCAAATATGGATAATAGTAATCAGAGATGTGATCCGGTTGATTATCCTGAAACACATACATTTGATGGCCACCAATTTGAAGAGGTGGCAAAGGCAGTTGAAGACGATCTTAATGATTGTCCTCAAATGTTTGAGAAGTTGATAACCGACGCGGAGACACCGTTGTATGCGGGCTGTACTGAATTCACAAAGTTATTGGCTGTGATAAAGCTGTATAACTTGAAAACTTGCCACGGATGGACGGATAAGAGCTTTACGGATATATATATATATATATATATATATATATATATATATATATAACGTGTTTTTGAAATATCATTCAAATTTTTTGTAGGGCACATTGGATATTGTTGGTAGTTGATCCTAAAAGAAATAGAATTTTCTATTTGGATTCGTGTCATGGTCATTATACCAACCACCTCAAGGTGAAAGGAGTATTTGAAAGGTGTGTATTTAGTTACATCGCATATTTCATCATTTAAATTATGTATGTATTTCGATTAACTAATACATTTATATGTATGATTTTTCAGTTGTATGATGACTTATTGGGGATCGAACGAGAGGAGGGCTAGAGATGGGAATGTCAACAATAAAACAAAATGGATAGTAATAACGGTAAGTTTATAATCAATATTCTTATCAATGTAAATATTGTTCGCATTTTAATAATTAATTGTTATTTTGATTTCTAGTGTCCCAGACAACCAAACAATGATGATTGCGGGTATTACGTTATGAAGGACATAATCACTCACAATCAAATGGAAATTCCAGAAAATGTATGTAATTTATATAGTTTGTTTTTTGGCAAGTAATTCCATATCTAGCATTTAGCACTTAATTCTATGTTTCTTTTATTTTATTTTTGCTTATTTTTGCAGTATTTTCCTGGAAATGAGGTTGGAGCTCCATTTTCTGATGACCAACTTACTGAGATCAAGGGAGAGTGGTGTCATCATGTTGCCCGTAAATCGAAATTCATGTAACTTTGGTTAGCTGGTTTTTTGTTCCCCACAATGGATGTTATGTCATTTTTGCTGTCTATGTTAACATTCAGAATTTGGTTAATGATTTATGTAATTTTTGTTGGTACTTTGTTGATATGTGTATATATATATATATGTGTGTGTGTGTGTGTGTGTGTGTGTGTGTGTGTGTGTGTGTGTATTAGATGGATTTATAAGTTTGTTAGTTGGAATTTGATTTTCAATTGGTTAGTTGATTTGAAATTTGGTTCATATTGATTGTTGAGTTGATATTGGTTGTTGTTGGTTGATGAAAATGAGAGTAGGGATGTGCTGCAAAATATTGGATATACCAGAAACAGGAAAAAATATTTTAAAAAGAAAACATAGAATCAGGGGCGCTTGCAGTTAGAAGCGCCCCTGTTGGTCTTACCCCCACTTGACAATCAGCCACTTGACAATCAGGGGCGCTCCCAGTAAAAAGCGCTTCTGTTGGTCAGACCAACATGGGGGCTTCTAACTGCAAGCGCCCCTGATTGCCAAAGTGTGCTAAGACCAACATGGGCGCTTGTTACTGCGAGCACCCCTGATTGTCAGAGGTTCTAAGACCAACAGGGGCGTTTTTTTTTAGCGCTTCTGTTTCCTAATAATTAGAGGCGCTTGTTGTGCGCTCCTGTAGAAGGGTTGGCAACAGGAGCGCCAGATTTAGGGGCGCCCGAAAGCGCCCCCAATGGATAAAAAAAAGCGCCCCTAATGGCCTTTCCTGTTGTAGTGAGTTATAATCCTTAGGGTTTAAATTATCACTTCTTATGCCGCACACATGCCCAAACTTTAATGCAAGGTTCTACAGACGATCCACTAATGTTGGGTAGAACATAACATAACGAGCACATGCCAAAGTAATATGTAAAAGGTTGTAACCCAATGGGTATTTTTGTCAGGTAGAACATAATCATAACCTTTTACATATTACTATTGAAGTTTTCTCAACACTCACCTTTTGGCCCGACATATCACAGAATTTCTTTAAAAAGGAGCACATGCAATTAATTTGGGTATTGTAGCTTGACTAAAGAGCAATAAATCATCTGCAAACATTAAATGAGACACATGAGGCCCATGTCTACCAGCCGAGATAGCTTTCCAGTTACCTTTTTCAACCTCTTCTGATATAATATGTGAAAGTTTGTCCATACAGATCACAAAAATATAAGGAGAAAGGGGATCCCCTTGTCTAATACCATGTTGCGGCCTAAAGAAAGAATTTCGATTCCCATTCCAAAGAACATTAGTTTGCACTATCGTAATACAAGCCATGATGAGATCAATAAACTTATCTCGAAGACCCACATTATTTAGCACTAGAAAGATATAGGACCATTTCAGTCTATCATAGGTTTTTGCTAAATCTACCTTGATAGCCAAACCACCTTTTCTACTTGCCATTCTTCTCATAGTATGTACTATTTCTTGAGCAACCACAATATTTTCATGTATACTTCTACTAGGAATAAAGCCAGTTTGATAGGGGAAACAATATCATTAATAACCTCATTCAAACGGTTCACCACAACTTTAGTAACAACCTTGTAGATAGTATTGCATAAGGAAATGGGTCTAAATTGACTAACAAATTTTGGTTTGTCCACCTTAGGGATGAGGAAAATATCTGTTTTATTGACATACCGAATATCATTAGGATTAATCCATACCTTTCGGACAAAGTCCACGCACTACAACAGATTTGGGGATGGGCAGCGCTTTTGAGCGCTGCTAAGCTTTGCGCTGCTGATTCCACTCCAACAATGGGCAGCGCTTTTAAAAGCGCTGCTCATTGATAGCCATGGGTAGCACTCCCGGGGAAAGCGCTGCTCATCATGTTAGCGCATTTTGGGAATGGGCAGCGCTTTTTAGCGTAAGCGCTGCTCATTCCCAAAAGGCGCTAACCAATGGGCAGCGCTTGTAGGACAAAGCGCTGCTCGTTGCCTTAGCGCTTTTAGGAATGAGCAGCGCTGGACGTAGGGGTAAATTGTGCATCAAGGGACCCAATTGGTTACATATGAAGCCTATTGCAACCATTTGATGTGGGTTTGAGATATACAATTCACACTCACACTCATTGTTGTCCTAAATCAATTATAAACAAAAAATAATAAAGACATTATTTGATGTAATAAGAAAGAGAGTTTAATAATTAATTCCTTATTTATTGTAAAAAAAACAAACAATTAATACCTTAGTTGACGGAATGGTACACTGAGTGCAGCTGCATGAGTGTGTGCTTTTCAGTCACTTTCTTCAGAGTTTCATTACAAGCTTCCTATGTCTAGGCATGCTAAATAGGTTCACTCTTGTCTCTTAAGCGCCCACTGTATCATCCTAAGAACTATGTTATCCTATGTCTAGGACTTAACATGGTTTTAACAAGCAATTCTTTATTAAAGCTAGTTTAACAAAGATGATGTTACAAACACTTATTCTTATCAACTCATGTCTTAAATGTAACCCATGTCTGCTGTTACAAGTTTACCTATTCTAAGGTGATCAAATTCAGAATAAGTTTTAAAAGAAGTATTGCACAAGAGTTAAAATGCATACACTACTTGAACCACATATACTTACTTAGAAGTTCATTACAAAGCTTACAACATCTCAACTTAAGGAAATTAGCTCATATTACTCATTATAAAATAGAAAGAATCTGTAAGGAACATAACAAGATGAGTAATATTGCAAAAGAACTAAAAGAGATAGAGATTACTCAAGTAGAAGAACTTTTGCATGAGATTTCCAAGTTGAAGTACAAGATGATATCCTTACACAAGTTTCCTCCAAGTAGAAGTGAAGGGAGTGGTTGTCAGGCACCTCCTTACCTTCCTTCTCTTCAGAAACGAACGTAAATAAAACTAAACTAAACTGAAAATAAAACTAAACTTAAGTGATCCTTTAAGAAATGGATGAAGGATGATTTCTAAGTGAAGATATGGCTTCTATTTATAGGCATGAGAGCTTGCCTCCCTTGGAGGGTTTCCTTTGGCGCGAAATTGTAACTGAGATAATTACCCATGGTTAATTGCAGACCTCCCATCAAGCAAGTTGTTCAAATTGGTCGCTTTGCATGAAGCTCACATGGGGTGGTCCAATGAATGAGTGCCACATGGCCTTGAGTGAGTGAGCTTCTCAACTAGTCTTTGATAGTAGGCGCCGAATTCTGCAAGTGGATCTACTCCATATGACTAGACATGACGTCACATATCAAGTGTTGAAGCATTGGAATGGTCCTTGGATGTTTTGGTCCAAAGTGCTGGTTTAGCAGGTGTAGGCAGTGTGGGCACTCCTAGTGTAGGCAGTGTGGGCACACCTGAAGTAGCTGCACTGAACAGAAACATCAAACCTAACAAGATATATGCATTTTGCCTAATTCATTGTCCTTATTCATTTGAATCTTTAAAATGTTGTTTCTTAATAAATAAGCTATATTTATATATTAATGTTCTTGAAGATAAGCAATAATCCAAGTTTAATTGTATGAATAACTCTATATAAAATAGAGTTATCACACCCTCAAACTTAAATTGTTGCTTGTCCTCAAGCAACGACAAGGAGCAAATACAAGACTTCTAAAATTATGAAGACATCTCAACTCATGTTTTTCAAGGAGTGTTTGAAGTGTATCTTAATGAGCTTTTCTCTTTCACGACCTCTTTTCTATGCCCTTGCCTTCTTAAAACATTCAGAGTTATAAAAACTCATTTGTGCGAGTGTGTGGCCCATTGAGTTTCAATTGGTTCCATAACTAAACAAAGAGTTTCTCCTTAGCTTTTTGAAAAAGAAGGAACTCTTTTGGTCACCCTTAGAGATTTTTCAAAATATGGACTAGACTAACAATTTCTTCAAGAATTAGGGGACTCTTAAGCACAACAAAGGGCTTTGATGTTTCAAACTTGTTGAGCCAATGCCTTATTTCTATTTGTGGTGTTTGCTTTTTGTTGATGCAATGCAGTGAGTGCAAAGACATCATTTTTCTGGATTGTAGGTACACCTTATTTTGAGTGTAGGTGCATTTTGATGTAGGTGGTGTTGGTACACTTTGTGTAGCCACACTTGGAACTCTTTGAGTATTTTTGGTAGCGTACACTGCCCTCCTCACTGACCTCCACATGCATTTTTCTTCTTTTTTTCTTGGTTTTTTTTTTTGAACTTTGTTCATTATTTTCAAACCAATTGCATTTAAGGGGCAGGTTCAGTTATATGACTCAGGCAAGTGTAGCTTTTTGGAATGTTTTTGACATTTTTGAGTGGTTTTGACACTTGTGTCGTGAACTCTCCAAGCTTTCACACTTTGGCCTTTGTATTCATGGAATTTTCCCCCAAACTTAATTCCTTATGCTCTTCTATATTTTTAGTAAAAATCAAATTTTGACCTCAAATTTCCAAAAATTCCTTGGCTTTGGATAGCTTTTCATCTAGCATGGTTCTTTTCAAAACACAATTTTGTTGTGTCAAAGTATTTATAAAACTGATCATTTCTAGAAAAACAAGGCTTTTTCATCATTTAAAAATTTGACTCATTGATGCACTTCTTCAATTTTTGAGAAGAATATGAATTGACCATGTTTCATATTTATTTAAGTCTAACAGAAATTGATGCACTTAATTCATCATGTTAACACAATTAATCATTTTATCACATGCTTTGTTAAGTACATCTAAAGCTTAAAACATACTAACACTACATACTCACATGCTTTTTAACATATTATAAGAACTTATTTAAACACATATACATAACTTACTTAAACACATCATACATACATATATTCAGTCATATATCATTACTTAAGCACAAAACATGTTGCAAAATATAGTGCATACACAAAACACATAGTATTCTCCACTCTCCCCCCAACTTAAGTATGAGCAGTGTCCTCACTGCTCTAAGTTGAGTAAACAGGGGAACCAAAACATGGGAGATATAATCAAAAGTATTTAGCACATAGCAGTAAGTTAACATATAATATTTAACACATAGAGTAAAGTACTAAAGCAAAATATAATATAGGAAACAACATTAAAAGTATCCTTTTACTCTTTCTTCTGGAATCTGGGACTGGCTCTCACAGCAGGGCTATGTTTGGCTCTTATCTTCCTTGGCTTTGTTTTGGTAGCAGCCACATCAGAGGTAGGCATACCAGGATCATCTACACTAGCCTCAGGAATTTCTGCCTCTTCAGGTGTAGCTTGTGTAGGAACATCTGGTGTAGCCAGTGTAGACACTTCAAGTGCAGGCACACCACTCTGCACTGGAGTTTGCTCAGATTGCTGCTCAATTCCCTCTTGCTGTTACTCTGCTACCTTCTCAGCTTCTTTCTCTCCTTCTTTGGGTGTTGCTTCCTCAGTTACCTCCTTCTCACCAGCTTGTACCCATGTACCCTGTACACCATAGAGTGAGCTCATTGTCCACATCTTCTTTGTTGGAGCAGGCTTCATTGTCCTCCTAGTGTATCCCAGCATCTCTTTCTTCTCTGCCAAGGCTTTCAAAACTGCAGTAATTGTTGCTGCAGGGCTAGTTGCCATAACTTTGGATTTCTTTGATGCTCCTGCACTAGGTGTAGGCACATCAGCAGCTTCCTTGACAGCTTCTTCTTGCTTCTCCTGCTCAGAACCTTCTTTGCCTCTCTCTTTCTCAGGCTCTTCAGTGATTACCTGCATTTGAACTTTCTCAACAACAAGGTTAGTAGGCTCAGTAATTTGTTCTGTGATAGGGGTGGGAGATGTTTCTTTTGGAGTTTGGGATGGGAATGGTGTAGCTTCTCTAGTGACTTGGGTTTCTTTTTCTGGTAGAGGGGTGGGTTGTTTTTCTGGTTGAGGTGATGGTGATGATTGGCCTTGTGGTGATGGTTGAGTAGGTGATAGGTGAGTGGTGGGGGATTTTTTGTGGTGGTGGTGAAGGGCTAATGGATTGTTGTGATGGGGGTGATTGTGGTTGTGGTTGGTTTGCTGATTTCTTTGTGATTTTATACTTCCTCCTTGCACTATCCTCCATTGTTGAACTGAACATTTTTCATCCAAGTCTTTCAGTCACAATACTAACTTTAGTGTAGGCAGTGTGGCTGCATCAGGTGTAGAAACACCAAGTGTAGCAACATTGGTTACTCTGTTGTCCTGTTTTTCTACAAAATACACAAAACATCAAATTGCACAAAATAATAATATTAGCTATATATAGTGATGGGTTGCCTCCCTCAAGCGCTTGTTTTAAGAGTCTTACAGCCTGACTTGTACCTTGCATTAAGGTTTTTCAAAATGAGTGGTGACCTTATCTCTCACCACATGTTCTCCATAATACATTTTCACTCTTTGTCCATTGACTTTGAAAGTGGTATCAGTGGTTGCATCATATAGATCAACTGCACCATGGGGGTAGATTTTAACTAGTTTGAATGGTCCTGACCATCTTGATCTTAGTTTTCCAGGGACGAGTTTCAACCTAGAATTGTACAACAGAACCATTCCTCCTTCTCTAAGTTCTCTCCTTTGGATTTTCTTATCATGCCATGCTTTGATTTTTGCTTTATAGATCTCTGCATTCTCATAAGAGAATTGCCTAAGTTCTTCTAATTCATTAAGCTCTAAAAACCTTTGCTCACCTGCCTTTCTGAGATCAAAATTTAGCTTTTTGATAGCCCAATATGACTTGTTCTCAAGTTCAATAGGGAGATGACATGCTTTGCCATAAACTAACTTATAGGGGGACATACCTAATGGAGTTTTATATGCTGTTCTGTATGCCCATAATGCTTCATCTAAGTGTAGTGACCAATCTTTCCTATTTGGTCCAACCATTTTCTCAAGCATTCTTTTTATTTCCCTATTTGAAAGTTCAGCTTGTCCACTTGTTTGTGGGTGATAGGCAGTAGCAATCTTGTGTTTTATCCCATATTTTGCAAGAAGATTTTCAATGAGTTTATTGCAAAAATGAGAGCCTTCATCATTGATGATAGCTCTTGGGGTGCCAAATCTTGAAAATATGTTTCTTTGTAAAAATTTGCTTACACATTTGGCATCATTATTTGGGAGTGCTACAGCCTCAACCCATTTGGACACATAGTCTACTGCTACTAAGATGTACTCATTGCCAAAAGAAGGTGGAAAAGGTCCCATGAAATCCATACTCCAAACATCAAATAATTCTATTTCTAGAATATTAGTTCTAGGCATTTCATGTTTATCAGATATGTTACCACTTCTTTGACATTTATCACAAGTTTTGACCATATAATAAGCATCTTTAAATAGAGTAGGCCAGAAATAACCTGATTGGAGTACCTTAGCTGCTGTCCTTTGGCTTCCAAAGTGACCTCCATATGGTGCAGCATGGCAATGCATGAGCACTGCTTGCTGTTCTTCTTCAGAGATGCATTTTCTCATGATTTGATCTGGAGACATCTTATAAAGGTAGGGATCATCCCAATAGTATTGCTTTACTATATGGAAGAATCTCCTTTTCTGTTGATAGCTCATGTCACTTGGTATAATTTTGCTTACAAGGTAGTTTACTATGTCTGCATACCATGGTGTAGGTGTATGAGGTGTGGCCACACTGAATGTAGAAACACTGGCTACATTCATGGTAATTGCTAGCAATTTCTCATCAGGGAAACTTTCCTTGATTTCTTCAATTGTACCTGCATTATCACTTTCTAGTCTAGAGAGATGATCAGCCACTTGGTTCTCCACCCCCTTCTTATCTCTAATTTCAAGATCAAATTCTTGAAGGAGGAGAACCCATCTAATTAGCCTTGGTTTTGCATCTTTTTTAGAAATTAGATACTTGATGGCAGAATGGTCAGTGTATACAATTACTTTGGTGCCAACCAAGTAGGATCTAAATTTTTCAAAAGCAAAAACCACTGCTAATAGTTCATTCTCTGTTACAGTGTAGTTCATTTGAGCCTCATTAGTGTTTTGCTAGCATAATAGATAGAATGAAACACTTTGTTATATCTTTGCCCTAGGACTGCTCCTACTGCAAAGTCACTAGCATCACACATGAGTTCAAAAGGCTTACTCCAATCTGGAGTGACTACAACTGGTGCTGTTACTAATGCTTTTTTTCAGTTTTTGAAAAGCTTCTATACAAGATTCATCAAAATTAAAAGGCACATCATGTTGCAAAAGCATACACAATGGTTTTGAAATCTTTGAAAAGTCTTTGATGAATCTCCTATAAAAACCTGCATGACTTAAAAAACTTCTAATCCCTTTAATTGTTGATGGAGGTGGTAGTTTCTCAATGACCTCTATTTTAGCTCTATCCACTTCTAAACCTTTTTTAGATATTTTATGACCAAGCACAATGCCTTCCTTCACCATGAAATGACATTTCTCCCAGTTGAGCACTAAATTGGTGTCTTCACACCTTTGGAGAATTTTCTCTAAGTTGGATAGACACAATGAAAAGGTTTCTCCAAAAACTGAGAAGTCATCCATGAAGACTTCCATTGATTGCTCAATGAAGTCAGAAAAAATGGACATCATGCATCTCTGAAAGGTGGCAGGTGCATTACAAAGTCCAAAAGGCATTCTCCTAAAAGCAAAAGTGCCATAAGGACAAGTGAGGTAGTTTTTTTTTGATCTTCTGGTTCAATGGCTATTTGGTTGTATCCTGAATAACCATCTAAAAAACAATAGAACTCCTTGCCTGCTAGCCTATCTAGCATTTGATCTATGAATGGTAGAGGGAAATGGTCTTTCTTTGTGGCCTTATTGAGTTTTCTGTAATCCATACAGATTCTCCATCCTGTGACAGTTCTTGTTGGGATTAATTCATTGTTCTCATTGGCTATAACTGTTACACCCCCTTCTTTGGAACACATTGCACAGGACTAACCCATGAACTATCAGAAATAGGGTAGATAATACCAGCATCTAGCCATTTTATTATTTCTTTCTTAACAACCTCTTTCATTATGGGATTCAATCTTCTTTGCCCTTCTATGCTGTTTTTAGAGTTTTATTCTAAAATTATCCTATGCATGCATATGGAGGGGCTAATCCCTTTAATATCTGCCATTTGCCAGCCTATGGCCTTCTTATGCTTTTTTAAGGTGTTAATAAGATCAATTTCCTGTTTTATAGATAATTCAGATGCAATAATTACAGGAAGTGTGTATTCTTCACCTAAGAAAGCATGCTTTAAGTGTTTAGGCATTTCTTTTAATTCAAGCTTAGGAGGTTGCTCTATAGAAGGTAAATTCTTTCTAAGATTGGGATCTTCTAGATTAAGAGATTCATAAGTTCTAGCCCATACCTCAGGTGTTGTTTCTTTCTCTGTTAGCATTCCATTCTCAATGATGTCCCGTGCAGGCAGTGTAGCTGCATCTGGTGCTAGTACTCTGGCAAGGTGATCATATTGCTTGTGGAATTGCTTCTCCACCAAATGGTCAAGAGAAATTGTTGAACACTCTTCACTCTCCTCTGTAGGATACTTCAAAGCATTCAATACATTAAATTTCACCTCTTGATCATTTACTCTCATGGTCATTTCTCCTCTTTTCACATCTATCAATGTCTTTCCTGTTGCTAAGAATGGCCTTCCAAGTATAACAGACACTACCTCATCTGCAATAAAATCAAGGATAACAAAATCTGCAAGAAACACAAATTTGTCAACCTGTACCAAGATATCCTCAATGATTCCTTCTGGATATGCTATTGATCTATCAGCTAGATAGAGTGTTAAGGTAGTAGACTTAGCATTTCCAATTCCTAATTTGGTAAAGATGGACTTAGGCATCAAGTTGATACTTGCACCTAAGTCACACAATGCTCTACCAGTGTAGAACTTACCTATAGAAAAAGGAATTGTAAAGCTACCTGGATCTTTTAATTTTCTTGGAATCTTGTTTTGCAAGATTAAGCTGCATTCTTTTGACATTAGAACAGTTTCAAATTCTCCTAATCTCCTTCTCTTAGAAAGCACATCTTTCATAAATTTAGCATAATTAGGCATTTGTTGTAGTGCTTCTATTAAAGGAACATTGATATGCAATTGTTTTAAAACATCTAAGAACTTACTGAACTACTTCTCCTCATGTACTTTTTTCAATCTTTGAGGAAAGGGAGGAGGAGGATATTCAGGAACTAACCTTGGAGTTGGAGTTGTATGAGATGCAGATGCATCAGGTGTTTCTGCATCTTGAGATTTTTTTTAATTTTTTTTAATTTTTTCTCCCTTATTTTTACCTTCAATCTCATCTGTTCCTTTTAAATCTTTACCACTTTTTAAAGAAATGGCCTTTACCTGTTCCTTACCTTGCCTTTGTGAAGTTGATGCTTCTGTATTTGAGGGCAATGCACCTGCAGGTCTTTGATACAATGCAGTTGCTAATTGTCCTACTTGGTTCTCTAGATTCTTAATTGATGCATCTTGGGCTTGCCTAGCAGTTCTAGTTTCACTAATGAATGATTTAAGCAAACCTTCTAGAGAATTATCAGTGGCAGGTGGATTTGGTTTTTGTTGATTCTGAGATTGAAAATCAGGAGGAGTAGCTGGTGCAGGTGCACTTGGTGCAGGAGCACTGGCATTGTTCCATCTAAAATTTGGGTGGTTTTTCCATCCTGGATTGTAGGTATTAGAGTAAGGGTTGTTATTCCTATTGTAACCAACATAATTGACAGAGATTGGGTTGCTAGGACATCCTCCCCCACAATAAACACAACTTGTAGTTCCTGGAGGGGCTTGTTCTATGGCTGCTGCAGTGTTTTCCTTAGGAGTGGCTACACTAGATGTAGGTGCACTAGTGAACTGTTTGATCATATTAGTTAAAGAGGCTACTTGAGCAGATATGGCTGATATGTCACTAATCTCATGTACCCCAGAAGTTTTCTTTTGGGCACTTGCCCTCTCAGTGGGCCAACTAGAACTATTTGTAGCTATCCTATCAATTAGATCACATGCTTCATTATAAGACATATTCAAGAGAACACCACCAGCTGATGCATCAAGCATCACTCTGGTTTGTGGTTCTAGACCATTGTAAAATGTTTCCATTTGTATAATGACAGGTAAACCATGATGTGGACACTTTCTTAACAGCTCTTTCCATCTTTCCCATGCTTCAAACAATGATTCAAACAATGATTCAAATTCTTTTTGCCTAAAAGATGTAATATCATGTCTCATCCTAGCATTTTTAATTGGAGGAAAATATTTGCTTAAGAATTTTTCAGCTAATTCAGTCCATGTATGAATAGAATTGGGCTCTAAAGAATTTAACCATGATTTAGCCCTATCTTTCAGAGAGTATGGAAATAACTTAAGCCTAAATGCATCCTCACTAATACCAGGAATGATAAAGTTACTACAAACTTCTATGAATTGCTTTAAATGCTCAAGGGGATCTTGATGAGGAGATCCACCAAATTGACCAATTGTTTGTAACATTTGGAACATCATGGGTTTAAATTCAAAGTGAACAACATCAATATGAGGTCTAGCTATACTAGTTTGCATATGTTGATGATTAATTTGAGCATAGTCTCTCATAGGTCTATCCCTATCATTAATCATACCTATTGGTCCCATTTGAATGAATTGTTGTTTGTGGTCTGCTTCACCTTCAGGTTGTTGCTGTGAATTTGGTCCCCCTCTCACTGAGGCATCTTCACTGTGGTGAGACATACTTCTGCAGCCTTGTTGTCTTTGTCTTTGTTGTCTTAGCAATCTCCTAAATCTTCTTTCAATTTCTGGATCGCAATCAAATTCTGGTGGTCTATCTCTGGGCATAAACTAGTGCTTCTGCACTAAGTGTATCTGCACTAGATGCTCTGCACAGGAAACAGAATACCAGCAGTACTAAAAATAAAAACACTAAATTAACACTTTTAAACAACTAAAATTTTACAATAATCCCCGGCAACGGCGCCAAAAACTTAGTGTGGAAAATAGTATGCAAGTATACATAGTCACACAAGTAATATAATGATAAGAAAAGGTCGAACCCACAGGGATTATGAAAACTCTATGTTGCTTAGAGTGTATACTTAGTGTGTCTACACTATTCACAATTGGTTGGAGTTTATGAATTGTATTTAAACAATATAAACAGTAAATATGTGAAGGAAATCAGTTAGATAAAGTAGTTGAGATGTTTTCACCAAGTAACTTACTTCTAAGAGTTTTAGTGGTGTAGGAAGTGTAGGTACACTGAGTGCAGCTGCATGAGTGTGTGCTTTTCAGTCACTTTCTTCAGAGTTTCATTACAAGCTTCCTATGTCTAGGCATGCTAAATAGGTTCACTCTTGTCTCTTAAGCGCCCACTGTATCACCCTAAGAACTATGTTATCCTATGTCTAGGACTTAACATGGTTTTAACAAGCAATTCTTTATTAAAGCTAGTTTAACAAAGATGATATTACAAACACTTATTCTTATCAACTCTTGATGTCTTAAATGTAACCCATGTCTGCTGTTACAAGTTTACCTATTCTAAGGTGATCAAATTCAGAATAAGTTTTGAAAGAAGTATTGCACAAGAGTTAAAATGCATACACTACTTGAACCACATATACTTACTTAGAAGTTCATTACACAGCTTACAACATCTCAACTTAAGGAAATTAGCTCATATTACTCATTATAAAATAGAAAGAATCTGTAAGGAACATAACAAGATGAGTAATATTGCAAAAGAACTAAAATTCTGGTGGTCTATCTCTGGGCATAAACTAGTGCTTCTGCACTAAGTGTATCTGCACTAGATGCTCTGCACAGGAAACAGAATACCAGCAGTACTAAAAATAAAAACACTAAATTAACACTTTTAAACAACTAAAATTTTACAATAATCCCCGGCAACGGCACCAAAAACTTGGTGTGGAAAATAGTATGCAAGTATACATAGTCACACAAGTAATATACTGATAAGAAAATGTCGAACCCATAGGGATTATGAAAACTCTATGTTGCGTAGAGTGTATACTTAGTGTGTCTACGCTATTCACAATTGGTTGGAGTTTATGAATTGTATTTAAACAATATAAACAGTAAATATGTGAAGGAAATCAGTAGATAAAGTAGTTGAGATGTTTTCACCAAGTAACTTACTTCTAAGAGTTTTAGCAGGTGTAGGCAGTGTGGGCACACCTGAAGTAGCTGCACTGAACAGAAACATCAAACCTAACAAGATATATGCATTTTGCCTAATTCATTGTCCTTATTCATTTGAATCTTTAAAATGTTGTTTCTTAATAAATAAGCTATATTTATATATTAATGTTCTTGAAGATAAGCAATAATCCAAGTTTAATTGTATGAATAACTCTATATAAAATAGAGTTATCAATGACCAGGGTAGATATTCTTCTTACCATGTTCCAACCACATCCAATCAGTGTTATCTTCACATATTGGGCATGCACACTGACCTTTGTTATTGTACCTAGATAGATTGCCGTATGCTGGAAAGTCATTAATTTTGCCAAAAAATCATAGCCCTCAGGGTGAAACTTTCTTCTCTGAACCCATCATACGCCTCTACTCCAGTCTCCCACATTAGCTTCAAGTCTTCAATTAAAGGAGCAAAGTATACATCAATATCATTTCCTGGTTGCTTGGGCCCAGAAATTAACAATGACAACATCATATATTTGCGTTTCATGCAAAGCCATGGAGGTAAGTTATAGATCGCCAAAATCACGGGCCATGTACTGTGGGAGCTACTCTGAATACCGTGCGGGTTAAATCCATCAGCAGCAATGCATGTCGTAGGTTTCTTGGATCCAACCCGAAATCAGGATAATCAATATCAATTTTTTTCCATTGCGGAAAATCCGCCGGGTGTCGTAGCATGCCGTCTTTAATCCTTTCATCCCCATTCCATGTCAAGTGTTTTGCATCTTTTGAACTCCGGTACATGCGCCTAAATCGAGGAATTATGGGAAAATACCACAACACCTTTTCTGGAGCTGATTCTTTCTTTTTATACCGTGATGCATTACATTTAGGACACGACTTTAACAATGCATGTTCATTCCGAAATAAAATGCAATCATTGGGACAAGCGTGTATCTTCTCATACTTCAAGCCAATGGACCCTAACATTTGTTTTGCATCATACGTCCGAGAAGGGAGCACATTATCCTTCGGCAACATTTCTTTCAATAGTGCGAGTAATTCCATAAAACTCTTATTCGTCCATCCGTGGCAAGTTTTACAACTTTATCACAGCCAATAATTTTGTGAATTCAGTACAGCCTGAATACAACGGTGTCTCTGCATCCGTTATCAACTTCTCGAACATTTGAGGACAGTCATTAAGATCGTCTTCAACAGCCTTTGCTATCTCTTCAAATTCATCCCCATCAAATGTAGGTCTTTCGGTGTCAACCGGCGTACATCTCTCAGTACTATTACCCATATTTGAAGATTCACCTCTTTCCTCACCATGCATTGTCCAACAAGTGTAACTTTGATCAATTCCATAACCCTTTAAATGTCCTGCCAACTCCTCTGCATTAACTGATTTTACATAACAACAACTTAAACAAGGACATTTGATATCACTAGAAGTCCCTAAACGTTTAACAGCACATTTCACAAAATAATCCACTCCAGCAACATATTCCTTAGACAGACGATTGGCAGACATCCACTTTCTATCCATAATTTCCCAATATTTATAATAAAACTAGCGGTATACCCGTGCATACGTACGGGTACTATCGTGTTCTTTCTATGAATAGATTCAGACAGAATTTAATTAGTCCAAACCTTACCCGTGAACATTACTGACGAATTTAATTAGTCTGAATCTTATCCCGTGACAACATTGTATCCCCTTCAAAACATGACAATATAACATTAATAATGTTTAACCCATCAATTAGCATCACAACATACTTAACAGGTCACACATGGGTACTGCTTTATCTTTTAGAGAGAAGAAAGAAGAAGACAACATTAGTATTTGACATATAATGATATGAACAAAGAGCCTCTCTGTAATGCAAAATTCATAACATGAAGGCTTATACAATATGAAGTAATATGAAGTTGGACATGTTATAATTGGAGTACCATCTTTCCTCTAATTCCAATATTCTCTCTTTACATCATCCGCAAAATTCATAACATAAAAGCTTATACAATATGAAGTTGGACATGTTATAATTGGAGTACCATCTTTCCTCTAATTCCAATATTCTCTCTTTACATCATTTCAACAAGTTCACCATAATTGGTCCTTCCCTCATAAACTATTTCAGAAAATTCACCTGAAAAAGCAAAATCAAAGTCTTTTTCACCAAATAAAAAAGCATTTAGTTGTTAGACTTGGCACATTAAAACTTGGTTCAGAACACCTATAAAATTGATGTAATAACATTGAAATAAAAAGTTGATTTGAAGTGAATTAGAGTTAGAATATCCTGAGCAATCTCATTTTCATAAATGAAATACTAACTTCCAGAATATTTCCAAGAATCCCTCAACATCATAATATTCATTAACATCCACAACAATAGTTTGTAAATAAGCATAACTTTCAATGAAACATTGCCAAGAACATTAAGCTACGTACAGGGAACAAATTTTCTAAAGAAGTGGTTCTGATATAACTACTTTGAAAACTTGATTGAACTAAGTTCTAAAAGTAATAAAACAAAGGAAATTTAATCCTTCACTTAAAAACCCAGGACAACATAAAATCCCTCATTAGCCATCATTCGGTGAATTTAATCATTCACTTCAAAAACAAAGGAAAATGAAAATCACAAAATAACAACTCACATGTCAGTTTCTTTTGCTTGAAGTGAGGAAGATGACCTGCTTGAAGTGATCAATCCAATGAGAAGCAAACTGAAAAGCAAGAACATTGAAAAGTATGAGAACACTGAAAATGATATAATAATAATTATAGTGTATTACAAATTTAAAATTGAAAAGTTTCCTTTATGAAGTCTGTACATTGTAGGATGAAAAAAAACCATTTAGGATGAGACTAAAGTCCATATTGACCAACCAAATCAAGCCCAAAATTTAACCAAAGAATTCAGGACACAACATCATATTTATGCTTTTATTCCACTTAAAAGCATCATGTATAGATGCAATAGTACTCAATATAAACCTCACCAAATAATAGTTGGATCCATGACAGTAGCCATTAAATAGGTATTTGGATCCGAGTAACAAAAAAAAAGGTATTTGGATCCCGCAGAATGGCAGATGATCTATATTGCAGCGGTGCAACTTTATCTAATCTAATCAAAATCTTTGCCACTGTATTTCAAGTTCAGGGTATAAGCTTACAACCATATATCTTTTGATATAGCTCTGCACTCAAATCAGAAGAAGAAAAGTTATATGACATTCAAATTAGCATTGTATCATATCGGAAGGGATATGTTTACTCGTAAACAGCATCTAAAGCCAACTCTAGCCATTTAAATCAGCATGGTGACACGTGGCACTGACGTGGCATGACAGTGTCACGTGTCACAGAGGCCCAATAATATGGTGACACGTGGCACTGACGTCAGGGGGGTAACTGGATAAAGTTACATTTTACATTTTTTTAACAGAAAAGTTAACAGCAGGGGGTAACTGGACAACGTTACATTTTACAAGGTGTTTTTTAAACTTTTTTTTTGCAGGCGGCTAACTGGATAATGAGGATATTTGCAGGGAGGTAATAACTATTTAAGCCTTAAAATAAATAAGAAAGATGAAAATTAGGTGGCAAAGCCAAGTAAGATTATTTTGGACAGATCAGCATTTTTTAACAGCAAAGTTAACAGAAGGACTAAAAAGGAAAACGTTGATATTTGCAAGGACTTTTTAAGTTTTTTTTTTGCAATGACTAATTTAAAAAACAGTTATATTTGCAGGGACTAAAAACATATTTAAACCAAAAAAAAGAAGAGAAGAGGCACTCGATTTCAAAAGCCTTCTCCTCATCCTCTCCATCACTTCTCTTCTCATATCCTCCAACGCCGTCCGTGTTCTTCAATTCCCTCCCACCAGTGCTCTTGTCGAAGAATCAGAGATAACTTCAAGTGAAATCTGTGACATCCGTGGCTGATGAGGGCGGGGAGTGATCGCTGGTGCCCAAAACTTGGCACGACAAAGAGCGGCTCTTGGCAGCTTCTAGGCGAAGGGCCACGTGAATGAACCGAATACGCACCAGAATGAGAGGGATCCTGAGGCTGTGTAAGTATGAGACTGTACAGTTGAATGAAGACTTAAAAGAATTGTTTTGGACTACCTATACCAACAAGATGCATATTCTCTTCAGGAGCCATTCCCATAAGAACTCCATAGTTAAGCGTGCTAGACTTGGAGTAGTAGTGGGATGGGTGACCTTCTGGGAAGTTTCCTAGAAAGCATGCAAGTGAGGACAACGCATGCTGGAAAGACACGTGTTGCTTTATAGGGACAGTCGACGATTTTGAAAGGTGGGCATATGACATCCGTGGCTGACGAGGGCGGGGAGTGATCGCCGGTACCCAAAAGTTGGCACGACAAAGAGCGACTCCTGGCAGCTTCTAGGCGAAGAGACACGTGAATGAACCGAATACGCACCACAATGAGAGGGATCCTGAGGCTGTGCAGGTATGAGACTGTACAGTTGAAGGAAGACTTAAAAAAATTGATTTGGACTACCTATACCAACAAGATGCAATTTCTTTTCAGGAGTCCTTCCCATAAGAACTCCATAGTTAAGCGTGTTTGACTTGGAGTAGTAGTGGGATGGGTGACCTTCTGGGAAGTTTCCTAGAAAGCATGTAACTGGGAACAACACATGCTGGAAAAACACGTGTTGGTTTGTGGGGGCAGTCGATAGTTCTGAAAGCAGTCTGAGATGTTACAAATAAGTAATTAAATATTACTTTGAGTATTACCTTGGATTGGTTTTCATTAAATTGTATGATTGGTGCTTGATTGATTTAATTTTTATTAAACTAAATGTGTTTTATGGGTGTTAGAATAAGAATGATTATTGAAGGGGTAGTAGTGTAGATAAAAACTGTTTTTACCTCTCCTTATGGGTTGGGGCGCTAAACTCACACTCTTCAGCCCAAGCCCATTAGTAGACCAGCTAGTGATAATGAGAAAAAGAGGGAAATAAATCCTATTTCAATTCTCTTCATTTGAACTTCAGGAAAAGGACACAAAACCGAATAGAGAAAGAGAAGAGAAAAAGAAAACAGAACATAACCCTCCAAAAGCCTTCCATTTCAAACATGAAATCCCCTACTCCTTCTTCAATCTTTCATTCCATTGCAGACTTGAAACCAGAAGCCATCCTTTCAACAACTCAAAAACAGAAAATTGGGTTACCTCCTCTATACTTGACATTCGATATTGCATGTGGTCTGGGGAGTTGGAATCGAAACTCTTGGAGCTTGCATGGGAGATTAGAGACCAAATGAGTAGCAAGGGAAGTTGTATTTGTGTTAGAAGTGTCAAAGGAGGGGTCTTGTACTTGGCATTGTTGTTTGGAGTCTTTGGAAGTTATTTGGTCCCTGGGGGAAACACTAATTGATAGTTTTCTGAAATCTCTCAACAAATGCGAGTTCCTCTTCCCTCTTTATTTAGGTAAATTAGGGATTTTTTTATGTGAATGGTACTTTAAGTGATTTTGAGTAATTTCATGATGATTGTTGAGATGAAATGTTAAATTTGTCAAAATGCTACTGAAGTGACTTTTAAGTGGAACAAATTGCAATATTTGTAAATCTGATGTTAGTATTGTTGGAAGTCATGAAACAATGGTTATATGTGTATGCAAGTTGCTGGAAATTAATGTATTTTAGTTCCATTTAAGTTTTGAATAGAGTATGATTGCTAAAAAGAAAAGAGGAAAGATTAAAATAGCTAAAAAATTCACTTTGCAAAACAGCACGGACCGTGCCCCTATGGAACGGGTCGTAACACTAACTGGTACTGATCAACATCTTTAAAAACGCAGCAGCACGGACCGTGCCACCATCTGGCTTCTATAGTTATTTTGATCATTTCTGCACTTTCTATGATGCAACCCTATTCCTTTTCAAAATTTAATGTAATGACACATGATATATGATGAATTGATCTATTGGATTATGGTTTCTATTGTACTTGGGAATAGTTAATAGATGTGTTAGTAGACTACACAGTTTGTGGAATAATCCCTTTGTTTTCTTGTTTTTTTGTGACCTTCTTAGTTAAGCTTTCCAGTTGGGTTTATGATAAGGCATTGGCTTTCGAAGTTTTACATTGATCAAATAAGACTTATTTGAACTCTTCCATTCAATCTTTCTACTAGGTTTTTTATTATTATCTTGAACCGTGGGAATTTGATTGGCAGTCAATGTGACTGTAGTAAGTCATAGATGCACTTGACTGATATTAATTTATAGATGTGGTGATATTATATGATGAGGATTGAGGTTTACCGTTTATGTACGATTTGTATAAGTTGGGCAACTCGAGAGCGAGAAATATACTATCTATTATATATATAAAATAAATGGATTAAAGAATGGTTGACGTAAGTAAGAAGGGAAGTCATGAGCCCAGGTCTACGACCTGTTCGGGCACCCTTCTATATTGTTGGGTGCAGTGGCGTATCTAGGACTCTGGTCTATCGTGGTCAAACGATTTAATTTAACAATTAATATATATCGTTGTGTAGAAATTTTTTTACAACGCCAGTCAATCACGAAACAACACACCATAAAAAATGTTGACTTTAATCTCACCTACTGTAAGAAGTTTTTACAGCGATGGTGTATACAAATTAAACATATTTTGCTCTTCTAGTTTGGTAATTTTGGTGTTTGTGATTTTTTTATTGCACTTTTGGTTGCTAAAAATCATGAATTGTGCAATTTTATTCCCTTATTTCCAAAATTCAAAATTTTTTAGGACCAAAAGTGCAAATAATATATGATTTTGAGGGGAAAAATTTCGAAATTAAGAAAAATGGGACCAAAATTGTCGAAATAAAATAAAAAGACTAAAATCACCAAGTTAACAAAAATCACCATATTTGTTTGTGATAATAATAGATTTTTTCGATCAAATGAGACTAATTAGACTAATGGACTTGTTATTGATCTTTTATCTCATTAGACAAATAAAGTTAGTTGGAGTAGCTAAATAACATATTATTGGGGTAGCTAAATTTACAAGATACCTAATTATCCAAATGCATATATTATTTTTGGATAACCAAAAATACCCCATAGCTACACTACCAACTATTGGAGCTGCAATAGGAAAGCGTAGCTAGGAATGAAAAGAGAAAAATAGTAACAGGATGTGCAACAAATAAAACTAGGAGTGTCAAAATATATTTTTCATAAAGGTATTGGTGCAAATTTTTAAATTTGAGGGTGTGCAGCTGCACACCCTGACCTATATGTAGGTCCGCCCCTGGTTGGGTGGTGGTTTCCTCTTTTGGATGTAGCATTTATATTATGTAAGACTATATCGTTTGAGGGTTACGCTATTGGCTAAAATCTTAAAAGATACTGTATGAGATATTAGTGAGGTGACGATCGGATAACTCACTGAGATTTTCATACTCTCATCCTTTATTTGCTGTGGCTTTTCAGATAATCAAGTTAAGATATTGGATGATAAGATAAAAGAAAAAGGAGCGTTGATATGATGTTGAAGCCCCTTTTGGTTGCTCAAGATTTGTCACCTTGAGTAGTTAGATATTATGTATTATGATATTTTGAGATTCCAAAGTGAATTAGAATGTTATATCTCACTTGTGATAGGTCTATGTATTGTTATTTTGAGAATTTGGATTAAAATTATGTATATATGTGAACCTAGAACTATTTTATTAGTGAAAGGTAATTTGTTATGGAACAACATAACGTTGGATGAGTCTCTTGGGAATTTTTATATTCTATTTGTCAATCCAAATTTACGGTGCATATCTGATTGATTAAAATGAGAACATTCTATATTTTGTTGACAAACGAAATTTAGGATGTTATAAAATCTCTCCAAACAGCCACGTCCATGAAGAAGACTGTTATGGTAACTAGTAAAAAGCCTAAACTGATATTTACACCCCCTATAAGGCCCAATCACCAAACCAGCCCATATCCAGAAAATCTAGTCCAGTTAATCAACGGTACAGATGCCTCTGTAAGATCTAACGGCTCAGGGTCGACAAAACAAACATCACACAAACTCTATGAATATCACACTCAATGCTCATAAACGTAGGCAATTTCTAATACAAAACACTGACTCTCTCAGATACTCACTTTAGCATCAGAGTATCATTGCAGGTACAACATCGCCATCTCAAAGATCGAACATCGGCATCTCAAGGTCGAACATCGCAGATCAAAGACAATTTCTACCAACTGTTTCAGACAACCCACTAAGGTTGGAAGCACGGTACAGAACATTGGCGACCACAGTGGGAGGATTTATACTCAATTTCCTCTCCCATTACCTTGATCCACAAATGGCACCCAAACTCCGTTCAAGACCGACCAGTCTCATGGTCGGGCCCGGCGTAAGACTGAATGTACTCGAGCTCGAAACTCATCAAAACCCCTGAGGGTCATGTCCAGGACATTACGAATTCCACCCGAGCTCGGGCACACTCCCCCAACCCGAACCTCGCCCGTTCCCAGACAAGCTCATACAGGAATAGTTTACCACCTCCCCCTCCATTGCTTCCAGCCCTAACCGATGCTATTCAACAGCTCGTCCAACTGCTGGCTCGGCAGGAGGTCGTGAACCAAGAAAGAAGCTATCGCTTCACCGACCTTGCGGACGAGGTAGCAAATCTCCGGGCACGAAACGTTTCGGACCAGGAATCACCCGTACTGGGCTCCCCTGAAACGAGACTCTCGATCCGAAGAAGACATCGTTCCCCACCCAGGAGAAGACACTATCATCGTTCTCCTCCAAGCCGACAACGAGGGAATGGTTCCCGTTCTCCTCCGGCTCGACAATATGACGATCTTGATGAATATCGTCGTTCTCCTCCTCGCCGACAATGAGGGAATGGTTCCCGTTCTCCTCCGGCTCGACGACATGACGGTCTTAACGAACTAGATAACTCTCCCCAGCCTCGCTCAATTCTAACCTCTTCGTCACCAAGAAGACGCTCCAGAAGTCGAGAGGATAACCCTGACAAGGCCCAACCTCGACACTACGTTTATCCCGATCACCATGATCCGCATCGGCCACACCCTCAGGCACGACTAACCAAGAGAAAGGGCCCTTTCACTACGACAATCGACAACTACCGAGTCCCAAGATACCTCGAAAAACCGCCTGGAGGTCTGAAAATGTATGATGGATTGGGCGACCCTGACAGGCACCTCGATCAATTCGACACCATTATGCAATACCGTAATGTACCCATGGAAATGAAATGTCGTATCTTCCCCTTAAGCCTAGACAAAATAGTGTCGGAATGGTTTCGGACCTTAAAAACGAACTCCGTATCTTTTTGGGAACCATTGGCAAAACTCTTTTCGGTTCACTTTGCCCATTCCATAAGTAAACCTAAGAACAAAACAGTATTGATGTCTGTCATCCAAAAGGAGGACGAACCTCTCAGGGAATACATAGAGAGGTTCAACAACGAAGCTTTCCAAGTTCGGGAACTTCACGACGCTTTCCGCATTTTCTTTATGACGCAGGGCCTACTCCCTGGAAGCCCTTTCAAAAAGCACGTCAACACTTGAGAACCTACTACCTTGCAGAATTTCCTACAACTATCCCAATGTTTCATCAATGAGGAAGAAAGCATCAAGATCGGAAATCCGTCATCACAGGCCGCACCATTAAAATCCCGTAGCGAAAGAGAAAACCAAGGATACGACAACCGAGGTAATAGGGATCCCCGACCTCGGAATCGTCACCAAGTGTACACCGAACTCAATGTCTCCAACACCCAACTATATGGGGAATGTTGGAATGTCGAGTTCAGAGACGTAATAACTCCCAAACCCCTACCCCCCGATCTGGACAACGCTCCGGCAAGTACTGTAGGTATCATAGAAGTAACAGCCATGACACGAACCACTGCAATGCTTTGAAAGACGACATAGAAGATTTGATCAAACGGGGAAAGTTGTCCAGTTATGTAAAAAAACCAGGAGCAAATTCCCGCGAGGTTAAAAATGAGAGAAATGACGAGCCGGCAAAAAGGGGTAACCCGAAGGTTGACTCCGACGATGAAAATCATGATATTAGAACATCGAAGGGTCGCTCAGTGATGATGATGATCGCAGGAGGGTTCGAGCATGAAGATTCTGGGAAGACAATGAAGCGAAAGTGGAAAGAATTGGTAAGCGTGGCCTTAACCTCAGCTACACCGACCACCACAAATCGACCTCCACTATCTTTTGGTGATGACGAGCTTATGGATGGGAAGCCCAACAAACATGTACCCCTCATAATCTCGGCTGTCATTGCCAACAAAGAAGTAAGAAGAATCTTGGTGGACCAACGAAGCTCATCTGACATCACTTTTGTCGATCTCCTTGACAGAATGGGGATCGACAGAGAGGAGCTCACCCCTTACCGAGGAACGGCCCTATCCGGATTTAACGGATCCCGGACAAAGCCTCTTGGCCATTTGGAATTGATGGTTTCCTACGGAGCTGAGCCAATGGTGAGAACCATCAAAACCAAGTTCCTTATACTACCTTGCGAATCCATCTACAACGTTATCATTGGAAGATCGACTCTAGGTAGGCTCGGAGCGGTGACGTCCACCACACACTTAAAAATGAAGTTCCACTCTCTCTGCAATAACGTTATCACTTAAAACTCCGACCTAGAATCTGCTTCCAGGTGCTTCTTCTTATGGACCAAGATCGAGCAAAAAGCTTTGGAGCAGGAAAGGGTTCCCCTTCCCAATAGTCCTTCTCCCAAACAAAGCAAAGGGCGATCTACCGAGATAAATGCAACGGACATTGATGCAAGGTACGACCCTGATAGAGCAGATGATGAAGATGATGACGAGCTGGCAAAAGAGCTTAAACGAAAAATGAAAAGACCCCAACCCAATGGGGAGTTCATCGAAATACAGCTCGGCGAAGACCCCTCCAAAACCATCAAGATCAGAGCCGATTTATTGATAACTCTATTTTATATAGAGTTATTCATACAATCAAGCTTGAGTTATTGCTTATTTTCAAGAACATTTATATATATTTATAGCTTATTTATCAAGGAACAACATTCTAAGTATTCAAATTGGATAAAGGGCAATGATCTGGGCAAAATACACAAATCTTGTTAGGTTTGATGTTTCTGTTTAGTGCAGCTACTGCAGGAGTGGAAACACTGCCAACTCCAGGAGTGCAAACACTAGGAGTGGAAACACTGCCAACACCTGCTAAATTCTGCAGTTTATACCAAAACATTCAAAGACCATTTCAATGCTTCCACACTTGATTTGTGACGTCATGCCTAGTCACCTGGAGCTGAGCCACTTGCTGAAGTCGGCGATACACATAAAAATCAAGTTGCAAGACTCAAACTTATCTAAAAGACATGTGGCACTTCTCCAATGGACCTCTTCTTTTGTTATGCATGCAAGCGACCAAAAATGTGCAGCTTGCTTGATTGGTTGTCAACAAACTAACCATGTTCGGTCCCCTCAGCTGATCTTTCGCGCCAAAGGAAACCCCTTGCAAGAGGAAAGCTTTCAAGCCTATAAATAGAAGCCAAATCCTTCACAAGAAATATATACTATCTTTTATCATCTTTCACATCTTTAAATCCTTTATCTTTTCGCTTAGTTTAGGTTTAGTTTATTTTCATTTCAAGTTTCTAAGGAGAGGAAGGTGAGGAAGTGCTTGACAACCATTCCCTTCACTTCTACTTTGAAGAAATTCGTGTAAGAAATCTTTATTGCACTTCAATTTGGGAACTTAATGCAAAAGATCTTCTATTCAAGTAATCTCTACTCTTTTAAGTTCTTTTGCTTTATTATTCATTTACTTATGTTCTTAGCATATTCTTTGCTTTATAACATGAGTAACATGAGCTAAATTCTCTTAAGTTGAGATGTTCTAACCTTGTAATGAACTTCTAAATATATTATGGTTTATGTAGTGTAAACACTTTAAACTCTTGCATAATACTTCTTTCAACTTATTCTGGAATTGATCACTTTAGAATAAGTAAAACTTGTAGCAGCAGACATGGGCTACATTTATGAACTCAAGAGTTAATAGGGACAAGTATTTAATAAAGAAAACTTTGTTAAATACATGCTAAAACCTAGACATAGGATAGCATAGTCCTTAGGATAATAAAATTACAAGAGTGAACCTATTTAGCAACTTGGATCATTGTTAGGAGGCAAGGGAGGAATTGACAACCCTCTTTCTTTACTGTAAAAAACAAAGATCATAAGAGCTTGTAATGAAACTCTGAAGAGAAGTGCTGAAAGGCACAAACTGATGCACCTACATCCAGTGTTCCCACACTACATACTCCATTAAAACACTTAGAAGTAAAGTACTTGGTGAAAACATCTCAACTACTTTTTCCAACTGATTTCTCACACATTTTATTGCTTATTATTATTTTACTTACTTTGAAAACTCCAAACCAAAAATACTGAATAGTGTAGACACACTAAGTATACACTTTGAACTACAAAAATTTACAATACATAATCCCTGTGGGTTCGACCTTTCTTATCACTTTATTACTTGTGTGACTATGTATACTTGCATATAATAAACCACACCAAGTTTTTGGCGCCGTTGCCGGGGATTATAGTAAAATTTTGTTGTTTAGTTTGTTAATTTAGTGTTTTATTAGTACTACTGGTATTCTGTTTTCTGTGCAGAAACACTTAGTGCAGAAACACTCAGTGTGGAAACACTAGTTTATGCCTAGAGATAGACCACCAGAATTTGATTGTGATCCAGAAATTGAGAGAAGATTTAGGAGATTGCTAAGACAACAAAGACAAAGACAACAAGACTGCAGAACAATGTCTCACCACAGTGAAGATGCCTCAGTAAGAGGAGGACCTAATTCACATCAACAAACTGAAGGTGGACCAGATCACAGACAAAAATTCATTCAAATGGGACCAATAGGTATGATTAATGATAGAGATAGACCTATGAGAGACTATGCTCAATATGACCAGCAGCACATACAAACTAGTATTGCTAGACCTCAAATTGATGCTGTTCATTTTGAATTTATACCTATGATGTTTCAAATGTTGCAAACAATTGGTCAATTTGGTGGATCTCCACATGAAGATCCCCATGAACATTTAAAGCAATTCATAGAAGTTTGTAGTAACTTTATCATTCCTGGCATTAGTGAGGATGCATTTAGGCTTAAGTTATTTCCATACTCTTTGAAAGATAGGGCAAAATCATGGCTAAATTCTATGGAGCCCAATTCTATTCATACATGGAATGAATTAGCTGAAAAATTCTTAAGCAAATATTTTCCTCCTATTAAAAATGCTAGGATGAGACATGATATTACATCTTTTAAGCAAAAAGAATATGAATCATTGTTTGAAGCATGGGAAAGATGGAAAGAACTTTTAAGAAAATGTCCACATCATGGTTTACCTGTCATTATACAAATGGAAACTTTTTACAATGGTCTAGAACCACAAACCAGAGTGATGCTAGATGCATTAGCTGGTGGTGTTCTTTTGAATATGTCTTATAATGAAGCATGTGATCTTATTGACAAAATTGCTACAAATGGTTCAAGTTGGCCTACTGAGAGGGTCAGTGCTCAAAAGAGAGCCTCTAGAGTACATGAGATTAATGATATATCAGCCCTATCTGCTCAAGTAGCCACTTTAACCAGTCTGATCAAACAGTGCACTAGTGCACCTACATCTAGTGTAGCAACACCTAAAGAAAACACTGCAGCAGCTATAGAACAAGCCCCTCCAGGAACTACAAGTTGTGTGTATTGTGGAGGAGGCCATCTATATGAAGAATGTCCTAGCAACCCTGTCTCTGTCAATTATGTAGGTTACAATAAAAATAACAACCCTTACTCTCATACCTACAATTCAGGATGGAAGAACCACCCAAATTTTAGGTGGAACAATTCTAATACACCTGCACAAAGTGCACCTGCACCAAGTACTCCTCCTGGATTCCTACCTCAAAGCCAACAAAGATCAAACCCACCTGCCAGTGCTAATTCTCTAGAAGAATTGCTTAGATCATTCATTAGTGAAACTAGAACTGCTAGGCAAGCTCATGATATATCAATTAAGAACCTAGAGAACCAAGTAGGGCAATTAGCAACTGCTTTGCAGCAAAGACCAGTAGGTACTTTGCCATCAAACACAGAAGCTTCACCCTCACAAAGGCAAGGTAAGGAGCAGGTCAAAGCCATATCTTTGAGAAGTGGTAAGGATCTAACAGAACCATATGAGCTTGAAGGTACAGAAAAGGGAGAAAAAAATAAAAATGAAAAAAATTCTCAAGATGCAGAAACACCTGGTGTTCCTACATCTCCTACTCCAAGGTTAGTACCAGAATACCCTCCTCCTCCTTTTCCTCAAAGATTGAAAAAAATACATGAGGAGAAGCAATTTAGTAAATTTTTAGATGTTTTAAAACAATTGCATATCAATGTTCCCTTGATAGAGGCACTTCAACAAATGCCAAACTATGCCAAATTCATGAAAGATGTGCTTTCTAAAAGAAGAAGATTAGGGGAATTTGAAACGGTTGTTATGTCAAAAGAATGTAGTCTGATTTTACAAAACAAAATTCCAAGGAAGCTAAAGGATCCAGGTAGCTTTACAATCCCTTTTTCAATAGGTAAGTACTATACAGGAAGAGCATTATGTGATTTAGGTGCAAGCATCAATTTGATGCCCAAATCTATCTTCACAAAGCTAGGGATTGGAAATGCAAAACCTACCACATTGACACTATCTTTGGCAGATAGATCAATTGCATATCCAGAAGGATTTATTGAGGATATATTGGTGCAAGTTGACAAATTTGTTTTTCCTGCAGATTTTGTTATACTTGATTTCATTGCTGATGAAGAAGTGCCAGTCATACTTGGAAGACCATTCTTGGCAACAGGGAAAACACTGATAGATGTGCAAAGAGGAGAGCTAACCATGAGAGTGAATGATCAAGAAGTAAAATTTAATGTCTTGAATGCTTTGAAGTATCCTGCAGAGGAGAGTGAAGAGTGTTCATCAATCTCACTTGATCATTTGGTAGAGAAGCAGTTCCACAAGCAGTATGATCACCTTGCCAATGCACTAGCACCTGATGTTTCTGCATTGCCTGCTGAGAAATTTATTGAAGAAAGCATATTGCCCAAGGAACAAGCTACACCTAAGGTATGGTTTAGAACTTATGAATCTCTTAATTTAGAAGATCCCAACCTTAAAGAAAATGTACCTTCTATTGAACAACCTCCTAAGCTAGAATTAAAAGAACTACCTAAGCATTTAAAATATGTTTTTCTAGGTGAGGATAATACCCTTCCTGTAATCATAGCTTCTGATCTATCTATAGAACAAGAGCTTGATTTAATTAACACCTTGAGAAAACATAGAAAAGCTATAGGTTGGCAAATGTCTGACATTAAAGGGATTAGCCCCTCAACATTCATGCATAGGATAATTTTAGAAGAAAATTCTAAAAATAGCATAGAAGGGCAAAGAAGATTAAATCCAATAATGAAAGAGGTTGTTAAGAAGGAAATAATTAAATGGCTAGATGCTGGTATTATCTACCCTATTTCAGATAGTGCATGGGTTAGTCCTGTGCAATGTGTTCCTAAAAAGGGTGGAGTCACAGTTGTAGCCAATAAAAATAATGAATTAATCCCAACCAGAACTGTAACAGGGTGGAGAATCTGTATGGATTACAGAAAACTCAATAAGGCCACTAAGAAAGATCATTTCCCTTTACCCTTTATAGATCAAATGTTAGATAGGTTAGCAGGAAAGAAATTCTATTGTTTCTTAGATGGTTATTCAGGATACAATCAAATAGCAATTGAACCTAAGGATCAACAGAAAACCACCTTTACTTGTCCTTATGGCACTTTTGCCTTTAGAAGGATGCCTTTTGGACTTTGTAATGCTCCTGCTACCTTTCAAAGATGCATGATGTCAATCTTTTCTGACTTCATTGAGCAATCAATGGAAGTCTTCATGGATGACTTTTCTGTTTTTGGAGAAACATTCTCATTGTGTCTTTCAAACTTAGAAGAAATTCTTCAAAGGTGTGAAGACACTAACTTAGTGCTTAATTGGGAAAAATGTCATTTCATGGTAAAAGAAGGCATTGTGCTTGGTCATAAAATATCTAAAAAAGGTCTTGAAGTGGATAGGGCAAAGATAGAGGTAATTGAGAAACTACCACCTCCATCAACAATCAAAGGGATTAGAAGTTTTTTAGGTCATGCAGGATTCTATAGGAGATTTATCAAAGACTTTTCAAAAATTTCAAAACCATTGTGTATGCTTTTGCAACATGATGTGCCTTTTAATTTTGATGAATCTTGTGTAGAAGCTTTTCAAAAACTAAAAAAGGCCTTAGTTACAGCACCAGTTGTAGTCACTCCAGATTGGAGTAAGCCTTTTGAACTCATGTGTGATGCTAGTGACTTTGCAGCAGGAGCAGTCCTAGGGCAAAGATATAACAAAGTGTTTCATACCATATACTATGCTAGCAAAACACTCATTGAAGCTCAAATGAACTACACTGTAACAGAAAAGGAACTATTAGCAGTAGTTTTTGCTTTTGAAAAATTTAGATCATACTTGGTTGGCACCAAAGTAATTGTGTACACTAACCATTCTGCCATCAAGTATCTGATTTCTAAAAAAGATGCAAAACCTAGGCTAATAAGATGGGTTCTATTACTTCAAGAATTTGATCTTGAAATAAGAGATAAGAAAGGAGTAGAGAACCAAGTGGCTGATCACCTCTCTAGACTTGAAAGTAATAATGCAGGTACAATTGAAGAAATCAAGGAAAGTTTCCCTGATGAGAAATTACTAGCAATTACCATGAATACAGCCAGTGTTTCTGCACTCAGTGTGGCCACACCTCATGTTTCAACACCATGGTATGCAGACATAGTAAACTTCCTTGTAAGCAAAATTGTACCATGTGACATGAACTATCAACAGAAAAGAAGGTTCTTCCACATAGTAAAACAATACTATTGGGATGACCCTTACCTATTCAAGATATGTCCTGATCAAATCATGAGAAAATGCATTCCTGAAGAAGAACAGCAAGCAGTGCTCCTGCATTGTCATGCTGCACCATATGGAGGTCACTTTGGAAGCCAAAGAACAGCAGCTAAGGTACTTCAATCAGGTTATTTCTGGCCTACTCTATTTAAAGATGCTTACTATATGGTCAAAACCTGTGATAAATGTCAAAGAAGTGGTAATATATCTAATAGACATGAAATGTCTAGGACTAATATTCTAGAAATAGAACTTTTTGATGTTTGGGGCATGGATTTCATGGGTCCTTTTCCACCTTCTTTTGGCAATGAATACATCTTAGTGGCTGTAGACTATGTGTCTAAATGGATTGAGGCTGTAGCACTGCCAAATAATGATGCTAAATCTGTTAGCAAATTTCTCCAAAGAAATATTTTTTCAAGATTTGGTACTCCAAGAGCAATCATCAATGATGAAGGCTCACATTTTTGCAACAAACTTATTGAAAATCTTCTTGCAAAATATGGAGTGAAACATAAGATTGCTACTGCCTATCACCCACAAACAAGTGGACAAGCTGAACTTTCAAATAGGGAAATAAAAAGAATGCTTGAGAAAATGGTTGGACCAAATAGAAAAGATTGGTCCTTACACTTAGATGAAGCATTATGGGCATATAGGACTGCATTTAAAACTCCATTAGGAATGTCCCCCTATAAGTTAGTTTATGGCAAGCCATGTCATCTCCCTGTTGAATTAAAGAACAAGTCATATTGGGCTATCAAAAAGTTGAATTTTGATCTCAAAAAGGCAGGAGAGAAAAGGTTTCTTGAGCTAAATGAATTAGAAGAATTTAGGCATTTCTCCTATGAGAATGCAGAAATTTATAAAGCTAAAACCAAAGTATGGCATGACAAGAAAATCCAAAGGAGAGAACTTAAAGAAGGAGGAATGGTTCTATTGTACAATTCTAGGTTGAAACTCTTCCCTGGAAAACTGAGATCAAGATGGTGAGGACCATTCAAATTAGTTAAAATCTACCCCCATGGTGCAGTTGATCTATATGATGCAACCACTGATACCACTTTCAAAGTAAATGGACAAAGAGTGAAAATGTACTATGGAGAGCATGTAGAGAGAGACAAGATCACCACTCACTTTGCAAAACCTTAGACCAAGGTACAAGTCAGGCTGTAAGTCTCTTAAAACAAGCGCTTGAGGGAGGCAACCCATCACTATATAGTTAAAATTATTATTTTGTGCAATTTCATGTTTTGTTATTTTGCAGGAAAAACAGGACAACAGAGTAGCCAGTGTTCCCACACTAGGTGTTTCCACACTTAATGCAGCCACACTGCCTACTCTGGTGTTAGAAAAATTTAGAAGAAAAATGTTCACTTGACAAATCATCAACTTAGTGGAATCATCTCTGATCAAGGGTTAGAAAGTGGCGTGTTAAGTCTAAAATTCCACGTGTTGGCTTGCATGTAAGGCCACACAACTTAACGGCTATAACCCTCAACTACCAAATCCCACTAACCCTTTCACATACCCTAAGTTTCAATTCTTTTCGTCCCTCTCACAAAACCGATTAAAAATCCTCTCCACTCTCCACTCACAAACAGTTATTTTTGTCTCAAACGCTCAAAATCATCAATGGCTAAGAAACAAGCTGCCTCTAAAAACACTGGGAAAGGATCTGGTGTGGAAACTCAGGCGAAAAAGGGAAAATCAGGAGTACTAGCATCAATGGAAGCAACCCCTGGATGTGAGCACTTTTGGAACATGAAGTTCCTGCCTGAGCGTGGTTTCAACTTCGCAAAGGCTCATCATTCATTCATCTCCACTATCAACAACATGCATTGGGAAAGATTCGTTCAAACCCGAGCCTACTACTTGGAGCAATTAGTGCGAGAATTCTACTCAGGAATTCAGAATAACAGAGGAGGTACTGTATTTTTCTCCAAGGTTAGAGGTAAGAAAGTTTTCTTTGACCCTGCTAGAATCAATAAGCACTATGATCTCACATACACTGGTAATGCATTTGAAGTAAAACTAGAGACCTATGGAAAGAAACAAATGACTAAAATCAAAGAAAGAGTAGCAATAGAAGGATCTCAGTGGGAGAAATTCACAAATACTGAATTCAAACTTAAAACTGGTGAATTGATCCCTGAACTTGGTAGTTGGCATTTATTCATTGATACATCAATTCTCCCTACTTCACACACCTCTACATTATCTAAAGATAGGTTGATTCTTATTGATTCAATCCTATGTGAGGATAATGTAGACATAGGGAAATTGATAGCTAAAGAAATTGTAGAATGTCAAGCCAAGGAATCTGGATTCTTATATTTCCCATGCTTAATCACTGAATTGTGTCAAAAGCAAGGAGTTGTTACTTCTGATCTAGAAAAAGTCTACAGAAAAACCCCTCCTAGTGGTCTATCTGCTGAAATTAAGGAAAGAGTGAGGTCAGTGAAAATTAAAAGTACTGTAGAGCAGGAAGTGTCTGAACACATGGTGCAGAAACTCCAAGCTGTCTGGAAATTTCAAAGAGAACAGCATGAATGGTTGAAATTAAAGTTGGATGACCCTGAAGCAGAAATAGAATCCCCAATTTTTCCTAATTGGGTGATTGATGAAAAAGAAGAAGTGAAAAAGGAAACTGTTAAGAAAGAGAGGAGAGTAAAGAGAAAGAGAGATACTGAGAAAGAAAAGAAGGGAAAGAAACCAAGAGTGGAGGAAGAAATTGAAGAAGTGAGTGATGAAGATACTGAAGAAGATGAAGAGGCAAGACAAGCTGTGAAGGATATTGAAAAAGATGAAGAGGAGGATGAATCTGAGTCACTGGAAGTTAGTGACAGTGATGATGATGACAGTGATGATATGGAGGCTAGTGCTAGAAGAAAGTATGAAATAAGGAAGAAATCTACAAATGAAGCCCAACCACCATCACCACCATCACAACAGCAATCAAACACCCCCTCACCACCAACACAAACCAACATTCCATCCCCCACCACCCACCATTCCCCCAGTCACACTTCAACACCAAAATCACCCACACCTCCACCAGGAAATACTCCCCAGACTGAAAATCCAAAACAAGATACTGAAGCAGATACAACCATCCCAAGCACAGAACCTATTGAGCCAACTAACATTGTTTATGAGAAAATTCAAATGCAGGTACTCATTGAAGAGCCTGAGAAAGACAAAAGCAAAACAGGTTCAGAGTTGAAGATGCAGGCAGACACTGTCCAGGAGTCTCTTAGTGTTCCCACACCAACTGCTGAAGCTTCAAAATCAACAGTCATGGCAACTAGTCCTGCAGCAACAATCTCTGCAGTTCTGAAAGCCTTAGCAGAGAAGAAGCAGATGCTGGGATACACAAGGAGAACAATGAAGCCTGCTCCAACAAAGAAGATGTGGACAATGAGCTCACTCTATGGTGCACAGGGTACAGGGGTACAAGCTGGTGAGAAGGAGGTATCTGAGGAAGAAACACACAAAGAAGGAGAGAAAGAAGCTGAGAAGGCAGCAGTGCAACAGCAAGAGGGAATTGAGCAGCAATCTGAGCAAACTCCAGTGCAGAGTGGTGTACCTGCACCTAAAGTCCAAACACTGGCTACACCAGAAGTTCCTACAGAAGCTACACCTGAAGAGGCAGAAATGCCTGAGGCTGCTGTAAATGATCCTGGTGTGCCTACCTCTGATGTGGCCACTGCTAAGAAGTCAAAGAAGACAAAAGCCAAGCAAAGCCCACTACAAGAATAATGGGATTTTCCGGCCAGGACTTTCCGGCGGATTTTAGGAATTTCCGGCGGATTTTAGGACTTTCCGGCGGATTTTATTCGCCGCAAACTTTTCCGGCGGATTTTGGGGTATTTCCGGCGGATTTTTTGGCATTTGCGGCGGATTTTTAAAAAAAAAAAATTTTTTAAAAATTTTTTCCGCCGCAAATGCCAAAAAATCCGCCGCAAAAGCCAAATTTTTTTTTTTTTTAAAAAAATCTGCCGCAAATGCCAAAAAATCCGCCGCAAATGCCAAAAAAAATTTCAAAAAATCCGCCGGAAAATTCGGAGGGAAA
This sequence comes from Astragalus membranaceus, assembly GCA_039519185.1. NCBI lineage: Eukaryota > Viridiplantae > Streptophyta > Magnoliopsida > Fabales > Fabaceae > Astragalus > Astragalus membranaceus. Next base: position 77,989,415 of record CM076850.1, on the reverse strand, counting down.
AAATTCGCCTATAAATAAAAATTTCTCCTACACTCCTCTCATTCTCTCATTTCACTCTTTATTTCATTCTCATTCTCTTCTATATTTCTCTACATATCTCTCTTCTATATTTCTTATACTCTCATCTCCATAAATTTCTCTACATATCTCTCTTCTATATTTCTCCTTCCTTCTTCATTCTTTTTCATTCACTCCTTAATTCTTATTTCTTCTTACTTCTTTATTCACATTCTCTCCTATATCATTCTCTTCTAATATTCTCTTTCATTCTTATTCCTTCCTACTTCTACATTCTCATTCATTTATTTATTTTCATTCTTTTCTATATCATTTTTTCTCATATTCTACTTTATTTTCATTTTTTCTTACTTTTTATTAAAATACAAATTAAACAAAAAAATTCGAAAAAATTGAAAAAAAAAATTCAAAAATTCAAAAATTCAAATTTTTTACCGCCAGATTTTTAAATTTTTTTTTTTGGCTTTTGCGGCGGATTTTAGGCATTTCCGGCGGTTTTTTAAATTTTTTTTTTGGTTTTTTGCGGCGGATTTTTGGCATTTGCGGCGGTTTTTTTAAAAAAAAAATTTTTTTTTTTCAAAAAAAAAAATTTTTTTTTTTAAATCCGCCGCAAATGCCTTTAAAATCCGCCGGAAAATTCCAAAATTTTTTTTTTTTTTAAAAAATCCGCCGCAAAATGCTTTTCCGGCGAAAAATCTGCCGGAAATTTCCGGCGGATTTTCCGCCGGAAAGCGTTTGCTGCGAGCTGGCTACCGGCGACAAAAATCCGCCGCAAAGTCCAATTTTGCGGCGGAAATATGGCTTTTCCGGCGGATTTTGCCCGCCGGAAAATCCTGTTTTTCTTGTAGTGGCCCTGCTGTGAGAGCCAGTCCCAGATTCCAGAAGAAAGAGTAAAAAGATACCTTTTAATATTGTTCCCAGTATTTATAATATGTTTTAGTAGTATACTTTATATGCTAAATACTATGTGTTAACTTGCTGCTATGTGTTAATTACTTTTGGTTATATCTCCCAACTTTTGGATCCCTTGTTTACTCAACTTAGAGCTGTGGGGACACTTCTCATATTTAAGTTGGGGGGGGGGGGGGGGGGGAGAGTGGAGAATAGTATGTATTTTGTGTATACACTATATTTGCAGCATGTTTTGAACCTAGTACTAATATATATATATATATATATATATATATATATATATATATATATATATATATATATGTATGAATATAGAAATATGTTTGAGTAAGTATTTATAGCATGTGAGTATGTAGTGTTAGTATGTTTTAAGTTTTAGATGTACTTAACAAAGCATGATAATTTGTGTTAACATGATGAATTAAGTGCATCAATTTGTTTTAGACTTAAATGATTATGAAACATGATCAATTCATATTTTTCTCAACAAAATTGAAGAAGTGTGTCAATGAGTCAATTTTTAAAAAAAAATGATGAAAAAGCCTTGTTTTCTAGAAATGATCAGTTTTATAAAAACTTTGACACAACAAAATTGAGTTTTGAATAGAACCATGCTAGATCAAGAGCTATCTAAAGCCAAGGAAATTTTGGAAATTTGAGGTCAAAATTAGATTTTCATTAAAAATTTAGAAGAGCATAAAGACTTAAGTTTGGGGGAAATTACATGAATACAAAGGCCAAAGTGTGACAGCTTGAAGAGTGCAAGCCACAAGTATCAAAACCACTCAAAAATACCAAAAATATGCCAAAAAAGAGCTACACTTGCCTGAGTCATATAAACTGAACCTGTCCCTTAAGTGCAATTTGGTTTGAAAAATATGAACAAAGTTCAAAGAGAAAAAGAAAAACAAACCAAGAAAAAGAAGAAAATGCATGTGGAGGTCAGTGAGGAGGGCAGTGTGCGCTACCAAAAAATACTCAAAGAATTCTAAGTGTGGCAACACTTAGTGTGCCAACACCATCTACATCAAAAGGCACCTACACTCAAAATAAGGTGAACCTACAATCCAAAAATGATGTTTTTGCACTCACTGCATTACATCATCAAAAATCCAACACCAAAAATAAGGTATTGGTTCAACAAGTTGGAACACCAAAAGCCCTTTGTTGTGCTCAAGAGTCCCCTAAATACTTGAAAAAATTGTTAGTCTCGGCCATATTTTGAAAAATCTCTAAGAGTGACCAAAAGAGTTCCATCTTTTTCAAAAAGCTAAGGAAAAACTCTTTGTTCAGTTATGGAACCAATTAGAAACTCAATGGGCCACACACTCACACAAATGAGTTTTTTATAACTCTGAATGTTTTAAAGCAAGGGCATGGAAGAAAAAGCACCAAAAGAGAAAGGCTCATTACAATACACTTCAAACACTTCTTGAAAAACATGAGTTGAGATGTCTTCATAATTATATAAGTCTTGTGTTTTGTTTCTTGTCGTTACTTGAGGACAAGCAACAATTTAAGTTTGGGGGTGTGATAACTCTATTTTATATAGAGTTATTCATACAATCAAGCTTGAGTTATTGCTTATTTTCAAGAACACTTATATATATTTATAGCTTATTTATCAAGGAACAACATTCTAAGTATTCAAATTGGATAAAGGGCAATGATCTAGGCAAAATACACAAATCTTGTTAGGTTTGATGTTTCTGTTCAGTGCAGCTACTGCAGGAGTGGAAACACTGCCAACTCCAGGAGTGGAAACACTAGGAGTGGAAACACTGCCAACACCTGCTAAATTCTGCAGTTTATACCAAAACATTCAAAGACCATTTCAATGCTTCCACACTTGATTTGTGACGTCATGCCTAGTCACCTGGAGCTGAGCCACTTGCTGAAGTCGGCGATACACATAAAAATCAAGTTGCAAGACTCAAACTTATCTAAAAGACATGTGGCACTTCTCCAATGGACCTCTTCTTTTGTTATGCATGCAAGCGACCAAAACTGTGCAGCTTGCTTGATTGGTTGTCAACAAACTAACCATGTTCGGTCCCCTCAGCTGATCTTTCGCGCCAAAGGAAACCCCTTGCAAGAGGAAAGCTTTCAAGCCTATAAATAGAAGTCAAATCCTTCACAAGAAATATATACTATCTTTTATCATCTTTCACATCTTTAAATCCTTTATCTTTTCGCTTAGTTTAGGTTTAGTTTATTTTCATTTCAAGTTTCTAAGGAGAGGAAGGTGAGGAAGTGCTTGACAACCATTCCCTTCACTTCTACTTTGAAGAAATTCGTGTAAGAAATCTTTATTGTACTTCAACTTGGGAACTTAATGCAAAAGATCTTCTATTCAAGTAATCTCTACTCTTTTAAGTTCTTTTGCTTTATTATTCATTTACTTATGTTCTTAGCATATTCTTTGCTTTATAACATGAGTAACATGAGCTAAATTCTCTTAAGTTGAGATGTTCTAACCTTGTAATGAACTTCTAAATATATTATGGTTTATGTAGTGTAAACACTTTAAACTCTTGCATAATACTTCTTTCAACTTATTCTGGAATTGATCACTTTAGAATAAGTAAAACTTGTAGCAGCAGACATGGGCTACATTTATGAACTCAAGAGTTAATAGGGACAAGTATTTAATAAAGGAAACTTTGTTAAATACATGCTAAAACCTAGACATAGGATAGCATAGTCCTTAGGATAATAAAATTACAAGAGTGAACCTATTTAGCAACTTGGATCATTGTTAGGAGGCAAGGGAGGAATTGACAACCCTTTCTTTACTGTAAAAAACAAAGATCATAAGAGCTTGTAATGAAACTCTGAAGAGAAGTGCTGAAAGACACAAACTGATGCACCTACATCCAGTGTTCCCACACTACATACTCCATTAAAACACTTAGAAGTAAAGTACTTGGTGAAAACATCTCAACTACTTTTTCCAACTGATTTCTCACACATTTTATTGCTTATTATTATTTTACTTACTTTGAAAACTCCAAACCAAAAATACTGAATAGTGTAGACACACTAAGTATACACTTTGAACTACAAAAATTTACAATACATAATCCCTGTGGGTTCGACCTTTCTTATCACTTTATTACTTGTGTGACTATGCCCGGGATTCCTCCGGAAGTCGCTTGCCACCAGACATCTTTGCCTGGTCTATAGAGGACATGCCTGGGATTCCTCCGGAAGTCGCTTGCCACCAGCTCGCAGTTAACCCGGGAGTGAAGTGGGTCGCCCAAAGAAAACGGGCCCAGTGTAGCGAGAAAGCCAAGGCCGCGGAGAACGCTGTGGACGATCTCTTAAAAGCGAACTTCATTTCTGAAGTCAAATACACGACCTGGTTATCGAATCCGGTGCTGGTTAAGAAGAGTAACGGAAAATGGCGCATGTGCATAGATTACACCCATCTTAACAAAGCCTGCCCAAAAGACGATTTCCCTGTCCCCAGCATAGACCGACTCGTAGAAAATGCTTCGGGCTTTCGATTGTTGTCATTCATGGATGCATATTTCGGGTATAACCAAATCGCCATGTTCCCCCCAGATCAAGAAAAAACTGCTTTCATGACCGACCAAGGTAACTTCGCTTATCGTGTCATGCCTTTTGGCTTGAAAAACGCCGGAGCTACGTACCAGAGGATGATGAACAAGGTCTTCCAAAACCAAATCGGCAAAAGTGTTGAAATCTACCTCGACGACATGATCGCCAAAAGTGAAAACGATGACAAACACGTCAACGATCTTAGGGTGATCTTCTCCGAAGTCCGCAAAAATAACATGAGATTAAATCCAGAAAAATGCACCTCCGGGGTCCGAACTGGGAAATTCTTAGGTTTCTACTTAACGAAAAGAGGAATCGATGCAAATCCAGATAGATGTCGATCCGTAACGGAAATACGAACTCCGGCGACCAAAAAGGAAGTCCAAAAACTCAACAGTATGATCGCCGCCTTATCTCGTTTCATATCAAATGCGGCATTCAAATCCCTTCCCTTGTTCAAATTACTTAAAAAAGAGGAAGAGGAATTCAAATGGACCGTCGAGCAAGATAAGGCCTTAAACCAGCTCAAAAAAGCCCTCTCCGAACCTCCGATCTTGACTACACCAGGCAAAGGTGAAACTTTATACTTATATCTTGCCATCTCGGAGGAAGCCTTGGGGGCCATTCTTGTGAGGGAGTTAAAAACAGGACAGAGCCCAGTCTACTTTGCAAGCAAAGCTCTACACGGTCCATAGAGTCGCTATCAAAAGGTCGAAAAGATCGCTTTGGCCCTCATCATCGCAGCCCGACGTCTACGACCTTACTTCGTCGCCCATCAGGTGGTCGTACGGACTAATTACCCCATCCGACAAATACTTCATAGACCCGACCTCACAGGTAGAATGATCAAATGGGCAGTAGAGCTGTCGGAATTCGGAATCAAATACGAAGCACGAACGGCTATGAAAGCACAAGTTATGGCGGATTTTGTGGCAGAAATGACACCAGCAAGCGTCGAAAACGATACCTGGATTCTACACGTCGACGGATCCTCCAACCCGAATGGCATTATCATTGAAGTTTCTTTAACTTTCGGCTTCTCAACCTCGAACAACCAGGCAGAATACGAGGCTTGCATCGCTGGTCTATGCTTGGCTGTCGACCTCCGAGTCACCCGGGTAAAGCTATACACTGATTCTCTATTGGTGGTCTCCCAAATCAGCAACCAATACGAGACCAAAGAACCAATCTTACAAAGATAACTGCTTCGGGTCCGGACATTATTAGCTCAAATTGAAACGACAGAAGTAAAACACGTGCCGAGGGCGGAGAACCAAAGAGCTGGCATCCTCGCCAAACTCGCTAGCACGAAAGCTCCAGAAAATCACCGAACGTTCATACAGGAGATCCTCCATAAACCCAGTGTATCCCCCGACCCTGAATCTGCCTCGATCATTTGCACAATTGGATCTTCCACAAATCCTCACAGTTGGATCTTCCCGATCTTAGAATACATAATCACAGGAATGGAACCCCCAGACCCGAGCGACGCTAAACTCATCAGAAGAAAGGCTTCCGCCTATTGAGTCATTGATGGAGCATTATACAAAAGAAGCCTCTCCTCCCCACTGTTGAAATGTATCGAGGGGGAAGAAGCAGCTTACGTCCTAGCTGAAATTCATGAGGGAATCTGCGGTCATCACCTCGGAGGTCGATCTTTAGCTCGAAAGGCCCTCCGCGCCGGATATTACTGGCCGACCATGTCGGTCAATGCCAGTGCTCATGTTAAAAAAATGCAAAAAATGCCAAATTCACGCCAATCTCCACATTGCTCCTCCAACCGACCTAACAAGCTTGTCCTCCACATGGCCATTTGCATGGTGGGGAATCGACCTCCCGAGACCATTCTCAACAGCTCCAGGCCAAATCAAATACTTAATCGTCGCTGTCGATTACTTCAGCAAATGGATAGAGGCAGAACCCCTGGCCACCATCACTGCAAGGAACTGCATAAATTTTTTAGAAAAAACATCATGAGCAGGTTTGGGATCCCCGAGGTAGTGATAACGGACAATGGGACTCAATTTACTGACAAGGGTTTCAGAGCGTTGACGACCGACCTAAAAATCAAACACCGCTTCACATCAGTCGAACACCCTCAAACCAACAGACAGGTCGAAGCGGCGAACAAAATAATTCTAAACGGCCTACGATGACGCAAAAGGTGTAACACCCCATTTCTACTCGGCATAATAATGCAAAAATATCAGAGTTCATAAAAATCTTTTTCAACAAACAATGGAGTGCCACATTTACTTCGTGAAAACAACGAGTTAATTCGCTTTTAAAAACAGTTATATAACACGTTTGGATGAACCGATAAAACAACCATTTTAAATCTCAGAAATAATTCATCTTTAAAACTACGCAGCGGATTCACAACAAGTCAAATTAAATAATCGTTGCGTCTTAACAACTCAAGACAGCTCAGAAAACATCAAAATAGCAACATAACAGCTTAAAGCTCCAACAACGAAATAACAAGGCAAACAATATCAAAACGCGTGTTCATCCCCCCCGAGTGTTACATATCAGAGCGACGACACTGACTCGATCAATCGAAGGTGAACTGCCTTCATTCGGGATTACCTGCACGTTACCAACATTGGGGTAACATTCAAACAGAAGGGGTGAGATATCGAACTATATAATGAATCATATGAAATACAATATACATAAGGTCAGGACATCAAATCATCATTTCACAACAGTCAATATCATCATATCACAACGGTCAATATCATCATATCACAACGGTCAATATCATTACGTCACGACAGTCAAAATCATTTCAATCGCATAAATATGCAACATGAATGCAGAATGTGACTCGACTCAGGGCCACCGCCCTATAATGCATGTGGTACCATAACTCAAGCCCGTAAATAGGGGCATCAACATCGCAACATCGTCGTCGTGGTTTTGCCAATCTAGGCCATCGTGGTTTGAGCATAGCTCCATCGTAAAAATATGCTATGCATGCGACGCTATGTAAATGCACAAACAAATAACAACGGTTACATAGCAACGCAACAACATCGGAAGGCAACATTGGCCGTAGGCCTACAACACATCACCTGCCAATGAATAGAGGCAAATTGGTCTTCGTACAACCTTCGTCGTCAACAATTTACAACTTAGCAATTTTCAACATTTTGGCAACATCGCAATATTTTAGCAACTTTCAACATTTTAGCAACATCGCAATATTCTAGCAACTTTCAACAATAGCAAACAACGACAACAGCAACAGCAACACTGCGACCACAGCAACAATAGCGACAACGACAGCAGCAACAATGGCAACAACGGCAACAACAACAGCAACAATGGCAACAACGGCAGCAGCAACAATGGCAACAACGGCAACAGCAACACAGCAACAACAGCACAGCAACAACAGCACAACAACATCAACACAGTAACAACAGCAACAACAACAGCAGCCCAGCAACAGCAACACAGCAATAGCAACACAACAACAGCAGCAGCAACAGAGCACAGCAACAGCAGCAGCAACACAGCACAGCAACACAGCACAGCAACACAGCACAACAACAGCAGCAGCAACACAGCACAGCAACAGCAGCAGCAACACAGCACAGCAACAGCAGCAGCAACACAGCACAGCAACAGCAGCAACACAGCACAGCAACAGCAGCAGCAACACTAGGGTGTGGCGCCTAGGGACAGGGCGCCGACACCAGCAACGCAGAAACAGGGTGTGGCGCCTAGGGACAGGGCGTCAACACCAGCAAGCAACAAATCACCAAGCACAGGGCGCCTAGGGCGCCAATTTCAGCAACAACAACAGGGACCGGGCGCCTAGGGCGCCGGTTTCAGCAATAGGGAACAACACTGGGCGCCTAGGGCGCCTTTCTCAGCAACACAGAAATAACACTGGGCGCCTTGGGCGCCATTCTCAGCAACATCAAAAACAGCATTGGGCGCCTAGGGCGCCACTTCCAGCAACAACCAAAAATAGAAAAACAGTGACAGGCAGGAACATGTACAAGGCGCCAGGGGAGCCAAATTCAGCAACAACGAAACGCAAAGATAGTGACTGGGCGCCTAGGGCGCCACTTTCAGCATATCAATTCGAATTCTCATGATCATGGCAAAATACAAGAATAATTCTAGGGCATAGGAATATCAATCACACAAACATAATTATTCAACGGGCATCCAATACATATGTGATCATACATATGACAATCATCAAACCCTAACCCCACATAAAGTAATTCATATATCCCATTATAAGGCTTGAACCCCACCCTTACCTTAGCCTTAGAAGATCACGAACCCTAGCCTTCTCTCTCCTCTTGGCGTTGCTCCCTCCTTCTTCTCTCCTCTTGGCCGTCGCTCTCTCCCTCTTCTCTTCTCTCTAATTCTATTTTTTTGTTCTTTCTAAACGAGCCAAACCCTAAAATACCTCTTATTTATACTTATTTAATTTTATGGACTTTTCTATAGCCTATGCGAATTACATCATGGGCCTCGCTTAACACTTCTCATATTACTACTCCCAACCTTAACAATAAGCCCACCTATACTAGCATTATTATTCTATTATTTTTCTACCAATTAAATTCCCAAACAATTCAATTAAATAATTAATTATATTTTGGGGCGTTACAACTCTCCCCCACTTAGAATATTTTCGTCCTCGAAAATTCACCTGATTCGAACAACTCTGGATAAGACTCCCGCATCTTGCTTTCCAGCTCCCACGTCATGCTCTCTCCAGCAGCTCCCAACCAGACTACTTTCACCAAAGCGATCTCCTTACCTCTTAGAGCCTTCACCTCATGATCCTCGATACGCACAGGCATCGTCTCCACAGTGAGATTATCCCGTACTCGCACATCATCCGCTTGAAATTTCAAATCCTTCCTTCGCTTATTATGATGACTCTTCTGTCTACTTTGCGAAGTTTTCCCTTGCTCCTGAATTAATTTCCGCGATTGTCTAGCAGACAACAAACCAGCTCCCTCCTCTTCAGGAGTAGAAAAACGTACAGACTTGCTATGACAATTAATATGGGCATGGTTATACTCTAACCAGTTCATACCTAAGATCACATCCACTCCGCTTAACGGCAACCAAATTAAATCAACAACAAAGTCTCTGTCGAAAATCGACAAGGGACACCCAGAACACGCAAGAGAAGTAGTCACCGACCCATTAGCTGGAGTGTCGACAACCATTTCTCCATTCGTAGAAGACAACGCAAGATCCAATCTTTCAACACAATCAGCAGCGATAAAACAAAGAGTAGCACCGGTATCAACAATATAAGTTAGAGGAACACCATTAATGAAGCATGTACCTCTAATAAGTCCGCCCTCCTTAGAAGTCTCTGTCCCTGCCAAAGCGAACACTTTTCCACCAACTCGTTCCTTCTTCGGTTCCTGACACTGACTACTGATGTGTCATCCTTCGCCATAGTTGAAACAAACCACCTCCTTATGCTCACACCCGGACACCTCATGCCCGATCTTACCGCAACGGAAACACCTCATCGTCTCAGCTTTGCACGCATTACTCTTATGACCAGCTTTGCCACATTTGAAGCACACAATACCAGCAGGAGCATCTCCCCCACTAGTTCTCCTACCATCAGAGGCTTTCGGTTCACCTCTACCAGCAGGAGCATCATACGACTTACCACGACTCTGAGACTTGCTCCTCTTCTCGTTAACAATCTTATAATGAGCATTGCTATCCTCCTCGTAGATCCTGTAGCCGTCAATCAAATCAGAAAAGACACGGATCTTCTGATATCCAATGGCCTTCTTGATCTCTGGTCGCAACCCGTTCTCAAACTTGATGCACTTCGAAAATTCAGCAGTTGCTTCACTGTAGTGCGGATAAAACTTAGCCAACTCCACAAACTTAGCAGCATACTCAGTGACCGACAGTTTTCCTTGCTTCAGCTCAAGGATCTCAATTTCCTTCTTACCCCGAACATCTTCCGGATAATACTTCCTCGTAAATTCCCTACGGAACACAACCCAAGTGACCTCTTCACTTGCAGCTACCAACCTTTGACTAGTCTCTAACCACCAGTCATCAGCTTCTTCTGCCAACATATGAGTACCATAACGAACCTTCTGCGCTGGAGTGCAGTCCATCACACGGAAGATCCTCTCCATCTCCTTAAGCCAAGCCAACGCTCCATCAGGATTATACTTGCCTTTGAAAGTAGGCGCATTCTCCCTTTGAAAGGTCGCCAAACTACGAGACCCATCATTCTCACCAGCATTCTACTAACCCTCCACGGCCTGAGCCATAGCAGCCAATGCAGCAGCAACAGCAGCATCGTTCCTTCCAGCCATCTCAACTAATCACTTCAACATAAACAACAGTTAGAAGTAATTGACAATACTTGATCATCAATGACACAATAACTTGACAACTTGGCCAGACAGACCGAAGCTGCTCTGATACCACTAATGTAACACCCCATTTCTACCCGGCAAAATAATGCAAAAATATCAGATTTCATAAAAATCTTTTTCAACAAACAATGGAGTGCCACATTTACTTCGTGAAAACAACGACGAGTTAATTCGCTTTTGAAAACAGTTATATAACACGTTTGGATGAACCGATAAAACAACCATTTTAAATCTCAGAAATAATTCATCTTTAAAACTACGCAGCGGATTCACAACAAGTCAAATTAAATAATCGTTGCGTTTTAACAACTCAAGACAGCTCAGAAAACATCAAAATAGCAACATAACAGCTTAAAGCTCCAACAACGAAATAACAAGGCAAACAGTATCAAAACGCGTGTTCATCCCCCCCGAGTGTTACATATCAAGCGACGACACCGACTCGATCAATCGAAGGTGAACTGCCTTCATTCGGGATTACCTGCACGTTACCAACATTGGGGTAACATTCAAACAGAAGGGGTGAGATATCGAACTATATATTGAATCATATGAAATACAATATACATAAGGTCAGGACATCAGATCATCATTTCACAACAGTCAATATCATCATATCACAACGGTCAATATCATCATATCACAATGGTCAATATCATTACGTCACGACAATGAAAATCATTTCAATCGCATAAATATGCAACATGAATGCAGAATGTGACTCGACTCAGGGCCACCGCCCTATAATGCATGTGGTACCATAATTCAAGCCCGTAAATAGGGGCATCAACATCGGAACATCGTCGTCGTGGTTTTGCCAATCCAGGCCATCGTGGTTTGAGCATAGCTCCATCGTAAAAATATGCTATGCATGCGACGCTATGTAAATGCACAAACAAATAACAACGGTTACATAGCAACGTAACAACATCGGAAGGCAACATTGGCCGTAGGCCTACAACACATCACCTGCCAATGAATAGAGGCAAATTCGTCTTCGTACAACCTTCGTCGTCAACAATTTACAACTTAGCAATTTTCAACATTTTGGCAACATCGCAATATTTTAGCAACTTTCAACATTTTGGCAACATCGCAATATTCTAGCAACTTTCAACAATAGCAAACAACGGCAACAGCAACAGCAACACTGCGACCACAGCAACAATAGCGACAACGGCAGCAGCAACAATGGCAACAACGGCAACAGCAACAGCAACACTACAACAACAGCAACAATGGCAACAACGGCAGCAGCAACAATGGCAACAACGGAAACAGCAACACAGCAACAGCAGCACAGCAACAGCAACACAGTAACAACAGCAACAACAGCCCATTAACAGCAACACAACAATAGCAACACAGCAACAGCAGCAGCAACAGAGCACAGCAACAGCATTAGCAACACAGCACAGCAACACAACAAGACAGCACAGCAACACAGCACAGCAACACAGCACAACAACACAGCACAACAGCAGCAACACAGCACAGCAACAGCAGCAACAACACAGCACAGCAACACAGCACAGCAACAGCAGCAGCAACACAGGACAGCAACACAGCACAGCAACAACAGCAGCAACACAGCACAGCAACAGCAGCAGCAACACTAGGGTGTGGCGCCTAGGGACAGGGCGCCGACACCAGCAACGCAGAAACAGGGTGTGGCGCCTAGGGACAGGGCGCCAACACCAGCAAGCAACAAATCACCAAGCACAGGGCGCATAGGGCGCCAATTTCAGCAACAACAACAGGGACCGGGCGCCTAGGGCGCCGGTTTCAGCAACATGGAACAACACTGGGCGCCTAGGGCGCCTTTCTCACCAACACAGAAATAACACTGGGCGCCTTGGGCGCCATTCTCAACAACATCAAAAACAGCATTGGGCGCCTAGGGCGCCACTTCCAGCAACAACCAAAAACAGAAAAACAGTGACATGCAGGAACATGTACAAGGCGCCAGGGGTGCCAGATTCAGCAACAACGAAACGCAGAGACAGTGACTGGGCGCCTAGGGCGCCACTTTCAGTATATCAATTCGAATTCTCATTATCATGGCAAAATACAAGAATAATTCTAGGGCATAGGAATATCAATCACACAAACATAATTATTCAACGGGCATCCAATACATATGTGATCATACATATGACAATCATCAAACCCTAACCCCACATAAAGTAATTCATATATCCCATTATAATGCTTGAATCCCACCCTTACCTTAGGCTTAGAAGATCACGAACCCTAGCCTTCTCTCTCCTCTTGGCGCCGCTCCCTCCTTCTTCTCTCCTCTTGGCCGTCGCTCTCTCCCTCTTCTCTTCTCTCTATTTCTATTTTTTTGTTCTTTCTAAACGATCCAAACCCTAAAATACCTCTTATTTATACTTATTTAATTTTATGGGCTTTTCTATAGCCTATGCGAATTACATCATGGGCCTCGCTTAACACTTCTCATATTACTACTCCCAACCTTAACAATAGGCCCACCTATACTAGCATTATTATTATTCTATTATTTTTCCACCAATTAAGTTCCCAAACAATTCAATTAAATAATTAATTAAATTTTGGGGCGTTACAAAAGGAAACTGGGTAGAAGAGCTACCTTATGTCCTCTGGGGATACAAGACTACCCAACAAAGCTCCACAGGAGAGACGTCGTTCCGACTTTCTTACGGGAGCGAGGCAGTGATACCCGTCGAGATTGGCGAACTCAGCTGGAGAACGGCAAACCCCAAAACTCAAAACAAAAATAACCAAGCCTTAAGAGAAGAGCTCGACCTCGTTGACGAGGTTCGGAGTCAAGCCTCGCTCCGAGAATCAATCGTCAAACAAGGAGTGACGACCAGATACAATGCAAAAGTCGTCCCCATAAATTTTGAGCTGGGCGATCTGGTTCTTCGAATGGCTGACATTGGTCTTAAAAATGCTTTCCAAGGAAAGCTCGCACCAAACTGGGAAGGACCTTACTGTGTTGTTTCTAAAATCGGTAAATGCGCTTTTGAATTGGAGACCCTCCAAGGAAAAAAGATTCAAAGGACTTGGAATGCAACGAAGCTGAAGAGTTATTTCATTTAAAGTCGGAAATTGTATCCATCTCCGCTCCTATCATTGTAAATTGAGTTCCTCATTTAAATGATATATAAATTGAGTTTCAGTAAACTTGCAAATCAAAATTACAACTACGGAAGAGACTCGTACCTTGAGCCCCTCAAGTACGATCTGGGGATCCCCCAAGCGATCAAACATGGTCGCAAACCCTTTGTTACCAGTTAAATCCAAGCCGAGTCTTGGTAAACTATTTCAAAGGGTCCAGGTCTTCTAGGGTCAAGATATCCTCAGAACGACCATTGGCCACAGCTGCCAATACCCCTATAGGACGAGTTAAATCTGGGCCGAGTCCTGGTAAACTGCTCTATAGGCCAACGTTTATGACCACCTCAAGTCCCTCAGGTGCGAAACAAAAATTCAAAAAAAAACGATGTACATGACTTGCAGAATTAAAAAAGCATTTGTAAGACTCATGATCAGATCCAAAATGAAGATCGATTAAAAATATTATCGATTACAAGCACAGGGCCGAACCCTCAAAATCCCAAAATTACATTACGAAGTTCTAAATCTATACAAACTCAATCGGAAAAGCATACACTTAGAACTTCTACAAAAGTACTGGAAGTTATTAAACACCAGAGGTCGGGAAAACGACGGTCTTCTGCTCCGTCACTGGATCGACCTTGACAATACTCGTTCCATCAACCTCATGATCGACATTAACGATTAACGGGTTTAAAGGAAGGGAAGGATGAACCAACAGAACCTGCAGAAGGGCACATTGAAAACCTTCTTTGTACACGTCGAGCGCCGCTTCGGCAGCCTCCTTGGCATCCCTCTTACTTTGATTGAGAGCAGCCTGAAGATAAGCGATACGAGCATCAGGATCAGTACTAGCTTCCGCCCTCATTTCCAAGGCTTTTTTCAAACTGTCTTCCAGTTCGACAATTCGTTCCTCCGAGACCCTCAATTTTCTCTTAGCCTCAGCCTCAGACTCCTCTAAAACCTTGACCTGATCTTCGAGCTGCCTCACACGGGCTTCAGCATTCTCGGCTCGGGTTAAAGCGGTCACCTTTAACGATGTCAGGGTCGCTTCATTCTCCTTCAATGTTCGGAGCTCGGACTTGACTCGACCAAGCTCATTGGTCTTCGTCGACAATTCCTCCAACGCCTTAAAACGTTTGGACTTCTCAGCCTCCAGCATCTCTACAGATGTGCCAAGAAAAACGGTCAATACGAAGAGGAATATCATAAACAAATCAACAAAACCAGCAAAATTAAGAAAGAAACTCACCTTCAGCCCGCCTCTCATACTTCACTTTTGCGATCTTGTGAACATCGGCGAAGTTTAGGAAGATTTGGACCGATGCTAAGATAGGATCCTCCCTCCACTGCTCAAAATTTTGCTCCAAAAACTTCTCATCCAGGGGCATAGCCTTACATTTGCGCTTAGACTTTTTTCCAGTCTTTACTTTCTTAGTCGATCCCGACTCATCATCGGCTTCACGTCCCCTTTTTACGGAGGTCCTAGCATCGACCCTCTTCCCCCTTTTTGCCTCAGCTCATGCCAGATCTTTTTGAGTAACCATGTTAACCGGTTCAACATTGATGGCGACCTCTTCAGCCTCAACAACGGGTCCAGTTTGGGGAAATATTTGCAAAGGTACCCCTTCTGGCTCGACACCAGCAGGTACCCCTATTGGCTCGACACCAGCAGATTGCATCGCCAGTTTCTTCAAAAACGCAAGCTTCTTAGGTGCCATCGTATCTGAAAAAACAACGAAAATACGAGTTATATAACTCAAAGAAAAATCAAAACACGCAAAAATCCACTACTGAAAAACAATCCACTACTGAAAAATCCACTTCTGGATTGTTCTAGTGTATGAGGAAGGAAATGAAATACTGGAGGGTAAAATTGTGGTACTATCTGGTTAATGGACTTGTCCTGATATTCTAGTTCTATAAGAAATAATATATTTTTATATTCTTTTTCAATGAACGGACAAGATAGATCTGGGGGTGGTGTATAATAGGTTAATGGTTTTACTGGATTATTTAAGGAAGAAGGAGTTCTTAATGCAAAGTTGGTAGAAGAAGAAATTAACTGAGAGTGGAAAGGAGGTCTTAATGCTTTGGGCTGTGGTGATGATGGTGTTTTTGGGTAAAAAGCAGGTAAGGCTAGAGGAGTTAATAGAGTGAAGCGATTCTGTGATAATGAAGATGATCCTTGAACTATTTGTTTGGACGTAATACTTTTCTTTGAGTCCTCGAGAGGAGCACCGTATTTGTCTTTGCCGCGGCTCATGTTTTTCCATGTAAAAATTCTCTTGTAAGGAAATCAGGTAAAGAATTTTTATCTCCTTTAATATGTCCGATATCAAAATCAAAACATGAAAGTAATGATTGCCATATAGCAAAAATATGTTTGGAAATCAAGTTTTTAACATCTTTTTGCAAAACTTCTTTTGCAGCTTTACAATCAGTTCTTAATAATTTTTTTTTTAGAAAATAGATCATCTTGAAATTTAGTAATACATAAAACAATAGCTAAAATTTCTTTTTTAATAGTACTATATTTCAACTGTGCTGGGTTCCAACTTCCTGAATAATATCTCACCATTTGTTCTTTCTGGGAATTGGGTAATTGTTGTTTTAATATTCCACCAAATCCTAAATTTGAGGCATCAGTTACACAATAAGAAATGCTTGGGGATCTGGGATTCCTAAGCAAGGTAATTTCTTAACTATTTTCTTTACAGTTCTAGCACTATCAATCATGGTTTTATCCCACTTGGGAGGATTCTTCTTTAATCTCTTGAACAAGGGTATACAAATAATTCTAAGGTTAGGAATAAAATCTGCAACATAATTAACACATCCTAAAAATCTTTGTAACTGAGGTTTTTCTTTTAATTCGCCAGGAAATTTTTCACTAAATTCTATGGCTCTCCTAATAGGAGTAATCATTCCTTGATAAATATTGAAACCTAAAAACCTAACATTGACTTGAAATAATTTCATTTTTTTAGATGACAGGACTAAACCATTTTCTTTAATAATATTAAAGAACTTATCTAAATGCTGATTGAGAGATTTAGAGAATACTAAAACATCATCCAAATAGACTATTGAAAATTGCTGATAATCATTAAAAATATCATTCATTATATGCTGAAATTTACTAGGAGCATTTTTCAATCCTAAAAGCATAACATTCCATTCATAATGTCCAAAGGGGACAACAAAAGCAGTTTTGTAATTATCCTTTTCTTCCACTTGTATTTGATAATAACCAGATTTTAAATCGAACTTGGAATATACTGAGGCGCTATGTAATCTACCAATTAGATCTTTTTTATTGGGTATTGGATATCTAATCCATTGTAAAACTTTATTTAGAGGGTTATAATTAATGACTAATCTTGGAGCTCCTCTTTCTAATTCTCCAGAATTCATGCCATAAAATCCTGTGCAACTCCAAGGAGATTTACTGGGTCTAATTAATCTTTTTTCTAAATATTCTTGAATTTCCTTTTTACACCATTTTAGATATTGCTGATTCATTTGTATTGGTCTAGCCTTAGTGGGTATCGTTCTTTCATCAAACCCGGGCTCATAAGGCAAAGAAACTATGTGCTTTTTTCGTTTCCAAAAAGCATTGGTATGATCAGCACATACTTCTTTTTCAAACTTTTGTTGTAATGCACTGGTTTTGTCTTGTATGGTTTTGGTTTGTAATTGTTCCTCTATTCTCTTATAATGAATTTTTTTATTTAACATACCTATTTGTTTTCTTTTTTGAGAAATTAAATTAATAGTAGAGGTAGAGATTTCTTGTAAAACATTTAAATCCTTAACTCTAGTAGGTTCGAAAAATTCAAAATTAACTTCCCTTCTCAGGGCTTCTGAAGTTATAGCCGTATGAGAAACTTTAAATAGGTACAATAAAGTTAAGAATGGGGTGCCTAAAATAAGTTCGTCATGAAGATTTTTAACTAATAAGAATGGGGTATGATAACATACTCCTGATTTACAGATCTTAGCATCTGTTAATTTATAAGAAACATTTAATCTATGTCCTCCTGCACCACTTAATCCTTCTAAGGTTTTTTCATAATATTTAGTTGGGATTAATCCTTCTTGGATGCAGTTCATATCTGCACCAGAGTCTATTAGTGCCATAAATTCAAACCTTTGTTCCTTAATAACTAAAGCAATAGGACTGTGCCATTTATGTGTGATCATTTTATTTAATAATGATATATATGCCGTGTTACTAATATTGTTACTACTTTCAATCTTTTCATCATGTTGATTTGCTAATATATTTATCCTTTTAATTCTACATGCTTAACTTCTAACTCTAAGTCTTTTTGTTTTAGGGATTGTATTTCTTGCTTAATGAGTGTTATCATTTTGCAAGTCTTTAACAGATACTGTAGGAGTAATTACTGGTTTAAATCTATTCATGATTTCTTTAAATTCTACTTGGTGAACGAAGTCCTTTTCACTCTGTTTTTTTCTATAATTCCTTTAACTTGTAACATAAATTCTTCTTTCTGAGAAGATTCAGGCATCTTTTGTAATATTTTTATGAGAGTGTCTGCCTGACTAGAGGTAATAACATTAATTCTCTTAATACAGCTTTCACAAGTGCATAATTCAGGGCCTAAGCAACATTCCTCTTCAGAGCTATCCTCTGAATCAGAACTATCTAAAACCTGAATAACATATTCTTCTTCATAAGAAGATTTTTCTGAAGAACCAAAGGAATCATTTATTAACATAACATCTTTCAGAATATTAATAATACTTTCTTTTAATTCTTCTTGAATTTCTAACTTATTGAAGGCTTACCAACAGTAACTGTCACGGCTGACCATAATTCTTCTCAAATGGCTTATAGGGCCCTTGTCTCTTCTTATAATTTTTCTTAGTTCGCTTACTCGGGGCTTTAATGGATTCTAGTCTAAATTGTTCACAGAAAGAACCTAGTTCTTTCTTACTTTGCACTACTTCTGACCTCATCTTATTTTGGATCTAAAAGTCTGTACAAATACTAATTCCTGTTTCTGTAACTTGACTAGATATTTGACCAAACGTTAAAGACGAATAAGGAATTTCTCCATTGCATTTACTCTTAATAGACATCTTAACCTTTTCTCCTAATAATCTTGGTAATCCTGCTATAAATATTTCTTTCCAATAATCAGCTCCACCATCTGGCCTAGTACATAATTTAGATAAAAACATATCTTTATACCATCTATAATCAGACATAGTAGGATAGTAAAGATTTGCTACTTGGTCTGCAACTCGTTCTTGTAACTGCGATGGATTGCCTACAAAATATTTTAGGAGCTAAACAGCATGACCCTACTCTGGACAATAGTTTTGGTATCAAAGCCTTGCAAAAGGTTTCTGATTAACTGAACTATTATTTACTATTTCAAAACAATATTTTCAATATCTTTATCTTCTAGCGTTGGTCAGCTGTGACAGTTACTGTTGGTAACCCTTTAAAAACCCAGGAGAGGTAGTGGTGTTCCCAGAAACCATTTGAGTCCGGTGGTCCCGATAGAAGAGAGGAGAGTGCGAAAAATAAGGTTTAGAGAATAGTAGATATGGCCCAGTTTCTCAGGACCTTGAGTGAGCTAGGATCCAGAAGGAAAGAGAAAGCGATAGTATCCACTAGTTTATCACCCGAACAATTAATTGAAAGAAGTGATCAAGATAATTATCAAAACAGAGAATTAGAAATAGCTGAAATAGAAAATAGATTACAGAGTTGGAAAATGCCTGACATTAGATATAAAGAAATTTATAAAACCAGTACTTTTGATAGATTTAGAGCTCAGGATATTGATCATACTATAGAATCATCTAGATCTATAATTAATCACCAATAGACTATTAATCTGTTAAATGAGGAATTAATTGATGATCATGTTAATCAAGGTTTTCAATTCATTCATTTAGGATTAATTCAAGTGGTCCAGTACTATTGCTATTATTGCTATTCTAGGATCAAATTTAAATGATGGTCCGGTTTATTTTAACTGTTATCCTAATTATTCAATGAATTTAGCAAATAATTTCACTAAACAGTTATTTCCTTGTGTCAAACTCTTAGGTCCTAGCCGTTGGTTCGGCCAGAGGTTTGAACAAGTGTTTTGATTCCTCTGTTCTTCAAGCGATTGCGCCAAGGAGGGAACTCTGCTTCTTGACTGTGGGTATCCTGACTCCTCTAGAAAGGGCCAGGTTGAGTGAGGGGCACTGCGAGGTTTGGATTATACTACTGGCTAATGCATAAAAATAAAGATAAAAATGCGATAAAGAAGATAGATAAAAATAAACGTAGAGTCTTGGTTTGAATGATGTGTGTCTATCCTGTACAATTGCTCTCCTATTTATATACATAGGCCCTCATCGGCCACTAACACAACCAACATTTGCCTACCGTTGGATCAATCTAAGATCAACGACTATCACCGTTCCTAAGACCTAATGAGGCGGAGTAACTGTTGTGGATTTTACAAACAGATGAGCAAGTATACGCAGTCGCAACAAGTAATACAGTAGAAATACAGGTCGAACCCACAGGGATTGTATTTAATTTACAGTTGTCATAACTTAGCAAATCAGTGTGTAAAATAAAAACACTATTTGAGGGTAGTAAAATAAAGGTTTGGTTTGCAAGGAAATAAAAAGGGAAACTATATGATGATCAAGACTAGTTGGATTGCTTTCACTAAGTAACTTCTCTTCTGTGTTAGTGCTATAACATTAGATGCTATAGCATCGAGTGCTGTAGCATATGTTGCGTTCCTTTCGGTCACTTTCTCCAAGGTTTCGTGACAAGATCCTATGTCTAGGCTTCAAGTAAGTTCACCTCTGTATTTTAAAGACCCCACAGTATTCACTCTATGAACTAAGCCCTCCTATGTCTAGTTTTGGGCAAGGATTGTTCTAAGTGCCCTTAAAACAATCACTCACTCACATCAATCTTTGAGATCGAATCATGAACCATTTCTGAACCCATGAATGCACTTGTTCTAGTTAGCTAGTCCCAAAACAAGTTTGAAAGCATTAAAACACAAAGATTGAAATGCATACATCATAATATTATATTACTAACACATAATATTATGTTTAGCTCATGTTTAACAATATCAACAACATACAAATAATGGAGTTCATGTCACCAAAACAGAAAGTAGAAGAAGAATGAGCAAAAGATACACTCCTCCAACTCCTACGCATGAATTGGTGTGCTGACAGTGCTATAGCATGAACCGAACACGATCTTCTAGTGGATTTCTATGGTGGATCTTCAATGGAACTAAGAGGACAGCTTATCACTGTATTTTTCCTCTAGAACCAGAGAAGTTTTAGTGCTGGAACTCCATTCGCAAGTCCAGAAGTGAAGCTTTCCTTTATAGAGTGGTTTTCCCTCCTATTTTGCAAGTGGGTCATGTTGTCCTATCCATGTTTGCCAAGTAGTCATGTGCAAGTGGTAAGAGGGTGGCTGGATTAGCATAGGATGTGCCAATAGGGAGGCACTGACTGGACAGATTCAGGATTTGCTGCAGATCTGTTTTCTGCTTTTGTCTCCAAGTGGACCCCATCTCTACTGCGCGCAGGGTGTTATAGCACCTGTTGCTATAGCACTTAATAGAAACATTAGAAATTTCACAAGGGCACCAATTGTGCCAAATTAATTCCATTTCAGTTCTTGACTCCATTTTCCTTGATTTAACACAAATATTCACATAACTCCTAGTCTAAGCATGCAAACTTACAATGATTTAAGAGTAGAAATGCGTAGATAACTCTTCTAATGGAGAGTTATCACACCCCCAAACTTAAACCATTACTTGTCCCCAAGCAATGACAAAAGAATAAGTAAAAACCAAACAAACATTGATGCCAATACACTTTTTATACAAAACAAAACATCAGAACAAAGTCAGTTCTTCCCCAAGTTACAAACCTTCAAAACATGCTCTTGATTGGGCTAAATTTTCAGATTCACTCATAATAACCATTGTTTTTTTTTTCAACATCTAGAGTTATTACTGCCCAAAATGAGTGTGTGATCTCTAAGCATAGTCTAATTCCTACTCAGGTTCAGAAGTTCACTTAGCCTAGGAGAGAGCGGCCTTCTTTTGAGTGTGTCAAGAAGAGTTTAAAAGAGAGAGTAGACTAACAATTCCACATAAGACTTGAGGGACTTTAAAGCACAACAAAGGGCTTGATTTAGGCATTTCAGACAGTGACCAGTGTACTAAACTAAGAGAAATGAATGGTATTAATGCTATAGCATGAGGTGCTATAGCATTTGATGTTATGAGTACAGATTTCTGCTTATGTTTGATGAATTTTGTGCTATAGCATCCCTTGCTGGACTCCAGTATTATGCTCTCTCTTCTCTTTTTTTTTGGAGCTTTTAGGCACAGTCACAGCATTTTTGGTGAGGAGATGCTATAGCATTACATTGCTATACATTTGATGTTACACTTTCTGGTACAACTAAATTACACTGGCCTTCCTAAGTCTTCATACCTAGCTTTAATATAACCGATGCACCCCCAAACTTAGCTTCTAATGCCACTCTCAATTTTTATTGAAAACTTGACACATTCTTGGTCAACCAAGACTAACTTTAGCATCAGATCATTCCTAGCTGACTAAGTTTTTTCCTAAGCTTAGAGTTTGTGTGGGAGCAGCAATAAAACTGGTTCTCATTCAAACAAGGCTACACATAGTCACTCAATCATCATTAAAGTTTTCACCCATTCAAGATGCATATTTTTTAATTATTTTGTGAACACTAAGGGGATTACTGACTTGACACAAAACAAACATACAAACATTCAACAGAAATTTAAAATAACTAAAGTTCCTCCCCCAAACTTAAGACCTGGAAGTGTCTTCACTGCCTTCATGATGAACAAGGGGAATGATTCAGAAACAGAATTAAAACTAACACAACTGTTGCGTGCAGAACATGTGCTATAGCACCCAACAGGTTTATTGAAAGCAATAAAATTAAAAGAGTTAAAGGAAAAGGGATCATTTTTTTTGCTAACCCAGATTTGTGCCTGCTGCTGATCCTGCTAGGCTTCTGGGATGGTTTCTTGTCTGTTTTCTGTTTCTTCTTCTTGGGTTCTTAGGGGGGCTTCTTCCTCAGCAGTTGATGCTGTAGCACTGGATGCTACAACAACAACTTTCTCCATTTCTGCTTGCATCATCTCAGTGTCATCTTTTTCTTGGATCTCAGTCAATGTAGCTCCTGGTTTTTTTTTTGCATAGACGATTCCTTTGAGCTTTCAGTAGATGCTATAGCAGCAGATGCTATAGCATCAGGTGCTATTGAGGCTTTCTCAGCAACTGCTTCATTCCTTGTCCTGCAAAAGAGGTGGTTTCACTTGGTGGTTGGTCATTGGTGGCTTTAGGAGATGCTATAGCCTCAGATGCTATAGTCTCCTGGGTGGTTTCAGGCCTAGGTGTGTTTTCAGTGGTGGTTGGGATTTGGGTTTCTGTGTGTGGTGGTGGAATAGGTTCATTTACTGGCCGTGGGATTGGTGTAGGTTCTTTGGGTGGTGGAGTGAGTATTTTGGGTGGTGATGGTGGTGGAATTTTGGTGTGGATGGGAGGTGTTGGTTTTAAGGGTGAAGTGAGGTATGGGTGGTTGGGAAAGTGCGTAGTGACCGTTACTGTTCAGTTATGGTATGAGAGAGAATAATTGCATGCTGATGAGACGTGCGCAGAGCAGTTGATATTATACTGCACATGCCATCACTTTGACTTATACTTTTTCTGATGAGATCACACAGATGCAACGAATGATGCTATAACATCTCATGCTACCACACCAAGTGCTATAACCACTTCAGCAGCTCAACTCAAAATTTCCTGCACAAACAAAAAGACTTAAAAATAACAAAAGGGTTAGTTACAAAAATTGTGGGTTGCCTCCCAGAAGTGCTTGGTTTAAGAGTCCTCAGCCCGACTAAGTCTAGCGGTAGGTATCTCCCTTGGTGCATCAAATTTTGAAAAACATCTTGCATTGAATCTTTGGCCAATGGGGGCTCTGGTGGAGTAGGAGGGACCCAATCATCTGTTTTGGCCACAACAGAATCAAGTTCCTTCACAGCAGAATCAGGGACCCTTGACCTCTTTTTGGCAACCATTTTTGTTCTTACAGCTTTATTTGATGCTGCAGCACTGCCTCCTGATACTGATGTTATAGCACCACCTGTGACGTCATTCACTCTCTGCACTTCAGTTTTTCTTGGTGGTTGCTCTGTGGCAGGTTGAGTTTTCGGTGGATTTTTCTTTTGTGAGGCTGAGATGATATTTGTTTTGGTGGGGGAAGTTTCTTAGAAGATGGGGACTTGTGTGGAGCGAGTTGTTTTGGAAATGGGGAAGATTTTGGGATAAGGTTTGATGGTTTGGCTTGAGGTGGAGGTGGATGAAGGTCTGAAATTGTGAGAAGTGGGCTTCTGTGATGGAGAAGGTGTTTTAGGTGGTGAAAGTGTGGTGGAAAGGTTTTGGGTGGGTGGTGTGGGTGGATGAAAAATCGAGGATCATTCCTTACTTCTCTCTTCTTCTTGCTCACTACACTCTCCTTCATTTTTCTCATCATCACCTTTTTTGACTATTTGGACTACATGTTCAACACCTCAGCCCTGAGTGTTGTAGCACATGGTGCTACAGCATCAAAATTCTTGCATAATTGACAGCACATACATACCACAAGACCTCTTATTCATACCTGCAAAATTAAAAACAAAAACACACAGAAAACACAATTAGTCCTAAAAATCTGGGTTGCCTCCCAGTAGCGCTTAATTTATAGTCTTTAGCTAGACTTGATATTCAAAACCCAAGTTAGGGTGGATAATAGGACAAGAAGAAAATATCATCCTTCCGCTTTCTCCTTTTTGTTAGAAATCCCATGTATTTGGCATAGGAAAGCAAGTAGTGTTCCCATGTCCCAACCAATAAGCATTTGGGATAGGAGTTCCCCCTCTCTTGAAAAAATTGATGCTCATTTTGCGGAGGGCTCTTTTCTTCAATTACCAAGAGTTGAGTCTCAATTGTCACATACCTCAACCTTGGCTTTTCTTTCTTGTCACCACTATTTTTGACATTTTCTTGTTCTAAAACTACACAATTTTTTTGATTTTCTTCCACTATTTCCAAATGACCACATTCAAGTTCACACTCTACACTCTCTTTTTCTTCCTCTTGCTCAACCACCTCTTCAACACAACTCTCTTCTTTTATATGCTCCATAATTGTCATAAGGTGAGCCTCTATATTCTTACATGACACTTAAAAGTTGTCACTATCCACTTTTATATCCTCAAGGGATTGAGCTACAAATTCTTGGAAGTTGGAGATGGTCTCTTGGAATCCTTCGGTTTGAGCTTGACAACTTGGTTCTTGCTCACACACAAAGTTTCCCATGCCACAATCCATATTTGGGGTTATCATGGGCATGAATTTTGTCTCATAACAGCCCCTTTCAAAGTTGTCATGCTCCACCTTCATAAATTCAATGGATTGAGCTAAGAGTTCTTTTAAGCTAGAGTTGTCCTCATGTAATCTTTCGGTTTGAGCTTGAGAAGATGAATTTGTCTCATAACAGCCCTTTTCATGTTCATTCCCATGGGAATCATAATTGAAACATTGTTGTTGAGCATTCAAGTCTTGCATATAGTAAAAACTCCAATGGTCTATGGCATAAACTGGGATTTATTTATTTATTTTTCAACAAACACTAAACACAAATAGTGACACTAAAAACAACAAAGAGAACATATTACAAACACAAAGTACAATACAAATTAGAGAAAAAAAACAAAAATTGTTGAAACACAGAACACACTAAACAGCAGAATCTAAACTAACTAAACTTACCAACTAAACAATAGAAATTAACTATCACAGGATCAAGTTGAAATTCTGGTGAATTGAGCCTGTGCATATGCTATAGCATCCTGTGTTGTAGCATCATAAACAAACACCAGAGTAAAAGACACACTAATATGCCAAGAATTTCAACAGTAAAATTAATTTCAATCCCCGGCAACGGCGCCAAAAACTTGTTGTGGATTTTACAAACAGATGCGCAAGTATACGCAGTCGCAACAAGTAATACAGTAGAAATACAGGTCGAACCCACAGGGATTGTGTTTAATTTATAGTTGTCATAACTTAGCAAATCAGTGTGTAAAATAAAAACACTATTTGAGGGTAGTAAAATAAAGGTTTGGTTTGCAAGGAAATAAAAAGGGAAACTATATGATGAAGACTAGTTGGATTGCTCTCACTAAGTAACTTCTCTTCTGTGTTAGTGCTATAACATTAGATTCTATAGCATCGAGTGCTGTAGCATATGTTGTGTGCCTTTCGGTCACTTTCTCCAAGGTTTCGGGACAAGATCCTATGTCTAGGCTTCAAGTAAGTTCACCTCTGTATTTTAAAGAGCCCACAGTATTCACTCTATGAACTAAGCCCTCCTATGTCTAGGTTTGGGCAAGGATTGTTCTAAGTGCCCTTAAAACAATCACTCAATCACATCAATCTTTGAGATGGAATCATGAACCATTCCTGAACCCATGAATGCACTTGTTCTAGTTAGATAATCCCAAAACAAGTTTGAAAGTATTAAAACACAAATATTGAAATGCATACATCATAATATTATATTACTAACACATAAAGAGTTATTACAAAGCTTAAGCAATCCAACTACAAGATGTTTAACTCATGTTTAGTGTAACACCCCAGTATTTTTATCGAGTAAAAATACCCAAGTGCACATTAGTAACACATCAGAGATATATTTCCTGCTTAGACACTGAATATCACTATAAATTTTTCGCTGAATAAAACCCAAACAGTCTTATTTACAACAAGACAATATGGTTCTCAGACCATATACCATCAGCATCTATAGCATTCAGTATCATACAAGAAAGCGGAAGAAAGATATACACTAAATACATAATGTTTTAGTATACAGACAGCAAAAGGGAAATAAGTTTAAACATCAAGCTAGGCTATCAGCAACCAGTCCGAGCCCAACCTACTCGTGCCTCTTGGATTTCCGCTGCCCCAGTGTCTCTGTAAAACAACAACATTTAAACAGTGAGATACAATCTCAGTGAGTTCTACCGAGACCCCTACTAACCCTCTCGGCTCAATTTAAAAACATTTTTAACTTAACACGGCACCGACTGCATTACTGCTACAAACCCGGTGAACCGCATTATTTAACTTTAACAGATCGCCGACTGCGTTACCGCTACATACCCGGTGAACCTGTCAATCGTATAGCAAATAAGGTACGACACCGACTGCAATCCACTGCTATAATCCCGGTGTATCGTACAACAAACAAAGTGCGGCACCGACTGCAATCCACTGCTATAATCCCGGTGTATCGCACAACAAGTTTTAACATAACACCGACTGCAATCCACTGCTATAATCCCGGTGAACCCCCTACCAATAGTACATTCTCCCATTGGCATGGAGCCTAGGGAAGGGGATCATGACTGCCCCGCCTAGTATGTTACACATGGGTCGTCACCCAACTCGATATACTATATACGTATATCTACAATAATATGGACCCAAAGTCCGTTCACATCAAAGCACAAAGATGAACATTCGGTTACAAGAAAACATTGTTTCGCGTGTTCACTCACGTACTCTATTTTACCTCTTTCCGACACAATTTACAACATCAAAAACAGTTTATTTAGCCTTAAAAATAGAATATTCAATTAGCCCTTTGAATAAGCTTTCAAACGCATCTTAGAACACCTCAATCGGGTTCCCGGATCAAAAGATATCGCGAAAACAAAAACAGTGTTTAGTTGCTGAAAATTCTGTAAACCGTCGCGACGCGAACTGCTACCGTCGCGACGCGAAAAACGACAGAAACTTTTTGCGTGACAAAACTGGACCAGGTCGCGACGCGAAGGGGACGGTTCGCGACGCGACCCTCTGCAGAAAAGTGCAGGTTTTCCGTTTTCTTGTGAAATTCGCTATTCTGCTCAATTCCGATTCTTGTTCCGACTGAAAACAGATTTAACGACCAGCAAAACAAACCCAACCAATACCACACAATCAATCAATTCAATCAAAAACTCAATCGAAACGAATTTTTATCAAAAACGACATATTTTTCCAAATAGCGGTTTTCAACCCAAAATCTCTCAAACTCAATTACCAAACAATATTCCAGTCCAGCGAAAGCGATAAAACAGTTAATTAATTAATTCGAAACATAAAATCCTAAACGTGAGTAGAACTCACCCTTGACGCGTGATCCACGATCGAGCCGAAATCACCGAGTAACCACACGAACATTCCCCGCAAAACTTTCCGCTCAACCGAGACGCCTTTTTGACCGAAATACCGAATTCTTCGAAATTCCCCATTCGAACCCTAATCACCAACCAACTTCCAATTCGCGAAATTGAACTTCGTCTCGCACTCGATACGCTTCGGGTTCGCTCCTAATCGCCCTTGAATCAACAAATACTATTCATCATCTTCAACCTTTGATTCACTATTCACAAAAACCCCAAATTTGATTTCTCAAATCTCACTCAACTAAACCTTGATTATTTCACTCCAAACTAGTACCCAAGCCTCCATTTGAACTCCCTTAGCCTTCAAACCGCTTTATTGAAGAAGATAGCTCTCAAAAACGCCACCTTGAGCTTCAAACCGAAAATGGTAGATTCGTGTAGAGTGAGTTGATGATGAAGATCTTGGTACCAAATCGAAGAGGAAGTAACGCTGAACGTTTTTCGTATTGGAAGGAAGTCGTTTTGATGAGCCGAAATCCTCCCTTTCTCCTCCTCTTCCTCCATGCCCCTTTCCTCTTCTTTCTCTTTTCTCTCTTTTCTCTTCTCTGTATCTCTCGCTTCCTTCTCTCTTTTCTTTCTTTCTTTTTAATTCTTTCTTTTCTCCTCACTCACATATACGCATACATATATATATATATATATATATATATATATATATATATATATATATATATATATATATATATATTTATTAATATATAAGTGATAACGTGGTCTAATTACCGTATTGATCTAAATCTCTTATTTCGATTCCGAAACTTCCTTGATCCGTATTATCCGGTTAACGATCCGATGACCACAAATAAATAATTTTTAGCACTCAATAAATTTACCAGTCGAGTATTAAATTAGTTTAATTGGGTTAACATCCAAATAATTCCATTAATTATTTTAGGGATGTTACATTCTCCCCAACTTGAAAGAATTTTGTCCTCAAAATTTCGTCAAGTCTTTCATCTGACTAACCGAGAATCGACATTCTCAGAAAGGTCTTAAGTTGCTGGAACACAATCTTGAATTAGCGAAATAAGTGTAGAAAATCTTCTCAATCCGGCACATCAACCTTCGAGTATGATCCACTACCACCCTAGAATGCTTCTAAGGTTATAGTCCGAACTCTCTTGTTACGAATCAACACGAGAAACTCGTCATTCGCGTACATAGGCTCAGCACCGCGTTCGAAAACACTTCCGAAGCTTCATTCCTCACTTGCTCCCCAACTTTGATTAATCTAAATCAAAGTACTCCTCGGTAGACGTAAAAACAAACACGTTTTCCTCGAAAGGTGTAAACACTTTCTCAACAAATCTTCTAATATCCTTAACGGTTCTCGTACACACCGACAATGTGACGAAAAAGTCACTTGTGAAACTTCTTGACTCGCCCCCAAGATTTCGAGATAACACTTTTCGAAAGAAGGTGAAATGAGGATTTACCAGAAACGTTTATCTTAGACGTAGAAATAAACCGTGGGGACAACAAATAAATTCGAACGTAATGAAAATCACCTCTGTTGTTCTCAAAACAACTATCAAACAGAACTCAGAGCTCCTTTTCTCCTATTGTAACCTCTTCACGAGGTTTTCACCAACGACGCACCCGATTCCTTTCCGAATTAGTCAATAGCATTGAGAGTTTCCCCTCAACCTAAGTAATCCTCCTAGGATTTTCCTAAATCAGATTTCGTTAGCCTCTTGATTCGTTCCCAAAATTAACTTTAGCATGCGGGTTTTTACAAAAACGATTTTTCAAAACTATTATACCGCACGCCAAGCTTCACTTCGGAAATTTCAGTCACTCACAAGCAGATCCATCGATTAATCCTTTGATGGGTATTCGCAACGTGAAAAACAGACAGCAGTTACCTCACTTACTTATTCGTATTCACGTTCGCCTTGTCAAAAGGAATCTCGTAAGACAATCTTATTGTTAACCTTCACCAAGGAGAGGTTAACAAACTAACACCTTGCCACCAAAGTGGAAACTTATGGATGTACTCCAACTTAGATCTAAAAGACTCTAACAATTCCATTTCTTGCATCATTAACTCTGCCATGTAAATGGATCCCCTACTCAGCGCATCCGTTACAACATTGGCCTCTCTTGAATGCTAATTCAACACGAGTTTATAATCCTTCAGGAATTCAACACACTTCTCTGCCTGCCATTCAGTTCTTTCTGATCAAACAGATACTTTAAACTTTTGTGATCACTAAAGGCATCGAAACGAGACCCATGAAGGTAATGTCTCCAAATCTTCAGTGCGTACACAATAGCTGCCAACTCCAAATCATGAGTTGGATAATTCTCCTCATGGATCTTCAACTCTTGAAAACGTTCTTCACAATCGGCATCCCACGTAAACGGATGACCCTTACGAGTTAACCGAGTAAGTGGAAAACTAACTGTGAGAACCCTTGAATAACTCTCTTATAGTAACCGGCTAGTCCCAAGAACTTCTGATCTCTGTGACTGAGGTCGGTCGCTCCCAATTCAACACAGCTTCTATTTTACTGGGATCTACTGCAACTCCTGATTGGAAAATCGCATATCCCAGAAACTTTACCTCAGGCATCCAGAAATCACACTTCGACGGCTTGGCATAGAATTTCTTCTCTCGAAGTACGCTCAGAACAATGCGGAGACGTTGGACATGCTCCTCAATGGTCTTAGAGTACACCAAGATATCATCAATGAAAACCACAACGAACTGATCCAGGTAAGGGTGGAAAACCCTGTTCATGTAATCCGTGAATACCGCTGGAGCATTAGTCAAACCGAAGGGCATCACTACGAACACTTAATGTCCATACCAAGTACGGAAGGCTGTCTTCGGAATATCTAACACTCTAACTAATAATTGATGATAACCTGACTTCAGATCAATTTTTGAAAGCACTGGAGCACCTCAAATTGCTCAAGTAAATCGTCTATCCTTGGTAAGGGATATTTATTCTTGATCGTCACTTTGTTAAGTTGTCGATAACCGATGTACAATCTCATGCTACTAACCTTTCTTTTGACTAATCACACCAGAGCACTCCTTGGAGAAGCACTCGGTCGAAAGAATTTCTTTAACATCGACTCTTCAAGTTGAGACTCTATTTCCTTTAATTCTAAAGAAACCTTCAATAAGAAACAGTAGATATTGATCCCGTGCCCGGAACCAATTCTATAGTAAACTCTACCCCTCGCTCTGGAGGTTCAGAAGAAACTTCATCGTGAAAACATCCAGAAAGTCATTCACAACCTGAATGTTCGCCAAATCTGAATTAGTTTCAGTGGATGCAGATAACATACTAACATGTGCTTCCGCACCTTGGAATGAAGATTGACCGTCTAAGGTGAACTAGGTAACCGCTTCAGAATTTGTCCTAGACAATTCAACTGATTCTGAAGCGAAGCTGATAGTTGATTAACACAGTCGATTGCAACATGATTTGCAGTCATCCAATTCATACCTAAAATGGTGTCCACACTTCTCGTAGGCAAACAATAAATTCTACAACGAAATTTCTGCCTCCTATGACAAGTAGACAATTCTATACAAAGATTAGGTCTGGACACGACCCTTAGCAGCAGTTAAAATAGTTATCGGCTCGGATAGCGATGATAAGGCTAATCCCAACCGATTCACACGCGATCGGGATATACAGCAATAGGTTGCACCCGAATCATATAATATACTGATGGAGTTATTGAAAACTGATCTCATACCCCTCAGTAGATTGTCTGCAGTCGTAACTGTCTAAACATCCAGAATGTTGACTCGTCCGTGTGTTGGAGCAGCTTGGGCTTCTTTGAAACTCTTCCATGCTGGGAACTCTTTACCATAGTGACCCACTACATTACTATAAAAGTACCGATTAGATCTTTGCTTACATCACCACTGTGACGTTTTCCACAGTTAGAACATCTTCTGACCATTGAAGAATCGAAGAACTGCACCTGCTTTTCCTTTGATGAATTTATCTTAGGACTTTGCATTCCGAGTTGGTAATTCAACTACCTTCTTTCCTTTCCAGTACTCTCTTTGAGATCATCCTCGGTGACATAGGCTGGTTGCACTAAAACAACATAATTGGTAATAGTATAAGAATTGAGACCCTAAGTCATAAAAGCACTAAGGCCCCTCTTATACATCTGCATCCTCCATTCGTCATCTGGAGTTTAGTTTACCACTTGACAAAACCGAGACAACTTCTCAAACTTAGCGGTGTTTTCTTCCACCGTCATGCCACATTTCCTGAGGATGCACCGGTTGGAGATTCCGGTTTTGGTCGGGGATTGCGTCTTGATCATCCTGTCATAATTCCGCTTATGATGCACTAAGTATTAAGTTGATCAGGCTCAATGTCTCTTAGCATCACAAGTGTAATTACAACAAGGACTAATAAGGAATCGACTCAACCCTAAGCTAAGTCCGACTAGGTCGAACTGCTCTGATACCAACTGTAACACCCCAGTATTTTTATCGAGTAAAAATACCCAAGTGCACATTAGTAACACATCAGAGATATATTTCCTGCTTAGACACTGGATATCACTATAAATTTTTCGCTGAATAAAACCCAAACAGTCTTATTTACAACAAGACAATATGGTTCTCAGACCATATACCATCAGCATCTATAGCATTCAGTATCATACAAGAAAGCGGAAGAAAGATATACACTAAATACATAATGTTTTAGTATACAGACAGCAAAAGGGAAATAAGTTTAAACATAGAGCTAGGCTATCAGCAACCAGTCCGAGCCCAACCTACTCGTGCCTCTTGGATTTCCGCTGCCCCTGTGTCTCTGTAAAACAACAACATTTAAACAGTGAGATACAATCTCAGTGAGTTCTACCGAGACCCCTACTAACTCTCTCGGCTCAATTTAAAAACATTTTTAACTTAACACGGCACCGACTGCATTACTGCTACAAACCCGGTGAACCGCATTATTTAACTTTAACAGATCGCCGACTGCGTTACCGCTACATACCCGGTGAACCTGTCAATCGTATAACAAATAAGGTACGGCACCGACTGCAATCCACTGCTATAATCCCGGTATATCGTACAACAAACAAAGTGCGGCACCGACTGCAATCCACTGCTATAATCCCGGTTTATCGCACAACAAGTTTTAACATAACACCGACTGCAATCCACTGCTATAATCCCGGTGAACCCCCCTACCAATAGTACATTCTCCCATTGGCATGGAGCCTAGGGAAGGGGATCATGACTGCCCCGCCTAGTATGTTACACATGGGTCGTCACCCAACTCGATATACTATATACGTATATCTACAATAATATGGACCCAAAGTCCGTTCACATCAAAGCACAAAGATGAACATTCGGTTACAAGAAAAACATTGTTTCGCGTGTTCACTCACGTACTCTATTTTACCTCTTTCCGACACAATTTACAACATCAAAAACAGTTTATTTAGCCTTAAAAATAGAATATTCAATTAGCCCTTTGAATAAGCTTTCAAACGCATCTTAGAACACCTCAATCGGGTTCCCGGATCAAAAGATATCGCGAAAACAAAAACAGTGTTTAGTTGCTGAAAATTCTGTAAACCGTCGCGACGCGAACTGCT
Source organism: Astragalus membranaceus (assembly GCA_039519185.1). NCBI lineage: Eukaryota > Viridiplantae > Streptophyta > Magnoliopsida > Fabales > Fabaceae > Astragalus > Astragalus membranaceus. Next base: position 77,955,451 of record CM076850.1, on the reverse strand, counting down.
ACCGTCGCGACGCGAAAAACGACAGAAACTTTTTGCGTGACAAAACTGGGCCAGGTCGCGACGCGAAGGGGACTGTTCGCGACGCGACCCTCTGCAGAAAAGTGCAGGTTTTCCGTTTTCTTGTGAAATTCGCTATTCCGCTCAATTCCGATTCTTGTTCCGACTGAAAACAGATTTAACGACCAGCAAAACAAACCCAACCAATACCACACAATCAATCAATTCAATCAAAAACTCAATCGAAACGAATTTTTATCAAAAACGACATATGTTTCCAAATAGCGGTTTTCAACCCAAAATCTCTCAAACTCAATTACCAAACAATATTCCAGTCCAGCGAAAGCGATAAAACAGTTAATTAATTAATTCGAAACATAAAATCCTAAACGTGAGTAGAACTCACCCTTGACGCGTGATCCACGATCGAGCCGAAATCACCGAGTAACCACACGAACATTCCCCGCATAAACTTTCCGTTCCGACGACGCTCCATTCCGCTTCCAAAACTTTCCGCTCAACCGAGACGCCTTTTTGACCGAAATACCGAATTCTTCGAAATTCCCCATTCGAACCCTAATCACCAACCAACTTCCAATTCGCGAAATTGAACTTCGTCTCGCACTCGATACGCTTCGGATTCGCTCCTAATCGCCCTTGAATCAACAAATACTATTCATCATCTTCAACCTTTGATTCACTATTCACAAAAACCCCAAATTTGATTTCTCAAATCTCACTCAACTAAACCTTGATTCTTTCACTCCAAACTAGTACCCAAGCCTCCATTTGAACTCCCTTAGCCTTCAAACCGCTTTATTGAAGAAGATAGCTCTCAAAAACGCCACCTTGAGCTTCAAACCGAAAATGGTAGATTCGTGTAGAGTGAGTTGATGATGAAGATCTTGGTACCAAATCGAAGAGGAAGTAACGCTGAACGTTTTTCGTGTTGGAAGGAAGTCGTTTTGATGAGCCGAAGTCCTCCCTTTCTCCTCCTCTTCCTCCATGCCCCTTTCCTCTTCTCTCTCTTTTCTCTCTTTTCTCTTCTCTGTATCTCTCGCTTCCTTCTCTCTTTTCTTTCTTTCTTTTTAATTCTTTCTTTTCTCCTCACTCACATATACGCATACATATATATTTATTAATATATAAGTGGTAACGTGGTCTAATTACCGTATTGATCTAAATCTCTTATTTCGATTCCGAAACTTCCTTGATCCGTATTATCCGGTTAACGATCCGATGACCACAAATAAATAATTTTTAGCACTCAATAAATTTACCAGTCGAGTATTAAATTAGTTTAATTGGGTTAACATCCAAATAATTCCATTAATTATTTTGGGGATGTTACATTCTCCCCAACTTGAAAGAATTTTGTCCTCAAAATTTCGTCAAGTCTTTCATCTGACTAACCGAGATTCGACATTCTCAGAAAGGTCTTAAGTTGCTGGAACACAATCTTGAATTAGCGAAATAAGTATAGAAAATCTTCTCAATCCGGCACATCAACCTTCAAGTATGATCCACTACCACCCTAGAATGCTTCTAAGGTTATAGTCCGAACTCTCTTGTTACGAATCAACACGAGAAATGTAACACCCCGGTATATTCAACTTGTAAAAATACCAAAGCGTGCCAAAATATAAACATCAGAGATAATAATTTCCTGCTTAGACATGATTCAACCATCAAAATCAACTCAAACTCGGTTCACTATTCATCATCCCTCTCAATTCCGAAATCAAGAGAAAAGGGGAGAAATAAGGGTATGAGCTTACCTAGCTTGAGGAAATGGAAGGTGAAACAAGGATGATGATGAGGATGGAACTTTGGGATGATGGGTGATGATCTTCTTCTCCTTCCTTTCTCTTCTCCTTTCTTCTTCTTCTTTCTCTCTTTTTCTTTCTCTTTTCTTTCTCTCTTTTCTCTTCTTTTCTTCTTCTGCTTCACGTTTCTTTCCCTCTTTTCTTTATTTCAACACACACACACATAATTAATTAATAATTAAGTGGTAGCGTGGTCCAATTACCATATTGATCTCGATCCCTTATTACAAATCCAAAACGCCCTTGGTCCGTATTATTCGGTTAACGATCCTGTGACAGCCAGTAAATAATTTTAGCACTCAATAATTTTACTAATTAAGTACCAAATTACTTAAATTGGGTTAACATCCAAATAATTCGATTAATTATTTTGAGGATGTTACATTCTCCCCAACTTGAAAGAATTTTGTCCTCAAAATTAGACACAACATACCTCAAGAGAACAAATACGGATACTGAGTCCGCATATCGTCCTCCAACTCCCAAGTAGCTTCTTCGACGGAAAAACCATCCCAAACCACCTTGACAATGGGAATTGACTTCGTCCGTAGCGTCCTCTCGCCACGTTCCATGATGTAATTTGGGTGAGGTTGGAAAGATAAGTCCGGTCGGAGGTCAATCGTTTCAAAATCTAACGGTTGACTTGGATCGGGAATGTACTTCCGCAACTGAGACACATGGAATACATCATGTAGATTCGACAATGGTGGAGGCAAGGCAATACGGTATGCAAGAGGCCCAACTCGCTCGATAATTTGGAAGGGTCCAATATACCGAGGACTGAGTTTCTTCACTCGTAATGCCCTACCTGTGCCTATTGTTGGTGACAATCTCAGAAACACATGATCACCTGTCTCAAATTCTAACGGTCTCCTCCTTTTGTCGGCATAACTCTTTTGCCTACTTTGAGCAGCTTTCATTTTTTCCCTGATTTGGCGGATCTTTTCAGTAGTGTCTTGAATCATCTCGGGTCCTAACAATCGGTTCTCACCGACTTCCCACCAACACAATGGAGTTCTACATTTCCTTCCATACAAGGCCTCAAAAGGTGCCATTCCGATACTGGAATGATAACTGTTGTTATATGAGAATTCAACCAATGGAAGATGATCCTCCCATTTCTTCCCGTTATCAAGTACCGAAGCCCTGAGCATATCCTCTAATGTCTGGAGATTTCTCTCGGTCTGCCCATCTGTCTGCGGGTGGTAAGCGGTACTAAGAAGTACTTTAGTCCCCAATGCTTCATTCAGAGCTTTCCAAAATCGAGAAGTGAATTTCGGATCTCGATCCGACACTATACTGGTAGGAATCCCATGTAACCTCACTATGTTCTTTAAATACAACTCAGCTAACTTGGACACTTTACTGCTCGAACGAACCGGAATAAAATGAGCTGATTTAGTTAACCGATCCACAACTACCCAAATGGAGTCGTTACCGGCTTGAGACCTTGGCAATGCCATTACAAAATCCATGGAAATGTCTTCCCATTTCCACACTGGCACATCAAGTGGCCGTAGCAGACCAGCAGGCTTCTGATGTTCTATCTTAACCCTTTGGCAAGTCAAGCATTGAGATACGAACTCAGCAATCTCTAACTTCATTCCATGCCACCAATACATTTGCTTTAAATCCCTATACATCTTGGTGGATCCAGGATGTACAGAAAAAAAACTTCGGTGTGCCTCCTCAAGCACTTGCTTTTTAATATCTTCATTACCGGGCACACAGATCCTACCGTTGAAACAAATCATTCCATCACTATCCTCAGTAAAATCCGGCAACAATTTCTGCGATTGTAGCTTTTCATCAATTCCCTGTGCTAAGCGAATAGAATCCCTTAATGAACTAGAGATCCTCATGTGGCTCAACACTAACCGGTTCTTCCTTGATCTTGCATTCAAATTCAAGTCCCTAAAGGATTCCAACAATTTCATTTCATGCATCATAAACTCTGCTATGTGAATGGATTTCCTACTTAGTGCATCGTCTACAACATTAGCCTTTCCCGGATGATACTTCAATTCGAAGTCATAATCCTTCAGAAATTCCACCCACCTTCTCTGCCTGTTATTCAACTCCTTCTGATCAAACAAATACTTCAAGCTTTTATGATCACTGAAGACTTCGAAACGAGACCCATATAGGTAATGTCTCCAAATCTTCAGTGCGTACACAATAGCTGCCAGCTCCAAATCATGAGTCGGATAGTTCTCTTCGTGAGTCTTCAACTGTCTGGAGGCATAAGCTACAACTTGTTGGTTCTGCATAAGGACACATCCCAAACCCTTCCCAGAAGCATCGCTAAAAATTTGAAAATCCAAAGACGGATCTGGAAGGATTAGGATTGGAGCAGAAGTCAACCTAACCTTCAACTCTTGAAAACCTTCCTCACAATCGGCATTCCATATGAACGGCTGGGCCTTACGAGTCAATCGAGTAAGTGGAAGAACCAATTGTGAAAAACCTTGAATAAACCTCCTATAGTAACCAGCTAGACCCAAGAAACTTCTTATTTCTGTAACAGATGTTGGTCTTTCCCAGTTCAATACAGCTTCCACCTTACTGGGATCCACAGCAACTCCCGACTGGGAAATCACGTGTCCCAAAAACTTTACTTCCGGCATCCAGAAGTCACATTTCGACGGCTTGGCATACAATTTCTTTTCTCGGAGTACGTTCAGAACAATGCGGAGATGTTGAACATGGTCCTCAATGGTCTTAGAGTACACCAAGATATCATCAATAAAAACTACTACAAACTGATCAAGGTACTTGTGAAAGACTCGGTTCATGTAATCCATGAATACCGCTGGAGCATTAGTCAAACCGAAGGGCATTACTACGAACTCGTAATGTCCATATCTCGTACGGAAAGCTGTCTTCGGAATATCTAAGGCTCGTACCTTTATTTGATGATAGCCCGACCTCAGATCAATTTTTGAAAATACCACGGCACCTCGAAGTTGGTCGAGCAAGTCGTCTATCCTTGGCAAGGGATATTTATTCTTGATCGTCACTTTATTCAGTTGTCGATAATCAATGCACAACCTCATGCTACCATCCTTCTTTTTGACTAGCAACACCGGAGCACCCCATGGAGAAGCACTCGGTCGAGTGAACCTCTTTGAGATCAACTCTTCAAGTTGAGACTTCAATTCCTTTAATTCTAAGGGAGACATTCTATAAGGAGCAATAGATATTGATCCTGTACCAGGAACCAATTCTATAGAAAATTCGACCTCTCGGTCAGGAGGTAAGGATGAAACTTCCTCTGGAAAGACATCTAGAAATTCATTTACCACTTGCACAGACGACAGATCTAAACCCGTTTCAGTAGATGCAGACAACATAATAAGAATAGCTTCCGCACCTTGGAATAATGACTGGCTTGCTTCGGTATAAGAGATCGTCACTTCAGAATCTGCCTGTGTCAACCCCACGGGTTCGGAGGCGAAGCTAATGGTTCGGTCGGCACAGTTGATTATCACATGATTTTCAGCCATCCAATTCATACCCAGAACAATATCCATACTTCTCATAGGCAAGCAAATAAATTTCACAACAAATTGTCGGTCCCCTATGACAAGTAGGCAATTTTCCCACAACGATTGGGTCTGGACACGACCCTTGGCAGCAGTTAAAATAGTTATGGGTTCGGATAGCTCAGATAATGCTAAACCCAACCGATCCACACATGCTTGTGATATAAAACAATGAGTTGCGCCAGAATCATATAAAATATTAACTGAGTTATTAAAAAGAGATCCCGTACCCCTCAGTAGATTATCAGTAGGCGTGATGGTTCGAGCATCCAATGTGTTGATTCGTCCTTGCCTTTGCGCATTCGGGGCTCCTTGAAAGCTCCTCCTCGAAGGACACTTATCAGCATAGTGGCCATCTTCATTACAATTATAGCACCGATTAGATTTTTGCCAACAATCACCTGAATGAAATTTTCCACAAGTGCCACACTTGTGGAGCTTTGATGGTTCATGGGACTGCACCTGCTTTCCCTTATAATTGTTTCCCTTGAATTGTCTGCTTGGAGTAGAAGACTCAGCAACCTTCTTCTTACCCTTCCAATAGTCCTTCCTTTCGGCATACATTTTCCTCAGATCCTCCTCAGCAACATATGCTTGTTGCACTAAGGCAGGATAATTAACCAGAGTGTAAGAACTGAGTCCTTGGCTCACATCAGCTCGGAGACCTTCTTTGAACATTTGCATCTTCCACGTATCATTTGGGGCATACCTCCCCAACTCATAGAACTGAGACAGTCTTTCAAATTTCGCAGCATATTCCCCAACCGACATATCACCTTGCTTAAGATTTACAAACTCTGCTTGCTTACTCAGCTTCTTTACCGAAGGGAAATACTGCTTCAGAAACAATTCCTTGAAGTTGTCCCAAGTGAGAGGAGTTCCTTGGAGTTCCATCATCTGTCTTGCATTACACCACCAGGTGTGGGCATCTTCATCGAGCACATTTTCCGCACATATTACTTTCTCTTCTTCCCCGCATTGCAAGGTTTGAAAAATTTTCTCCATTGAATCAATCCAATAGTAGGCGGTCATTGGATCCGGTCCACCCTTGTAAGTCTGGGGCTTCATCTTTTGAAATTGGAAATATGTCCGGTTAGGATCTTCTTGATGAGGTTGGACATTGGGCTGCTGTAGAGCCATTTGGTCATGCTGCATTTGCAACATATCCTGCATCATCTTTTGCTGATTCTCAATGACATTCTGCATCCATTCAAAGTTTGGATCAACAGGAGGAGGAACGCCTCTACCTCTTCTGGCCATGATTCTGCGAAATATGCACAAAGTATTAAGTTGATCAAGCTCAATGTCAAATAGCATACTAAGAAAATCACGACTGGAGAAAGCAAAGACCCTAAAAGCTAAGTCCGACTAGGTCGAACCGCTCTGATACCAACTGTAACACCCCGGTATATTCAACTTGTAAAAATACCAAAGCGTGCCAAAATATAAACATCAGAGATAATAATTTCCTGCTTAGACATTATTCAACCATCAAAATCAACTCAAACTCGGTTCACTATTCATCATCCCTCTCAATTCCGAAATCAAGAGAAAAGGGGAGAAATAAGGGTATGAGCTTACCTAGCTTGAGGAAATGGAAGGTGAAGCAAGGATGATGATGAGGATGGAACTTTGGGATGATGGGTGATGATCTTCTTCTCCTTCCTTTCTCTTCTCCTTTCTTCTTCTTCTTTCTCTCTTTTTCTTTCTCTTTTCTTTCTCTCTTTTCTCTTCTTTTCTTCTTCTGCTTCACGTTTCTTTCCCTCTTTTCTTTATTTCAACACACACACACACACATAATTAATTAATAATTAAGTGGTAGCGTGGTCCAATTACCATATTGATCTCGATCCCTTATTACAAATCCAAAACGCCCTTGGTCCATATTATTCGGTTAACGATCCTGTGACAGCCAGTAAATAATTTTAGCACTCAATAATTTTACTAATTAAGCACCAAATTACTTCAATTGGGTTAACATCCAAATAATTCGATTAATTATTTTGAGGATGTTACAAGAAACTCGTCATTCGCGTACATAGGCTCAGCACCGCGTTCGAAAACACTTCCGAAGCTTCATTCCTCACTTGCTCCCCAACTTTGATTAATCTAAATCAAAGTACTCCTCGGTAGACGTAAAAACAAACACGTTTTCCTCGAAAGGTGTAAACACTTTCTCAACAAATCTTCTAATATCCTTAACGGTTCTCGTACACACCGACAATGTGACGAAAAAGTCACTTGTGAAACTTCTTGACTCGCCCCCAAGATTTCGAGATAACACTTTTCGAAAGAAGGTGAAATGAGGATTTACCAGAAACGTTTATCTTAGACGTAGAAATAAACCGTGGGGACAACAAATAAATTCGAACGTAATGAAAATCACCTCTGTTATTCTCAAAACAACTATCAAACAGAACTCAGAGCTCCTTTTCTCCTATTGTAACCTCTTCACGAGGTTTTCACCAACGACGCACCCGATTCCTTTCCGAATTAGTCAATAGCATTGAGAGTTTCCCCTCAACCTAAGTAATCCTCCTAGGATTTTCCTAAATCAGATTTCGTTAGCCTCTTGATTCGTTCCCAAAATTAACTTTAGCATGCGGGTTTTTACAAAAACGATTTTTCAAAACTATTATACCGCACGCCAAGCTTCACTTCGGAAATTTCAGTCACTCACAAGCAGATCCATCGATTAATCCTTTGATGGGTATTCGCAACGTGAAAAACAGACAGCAGTTACCTCACTTACTTATTCGTATTCACGTTCGCCTTGTCAAAAGGAATCTCGTAAGACAATCTTATTGTTAACCTTCACCAAGGAGAGGTTAACAAACTAACACCTTGCCACCAAAGTGGAAACTTATGGATGTACTCCAACTTAGATCTAAAAGACTCTAACAATTCCATTTCTTGCATCATTAACTCTGCCATGTAAATGGATCCCCTACTCAGCGCATCCGTTACAACATTGGCCTCTCTTGAATGCTAATTCAACACGAGTTTATAATCCTTCAGGAATTCAACACACTTCTCTGCCTGCCATTCAGTTCTTTCTGATCAAACAGATACTTTAAACTTTTGTGATCACTAAAGGCATCGAAACGAGACCCATGAAGGTAATGTCTCCAAATCTTCAGTGCGTACACAATAGCTGCCAACTCCAAATCATGAGTTGGATAATTCTCCTCATGGATCTTCAACTCTTGAAAACGTTCTTCACAATCGGCATCCCACGTAAACGGATGACCCTTACGAGTTAACCGAGTAAGTGGAAAACTAACTGTGAGAACCCTTGAATAACTCTCTTATAGTAACCGGCTAGTCCCAAGAACTTCTGATCTCTGTGACTGAGGTCGGTCGCTCCCAATTCAACACAGCTTCTATTTTACTGGGATCTACTGCAACTCCTGATTGGAAAATCGCATATCCCAGAAACTTTACCTCAGGCATCCAGAAATCACACTTCGACGGCTTGGCATAGAATTTCTTCTCTCGAAGTACGCTCAGAACAATGCGGAGACGTTGGACATGCTCCTCAATGGTCTTAGAGTACACCAAGATATCATCAATGAAAACCACAACGAACTGATCCAGGTAAGGGTGGAAAACCCTGTTCATGTAATCCGTGAATACCGCTGGAGCATTAGTCAAACCGAAGGGCATCACTACGAACACTTAATGTCCATACCAAGTACGGAAGGCTGTCTTCGGAATATCTAACACTCTAACTAATAATTGATGATAACCTGACTTCAGATCAATTTTTGAAAGCACTGGAGCACCTCAAATTGCTCAAGTAAATCGTCTATCCTTGGTAAGGGATATTTATTCTTGATCGTCACTTTGTTAAGTTGTCGATAACCGATGTACAATCTCATGCTACTAACCTTTCTTTTGACTAATCACACCAGAGCACTCCTTGGAGAAGCACTCGGTCGAAAGAATTTCTTTAACATCGACTCTTCAAGTTGAGACTCTATTTCCTTTAATTCTAAAGAAACCTTCAATAAGAAACAGTAGATATTGATCCCGTGCCCGGAACCAATTCTATAGTAAACTCTACCCCTCGCTCTGGAGGTTCAGAAGAAACTTCATCGTGAAAACATCCAGAAAGTCATTCACAACCTGAATGTTCGCCAAATCTGAATTAGTTTCAATGGATGCAGATAACATACTAACATGTGCTTCCGCACCTTGGAATGAAGATTGACCGTCTAAGGTGAACTAGGTAACCGCTTCAGAATTTGTCCTAGACAATTCAACTGATTCTGAAGCGAAGCTGATAGTTGATTAACACAGTCGATTGCAACATGATTTGCAGTCATCCAATTCATACCTAAAATGGTGTCCACACTTCTCGTAGGCAAACAATAAATTCTACAACGAAATTTTTGCCTCCTATGACAAGTAGACAATTCTATACAAAGATTAGGTCTGGACACGACCCTTAGCAGCAGTTAAAATAGTTATCGGCTCGGATAGCGATGATAAGGCTAATCCCAACCGATTCACACGCGATCGGGATATACAGCAATAGGTTGCACCCGAATCATATAATATACTGATGGAGTTATTGAAAACTGATCTCATACCCCTCAGTAGATTGTCTGCAGTCGTAACTGTCTAAACATCCAGAATGTTGACTCGTCCGTGTGTTGGAGCAGCTTGGGCTTCTTTGAAACTCTTCCATGCTGGGAACTCTTTACCATAGTGACCCACTACATTACTATAAAAGTACCGATTAGATCTTTGCTTACATCACCACTGTGACGTTTTCCACAGTTAGAACATCTTCTGACCATTGAAGAATCGAAGAACTGCACCTGCTTTTCCTTTGATGAATTTATCTTAGGACTTTGCATTCCGAGTTGGTAATTCAACTACCTTCTTTCCTTTCCAGTACTCTCTTTGAGATCATCCTCGGTGACATAGGCTGGTTGCACTAAAACAACATAATTGGTAATAGTATAAGAATTGAGACCCTAAGTCATAAAAGCACTAAGGCCCCTCTTATACATCTGCATCCTCCATTCGTCATCTGGAGTTTAGTTTACCACTTGACAAAATCGAGACAACTTCTCAAACTTAGCGGTGTTTTCTTCCACCGTCATGCCACATTTCCTGAGGATGCACCGGTTGGAGATTCCGGTTTTGGTCGGGGATTGCGTCTTGATCATCCTGTCATAATTCCGCTTATGATGCACTAAGTATTAAGTTGATCAGGCTCAATGTCTCTTAGCATCACAAGTGTAATTACAACAAGGACTAATAAGGAATCGACTCAACCCTAAGCTAAGTCCGACTAGGTCGAACTGCTCTGATACCAACTGTAACACCCCAGTATTTTTATCGAGTAAAAATACCCAAGTGCACATTAGTAACACATCAGAGATATATTTCCTGCTTAGACACTGAATATCACTATAAATTTTTCGCTGAATAAAACCCAAACAGTCTTATTTACAACAAGACAATATGGTTCTCAGACCATATACCATCAGCATCTATAGCATTCAGTATCATACAAGAAAGCGGAAGAAAGATATACACTAAATACATAATGTTTTAGTATACAGACAGCAAAAGGGAAATAAGTTTAAACATAAAGCTAGGCTATCAGCAACCAGTCCGAGCCCAACCTACTTGTGCCTCTTGGATTTCCGCTGCCCCTGTGTCTCTGTAAAACAACAACATTTAAACAGTGAGATACAATCTCAGTGAGTTCTACCGAGACCCCTACTAACTCTCTCGGCTCAATTTAAAAACATTTTTAACTTAACACGGCACCGACTGCATTACTGCTACAAACCCGGTGAACCGCATTATTTAACTTTAACAGATCGCCGACTGCGTTACCGCTACATACCCGGTGAACCTGTCAATCGTATAACAAATAAGGTACGGCACCGACTGCAATCCACTGCTATAATCCCGGTGTATCGTACAACAAACAAAGTGCGGCACCGACTGCAATCCACTGCTATAATCCCGGTGTATCGCACAACAAGTTTTAACATAACACCGACTGCAATCCACTGCTATAATCCCGGTGAACCCCCCTACCAATAGTACATTCTCCCATTGGCATGGAGCCTAGGGAAGGGGATCATGACTGCCCCGCCTAGTATGTTACACATGGGTCGTCACCCAACTCGATATACTATATACGTATATCTACAATAATATGGACCCAAAGTCCGTTCACAACAAAGCACAAAGATGAACATTCGGTTACAAGAAAAACATTGTTTCGCGTGTTCACTCACGTACTCTATTTTACCTCTTTCCGACACAATTTACAACATCAAAAACAGTTTATTTAGCCTTAAAAATAGAATATTCAATTAGGCCTTTGAATAAGCTTTCAAACGCATCTTAGAACACCTCAATCGGGTTCCCGGATCAAAATATACCGCGAAAACAAAAACAGTGTTTAGTTGCTGAAAATTCTGTAAACCGTTGCGACGCGAACTGCTACCGTCGCGACGCGAAAAACGACAGAAACTTTTTGCGTGACAAAACTGGGCCAGGTCGCGACGCGAAGGGGACGGGTCGCGACGCGACCCTCTGCAGAAAAGTGCAGGTTTTCCGTTTTCTTGTGAAATTCGCTATTCCGCTCAATTCCGATTCTTGTTCCGACTGAAAACAGATTTAACGACCAGCAAAACAAACCCAACCAATACCACACAATCAATCAATTCAATCAAAAACTCAATCGAAACGAATTTTTATCAAAAACGACATATTTTTCCAAATAGCGGTTTTCAACCCAAAATCTCTCAAACTCAATTACCAAACAATATTCCAGTCCAGCGAAAGCGATAAAACAGTTAATTAATTAATTCGAAACATAAAAACCTAAACGTGAGTAGAACTCACCCTTGACGCGTGATCCACGATCGAGCCGAAATCACCGAGTAACCACACGAACATTCCCCGCATAAACTTTCCGTTCCGACGACGCTCCAATCCGCTTCCAAAACTTTCGGCTCAACCGAGACGCCTTTTTGACCGAAATACCGAATTCTTCGAAATTCCCCATTCGAACCCTAATCACCAACCAACTTCCAATTCGCGAAATTGAACTTCGTCTCGCACTCGATACGCTTCGGGTTCGCTCCTAATCGCCCTTGAATCAACAAATACTATTCATCATCTTCAACCTTTGATTCACTATTCACAAAAACCCCAAATTTGATTTCTCAAATCTCACTCAACTAAACCTTGATTCTTTCACTCCAAACTAGTACCCAAGCCTTCATTTGAACTCCCTTAGCCTTCAAACCGCTTTATTGAAGAAGATAGCTCTCAAAAACGCCACCTTGAGCTTCAAACCGAAAATGGTAGATTCATGTAGAGTGAGTTGATGATGAAGATCTTGGTACCAAATCGAAGAGGAAGTAACGCTGAACGTTTTTCGTGTTGGAATGAAGTCGTTTTGATGAGCCGAAGTCCTCCCTTTCTCCTCCTCTTCCTCCATGCCCCTTTCCTCTTCTTTCTCTTTTCTCTCTTTTCTCTTCTCTGTATCTCTCGCTTCCTTCTCTCTTTTCTTTCTTTCTTTTTAATTCTTTCTTTTCTCCTCACTCACATATACGCATACATATATATATATTTATTAATATATAAGTGGTAACGTGGTCTAATTACCGTATTGATCTAAATCTCTTATTTCAATTTCGAAACTTCCTTGATCCGTATTATCCGGTTAACGATCCGATGACCACAAATAAATAATTTTTAGCACTCAATAAATTTACCAGTCGAGTATTAAATTAGTTTAATTGGGTTAACATCCAAATAATTCCATTAATTATTTTGGGGATGTTACATTTAGCAATATCAACAACATAGTTCATGTCACCAAAACAGAAAGTAGAAGAATAATTAGCAAAAGATACACCACTGCAAGAAAAACAGGATTTTCCGGCGGGCAAAATCCGCTGGAAAAGCCATATTTCCGCCGCAAAATTGGACTTTGCGGCGGATTTTTGCCGCCGGTAGCCAGCTCGCAGCAAACGCTTTCTGGCGGATTTTTGAAAAAAAAAAAAAATTAGAATTTTTTTTTTAAAATCCGCCGCAAATGCCAAAAATCCGCCGCAAAAGCCAAAAAAAAATTTATAAAAATCCGCCGGAAATGCCTAAAATCCGCCGCAAAATCCAAAAAAAAATTTAAAAAATCCGGCGGTAAAAGATTTGAAGTTTTGAATTTTTTTTTTCAATTTTTCGAATTTTAATGTTTAATTTGTATTTTAATAAAAAGTAAGAAAAAATGAAAATGAAGTAGAATATGAGAAAAAATGATATAGAAAAGAATGAAAATAAATAAATGAATGAGAATGTAGAAGTAGGAAGGAATAAGAATGAAAGAGAATATTAGAAGAGAATGGTATAGGAGAGAATGTGAATAAAGAAGTAAGAAGAAATAAGAATTTAGGAGTGAATGAAAAAGAATGAAGAAGAAAGGAGAAATATAGAAGAGAGATATGTAGAGAAATTTATGGAGATGAGAGTATAAGAAATATAGAAGAGAGATATGTACAGAAATATAGAAGAGAATGAGAATGAAATAAAGAGTGAAATGAGAGAATGAGAGGTGTGTAGGAGAAATTTTTATTTATATGCGAATTTTTTCCCTTCGAATTTTTCGGCGGATTTTTGAAATTACCAGCGGATTTTTTGAAATTTTTTTTGGCTTTTGCGGCGGATTTTTTGGCATTTGCGGTGGATTTTTTTTAAAAAATTTTTTTTTGGCTTTTATGGCGGATTTTTTTAAATTTTTTTTAAAAAAAAAATTAATTTTTTTTTTAAAAAATCCGCCGCAAATGCCAAAAAATCCGCCGGAAATACCCCAAAATCCGCCGGAAAAGTTTGCGGCGAATAAAATTCGCCGAAAATTCCTAAAATCCGCCGGAAAGTCCTGGCCGGAAAATCCCATTATTCTTGTAGTGCACTCCTCCAACTCCTACGCATGAACTGGTGTGCTGACAGTGCTATAGCATGAACCGAACACGATCTTCTAGTGGATTTCTATGGTGGATCTTCGATGGAACTAAGAGGGCAGCTTATCACTGTATTTTTCCTCTAGAACCAGAGAAATTTTAGTGCTGGAACTCCATTCTCAAGTGCAGAAGTAAAGGTTTCCTTTATAGAGTGGTTTTCCCTCCTCTTTTGCAAGTGGGGGAGACAAGTGGGTCATGTTGTCCTATCCATGTTTGCCAAGTAGTCATGTGCAAGTGGTAGGAGGGTGGCTGGATCAGCATAGGCTGTGCCAATAGGGAGGCACTGACTGGACAGATTCAAGATTTGTTGCAGATCTGTTTTCTGCTTTTGTCTCCAAGTGGACCTCAGCTCTACTGCGCGCAGGGTGTTATAGCACCTGATGTTATAGCACTTAATAGAAACATTAGAAATTTCACAAGGGCACCAATCTTGCCAAATTAATTCCATTTCAGTTCTTGACTCCCTTTTCCATGATTTAACACAAATATTCACATAACTCCTAGTATAAGCATGCAAACTTACAATGATTTAAGAGTAGAAATACGTAGATAACTCTTCTAATGGAGAGTTATCAGTAACCACCCACGATCTCACTAGCACGATTAGTGGGGTGAACTCCCTCACTCCGCTCTTCAAGGCTTCGCTCCTTCGCTTGATCTTTCAACTGCTCCCACGTTCTGTCTTCGTGCCTCTCTCTTACTTGCCTTCCAAGCAAACCTGCCTTACCTCAGCCACTTGGCTTACTCAGCTAACCTTTATCCTCGGACGACAACTCAGGCACCCGAGCCCACTCTGGCCGTGGCACTCTATAGGCCGAGGCTTTGCTCTCCCTAGGCCTTGCTCGCTTCTCCTCGGGCTGACCCCTTCCTCGGGGGGTGATCTTGTGATATGCCCCGAGGGCTTCTCTTGTGTTCTTCTCTTTGGCAAATATCTCTCAAATCTTTGTCTACTGGTCTGCCTCAACACTTCAATTCTGCTCCCTTCTCCCATTCAGCCATCAGCCTACGACCTAGTTATTTTTGGGTGTTAACAATTGCCTCCCTTTTTGTGCTGTCGTATGGCCGCGAGGACGTGACTGATGGTGCAAAAACCCTTTGATATGACTAGATGTGACTGTTTGAGGCGATTGACCTTCCGTTTCGTGACACTTGGCGCTTCGCGTTGTTGTACCCTAATTTTGTCCGATTAATTTAAAATTCACTAGAAAAAAAATCAAAAATATTGCTTGTTGTGGTTTTTGAGGTTTTAATAGTTGACACGTGTCATTTAGTATTCGTTAGCGGTTTTAAGTCATTATTATTGTTATTAGTCGAACTTTAATAAAAATAAACAAGAAATAAATGATGATTATTAATATTAGATATTAACTATTATTCAATTATAAAAATACAAAAAGAAATTAGGAAAGGAAAAGACAAAATACAAATACAAATGTAATTTACAAAATTTTCAAAAGATGTAAAAGGGGTACAAATGCGCATGCTAATGTTTATGGAATACAATTTGAGTAGTATGCTAAAACTATTTTCTTCTTGCTCCTTTGTTGTTTCCCCTTTTAGCTCCAACAACACAGCTTTGCAGGCACCACCCTGCAAGCTGTTATTGTCCATATATTTTCAAGCTCAAGCCAAATTTCATTTCTTTTGGTTCCCTTGTCTTCTATCCTTTTGTGGCACAGACCAAGCAGCTTTGTAGGTACCCTCCAGCAAGCTGTTGCTGCCTTTGTCTCCAGTGACAATGTTACTCTACTTCAAACACCTCACCTACACCACAAACAAACCCGCCTATAAAGCTCAATAGCAACAACAGTAGAAAGGAGGGGAAAAAAGAAAATTGATAGTAAAAAAATGGAGAAATTTTAGAGGAAAAACTGATTTCAGAGGAGGAGGAGAGAATGATTTAGGAGTGAAAAAAAAGAGAACTAAAAATAGTTGAGGGAATGGATTGGGAACAAAAACATTTGAAGAGAGAAATGGATAGAGTACCCTGAAACTCACCACTGTCTCTGTCGCCGGTGTACCACCGCCGTCGTCACTACTGCCGGCGCCCCACTGCCGGTGCCGCCACGAAGCCTCTATCAAACCTCCGGCAAACACCATAGCCATCATCACCACATAAAAAAAACAACCAAAAAACACAAGTAAGAGAAGAAGAGCCAAAGATATAGATCACCGACCTTGACGGCGTACCACCGCCGTCGTCAGCGTATCACTGCAGGCGTACCACCGTCATCTCCACCGCCACACAACAAACCACCATCTTCTCCCTCTTTGCAAATCACCCCAAACACCACCATGAACCTCCCACCACCGTCGCAAATCTCCCCTGTCTCTCCATCACCATGAACCGCCACCTCTCTCTCTCCCCACCATTAAACCCCACATCCTAACCACCACCAAAAACACCACTGTATGCCCCCATCAGAACCACCAACCGTCGTTCTCTCTCTTTTTCCCTCTCTCAGGAGACATACCCTCTCTCTCTCTCTCTCTCTCTCTCTCTTCCCTTTTTGTTGAAAACAGCACTGAGAGTTTGAGATTAGAGGAAATTAGGGTTTCTAAAATGTGTGTTTATCTTTTATACTGTCTTTTATGTTATTTTTATTTCATCTTTAATTTGTAGATTATTGTTTGCACCCCCATGTTTCATTATCACAACCTCATTTTTTTTATCAAAAAACGGTTGTTCGCACCCCCCAGTTTACTAATAACACAGCCCTTTTTTAAGTCGTCGTTATGTTTACACCCCCCAGATTTCGTTGTTATAACTCCTGTTTGTTTTAAATACCAAATTCTTATTCACACCTTGTTTTTTAATGATACAACCTCCCAGTTTCAAACATCAAATTTTTATTCACACCCTCAATTTTAATGATACAGCCCTTTTTTTTATTATACCATGATGCTTCCAAACCAATATTTCCCAAACCATCAAACTCACATAAAATTAGGTTGTTACTAATGGTCACTCTGAGTTTAACTTGTTTGATCGTTAATAACAACTATAGTTTTTAAACGGGCTATTAGTGGTGACCACTTCGAGTTTACTTGTTTGGTCATTACGAACACCCATCCAAATTTCAAAATACTTAACAATAAAAAACACCAACCACACAAATATTTTTACCCCAGAACTACGCAGCCTTTGTCTACCTGGAGATACGTAGGAGCAGAGGGGGGACCACCTCTGTCAAGTGCAGTAATAAAAAAATCCTTTTTAGTCTTTTCTGAAATGTTTATTTATTAGCTCTCAACAAAAATACAAATATAAATAAATATTATTTAGTTTTTTTTAAAATTCTTTTCATAATAAAAGGGAAATAGATATGTTCAAAGTTAATATAGTTTTGCACAACTAGTTAGAGGTAACCTTTTTCGAAAGGATGTTGTGGGGTGCTAATACCTTCCCCACACATAATCGACTCCCGAACTCAAAATTTGGTTTTTAAGACCATTTTCTTTTTAAAGGGATTTTTCAATGTTTTCCCTTATATAATTAAACACTGATGGCGACTTCCCTGAATGCCAGAGATCCTCCAGATTTTTCGGGCGCAACAGCTGGCGACTTCATTGGGGACATTTTTGAGAGTCAAGCCTGACATGGTTAGTTGTGCTAAAACTTTAACGTTTTCTATGTTTGTTTCCCTTTCACATTTAATAGTTATTTATTTTATTCGTTGTAAATATTATTATTCTGTTTCAACCTTAGGGTGGATGATCATGTTTTATTTTGTAAATATTGTATATATTTCGTCTGTCTTACTGTTTAAAAATAACCTTATGTCTCGCTCCTATCACACATCACGTACACTTTTGTACACACTTTTGAGTGAGGCTTTATACCCGGATCTGAAAGCAACCTAGGACGAGTGGAGATTGTTAGTGATAGTCATTCTGGATTTCCGTCTGACTATTGCGAGAATCTCAGCCAGAGTACGCTCTTTTATGGTATCCCACACCTGGTAGCCAGCTATCGTTGTGAATCATATCATGAAGGAGATTTTAGCTCTGGAGACCTTTGTGAGGAAGTGATTAGAGCCACCCGAAAGGATGATCACTAAAGTGACCCTAGATCATGATGAAAATCCCAATTTAGACTTGACCCACCTAGGACACAGGGGCATTATACTTACTCTCTCTATTAATCTGGTTAGCATTTCTCCAAAAAATAAAATCACTCAAAAAAAAACATTTTCATGCTTCTTTCTTTCATATGCACGCATATGAGGCAACATCATCTTACAAAAAAAACAAAAATCATCATGCATTCAAAAAAAAATAAGATCATCCTTTTCACACGCATCTCGTTATCATTGCGCTACCATGCATCTCATCATCCTTAAATAACAGAAATATCATTTGCTTTGATTGTCCATCTTGCATATCCACACTTAAAAAAAAAAGAAAAAACATCACTGTGATATTATATATTCATTAATCATACAAAAGCATTATTCCAAAAAAAAAAACTAATAATAATTTTTATTATGCATTTCTCACCCCTTACGTTAGAAAAAGAAAACCATTGGAGTAGGCATCTCATCATTTGCAACATTATTATTACGAATTGCATGAGACATTCATACATCATTTCACTCATATTGTCATCCTAGTCCAAATGCGTAATTTCTCCATACATGCATCATTTCTAAATAAAAAGGAAAAAATCACCATGCATTCATAATCATTCTTATGCATCCCATTATCCTTGCACTACCATACATCTCATCATCTTTAAAATAACAAAAACGTCATTTTTTATTTTTATTTGTCCATTTTATTCTAGTTGCATCATCTCTCATACGCATACATCAAATAATACATCACCTTGCTATTATAAAAATATACGTCCATTCATTTTTTTACTTAAATGCATCATCTTCATGCATCATAAAAAACAAAAACAAAAGTCATTTATTCCTATCCATCTCAAATGCATCAGTCCTTCAACATGCGTCAAAACAAAAATTAAATTTCTTCATTATTGCATCACTCGTCATCCAATAGCCTTTTGTTAGCTTCTTATTCTAGTTGAAGCCTAAAAAAAGGGGGTAAACCATACCCATTTAAGGTATCCTTCTATCACATTCAAAAAATCATCACGCATTTCATTCATCTCCATTGTTGCTCATGTACAACAAACATTCATATGTTCATGCATTATACTTTATTCAAAGAAAACATATAAAAAAATCACCGTGCATTCATACTAAAATCATTCTTCCATAAGCATTTCATTGTTATTGCACCATCACGCA
Organism: Astragalus membranaceus; assembly: GCA_039519185.1. Taxonomy (NCBI): domain Eukaryota; kingdom Viridiplantae; phylum Streptophyta; class Magnoliopsida; order Fabales; family Fabaceae; genus Astragalus; species Astragalus membranaceus. The sequence continues at coordinate 77,935,823 of CM076850.1, read as the reverse complement.
TCTCATCATATAAAAAATAACAAAGTTATCATTTTTTTTAGGCTTAAATATGTTTTAGGCCCCTGCAAATATAGGGTGTTTTGGTTTAAGCCCCTGCAATTTTGTTTTTGTTAAAAGCCCTTGCAAAATGAAATATTTTGTTATAAGCCCTTCTCAACATATCCAGCAATCATAGCATTCCATGTGTAAGGCTAACATTTTAGTCATAGAAGGGCTTATAACAAAATATGTCATTTTGCAAGGGCTTTTAACAAAAAAAATTTTTGCAGGGGCTTAATCCAAAACACCCTATATTTGCAGGGGCCTAAAACATATTTAAGCATTTTTTTTATCAAAATTGCATTCATGTTGCATATCCGTACACAAAAAATATTACCCCCGTATTATAAAAAAACTTATGTTCATTCATTTTTTTTCATTACTCCTTTTCATGCATCATAAAAAAACAAAAACAAAAGTTCCTAGTCATCCAGCATGCATCAAAACAAAATTAGGAATTGCTTCATTTTCTTCTATTCTTGCATCATTCATCGTCCAATAGTTTTTTGTTGTTGTTTTGTTAGTATCTTACTCTAGTTGAAATGTAAAAAAATAAAAATCATACACTTGTCTAAGGTATCATTACGCATTTCATTCATATGCATTGTTGTCATATACAACAACACCCATATGTTCATGCATTATATTATAAAAAAAAACTCATGAAAATATTTTGTTTTGTTTTGTGGAAACACTGTTTGAGGAGAAACAATAATGCTTGCAAAATATATTTGAATTGATTCTTCTCCCTTAGAAAAAGTTCTCATATCCTTTGAGTAAATACCTAACTTGATTCACCAACATCAAGTTCTTCACTCTTTATCCCATACACACCCGCTCTACGCCTATCACATTTGTGGAAACCATCCACCCACTTAACCACCATGTAATCACCTTCATGGGATCCGTCCTTCTAACCCCGGTGCTATTCTCTTAAAAACATTAACCAATCACTCACCTACCATCAAACTCACTTCACATTGACTCAACCACTTCAACCCTTCCCCCTGTAGGCTTGACCCTAAGCCTCAGAGACGTGCCTCACCAAAGGCATAAGCCAACATCAGTTTTGCACATCTTCAAACCCTTGCTCCTGCAGGCTTGACCCTTAGCCTCAGAAACGTGCCTAACCAAAGGCATCAGCCAACATATATCTCACCCTCGTGATAAGAAGCTTAAATGTCTATTTTGTTAACTTGTGTGGTTTAGTGTTAACTCTCTAAGAAGCATTCGCAAAATAAATTAGCATGGCATGTGTGTTTACTCTTGTTTCAGTCAGTTGTACTATCCCTTTCTTTGCCACTCCTCATTATCCTTCATCCATTTTCAAAATCAACCCGAACCGTCCATAAAATGCCATGTCCCCACAAGAGTATCCCCCAGTGATGAAATTTCACTAGTAACAATTTGAACCTCCATACTGGGGCAGTTTGTGATCACTAAGATTTCATGTTGACATTCTAAATGCTTGTGCAAGTCCTTTGAGTAAAAAAAGATCCAAAAAAGAAAATCCCATTAGGTTGAAAACTCGCAAGGGCAACCTAAGCAAAAATTAGGGCGCAAAAATAAATAAAAAAGAGCAAATATGTTTAACATGAAGTTTTGTCCTATAGTTACCATTTCGAGAAAATAAGCAATCATGATTTGAAGTGATGTTTGGCCATTTTCCTATATCCAAAAAATCCAAAAAGAGAAAAACCCTTTGCTACCCACTTTGAGCCAAAAATCAAAAAATCTTTCAATCACCTTAGACAAGGGTCAATCCCATATCTAACGACGATGTACCACCTTTATCAGCTCGCTCAGCTCAAAAGAAAAAAGAAAAATCAGAAAAAAAGAAAGTGAAATTCAAAAACAGAGGATTGAAAAAATCCTGGAAAAAGAAAAATCAAAAGCGGTAGAAATTGAGAGCTGATACTTCACACCATCAAACGCATAAAAGATCCTTGTCTGAAACAAACCCCCAAACACTTCTTTTGGCCTAAATATCCTATCCTCCATAAACCCTTGGCCGCGTTACAACCCTAAACAGGTTCATTCTACCATGAAGCATATAAAAGATTCTTTGTCTCAACCAACCCCCCCCCCCCCCCCCAAAACACTTCTATGGGCAAAATAATCATTTCCTTCATAAATCATTAACCATTGGCCATATTACAATTCTAAGGTCTATTCTGATCAATGATTGATTGCTTCCATTTTTCTCAAAGCTTATATTCTAGGACAAAATAATCAGAATAATTTATTCGCTCAAAAAAAAGAAAAAAATATTATTACAAAAAAAGAGATTTAGAAAGAAAAAAAAACTCAAAAGGCTTGCACGCTAAAAATTCATACAAGAGATAATAATTTTAGGAAAAAATTTAGTGATCATCAACAAAGTGAAATTTCATCGAATCAAAAACTCTTGACTGTCATAGTTTGTGGAATCCTTCCCAAAAAAACCACAAATTCCTATTAAGGCAGTTACTTGACTTACCATCTCAAAGTGGGGCATTACCCCCACCCTTCATTCCTCTCAGACTCGGGCAAACTTTTTCAACATCCCCAAAATACCCTCACCTTTCATCCCGTTCTTATACTACACCCATATAGCCGTACCAGACAAATTTCGAAACCATTATTCTGACTTTGCACCCTGTCACAATCTCACTCGAGATGGGGCAATCTTTATCTTTTATGGATTGGGGCAACCTTGTCCTTTCATAGACTGGGGCATCATATCCCTTGTGCCAAAAGAATTCTTCTGTCTCCCATTCCATTCATCCTTAGCCACCTTTTGCTTCAAGATTAACACGATTCCCAAATTTTTAGTCGACCTATACCCTCAGGTGTCGTTGTTGATAGCCCCGCAAGTGCACGGGTCGTATCGCGTAATAAAAGAGTATCGGTCCACAGGGAGAGCCTAAGTGAATACCAATTTAATTTTTCAAAGTTTGATTAACTGAAAAGAAAGTGTTTTTGGAAAGAAGGAATATTTTAGTAAAGTCTACTCACTCATGATCATTGTAGACAAAAGAGGAGAAAAGAAAATAAAAGAAGAAAACATAAAGTTAAATAGCGAGAAATAAAAGAAAGCGGTAAAGTGCAAAAATCATAAATAGCGGAATTGTAAATGACAAGAAAGTAAATTGCTTGAAAAGTAAATTGCCAGTAATTTACTTGACTTGGAAAGTTAAAGAGCAAGGAAAATAAAAGAAAGCGGTAAAGTGCAAAATCATAAATAGCGGAATTGTAAATGACAAGAAAGTAAATTGCTTGAAAAGTAAATTGCCAGTAATTTACTTGACTTGGAAAGTTAAAGAGCAAGGAAAATAAAGGTGCAAGAAAGTAAATAACTTGGAAAATAAAGGTGCAAGAAATTAAATAGCAAGAATTTAAATAGCAAGGAAAGTAAATGACTTGGAAAATAAATAGCAAGAATTTAAAGGGCAAGAAAGTAAATGACTTGGAAAGAAAAAGGGCAAGAAAATAAATAGCAAGAAAGTAAATAGCAAGGAAAGTAAATAAACAAGAATCATAAAAAGCATGAAGAGTAAATTGAAGTCATGAATCATTAGAGAGCCTTTGTCATTGATTTTCTAACAAAATTCAAGCTTAGTTACAAGTGAGGATCAAGCCTCTATTTATAGGAAAAATATGAGGGGCAAAAAGGTCCAAAAGAGGAAAAAGTGGCAAATCAAGTTGGCCAAGGTAGTCATCAAAAAGCCATCCTCAAGTGGACAAAGCACATGAGCAAGTGGTCAAAGCACATGGTCATCAACAAGTGGGCAAAAATATCCATCAACAAGTGGGCAAGGCAAATTCGACTGATGCAGCAGAATTCTGGGAGATGCAGTCGAATTCTGGCCTGCTGAGACAGATGCTGTCGAATTCTGGCCTGCTGAGACAGATGCTGTCGAATTCTGAGAGATCTAGTCGAATTCTGGGGGATACAGTCGAATTCTGGGAGATCCAGTCGAATTCTGACCTGCTGAGACATAAGCAGCCCAAATTGCTTCAAAATAAAACCTGAAGATAAAAAGTAAACATTTGCAGTAAAATAGATCAAAAATATAATTAAAATACTAAAAAGACTTAATAAAATAACTATTAAAAAGACTCTAAAAATAGACTTATCAGTTGTCCCCCTTAGACAAAGACAAATTATTTGCTCTCCACTTTTTGAAGTCAAAATTGGGGCAGTCAAACATTTCTTACCTTGGGGCAAGCTTATCTCTCATAGGCTTGAGCCAATAACCTCATCCTTCACTCCGCTCACGTGTCACACTTCTTGAACCCTGAGCCAACTAACACACTCATTTGTATTCACACTGTTTTTCATATTTATTAAACAAAATGCTTCAAAGAGAGAGCACACGTTATGACATGGCATTGATAATTCCTCCAAGCTAACATCTTAGACTTGAAAGCTTAGCAATCATGGGTCATCATAACCAAATGAAAACCCATTCTAAGAAGTCTACAAATGCACATTACAATCTCTAGAAAGGGAACTAATACATTGCCACAAGCCACACTTTTCAAAATGGCAACCTCGAGCTTACCAGAGTTTGAGTTCAAGCCATCAAATTTTATTCCAAGAAATGATCAATTCAAAATATTCAGCTCTCTGTTTCTAGCAACAAAAGTTTTGTTTCCCATCAAACATTCTTGTTGTCACCAAAAAATCATGCATGTCCTCCTTATTCTAGAATCAAACCATGCATCTAATTATACTCATCACAACTCTTTCATACAAGTATTGTACATGCATTCACATTCCACTTGTTTTTGCTTACACAATTTTGCTTCTTTCCTATTACGCATGCATACATGCATCCCCACACATAACATGTATTGCTTCAATAAAAATGCCAAATGTCGGTCTCATCATTACCAAAAGTCTGTCTGCATCCGACCATGTTATGCTTACACAATTTATGCACCATGTATTTATGCACTTCCTTTTATTCACAATAGTGTTTGCATCAAAATATTACATTTCCATCATATTCACGTTCTCATTTCATGCATATACCAAAAAGGCAATAAAGCGAAAAGACAAAAAAATCATTCCACATCCCGCCAAACATTGCCCCATACATTATATCTCAACATCAAGTCATGTAGCTACCACAAGTTCTTGTAGTTCATTTGCTCACCACATTACATACATGCACACATATAACATTATTTTTGCTTCGATAGATGTGCCAAGTGTTGGTCCCATCGTTGCCAAAAACTTCCTACACCACTAATCATATCATTTACCATGCATTCAGGTGTTTCCTTTTATTCACCATATATAGCATTTGCATATAATCATTATAATCGCATTCATATCTTATCCACATACACAGTTTATCAACTTCATTAGCCCATCTACTTTAGCATCCATTATCCGCCACATCTCATTCACTACCCCAGCAAACACCAATCGTCGCACACGCTTGCATGCGCGCATACTCCATTCATTGCATTGTTAAGACATGCCAAATATTAGTTTTTCCTTATCAGGAAAATGCATTTATTAGGTATGCCCGGGCAAATACGCCAAGTATCGATCCCTATATCATGTTCCTCAAAATCGGTGCTCCAAGCGCCAGCCCCATATCGCAATTTGGATCACCAAGTTAATCCTTCAGACCCCCAGCGGTCCTTCAGAGTCCCAGCGTTCCTGCAGACCAACAATTGGTCCATCAATCCAGATCGCACGTCGCGTTATCGAGCAACCGACGGATCATCCGACCCCAGGTCCTTCAGACTAACTGTGTCAGCCTAAGACATAGTGGACGTCCTTGGAGGTGAGTAAATCAGGTCAACGACCTGATCTTGACCCCAATGGCCGCTCGAAAAAGGCCACCCCCAAGCAGACCGTTTTACTAGTACCATTGCTAGTTTGCGCTCCATCAGACCATCCTGGTCCATCAAGGCCCAGGCAGCCTCTCAGACCTCGTCAGTCGTTCAGTTTAACTCCAATCAATGTGCCAAGCATCGACTGCAAATTAGACCTTTGGAGCCCCAGGGCTCCTTCAGAGTCCGAGTGCTCCTTTAGATCCTCAGTGATCCTTCAGGTCCCCAAATCCCCAGCGATCCTTATTTACTTTTGTTCTATGTAAACCCAGTTTTTCATGAATTTCTCAAAAAAAAGTTCGACAAAATTAGTGTCCTTTTATCTTTATTTCTATTTTACTCGACAAATCCGGAAACCCTTCATATTTCCTAGTAAAATACAAATAAAAAGGGGCAGCTGTTGTACCCTAATTTTGCCCGATTAATTTAAAATTCACTAGAAAAAAAATCAAAAATATTGCTTGTTGTGGTTTTTGAGGTTTTAATAGTTGACACGTGTCATTTAGTATTCGTTAGCGGTTTTAAGTCATTATTATCGTTATTAGTCGAACTTTAATAAAAATAAACAAGAAATAAATGATGATTATTAATATTAGATATTAACTATTATTCAATTATAAAAATACAAAAAGAAATTAGAAAAGAAAAAAACAAAATACAAATACAAATGTAATTTACAAAATTTTCAAAAGATGTAAAAGGGGTACAGATGCGCATGCTACTGTTTATGAAATACAATTTGAGTAGTATGCTTAAACTATTTTCTTCTTGCTTCTTTGTTGTTTTCCGTTTTAGCTCAAACAACACAGCTTTGCAGGCACCACCCTGCAAGCTGTTATTGTCCATATATTTTCAAGCTCAAGCCAAATTTCATTTCTTTTGGTTTCTTTGTCTTCTATCCTTTTGTGGCACAGACCAAGCAGCTTTGTAGGTACCCTCCAGCAAGTTGTTGCTGCCTTTGTCTCCAGTGACAATGTTACTCTACTTCAAACACCTCACCTACACCACAAACAAACCCGCCTATAAAGCTCAATAGCAACAACAGTAGAAAGGAGGGAAAAAAAGAAAATTGATAGGAAAAAAAATGGAGAAATTTTAGAGGAAAAAACGATTTCAGAGGAGGAGGAGAGAATGATTTAGGAGTGAAAAAAAGAGAACTAAAAATAGTTGAGAGAATGATTGGGAACAAAAACATTTGAAGAGAGAAATAGATAGAGTACCCTGAAACTCACCACCGTCTCTGTCGCCGGTGTACCACCGCCGTCGTCACTACTGCTGGCGCCCCACCACCGGTGCCGCCATGAAGCCTCTATCAAACCTCCGGCAAACACCATAGCCATCATCACCACATAAAAAAAAACCAAAAAACACAAGCAAGAGAAGAAGAGCCAAAGATATAGATCACCGACCTTGACGGCGTACCACCGCCGTCGTCGGCGTATCACTGCCGGCGTACCACCGTCATCTCCACCGCCACACAACAAACCACCATCTTCTCCCTCTTCGCAAATCACCCCAAACACCACCATGAACCTCCCACCACCGTCGCAAATCTCCCCTGTCTCTCTCATCACCATGAACCGCCGCCTCTCTCTCTCACCACCATTAAACCCCACATCGTAACCACCACCAAAAACACCACCGTGCGCCGCCATCAGACCCACCAACCGTCGTTCTCTCTCTTTTTCCCTCTCTCAGGCAACATACCCTCTCTCTCTCTCTCTTCCCTTTTTGTTGAAAATGGCGCTGAGAGTTTGAGAATAGAGGAAATTAGGGTTTCTAAAATGGGTGTTTATCTTTTATACTGTCTTTTATGTTATTTTTATTTCATCTTTAATTTTCAGATTATTGTTTGCACCCCCATGTTTCATTATCACAACCTCGTTTTTTTTAACAAAAAACTGTTGTTTGCACCCCCAGTTTACTAATAACACAACCCTTTTTTAAGTCGTCTTTATGTTTACACCCCCCAGATTTTGTTGTTATAACTCCTGTTTGTTTTAAATACCAAATTCTTATTCACACCTTGTTTTTTAATGATACAACCTCCCAGTTTCAAACATCAAATTTTTATTCACACCATCAATTTTAATGATACAGCCCTTTTTTTATTATACCATGATGCTTCCAAACCAATATTTCCCAAACCATCAAACTCACATAAAATTAGGTTGTTACTATTGGTCACTCTGAGTTTAACTTGTTTGATCGTTAATAACAATTATAGTTTTCAAACGGCTATTAGTGGTGACCACTCCGAGTTTACTTGTTTGGTCATTACGAACACCCATCCAAATTTCAAAATACTTAACAATAAAAAACACCAACCACACAAATATTTTTACCCCAGAACTACGTAGCCTTTGTCTACCCAGAGATACGTAGGAGCAGAGGGGGGACCCACCTCTATCATGTGCAATAATAAAAAAAAATCCTTTTTAGTCTTTTCTGAAATGTTTATTTATTAGCTCTCAACAAAAATACAAATATAAATAAATATTATTTAGGTTTTTTTTTAAAATTCTTTTCATAATAAAAAAGGGAAATAGATATGTTCAAAGTTAATATAGTTTTGCACAACTAGTTAGAGGTAACCTTTTTCGAAAGGATGTTGTGGGGTGCTAATACCTTCCTCACACATAATCGACTCCCGAACTCAAAATTTGGTTTTTAAGACCATTTTCTTTTTAAAGGGATTTTTCAATGTTTTCCCTTATATAATTAAACACCGATGGCGACTTCCCTGAACGCGAGAGATCCTCCAGATTTTTCGGGTGCAACACGCGTTAATCGAAACGACTGCGCGACGGTTCCCAAGGACACGACGGCTGTGGTCTATGGCTATAAATAGCAATGATACCTCCTTCGCAAGGTTTCTTTACGCTTTCTTCTTTCTATCCACCAAACAGCACCCCTTCGTCTTCCTTGCAATTCTCTTTTTCGACCAACAATGGCTTCCTCTTCTCAAAACCCTGTTCCTTCTATCTTCACCACCATTGGTCCTCTCTCTGTGTTGCGACCTACTGCCACAAATGTTGACCATGGTTTCACGCTTTTTCAACAGAGGTTCGGCTCTTGCAAACTCCCTCTTAAGTTCACCTGGTACAGCGCCGAGGCGAAGTTCGCTGACCTTAGAGGGTGGCCGAAGAGCAATGCTGAGTACAACGCCTGGGTAGACCATTTGGTTACGCACAAAGGCGCTTCCTGGAAGGAATGGGAAATCTATGATATGATCATGGTATCAACCCAGGAGATTTCGCACTGTTCTAACCTCTTATTCCCGCTGATGGCCTTCTGGTCGACCACCATCAACGCTTTTGTCTTCCCTTGGGGCATTTTGACCCCCACTCTACTGGATGTGGCTGCCATATTGGGGCTCCCTGCGGGTGGTCTTGATGTTCACGCCAATCCTGACTTTGTGGACGAAGACCCCCCTTTCGTCTTTGCTTCCGCCTTCTCCAACCTCCTATCCAAGAATGCTAAGTCTGCGGGTTCTATCACCGATGGAGAGCATCATGCCTTTTTGATGTATTTCTTCGATAAGTTTTTCTTTAGCACCAAATCCTTCGGTGTTGTTAAGGAACTCTCCGTATTTGTTCAGTTGCTGCGAACAGGCCAGAAACACGCCCGAGGCCCTTTCTTCCTCGCCGTTCTTTACCAAAGCCTGGACAACTTTGTTATGTAGGTCAAGGACAGAGGCTTTTACTCGAAGGCCGAGGGTCCCATTTGGTTTCTACAGCTCTGGGCTCAACTCTACTTTCCCCGCTCTGCCCCCGACACTACAAAAAAAAGACTGATTAGCGAGGGAAATTAGCGACGGAATTTTACTCCTTTAGCGACGAATTTGACTTTAGTTGTAAGCGAGGTAATTAGCGATGGAATTTCACTTATTTAGCGACGGATTTAACAAGGCACGAAAAGAAGAAAATTTTGTTTTGAATTAGCGATGGATTTTCGTCGCTAATAATCCGTCGCTAAACAATGAATATTGTGCCATTGCCCGTTGCAATTGATTTGACACGTGGCCAAAGTTAGCGATGGATTTCCCTCGGAAATTCCGTCGCTAACTGTTAAAATTTTTTTAAACCCGGATGCCTCCCTATTTTGTCTCTTTCTTTCCTCTTCTGCATTCTTCTTCTCTCAAGCTCTCTCAAAAGAAAACGGAGCACCATCCACGCCACCACACCACCACCGTCCACGCCACCGCACCACCACCGTCCACGCCACCATGGTCCACACTACCAAGGTTTGTTTCTTCTCTCTCTCTCTCTCTCTCTCTCTCTCTCTCTCTCTCTCTCTCTCTCTCTCTCTCTCTGAACATTCTCTCTATTTTTCACTAATCGTGTTTCTGTCTCTCTATTTCGCACAGTCATCGGACCTCTATTTTGCATAGTCACCGGACAGCCACCACAGTCACGGTTAGTTTTTATTTATTTTTGTTTTTAGAAATGATTTTTGTTTAGTTGTTTTTAGTTGTGAAATGTGAGTTTTAAATGTGTATGTTATTATAGAATAAAGTTTTATTGTTAGAAATATTAATATTAGTGTTTAGGATTGTGAAATTTGAAAGGTTGTTGTATGTGTTTAAGATAATGTTTAGAATTGTAGAATAAAATTGTTGTTGTTGTTATTAATTAGAAAGTTGTAATTTAAAGAAGTAATTGGAATTGAATTGAAATTGAAAAATGTAATTGAATAGTGTATGTGTTTAAGATAGTGTAATTGTATGTGTATGAAAAATGTATGTTGTTGGAGATGTTAATTGAAAAGTGTATGTTTGTTAGAGTTGTGAAGTGAAAAATGTCTAATTGGAGTTGATAATTGGTGACAAGTGTATGTTAATTTTGAAATTGAAATGGTGTTAAATTGTTGTTGTGTTAAATTGTTGTTTTGATGTTTGACAAGCTTTTTAGCGACCGATTTAGTCCGCTGCTAATTCCGTTGCTAAAAGTCATTAGCGAGGGAAAAACAGGCATTGGCGAGGGAAAAATCTGTCGCTAATGCACTGTTTTTTTTGTAGTGCGACCTGTCCACGGAGGCCGCCGTAGTCCTCGGAGAAGTCCTCGCTGCCACCCCCGTCCTTCCCGCGGAGCGTGTGGAAGTGCTCCGAGTATTGCTGGACTTGGACTCTTTCAAAGACTTTTGCCGGTGTCCGGTTCTGGAAAAGGGCATTGGCCCTCAGTGGATTTTTACCCCAAGCGACTTGGATCCTTCTTCTGAAGACAACTTTGACATGAACATACAACGGAGCCGTGTGCTTGTGGCTCGTGACCTGGTTGCTGGAGCCAGGCTCTCTTTAAACACCAATCCTCTCACCGTCGAACCTTACCATCTAAACTTTGTAGCTCGATAGTTTGGCGTAGGTCAACATGTGCCCGTCCCTTATGATTCCATGGATATGGGGCGTCGCCGAGAGAAGATCTTCCCCTCCGATCTCAATAAACTCATTGCAGATCATGATGCGCAATTCCTTTCTTTTTCTTGGGGCGTCTATCGCAACAAGATCGAAGAGACCAGCAGCCACATTTCATGGTGGTCGCAGGTACGGGCATAGGTCTTCCCTCGCTCCAAGATTGAATATCTCCAAAGTTATTTGGGCTCTGCTGAAGGGATTCCTGTTCAGCCTACCTCGATGGCTGCTCGAGTGAGTCCACCACCTCGCACGACTATCCATTCAACGAGTGTGGCGATAGAGGCGAAGAAGAAAAAGAAACAATTAATTTCCAATCCTCCTCTACGCTCTTCTCCTCGCTTGAAGTCCTCCGAGAAACCCTCTCCTATCGCTGGTAAGCTCCTTCCCCTTTTGACTGTTTATTTATGTTCTTGGCACGAGCTTATTTGACTTATATTCTTGTGCAACTTAAACTCCTCCCCTTATTACCTTGGATGATGACGAAGATGATGATGATGATGATGATGATGATGATGATGATGATGATGATGATGAAAATGATGATGTCCCAATCCTTCAACGAAAAAGAACCCGAGAACTACTCCGCTCACCTCTTCTGCTGCCCCAGTTACTGAAGTGTCACCCCCACCTCTCAAACGGTTAAGGGTAAGTTCTTCTCTTAGTGAGTTACGGGCGCTTTGCCATTTATCTGCTTTTCCTTATCTGAATTTTCTTTTACCACTTCGCAGAGGCTTCGTACTCCCAACGAATTACCGCAATCCTCTCAAGCTGCACTTCATGACAGTCCAATTTCTACTTTTGTAAGTCATCTTTCTTAGGCTGCTCGATGTTTCTAGCGTAACCGTCCTCTTTTCTTATTATTTGCTTTCCTTTCGCAGGAACCTACTGGTGACATTGTGGTGGTCGACTCTCCTACTTTTGTAGAGGCCTCCCCCCTTGTTGATCAAGCCGAGGACCTCTCTTCGCCAGCAATCACCGATGAGGAATTGCAGCGTTATTTTCTGAACCTTGAGGCTCCAGAATCGGCCCCTTCTTCAACAGAGGTTGACCTCGCTCAGGTGGAGGCAGCCTTGACTGGGGAGATCCCCACAGATCCTGACCAAGTGGTGGCCCTTCGAGCAACATTGTTCCGAGTTTCCAACTCTACTGATGTCCCCTCTGCCAAGAAAGACGCTCTTCGTTCTGAGAAGGATGGTTACAAGGAAGCTTTCGTTTCCCTCAGCCAAACTAAGCAAGAGACCATAGCCGAACGTGAAAGAATCGCTAGTAGAATCAAGACCATTGAAGATCAAATAGCCTCCCTCAAAGCTGAACTAGCTTCTCTCACTCCTCAACACTTAGCAGCCATGCATAGGCTCACTGCCATCTCCTCTGATATTGTAAAATTATTCTGTTGCAGCTCCGCATTAGATCCCCCTTGCACACCTCCTCCCCCTGCGACCTGGCCTAGAGGCGGATCTGGATAAGAGCTGTGCTGCTTTACGCCAAGCCATCGAAGGGTGGGGGGCCCTGAGGTCATCTTATGAGCAAGCCCTCGCCCATGCGGATCAAGAAAACGTTGAGGCCCCTACTGAAGTCATGCTTGATGAGCCACCACTTTCTCTTGACCCTCCAACTTCCAGGAACGCCCCTACTGCTGAGGAAGCTACACACCTCAGGGACGACGTTACAGCTGAAGTGGGGGCGACAGTATCAGAAGTATGCCCGTTGATGGATCCCCCCTCCGAGGGTTTGGAGATATTGGGGGAGGCTACTACTGCTGAGGCAGGTGAGGCTATGGCAAGTGAAGTCGCCGCTGTTGAGACGGATGCGGTCATAGCAGGTGAAGTTGCCGATGTGGTGATGGATGAGGTTATAGCAGGTGAAATTGTTGTTTCTGTAATGGACGTCGTGATGGATGCCTTTAAAATAAGCAGATGAAGTAGTTGTTGCCCTTGAGTAGTGTTAGAACTTTTCCTATATGTAATCCTGTAAATTCTTATCACCAGGCCTCCGGTGTGTGGCGAGCCATCATGACATTTTTCTTTTTGTATAATTACCAATTTTCTTTCCCTTGCATACTTTCCCAAAGAGTAGGATAATATGCCTTGAGATATTTGCCATTGATTTTTTTTTCGAACTCTTCACCGTCGAACGTAATTAAACAGTATGCCCCACCGTCGTATACTTCACTTACAATGTAGGGCCCACCCCAATTCGGGGACCACTTGCCAAACTGGGGATATTTCCTCCCAAGTGGCGGAATAGCCTTCCACACTAGGTCACCCTCAACAAACTTCTTCGGCTTGACATGTTTGTTGTAGGCTCGGGCCGTTTTGGCTTTATTCATTTCAATTCTGTTGAGGACAGCCAGCCTGTCATCGTCCACCGAGTCCAACTCCATTAACATGGCTTGTTGGTATTCATCTATGCCGAGGGCATGCTGCTGAGCCACCCTTAATGATGCCACACTGATTTTCAAAGGTAACATGTCATCCTGCCCATACACTAGACGATAGGGAGTCATCCCCGTGGCCGTGGACCTAGAATTCCTCATTTCCCATAAGACCTCATTAAGGGTCTCGTGCCACCGTCGAGGCTTGTCCTCTATGTTCTTCTTGATGAGCTTGATGATGATTTTGTTGGTAGCCTCTGCCTGCCCATTAGCCTAAGCATAATAAGGAGACGAGTGTCTCATCTTGATGCCATATTCCTGGGCAAAGGCCACCACTTGTTCCCCGGTGAACATGGTGCCTTGATCGGCCGTGATGTTTTCAGGAATGCTAAATCTGTATATGATTTAGTTTTCTATGAACCTAATCACCGCAACCCGATTGACACTTGCTAAAGGCGCATCTTCCACCCACTTAGTGAAATAATCAGTGGCCACAATGATAAAGTTATGACCCTTCGAGCTCGGAGGGTATATCTTGCCAATTAAATCCATGGCCCACCCTCTGAATGGTCAAGGTTTGACAATGGGATGAAGTTCATCCGCAGGCACTCCCTGGATTGGTTCATGCAGCTGACATGCTTCACATCCCTTTGCAAACTGGAAGCAATCGGCCGTGATCGTCGGCCAATAGTATCCATGTCTGTATATTAGCCATTTCATGATGGGGTCAGACCTATGTGCGCCACATATCCCTGCATGGATCTGTGCCATCACCATGTACGCATCCTTTCTCTTGAGACATCGTAATAACACCCCATTGACACTTCTATTATATAGGTCGTCCCCTATCAAGATGTACTTCAACGCCCTTTGCTTAGTCTTGAAGTCAGTGTCAGCCGTTGGATTGCGGAGGTACTCCGTCAATACTCCAATCCAAGCATTGGCAGGGTCCTCCTCAGTCAGAACTGATGCATCTTGTTGTTATACCTCGACCACTGACTCCTTGTAACCCGAGGCTTGTTGGGCTAAATCCTTTGCCTCTTGGTTATCGCTTTTGGGGACATACATGATGACCGCATTGGTGAACAACTTCAACAAGTTATGCGTCGAAGCTTGTAATTGTTTAAGCTTCGTGTTATAACACTTGCATTCCCCGGTGATTTGTCTGATCACCAGTTGTGAATCCCCCTTGATTTCTACATATTGGACTTTTATGGCGGCCAGGATGTCAAGTCCCATGATCAAGGCTTCATATTCGGCCTGATTATTGGAGGCTTGATCCCCTATTCTGCACATGAATCTTCACGTTTGACCACAGGGGCTGGTGATGACCACTCCAATGCCTGCCCTGGTTTAGCCACTTGAGCCATCAAACATGAGGACCCAAGGCTTTAGGCCCAGATAGTTAATAAACTCGGCTGGGGTGTCGTGTATCTCTACACATGGATGTTGAGCCAAGAAGTCAGCCAAGGCTTGCCCTTTGACGGCTCTTAACGGCATGTACGTCAAGGCAAACACATTTAACTTAATGGCCCACCTGACAAGTATTCCCTGTAAGACGGGCCTATTAAGAAGGTACTTGATAATATCAACTTTGCACACAATCAAAACTTCCTTAGGTAATAAGTAATATTCTAGTTTAGTACAAGCATTAAATAAAGACAAACAAAGCTTCTCAATAGGAGAATATCAAGTCTCAGCATCATTGAGCTAACAAACAGCCGATGGCTTGATCTTCGGCCGCAATATATAGCTTCAGAGGCTTCCCAGGCTGCAGAGGTATCAAGACAGGAGGATTAGTTAAGGCAGCCTTGATCTGGTCAAAGGCCTCCTGCTGCTTGGCTCCCCATATCATTTCCTCAGTGTTTTTTATCCTCAATGGGGTGAGAAAGCTTTCATCTTTCCGGCCGAGTTGGAGATAAATCTTCTTAGGAAGTTGATCTTGCCTAGTAAACTCTGCAGTTCCATCTTGTTTCTGGTGGGTCTTGCCTCAAGGATAGCTCGAGCTTTGTTTTTGTCCACTTCAATGCCTTGGTTGTGTACCAAGAAGCCTAGAAAATTGCCCGCAGACACGCCAAAAGCACACTTAGCATGGTTCATTTTGAGATTGTGGAGTCTCATCCGTTTTAGAGCTTGTTCAAGTTCCACTAGGTGGGCTTCGAAACTCTTGGACTTGACTACCACATCATCAATGTATACCTCCATGCATTTACCAATGAGGTCGTGGAAAATAGCATTCATGGCCCTTTGGTACGTGGCTCCTGCATTTTTGAGGCCAAAAGGCATTACCAACCACTCATAGATACCTAAGGCGCCAGGGCACCTAAAGGCAGTCTTATGAGTGTCAGCCTCGGTCACATATATCTGGTTATACCCAGAATAGCCGTCCATAAAGGTCAAGATGGCATTGTTAGCCGTGGCATTGACAAACATATCGGCCGCAAGCATACCATACTCATATTTTGGAGTGGCCAAGTTCAGATCTCTGTAGTCAATACAAACTCTGACCTGGCCATTCTTTTTGATAACAGGGACTATATTAGACAGCCATTCTACGTACCTGGCAGTTCTTATGAATCCTGCCTTGAGCAATCTTTCGACCTCTGCTTTGATTTGTGGCATTAGCTGCGGATTGAACCTCCTCGGTGACTGTTTATGGGGCTTGCAACCTTCCTTGATGGGCAACACTCATAATGTCACATCGGCCACCAACACTCCCAAGGCGTCGGATGGGTGGCCCATGAAACTAGTCATGGTGGTTGGAATGAGGTCCTCGGCGTTCTTCCTCAACTTTTTCATATTGGCTAATGGCATGATATTCAATACAGCACCGCCATCTACGAAGACACAATTAAACAGCTTCCCATTCAAATGGGCCTTAATGTACAATGGTTTCAGGTGTCTAGTCATGTCTGCTGTGGGTTTCTCAAACATCATTCCCTCTGTAACTGCTCCCTCGGGCTCCGTCAAGGTAGCCCATTCGGCCTCTTCAGCAAAGACATCTCCCTCGAGAGCCATTTCTATATCAGCATAATACTCACCATCAGCCGCGTCCATGATATTGCCCCGGATTGATCCTGTCAAGGAGTCTACATCAAAATTCAACGGGCCGAAGGGGTTTTCTTCGTCATCTCCCAAGAGGTCATCCTCTGCTAGTTCTTCTTCTGTTATAGCCCCTTTAACTTGATGTACGTTGGCTGGCTGAGGTGGTTTGGGGCTGTTGGGCCCGTATAGACATTCTATCACTGCCTCAGTCAGCGGGCTATGGGGTGTATCCACCATTCCTATCATGGCATTGGGCTTTTGGGTCGTCTCAGTTGGTACACTAGGGCCAGCTATGCCGTGGGTTGGTGGTTCTGAAGCCGTTTCCTCGACCGGTTTAGGGAAGGCCTGTTCCAAAGCCGTAGCCACGGGAATGGTTTGGGCATTTCCTCCTCTGGCCGAGGTGAGCATCTGAAGCGTCTCCCTCATTCTGTTGTAAGCCCTCGCCCTTTGCTTCCTCCTCTTCTGTGAATGAGATTTAGAGGCAATTCCAAGCACTGGTGTTTCTACTGCTGCCTGCGTCATCCACTGATCCTGTGGCACTTTTGATGGTGGCTCCACAGTTCTGATAGCCCTTAATTAACGACCGTTTAGCATAGTGATGTCTACTGATGTTGAGCTTTGGGCCTCGGTGACCTGCACCACCCTTCTTTCCTCTTGGGGACGAGATTGTTCACCTGGGCTTGGCATGGTGGCTTGCCCAATTGAATCATTGGCCGACCTGCCATGCCCCCCTGGCGAGGCATGCTGGAACCTTTCTCTCACATCCCTGGTCCGAGGCACGCTTCTCCCAGAATTACTCCCAGGGTTAAGATTGGATAGATGTAATTCTGAGATCCTGAACAAGCTTCCCTGGCTTTGGGAGTTTCTTTTGGGTCCCTTGGGGTTGGGTCGGCCCTCCCAACTGCAGTTTCTCCTGTAAGAGCGCCATGCGGTCTTCCACTATAGCTCCTTTGGGAGGTGACCCCAATCGGTCGAAGACATACACCTTCTTTTCTGGGGGAGTCACTACAAAAAACTCGGCGATTAGCCACGGTCAAAACCGTGGCAAACAGCCCACAGACCCGTGGCAAACGATATTAGGATCAGTGTCGATGCTCATCTCCTGTGTTCCCTTATCGGCCATCTTGAACCTCCCTTTCTTTATAGCCTCTTGAATGGCTCTGCGGAAGATAATGCAATTGGAGGTGGCATGATTGAATGAATTGTGCCACTTACAACACTTCTTCCCTTTTATTTCTTCAGGAGGGGGAATCTTATGACCGTCGAGAAGCTTAATCTATTTGTCTTTAAGGAGATAATCAAATATTTGATCAGTCTTGGAAATATCAAAGGAGTATTCAACCATGTTCCCCGCCTCGTCCCTCTCCTTTCCCTTGGCAGGCTTAAGAGCAGGGCAGAGGTAGGCTTTACTTTTGACTATCTCAGCCACCAGAATGTCTGCTGTGTAATTGACTGATTCGTCATAGTCTGAGTCCTCGGCTGCGTCAACTACCGATATTAACTGAGGCCCTCGACCCCTAGTAGCCCTCTTCCTTTCTCTTTCTTGTATAAACTGTTCAATCTGTACTGCCCTGGAAGCTAAGCCATTGAGGGCACTACAAGCTTGTCCCACAAGCTTCTCCTTCAATTGAGGGTGCATTCCAGAGATGGCCATGGAAATAAGTTGAGATTCTGGAAAGGGTACTGAGCACTTTTCGGCCATCTTTCTGAATCTTTCACTGAAGTTGGTCACTGCCTCATCCACCTTCTGCCGTAAATTCATGAGATCGGCTGCGGTAAATTCTGGCAGTGGCCAATAAAATCTGTCATGGAAACACCTTTCCATGTCTGCCCAGGTCTGTATAGAATCAGGTGGGAGAGAGGAATACCAAGAGAAGACAGTCCCTGTCAAAGACAAGGGGAAAAACTGCAACTTATTGAATTCATTATGGTTTCCTTCCCCACATTGGGTCGTAAATCGGTCGATGTGCTCCATAGTAGACTTACCATCATCCCCAGAGAATGTGGCAAAGTCAGGGTTTTGAATCCTCTGGGCAGAGGCACCAATCTGTCCACCCATTCATGGTAAGGCTTCCTGCACACTGACCGATCGAGCGGTTTCAACTGAACGCCGAAAAACCTCTTGATGGTGTCAGCTATCAAATTAGGGTCCAGGAGTTGGAGTCCCGATGGTCTTTTAGGTGGAGGCGTTGGTCGCCACAATGTATCTGGGGGACCCTGCACCCCTGGCTGCGGTGGTACTTGAGGTGGAGCGTCTGTCCATGGATGCCCAGGCACTACTTGGGCCAGGTTAACAAAGCCAGTTCCTGGTACAGATGCTTGCATGCCTCGGTGAGGTGGAAGTTGATTCCATGGCTGCTCGGCCGGGGCAACACCCATCTGTGTCTGTATCAAGGTTTTAAAAACCGGACCGGACCGGCCGGTTCAACCGATTGAACCGGGAACCAGACCCCTGGCCGGTTGGTTCAACCCCATTTGAACCGCAAGCTAAAGAGCCGTCCAGAACCGGGGAAGAATCGGATAGAACCGCTTTTAACAGGGAAAGAACCGGGAACCGAACCGGGTTGAACCGGGTTGAACCGCCCGAAATGCAATTTTTTATTTTTAAATTTACTTTTTTCTCCAAAATTTAATATTTTTTATTTTTTATTTAATAAATTACTTATCCGGCTCAACCATGGTTGAACCGGTTGAACCGATTGAACCATGAACCGGAGGTCTCGCCGGTTCGATCTCCGGTCCGGTTTTAAAAACATTGGTCTGTATATAAGGAACCCGCCGGGTAGGTACTGAGTGCTCCGGTGTACGGCTGACTAGGAGGTAGGCTTGTCGAGCCAGGTGGCTCTGGGCCCATGGCTGCTGACCTGGGCAATACCCACTGATCCTGCCATTCCCTGATTCCGGGGCGAAGGCTTACCCCCCTACGTACGCCGGGTAGTTAGCCGTGGTAGAACATCCATAGGATGGTCCTTGCGGCAAACCCAAC
The DNA here is from genome assembly GCA_039519185.1 of Astragalus membranaceus. NCBI lineage: Eukaryota > Viridiplantae > Streptophyta > Magnoliopsida > Fabales > Fabaceae > Astragalus > Astragalus membranaceus. Next base: position 77,916,131 of record CM076850.1, on the reverse strand, counting down.
GAGCCTACTGCCTCAGGAAGCCTTCGGGCCAATTGCACCTGTCCCTGTTGAAGAGAAGCGGTATTAGTGACATTCGCCAAAAGCCGCCCCTAGTGTTGGCAGTGGCAAAAGTACCAGGCTGAGGAATCACAAGAATAGGGCATACCTGATGAGAGAACGCCTGCTGAGGCCCAGTCAAACTCTCACCCGATGAACAATGATGCATGCCTCCCATAGAAGTATATGAGGATGCTTGCTGAGGTCCAACAGTGTTGGTGTATGGTAGGGACTGATGCGTGCCTCCCATAGAAGTAGGATGTCCTCCCTGCGGCTGGCCAGGGAAAATGGGGTTTGTAGCGTTGCTACCTTGCGTTGCATGTATGTGTTCCAGTTCCTTGGCCTGCTGCACCTCATTGTGCACCATAGGTTTAACTATGTCAGCCAATTGTTGGGACACTTGGTACATTATATCAAGTATCCCCATATCTATCTGTTGCCGAATGAATGATGTAGTCATCACCACGGGCTCATCCCCTTGATGAGGTGGTTGATTCAATTCAGCAGTAACCATTGCAGTAGTATTTCCTGAGACACCTACTAGCTCGATGATTTTGGCTTTGGCAGCAGTTGCCTTCTTTGATGTCGAAGGTGACCCCATGCTTAAGTTTCTACAAGAGCGTAAGTGCATACGCCAATGATAATCCAGTTCAGGCGAATCAAACACAATGGTCTGTTCACCCGTTCTAGTCCCACTGGGCGTGCCAATTTGTTTCCCTGTGTTAAACTCTTAGGTCCTAGCCGTGGGTTCGGCTAGAGGTTTGAACAAGTGTTTTGATTCTTCTGTTCTTCAAGCGATTGCGCCAAGGAGGGAACTCTGTTCCTTGACTGTGGGTATCTTGACTCCTCTAGAGAGGGCCAAGTTGGGTGAGGGGGATTGCGAGGTTTTGATTATACTACTAGCTAATACATAAAAATAAAGATAAAAATGCGATAAAGAAGATAAATAAAAATAAACGTAGAGTTTTGGTTTGATTGATGTGTGTCTATTCTGTACAATTGCTCTCCTATTTATATACATAGGCCCTCGTCGGCCACTAACACAGTCAACATTTGCCTACCGTTGGATCAATCTAAGATCAACGACTATCATCGTTCCTAAACCCTAAGGAGGCGGAGTAACCACCCACGATCTCACTAGCACGGTTAGTGGGGTGAACTCCCTCACTCCGCTCTTCAAGGCTTCGCTTCTTCGCTTGATCTTTCAACTGCTCCCACTTTTTGTCTTCGTGCCTCTCTCTTACTTGCCTTCCAAGCAAACCTGCCTTACCTCAGTCACTTGGCTTAATCCACTAGCCTTTGTCCTCGGACGAAAACTCAGGCACCCGAGCCCACTCTGGCCGTGGAACTCTATAGGCTGAGGCTTTGCTCTCCCTCGGCCTTGCTCGCTTCTCCTCGGGCTGACCCCTTCCTCGGGGGGTGATCTTGTTATATTCCCCGAGGGCTTCTCTTGCGTTCTTCTCTTTGACAAATATCTCTCAAATATTTGTCTAGTGGCCTACCTCAACACTTCAATTATGCTCCCTTCTCCCATTCAGCCCTCGGGGCCTCGGCCTACAACCTAGTTATTTTTGGGTGGTAACAACATTCATTAGTAATTAGTATTCAGTGTATGGGTGATTTATTTGATGAAGGTGTAGCAAATATTGATGTTTGCTATAGAGTTAAGTATAAGATCTCTAACGTAAATTACAATTTTAAAGCCTTAAGAAGTTCCACTAAGAACGAAACCGTAATAATTGAGGCAAATCTAAGGCGTATTATATTAATATATATGACAGGATAATACGAGTGACCATATGTATTATATTATAATTATAATTATAATTATAATAATATATATATGACAGGATAAATTGATAACACGAGTGACCACATTAAAGCAAAATGAGCACAAGACAACGATGAAAGCAGAAAACAAATCTTAGGAGAATATTTTTGGAGGAACAAGAATATATTTGATGCCATGTTTGGCGACTCGAATCACATAAAGTTGTTGTGTATCATAAAGTTGTTGTGTACCAAAAGAACTTTATGTTTGGCGACTCGATTCATGATAGGGGTGGACAACAATAGAGAAACCGGCCCATCCGATAGTTAACCGGGACAAAAAAAAGAAGGCCGGTCGGTTTTGGGCCATTATCGGGTATTTGGAGGCCCAAAATGGTTAAGGATGGATTAATTTGGTCGGAGGCGGTGGGCTCAAGGGGATCCGGCCCAAACCGAACCCGACCGACCCAAGGTGACAGTCACACGCTCGCAATCTCGCATATATCACAATTTCACAAACACTCAAACAGAAACACGCCAAATGAAACCCTAGCAGTGCGAATGCGAACTGCGAAGTGCGAACCCTCTCCACGCCGCAACTCAACGTCTCCCTCTCCCACGAAACCCTAGCAGTGAAGCTCCCCTCTCCCACGAAACCATCACCGTAACTACAACGAAGCCATCACTGCAACTCACTCACAGTGTACAGGAGGGTTCTCAGTCTCTATTTTCGTTGGCTTCATTTGGTTCTCTTGCAAGTGGTAAGCTTTCTTTCTTCGATTTTATTCTTCTCATCATCTCGTAGTTATTTTGATTTCAAGTGTTTCATTTATTTTCATTTATTTAGGGTTTCATCATCTCGTAGTTATTCTTCTCATCATCTTCGATTTTAGGGTTTCATTTATTTTCATTTCAAGTGTAGCAGCAAAGGAGCTTCGTTTCTCTTGTTTGTGTAGCAGCAAAGGAGCTTCGTTCTCTTGTTTCTGTAGATCCATCATTTCGTTCGTTTTCCAAGTGGTAAGCTTTCATTCTCAGATTTTCTTCTTTCCATTATCTGTTTGTTCTTTCCATTCTCTTGTTTGAGTTTCAAATGGATTCACTCTATTTTCGTTTTTGTGGTGTTTAAAATTTTTTAGGGTTTCAAAATTGTTGGCTTAAAATGGTTTCTAAGTTCCTTTATCTTCTCTGTTTTAGGGTTTCGAAAATTTTATGGATATTTTGTTTCAAATGGGTGTTTATATCCTGTTTATATTAGTCATACATGTCATATATGCTATTTATATGTGATGTTTGTTAGTAGTTTCTTGATGCTTGTTAGTTTCTGTTTGTAAAAAGAAATTGAATTAGGTAAATCTGTTTGTAAGTTGCTGGTTTAACGGTCTATAAGTTGCTGGTTTAATTGGTAAATTTGTGATGTTTGTTTGTAGTTTCTTGATTCTTGTCTATAAGTTGCTGGTTTAATTGCTAAATCTGTTTGTAAGTAATGCGTTTAACAATTTTTGTATTGTATGATCTGAGTTTCAGGAATGGAAGCTCAAAACCCCCCTCAAGCTGCCACTGGCCAAGCTACCACTGGGCAACCAGCAGCTGCTGCAGCTGTAGCTACTGCGAAACCGCCGCTTGGAAAGAAGAGGAAGCCAAATGCAAACAAAAAGAGGGAAAGGTCTATAGCGTGGGATCATTTCGTTAGATTACCGGACGAGGAAGAACCTATAGCAGCTTGCAAACACTGCCACATAAAGTTCCGATGCGACTCCCAGATTCACGGTACGTCTAACATGAAAGCACACATCACACGTTGTCCTGAATATCCGTATTCTCTTATTAATGACCCCAATCAAACTACTCTTAATTTTAAACCTGGGGAAAAGTCTAGTTTAGTCAGCACTAGCACTAGATTTGATGCTGATAACTGTAAAAAGGCGGTTGCTATTTTTGTAATAGTTGATGAGCAACCATTCAAGGTGGTAGAGGGTGATGGGTTTAGGTACATGATGAGTCAAATGCAACCCCAATTTACTGTCCCATCTAGGAGAACTATTGCTAGGCACTGCTATCAACTCTATCTTGAAGAGAAACAAAAACTGAAAAACCTTTTTAAATCTGATTGCTCAAGGGTAGCACTTACCACCGATTGTTGGACCTCAATTCAGAATCTGAATTATTTAACCCTCACTGCACACTTCATAGACAACAAATGGAGATACCAAAAGAGAATTATAAGCTTTTGTGTTGTTCCTAACCATAAGGGAGAGACAGTTGGTAGGAAAGTGGAGGAGGTTCTTAGAGAATGGGGTATTAGGAATGTGTCCACAATTACTGTGGATAATGCAAGCTCAAATGATGTTGCTGTCGCCTATTTGAAGAAAAAATTGAACAATATGAATGGGTTGGTTGGGGATGGGGAGTTTTTTCATGTAAGATGTTGTGCTCATATTCTTAACTTAGTGGTGAGTGACGGATTGAAGGACATGAGTGACTCTATTTCCAGCATTAGACATGCTGTTAGGTTTGTTAGGTCTTCACCTCAACTGGAGGGAGGGTTTTAGATACATATAGAAGCTCCTTAAGCCCAGAAATGGCAGAAGCTCTTATATGTACTCAAAACTGGTTGAAGCCTTCTTTCTTCCAATTTAAACACATCAACCTAGATGAAGAGTTTGAAGATTTTGATAACATTGTGGCAGGTATAAATTAAATGATTTCTGGTCTTTTGATAATGTTAGATTTCTAATTCTATATAAGCTAATATGTTTTTTTTTTATGTTCTACAGAATTTCAAGGAGGGGTATTTGTGGGTGACGGAGCTGCTGGAGTAAGCTCATCATCTCAGTCACAGCCAATTAATATTGGCAGTGGCTGATAAGAAATTCTGGTATTTGATATTTTTTGAAATTTTGGGGTCACATGGCTCACATCTCAACTAAATGGCAACACCTTTTGGTCTTTTGGAGTCTTTAATGACTCACTACGGTGTCCAATGATCCATCTTCATGCAAGGGAACTTTTGTGTTGGGTATGGATGAAGGTAATGGTTTCCTAAATACTCTCTAATATTGTTTTGCATTCTGTTTTATATATTAATTACTGTCTGTGGCTCTTTCTGTTTCAGAAATGAAGTTCAGTTGAAGTCGGTCCGCCGCTGGAACTTAAGACCGGAACTGATATTAAAACTGAATCTGCTATTAAAACTGCTGCTGAATCTGCTGCTGGTAATATATTAAAACTGATATTATTCATACTGATATTAGTCATACTGAATCTGCTGCTGGTAATATATTAAAACTGATATTAGTCATACTGAATTTCTTGCTGTATATGTTAAAAAAAACAGATTTATGATTATTCTTTCCTTTTATAATTGGAATTTGGAAGTTAGTTTCTTAATCCTGTATGATGTTGTGATATTTGCATGCAATTTAATGAAGCCTTTCTTTACTTCATTTCAAAATTTAGTGATCTTTCCTCAATGCATACTAGTACAAATCTTTGCTGGTAGTAGTAATCTATACACTTTTTTTGAATTAGTCATACTGAATTTAGTGGAATCCGTTGTTTATGTACAGTGTGAATGATTGCTAGTCCAACTGATGCATATGGAGGGTATGAGATACTATTTCAACACACATTTGGGGTAATTGATATTTCAAGTGTGAATGAGTTCTTCATAACATGCATACATACTAGTTGGAAATCTGCTATCTGAAATTGTATCTTATTTTATTTTGCAGGTTCAAATGGATGCCACTCTTGAGTTTCTTTGCTTCTTGAAGAAGCTTGAAATTCCCCCTTGCATGGGTGTAAATTGTAAATTAGACTAATTTACTAGTTGGAAGTTGGAACACTTCTACACTTATTAACTGTTGGTTGCTTTAATTAGGTGTCTGTGAAATTGATTGATGTAGAGCCTGTGATGTTAAATTAGTTACTGCTTGTTTGTTTAAACTTAAATGAGAAGCAGTAAACTTTAAATGTTTTAGTTTCAATTGGGTTTGTGTTGTATGGCCTATGATTCTAATGTGATATTGTGTTAACTGTGTGCTTTGACAGCAACATTAACTTAAATGTATGATTTGAACTGATAATCAGTCTATTTGAACAGGAAAAAAGTGTTGTTGATTGAGTTTCAAATCTGTTTTAGTATGATAGTGTGTTAAATGTATGCTTTTTACTTTGTTATTCTGTTAAAAAAATATCAGGTTTAACATGTTTAAAAAAAATTAAAAAAAAAGTTTTTTTATCTTAAAATCACACAAAAAGTACACAAAAAGTACTGGGCCGCAGAAGGCCCAAAATGTAAACATTTTTAAAAAAAATTGTTTTTTTTTCTTCTGAAATTAGACAAAAAAACGAATTGGGCCAACGAAGGCCCAAACCGTTCTTATCCATCATCTACCCGCCCAAAACCGCCCAACCCGAAACCGCCCAAACCGATTATTTTATTGGTTACATTTGGGCCTCCATATTGCATCCGCGGTTTGGGCCGGATTGGTGTCAATGGGCCCGTACCCGACCGGACCCGACCGCTGTCCACCCCTAATTCATGATGTGATAATTTCTTTTGGAAGATAGCACTTGAGTGCTTTGGGATATGATGTGACTTTATCATGAATTGACTAGCTTACGTGTCATTGATTTAGTGACTCTTAGTTGAAAGAAAGTACGATAAAATATTTTCCACATGTTAAAACGCGACTTGGCAAGAAACCGAATGCGCAAAGGGAACCCGATTCACAATAAAATTTACATGGGGTAACTCCCCGTTCCTTATTTTTTTCCTTTCTTTCATTCGCATTTTAGGATCATATGTTGTATTATGGACTTGGTAAGGAAAATATGGAAAAAAAGTTCATGTTTTTTTATCCGAAATTGGGGCTTAAAGAGGGAAAACGAAGAAAGATTCCAAGTTTTCTTAGATATTTATAGATCCACGTGTTAATGATGTACTAGGGGATGTTTAAAGACTAGATCTAAAAATTGTAGTTCAGAAGATGTATTTAGCATAAAAATGCTAGATCTAAAGTTTCTAAGTGAAAAGAAATTTGTTTCTTTGAGAAACTTTGAGATATACAAGTTTACATACTAGATCTAGATCTAGAGTTTCAAGAATGAAAGTAAAATATTTCAAAGTTTTCCTTCTTTTCCTTTGGATTTCAAAGTTTTAGTTCTTTCAAAATAGTATTAAGTTGACAACTTTTAAGGATTTCTTTATTTTAAACTTGACATTGATTTACATGTTGAAAACTTAAACTTAATCTTAAATGTGATTGGTGTTAGAGAAATTTTGGAAAAATATTTTGCTGTGTGCTTAAGTGGGAGACTTATATTCCTTCTAAAACCCTAAATGTTATTTGATTAGAGGTTCTCGAGGAGTTCGTGATTGTGGTGTGTCGAGTTGTTGATTGTTGGAATTGCGAGTTTCATGGAAGAAAAGCACCTAAGGTAAGCGATTTTTTCTTATTGATATCATATGCATTTGTGCTGATGAATTGTGTGTTGGTTTCTATTTATTTTCATGCTTAGTGTTGATTTGATCCTTGTGAAGATTTTGTATAGATTTGCCCATAGATGACATTATTTGAGTTTGCTAACATCAAAAAATTGCTAAGTTGCTATTCGAGTTAGTTGTTTGCCAAGGTGAGCACTCATCCGAATTTGGATAAACCGATTGTGTTAAAATCCTCACAAAATAATGGCCAAGAGGCTGTAAAAAGACTTATGTTTCTCATATACATCTTAATTTTTCGTATTATCTGTAACTGAATGCCTACTAAGGGGTTATGATAATTGTTGGTGGCTTCAGCAAGATATGACCAATCCAGTCAAGGGATCAATGGCCGAGGATTCGGGAGCTAAAGATTTGGTAGCTGAGCGAGTTATTGTTGATACCATGGAGTTACTTTGGAAGCAAGCAAGCCAAATACATGGAAAATGCGTTGAAGATTGCAAGTCGAGAGGCGGAATGTTTGAGAGGCGTGTTTAGGTGCCTAAAATGTAGGAAATGATAGTTATTTCCCATTTGTGCTAGTGGGCATTAGTGGAGCGGTTTTTCTAGGGTTTTAGAGCGCGTGGAGCTTATAATGTACGTCAGTCTTAGCCGATGTAACCATTTTGTAATCATGGTTAGTTGTAGTGATCATGGCCAATAGAGACCGTTTTATATAAAGACTCAACTTGTAAATATTTTAGACACACGACATTCAATCAAATTATCATTTTCACGCATTTCTATTCTTCCTTTATGTTATGCATTGTCTTAGTTTTTTCCTAGACTAGTTTAATCATCTCCCATGTCTAATCCTAACGCTCGTTGGAGTAGTTAGGGAACCCATAACTAATGAACAAAGTTCCTTCCTCAGTGTCTTTGCTTGAAGAAAATGAATCATAAGGCTCAAGCTTTAGCCGATCTTCAGCTAACTTTAAGTCTGAGAACAAAGTTTCTTGCATATTTGATATACGCTTATGCGATTGTGATAAATATTGTTGATGAATGATTGGAGGTGAGAGTAATCCTGAAGTGTTTTCTTAAAATCAACATGACACTTAAAACGAGTTTTGAAGAACTATTCACTAAAGGTATTAACAACCTTTTATGAAAAAGAATCAATGAATTCTAGAATGTAACTAATATAAAGAAAGACAAATACATACTTTACTAGCTAAGTGGAGTATTTTTGAAAGATAGCTTACAAAATTGAGATTTTTGAAAATACGGCATATCTAACTAATAGACATTTATGTAAGAAAAGTGAAGATAACGTTTGATTTGCTAAAAAGCAGGAGACTGGACTGGATAACTCCAGTTATACCCTATTTGATTTGAAAATCTGTTCATGGTACTGGACAGTAGTGAGGGCAAGAGACCGAACAAAACTTCAAATTCATGTCTCTTACAAAACCACAGTACAACTTTCTGTGTATCTCAAAAATTACAAAAATACTATTTTTATTTCATACTCAATAATTTTTTTCTATCCTATCTCTCTTCTCTATCTTCTCTCTATTCTACTGTCTCTCTTTCTCTCTCCTCTATCCTTCTCTTTCTCTCCCCTCTCCCTCTCTTCCTCTCACTCTCTCATATCTCATTCTCCTCTCCTCTCTCTCTCTACATCTCATCTCTCTTCTATATATCTTTTCATATTGTGAAACCCTCTCTCCTTCTCCCTCTCCCTCTCCCTCTCTCTCGGTCTCTCTCTCCTATCTCATTCTTCTCTCTCCTTTCTCTCTCCCTCCCTCTACCTCCCATCTCTCTAATTTATGTATTCTCATATCATGCCCTCTCTTTCCCTCCCCCTCTCTCTAAACCTCTCTTTCTCTCTCTTATCCTCTCTCTCATATTATTTTCACTCTAATTTTCTATTTATATTATAGTATAAGGTATCTAAAATCATTATAAACTGCATAAAAATAATTATAGTAAATTTTACATTTTTTGCTTGTGTTATCCAGTGTTCACCAAACAGTGTACTGGACATGTTGTCCAGTACTGTCCAGTCCAGTCTATATTGAGATATGCCTAGTAATTCTATTGCTTGTAATTATAGTAGGTGTAGTTAGAAACCTAGTCGAAATGGGCCAGTCGAATGGGCTAGTCGAAATTATGGGCCTGGGCCTGTTTCATTGTATATATATACTGATGTCAGTAGCATGTAATTCTGACCTACTTTTTATGAAATTCAGTGCAGCTTTTACCTAATTTTATATTGCCCTATTCATTCCTCTTGTCCTTTAGCGCCGCCACTTCCTTTTCTTCTCTCTTTCACGTTTTTATCCCCAACAATCTGGTATCAAGAGCTTGTTAGATCCTTACAAAATCTATCAAGATTCATGGCAGCGCGAGACAACTCTGGTGGAGGTATTCCGGGGAACCTCCCAATCTTCGACGGAAAGGATTATGAACGTTGGTGTGCGCAGATGAAGGTGCTGTTTCGATATCAAGATGTTCTTGATGTCGTGAATGATGGTGTTCCACCCTTGGCAGCAAACGCCACTGAAGCGGTGAGGAACAACCACCATTCGCTGAGGAAGAAAGATGGAAAAGGGCTATTTTTTATTCACCAATGCGTTGATTCCAACATCCTGAACCTGATCATCGACTGTGATTCAGCAAAGGCAGCTTGGGACATCCTAAAGAACTCGTATGGAGGAGCAGATAGGCTGAAGAAGATACGTCTACAGTCGCTCAGGAAGCAGTACGAGGGCTTGAAGATGACAGATGGAGAATCGATTGGAGACTTCATTACGAGGTTAGTAGCATTAACTAATCAAATGAAAGGTAATGGTGAAACTGTGACTGAAGTAAATAAAGTCGAAAAGGTGCTCAGATCCTTAACCCTGGAATTCGACTATGTTGTCACTGCTATCGAAGAATCCAAGGACCTAGATACGTTGAAGTTAGATGAACTTCAGGGTTCCTTAGAGGCTCATGAATTGAGGATAAGGCAGAGAAGTTCAGGGAAAGAAACTGAACAAGCCTTGCTTTCATACTCCTCTAAGAGAAATTGGAAGGCAGGCAACAAGGAGAAGGGTAGAGAAAAGGGATCAAGCAGTAAGAAGAAAGAACAAGGATCTTTCGACAAGAAGAAGGGAGACCTGTCGAAAGTTCAGTGTTATAACTGTCAGCAATTTGGGCATTATAGGAACAAGTGTAAAAACAAGAAAGTTCCTAGGGATAAAGATGCAGAAGCCAAGTTTGCTAATGATCATGACTCAGACTCTGACTCAGAGGAGTTAATGCTGATGGCTGTCGAAGATGAGATTCGACTCGATGAAGGAATTGCTGAAAGTAGCGAGCAAAATAGTGGGAACACTTGTATAAGTGGATTCACTTGTGATGCTCAAAATACTTGTGCGATGTGTGTGTGGCAGGGCAGTGGAAACACTGGTAATGCCTCCAACATTGCCAGCAATGATAATGAAGAATTGTCATTCATGACAGCTACTGACCCAGAATTACTGTTGTTGAAGGCTGATACAAATTCGACTGAAGAGAAGTCTATCGAATGGTATCTCGACACAGGATGCTCAAATCACATGTGTTGTCACAAGGAGTGGTTTGTCGAACTGGAGCAGATAAGCAAAAAGATAAGGTTTGCAGATAACAGTAGAGTTACTGCTGAAGGAGTAGGTACCATAAAGTTCCTGTCGAAAGATGGTAAGTGGTGCTACATCCAAGGGGTATTTTATGTACCGGCTATGAAAAGCAATCTGCTAAGTATTGGGCAGATGATCGAGAAGAAATTCACCGTCGAAATGGGTGATAACAGTCTCAACCTGTTTGATTCGACCAAGAAGTTGATCCTGAAGGTGTTAATGCAGAGTAACAGAACCTTCAAGATCAAATTGCAAGTAGTCGAAGAACATTGTCTCCAGACCACTGTCGAAGAGGAGCACTGGAAGTGGCACAGAAGATTTGGCCACCTCAACTTCAAGAGCTTGAGTCAACTACATGAAAAGAAGATGGTTCATGGGTTGCCTGCAGTAAAAGTACCTGTCGAAGTTTGCGAGAGTTGTTGTAAGTCGAAGCAACCAAGAAACTCGTTTAAATCAGAAGTACCTAGCAGAGCAGAGAAGAAGCTAGAGGTGATATTTTCTGATGTCTGTGGTCCTTTCGAAGTATGTTCCTTAGGAGGGAATAAGTACTTTGTCACCTTCATTGACGAATACACTAGAATGTCCTGGGTGTATTTGATCAAAAGGAAGAGTGAAGTACTAGAAATATTCAAGAAGTTTAAGGTAATGATTGAAAAGCAGAGTGAATGTGCAATCAAAATCCTTAGAAGCGATGGAGGTGGTGAGTACAATTCTCATGGATTTGTCGAATTCTGTGAGAAAGAAGGAATTGTGCATGAAGTCACTGCACCCTACACGCCTCAGCATAATGGTACTGCTGAGAGGAAAAACAGGACCATCCTCAACATGGTAAGAAGTATGTTGAAGGAGAAGAAGCTACCTCACAGTTTATGGGGAGAACTTGTAGCCACAGCAGTGTATATTCTGAACAAATGCCCCACAAAGAGATTGACTGGGAAGACACCTGAAGAAGCTTGGCTAGGAAGAAAGCCAAGTGTCAAGCATTTCAGAATAATTGGCTCAGTATGCTATAGACATGTCCCTGAGCAACTAAGAAGCAAGCTGGATGATAGAGCACAACAAATGATTCTTGTTGGCTATCATTCGACAGGAGCATACAAACTGTATGATCCTGTGCAGAAGAAAATAGTGAAAAGCAGAGATGTCGTAGTAGATGAGTCGAAACATTGGAACTGGGAAGAAGGCTGTGAGAAAACTACAATGATTGACTTCGACGAAGTCTCTGATCGAGATGATCAGAATGAAGAGGTCGAAACTGAAGAGCCAGAAGAACCCATTGCTGTCGAACCTTTAAGAAGGTCGCAAAGGGAAAGACAGAAATCAGTAAGACTAGAAGGATTCGACACTTACCCAGATTCTGCTATTACAGCAGAGGGAGACCTGACACACTTTGCACTAATGGCAGAAGCAGAACCAGTGAGCCTGGAACAAGCCCTTAGTCACAAGCAGTGGAACGAAGCGATGATTGACGAGTTGAAATCAATCGAGAAGAATGATACTTAGAAGCTAGTCGAACTTCCAAAAGAAAAGAAAGCCATAGGGGTGAAGTGGGTCTTCAAGACCAAAGTCAAGCCAAATGGAGAAGTGGCCAAGTACAAGGCCAGGCTAGTAGCCAAAGGGTTCCTACAGAAACCTGGTTTGGATTTCAATGAGGTCTTTGCCCCAGTAGCCAGGATCGAAACCATAAGATTGGTAGTAGCATTGGCAAGTCATAGAAGTTGGCCCCTGCATCAACTGGATGTAAAGTCAGCATTTCTGAATGGACCTCTGGAGGAGGAAGTCTATGTTTGTCAACCACCTGGTTTTGAGTCGAAGGGTAAAGAAGACAAAGTCTATAAGCTGGAGAAGGCCCTGTATGGGCTCAAGCAAGCTCCAAGAGCGTGGAACAAGAGAATTGATGGATTTCTCTTGGCTCAGAAGTTTATTAGATGCACTAATGAACATGGAGTGTATGTGAAGAAGAATGGAACTTCGACTCAGTTGTTGTTGTGCCTGTACGTAGATGATCTACTTGTAACTGGCAGCAATGAAGTCGAAGTCGAAGCCTTCAAGAAAGTGATGATGTCAGAATTTGAAATGAGTGATCTGGGACATCTATCATATTTCTTGGGGATGGAGTTTACCAAGACAAGTAAGGGTATACTCCTGCACCAGTCGAAGTATGCAGCTGATATCCTGAAAAGATTCGACATGAGCAACTGCAAGGAAGTTTCGACACCATCAGACACTAGCAGCAAGCTGTCGAAAGATGACAAAGGGATTGAAGTAGATGCCACCTTGTTCAAACAGATTGTGGGCTCCCTGAGGTACTTGTGCAACACTCGACCTGACATTATGTTTAGTGTCGGAATGATCAGCAGATTCATGGAGAAGCCGAAAAGCTCTCATATGGTAGCAGCAAAAAGAGTACTAAGGTATGCAAAGGGAACACAAAGTTATGGTATTCTGTTCCCTAGCAAGAGTGTGTCGAAGAATGGTAATGAAGTGTTTGGCTACACTGACTCCGACTGGAGTGGAGACAGGAGTGATCGAAAAAGCACAAGTGGGTATGTCTTTATGTATGGTTCGACACCCATCTCCTGGTGCTCGAAGAAACAAAGTATTGTTGCGTTGTCCTCCTGTGAAGCAGAGTATGTAGCTGCTTCCTTTGCAGCATGTCAAGCATCATGGCTGAGCATGCTACTGGTCGAAATTGGAGTGCACAGGGTCGAAGCAATGAAATTGTTGATCGACAACAAGTCTGCGATAGATCTCGCAAGGAACCCTGTCGCACATGGAAGGTCGAAGCATATAGAGACCAGATATCACTTCCTGCGTGATCAAGTAAACAATGAGAAGCTGAATCTGGAATATTGCTGTTCGGAACTTCAAGTAGCTGATGCAATGACCAAGCCATTGCAAAAGGGAAGATTCGAAGAACTGAGAACAATGCTTGGAATGATATCACTCAGCAATGTGAATTAGGAGGGAATATTGAGATATGCCTAGTAATTCTATTGCTTGTAATTATAGTAGGTGTAGTTAGAAACCTAGTCGAAATGGGCCAGTCGAATGGGCTAGTCGAAATTATGGGCCTGGCCTGTTTCATTGTATATATATACTGATGTCAGTAGCATGTAATTCTGACCTAATTTTTATGAAATTCAGTGCAGCTTTTACCTAATTTTATATTGCCCTATTCATTCCTCTTGTCCTTTAGCGCCGCCACTTCCTTTTCTTCTCTCTTTCACGTTTTTATCCCCAACAGTCTAGTCCAGTACTTACCTGTTTGTGAATCAAACGGAACCCCAAAGTAACAATCTCTCTCCTCTTCAATTTTTTGAAGAAAGAGAGTGCCCAAAAATTGTATTAAAAGTCCCATGGGATCCTCAGTGGAGAGCTTCAACCTTGAGTGTAGTACTTTAAAAAAGGATATTTTAAGACAATTGAGTAGCGAACAAGTGTTTAAGAAGTAAAGTGAGATTTTGAAATAATGATGGTGAGGTTCTAAACCAAGGGAGTTTATAACCAAAATGGCTTAAATTAATATATGTGTAGTCCTACGGATACACTTAGTCCCTGTAAATTAAAAAAAAAAATAGTTTCCTCCCTACAAAAAGAAAATGTATCCAGTTTGTTCTCTACTTTTAACTTAAATTAACATTCGTTAGTAAACAAGTGACATGGCACATCCCACATGACAAGGACTTTGATTTGGCACATTCACAAAAATTAGGGCTCAAAATCCCCAATGTCTTCCTTCCTCCTTGGCTACAAATCAGAAACATAAATTGGCCCTACGTTTCTTAATAAAAATTAAAGACGTGATTTCATGTTTATGAGAACTTAGTAAACATGGTGTCTCATTCCTCAGGTTCAAGCTATTCAATTTCAAACAACGCATGCATCTCTCTCAGCGTTGCACCTTCAATCCAAAAGTTAGTTTCAAGTGTCTACAAATTAGTCCTCTTCAGTCTCCACCACCTTAAAACACTTTCTTTTTGACAAACTATAAAACACTTCTTAATCATTGTCACTTGGTGTAAAAATCACTCCAACCAAGGATTCAACATAAACTTTGGTGATGACATTCCACCCTTCAGACTCAACACCAATTAATGTTTTTTCACGAAGAAAAAAGGTAGCAAATTGCTCGATTCTTCTTATGATGATTCAACAAAGAACATAGTCTTATGAGATCTTTCAAATTCTAAGCATGATTCTGACCTGAACCTGATGATGGGTATTATGTTGTGGTTCTTATTGATTTTGAAATAGGTTTGGTTCACGGTGATATGGCTAAAGAAGCAGGAGTGTTGATTTTTCTCTTGCCTCGTATGGATTTCTCCGATCATCATCCAATCCTTGTGTTCATGGTGATATGGTAACGTTAATGATAGGAGGGAGAAACCTTTTAGGTTTGAAAGTGCCTGGCTCACCCATCCCACTTTTAAGACCGACATGAAGGGGTGGTGGCACAATGCTAGCGACTTAGCTAGCAATCTCAATTCTCAAGCGGACTGAACAAAATCTTGGATCATGGAAGCATAATACTTTTGGTTGTGTTATGGCTAAGAAGCGCAATTTACTTGCAAGAATTGGGGGCATTCAGAAAAAATTTCATGAGGGTGTTGCCAACCGTTATTTGTTCCAACTTGAAGAAGAGCTCCAACATGAGTTGAATGCTATTTTGAAACAAGAAGATTTGATGTGATACCAAAGGTCAAGAACAGTTTGGATGCATGATGGAGACCGAAATACAAAATATTATCAAATCAAGGCGGCTAACAGGAAAAGAAAGAATCACATTCATGTGCTCTGTAATGATCAACACTACAAAAAAACTGGTCATTAGCGAGGGAATTTGCGAGGGAATTAGCGACGGACTGGTTCCCTCGCTAATTCCCTCATCGCTACTGGGATTAGCGAGGGAATTTTAATCCCTCGCTAATTCGAGGGAATTTTCCCTCGCTAATTCCCTCGCTAATAAAGACAGTCACGTGGTTAAATTCTGACTGCCACGCGTCCAATTTCCCTCGCTAATTCCGTCGCTAATGCCCAACTGATTGAATTTTTTTTTGATAAACCTGCTTTTATACCTGTATTTTAATAATAAATAATAAAATCTAAAATACATAAAACTGTTTAAAATAAAAATTCCGAGAATAAAATTCTTCAATAACATAAAATTCGAATCAACAACACTTAATCTGAAATGTTATAACAAAATATTGAATTGTCAAACTGATACAACAAATCCTAAAAGCTGCCGCCATCAGACTCCTCGGCCCCCCAGCCTCTCCAGACTCCCCAGACTTCCCAGACTCCTAAGCTTGCTCCTCATCTTGCTGCTCATGTTGCTGCATATTCTTAAAATACCTAAACATCAGCTCCTGCCTACGGGACACCTTCGCAAAGTCTTCCTGCATCTTTTTCATAGCCTCAGTAGAGGTCCTGACCTCCTGTCGAGTATCATGCAGCTCATGTCGAGTAGACTGCAGCTCCTACTCCAGCTGCCTAATATGCTCTGTCTGCGCAGGAGTAGAAGCTAGTCGACTGCGTCTTCTGCTGCTCCCGGCCACAGACTGGCCCATACATGGAGCCAAGGGCCCCGTACCATACAGGCGACCCTTAGACCAACCTACTGTCTTCTCCCAATTTTGGTTTGCCAGATCTATCATCTCAGGAGCAAGTTGGCCAAGTGATTCAGGGTCCCGGCTCCCCTGAGTCAGCTGAGTCATGTTCTCATTTATTTGCTCCTATTTTGAATAACCGCAAATTAGCGCTCCATTTTGACAAAGCAACATTATATAATACAAATCAAGTTGTATATTTACCTAAGTCATCCTGGAGCGCTCATCAACATATTCGCTAGTGCCTTTCCTCACATGGGTGGCTCAATACAGCTCAGGAGCAGTGATAGGGCGTCCTGCCTTCTTACTCTGTAAAATGAAACACATTTTCAAAAATTGCTAACTAATTAACTAATGTAAAAAAACACACAGATTTTAAAAATAATTTACCAATCTAGAAGCATGCTGAGTCTGGTTGATGGACCCGCCGCAGTGAAGCGAGCCACGCTTTTCGGAGTTTCAATTATTCTTGGCTTTTGCAGCATTTTTCTTGAAAGTCTCTGTAGCTCAATGGCCCTTGAAGGCATTCCAAATTTCATCACTCATGTAGTTAGGCTTCTTAGCTTTACAGCGCAGCTTATAAAGCAAATCTGATATTTGAGCGCCCATCCTTTTTAAAAAAAGTCTCTGGACATTGTTATTATCTTCTATGTCCCATGTCACTTTGGTTTGTATTAAGTAAAATGAAAGTATGTATTAGTAATTATATTAAACGTTATTAAACATAAAATTTAAACTAACAATATAAGTAATGACAAAATAATTGACACTTACCCTAAAGAAGTCCAGCAGATCATTCCTGTCCTTTTCATCGACTTTACTCCACTTTTTATGGAACTTTTGAAAATATTTTTTGCGGATGACATGAGTGATGCTTGATGAAGCTGCCTTTACAAGAAGAAGCCTGCGTAATGAAAGACATATCAAACAATCAAATATATATATATATATATATATATATATATATATATATATATATATATATAAGTCGTTGCATAATTAACTTAAAATAAACAAACAATATAATACTTACGCGTTACCACGACTATAAATGACTTTGAGTCTGTTACCATTAATAACAACCACCTCCACTCTCTCGTCAACGGTCGATGAATCAAAATCAACATTACCACCACCAATATCATGCTCAATATCATCCCCGGGCTCTGGTGCAGTAGGCATAGATAACCCAACTGTGGGGCCCATATGTCCAGATGATGAGCCTATATGCCCAGCTGGTGTGCCCATATGCCCAGCTGGTGTGCCCATATGCCCTACTGCATGCGCATTTGGTGGGCCCATATAATGCCCATGTGATGGTAAATGATACCATCCGGGGCCAGATGGAGCAGGCGGAGGTTGTGGGGCAATCGGAGCGGTAGCTGGTGGGCCCAAAAACGTATGACTCCTCATATTCCCAATATTAAGTACCACCTCACGATTACGCCTCTTCTTAGGAAGTTCATCAGTCATAGTCTTCTTCCCTTTATTAGGACGTCTAGGTGGGTCAGAACCTCCTCCTGGATCCATATCTATGAAAAAATAGAAACGAAATGTGATACTAACAACATTAATTATATATATTTATAAATAAATTAAAGAAAGTAAATTAACAAGAACAATATTGATATATTAATGATTCTAATAAATTTAAAGACAACATAAGGAGTCAACATAAGTAGACAACATATATAAGAAAACACAAGAACAATAATGACCCTAACAAATTTAAATACAACATAAGATTAATCAAATTATTCATCTTCATTCTCTTCTCCATCATCTTCATATTCATTCTCTTCTTCATCTCGTTCATCTTCATTCTGTTCTTCATCTTCATCAACTTCTTCAACTAGGAGTCGATCATCACATAAGGAGTCAATCGGTTCAACTTCAATTACCTCATCTACTCCCGAAATTTCATCCACCTGATAAGGAACCTCATCCCCCGCATCAGTGGCTTCAATGCGACCCCGTGGTTTTGTCTTAATTGCAACACACCATCCTCTCTGAGTTGATGGATATGGAACATAATACACCTGCCTCACATTTTCTGCCATGATAAACGGATCATAAAGTTTATACCTTCCATTCATTCGAATGTCCACGGTATTACATTTTGGATTCAATTTCGTTCCTCTAACTGATGGATCAAACCATGTACAAAAAAACAAAACTACCCTCTTTTCATAGTCTAACCGTGGGTATTCAAGTTCATATATGTGTTCGATCACACCGTAGTAGTCATTTTCACCTCCTCCTGTTTCACCTTTAACATATACCCCACTATTAATTGTTTTTTCCCCTCACTCCATAATTGGGTGTCAAATTTGTAACCATTAACTAGGTACGTGTGCCACTCGGTCACCTCAAGAAAAGGACCATCGGCTAAGTTTCTCAAGTGTCGAATTTGGGGAGTTGGTTCCGCTTCATAAACCTAAGTAAACAACATATGGAAAAACTAAGTCACGTCTCATATCAACTTTAAACATGTGACATTAAAACATTAGTTTTATTTACTTACTCCAGCCTTAAACCAGAATGGAAAATTTTCATGTATACGAATAGAAGATTCTTCAGCGCCTATTCCCTCAATTCGTAAGAATGCACTGAAAAAGAATTATTATTACTCTTTAGATTGAAAGCTGATCAAAATCTGATTTAACTTGATACTGTATAGATTAACAACTGAATTGGAGCATAGTACTTACTCAAGATATGGTTTAACTTCAGTGCAATTGATCAAGACATGAACATGTGCTGATTTATGCTCTTTATCTGATAAGTAGTTGGTTGACTTCTTTCCCGAGGGGCGACCAGGTTTGATAAACACAGATAAAGTGAGCGGGTGTCTTTCTTCATCAATCTTCATTTCGTTTCTATTATTTGTTAACAACATAAAGTTGTTGAAATAATGTGAACAAAAATAAATTGTTTCACAGTGTAGGTAAGCTGCGCAGATCGATCTTTCAACTCTAGCTTTATTCTTCACCGATCGTTTATAATCACCCATTAATCTACATATGACCGAAAAACACTTCATTAAACTATTCTCTCCACCAAATGTTGAAATAAAATGTTGAAAAAGATAATTACCTCTCAAATGGATACATCCACCTATAATGAACTGGTTCACCAAGTCTTGCTTTATACGCAAGGTGAACCGAGAGATGCTCCATGGAATCAAAGAAACCGGGAGGAAATATTCTCTCCAACTTACAGATGATGAAAGGAATATTCTGCTCCATCTTAATAAGATCATCCCTTCTCAATGTTGAAGAGCACATATTTTTAAAAAATTGACTTACTTCAATAAGTGGTTCCAAAACACACTTTGGTAATGAATTAAAAGCAATTGGTAACAAACACTCCATGAATACATGACAATCATGAATTTTCATCGCATACATCTTCCCGGTGTTCACATCGGCACATCTTGCAAGGTTAGAAGAATAACCATCTGGCATCCTCAATCCTTTCAACCATCGACAAACATCTTTTGCTTCATCTGGTGTTTGACAATATTTGGCTTTGGGTTTTAACATCTTCCCATTAGGCATTTCCACCAAATTCAAATCGGATCGATGTTTGCTACAGTAAATAGCAGAATCCAATCTAGCCTTATTATTGTCTTTGGTTTTATCTTTCACATTCATCACAGTGACAAATATGTTGTCAAAGAAATTATTCTCGATGTGCATAACATCGAGATTGTGCCTCAACAGATTATCTTTCCAATATGGGAGATTCCAAAATATGTTTTTTTTGTCCAATTGTGCACCTGTCCATAACCATCCAGCCGGGTGAGTTCCCCTACCTCTGTGGCTTGTGGCAAATCCATAACTCTGCTCCAGATTTCACTTGATGTCAACAAAGGTTGTGGTCCATCAGTTTCAACTACCCCTTTCTTGAAGGCCTTCTTGTTCTTTCTAAATTTATGATCTTGCGGTAAGAATCTACGATGCGAGTCAAACCAAGAACTCTTGCCCCCGTACTTTAGGGTAAACGCCTTTGTGTGTTCCATGCAGTGGGGGCATGCCAATTTACCGTGAGTCCCCCAACCAGACAACATACCATAAGCACGAAAGTCGTTAATTGTCCACATCAATGCGGCTCTCATCATAAAATTCTTTTTTCGTGCTGCATCATATGTCAAAACACCACCCCACAATCTCTTAAGATCATCAATCAGAGGTTCCAAAAAGATATCAATGTTAGCTTTTGGATTGGATGGACCAGGTATCAGACAAGTCAAAAACATATACAGTTTAGTCATGCACATCTCAGGAGGAAGATTGTAAGGGGTAACAATGACTGGCCAACAAGAGTAGGGTGACGCCGATGCTTGGATATATGGAGTAAATCTATCAGAGCACAAGCCAAGCCGAACATTCCGTGGGTCTGAGGTAAAATCTGAATGCACTTGATCAAAGTGCTTCCACGCTTCACCGTCAGATGGGTGGCGTAAAATGTCGTCTGAGGTACGCCTATTGTCATAATGCCAAGTCATTTTCTGCGCAATTTCGGTCGATGCAAACATTCTTAGCAACCTTGGAACTATAGGCAAATAGAACATCGACTTTACAGGGATAGGTTTATAATTACGTTTTGCCCCTTTACGATCATGATATCTTGGCTTTCCACAGAATTTGCATTCAAGTAGCTCACCATCATTTTTACCAAATTCGTTGTTGTAAAACAACATGTGCCCTTTCTCACAACAATCAATCTTCTTAAATTTCAATCCCAGCTTCGAAACTAACATCTTTGCTTCATAATAACTTTTTGGCAAATTATCCTTATTAGGTGTCCCTTCCAACATCATTTCAGTCACATAGTCTAAACCCACCTCAGAAATATTACTCATGGACTTGAGAGCTAAAAGTTTCACACACATAGATAATTTTGACTGTGGCGAGCCTTCAAACAACGGTTTGTTTGAATCTCTTAACAAATTATAAAAATTTTGTGCTTATTCATTTGGAAGTTCATCATGATCGTCATATTGAGGCTCATCAAATGGCACATTCACCCTGAGACCATCACAAATCATGTTTTCCATCGACTTAAAAATTTCATTACGTGGAACACCAACACCAGAACTGCTTGAAGCCCCTACCTCAAAATTTTGACGCCGTTGTTCTCCATGGTCCACCCAATGATACAAGTGCTCCCTGATTTCATTATCGGTCCTAATAGGTACACCGTCGCAATTTAAGCATGGACATCTAACCCCTTTTTCCCGTTTAGCCAATTCATGTCGCCACGCTACCATAAGAAACTGTTCAAGCCCAATTACAAAAGATTCCTTCAAACCCGCTCTTCTCGGATATAACTGATCATACACCCAATCACGATTAAATTCATACAAATTCATCTACACGCATTTAAGAAAACGTGTTAGATTCCCTTAACATTCCCAATAATCTATCAAGTTAGTGGCATAGATATGATCTCAGTGGAGATGATTTCGAGCCGAATATGGGGGTTAATGACAGATCAGACAAAACCCTTTTCCTTATAAGTAGTGAAGGATCGAAATTATTTCTAACTCCCAACCTTAAAATTGTTAGTATCGCCTCACAATTATCTCAATGGAGATGATTTCGAGCAAAATATGGGGGTGAGGGACGACATCACCTCACCCTTTTCCATCAACAACACACAGTCATCTAACCTAGGGTTCGTGAAAACAACAATTAATTTA
Organism: Astragalus membranaceus; assembly: GCA_039519185.1. Lineage (NCBI taxonomy): Eukaryota > Viridiplantae > Streptophyta > Magnoliopsida > Fabales > Fabaceae > Astragalus > Astragalus membranaceus. Next base: position 77,893,913 of record CM076850.1, on the reverse strand, counting down.
TTTTGAAAACTAACCGTTATGAGATTGAGGTCCGGTGCGGTACGTGGTTCGGTGACGGTGCGCACTCCGGTGCGGTTGTGAGACTTCAAACACCAACAATTTCAATCCTAAACCATTTCAACTTCAATTTCAATAACTAACTTCAATTTCAACTATTAATTTCAATTTCAATAACTAACTTCAATTTCAACAAACAACAATTAAACACTTTTCAATTAAACAACTTCAATTTCAACAAACAATTTCAATTTCAACTTCAAATTTTTACCCTACACAATTTCTATAAATCCTAAACCTAATCCTAAAACCTAAAACCCAATTCCAATTTCTACCCAATTTCATTTTCTAATCCTAAACACAATTTCAATTTCTACCCAAACCTAAAACCCTACCCAAACCACGATCAACAATATCATAAAACCTAATCCTATTTTCTTCTTTCAAAACAACAATATCACAAAACTAAATTCACTAAAATTACCAAACAACAATATCACAAAACTAATTTTACAAATCCTAACAAAACAATATCATAAAAAATAAAAATCAGTAAAAGTCAAAACCTCCAAAGGTAGAGCTCCGGTGGTGAAGAGGGAGAACTCCGGTGGTGGTGAAGAGGGCGAGCTCCGGTGGTGGCGAAAAGGGAGAGCTCCGGTGAGATAGAGGTTCACGTAGGAGAGAGAGAGGAGAGAGGGCGACGTTCGCGTAGGAGAGAGAGAGAGGAGCGACGACGACAGTTGGTTGTGGTGGTGGTGGAAATAAGAGAAGGGAGTTTGGGTTCAGGAGAGAGAAGAGTGAGGGAGTGAGGAGAAGAGCAAACAGAGAGAGAAAAATGAGGATCTGATTCAATTTAATTGGGGTTAGCGACGGAATTTGCGAGGGACCATTCCGTCGCTAATCTCTTCACGCTAATTCCCTCCTAACAGTTAGCGACGGACTGTTCTGTCGCTAATGCCCACAATTCTGTCGCTAATGATCAAAACAAACGAGGACCCTTATTCTCTCGCAAATTCCGTCGCTAATGTCACTTTTAGCGAGGGAACAATATTCCCTCGCTAATGTCCCTCGCAAATGACGTTTTTTTTTGTAGTGCAAGGGAGATGGTTTGAAGAGGAGCTTAGCACAAAGGCTCATGTCACGGACTTCTTTAGGTCCCTTTTCATGGACGCGGGTGATCCACTCGTTCGGCCCATGATGAGATATGGTTATACTCCTATAGATGATGATGTTGCTCTTCCTTTGGGCCAACCCATTGAGATAAGTGAAGTAGAGAAAGTGCTCTTTGCGATGAAAGCTTGGAAAGCCCCTGGCCCCGATGGTTTCCAAGCTGGCTTTTACCAATCCAATTGGAGCATTGTGGCTAATGATTTATTCCAGTTTGCATCTAATGTTTGGAAGGATCCGGATAGAATTGGCAAGTGAATGATACTGATATTTGCCTCATACCCAAATTTCCAAGCCTGAATTTGTCACTCAATTCAGGCCCATTTCTCTTTGGAATGTCTGTGATAAGGTGATCACCAAGGTGATTGTGAATTGGCTTAAGCCTTTTATTTCTAAATTGGTCTCTCCTTTCCAAACAGGTTTTATTCCCACAAGGATCATTCATGAAAATATTGTGGTGGCTCAGGAACTTATTCACAGCATGCAAAAAATGCGAGGCAAGAATGGCTTTTTTGTGATCAAAGTGGACCATACCAAGGCCTATGACCGTATCCGGTGGAGTTTTATTGCCGAAATTCTAGCTGAAATTGGTCTCCCTCCGAATCTTATTGCCATAATTATGCATGGTGTCACTAGTGTGAAAACTAATGTGAAGTGGAATGGAAGCCGCTCTGCTTTCTTTTCACCTCAACGGGGAATCCGCCAGGGTGACCCTATCTCACATTATTTGTTTGTTCTTTGTATGGACAGGTTAACCCACTTGATTGTAGAGGCAGTGGATAATCATACTTGGCACCCCATCAAGGCAGGGCGAAATGGTCCGGAGATCTCTCATCTCATGTTTGCTAATGACTTTCTTCTTTTTGGGAAGGCAACTGAGGCTAACATGGCCTGTGTTATGAATACTCTGGACACTTTTTGCAGCTTGTCAGGTCAAATGGTCAGCCTTGATAAAACTACTATGTTTTTCTCCAAGAATGTCAACCAAGCGACCAAGTCCTCTCTGGCTAGGATCTCAGGTTTCAAGGTTGCTGATTCTATGGGCTGCTATTTAGGAGTTCCTCTTCTAGCTAAATCTCCTAGACAATATGATTTTAATGACCTTATTGATAAGGTTAAGGATAAGCTCTCTAGTTGGAAGGCTAATCATTTTTCTTTTGCGGGAAGAGTTACTCATTCCAAGTCCGTTATTCAATCAATTCCCATTTACACGATGATGACTATGCCTATTCCCAAGAGTTGTCTTAATGAAATTCAAATGCTCCAACGCAACTTTATTTGGGGGGATACGGAAGACAAGAAGCGGTTGCATCTCATCAAATGGGATACTTTGACATTGCCAAAAGATTGTGGAGGATTGGGTATCAAAGACTTGATTAGAACCTTAGAAGTAATAATACTAGTCTTTGGAGCAAAGTGCTTGAAGGAAAGTATGGTAGAGGTGGGTCTTTTATGAATGGTTTCCAAGTCAAGGTGACAGATTCCTTTATTTGGAAGGCGATTTGTGGCTGCTCGGATGTTATTAAAAGTGTGGAAGCTTTGTCGGTGGGAGATGGCTCCCCGGTAAGTTTCTGGACCGATAAGTGGCTCGATGGTGTGACTAGACTTCATGACAGTGCTGGATCAATTCTGTCTCACGTGCTTGACTGGAAGGTAAATGATTTAGTGGATCCTAATGACGTTTGGAAGTTGGATTTGGTACATGATGTTCTTCCTAATAATGCGATGCGTCTTTTAATGCACCACCCGGTGCCTTCTACTACGGATGGGCCTGACGTCCTCTACTGGGCCGGTGACGGGTCTGGAAATTTCTTAGTGGAAAATGCTTATAGATTGCTTGGTAATGTTCCTCTAGAGCTTGAGGATAGTATTTGGAAATTAATTTGGCACCTTGATGTTCCTGAGAGGGTCTGGTGCCTTTGCCTGGCAACTAGCTCACAGTAAACTTCCCACAAAAGAATAATGTGGGCGTTGGTTAGATGGTAATCTCAGCTGCCACAATTGCCAAAACATCAGTGAGTCCATCATCCACATGATGCGTGATTGTCCATTGGCCATGCAATTGTGGCTTTCTCTTGTTCCTGATGCAATTAAATCCAATTTCTTTGGCTTGGGGCTCATGGATTGGGTTCGCTTCAATCTAACAGTGGGTTTGACTATAGGTGATCATGATTGGAATAATTTTTAGGCTGTTGGATGTCACCATCTTTGGACTTGGCGGAATAAACATGTGCATGATGAGAACTTTGTAAGACCAGTCCGTACTTCTAATGTTATTCGCAAATTTGTGCAGCAGTATCATGACGGAGCTGCGTCTTTACGGCCATTGATGTTGTTGGAAAGAAGACAAGTTAATGTCTCGTGGCTCCCCCCAGCTCACGGTTGGGTTGCAGTCAATACGGGGGCGGTCAAGGTGTTGGGTCAAGTGGCTGCTTGCGGTGGTGTGGTTAGGAACGCCGAAGGGAGATGGTTGTCCGGTTTCACTAAGCGCTTGTATGTTGCTAATGCTTACTTTGATGAATTGTGGGGGGCCTTGGAAGGTGTAAAGCTGGTTCATAGCTTGGGGTATATGAATATTGAACTTCAGATGGATTCTAGTGTGGTTGTTAATAGTCTCAACAAAGAGAACACAGGTAGCAAGAAAGTTGCGGATGAATTAGCTAATCTAGGGTGTGCCTTGGATGATGGCTTTGTTGTCTTGCCTCAACCTCCTATAGATATCAAAATTCATTGAATATGCGTGGGTGGGGAGGAGCGGAAAAAAGAAGACTTATAAAGCATGTTATCTCCTCCGGTAACTTTGATGTATGTATGTTTCAAGAGACTAAGCGTAGCGGCCTCACTAGAAGGATGGTATCCTCAGTATGGGGGAGGGGAGTTTGATTTCTTGAGTAAAGATGCAGAAGGTCAATCTGGAGGACTATTGTGTGTTTGGGTCCGTGGCCTATTTGATGTTCAATCATCTTTTATCGGGGAGCATTTCTCTTGTGTATCTGCAAAGCTCCACGACTCCATGTGTTATCTAGTAAATATTTACTCAGCTTGTAGTCTATCTGGTAAAAGACGCATGTGGGATGAGTTGCGTATATTGAAGGATGAGTTAGGGGAAGGACATTGGTGCCTTGCGGGGGATTTCAATGCGGTGTTAAATAGGAATGAAAGAAGAGGTGCCTCGGCCAATAATCACAACGCCGAATTGAGGGAATTCAATTCATTTGTGGAAGACATGGAGCTCATTGATATACCCGCCCTAGGTAAAAAATTCACTTATTTTGCCCCTGACGGTGTTACGATGAGCAGGATAGATAGGTTTCTGGTGTCCGAAGGTTTTATGGCTAGATGGCATATCTCAGCACAATGGGTGGGGGATAGAGATGTATCAGATCATTTCCCCATTTGGTTGATTAGCTCCATCACAAACTGGGGGCCAAAATCATTCAGGTTCAACAACTACTGGCTTGAGCATAGTGATTTCGAGAAGGTGGTGAATGAATGCTGGTCCTCGGTTCCCTGTCATGGTAGGCACTATTATATTTTGAAGGAAAAGCTGAAGCTGCTGAAAGACCGGTTGAGAAAATGGAATAAGGAAGTGTTCGGATTCAGTGATCTCGGTATTGAAAATATAGTCAAAGATTTGAATGAGGCAGAAAAGTTGGCAGCTGAGGGGGGTTCCCCAAGAGTTGATCAGCGTAGACTGTTGAGTGTAGAATTTTGGAAGGAAGTGCAAATCAAAGAAAACCTACTGGCACAAAAGTCTAGAGTCAAGTGGTTGGCTGAGGGAGATGCAAATAGCAAATTTTTATATGCTTGTATTAATAGCAACAGGCGAAGACTACAGATTGTTAAATTACAGGTGGGGGACACTTGGATTGAGGACGTAGATGGAGTAAAAAGAGCCATCAAGAACCACTTTGAGGAAAGTTTCAAGGAAGAGGTTTTCCCTCGTCCTATCTTGATGGGGTGCATTTCAAACAAGTGAGCTTGGAGGAAAATGATATGTTGACTAGGTCGTTTTCTCTGGAGGAAATCAAAGAAGCCGCTTGGGATTGTGACGGTAATAAGTGCCCAGGACCGGATGGATTCAATTTCAATTTTATAAAGAATTGTTGGGACACTATTAGCCCGAAGGTAATTAATTTTTTTAGTGAATTCCGTTCATTTGCTAGATTACCTAAGGCTATGTGTGCTTCTTTTATGACCTTGGTGCCCAAAAATAAGAATCCTCAAAGGCTTGAGGAATATAGACTCATCTCCCTCATCGGTTGTATGTACAAGTTGTTGGCTAAAGTGTTAGCCGGTAGGTTGAAAAGAGTTATGTCAAAGATTATATCCGAGAACCAAAATGCATTCATCGGTGGAAGGAATATCCTTGATGGCGTTGTAGTGGTGAATGAAATGATCGATATGGCAAAAAGGCTAAGGAAGAAATGTCTAATTTTAAAGGTTGATTTCCAAAAGGCATATGACACAGTGAATTGGAAGTACTTGGACTATATGATGATGAGAATGGGCTTTAATACTCTATGGAGAAGGTGGATGCTAGAGTGCTTTACTTCGAACTCTATCTCGGTGCTTGTTAATGGTAGTCCTACGGAGGAGTTCACGGCACAAAAAGGAATTAAACAAGGTGATCCTTTGGCGCCTTTTCTCTTTCTAATTGCGGCGGAAGGTCTTGCCGGGTTGGTGAGGAATGGGGAGGAGGCCGATTGCATTAATGGGTTCAAAGTTAGTGAGAACTTGTCCGTGTCAATGTTGCAATTTGCCGATGACACGATTTTCCTTTGTGATGGAAGTGATAGGAGTGTATGGGGTTTGAAGGCGGTGCTACGAAGTTTTGAAATGGTATCGGGGCTCAAGCTCAATTTTGCAAAAAGTAACATAGTAGGATTGAATATGGAGGAAAGAGTAGTGAATGGTATCTCATCTTTTTTGGCTTGCAAAGTGGGTACGGTTCCTTTTAAGTTCTTGGGGGTTCCGGTTGGGGCAAATCCGAGAAGAGCATCGACTTGGCAACCGGTAATAGATTCTATTAAGGCTAGGTTGTCTTTATGGCGAAGCTCAAGACTATCTATTGGTGGGAGAGTAACATTAATTAATTCCGTGCTTTCTTCCCTACCTTTGTACTTGTTCTCTATGTACAAGGCACCCAAGAAGGTTATCATTGATATCCAAAAGTTACAAAGAAGATTCTTGTGGGGAGGTGATGATGATAAGAAGAAAATGGCTTGGGTTAAATGGGAATTGGTATGTAAACCAAAACATTTGGGTGGATTGGGTGTAAAAGATCTTGAAGTGTTCAATATAGCTCTATTGGCAAAGTGGAGATGGAGGTTGTTAGTGGATGATGATTCACCATTATGGAAGCAATTGTTGATTAATAGATATCGGAAAAATCCCTCTTGGTCTGGTGTGTTACCTCCAGTTACTCTAGCAAGAAAAACCTCGATTTGGTGGCGCGATTTGGTACTATTAGGGGGCGGTCTGCACTTGGACAGCAGCTGGTTCAGTGGAATGACTAAATTGAAGCTGGGAAACGGTACAAAACTGAAATTTTGGACTGATATATGGTTAGGAACTGAGCCTCTTGCATCTCTATTCCCTTCGGTTATGGAGGCTAGCGGAACTAAGGAAAGTGCAGTGGCTGATATGGGACTGTGGTGCGATTCGGGTTGGTCCTGGGTTGGTGCTTGGGTCTCGGCAGCAGCTGCTGCAGACCCTGTTGCTGTCACGAAACTGACAGATTTGTTGCGAGGAGTCCAGCTGAATGTGGGAGTGCCGGACAGGTGGGTTTGGCTGCCGGATCCTATTCGTGGTTTCACAGTTAAGTCATGCTACGAGTGGGTGAGTAATAGAAGTCGTGGTATTGCATTGTTACATGTTGAACCCGTGGTAGAAGCATGTTGTTCTTTGTGGAAGAGCGACTTGCCATCGAAGGTCTTGGTGTTTAGTTGGAGGCTATTGTTGAACAAAATCCCCACCAGAGAAAATTTACACGTTCGCGGAATTTTGTCCTCTCCCTATGAGATGTCTTGCGTGTTTTGCTTCCGTGAAGTGGAATCTGCTGGTCATGTTTTTTGCAGGTGTATGTTTACGCGGTCAGTGTGGCGTGGCATACCCATATGGCTAAACTTGGATGGTGACGTGGGTAATGAAGTGCTCCAGACATTTCAAAATGTCTGTAAGCTTGCTAAGGGGAAGAAGGTTCGTAGGCTTCAACATATTTTTTGGGTTGCAACAATGTGGCAAATATGGATGGCAAGGAATAGAACTATTTTTCAGGGGGTTGTTGTAAACGTAAACTCAATTGTATACTCTACTAAATATGTATCTTGGAGCTGGTTTGTAGCTCGGAAGGGGAGAAATAGCGGGGCCACGTTTTCAGATTGGTGTACTTGCCCTGTGGGGTGCCTAGAGGCGCTATAAGCATCCCATTCTATTTGAGGTACTTTTTTTTCCGGGATTTTTTTTTTGTACCCCCATCATCTCCCAGCTACCCCCACCGACCCTGCAAAAAGACGCAATTGCCCTTAACAAAATTTAAAAATCCCGAACGTATCCTGATTTCATTTTTTTTTTTGGAAATCGGATTTAGGTAAATCCGATTTCCACTAAAAATTTTAAAAAAATTAAATCGGATTTAGGTAAATCCGATTTCCACTAAAAATTTTAAAAAATTTAAATCGGATTTATTTAAGATGGGTAGATCCGCTTTTAAAAATAACAAATCGGATTTACCTTAAGTGGGGGTAAATCCGATTTGTTATTTTTAAAAGCGGATCTACCCCATCATATAAGGTAAATCCGCTTTTAAAAATAACCAAAGCGGATTTACCTTATGTGGGGGTAAATCCGCTTTGTTAACCCAATTAATAAATAAATAAATCAGTTAAAATTTTAAAAACAAATTTCGACCGTCTTTTGGTTCTGTTTAGTGTGTAGTTCGTTAACACGTGACGATATTGTACGTCGGGAGAATAATTTAGGCTAAAAAATCAGTTTTCGGGCAACCTACTCAAATTGTAATGAAACCACATTCTTTAAATCCGAAAAATATCAAGGATCAATACTCCTTAAGAAGTGACTTCTTTCAGGACTGGGGACCTCAAAATCCCAAATTCCATCGTTTACTATTTTTTATTAATTTTTTAAATTTTTCATAATCTCCAAAAAATCTGAAAAAATTTGCATAACTTTATTTTTGTTTTATTAGATTTTTAGTGGTGTTTTCATAATTTTTGGATTAGTTTTGGCTGTTTAACGGATTTTTAGTAGTATTTTATAACCTTTTTTAAAAAATTAAATAAAAACAATTTTTTTAATAACAAAATCGGATTTACCTTCGGTGGGATAAATCCGATTTTCTTTTTTTAGGGAAATCGGATTTACCTTAGGTGGGATAAATCCGATTTTCTCTTTTTTTAGGGAAATCGGATTTATGTACCCACTAGGTAAATCCGATTTCCAAAATAACAAAGCGGATTTACCTCCAGCTAAGGTAAATCCGCTTTGTTATTTTTGAAATCGGATTTACCTATTGGGCACCCCCATATGAGGTAAATCCGACTTTAAAAATAACAAAGCGGATTTACCTCAAATGGAGGTAAATCCGAGCGAATTAAAAATTGGGCAGGGGTATTTTCGGGTTTCACTTTTATGTGGGGGTAAATAGAGAGATGATGGGGGTACATAAAAAAAAACCCTTTTTTTCCTCCTTGGGTCTTTTTCCCAAAGGGTTTTGGCCCAGTGAGGTTTTAATGAGGCCTCTCCCATTCCCATAACTATGTAAGGGTTGGGTGCACCCCTAGTGCCCCCCTTAATATATTGCTTGCTTATCAAAAAAAAAATTGTTAGTTGATGCTGATGTAACGAGAGTCTCTACTATATTTCTCTGCCTCGTGATACTTCACTCCACGATCTGTAACAAAAATTAAAATTCACTTCACAAAAGTAATTCAACACATCCTTTCATTAATTAATAACAATATAAACCCTAGGTCTAGATTGGTACTTAGCAAGTGTACTCACTAACGTACCTGCATTATAAAGAAACGAGTGATTTAGTTTTTAGTAATAATCACCGAAGAATATTTATAAGTAATTTAATAATTTAACTAATATTTTGAAAATATGTCTTCGTGAATCTATGTTGTGACATCATAGTTTTTGATATCATCGCAGACTCGTAGCCACAATATAAAATGGGAGAACAAAGTTGAACTTCTCACAAAATCAAACTACTTAAGATTCAAAACACTTACCAAGATTCAAAAGAAAAATTTTTAGTTTCCTCCCTACAAAAAGAAAATGTATCGAGTTTGTTCCCTACTTTTAACTTAAATTAACATTCGTTAGTAAACAAGTGACATGGCACATCCCACGTGGCAAGGACTTTGATTTGGCCCAATCACAAAAAATTAGGGCTCAAAATCCCCAATTTCTTCCTTCCTCCTTGGCTACAAATCAGAAACATGAATTGGCCCTACGTCTCGTAATAAAAATTAAAGACATGATTTCATGTTTAAGTGAGAACTTAGTAAACATGGTGTCTCATTCCTCATGTTCAAGCTATTCAATTTCAAACAACGCATGCATCTCTCTCAGCGTTGCACCTTCAATCCAAAAATTAATTTTAAGTGTCTACAAATTAGTCCTCTCCAGTCTCCACCACCTTAAAACACTTTTTTTTTGACAAACCATAAAACACTTCTTAATCATTGTCACTTTGGTGTAAAAATCACTCCAACCAAGGATTCAAGATAAACTTTGGTGACGACATTCCACCCTTCAGACTCCACACCAATTAATGTTTTTTCACGAAGAAAAAAGGTAGCAAATTGCTTGATTCTTCTTATGATGATTCAACAAAGAACATAGTCTTATGAGATCTTTCAAATGCTAAGTACGATTCTGGACCTGAACCTGATGATGGGTATTATGTTGTGGTTCTTATTGATTTAGAAATAGGTTTGGTTCATGGTGATATGGCTAAAGAAGCAGGAATACTGTTGATTTTTCTACCTGTACAGGGGACTGTTATACCCCCTACAGAGCACGTGAATTTCCCATTTTACCCCTCTCATTTACAGTATTTGGGGAAAATTGATTTTCGGATTTATCTATTTAATAAATAAATTCGTCATGTGATTTTACATTACGGATTCATCTATTAAATAGATAAATATGTAGTGTATTTTTACATAACAGATTTATCTATTAAATAGATAAATCCGTTTTTCAATTTTTTAACTATAGATTTATCCTATTAAATAGATAAATCTGTTTTGCAATTTTTAAGGGTAAAATGGGAATTAAAGAAATTGTGGGGGTATAAGAGCAAAGTGTGAGGGTAGAAAAATCACCACTCAAGAAGCAGTGTCTAACAAGCTAGAGAGCATTGTTATCCTGAAGAGAGCATCGTTCTGGTAGCAGAGTTTGCACAACCAAGGCGCAATTCTATGAGAGTGGAGCATGGTATGATGCGCATGAACAAAGAAGGAGGCCAATTCATGTTTTTTATTTGTGGCCAAGGAAGAAGAATGAAGAAATTGGGGATTTTGAGCCCTAATTTTTTAAGATGTGTCAAATTAGAGTTCTTGTCACGTGGAATGTGTCATGTCACTTGTTGACTAAAGATGTTAACTTAAATTAACAGTAGCCAGTAGGGTTCAAACTGGATACATTTTCTTTTTGCAGGGAGGAAACTGAAACTTTTTAATTTACATTTTCTTTTATTTGTGTATTTGTAGAGACTAAACATAAATTTAGTCCAATCAAAATTAATGATTTTCAGAACAGTCGGGGTGCGAGTGATAGATTTGTGATTATTAACCCAAGGTGATAAATTTTCATACAAGCCTCGATGCTAACTTAGGGATTTATGTGAGCAATTGTTTAGCAATCGTACGTCAAACCCAAACCTAGATGCAATTATGTGTTGAACGTCTTCTTCTAGTTAATTAATGAATTAATTCAAAAGTTTAAAAGAGGGGACTATACTCGAAATCGAAAAGCCAGACAAAACGAAGGTTACTATATATATTGATTGTCCTTCCACCAAATGGTGACAAATTTGTTTAAAAATAAAAGTAAAATGTATTCAATTGCTCTTCATGCAAAAGTAGTAACTCTTTGATCGTTTGGTTCTTAGCCAATGTAATAAATAGTAATCAATATGTGAATCAAAGCTCAACATTCCAAAGAGCTCCATCTCCCTCCCCACAAGCTCTGTGAATATCCTTCATTCTCTCCACTGACTTACAAATTCCACTGCATGACCAATCAAAAGAAGCAGCACACACGTTCCCTGCCCTTGCTTTCCAATCACAATCTGTAATGTGTGCAAAAACAACACAAAGATAAAACGGAATTATTTTTATGATATTAATTAAATAGATAATTCTTAATTATAAAAAACTAAATTTCATTTGATAATATAAACAAAGAACTGGAATGTTTTTTTTATTGAATGTAATGGTGGACAAATTATATTGTTGAATCAAGAAGCCAGAAGTAATCCCAAGTAGGTAGTTCAGTTGGTGAGCTATGTGATACCGAAGACGTATAACACTAAAAACTAACATTTCCCCTCACCCCTCTAACAATTAACAACTAACAACTAACATCGCCTATAAAAAAAGCGAGAAGTAACAACTTTTACCTGGAGGTGTCCCACAACACATGGAGCGTTCATCGACATGTTCAACTTCTAGGCCCAATAACCATGCACCCAAAGATACGTCTTCATTTGCATATCTATGCAAAATGGGCCTGCAATGTAAATTGCAGTTGATACTCACATACCTTAATATGATTAAGAGTCTAATTTAATCTATGAACTGACACTATTTCTCTTACTTTGTCCTTAAATGATATGAATATAATAAGTAGTTCTTTAATTTTAGTTTAAGAGGATAAGTGTGACAAATTTCACAAAATTAGGAAATAATTGGAAGACTGAAGGGTAAAAAATTGTAAGTTTTAGTACTAAAGAATTTAGAACACACAAAAACAAAAAATTGATAAGTTGTTTTTAGTGGCTGCTTTGATTTTTTTTTTTGCAACTTTCCATTTCTTTTTTTTCTTTAGTGATTGGGTACGTTATATAAAATTACTAAGACATTGTCAAAAAAAACTACACAGACAATCAATCATATCCTAGCACGTAGATATCTGTAGAGATGTTTAAAGAAATAATTAAATAAAAAGTTATGTTATGGTGAAATGTGACTAGACGTTTGTATAAAACTTTTTTACACCGTAAGTATATAATAACTATATAGCCGTAAGACTTCTATATTGTATTATTGTAGAGCTTTTCTTTTATAAATTCCAATTTCTATTTCAATCTTATTAATATGAATGTTGCCTAAACATAAATTAACAAAGTTTTAAATAGCTAATCAATTTTGAAAAATAGAAAATTAAAACAAAATTCTTAATTATTCTAAGTAATACTTAAGAATGAAATTCTGATTCTTATAATATAAATCGTTTGATTTTTTTCTGAAATAAATATATTCCTCATCACCTAAAAACAAGTCCCTAATGTTATATGAACATTGAACTAGTTCTAAAATATATACCAACCCTGTTTTCACGTTTCTATTTTCATTATTGGAAATCATTTTGATTTACATTTACTAGTCGGGTAGAAGAAATATTTTTCAACATTTACTGTTGAATACACTTCCTAAAAGGTGGGTAGAGTAGTTACACAGTGATGCTCAAACTAGTATTTGTTAATATTAATATTTACCTATAAAAAAAAAGGAAAAGAAATAGCAGCCTTTCAATTTCTACAAAATTATTATCAATTTTAAAACAATCTATTAAATAAAGGATGATGAACTGACCAATTGATGGATATATAATCAGCAAGATCCTTAGAAATGGCATATATTTGTCCCGTGGCATGCCTGAAATACTTGTTCCCTTCTTCTCCAAACTTCCAGTGCTCTGCCTCACGATACTTCACTCCTCTGTAACAAAAATTAAAATTCACTTCACAAAAATAATTCAACACATCCTTTCATTAATTAATAACAATCATTGTTTAAAAAAAACTCACTTTTGATATAGAACTGGACCAGATTTCATGCAACCAATATAAACCCTAGGTCTTGATCGGTACTTAGCAAGTGTGCTAACTAACGTACCTGCATTAATATAAAGAAACAAATGATTTAATTTTTAATAATAATCGCCAAACAATATAAGTAATTTAATAATTTAACCAATATTTTGAAAAAAGGCCTTCGTGAATCTAAGTTGTGACATAGTTTTTAATATGGTCGCAGCCACAATATAAATTTGGGGGACAAAGTTGAACTTCTCACAAAATCAAACTACTTAAGATTGCTTATAAAAAAAACTACTTAAGACTCAAAACACTTACCCAGATTTAAATGTACGTCATCATCAACTTTGACATAGAAATCAGCATCCCACATAGAAGTAACAGTGGAAAAGTAGAGGCGTGTCTTGGAGGATAGCTCATGGTAGCCCTCGACATGGTCTAACCTAAGGAAGTCTCCGTGTTCTGCTTCTTCTTCATCAATTGCTTTATCAAGAATGCCGCTTGGTGTGGTGCTATGCCCAATCATGAACCTTACAACAATGCCCTTCTCTTTCTCTAGTTGCTTAAGCTGATTTCCTGTTTTCATTTTATCACATTTTGATAAAATTAATTCATTAATTGATAGATTAAGTGGAAATTAAACTTAGACTTACAAAAGGGATTGGATGTTACACTACACCCTTTTGATCTAGAAGTAGAGACAATGTTTTAAAAGATTTTGGTCGCTAAACCAAGATTTTTGATATGTCTCTCCGACTGTAATCCACCAGAATTAAAACTTTGATTAGAGGTATATGTACGCGACTATGTGTTCGTACCTTTAGGTAACCATGTTTCGCGTAATGAGTCTCTTCGCTTTTTGCTGCTAAAGGCTGTATTGATACCTATAACCACAAAAGCTTTTTGCACACTTTGGTTGGAAACATGTTGCCTCAAGTGCTGCTCACTAGTTTGGCTTGTTCGAGCTGCCGAAAGTTCAATCCCCAATGTCGAAATTGCCTTATCTAGAGACCTATTTTTGTGCACAAAAACAATTTATTTCACACGCATTATTATCAATTAATTCAATCAAATTAAAATTTAATGCAAGACTTCATCATATAGCTAATCTTACTTGAGAGCTTGATGGGTCTTTGTGACTTCCTCCATTACATCAACAGGTTTGCCTTCAATCAATTTCTGCATGAAAAATGAATGACGTCATATAATATACATACGGTCTCTTAGATCGAACCAGCAAGACATCCAAGTCACGGTTTAATTATTTTTAACCACTTGAATCGGCTTAAACCAAAGATCAAACCGCCCAATAATCAAAGCATAGACAAGCTTGATTTTTGGTTCAGCCATTTGAACCGGTGTGTTCGATTCTTAAAACATGCTTAGAAAATACTTTAAAATAATAAAGTAATGCAAATTAGATTTGTCTAGAGGGAGTCATGAAATGAGTGATTTATAAACTAATGCTTGAAATTATATTTACATATAATAACCTATAAAATTATTTAAATGTTAACCATTAATTTTTTGAACCAACATTTATAACTAAATATATTTTACTATGTAAAGCGATTCTCTCACTTTAAAGAAGCTAAATCCTTTAAAAAAATTTGTACTCACACGCTTGTGATCGCAATCATGTCTGGCCGGAAGCACAATACTTTCGTGGTTGTTGGAGGGTCGTGGTCGTGTCCACATCTGGCCGGTGAAGAGTGTTCCGGTAAGAAAGCATGCAATGCATAGAAAGAAAATGACCTTTCCTGAAGCTGGCTTTCCCCTCATCTTTTTGATCTTGTTGTCACCGGCCACAATGTGACTATGTAATTGTTCCACAATCCAACAATCAATCTCCCTTGTTTGTGATGGTAGCACCTTGAATTTAAAGTGATCCTTTGTGACAATTTTATGGAAAAAAGTGTTAGTATACGAAAAGTGTTACTATGTTAGGTCACGGGAATAATGTAAATGAAGTTGTATAAAATAATGCATAAACTACCGTTATAAGCAAAAATCATATGATCTTCCGTTTGTTGATGTAATTTTTGTTATAGGAAGAATCTGGTAAATGCAATGTTTCAAGTCATCATTCATATAGCATATCATGTGAGTATGTGTGAGATGTTCATAATAAGAAGCAATGAATGTGTGAAGCATAATGTTTTTGTTGCTTTAGAATAGACATTAATGCTAACTTTAATGCCATTTTGCAGTATTCCTTCAATCAATTAGAAACTAACTGAAAGATATGGACATCCCCCGTATATGAAGTACTGGCCTAAAATCAGTGACTTTTCTTTTTGTAACCCTTATTTATAAACTAACTGAAAGATATGAGACTTTTTCCAATTCACACTTAACAAAGTTTCAACATGCTATGTGGCTTAACTATAAACAAGTGTAATCACTAAATCACCTATTTAACGATTCTTAAGTTTCTCTAATTTCTTGTCATAAAAAAACGATTCTTAAGTAGGCCAAGAGAGAATTTAAGCATTGATAAATCTATATTTTGAGGGGTGGGGGAGGGACTAAATATCAATGTACTTTAGTCGTGTAACTAAATAACTAATGTTAATAAAAAATGAGTTGTGTTTCGTTTTTTGAGTAACTAAATAATGACTGAGTATTATGAAACTAGATTAGGCAAGGTCTACTGATCAAAAAGATTAGGCAAGGTCTTAGAATGTGGCCTAGCGATAAAATATCGTGAGCACTGAAAGTGCGAGTTCGAATTTGTAACAGTGAACTTCGCCCTAATCATCTTGAACTATATGTACTAAAGACTAAAAAAAGTAGACTAGACAAAGTACCCAATTACCCGAAAATGTTGCTTTGGATGAGGGCAGGATCATGCCAATTTTGAGTGAGAATTCTTAAAACACAAGAATAATAATAATAATAATAATAATTCACTTCATTGGCCGCAATTTCTAAAATGTACCTATTTCTAGCTCTCTATGTATGCCATTATAGTTATATGGTGTGTTTTGTTTGATATTGGTAGTTTGGTCATGTGGTTTCGATGATGCAACAAATTAAGCTTTCTAACACCAATTACGTGTGTACTAAATTTTTGGCTGCCTTACCTAAACTAAATAAAGCTTATTAAAATGGAGGGTTGGATGAAAACATAGACCGGAATATATGGTGTTTAAAATTCTTGAATAAATTCCTAAGTTAAATCATGACCAAATGTGTTAACGAAATGTCTTTTTTCTTTCTTAATACACTTGATTAGTTTTGAGCAATTTGAGGTGTGGAAATGAATTCCCTACAATCGGGAGACGGTACATTCACACCGTCAATCAATAGGTGGTCGTACGATCAAAATCAGATGGTCTCAATTCTAAACTCAGTATTTACTATTTACATATTTAGTTTTGATGATAAATGGCTTCAAATGATATTTGATTTAGAGAGAAAAATAATTTTAAATAAATAGAGTCTATGCAATAATGATTAGTAAACGTCAACAATAATTATTAAATTATATGAATTTGCATTTGGAAAAAAAAAAACTTATATTTTGTCATGAATATAGATATCTCAATTGATAACAATAATATAATCATAAGGGTTTATATTATTTTTTTATGAAAAGAAAAGAAATATGCGTATAAAAAAGATATAATATATACCAACAAAAAAGGATATAATATAATAATATGTTTAGTATTTGGTAGAGTTTTCTTAAATATTATGCATGATAAAAAAATAATATGTAAACTCATTAGTAAATAAAGTGTTATTTAATATAATTTTTCAATATAGTCATTTAATTATTATATATTATGGTGTAATTAATAAAACATTCTTTTACATATTTTTTATACTACGCCGAGTGTAAAGCCCAATAAAAAACATGTTTTAAAGATGACTGTACTAATTGAACAATAATTTATAGAGAGGTTTATATAAAATATTTTTACATATATTTAAATTATATAACCTTCAAAAATTGATAAAAAATATTCATATAAAATATAATCAAAGATGTAGAATGTGCCGAGGTTATATCCAGTATATATTGGATGCACACATAAAAGAGTTTCTCAAATAAGAGGTTGATAACTCATAATTTACCAATAAAAAAAAGAGGTTGATAACTCATACACAATGAGTGATGGAGTTTGCTGCAGAAAAATTAGTCTTGATTCATAAAAAAAAAAATTAGTTTCGTTTTGATCATAAGAAAAGTTATTCTTTTTTGTCAACAAAAAAAAATAGTCTTGTCCAAATTCTTTCGCAAGTGTTTTGAAGAGATAGAGATCTAAATTTGGGCCAACCTTAACCCATTTGGGTCATCTCATTTGGATCATCATATTTTTTGGGTTGGATTGTTCTAATTTAATTACGGATAACATTTTTTGTACTCCACCATTAGACACTAATACCCCCCACACCCATAGTGAAATACCAAATTTACCCTCGAGCCTGACAAAAACCCTCAATCCCTTCCTCATTTCACACATACATTCGTTTGCGAGAGAGTAAGTCTGAAAACCTTCCCTCTATGAATTTACTTAAATCCGTCCCAACGGATTTACATAAATCCGCTTTGCAAAAATTGTTCATAATTTAGTTAAATCCGTTTGCGTTTTGAAAGCTTCACATCGGATTATGGTAAATTCATTTGAGTTTGAAATAAAGCTAACGGATTTATCTTTTGCATGATAAATCCGTTTTGGTTTTGAAAATTTCCCAAAACGGATTTATGTTAAATCCGTAGTTAAAAATATTTTCACGCATACATAACGGATTTATGTTAAATCCGTTTTGGAAATTTTCAAAACCAAAACAGATTTACATAAATCCGATTTGTAAATTGTTTGTTTTTCTAAATTAAAAATACTATTAATTATTAATTATTTGTTACTAACGTCGGTTTTTTAATTACAGTGGCGCCAGTCAGAGGTAGAAATAAACAGATTCTAGACGTGAGGAGGGGCTTGATATTGCGAGGGGGGCTGTCTCTTTAGTACTGAGTTGAAAAAGTGTTCATTTTGAAGTGTGTTGGTGTGAAAGAAGTAGATCAGAGTGAAATGTTGGTGTGAAAAAAACTAGGCTAACTATGGGCATTTATAGAAATGGTCATTGATTCTGTGTCGTTGATCAATATGGTTAGTGGGATCTAGACCGTTAAAAATCAATCCGTTGCGGCACAATTATCAAGACGAACAAAAGTGGGCCGTTGATTAAAATTGTCGGTGCGATCTTGGCCGTCAAACTTATTTCAGTTAAAAAATTAAATAAATAAATTATTAATTTTTAGAATAACGGATTTATCTCTTTATTAAATAAAGCCATTTTGCAAAAATACAAAACAGATTTATCTAATAAAGAGATAAATCTGTTTTGATATACCAACAATAACGGATGTAACTCTTTATCATATAAATCTGTTATTATATATTGAATAAAGGTTAAACAGATTTGTCTAAGTAATAGATAAATCCGTTTTGAAATTTTTCCAAACGGATTTATCTTTTAATTAGATAAATCTGTTAAATAAATTTCACAGGGGCAAAATGGGAATAAAAAATGGTGGGGGTATGGTGTCTAATAGTAGGGGTACAAAAAATGCTATCCTTTAATTACAGATTTATATTTTAGGCTAGACAATGTACGGGCCATTTTGTTCTAATTACAATTATTGGCTAATTCTTGTGCCACACCCCCTACTCTCCCACGCCCCTCAAATTGGTAAAGGTCTAAAATACCCCTAAACTAAGCAAAAATTTCCTTCATCTTTGTTTCATCCCTTTTTTCGTGCTCTCACTAACTTCGGTATCATAATACCGAACTAGTGTTGTATCTTGATACCGTGCATTATAATATTTGACACATTACAAGTCCTGCATCTTAATACCAAACAAGTACTGCATCCTAATATCGTACGTGTTGTTTTAAAAAATTTAAAAATGCATGCATTGTATTAAGATACTGAACTGGTTTGGTATCGCAGTACCAGCCATTATTTAAAAATCTAAAATTTAAGGCTCGGTACCATAATACTGAACTAGTTCAGTAACTCAAACCAAATTCAGAAGAAAAAAAAAGCAGAACAATGGAGGAAGGAGGAGGCTTATCGTGGTTGAGTAGATTGTGCGACAGAGGAGGGAGAGGGGGAGAGAAGTGCGGGGGAATGAAGGGGAGTGGGAAGGTGAAGAGGGAGGGGAGTGTGGAAGCGGTACTGGTAGTAGGGGTAATTTGGGAATATTGAAAAATTAAGGGGTGTGAGGGAGTAGTGAGGGGGGAGGGATAAAAAAATCCCAATTATTTAAGGGTCATTCACCTCTTACCCCCACTTTATTACCCCCCACACCCCTCAACCTCATCGATTCACTTAAAGTACTATGAATTACCCTTAATTAATACTAATAATAATAATAATAATATTTTGACCAAAAGTCTACCACTGCTGGTTGTATAGGCAATATCTGCGACATGGAGACGTCGGCTCCAAGATTTGAACGCGGGAATGAATGTGTGATAGTGTGTGTAGTGCTTATTTGTCATTTCGTCTAAACTGACAAAACAATAATAAACAAATAGCTTATATAATATAAACTAAAAGATAAATTTATTAGCAAAAAATGACCATCTTTTTATCGTGAAAACCCAAACGTCCGTGAACTTGTTTGTAGACTATTCCAATTGGAATGAGACCATCTCGAGTTACAAGACAAATATAGTAGGAGAGAAAAGCACTAGTACAGTTAAGGGACACAATGTCGGTTAAATTAGACTTCCTACACCGATTATGGAGCGGTGTAGTTTTCACGGGTATAGTAAGTTGGACTTTTAACGCTTAAATCAACTCAACAATAGAGGAGTTTTAAAATCGGTTATTAGCAAAAACCCGGAGTTAAAACATTTTTTTATAAATTATACTTCTTTTCAGTTTCCAAGTTCAACAACAATTGTGGAATCAAAAATATGCACACAATTATAAATAGAATTTTACAAGAACCCAATATTACTAAGTGTATTGCAAGAAATTCTCATAACATGCAATATATCGGTCTAAAATATAAAGGGTAAAATATGTTTTTGGTCCCTACAAAATTGGGATCTTCTAAGTTTAGTCCTTACATCATGGAAATAGGCGTTTTCGTCCCTAATTTATTTTTCCGTTTTCATTATTAGTCACTGACGTTAATTGCTGCAGAGTGGACAAACGAAATGCTGACATGGCAGCACCTATTGGCATTTTAATTGATGTGGCACCATGTGGCTTTTTTGTTTTATTAATTTTTTTAACTCCTAATTAAGTCATCTTCCCCACACCTCCCTCACACCCCATCAATATCCCCCATGAAAACCAAACCTTCATTTCCTTTCTCCCTCACCCCCTCCCCCGCACCTCCATCAAAATCCCCCATTTTAAATTTATGTAGTTACCGGCTATTCTGGTTTATTGACATCAAACAATACTGGAAACAGAAAAGTTTTTGGTGTTGCTGATAAACCTCCATTACCGTCCCCGCACACCTCTCACACTAAAAGCTAGTGCCAAACAACATTGCAATGGGTTTATTTCATGGTACACGGAGCTGCATCTGAGATCTGCGAAGAAAAAATAAGCATTTTAGGGGTTGGTCAGAGCTTGAATGTTTGGTGTTCGGGTGAGGCTTCGAGGACGATTGAGATGGTGATGAGGTGTTGTCGTAGCAAATCCGGGGCGGAGATGCATCTTAGAACGATGGTGAATGGCTAAAAATTTGAGTTTGGAAATCTCAATTTTTCCATTAATAAATGTAGCCATTGAAAGGTTTTGTTCTTGTTCATATTCAGTTTTGACCGAGCACTTTTTAGATCTCACTTCTATTTGGGAGTGAGAGTGCTAGTTCAGAGTTAAAACTCTGTCACAGATACTCGCTTGTTTATAAACCACATCATTCTTTTTCAGTTTCCATGAATCGCTCTGCTATTGTGTGATGTTCTCTGAATCCTATCTTGCTAAGAGATTTGGGAATTAATAAGTAGTGAATGGAGTTGAAATTAATGGGGGATTTTGAGGTTGGGCTTCGGTTAGAGGTGTGAGGGAGAAAGGAAATGGAGGTTTGGTTTTAACGGGGGATTATGATGGGGTTTGAGGGAGGTATGGGGAAGATGACTTAATTAGGAGTTAAAAAAATTAATAAAACAAAAAAGCCACATAGAAAGCTACATGGTGCCACATCAATTAAAATGCCACCTAGGTGATGCCGCGTCAGCATTCTGTTTGTCCACTCAGCAGCAATTAACGTCAGGGACTGTAATACCCTAATTTTGTCCGATCAAAAATGAGAGATTTTATTTTTAATAAAAATAATAATCATTTTTATTTTCTTGTCATATATCATTTTATTTTAGTTGCCATAAGTTTTTAACAAAAAAAAAATATATTAATTAGAAGTGAAGAAACAAAAAATAAGCAAAGGAGGAAATGGAGGGGGTCTGCAAAAAAAAAAAGAATGGAGGTGCAATCAGAATTGGGCCATCAGAAACCCAACCCAACAAAAAAAAAGGCTAGCCCAATTCGCCTAACCCTAACCCATATCCTAACCCTAACCCATAACCCAACCCAACTCCTCACCAAACCCTAACTCCCTCCTCTCCTAACCCTAATTCGGCCACCCCAAAAAAAAAAAAAAATTCAACTCTCCCCCTTTACCCTAAAAATCATCCACATTCAATCCCCCCCTTTCCCTAAAATTTGGCCACATTCACTCACCTTTCCCCTCCTTGATTTTCGACCCCACTCCCTCATTTCCCTCCTTGGAAATTGCACTTTTGCCTTTCCCACACTCCACCTTTCCTCTTTTCTCTCAAACCCCACTTCCCCATACACACCTTTCCCCTCTCTCTTCTCTTCCCAACGGCTCCAACCCCCCCTCTCTCCTCAATCTCACGCTTCCTCTCTCTTTCTCACACCCACACACTTCACTTTCTCTTTCTTTCATCTCTCACATCACTCATTCCCTCCCCATCCCTACGACTCTCACTCTCCTTCTCTCACACTCAACCTTCATTTTCTCTTTCTTTCTCCATCACACACAACTCACACTCAACCTCTCATTCTCTCCCCATCCCTACGACCCCACCTCTCTCACACTCTCCATCATTTTTTTTCTTCACATCTCTCTCTCACTCACGGATTCACTCTCATTTCTCATACAAAAAAAAACCATCTCCTCTACCATGCCCATACCCCTTCACCAACTACTCCCTAAAACCCTAAATCACGAAATCTCTACCCCTCTCTGTCTCAATCTCAGTCAAAACACTGTGCAAGGTAAGGTGCAGTCAGAAGAAAACCAAGAAGAAAACACCCCTGGTGGTATAAATAGGGGGCCAAGACCATGAAGCAAGAAGGATTTTTTTTTAGAGAAAGGAAGAAGAAGAGAAGATTTTCGAAAAAAAAAAGAGAAGAAAAAGGAGAGTCTAGGTTTTGTTTAGAAAAAAGAGAGTTTGAGAGTTTTTTTTGTTCACTGTATTCTTCTTCTCCCTTTCATAAAACTTATTTTTTTAGTTTCAAATTCTGTTGTATTGAGGAAATCCGAAGAAAAAAAAAACTTCTCCTTCAACATTTCCGGATTTTTCTTTGTTTAAGGTATTGTAATGTAATATTTTATTTAATTATTACTGTTTTATTTTTTTTAGTTGCTATAATTTTGTTCATGTAAATAAGTATTGCTGTTTTTTATTTTTAATGTTGTTGCTGTTTTTTTTCATTTTTGTTGCTGTAATTTCGTAAATTCTTTTTTTTTTTTAGATATTATTGTTGCTGTTTTTTTTTATTTAAAATTGTTGCTGTTTTTTTATTGTTAATATTGTTGCTGTTTTTTTTAAAATCGTTGCTGTAAATTCGTAAATTCATGTTTTTTATATTATTGTTGCTGTTTTTTTTATTTAAAACCATTGCTGTTTTTTTCATTTTTTTTTAAAATTGTTGCTGTCATGTTTTTAGATATTATTGTTGCTGTTTTTATTATTTAATTTGGTTGCTGTTTTTTATACATATTAAAATGTTGCTGTTTTTTTTTATTATTTAAATTGTTGCTTTTTTTATTTTAATGTAATTTTCGGATTAAAATAAAATATAAAAAAAAAATTTAAAAAAATAAATGGTTATTAATACCACTGCCCTCCCTAAAAAAAATAAAATAATAAAAAATAATAACAATAATCATCTTTTAAAAAAAAACAGTAAAAGCACCCCTTTTTCAAAATAATAACTATGACAACCATTTTCAAAAAAAAAAGAGAACATTCCTTTATAAACTAAATCGGTCCAAATGCAATGCGTGTTTAGTCTAAGTTTTTTTTAAAAAAGAGAAGCGCTTCAGAATCATGTATTCTAGGGTAAGGTAATAAAGTAGAAATAAAAAATCAAGCAATCATTTTTAGCGTCAAACCGCTATTCGCACCTCTCGCTTTTTTAGTAATACGGCACTCCGCTTTCAGCCCAACTTTCGCACAAGAGTCCAAAAACCAAAAACGCTGTTTTTGGGCTGTTACTAAGCCCACCCCCCATTTTTGATACAACACCTCTGTTAGTTGTACCCACCTTTTAACTATCACCCACTCCGCTTTTATTTACACCATAATGTTTCCAAACCGTTTTTTTTCCCTTCTTTCAAACACTCAAACTCGCGTAAAAAAAATAGGTTGTCACTAATGGTCACTCTGAGCTTAGCTTGTTTGACCGATAGGGCTAACCTTCTTTTTTCAAAGCGGATTAGTAGCGGTGATCACTCTGAACTTATTCGTTTGATCATCGTAAACACCCGCCTAAACTTCAAAAAAGGGACTTTCAATCAACAAAAAAAAAACACACACAAACATAATCTCAAAAATCCTTTTTTATCACGCTTCCCAGTAAGCCCTTTTTTTTCGAACAAAACGCTCGATCACAAACCGGGTATTTATAGCGGTCACTCTGAGCCCCGCTCGTTTGAACGCTGTAAACACTTTCTTTTTCGAATAAGCCATTAGTGGTGACCACTCTGGATTTATCTGTTTGGTCACCGTGAACGGTCTTTAGTTTTCGCAAACTTTTCAAAAATAAAAAATACCAACACACAAATATTTTCTACCCAAGAACTGTCAGGCGCAAAAAACTAAAATTTTTATTAAGTCTTCCTTTCCGTTTTTTTTTGCAAATAATAAAAAGGGTAAATTAAAATGTTTTCTTTAAACTAATTTTTCTACACATTTAATTAAAAGGTAACCTTTTTAGGATGTTGCGGGGTGCTAGTACCTTCCCCGCACTTAATCGACCCCCGAACCCAAAAACAAAGGTTTTTTTCAATGTTTTCCTAAAAATAAATAGTGATGGCGACTCCATTGTTCAAAAACAACGAAGAATCCCTCCTCCGGATTTTTCGGTCGCTACAGCTGGCGACTCCGCTGGGGACTATTTAAGAGGGTCAAGCCTAATTTAGTTAAATGTGTAGATATTTGTTAGTTTAGTACTTTTTTACCCTTAGCCCTTTTATTCGCATGTCTATTTTACTTATCTATTTATTTGCTTTATTGAACCTTAGGGTAGAAAACCTTTGCACTATTATCTGTATTTCTTTTACAGCATGGGTAGTTTAGGTTGCTTATATCACACACATCAATTACACTTGTTTATTGCACACACTCTTGAGCGGGGCCTTATACCCGGGTCTAAAAAAAACCTAGGACGAGTGGAGGCGATTAGTGTCAGTCATTCTGGATTTTATCTGTCTGACTCTCATGAAAGCCTCAGCCAGAGTACGCTCTTTCGTGGTATCCCACACCAGGTAGCTCGCTACCGTTGTGGGTCATATCACGAAAGAGATTTCAGCTCTGGAGACCCTTGTGAGGACGTGATTAGAGCCACCTGAGAGATTGATCACACAAGTAGCCCTAGACCGTGACCTATAAGACCTAACCTGTTTAGGACACAAGGGCAATTCACCTACCCGTTGCATCATCGCAAAAACTTTTTATCTTTCAAAAAACAAAAAAATCAAATAATGAAAACCATTTACTCTTTTTGCCCTTTACATATATTTTATGTGACATGGTTAATGTTTCTCAAATTTTGAAATCACCAAAATTTTCTCTGTAACGTCATTCTTTAATTCATCATACATCATCGTTATTTCAAAAAAATAATATACAAAAAAATCCTCACATGCATGCTATTCATCTCATTTAGGTTTGCCGGGAATTGTAAGAGGCTCGAAAGTTTTGTCATAAGCAAGGCGATATGGGATCAAACTGTGAAGCAATCCAAGCTCTGAACTACCCTATAGTAAAACAGCCTAATCTGACAAGTCTAAGGGAATGTGCTGGTCGATTGCCGCCCATCGAGCGCAAGTCTTTTGATAGAGTGTATGGGAAGATTATTATGTTACTACAATTGGACGTGCAAACGGAGGCCATTGCCGCTTTGAGCCAGTTCTACGACTCTTCATTAAGATGCTTCACCTTCAAAAATTTCCAGATGGCACCTACCCTGGAAGAATATACACAGATCTTCGGCTTTCCTCAACAAGACAATGGACCCTACCAGTATCAGGGACAATACTACACAGATGAGAAACTCGCCTCAATGTTACAAACCAGCAAAGAGAACTTGAAGCTCCGGAAGAAAAATCGAAATGGCATTGCAGGATTCCCACAAGAGTATCTGGAAAGCCAAATGAAGTCCTTCGCCGACGCTAGAAATTGGGGTCCTTTTAAGCAGGTGTTAGCCTTGACCATCTTTGGCATTGTCCTATTTCCACGCCTTGAAAGATATGTGGACACAACAGCTATTGGTGTCTTCTTATCCTTCAAGGATAGAGAAAACCCACTCAATCCGATTCCAGCCATGCTTGCAGACACTTACTGTACCTTCACTCATTATAGTGAGCTAAGAGGAAAGAGGATATCTTGTTGCCTGCACGCCTTGTATGTTTGGCTTCTCACCCATGCTTTCGTTAACAAAGTCAGAGTAAAAAGCCCAATTGAAGACGCCAGAGGGTGTGATGTGAAGACAATGAACACTAGTGATTGGTTGCAAGTGCTAGGGGGCCTTCATGAATACAAGGTTCGTTGGCACCCATCATGGTGGAAAGATAGGCCCGCAGTAGTTTTTCGATGTGGAAACTTTCAAAACGTCCCGCTCATGGGGACAAGAGGATGCATAAATTACAATCCTTCTCTAACTCTAAGACAGCTGGGGTACCCCATGCGAAATCCGCCCACCGACGACATGTTAATCCCTTTTTACCTCCATGAAGGAAGCCCAAAAGAGGTTGACATGCTCCGGAAGATTTCTCAAGCGTGGGATATGGTCGTCCGCAAGGGACAAGAGCTTACTAAGAGGAGCGGCGATAAGGAAACCACCTTTCGTCAATGGCTCCAAAAGAGGATCCAAGACACCCAATTGCCTTACCAAAGTGCACTACGGGTGGAGGAAGAAATACTTGAACCTACCCTTCCCACTGTCGAAGATTTAGATAAGCTTAAAATGGCATTGTCAAAAGCCGAGGAAGAAAAGAAGGGCTTGCAGGCAGAGTTAGAGAAAGTGCTCCTAAAAAACCAGAAATTGGAGGAAGAGAACGCAAGTAAGTCAGTGGCCATTGAAGACAGCCGCAAGAAGCTCAAGATCGAACAAAAGAACAAACTAGAGGTTCAAAAGTACCTAAGAGGAGCGAAAGAGGAAATAAAACGTTGCAACCTGAAAATGGACAAAGCCATCGATGATACATACAAGTGGAAAAATTTATGGGAAGAATCAATGATGGCTGAAAAGACCGCACAGAGCCTGCTAATGGTATCAAAGAGAGAGTCTCGGATGATGGCAGCCGAGTTTGAAGAGCAAGTGAAAAGTATCAAGCAGGATAAAGATACCATTGAAGAGATACTCCGAGAATACCAACAAGCCTTAAGAAGGGAGCATGAAAAATTTGATGAGCTGAACGACCATATCAGATATCAAGAAGAGGTTTACCACCAGTTGAAGACAGAAAGCATCTATTGGGAGAACCGCTTTGTGGAGTTGGTCAGCAGGATAGAAAACCATGAAGCCTTCATAGAGTTGAAGAATGAAAGCTTATACTGGAAAGACAGATTCTCAAAGTTGGCATGGCTGGCCAATCGAGCTATCACCGGAATCCCCAAACGTCTAAAGGAGGCTAACGCGGCAATGCACCCGTTTAACACCCCGGTCCAAGTTTCCAAATTCATGGAGTTTTGCGAGGTTTTGATTGCCGAACTCCGGGAGAAGGCTGGCAGCACTACTAGTAGAAAAAGAGGGAGGAGTGGAAAAATGAAAGCTATATGTATTTGAGTGAAATTTAATGAACATTGTACTTTTCTTTTCGAAGCTTTATTTCCAAAATGTTGTACTTTCCTCCATCAATGAAGTTTGTTTGTCTCACATGCTGATCCTCTATCTTGAAAATATTGTGGAACTTTAATCTGTGTACTTATGACAAATCAGGATGCGCTTGCAATTCCCAACCTAAAACAATAAGACTCATGCACACATGCATCATTCGCATTTTCATCCATTCATATACTCATACATATACTCATACCATGTGTCCCACCAACAGAGAGTAA
The DNA here is from genome assembly GCA_039519185.1 of Astragalus membranaceus. Classification (NCBI taxonomy): domain Eukaryota; kingdom Viridiplantae; phylum Streptophyta; class Magnoliopsida; order Fabales; family Fabaceae; genus Astragalus; species Astragalus membranaceus. The sequence continues at coordinate 77,866,099 of CM076850.1, read as the reverse complement.
AAGACAAGCTGGTGCGTCAACATCGCTATTGGACTCGCTCTCAGGCTAGAAACATGGAAGAAAACCAGGACAATCCGCCTCAAGATAACCAGGATCAAGGCAATCCACCTCAAGACCTAGACAATCAAGAGCTTAGGGCAGAAATAGATGGGATGAAAGAACAGATGGCTGAAATCTTAAAGGTCTTACAAGCTTTGAGGGACAAAGACACAAGTGAAGATGTCTCCACTGGGAACACGGAAAATCAAGTTACCAACCCTCCTCCTCCCAATGGACTCGGGATCCCGCATACAGTGCCCCCCACTGGGACTAATAACCAGGGTCACATATGGCCTCCTTACGGACTTCCACAAGGTTACACACCTCCGACAGTCGATGCTAGTCCAGAAGACGGTCCCTCAGGAGTCGCGGGCCAACAACAGCTTACACCAACGAGTCACGATGGTAATCCGGGGGCACCACAAGTTCAAAACCCGACCCCCGTCGTCGTACCACAAAGACTCCCACTTGGCTGCCCTCCACCGCCGATAGTTGACGCTCAAGCTCAGGGTTCCAACCTCAGGAATCCCACTCATTCACATACCCCAAATGTGAACCCAGCCATAGTTCCGATGATCCATCCTTACTATGGTATGAGTGGGCTCCCTCACAATTACTCTATGGAGAACCCTCAAGCCAAAGACAAACTACAAATCCTTGAGCAAAGGTTGAGAGCAGTCGAGGGATCCAATGTTGGTGCGAGAGATGCTTATGACTTGTGCCTCGTCCCTAACGTAGTCATCCCTCCAAAATTTAAGGTGCCAGACTTCGACAAATATAGAGGGTCGACTTGCCCTGTAAGCCACTTAACCATGTACTGCAGGAGGATGGCGGCGTTTGCTCACGATGACAAATTGCTCATTCACTACTTCCAAGATAGTCTGTCTGGGGCAGCTTCGAGCTGGTACATGCAATTAGAACGTGCCCATATCAGATGCTGGAAAGACCTAGCCGATGCATTTTTGAGGCAATACAAATATAACATTGACATGGCTCCCGATAGAACACAGCTGCAGAGCATGACGAAGAGAGACAATGAGTCCTTCAAAGAATATGCCCAACGCTGGAGAGGTTTGGCTGCACAGGTGGTACCACCTTTGTTGGAAAAAGAGATGGTATCAATGTTCATGGATACTCTTCAATCACCTTTCTACGACAGGTTGATTGGGAGCGTGTCTTCGAACTTTTCAGATATGATCGTCATCGCAGAAAGATTAGAGAATGGATGGAGAAACGGGAAGATTGCATATAGCTCCGCTGGAACCAGCAATCAGAAAAAGCCCTTCCCGGGTTTCCCTAAAAAGAAGGACGGAGAAGCCAATGCCATCTCTGGATCAGGAAAGCCTCCCTACAACAACCCCCGACAAACTGTCCAAATACCTACTCAAACGCCACAAGCCCCACCTCACCAAATCAACCCAGGCTATAGACCACAAAACTACCAAGAAAGAAAGCCCGTCAATTTCGACCCAATACCCATGTCATACACAAACCTATTCAATCACCTCATCAGTCACAACTTGATCACTCCCCGTCCAATGAGACCCCTTCAACCTCCTTTCCCTAGGAGCTATGACCCAGAGGCTAGCTGTGGATTCCACGCTGGGGCAGTTGGCCATTCAACAGAAAATTGCAAGGCATTGAAATATGTAGTACAAGACTTAATTGAATCTAAATGGTTAAGCTTCGCAGAAGATGGTCCGAATGTTGCCACTAACCCTCTGCCAGGGCACGGGAAACCCTCCGTCAATGCCATTGAGGATGTTGAGGGACAATTATTGGTCAGAAAGGTGGAGGACATTCTCACACCCCTGGACCTCATCCATGCTGATTTGTGTCACTTCGGAATCATTATGAAGGGATGTACCGGAAAGGGCTCGTGTGCTGATCCCCTTTGTGTCGGGGCCTGTGAAGCATCCAAACCAGTCCTGCAAGACTTATTAGACCGACATATAATACAAATAGGTCTTCAAAAGAAAGAGGAAGGCGTGTCGACTCTCCAGTCAAGTATTGACCAGAGCAAGAGTATCCGGAAACCACTGGAAATCCATTACAAAAAGGACACAAAGCTAACCACCGCTGTGCCTAAACCAATCACTATTCAAGTGCCAGTCCCTTTTCCCTTTAAAAGCACCAATGCAGTCCCGTGGAGTTACGATGTGAAAGTTCAGACCACCCCCTATGTCATTAACATCTCAGGGACCGGTGGGATGACTCGAAGTGGGCGTTTCTATACTCCTGGAGGGCCTAGTGAGGACCGAGCAAAAGAAGGGGAGGAAAGAGCCCGTAAGGGAAAAAGCATAGAGCAGGAACCTGTCGATAAAAATGCGGGAAAGAAGACGTTATCCGAGCAAGAAGCCAGTGAATTTCTGAAGCTTATGAGACAAAGCGAGTATAAGGTGGTTGATCAATTGAACCAAACTCCCGCAAAGATATCTCTGTTGTCATTATTGCTCAGTTCCGATGCCCATCGTGCAGCATTGACAAAATATTGAATGAGGCCCATGTCGCTCATGACATCTCAGTCGGCCAATTTGATGGGATCGTCGGAAACCTTGTTGCAAGTAATTATCTCACCTTTACTGATGATGAGATTCCAACTGAAGGAAGGGGGCACAACAAGGCCCTACACATATCGGTGAAGTGTGGAGATTACTCTCTTGCTCGGGTACTCATTGACAATGGTTCATCTTTGAATGTATTACCCAGATCAACCATGGAGAAATTAGATGTGGACTGTTCATACATGAAACCAAGCTCCATATTAGTCAGGGCCTTTGACGGATCAAAAACGGAAGTCATCGGAGAAATGGAATTACCTGTGCAAGTAGGTCCGGAGCACTTCGTGGTGACCTTCCAGATAATGGACATTGCCCCATCCTACAGTTGTCTCTTGGGGAGGCCATGGATCCACTCTGCAGGGGTAGTTCCCTCTTCTTTACACCAGAAGCTCAAGTTCATAGTCAACAATAAACTGGTGGTTATTTTCGGTGAGGAAGAAATGCTGATAAATAAGTCCGCTCCCACTCGTTACATTGAGGCTGCTGAAGAGTCTTTCGAGACTGCCTTCCAAGCATTGGAAATCGCCAATACATCTGCTATGTTAGAACCCAAGCTATCCAAGACTTCCGTGATGGTTGCTGAGTTCATGTTAGGAAAAGGCTACCAAGCTGAAGGAGGCTTGGGAAAAAATGGACAGGGGATCCTGACGCCAATACAGCCAGAGGAGAACAAAGATAGGCATGGGATAGGATATCGGCCCAATCGCACTGACAAGAGAAGGATTGTGGAGGAAAAGAATGAGCGGAGGTTAGCCAGGCTTGAGCACAGGGTGCCAAATACGAAGAGGATCATCATCTGCGACATCAAGGAAAGCTTTCGGAGTGCGGGAATGTTGAACCCCAATCAGATCGCCGCAGTTGAGGACGATCTAAACACCGAAGAAGACGTCGTCAGTCTTGTACGCCCTTGTCCTGCAAACAAAAGGCTCAAGAATTGGGAGATCGTTGATTTTCCTGTGGTTTTTAGTTTAAAGTAATGTTTCTATAATGTAATCCTCTGGCTCTGCCCAAGGCCTTAGGATATTTCATTCGGGCACGCATGTTTTCCTTTCAGTATTAATATCAATGCAACGTTATTTCAGTTCCCAATAAACTCCCATTTTTCTTTTCTTGTTACATTCGCTTCTTATTTTCTTTCTTTCGTTTTTATTCCGTTAATTTACACTAATGCAGATCCGAAAAAAATGTCTTTGAAAATAACAACGTCAATAATCCATATTGTAACTTTGATCACCCCATTAATCAAACTGAGGAGGATGTCGAGGATACTTGGGAAACCCCTCCGGAGTTAATGAGAATGATGGAACAAGAGGAAAAAATAATCGAACCCCACGAGGAATCAACTGAAACGATCAACTTAGGCACGGAAGAAGACAAAAAAGAAGTCAACATTGGCACCACATTGAAAGACAGCGAGCGAGAGAAATTGGTTAGGTTGTTATTTGACTATGTTGACGTCTTCGCATGGACATACCAAGACATGCCTGGACTGGACCCCAACATAGTCGAGCATAAGTTACCGGTAAAACCAGAATGCCTGCCGGTAAAACAAAAGTTAAGAAGGATGAAACCAGAAATGTCGCTGAAAATCCGAGACGAGGTTAAGAAACAGTTCGATGCTGGGTTTTTAGCAGTAGCAAAATACCCTCAATGGGTAGCCAATATTGTACCGGTCCCAAAGAAAGACGGTAAGGTTCGGATGTGCGTCGATTATCGAGATTTGAACAGAGCCAGCCCCAAAGATGACTTCCCTTTGCCTCACATTGATGTCCTGGTAGATAGCACTGCACAACACTCTCTGTTCTCCTTCATGGATGGATATTCCGGATACAACCAAATTAAGATGGCCCCTGAAGACATGGAGAAAACCACCTTCATCACTCTCTGGGGAACCTTCTGTTACAAAGTAATGCCATTCGGACTGAAGAATGCTGATGCAACGTATCAGAGGGCAATGGTCACATTGTTCCATGATATGATGCATAAGGAAATAGAGGTTTACGTGGATGACATGATTGCAAAATCCAAGACTGAAGAAGAGCATATCGTCAATCTGCAAAAACTCTTCGAACGTCTCAGGAAGTTCAAACTCAGATTAAACCCTGCCAAATGCACCTTCGGTGTAAGATCGGGAAAGCTGTTGGGTTTCATAGTCAGTCAGAGGGGAATAGAAGTAGATCTAGCCAAAATACGAGCAATACTAGAAATGCCGGTACCGAGTACTGAAAAAGAAGTTCGTGGTTTCCTGGGAAGATTGAACTACATCTCTAGGTTCATATCGCAGCTAACATCTACATGCGAGCCTATCTTCAAGCTTTTGTGCAAAAACCAAGAAACAAAGTGGAATGATAGTTGCCAAGAAGCCTTTGAAAAGATCAAGAAGTACCTCCAAAATCCACCGATTCTGATGCCGCCTGTGCAGGGCAGACCTCTCATCCTGTATCTAACAGTGCTAGACAAGTCAATGGGTTGTGTACTGGGGCAACATGATGAATCCGGAAAGAAGGAACATGCCATCTACTATCTAAGCAAGAAATTCACCGAGTGCGAGACAAGATACTCATTGTTGGAAAGAACGTGTTGTGCTCTGGCCTGGGCTGCACGTCGTTTGAGGCAGTATATGCTGAGCCACACGACTTGGTTGGTATCTAAAATGGACCCAGTCAAGTATATTTTTGAAAAACCCGCACTCACAGGGAGGATCGCTCGCTGGCAAATGCTATTATCTGAATACGACCTTTTATATGTCACCCAAAAAGCAATCAAGGGTAGTGCATTGGCTGAGTACTTGGCACACCAGCCCATTGAAGATTACCAATCAATGCAGTGCGATTTCCCAGACGAAGATATAATGGCTCTATTCGTAGAAGGGAATCCTCCGGACAACGAAAGGTGGAGAATGTTATTCGACGGCGCTTCTAATTTATACGGGCACGGGGTCGGAGCTGTACTGATCTCTCCTGATAACCGCTTCGTACCGTTTACCGCTAGACTGAGTTTCTACTGCACCAACAACATTGCAGAATATGAAGCGTGCGTCCTAGGCATCAAAGCAGCCCTTGAATGGAAAGTCAAAAGACTCGATGTATATGGGGACTCAGCTTTAGTCATCCATCAGACAAAAGGTGACTGGGAAACCAGGGATCACAAATTAATTCCTTATCATGATCACATCCAAAGGATGGTTGAACAATTTGAAGAGATCACTTTCCATCATCTCCCTCGCGAAGAGAATCAGTTGGCCGATGCTTTGGCGACTTTGTCATCAATGTTCAACATCAATAACAACAAGAGTCTGACATTCATCCGAATCCAACATCGAGACCTACCGGCACATCATTGTGTGGCAATCGAAGAAGAGCCTGACAGTAAACCTTGGTATTACGATATCAAGCACTATATCACAAACAGAGAATATCCTCCTGGTGCCACCGAGAATGATAAGAGGACACTTAGGAGGCTGTCAATGGGTTTCTTCTTAAATGGGGAAGTGCTTTACAAGAGGAATCACGATATGGTCCTCCTCAGATGTGTAGCAGAAGAAGAAGCAGAAAGAATTATGAAAGATGTCCATGAAGGCTCGTTCGGCACCCATTCCAATGGGCACACCATGGCAAGGAAGATCCTAAGGGATGGCTACTACTGGTTGTCAATGGAGACTGACTGCTTCAACTACGTCAGAAAGTGCCACAAATGTCAAATCTATGCCGACAATATCCATGTACCACCTGTCTCTCTGAATGTCCTAACAGCACCATGGCCATTTTCAATGTGGGGAATGGATGTCATCGGTCCCATCGAACCCAAGGCATCAAACGGACATCGTTTCATTCTTGTTGCTATTGATTATATCACCAAATGGGTCGAGGCCGCTTCTTACGCCAGTGTAACAAAATCAGTGGTTGTCAGGTTCATAAAGAGAGATTTAATTTGCCGCTACGGTCTTCCAAATAAGATCATCACGGACAATGGGACAAACCTGAACAATAAGATGATGAAAGAGTTGTGTGACGACTTCAAAATCCAGCATCATAATTCCTCCCCATACCGTCCAAAGATGAATGGGGCAGTTGAGGCAGCAAATAAGAACATAAAGAAGATCGTGCAAAAGATGGTAGTGACCTTCAGGGACTGGCATGAAATGTTGCCCTTCGCTTTGCACGGGTACCGGACCTCTATCCGCACATCAACAGGGGCAACACCATTCTCACTAGTATATGGGATGGAAGCAGTTCTTCCCATCGAGATGGAAATACCCTCCCTGCGAGTGCTAATGGAAACAAAATTGGAGGAAGCAGAATGGGTTCAAGCTCGTCTGGATCAGTTGAACCTCATATAAGAAAAGAGAGTAGTTGCTTTGTGTCATGGGCAGTTGTACCAACAAAGAATGAAAAAGGCTTATGATAAAAAAGTGCGCCCCCGCCAGTTTCAAGAAGGAGACCTCGTGCTCAAGAAGATGTTGCCTATCCAAAAGGATTCCCGTGGAAAATGGACCCCTAACTATGAAGGACCTTATGTGGTAAAGAAGGCATTCTCTGGAGGAGCATTGATTCTCACAAAAATGGACGGTGAAGACCTCCCACTCCCAGTGAACTCGGACGCAGTCAAGAAGTACTATGCCTAAAGAAATATATGGAAAAAAGAGAAAGATGAGCCAAGCAAAAATAAGCTCGCTAGGTCGAAAACTCGAAAGGGCGGCCTAGGCAAAAATTAGAGCGACCCGGTGGACTGAAAACTCTAAAGAGCAGTCTAGGCAAAAATTAGGGTCAGAAGTTGGACTTTGAGCTACAAAGGCAGTCAATACCTCCAAAAGTTGGATAATGAATGCTCCAAGTTATGTTAATGGGCGATTGGCGTTATTACTTCAAAGATACAAACAATCAAAAGATCAGCTTTCCTTGTTTTCTTTTTCTTCTCTTTTTTGTAGTTTAAACTCCCAATGTAATTTTCAGCCAGCGCGACCTTCTGCGCATTTGTTTTCCATTTGAATATTAAACACTTCCTTTATTCTCTCATTTCCCTATTATCGTAAAAATAACGTTCATGGTAGACGATACTGAATTGCGAAACATGTGCATGATCACAAGCATTATGGTCATTGCGAAATTTCTAAAAATCACAAAAAAGAGATGATCTCTCATAAAGTTGCAAAAAGGACAAATGCATAATCTCATCAGTAAATCTTAATAACCCGCACTTTGGCACCACTGCTTGAGGCAACCCTCGTATCCCACGAGTTTGATGATGCCAGCAAAGTCAATAAAGAGCTAAAGAGCAAAAAGAGCAAAAGAGCAAAAGAGCAAGAAAAGAAAATGAAAAAAGAAAAAAAAAGCCAAGAACAAAAGCCAAAAACAAAATCATTCCACATTTCATTCATCATGTCATCAATTACTTAACTACATGCACGCATGCATCATTCATTGCAAGTGTCTGTTGAGATAATTTTAGTATGTATCGGTAGCACCAATTCTTCAGACCCCAGGCGGTCCTTCAGAGCCCAGGCGCTCCTTCAGACCAACATTGGTCCTTCAATCCAGATCGCACGTCGCATTATCGAGCAACCGACGGATCATCCGGCCCCAGGCCCTTCAGACTAGCTTTGTCCGCCTAAAAAACACAGTGCACGTCCTTCGTGGTTATATCAGTTCCGGACCTGATTAACCCTATTGGCCGCTCGAAAAAAGGCCACCCCCAGACCGTATTACTAGTACCATAAGCTAGTTGCGCTCCTTCAGACCCATCGGTCCCTCAGGCTTAGGCATGCCCTTCAGACCCCGACGGTCCCTCAGTCGAACGCAAGTCGATGCGCCAAGCATTGATTTTGAACTAGACCTTCAGAGCCCCAATGCTCCTTCAGATCCCCAACGATCCTTCAGATCCCCAGCGATCCTTCAGATCCCCAGCGATCTTTCAGATCCCCAGCGATCCCCATTTACCTTCTGTCTAAAGCAACCCAGTTTTCATAAGTTTCAAAAAACAAAAAAACCTCAGTCTGGACAAAATTAGTGTCTTGTTATCTTTATTTCTATTTTCCTCGAGAAATTTGGAACCCCTCCGATTTCCTAGCAAAATATAAATAAAGAGGGGCAGCTGTAATACCCTAATTTTGTCCGATAAAAAATGAGAGATTTTATTTTTAATAAAAATAATAATCATTTTTATTTTCTTGTCATATATCATTTTATTTTAGTTGCCACAAGTTTTTAACAAAAAAAAATATATATTAATTAGAAGTGAAGAAACAAAAAATAAGCAAAGGAGGAAATGGAGGGGGTCTGCAAAAAAAAAGAATGGAGGTGCAATCAGAATTGGGCCATCAGAAACCCAACCCAACAAAAAAAAGGCTAGCCCAATTCGCCTAACCCTAACCCATATCCTAACCCTAACCCATAACCCAACCCAACTCCTCACCAAACCCTAACTCCCTCCTCTCCTAACCCTAATTCGGCCACCCCAAAAAAAAAAAATTTCAACTCTCCCCCTTTACCCTAAAAATCATCCACATTCAATCCCCCCCTTTCCCTAAAATTTGGCCAGATTCACTCACCTTTCCCCTCCTTGATTTTCGACCCCACTCCCTCATTTCCCTCCTTGGAAATTGCACTTTTTCCTTTCCCACACTCCACCTTTCCTCTTTTCTCTCAAACCCCACTTCCCCATACACGCCTTTCCCCTCTCTCTTCTCTTCCCAACGGCTCCAACCCCCCCCCCCCTCTCTCCTCAATCTCACGCTTCCTCTCTCTTTCTCACACCCACACACTTCACTTTCTCTTTCTTTCATCTCTCACATCACTCATTCCCTCCCATCCCTACGACTCTCACTCTCCTTCTCTCACACTCAACCTTCATTTTCTCTTTCTTTCTCCATCACACACAACTCACACTCAACCTCTCATTCTCTCCCCATCCCTACGACCCCACCTCTCTCACACTCTCCATCATTTTTTTTCTTCACATCTCTCTCACTCACGGATTCACTCTCATTTCTCATACAAAAAAAAACCATCTCCTCTACCATGCCCATACCCCTTCACCAACTACTCCCTAAAACCCTAAATCACGAAATCTCTACCCCTCTCTGTCTCAATCTCAGTGAAAACACTGTGCAAGGTAAGGTGCAGTCAGAAGAAAACCAAGAAGAAAACACCCCTGGTGGTATAAATAGGGGGCCAAGACCATGAAGCAAGAAGGATTTTTTTTAGAGAAAGGAAGAAGAAGAGAAGATTTTCGAAAAAAAAAAAGAGAAGAAAAAGGAGAGTCTAGGTTTTGTTTAGAAAAAAGAGAGTTTGAGAGTTTTTTTTGTTCACTGTATTCTTCTTCTCCCTTTCATAAATTTTATTTTTTTAGTTTCAAATTCTGTTGTATTGAGGAAATCCGAAGAAAAAAAAAACTTCTCCTTCAACATTTCCGGATTTTTCTTTGTTTAAGGTATTGTAATGTAATATTTTATTTAATTATTACTGTTTTATTTTTTTTAGTTGCTATAATTTTGTTCATGTAAATAAGTATTGCTGTTTTTTATTTTTAATGTTGTTGCTGTTTTTTTTCATTTTTGTTGCTGTAATTTCGTAAATTCTTTTTTTTTTAGATATTATTGTTGCTGTTTTTTTTATTTAAAACCGTTGCTATTTTTTTATTGTTAATATTGTTGCTGTTTTTTTTAAAATCGTTGCTGTAAATTCGTAAATTCATGTTTTTTTATATTATTGTTGCTGTTTTTTTTATTTAAAACCATTGCTGTTTTTTTCATTTTTTTTTAAAATTGTTGCTGTCATGTTTTTAGATATTATTGTTGCTGTTTTTATTATTTAATTTGGTTGCTGTTTTTTATACATATTAAAATGTTGCTGTTTTTTTTATTATTTAAATTGTTGCTTTTTTTATTTTAATGTAATTTTCGGATTAAAATAAAATATAAAAAAAAATATTTTTTTTTAAAAATAAATGGTTACTAATACCACTGCCCTCTCTAAAAAAAAATAAAATAATAAAAAATAATAACAATAATCATCTTTTAAAAAAAAAACAGTAAAAGCACCCCTTTTTCAAAATAATAACTATGACAACCATTTTAAAAAAAAAAGAGAGCATTCCTTTATAAACTAAATCGGTTCAAATGCAATGCGTGTTTAGTCTAAGTTTTTTTCAAAAAAGAGAAGCGCTTCAGAATCATGTATTCTAGGGTAAGGTAATAAAGTAGAAATAAAAAATCAAGCAATCATTTTTAGCGTCAAACCGCTATTCGCACCTCTCGCTTTTTTAGTAATACGGCACTCCGCTTTCAGCCCAACTTTCGCACAAGAGTCCAAAAACCAAAAACGCTGTTTTTGGGCTGTTACTAAGCCCACCCCCCATTTTTGATACAACACCTCTGTTAGTTGTACCCACCTTTTAACTATCACCCACTCCGCTTTTATTTACACCATAATGTTTCCAAACCGTTTTTTTTCCCTTCTTTCAAACAATCAAACTCGCGTAAAAAAAAATAGGTTGTCACTAATGGTCACTCTGAGCTTAGCTTGTTTGACCGATAGGGCTAACCTTCTTTTTTCAAAGCGGATTAGTAGCGGTGATCACTCTGAACTTATTCGTTTGATCATCGTAAACACCCGCCTAAACTTCAAAAAAGGGACTTTCAATCAACAAAAAAAACACACAAACATAATCTCAAAAATCCTTTTTTTTATCACGCTTCCCAGTAAGCCCTTTTTTTTCGAACAAAACGCTCGATCACAAACCGGGTATTTATAGCGGTCACTCTGAGCCCCGCTCGTTTGAACGCTGTAAACACTTTCTTTTTCGAATAAGCCATTAGTGGTGACCACTCTGGATTTATCTGTTTGGTCACCGTGAACGGTCTCTAGTTTTCGCAAACTTTTCAAAAATAAAAAATACCAACACACAAATATTTTCTACCCAAGAACTACGTAGCTTTGATTTCTCCATCGCACCCGGAGATACGTAGGAGCGGGGGCTCACTCCTGTCAAGCGCAAAAAACTAAAATTTTTATTAAGTCTTCCTTTCCGTTTTTTTTTTTGCAAATAATAAAAAGGGTAAATTAAAATGTTTTCTTTAAACTAATTTTTCTACACATTTAATTAAAAGGTAACCTTTTTAGGATGTTGCAGGGTGCTAGTACCTTCCCCGCACTTAATCGACCCCCGAACCCAAAAACAAATGTTTTTTTCAATGTTTTCCTAAAAATAAATATTGATGGCGACTCCATTGTTCAAAAACAACGAAGAATCCCTCCTCCGGATTTTTCGGTCGCTACAGGGACTAATAATGAAAACGAAAAAATAAGTTAGGGAGGAAAACGTCTATTTCCATAATGTAAGGACTAAACTTAGAAGGTCCCAATTTTGTAGGGACCAAAAACATATTTTTCCCAAATATAAATGTATACAATACATAATTACAATGAGAAAAATATATGCGGATCTAGGTGAACTCTGTGTTCCTTCAGAATCAGAATTAAGCGTTTATCATGTTGAGGAAGAATATCATAAGAGAGCATCTTTGGGAGAAGGAAAAAACGAGTTCAGGAAACATGTCACAAGTTTTTGGTACTCATTTTTCCCTTTTCCTAGAGACACTCTACTCCTACAATTCTATCCCAACATGATAAGCGCGTAGTTTTGATTCTAAAGGATAACATGGTCCACAAATATTAGTGTGGTTGCTTGACACCACTAAGTTCATCCATACTCGTGGTTTTTTAAAGACAAACCCAAGAAGTAGAATAGATACTAACCGTGCAAAGCGACATGTGTTCAATTCCTAATCCGCCCCTCCATCTCTCTATGGAAAATAAAATGATGCCAAAATACAATAGTATACAAATTCATGTTTTAAAACTTCTTCAACATCAACCCTACTTCATTGGTTTATCTTGGGAAAGATGAGTAAGGATCAACTCGGTGGTGTCAACCAACCACACTAATCTAACTTCTTGGGTTTATTGGGTGGTGTCGAGCAACCACACTAATCATACTTGTTGGCTGGGTTGGAAGATTCTCCTCTCAGAAACTTGGTCGAGTTGGAAGACTGTGCTCTCAGAAACCACCACAGCAGCCTTTGACTTAGTGAAATTGACAAAGACACGACCTTTGTCCCAAATTAGACATTCTTCTATGAATAGTGTGGACCCACGCATTTGCTTGGCATCCCCCTACACAGTCCAAGATTGAGGTAACGAGCTATTTCTCATCCCGGGCACTCTCGAGCAAACAAACCAACAACCATGAAAAGATCATCCTGGCACTGCAATTGCAACTGGATGTTGGTCAAAACATAAAACGAATAGATCCAACATAAAACATATATAGATCCATGAAACATATTATATATATAGTTAATGTCATCAACCCTAAATGAATCAACAAAACCCTAAAGAGAATATGAATCAAGAGAACTAACCTTAGAAAGAAGAATGTAGCATAAATTCACCGGAAATACGAGTACAATGAAAAAGAACACAACCTCACTGTAAAATCGTAAAACAAAAGAACAAATAGAGCAAAATCATAAAACAAATAAAACAAATAAAACAAATAGAGAAAATCCCTTGTAAAGTGAAAAAGGAAATCATAGGAAAGAAGAAAAAGGGGATAACTGTAACGCCCAAATATTTAATTAAATTATTTAATTAAATATTTAGGTATCCATTTATTTATTTATTCATTTCAGTTGGTGTAATTATATTAGCATTTGATTAAGAGGTGTATAATTGGATATTAGGGGATGGTGTTAGTGATCGAGCTTAAGCTGGAGGAAAGCCCGTGATCCAAAAGCCCACTAGCTAGGCGCATAGGAGAAGCGCCTAGGCTAGGGTTTTGCTTCATTTCGCTTTTGTGTGAGAAAAGAGAGAGAGGAGTTGCGAATAGAAGAGAGGAGAGGAGAAGAAGAATTCGGCGCATCCAAGAAAGAAGGAGAGGAGGATTTTCGCAAGTTCAAGGAGAAGAGAGAAGCTGTGTTGCTGAGGTTATTGTTGGTGACTTGATCAAGAGGATTAGTGCTCTCCTACTATAAGCTAAGGGTGGGGTTCTTCCTTATAATAGGGTTTTATGATGGGGTTATGTGGGAATAGGTCCTATGATGCCTAGTGTTTGATTTTGATGTTGATTTGATGATAGTTATATCATGATTATGTTAATTGAAATATTGACTTGTTGGTGATTGTTGTAACTCTAGAAAATTTGGTGTTCATTGTTGTTATCACGAATTGGATGCTAAGTGTTTGAATGAATGTTGTTTGGTGTTGTGATTGACAATTCATGATAATTGACATTGGGGTTTAAGAATTGGTGAACTAAATTGATGACTAAATCGAATTGGTGATTTAACATGGTGAAATTCTGAAATTTTGGGTCCCTAGGGCGCCATGGGCGCCAAATGTTGTTGCTGTTCCTGTTGCAGAAAACGGCGCCCTGTGCCTGGGCGCCATGTTTGGACGTGTTGCGTTCGGTGCCTGTGTTGCAGGAAACGGCGCCCTGTGCCTGGGCGCCACATCCTGTGTGTTGCGTTTTTCCTGCTGTGTTGCTGTTTTTGGCGCCCTGTGCCTGGGCGCCGTGTCTGGTGCGTGTCCTGTTTGTGTTGCGTTTTGTGCTGCTGCTGTCTGGGCGCCAAAGGCGCCAATTCCTGTGCCTTGTTGCGTTTCTGTTGTGTTCCCTGCTTCCTGGGCGCCAAGGGCGCCATCTCCTTCAGTGTTGCCTGCTGGGCGCCAATTCCTGCCAAGGCGCCAAGGGCGCCAGTTTCTGTTTGTTGGCCAATTCCTGCGTGTTGCCTGCTAGGCGCCCTGCTCCTGGGCGCCATTTTCAGGACGTGTCTCAGTTTTTCCCCTGTTTTGTTTTCGAGATATCTTTTGACTCGGGAGTCCGATTGAGACGTTTCAAAATGTTTTGGAAAGCTTATTCAGAGGCCTAGCTGAATATTCTAATTTGAGGCAAAGTGGTCTATTTTTTTTTGGAAATTGTTAGCCGTTGGCTTAGCCGTTAAATGTTGCTGTTTTGAAAAGAGAAAAATTGTAGTATCTCAAATATTTTGGAAAATTGTCATTGTCTCCGGTGTTGGGAAAAATCATCGCGACTAAAATGTTTTGGAAAATTGTTGTCATCTCGGTGTCTTGGTGCTGTATGAGCTAGGTGTGAAGGCTCAAGTATTGGTGTTGTTGGAGCTAGGTGTGAAGGCTCCAAAGCTTGGTGTTCCGTTGTTTCGGGTGGTTGGGTGTTTCGGTGTCGTTGGGCTAGGTGTGAAAGCCCAATTTTGGTGATATTCGGTGATTGATTTTTTTGGTGTGTCACATTGTGGCAAATTTTTGATGATTGTCTGTGTGCATTCATGGTGTCGCATACAGCATACGCATTTATTTTGGTGAAGGCCTTTGGTCTTGGAGCTGGGTGTGAAAGCTCAATTTTCTAAAACTAGTGAGCCGGGTGTGAAAGCTCAATTTTTCTAAATTGGTGAGCCGGGTGTGAAAGCTCTCAATCTTGGTGACGCCTCTATTTACAGGCAACAATTTTTGGTGATTTGGTACCACATGCATATGCCCGTTGGTGTGGGTTGCATTCATGCATTATCATGACATTTGGTGACTGATGGTGGTGTTTATAATTTGACGTGTGTTTATAATTCGATGTGTGTAGTAGAGTGGTAGATATAGTTGTCATATTCTAGCATATTTCCTATCATTTACGCTATTATATTGAAGATATCTCACCCCTTCTGTTTGAATGTTACCCCTATGCGGTAACGTGCAGGTGATTGCGAGTGAAGGCTTAGCTACCTTCGCTAGTCTGAGTCGGTGTCCTTTGCTTTGATATGTAACACTCAAGGGGGGAAACGAACCTAGACTTTGGCTGTTGCATTTTATTTATTTGGAGTCCATTCAGGACGTTATGATTTTATGTTTTGGAACTTATTTCTATTCCGCTGCGTGGTGATGTATTTTTGACAAAGTGTTATATATCGTACGAGACGTTTTGACTATCGATGAATGTGTGACATCTCTTTTCGAAGTATGAAATAATAATTTTTTTGTAACTCTGATTTTATTAAATAATTACCGGGAGAAAAGGGGTGTTACAATAACATTCGTGGGGGCTTTAGATCGATAGGGTCTGGCCACTGTCAAAAATGTTCACTACCTCATAAACACAAGGTGGGTGCCGAAGGATACAATGTCCTTCAAGGCATCACCAGAGGTAGAGTGAGCTCGAGGGAGAAGCGAGTGAGATAGATGGAATGAAGGAGAAACGAGGGAGACAGAGAGAATGATGAGAAACTAGGATTTAATATGTGTGTGCGAGAGAGAGAGAGAGAGAGAGAGAGAGAGAGAGAGAGAGAGAGAGAGAGAGAGAGAGAGAGAGAGAGAGAGAGAGAGAGAGAGAGAGAGAGAGAGAGAGAGAGAGACTGGAATAAATAAAGGGCTCTTGGCGTTAATCAATACAATATATCAATCAATCAATACAATATAATAACTAGCAAATTTACAAAATTAGACACTTTTCTTATTTGCCACCTCACAATTTTTAGGGCCATTATTGTACTTTTATTCACTTACCTTTATTAACTTACTTTTTTTATTCTTTCTTTTCATTTCAATCATTTTCTTTCTCCTTACCATCATTCATTCTTTCCCAAATTCTCTCATTTCTTTTCATTTCAATCATTTTCTTTCCCCTCATGAATCATTCTCTCTTTCTCAAATTCTCTCATTCTCATTCTCTTTCTCTCTTCAATCCAATTTCAATCTAACTTTTCACATGAATTATCAGATACTATAATCCCTGTGGGCAAGTTAAGACACAAAGAAAGCTTTTGGAGGCTCTTCTAGGGTTTAGGGAGCAGTGCCCTGCTCATGGCTGACGCGGCGTCTGCACCGTCAGATGACCTGCTACAGATCTGGTCATCGGGTCCTGCTCTCTCTTCTAGGCGCGTTTGTCTCACAACAACAAGCTGGCGCTGCGCAAATGACAGCTTTGCAGAGTACTCTTACTACACCGCAGCAGGCCTTTCATCAGGCTTTTGACAATCTGGCAGGCGGAGTTGGTGTTTTTCCCGCGGATAAAAACCAGGTTGTGTCGTTTACACCACTGGCTGTTGGTCCTTCGCATTATCCGGGTCCCGCCTTGTCACCATCAAATCGTTGGCTCTGTGTTGCGCAGGCTGAGTGGTCACCGGTGCGTCAGCTCCTGCGGCGCTGGTCTGTAATCCGAACAGCATTTCTGAAGATTGTCACGTCTTGTTTTTTGAAATAGAGCCAAAGTCTATGAATGCCATTGGTCACGTATCTCCGTCTGATTTTCTGATGGTTTTGTCTCTGGCTCAACCACCTCTGCGTGAAGCACACCTTGCGAATGTTGTCGCTGCTCAGGGGTGTACAGATCTGGGTAAAACGCATTCTGTTGTCTCCCAGGCAGATCAAGAACCTTTTGTTCACTCAAAGGTTTCGAATTTTGCAGGAAAAAATAAAACTTTTGCACAAGTTTTATCAGGATCATTAAATAAGATCTATGATATTCCTCTTAGTCAACTTCCTCGTTGGTGTTTTAAAGGAGATGATTTAGCAATCTCAATTCCGGAAGACGAGTATATGGCTGGCTTGGAAGGTTGCAAGACACGCCTTCATGGAAGAATTTCACTTTCAAAGGGAGACACTCCTATCAAGTTAGATGCTTTGAAATCCTGGGTTGCTTCGATTATTTTCCTGACAGCCTGATTTTAATCCGTTAAATATAAAACATACAAATGTACAATGTTGGATTCAGCTTACAGGTCTTGCTCAAGAATATTGGAGACCCAAAATTGTTTTTGCTATTGCTGGCTGTGTTGGAATACTAATTAAACTAGATGATACAACAAGTAAAAGCTCATTTGACAGATCATTTGGTCATTTTGCTCGTATCCTGTTTGACATAGATCTGAAATCAGAGCTTAGGAATCAAATCCAAGTTGAGAGGTCGGGTTATGCTTTCTTAGTTGGAATTGAGTATGAAAATTTGCCCTCCTTTTGTATGAATTGCAAGACTGCCGGTCATACCACCAGTGCTTGCAAAGGAAGGAAGCAATCTGGTGGGGAAAGTCAGGTAAAACAGGTTTATGCCCCTAAGCATCAGGCTAGTAATAATGTGAATCCTTTTGAGATGCATCTGCAGCAAGGGGAATCTTCTCCGAATGAAAAGGTCTCGAAATCTAATGAAGAATCAAATGTCCGGACCTCGGTTACTCCAGATGATGGTAAGCAATTGTCGCCTGTGGTTGGGCAGACGCAAGAGATTTCCTTCGTCCAGAAGTTGCCTAGCACCTCTGAAGCTAGCTGTGTTGGTAGTGATTCCACTCAACCTCCCACCACCAGGCTAGATTCGCTTTTTGTCTCGGAGTCTAATTCTATTTTTAATCTAGTGGTAGCTACTGACATTAGCATTTCGGGGAAGCTTTAGGGTGATTTTTCAGACGCAAATTTTTTGACTATACCGACTGCACCCAAAAGTGACTGTATAGGATCCAATTCCGTTGAACCGAATCGGTCATTAAACCGGCAAAGACACTGATTATATAGTATACTAGTAGGAAGCATGTGCATACCCACGAGTGTTGTCGTGTTCTTTTTATGAATGAACTTAGACAGTATTTAAATAGTCTGAACATTACCCCGTGAAAATAAAGACAAATTTAAAGTAGATAAAAAAGGAGTTTCAAATAAAAAATAGATAAATATTAAAATCTAAAAATGTAAAAGTACCATTTAAAAATAATCTATGCATTTATCTTGTGTTTTTCTATATATTAGTGCAGTGTCTTTTTGTATATCGGTGTTGTTATCTCGTGTTTTTTTTATAAATCAGTGTAGCTATCCCGTGTTTATATATATATATATATATATCATTGCAGTTATCCCCGTATTTTTTTATATATATTTTTATATATCAGTGCAATTATACCGTGTTTTTTTATGTATCAGTGCAGTTATCTCATGGTTTCAATTGATTATTTGAGTTGATTAGTAGATTATAGTAGATAGTAAAAGATAGATAGTAGATTATCAATAAGAAATATTTATCCCGTGTGTTTTTTATATATCAGTGACAATTATTTGTCACTTTTTAGGTATTAGTGACAAATATTTGTCACGTGTGTTTTAAATATTAATCTGTTTAAATAGCCATTAAGCCTTCTTGTTTTTTTAGATTGTAGGTTTATAGTAGTCTTCAAAAATTATAATTATCAATGGCAAATATTAATCCCGTGTTTTTTTATATATCACTGCAGTTATCTCGTGTTTTTTATATATCAGTGCAGTTATCTCGTAGTTTCAATTGATTATTTTAGTTGATTAGTAGATTATAGTAGATAGTAAAAGTTAGATAGTAGATTTTTTTTGGGTAAACCCGGGTATCCACCGCACGGATAGCAGTGACTAATTTCTCGCTCATTGTAGGTGCCTCGAGGGGCAGGACAGCTGGCCCAGAGTTTTAACGTTGCTCCGTACCCAAGGCGGGGATCGAACCTCTGATCCTTGGTTAAGGGAGGCTCAGCCCCAACCGCCGAACCCCACGCTCTGGGTTAGTTAGATAGTAGATTACCAATAAGAAATATTTGCTTTAAATATTAATTAGTAGTTTAAGTGGTCATTAAGTCTTATTGTTTTTTAGATAGTAGGTTTGTAGTAGTAGTCTTCAAAATTTTTAATTATCAACGACAAATATTAATCTCCTGTTTTTTATATATCAGTGCAGTTATCCCGTGTTTTTTTATATATCAGTGAAGTTATCTCGTAGTTTCAATTGATTATTTTAGTTGATTAGTAGATTATAGTAGATAGTAAAAGAGAGATACTAGATTATCAATAAGAAATATTTGTTTTAAAAATTAATCGGTAGTTTGAATAGTCATTAAATCTCATTGTTTTTTAGATAGTAGATTTATAGTAGTCTTCAAAAATTTTAATTATCAATGACAAATATTAATCCTGTGTTTTTTATATATTAGTGCAGTTATCCCGTGTTTTTTATATATCAATGCAGTTATCTCGTAGTTTCAGTTGATTATTTTAGTTGATTAGTAGATTATAGTAGATAGTAAAAGATAGATAGTAGATTATCAATAAGATGTGATAGTAGATTTTCAATAAGAGTGTAAACAGATTTTCGAGAGAAAAATTAAAATTTTAAGGAGATAACTTTTTCCAAAAAGGTGATAGTTTTTATTTTAGTGTGACTCATTTACATATTTATAGGCAATTTTAGTAGAGTAGTGTTTGTATAAATTTAGAAATTTAGTTAAAAAAACTAAATTGAAGTGATAAGTGTAACACCCCGGTATTTCTAACATGTAGAGAGACCGAAGATGCACAGATGCGGAAGTTCAGAGGACACAGTTCCTGTTTAAATATTGGACATACAAACTCTTTCCGAAATAAAAGCATAATCGGAATAACATTACTTCATAAAATAGAAGTTTATCGGTTCCATACCGAATGGATTACAACATCCAAGTCCAAATACCAAACAGAAACATAAAACGGTTCATATAACTCATAATCAATACAAGTTTATACAACCAATAAGACAACAAAAGAACAAGGGATCAAATGACTAAGTCTTCGGCACCTCCAAGTGTATACTAACTACTCGTGCACAATAGTCTTCCTTTTTCCCTGCTTCTCTGAAAAACAACAAATATGGATTGGGTGAGATAACATTATCTCAGTGAGTCCTACCGTGCCCCCTCACTGACACTCGGTTCAATTTATTAAACCGTTATAACAAAAGCTGACATAACAATGTCTTATTTATTAATCGAATGCCGACCGCACAACGACTGCTAATCCCGGCAATTCGTGGTTTTCATTTTGTTAATCGAATGCCGACCGCACAACGACTGCTAATCCCGGCAATTCGTGATTTACTTAGCACAAACCGGCCGCACAACGCCTGCTAATCCCGGTAACCCGTGAGTTGACCACGCCAAAACACATTCAGGGCCTAGGGTGAGGGCTCATGACTTCCCTTCCTAGTATGCTACTTGTCGGGTCGTCACCCAATGCAATACGTATGACAATACGCATCAAATTCTCGAGAGTTAGATACTTTATATCTTTTCGATCACCAAATGGATCAATTACATAACAATTGGATAAACAATATCCATATCGATCTATAACCCGTTTTGAGGAATTCATAAATTAGACCTCCGGCATTATAATCATTTTCATTTGACATATATAAACATATATGTTCAGTCGGTGTACCCACACGTATCCTAGGGTTTCGGTTTTTCAATTAAATGTGCTTTCGAAACTCTTTTCAAAAACATAAGTTGAACAAGCTCAAAATACGGTTTTTAATAAGGCAACTTCATTTTAAATGATTGAGAAAGAGATTAGAAAAGGTTCGGGATCAAACGGAGCTCCGGAACGAGAAATCGGGAATCAGTGACAGAAGCTCACGCACGGTCCGTGCCCAGGGGCGCACGACCCGTGCGTGATTTGTTAAAATCACCCAGCCAAACCGAAAGGAGCGCACGGTCCGTGCCCAGGGGCGCACGACCCGTGCGTTCCGTTTTATTTTTCAACAGAACCAACCCGTAGCAGGCGCGCGGTCCGTGCCCAGGGGCGCACGGTCCGTGCGACCTGTGTCTGTTACCGAATTCCGCTTATTTCTCAATTCCGCTTTTCGTTTCCGCCCGAATTCGATTCCTAATATCAATCACTCCTGAAATTCAGAAAATATCCAGGCATTCCAGAATATATATTCATTTCAAAATATTCATCAAAATTCTCAATAAACCGTAAAACACCGTTTTAACTCAAAAATCGCTTTTCGATTCTAAGTCCTTCGAAAAAGGGATTGTTGCCTTATCGTTTGAAACCACAAGTTTTCAGAATACACAAATGACCCAAATCCGTGAGTAGAACTCACCGTGATGTCGATTTCTCTTGAAGCTTCAACCGAATCGCGAGGTAACCAAGACAATGAACTAACGAACGAGGATCGAAGGCACCAACGAAAGTCACAACAGCAAGAATCACTAGGACAGCAACTTGTTTCCACTAAGCCACTGAAATAGCAACTTGGATAGCAATCCTAAGCTTGAACTTTCCCCCAAATTCGAAATGTGATGACATCCCTCCTTTTTGACAACGAAATGATGATCATGCAAGCCACCACAAACTCAGAACTTCATTGTCTTCCACCTTGAAGGTTCAAATTTCGAAAATGGTGTATAGAGAAGGAGTGAGAATCAACCTCTGATTTTGGTACCATTGGATTCAGAATCAAAAATGGAGTAGAGAGGGGTTTAGAAGACTTACATGCAATGACAAGTTGAGAAGCTCTTCTCTCCTTTCCTTCTCCTTCCCTTCGCCCCACTCTCCTCTCCCTCACTTCTGTTTTTCTTTCTTTTCAGCTGGAGAATGGTCAAGTGAGAGGGTGAGGGTTCAGTTGGGTGTATATGGCTGAGGGTCTAAATGATGGTGAAAAGACCATTTTGCCCTTGGCCATAAAATGATAGTTTAGGTGTCGAAATTTCTCATTGGCACAAAACTTTCTCGATTAGTCCGGTTCCGATTTGTAATTCCTCAATTCTTTCGGCTCGTAATTAATTATAACCTTCACGATTATATTTTAATAACTAGGGGTGTGAAAAGACAGATTTGCCCTTTGGCCTCAATTCCTCATTTAACCATGAATAGGCCACCCTTTGATGGAGAATAGGCTTTCTTGATAATTTTCCCGACATACAAATCCCCGAGACACGACCAATTATTCCCACAAATAATTAATCGGTCTTAGGTATAATAGTACCAGTCTTTTAAAAATTAGGGGTGTTACAATAAGAGAAAGAAAATAATTGTTTATGGGAAAAGTAAAAGTAAAGTAAAACAAAAGAATAAATAAAGTGTAAGAGAAAAGTGAAAAAGAAGAAAGAGAGTGTAAGAAGAAAAAGAAAAAAAAGTAAGAAAGAGAGTGTAAGAAGAAAAAGAAAGAAAGGGTAATGACACGTTTACTCTTAAATTAGATATGTCTTTTGTTAGTAAGAGATCCAAATTGGTAATTTCATAGGAGATTTGTTTGTATAAATAGATATTAGATTTGTTTTGAATATTAATCAGTAGTTTAAATAGTCATTAAATCTTCATGTTTTTTAGATAATAGGTTTATAGTAGTTTTCAAAACTTTTAATTATCAATGACAAATATTAATGTTGTGCTTTTTTATATATCAGTGCAGTTATCCCGTGTTTTTTTTATATATGATTGCAGTTATCTCGTAGTTTCAATTGACATTTTAGTTGATTAGTAGATTATAGTAGATAGTAGATTATCAATAAGAGTGTAAACAGATTTCAGAGAGAAAAATTAAAGTTTTAAGGTGATAACTTTTTCCAAAAAGGTGATAGTTTTTTTTTTTGCTTTTTAGTGTGACTCATTTACATTGCTATAGGTAATTTTAGTAGAGTAGTGTTAATATAAATTTAGAAATTTAGTTAAGAAAATTAAAGTGAAGTGATAAGAGAAAGAAAAGAATTGTTTATAGGAAAAGTAAAAGTAAAGAAAACGAGAAAAAGAAGAAAGAGAGTGTAAGAGAAAAGTGAAAAGGAGGAAAGAGAGTGTAAGAAGAAAGAGGAAAAAGTAAAAAAAAGAGTGTAAGAAGAAAAAGAAAGAAATAGAGGGTAATGACATTTTTACCCTTAAATTAAATATCTGTCTTGTTAATAAGAGATCCAAATTGGTAATTTCATAGGAGGTTTGTTTGTATAAATAGATATTAGATAAGAGATCCAAATTGTTAATTTCATAGGAGGTTTGTTTGTATAAATAGATATTAGATTAGATTAGAAAAAAGTGATAAATTTCAGGTATAGCTAAATTATAAACTAAGATAAATAATTATTATATATATTTCATATGACTAAATATTAATCAATATAATAAATAATAAAAAAATGATGTATATGTAATTTATAAAAAATATTTCTTGAATTTAAAATAGAATTTTTAATTTTTTAAAAAACTGACCGATTCTGAGCCGGTTTGGTTGGTTCGTGGCCGGTCCTCACGGTTCAGGGCTGATGTAGCCAGTTCCTATCAGTTCTAAGATAAGTCGGTTTTCCAGGTGAACTAGACCAGCCTAATGACCGGTTCCGGTCCAACCGGTTGAGAATTGGGGAGAAAATTTTAAAGGCTAAATTGCACTTTTGGTCATTTATCTTTGACTTAAGTTTCATTTTGGTCATTTATCATTTTTTTTCTCGTTGTGGTCCTTTATCTTTCATTTCCGTGTCAATTTGGTCATTTATCTTTTTTTTTCTCACTTTGTTCCTTTAACTTTCATTTTTGTTTCGGTTTGGTCCTTATAAACAAAAATACAGAAAAATGAAGAACACTATGAATGTGCTCAAGAACACCAAGAACACTTCGATTTCTTATTTCTTGAATAACTCATGCAATACGTGACCAAATTGAATGAAACCGGACCCTAACTTGAATAAAATTTCGCAAGGAATTCAATGGAACCAAAATTAATTAGCTCAGAAAAGTGCTTATGCGTAAAATCACTTCTGGAATCAAAATCTTGAATTTGAAGTTCAAAAAACCTTCAATCTCATCAATGGTGATTTTGTTATTGAGCACAAAATTAAACGATTCTTGAGCCAAAAATGCTCTAAATTCAACAAGGAATCATAATATCGAAGGCATTTTATTTAGTAAAGCGCTAAAATGCAAAATACCGTGAAAAATCAATTTGCATCTCTAAAACATGTTTTTGCTCTTATTTGCTCATTTCTAAACCAATTTGCGTCAAACCAATTGCGTTCAACGTATTGAGTGCAGAAATTGAACTAAAGAAAAAGTTTTAACAAAAATGATGCAAATTCGAGAACGATGTGAAAAATAGAAACGCGAATGAGAGTTTATGTTTTTCACATCGTTCTCGAATTTGCATCATTTTTGTTGAAACCTTTTGCTACTGTTCAATTTCTGCACTCAATACAAGTTGAACACAAATGGTTTGACGCAAATTTGTTAAGAAATGAGCAAATAAGAGCCAAAACACGTTTTAGCGCTTTACTGAACAAAATACTTGTCCTATTCTGAGTTATTCAAGAAACAAGAAATCGAAGTGTTCTTGGTGTTCTTGAATACATTCATAGTGTTTTTCATTTTTCTGTATTTTTGTCTATAATGACCAAACTGAAACAAAAATGAAAGATAAAGGACCAAAGTGAGAAAAAAAAAGATAAAGGATCAAACCGACATATAAATGAAAGATAAAGGACCAAAATGAGGAAAAAAAAAGATAAATGACCAAAATGAAACTTAAGTCAAAAATAAAGGACCAAAAGTGAAATTTAGCAAAATTTTAAAACATGAGAAACTGGAAGTCTGGAAACAACCTACTATAAGAGGTCAAACACCCATTTACCCATGATGGAAAAATTAGTCTATATCCACACCTTAGAGCACCTATTTATTCAACCACGTCATATATTTAAGTTCAGTTTGGTAAAAAAATAGCGGATAAGTTAGCAGATGAGTTGATAGCTGTAGCAGAGTGATTTTAAAGTTTTGGTAAAATTAGCGGTTGAACTTGGTTTTAAATATAAAATGACATAGATAGACATTTTTAATTTATGTTGAAATATGAGAGAGAATATTCATTAAATGGAAAATAATTGAGGAATTTAATTAAAATAAAAAGGGTAAAAATGTAAGAAAAAATAAACACTATATGCTTGTTGTTCTTTGTCAAACTCTTAGGTCCTAGTCGTGGATTCGGCCAGAGGTTTGGGAAGGTTTTTTGATTCCTCTGTTCTTCAAGCGATTGCACCAAGGAGGGAACTCTGCTCCTTGACTGTGGGTATCCTGACTTCTCTAGAAAGGGCCAGGTTGGGTGAGAGGGACTGCGAGGTTTGGAATATATTACTGGCTAATGCATGAAAATAAAGATAAAGTGTGATAAAAGTAGATAGATAAAATAAGCGTATATTTTTTTATTGATTGATGTGTCCATTCTGTACAATTGCTTTTCTATTTATATACATAGGCCCTCGTCGGCCACTACCATATCCAATATTTTCCTACCGTTGGATCAATCTAAGATCAAGGATTATCATCGTTCCTAAGCCCTAAAGAGACGGAGTAACCACCCACGATCTCACTAGCACGGTTAGTGGGGTGAACTCCCTCACTCCGCTCTTCAAGGCCTCGCTCATTCGCTTGATCTTCAACTGCTCCCACGTTCTGTCTTCGCGCTCCCTCTTTCTTGCCTTCCAAGAAAGTCTGCCTTACCTCAGCCACTTGGCTCGCTCAGCTAGCCTTCGTCCTCGGACAGTAACTCAGGCACCCGAGCCCACCTCGGCCGCGGCACTCTATAGGCTGAGGCTTTGCTCTCCCTCGGCCTTGCTTGTTGCTCCTCGGGTTGGCCCCTTCCTCAGGGAGTTGTCTTGTGGTGTGCCCCGAGGGATTTTCTTGAGTTCTTCTCTCTGGCAATTATCTCTCAAACCTTTGTCAAGTGTCCTGCCTCAGCACTCCAACTCTACTGCCTTCCTTCACTTGGCCCTCGGCCTACGACTCAGTTATTTTTGGGTGTTAACAATTGCCCCCCTTTTTGTGTTGTCGTATGGCCGCGAGGACGTGACTGATAATGCAAAAACCCTTTGATTTGACTTTATGTGACCGTTCGAAGCGACTAACCTTCGGTTTCGCGACACTTGGTGTTTCTCTTTGCGCGATATAAATGTTGAACAAAGGACAAACACTCTTTGTTTTGTATGATAACAAATTACAATCTGTCTACTAATGGTTACAGTTGAACAAAAGTACAGGACATGAATCAAAGAGCAGGATATCTTAAAGTGTAGCGGCTTGGAGAAGAAGCTACTCTAGAGTTCAAGAACTATTTGTTAATCTGCTTTTGATAGGACCGGTGTAAGATCCTCTCACTTCAGTTCTATAAATTTTAGTAGTGGAGAGATGTTTTTTTAAAATACAACAGTTGTGTTAAAAGCTTAGAAAAATCTTCTATATAAAAGCCTAATAGGTAGGGACGTAGCATGAAAAAAATGATAAAGCTAAGAATCGATTGATGACTTTGTATTATAAGTTGAAAATCGATTTCTAGCCTAATTATTCAAGTTAGAAATCGATTTGTGGCTTCCTTCACAGAGCTAGAAATCGATTTCTAGCCCATGGTCTTTTAAAGGAACAAGTTTTGGAAAGAAAACAATCGATTGATGACTTTGGGAATATAAAGCTTGAAATCGATTTCTTGCTCTTCTTTTTAAAGCTATAAATCGATTTTGCTCTCTTTTGTAAAGAGAAGAAAACCGATTCCTCTCCTGTAAGTTCAAAAGAAGAAAATCGATTCCTAACCTATTTTAAAAGAAAACAATCGATTTTTATCTTTTGGTTTACAATCAATAAATCGATTTCTAGCTCATCAAAATAGTGTTGACAAATTGCTTCAACGGTCACATTTTAATCGATTATCATACACATTTGTTTCAAGCACATAATCGATTCCTATTTTTCTTAAAAGTACTACAACGGTCACATTTTAATCGATTATCATACACATTTGATTTAAGCAAATAATCGATTCTTGTTTTGTCCAACGGTCATATTTTTGCAAATCCTATAAATAGGACTTTGGCCTTCACGTTCAACACAACAAAACAACGCAAAATGACAAATCTGAAAAAGAGAAAAAGAAGAACTTTCACCGTCAAATTATTCTTTCAAGTTCTTCATCTCAAAATCGAAATGACTCATCTCTCTCAACTACTATACTGTTATACTGCTTGAGTGATTGGATCAAAGTTTCTCTGGTGTATTCATCTACTACTTGGTTGTTGTGAAATCCTGGGAAGTGTTCTTGGGTCTTTCAATCGGGGAGATTGGATTGGTAGCGAAATCCTTAGCGGGGAGTTTGGGTTCTCAATTTGGGGCAAATTGAGATTAGCTATAGGGAAGTTGCTTGCTTGTAAGACATTGAAGAAGTTCTTCTCATATAGTGTGGTATGCGTAAAATATCACTGTAACTGGATCTGTCATAGGTATAGCTTGCTTAGGTACTGCATATAGTTTAAATCCTATTTTCCGTATTTGATTTAAACGTGCATTGTTAAGGTTTTTAAAATTAAAAAGAATTCAATTTTAGCGTACAACCTTATTCACCCCCCCCCCCCTCTAAGGTTATCATATAGTCCAACAATAATAGGGCGGCGCAACGATTCCCAAGGTTTGCGAAACCTTAAATAGCAACAGCCACGCAAGACTGTTCACCTCTCTTGAAATGTTTGGCTTTCCTTTTTAGTTTCTCCTTCTACATTGTTATCACCACTTTTTTCCACCATGTCTTTAAACTCTGGCTCTCAAAACCGTGAACACAGCTATGGTGGAGATGATAGTCAGCCGAGTTCTTCTTCCTCTGGTCCATCTTTGGCAACCATTCCCTCCGAAGTCTCCCCACAGGATATCCTTGTTGCCGTTTCAGGCGGCGTTACAGTTCGGTCTACTACCTCTACTGTCCGAGACGAATTTAACGCCTTCAAGTAAACCTTCAACGCTTCGGCTTGTCCTGGCATACCAATCACCCAAAATTGGTTCACAATTGATGCCAAGGTGTCAGAAACCAGGGTTGGGCCAAACCCACCGAAGACTACCATGCCTGGTTCGACAAGATTCATCCTGTCAAGAAAGATGATTGGAAAGCTTGGGGCCTTCGTGTCATGATCGCTCTCTCTACCTTTGCCATTCCCCATAATTTTGACGTTCTTTTGCCTCTCTTGGGCTTCTGGTCTTCTAATTTCAACGCCTTTATATTCCCTTGGGGCATGGTCACTCCCACCATTATGGACGTGGCCGCCATCACTGGCCTACCCGCATTTGGCCAAAGCGTCCATCCTGCAAGATTCCAGGAAGCTGAACTTAGGCCATGTCCATACTGGAGGGCTTTACTCAAAATTTCTGATTGCAAATTCTAAGTCTGATGCCAATATTATCGACGAGGAACACACTGCTTTCCTCATGTACTTCTTTTGTAGATTCTTCTATGGCACTACCTCTGCTGGTGTCGTCCAAGAATTGCAGCCCTTCGTCACCTTGATGGCCAGTGGGGAAGTTTACGCCTGGGCCCCTTATTTTCTTGGCGAGCTCTACCGAGGAATCCAAGTCATGCTCGACCAGATTAGGGAGTGCAACCGAGTTTCCAAGATTCAAGGTCCTATGTGGTTCCTTCAGTTGTGGGCCACTCTCTATTTCCCTCATATTCTCTCGGTTGGACTGACTATCCCCAAGTCACCGACCACTAAGTGTTTGGGCCCTCAACTCTCGACCACCCTTTGCCATCGGCTGACTGCGGTTCAAATTATAAAGGAGTTTCTGAAGACAAATGTTGTTGAGATGGCGTGGTGTCCTGTGCTGGACAGGAGGTGCGGTCCTACCTGGATTTTTTCTCCTCAAAGAAAAGAAGACCAGCTTTCTCTCTCAGAGCGCATCGTCGCTCGTGACTATTGGCGGCCCGCTCTAGTATCTAGGGACTTGCCAATTGGCTATTTGGCTACCTCCCGTTACAGCAAGGCCCTCGCGGAGTATTATCACCCCAACTTTCTCTGTAAATAGTTCGGGTTGATGCAGCATGTCCCACTGCCTTACCGACCTCTGTATGATCCTCGCTGTCGGGAAGGTTTGACAGATGGCCAGGTGTGTAAAATGGTCACTGGCAATTACTACAAGGTCACCAAGAGTGTGTGGGCACACTACGAGATCGGCAACCTCATCCACCTTCAGTCGTAAATTCATGAGATCGACAGCCGTAACTTCAGGCCGTGGCCAATAAAATATGTCATGGAAGCACCTTTCCATGTCTGCCCAGGTCTGTATAGAATCAGGCGGGAGAGAAGAATACCATGAGAAGGCAGTCCCCGTCAGAGACAAAGGGAACAGCTGCAACTTACGGAACTCATTCTGGTTTCCTTCCCCACATTGGGCCCTGAATCGGCTGACGTGCTCCATAGTAGACTTACCATCATCCCCGTAGAATGTGTGCAAAGTCAGGGTTTTAAATCCTCTGGGCAGAGGCACAAATCTGTCCACCCACTCGGGGTAAGACTTCCTGTATACTAGCCTGTCGAGTGGTTTAAACTGAGCACCGAAGAACTTCTTCATGGTGTCAGCTATCAGATTAGGATCCAGGAGTTGGGACCCCGATGGTCTTTCAGGCGGAGGCGTTGGTCACCACAGTGTATCTGGGGGACCCTGCGCCCCTGGCTGTGGTGGTACCTGAGTTGGAGCGTCTGTCCATGGATGCCCACGCACTACTTGGGCCAGGTTAACAAGGTCAGTTCCTGGTACAGATGCTTGCATGCCTCGGTGAGGTGCAATTTTATTCCATGGCTGCTCGGCCGGGGCGAAGGCTTGCCCCCCTGCGTAGGCCGGGTAGTTAGCTGCGACAGAACATTCATAGGATGGTCCTTGCGGAAAACTCACCGAGCCTACCGCCTCGGGCGGCCTTCTGGCCAATTGCACTTGTCCCTATTAAAGAGAAGCCGCATTAGTGACATTCGCCAAAAACTGCCCCCAGTGTTGGCAGTGGCAAAAGTACCAGGCTGAGGAATTACAGGAGTAGGACATACCTGATGGGAGAACGCCTGCGGAGGCCTAGTCAAACTCCCACTCGGTGGACAATGATGCATGCCTCCCAGAGAAGTATAGGAGGATGCCTGCTGAGGTCCAACAGGGTTGGTGTATGGCAGGGACTGATGCGTGCCTCCCAGAGAGTTAGGATGTCCTCCCTGTGATTGGCCAGAGAAAATGGGGTTAGTAGCGCTGCTACCCTGCGTTGCATGCCTTTGTTCCAATTCCTTGGCCTGTTGCACCTCGTTATGCACCATAGGTTTAACTATGTCAGCCAATTGTTGGGACACTTGGTACATTATGTCATGTATCCCCATGTCTATTTGTTGCCGAATGAATGATGTGGTCATGATTACGGGCTTCTCCTCTTGGTGAGGTGGTTCATTTGATTCAGCAGTAACTGCTGCAGCATTATTCCCCAAAACACCTACTGGCTCCATGATTTTGCCTTTGGCAGCAGTTGCCTTCTTTGATGGAGAAGATGACTCCATGCTTAAGTTCTTGCCAGAGCGTAAGTGCATACGTCAATGATAATCCAGTCTAGGCGAATTAAACGCAATGGTCTGTTCACCCGTTCTAGTCCCACCGGGCGTGCCAATTTGTTGTTCTTCGTCAAACTCTTAAGTCCTAGCTGTGGATTCGTCCAGAGGTTTGGGAAGGTTTCTTGATTCCTCTGTTCTTCAAGCGATTGTGCCAAAGTAAGGAACTCTGCTCCTTGACTGTGGGTATCCTGACTCCTCTAGAAAGGGCCAAGTTGGGTGAGAGGGACTGCGGGGTTTGGATTATACTACTGGCTAATGCATGAAAATAAAGATAGAGTGCGATAAAAGCAGATAGATAAAATAAACGTAGAGTTTTTGATTGATTGATGTGTGTCTATTCTGTACAATTGCTTTTCTATTTATATACACAGGTCCTCGTCGGTCACTACCATAGCCAACATTTGCCTACCGTTGGATCAATCAAAGATAAACGATTATCATCGTTCCAAAGCCCTAAAGAGACGGAGTAACCACCCACGATCTCACTAGCACGGTTAGTAGGGTGAACTCCCTCACTCCGCTTTTCAAGGCCTCGCAACTTCGCTTGATCTTCAACTGCTCCCACGTTCTGTCTTCGTGCTCCCTCTTTCCTGCCTTCCAAGCAAGCATGTCTTACCTCAGCCACTTGGCTCGCTCAGCTATCCTTCGTTCTTGGAGAGTAACTCAGGCACCCGAGCCCACCTCGACCGCGGCACTCTATAGGCTGAGGCTTTGCTCTCCCTCATCCTTGCTTATTACTCCTCGGGCTGACCCCTTCCTCGGGGAGTTGTCTTGTGGTGTGCCCCGAGGGCTTTTCTTGAGTTCTTCTCTCTGGCAATTATCTCTCAAACCTTTGTCAAGTGGCCTGTCTCAGCACTCCAGTTCTACTCCCTTCCTTCACTCGGCCCTTGGCTTACGACTCAGTTATTTTTGGGTGTTAACAATGCTATAATCTCATATGATACTTGGGAACGGATTGGGTGCCTTGAGCTAACCATGCCTTGGTACCTTTAATTCATTGGTAGCCATTGGATCAATCAAGTGGCTGTAAATGTGCCACGTGTCCCCTCTATTAAAAATTAATTAAAACAAAACCATCAGTTCCCGTTCTCCCTTTCCAGTTCTTCCTTTCCAGTTCCGTTCCACCGCACACCCATCGCCGCCCCACCGCACTACTCCGACCACCCGCCGACACTGAAGAAGATTCTGATGACGCCGAGACTCCAACCCGCACCGCCGCTTCTTCCGCGTCGTCTTCTCTTCTAGTTCTCTCGTCTCTTCCGCCCCACCGCACTTGTCGCGTCGTCGCCATTGTGTCGCCACCTCCCCTCCGCCTTTGTCACTGCTACGCTTGCCACTGTTTGAGAGAAGATTATACGATTTCTGAGAGAAGATTAGTTGTTTACTGCACAATTGCATAAATATGGGTAAGATTATACGATTTCTGAGAGAAGATTAGTTGTTTACTGCACACGATGAAATTGTTTAAACAACTTCATTTTAATTTTAAGAGTGTAGCACCAACTGATGAAATTGTTGAAATTGTTTGAACATTTTATATTGTTTATGATTTATCAGGTTTTTTATTTGGGAATTGATCAAACATGACTTCTTCAAATGTTGATTGGAAGCCGAGGATTGGTATGGAATTTGAAGATATGGAGGAAGCTTATCAATTTTGACTTACATATAGTGCCCGTGTTGGATTTGGTGTTAGAAAACTCTATGCGAACAAAAGTCAAAAAGACGGTACTATATTATCGTGTAGATTTGTTTGTTGCAAAGAAGGGCTGCGAAAAAAGACGGATATTTTAGCTACCAAGCGTAAAGCAGAGACTAGAACCGACTGCAAAGTAAGGATTACACTTTTACTAAAAAATGGAAAGTTTGTCATCCATGAATTTATAGAGGATCACAACCACCCTCTACAACTTCCAGAGACAACACATATGCTTGCTTCACACAGGAAAATAACTGAAGTCCAAGCACATGAAATTGATCTGGCTGATGTCTCTGGATTAAGACAGAAGTCGACATTTCAACTTATGAGCACTAATGCAGGGCATAGAGCTAATCTCAGATATCTACGGTTAGATGTAAAAAATTACCTCAATGCAAAGAGACAAAGAAGTATGTTGTACGGTGAGGCTGGATGTCTTTCGCAATATTTCCAACAACAATTGTTGGATAATCCGTCTTTCTTCCATGCATACCAGATGGATATAGATGAACAAATTACAAATGTGTTTTGGTGTGATGCAAATATGATATTGGATTATGGGCATTTTGGTGACGTTATGTCATTTGATACTACGTATTGTACAAACCGTGCTAATAGGCCACTTGCTTTTTTTTTTTTCTGGTTTCAACCACTACAGGGGTTTGTCATACCCTAATTTTGTCCGCCCAAGTCAAAACCTTTTTTTCAAAAAAAAATAGAAACAATAAGGGTAATTCATAATTTGTGTAGGTTAATGGACTTTCGCATTTATGTGTATTTGTCCCCTATCTCGCATTTTTATTTGAATTACGCACACGCGCCAGTCGTAACTGCGTGAGCTTCCCTTTTGCCCTTGCCATTTGGCATGCATTTTTATCTTCAAAAAGGCCATTTATTGATCCTTATTAATTTTTGGCACCCAAAATAAATAAAAAACATTTTTATTAATTTTTGAGAATTTTAGGGAATAAAATAGTGCATGTTTCAATACCTGGGGGCATTCAAATGAGAGCAAGTTAATTATTTTTGAACTAAACCAAGTCAAGGATGAAAAATACAATTTATTCTATCAAGGATAATTTTCGTATAATTTTTTGGAAGAAAATCCTAGTTCAAAATAATTAAAAGGCATTTTTCCCATTTTTATTGCACAAGAAAACTGAAAAAGGACCATTAAATATTCCCCGAGTATTAAATGACAACTTTTATTGTCATGAATAATTAGAGGGATATTTTTATGGTGCCCAAAAATATGTGACACATTTTCAATAGGTGCACTATCATTTGCATGCCCAAAATTCAAAATTCAAATAGAAAGTACAAAGTGTCCTCAATAAGACAAAAGACCAAAAAGGAGAAGCAATTTTCCCCCCCATTTTTGTGACAATTTCGAATTCCCTCTCTCTCTCTCCACAATTTCGAATTCCCTCTCTCTCTCCACAATTTCTTCCGCACTCTTCTATTGTACCATTATTCCTTAAGAATATTCTTGTACTATCCTTAATCCTACACATTTCATACACATCCCTAATTCCCACACACCCTCATGGAGATGCATACCCTTTTTTGTAAATGACACCATCCTCTCACACTCACTCCTTCATAAGAAATTGCAAACTTACTTAAAATAGAACATCTCATTCCTATTCTACCCTTAACCCTAATTTCACCCAAGACCATATATAAGCCTACTCTCCCAAAATACAAGGGACAAGTTCATTTTTTGCACAAAAACCTCCTCCTCTCCTCTCACTTTCGAAATCTCCTCCCCTCCCTCACCTCATCTTTTTCAATTTCCTCACTCAATCATCCATTAAAACACCTTTCCTACACTAAATCTTCCATCCTTCTTGCATTCTTCTCAAAGATTCACCTTCAAATTCAAGGATGAAGTTCAAGGTTGAAGATTGAAGAGTAGATTAAAGGGGTTTTGCATTCATTCATCTCATTTCCTTCCTTATTCTAGCTTGGAGTTGAGGTATACTTTAAAACCTAGCATCATCTTCCAATTTTAGCATCAAAGATGTAAATCATCACTTCATTTTGGCATCCCATTGCATTTTAATGTCATAATGTTAGCATAGTTGTGGTTGTTGAGTGAGAGATGTATTTCAAGTATCTTGACAAACACTTTGGGAGGTTTGGGTGCTTGGAATACTTCTCTCCTTTAGAATAAATTGTGTGTTGTTGTTATTTCACTCATTTCTTGTTGTTTTCATGAATAAAGTGATGATTTGAGGTTTATGTTCATTTCGCATATTAGAAAGAAGTTAGGGTTTATGGGATTTTTGATGAGTTGGTTGGCTAATCTTGCAATTACTTGGAATTGAACCTTGATTATGATGTTTGTTTGCTTAAAACTTGTTGTTCTCATGAATTTGCTTGCAAATCATGCCCTATGTTGATGATTGGCAAGAGGACTCTCACTTGTGCTTTGATGCACACTTTAAGTGTTGAGGATTGCCTAAGAGGATTCAATTTCTTTTGTGATTCCTAGTGAACAAGAATGCAAATTTAGGTTTCCTTTCCTTACCAATTGCTTTGATTACCAAAAACAACTTATAAATCATTTTGAAATGCTTTTGGTCTTGCAAATAAGTAATTGTTTTGAAACAATTTTTGGTTTTGTGTTGATGATTTGGTAAGAGGATTTGACACCTATGCACTTGTGCATATCCCAAGTGTCAAAGATTACCTAAAGGGATTCAACACCCTAATCGCCTAAACTTGTCAATTTAGTCTTAAGGATACCATGTGGTTGATTGAAGAAATGTATTAGACATTGATGACATCAAAAGGATACCACATGGGTGCTTATGTCTAATGTTGATGTGAAATCCTTAGGGTTTTGCAAGTGATTCATTAGAAGTTTGATATCACTTGTGCTTTGAAATGTCTTTGCCTATTCACATATTGTGTCATAAATGCCTAGTTAGGTTCATCCCATTGCCTAGCATCTTCAATAAGATGTGCAACTTAGATTCATTTTCTTGCCCATTCATGCATTTTGGCCAAAATGTTCAACTTGGGTTCATTTCTTGCCTATCTATGTATCGTGTCATAATGTGTGTAGTCTTGGTCCACTTTCAATCAAAAGCTTTTTCAAGCATCAAAATCATTCCCTAAACAAGAATCAATCCAATTGCGAAAACTCTTCAAAATCAAACTTTGTTAGTAGTCTTGTGAATCCTTTGCTTACATGATTATTAACAATGAGGTACTAGTGGCGATCACTTGGAGCCTTTGCTCAATTGATCATCATGAATGCCTAATTTTCCTAAAGATTTTCATTAAATCAAAAACTTTGTTAGTAGTCTTGTGAAGCCTTTGCTTGCATGATTATTAACAATGAGGTACTAGTGGCGATCACTTGGAGCCTTTGCTCAATTGATCATCATGAATGCCTAATTTTCCTAAAGATTTTCATTAAATCAAAAACTTTGTTAGTAGTCTCGTGAAGCCTTTGCTTGCATGATTATTAACAATGAGGTACTAGTGGCGATCACTTGGAGCCTTTGCTCAATTGATCATCATGAATGCCTAATTTTCCTAAAGATTTTCATTAAATCAAAAACTTTGTTAGTAGTCTTGCGAAGCCTTTGCTTGCATGATTATTAACAATGGAGTGCTAATGGTGGTCACTTGGAGCCTTTGCTCAATTGATCATCATGAAAGCTCAATTTTCACAATTAAACAAGATAAAAAACAAAACCCTTTTTCTAGACAACCCAGAACTACGTAGCTTTGAATTCTCCATCGCACCGGGAGATACATAGGAGCGGATACTCTCCGTCAAGCACAACAAACCCAAAACATTTTTCCTTTCAAAAACCAAACACTCTTCCAAAATAAAACATTTTTCAAAAACAAGAACTACGTTGCTTTGAATTCTCCATCGCACCGGGAGATACGTAGGAGCGGACCCCCTCCGTCAAGCGCCAAAACTAAAGATTTTTCATTAAGTCATTCATCAACAAAAGAGGTAAAAACAAAGCATTTTTCCGAATCAACTTTGCAAATCACATATTTAATTAAGGTAACCCTTCTTTGAAGGGATGTTATGGGGTGCTAATACCTTCCCCATACGTAATTAGACCCCCGAACC
Source organism: Astragalus membranaceus (assembly GCA_039519185.1). Classification (NCBI taxonomy): domain Eukaryota; kingdom Viridiplantae; phylum Streptophyta; class Magnoliopsida; order Fabales; family Fabaceae; genus Astragalus; species Astragalus membranaceus. Next base: position 77,829,512 of record CM076850.1, on the reverse strand, counting down.
CAAATCTAATGGTTCCAAAGACCATCGCTTTCCAAAAAAGGTTTTTCCAATGTTTTACCTTTAAAAAATATTGGTGGCGACTCTAAAATCCAGTCGTGCGAAGAAAAATCCCTCCAAGGATTTTTTTGGGGTGCGACAGCTAGCGTCTCCGCTGGGGACTCTTTTTCTTAAGTGGGTCAAGCCGATTAGTTGAATGTGTGATTTGCTTTGCTGATTTAACATTCTTTGTTTTACCTCCCTTCGTCCTACTTTTGTTCTATTTTCCATGCCATTTGTTTGCTAGATTTTAGAACATTCCTTCTTCTTCTCCTTTCTCTCATGTCTACTTGATTGCATCTTGGCAATTCCATTGCATTCTCACATTATCATGTTGCATTCATGTGTATTTATCCATTTTTCTTCTATGTTCGCTTCTTGCTTAAAGTGGTAGATAGTCTCTCCTCTTATCCTCTTTGCTTATATGCTTCTTTCTTTCATGCATTCCCCCAATCTTATCATGTTCCCTCTTCTTTGCTCCCTTTCTTTGAGGTAAGTTCATGCATATTCCCCAATTCTATTATGTCCCCTCTTCTCGGCTCCTTTTCTTTGAGGTAAGCAATGCGTGTAATTATTGTTGACTTCTTAGGATGGTTTGTATATTGAAATGATGTATGCATGTTGAACCCTAGGGTATATTGAAATTCCTTTGCCTATTCACATATTGTGTCATAAATGCCTAGTTAGGTTCATCCCATTGCCTAGCATCTTCAATAAGATGTGCAACTTAGATTCATTTTCTTGCCCATTCATGCATTTTTGCCAAAATGTTCAACTTGGGTTCATTCCTTGCCTATCTATGTATCGTGTCATAATGTGTGTAGTCTAGGTCCACTTTCAATCAAAAGCTTTTTCAAGCATCAAAATCATTCCCTAAACAAGAATCAATCCAATTGCAAAAACTCTTCAAAATCAAACTTTGTTAGTAGTCTTGTGAATCCTTTGCTTACATGATTATTAACAATGAGGTACTAGTGGCGATCAATTGGAGCCTTTGCTCAATTGATCATCATGAATGCCTAATTTTCCTAAAGATTTTCATTAAATCAAAAACTTTGTTAGTAGTCTTGTGAAGCCTTTGCTTGCATGATTATTAACAATGAGGTACTAGTGGCGATCACTTGGAGCCTTTGCTCAATTGATCATCATGAATGCCTAATTTTTCTAAAGATTTTCATTAAATCAAAAACTTTGTTAGTAGTCTCGTGAAGCCTTTGCTTGCATGATTATTAACAATGAGGTACTAGTGGCGATCACTTGGAGCCTTTGCTCAATTGATCATCATGAATGCCTAATTTTCCTAAAGATTTTCATTAAATCAAAAACTTTGTTAGTAGTCTTGAGAAGCCTTTGCTTGCATGATTATTAACAATGGAGTGCTAATGGTGGTCACTTGGAGCCTTTGCTCAATTGATCATCGCCTTTGCTCAATTGATCATCATGAAAGCTCAATTTTCACAATTAAACAAGATAAAAAACAAAACCCTTTTTCTAGACAACCCAGAACTACGTAGCTTTGAATTCTCCATCGCACCGGGAGATACATAGGAGCGGATACTCTCCGTCAAGCACAACAAACCCAAAACATTTTTCCTTTCAAAAACCAAACACTCTTCCAAAATAAAACATTTTTCAAAAACAAGAACTACGTTGCTTTGAATTCTCCATCGCACCGGGAGATACGTAGGAGCGGACCCTCTCCGTCAAGCGCCAAAACTAAAGATTTTTCATTAAGTCATTCATCAACAAAAGAGGTAAAAACAAAGCATTTTTCCGAATCAACTTTGCAAATCACATATTTAATTAAGGTAACCCTTCTTTGAAGGGACGTTATGGGGTGCTAATATCTTCCCCATACGTAATTAGACCCCCGAACCCAAATCTAATGGTTCCAAAGACCATCGCTTTCCAAAAAAGGTTTTTCCGATGTTTTACCTTTAAAAAATATTGGTGGCGACTCTAAAATCCAGTCGTGCGAAGAAAAATCCCTCTAAGGATTTTTCGGGGTGCGACAGGGTTCAGTTATTTTTGGTGCAGCACTTATGTATGATGAGACAATTGAGTCCTTTAAATGGTTGTTTGAGACATTCTTACAAACACACAACCAAAAAAACCAAAGACCGTATTTACTGGCCAAGCTCAAGCAATGGCTGTTGCTCTTCCTGAAGTGATGCCCGAGACTCGCCATGGTTTATGCACGTGGCACTTGTCGCAAAATGGAATTAAACACCTAGGCAACTTGATGAAGGGAGGAAGTTATCTTTTAAGAGACTTCAAGAGATGCATGTATGACATTGACGTTGTAGCAGATTTTGAGACAGTTTGGACCTACTTGATCAAATAATATAATGTTAGTGAAAATAAGTGGATCAAATCGGTTTATGCTATAAAAGAAAAATGGGCTTCGTGTTACATGAAAGAAGCATTCACTCTTGGCATGCGGAGTACACAACTTAGTGAAAGCTTGAATTCTCACTTCAAGTCTTGTATGAAACCAAATGTGGATATTATTCGATTCTTCAAACATTTTGAACAAATTGTTGATGAGAAGAGGGGAAATGAGCTGACTTGTGAGTATGAGTCTCTACATAAGCTTCCAACGTTAATCTCTGATATGTCACCAATACTATTACAAATGGCAAAATTATACACACACACGCACACACACTGTCTTTGAGTTATTTCAGAATGAGTTTAAGATATTCTTGGGTTATGCATATCAGAGAGAGTCTCAATCTTTATGTCAATATGTCATCACTATGGTCAACCACTCAAAATATTGGATGGTATCATTTGATCGTGTATCGGCCTCCATATCTTGTAATTGTAAAAAATTTGAGACATTTGGCATACTTTGTTCACATGTATTGAAAGTATTTGAAGCGAATGATGTCAAGGCAATTCCAGAGAAGTATATTTTACGAAGGTGGACAAGAGAAGCCCGTTGTGGTGTTGTGCAAGATTTGAGGGGGAAAGAGGTCGAGGGAGATCCAAAATTATCTAGCACAAGGAGATTTAGACAAGTTGTTTTTAAGTTCATCAAAGTGGCAGCCGATGCTTCAATTTTTGAAGAACACCACAAGGTTGTAGATGACGGTGTGGACGACATTTGTAAAAAAATAATGAAACTTCGCTTAAAAGTCAAAAGCAATGAGAGCCATGACAATGATAACCCAAAATCTTTGAGTAATGTTACGCAACCGAAGGGATTCAAACAACGGCGTGGCTTAACGGGTCGTACGCGAAAAAAGAGTTGGGTTGAGCTACAGCCGAAAAGAACAAAAAGATGTCCACCTAGAATGTCTCGGGTATATAAGTCAATGTGTAGATCACTTGTTTTAATTTTACATGGATTATGACTTGTTTTAATTTCCAATCATTGTTTTAGGATAAAGAACTAGCAAGTCAACTGCCTGATGGAGTATCTTGTTCCGCACCTCCAAGTTATAAACCCCCTCAGACACAAGAGGAACGAATTAGTTACACAAAACTTTTGATGACACCTCTTAATGATACATGCACTACATTATTTTTGGATTGATCCATGATCTACACAAGAGTTGAAGCTTTTATTTACAATGAAGAAGTTATTGGGCATCTTTTGCATTTTTGATGTACATTTTTTGAGATGTTATTTGCAACTATGTTCATCTTGATTAACTGTAATGTTCCTTTTGGGAAACAATGAATGAGTTTGCAAAATGAATTATATAGAATGAATTATATTATTATGATGGTTACTGCATAATTGTTCATCTTGAACTCTGCATAATTGTTACTGCAAAATGAATTAACTGTAATGTTCATCTTGAACTCTGCATAATTGTTACTGCATAATTGTTATATTATTGAACTCTGCATAATTGTTATATTATTGAACTCTGTATAATTTTTACAGTGCTCTCCAAAAGAAATGCATAATTACATTAAGTTGAATAAGAAATAACAACTAGTATCTACAACTTGAATAAAAAATTTCATTCTTCAACTATTTTGATCTACAACTATCAGGTGCATCATCTTCTTCGAATGCTGAAAATTGCAAATTCCATTCAAAGAGAGAACCAAATCAAATACCCCAAACTTCATAGCTTCTGATGAGATTCAATAAGCAAAGCATTGAACCACCAAATTCTCCCTCAATATGTTACTTTTCTTAAGCTCTCTCTCATACTCACCTTGCACTTCATCAGTCATCTTCACCTTCTTCTCTTGTGTATTCAACATAGAGTTTATCAAAGTTGGCATACCAAGCCAAAACAAATGTGGAGATTAAACAAACACAGAACCCATCACAGTTCCCTCAGTACCAAATTCTGATGAAACAGGCAACAATGTTGTCAGAGAACTTCTCAACAATCTTAACAATACACCATAATCAGAAGCATTGGTCATATGCAACATGTGCCATAAACCAGAACCCATTACCAAAACATCTGGAAACAAATGTTTATGCTTAAATTTCATAACTAAGTTTGTCAAATTTGAAGGATAAGGTGCCCATATGAAATCCAATTTCATTCCCAAGACCAAGATTTATCATAGTTCAAAGATGCGATTTTGAAGAGATGGGTGAGGGGAGGGGGCGACACGACGGCGACGACGCGACAAGTGCGGTGGGGGCGGTGTGGGGCGGAAGAGACGAGAGAACTAGAAGAGAAGACGACGCGAAAGAAGCGGCGGTGCGGGTTGGAGTCTCGGCATCATCAAAATCTTCTTCAGTGTCGGCGGGTGGTCGGAGTAGTGCGGTGGGGCGGCGATGGGTGTGCGGTGGAACTGATGATGTGCGGTGGAACGAAACTGGAAAGGGAGAACGAGAACTGATGGTTTTGTTTTAATTAATTTTTAATAGAGGGGACATGTGGCACATTTACAGCCACTGATTGATCCAATGGCTATCAATGAATTAAAGGTACCAAGACATGGTTACCTCAAGGCACCCAATCCGTTCCCTATGATACTTCAAGTAGCATGTAAAAAAAAATTATAAATTACTAAAAAGATGTTATAAACTAGTCATCTCAAACACTTACAAAAATTTATCTGCTATAATCTAGTAGGTTGGCATTGTCCAACATAGCCTTAAACCAAAATATTAGAGGATTAGAGGATGCAATGTAATCTGAAATTCCCATGAGAGAGGTTTGGCCAAAGGTCATCCAACCTACAATAGCTAAAGTTAGCTTTCCATATCCAGACAACTCTTTCCTCATGAAATCAACAGAGTAGTTAATACACACAAAAAAATAACTTTTAACATTATTTTATATAATAAAAAATTAAGTTAAAACTAATATGACTTTTCTTTTCATACCAATGGTTTAATATGACCAAACAAGAAATAAAAACACTTTTCTTCAAATTAAAAATCCTAACTTTTATTTACAGCAGTGGGTATAGAAGCAGGTTTACTACATTTTCGCTGAAACACACCAAAGAGAATAAAAAAGAAGAAAAAAAAGACTAAAGGGATGTTTTAGTAATTTAAACTTTATACACTTTTTTAAACTAGTTGCAACTTGAAAGAGTAGCGTTAGGAACAAAAAAGAAAAGGAAAAAGAAAACTAAGAAAGAGTTGGTGTGAATGGCATCGTAAGAATGTCATCGTTGAAATTAAACACCTCGTTCCATGTCAAATCTTCAAAAGTGGGACCCAACCGAACGGGACTAATAATCGGAGCATCTTCTCGAAACGACGTCGTGTCTTCCCATTCCCAAGACTCCATCATCTCAACGGAATCATTTTTATCATCCGTTGTTTTCGTTTCATCAGAAGGTAGTTGGCGGCTCCGTTCAAGCTGAAGAGCCGCTTTAGCAGCCGCAGATTGAATATCTCTTCTCGAAGAAGACAGAGGACGAGGAAGTGACACTACCTGTTCGGGGAAATTAAGGCTAGCGGAGCTCCCTTTTAAAAAGAAAGCCGCTGAGTCATAAGCTCGAGCCGCCATTTCAGCTGACCCAAATGAGCCGAGCCATATTCTGGTTTTTTGACCCGGGAGTCTTATCTCTGAAACGTAGCGTCCCCAGCTTCGTTTTCGTACTCCGTGGAATGTTGAGTCGCGCTTTCTGGAGCCACGTTTTGAGGATGGGCTGGGTTTGGCTTCAGCTTGATGAGCTTTGGCTTGAGATTCTTCTGTGATGGACATGAGAATGAGAATGAGAATGAGAGTGTGTGTGTGTTCGAAAATGTTGTGTTGTGGTTTAAGGTTATGGTGTTGAGTGGGTTTATGTAGAGTCTTGTTTGTGAATATACTGTGAGTGAAGCTATGTGAAGTGGATCAAGCTGGCAATTTCTGTGGCTCCCACTGGATTCTGCTTCGAAAACGATGTTGAATAAGCACATTTTATCCGGATTGATTCATAGGTAGGGCGAGTAATATTACCATTATAACCTTATAATTAAATTACCACTTGCGTTAAATACTTGAGAAAATATATATAAAATTTCTAATATATTTTTTTTTTTTTGGTATTAATTTCTAATATTTTAAGTTATTGAAATGTTTGGAATATGGAGATCTTTTGAAAGATAAGCATTGAATGGTAATTATGTTATCCTGCCTTTTAAATTGCACTCAACTACTCAAGTGAACCTATAATCTATTAGGGATCATATGACAGCTTTATTTTATATAATTTTTAATGCTTTTCTTTTAAAATAGATTTTACATTAAATGCTTTGTAATTGTCAAATACTTTAGAGCAATCAATATTTTTAAAGTTCTAAAAAATTTTACTTTTTTTTAATATTCCTTATCAAAAGCTCTAAGAAATACCAGTATATCGTACAATATTTTTTCAATCCGAATAAAGAAACACTCCCCAAGGTATCGGGTTCGAATATTGGGTGTGGCAAAAACACTATTGGGTGGGAAGAACCACACGGACCGACAAAATCGGGTATACACATGGCCAGCCTGATTCTCCGGCGTAGATTAGTCATCGGCAAAGCCGGTGGAAACTGCGCACCAATAAAATGATAACAAAAAAGGAAACACTTATATGTAAATGTGCATTAAGAAATTAAACATCTAAGATTTGTTTGGTCAGCTTATACGAAATTGTAAATCAACACATGGATTTGAATCGGATCAGACATAAATATTTTTAAACAACACCACTCACAGTGCTATTAGACAATCACACATGAGCAGTGGTGGACCTACCTTGTATCCAAGGGGTTCAGTTGAACCCTCTGGAAAAAAATTGCACTTACCGCCCTATATAAATAGCTCAAATCTCCTGAATTTTTTATTTTAAACCCCCTAAAAATTTTAAATTACACTAATAGACCAAGTTTTGCACCTATTTGACACTGGCCTTAAAAAATTTGACACCCCTAACCTCAGGGTCGTGGGTCCGCCACTGCACATGAGTTTGAATTCGTGAGCCATCATCCCCATGTCCACCCGCGGATAGGTAGTATGTTTTGGTGGCAATAGTCCCCACCAAATAAAATAATTTTGTTTAGATGTATTTAATAAATTTTTCTTTGTCCCATAAAAAATTAGATGTTGCCTCATGAGTACAATTTTTTAAAAAAAAATATGAACCAAGTTATAAAATATAGAATAAAGAATAAATAAGTAAAACTTTTTCTTCTAATTTTACTAGACATATAACACTAAGTACACACAGTGACACAAAATAAATCAAATTTTTGTGTTAAATTTGATTTTTTTAGTCAAAAGATTGTATCTTTTGTAAAAAATTTAAAACAATTATTGTTAGGTGAAAATATTATATATTTTTTGCCCCCACTAACTAAAATTCTTGAATCTACCACTATTTATGTCGCTGAAGTTGTGGATGCAACCTGTTATAGAGTATAAACATCTAAGCCTTGGAGAGAAAGAAAAAAAATTTTAAACAGATAAATTATTTAAAAAATTACGTTATAAAATTATAAATAGTTGAGGTTGCTTAACCTCCCCCCACAAAAAAATAGTTGAGGATAATTTGAAAATTGAAGAGAAAAACATAAAATCTTTTCAATGTAAAATAAACTAGGTGCCTGAGAAATACCTAAAATATAATCAAAGACCCTTTCCCAATAATAAAAACCCTATTTGCAAATCCAAAAGAAAAATAATATTTTGTTATACAAAGGTTTGTTACATATAAAGTCAATTAAAGTATACTAATTTTTTTTTTGACAAAGAAGTGTCCTAATTGATCACTTAACCTAGGTAGATCCTAATTCCCTGTAAACCTTAAATAGTATATGTGCTTATCAACTAGGCTTAATAGGATTTGTCTCTTCATAGCTTAGCTTACTTGTCCTTTAATTGTAATTTGCAAAAGAAAGGTGTGCCATACCATCCCCCCTTTTGTCAATTAGCTAAAGTTTATCTTGTTAAGTCGGTTAGATTACACTAACTGACACATTACAATTAGTGTTATTTTTGTCTAGCAAACTTTACAGTCCTTTCTTAGCAACTTCTTAACAATAATTTTAACAACTTTACTGCCATATTTATATCTTTCACCAAGATAATGTTAAATTGGTTAGGTTTTGATAAAGATTGATGAATATTTTTCTCAATATCGTAAGTTTTTATTGTTGTTACATATCATGTTAACTTTTTGGCTAAATTACACTTTTGGTATTCTATCTTTATTCTAGTTTTTAAGTAGGTCATTTTTTTGATACAATATTACCCTATATATATATTAGTATATTAATATATACTATATACAATTACAACTAGCAAATTATCCACTCAAATTTTCGATATATGTAACAAAAATTGTAATTTTCCAGAAAGTATAAAATAATATAATAGACAAAAAAACAAATATCCCAACTGAATTATAAATTCAATAATAAAAGTTGTATTGATAGATTTTAGATCCATATCCATGGAGATTAAAGTATTTTTTCTTTTTTGACAAAATGGATATTTAAGTTTGATTTAAGAGATTATGCTAGTTTTTTTTAAAGCAGGGACTACAACCTCAAAAGTAAAACAGCTAACAAGAGATACAATGAGGAATGGAGATTTCCAAACTATCACTAAACAAAAGATGTCCCATAAATGGTGGATATTGCTCAAATAAAATCAAGGACTCCTGAAAATTACATCCCAAAGAAACTAACTCGTCAGCGCAATGATTTATCTCACAGTTGATAGGCACAAACTTCAACTCCTATGCTAGTTTTCTTTAGGTAAAGAAATTATGCTAGTTATTTTGTTTATACAAGCTCCTTAATTAAATACATGTTGGAGTCAATTTTTTCAAAAAGAAAAAGTTATTTTAAATGTTTTCTTAATGACTTAATTTTTATTTTTAGACCGAAAGTTAACCTACACGTTTCATAAAAAAAAGCTTAATCATACATGCAATGTGTACGACGCTCTCAAATTCGATTCTTGCAGTGGGAAACTACGGTGTTGCCCATTGCGAAATTTACTCCTAAGCGCGAGTGAAAATTAATTTTTTGGTGAAAGCGTTGAAACTCAAACACTCCATAAATAACCAACAATGGTCCAAAAAAGAAAACACACAATGTGTAACTAGATTTTATTTTCTGATGTAAACTAAATTAACTTGATCATATCCGAACTACATTCACTTATGACTTATCTTGATAGTTAATTAATAGTTTTTTATTTATATTTCGACCATTCAAGGTGACATTTGTTTATTAAATTTATGTTAATATTAATGTGACATTTTTTAATACAAAGAGAGACAACTTAAATAAATTTTTCCGCATGTACGATTAGTACAATCAACCTTTTTTACCCTGTGGATAGTGGGACTAAGCGAAACCAATTAATAGGAGTCTATTGGCCGGTCTACGTCAGCCAGACTTTTTTAAATAGATAAACCTAAGGTTTTTTAAAGAGGTTTTTTAAAGAACATATTTATCTAGAAAAAGTATTTTTTAGTATTACTATTATTATTTTATTTAGTTTTGTGATGTGTTAAATTATAAATTTTCAAACATTTTTTGTTAATATGAAAATATCAATTTTACATTAATTTTTAACATATTTAAATGTGATATTTTAAAGTAGAATTTAAATTTGTTATATCTTAGATTTGAACTTAATCTCATTGATTTATTAGTTTGTTAATCTATTTACAAAAGTCTACATCACTTAAATATTGTAAGTTTTCATAAAAAACATAGTGAAATGGGTGTTTAAATAAGTTTTCAGGTCTTGTCAGACTTTTACAAATGCTAAAACACACCTCAAAAATGGGCGTATGACAGCCCCCGAGTGAGGCTCAGACCTAGCTTATTCAACGTAGGCGAAACTCCTGCTTACAAAATCCAACTAGACCCAACCTATTCTCACCAAATGGCTCGTGAGAGTGACCTAGCATGACATGATTTAGATTGAGCAATTATTGAGATATGCCTAGTAATTCTATTGCTTGTAATTATAGTAGGTGTAGTTAGAAACCTAGTCGAAATGGGCCAGTCGAATGGGCTAGTCGAAATTATGGGCCTGGGCCTGTTTCATTGTATATATATACTGATGTCAGTAGCATGTAATCCTGACCTATCTTTATGAAATTCAGTGCAGCTTTTACCTAATATTATATTGCCCTACTTATTCCTCTTGTCCTTTAGCGCCGCCACTTCCTCTTCTTCTTTATTTCACGTATTTATCCCCTACAAACTGGTATCAAGAGCTGGTTAGATCCTTACAAAATCTATCAAGATTCATGGCAGCGCGAGACAACTCTGGTGGAGGTATTCTGGGGAACCTCCCAATCTTCGACGGAAAGGATTATGAACGCTGGTGTGCGCAGATGAAGGTGTTGTTTCGATATCAAGATGTTCTTGATGTCGTGAATGATGGTGTTCCACCCTTGGCAGCAAACGCCACTGAAGCGGTGAGGAACAACCACCATTCGCTGAGGAAGAAAGATGGAAAAGGGCTGTTTTTGATTCACCAATGCGTTGATTCCAACATCCTGAACCTGATCATCGACTGTGATTCAGCAAAGGCAGCTTGGGACATCCTAAAGAACTCGTATGGAGGAGCAGATAGGCTGAAGAAGATACGTCTACAGTCGCTCAGGAAGCAGTACGAGGGCTTGAAGATGACAGATGGAGAATCGATTGGAGATTTCATTACGAGGTTAGTAGCATTAACTAATCAAATGAAAGGTAATGGTGAAACTGTGACTGAAGTAAATAAAGTCGAAAAGGTGCTCAGATCCTTAACCCTGGAATTCGACTACGTTGTTACTGCTATTGAAGAATCCAAGGACCTAGATACATTGAAGTTAGATGAACTTCAGGGTTCCTTAGAGGCGCATGAATTGAGAATAAGGCAGAGAAGTTCAGAGAAAGAAACTGAACAAGCCTTGCTTTCATACTCCTCTAAGAGAAATTGGAAGGCAGGCAACAAGGAGAAGGGTAGAGAAAAGGGATCAAGCAGTAAGAAGAAAGAACAAGGATCTTTCGACAAGAAGAAGGGAGACCTGTCGAAAGTTCAGTGTTATAACTGTCAGCAATTTGGGCATTATAGGAACAAGTGTAAAAACAAGAAAGTTCCTAGGGATAAAGATGCAGAAGCCAAGTTTGCTAATGATGGTGACTCAGACTCTGACTCAGAGGAGTTAATGTTGATGGCTGTCGAAGATGAGATTCGACTCGATGAAGGACTTGCTGAAAGTAGCGAGCAAAACAGTGGGAACACTTGCATAAGTGGATTCACTTGTGATGCTCAAAATACTTGTGCAATGTGTGTGTGGCAGGGCAGTGGAAACACTGGTGAAACCTCCAACATTGCCAGCAATGATGATGACGAATTGTCATTCATGACAGCTACTGACCCAGAATTACTGCTGTTGAAGGCTGATACAAATTCGACTGAAGAGAAGTCTGTCGAATGGTATCTCGACACAGGATGCTCAAATCACATGTGTTGTCACAAGGAGTGGTTTGTCGAACTGGAGCAGATAAGCAAGAAGATAAGGTTTGCAGATAACAGTAGAGTTACTGCTGAAGGAGTAGGTACCATAAAGTTCCTGTCGAAAGATGGTAAGTGGTGCTACATCCAAGGGGTATTTTATGTACCAGATATGAAGAGCAATCTGCTAAGTATTGGGCAGATGATCGAGAAAAAATTCACCGTCGAAATGGGTGATAACAGTCTCAGCCTGTTTGATTCGACCAAGAAGTTGATCCTGAAGGTGTTAATGCAGAGTAACAGAACCTTCAAGATCAAATTGCAAGTAGTCGAAGAACATTGCCTCAAGAGTACTGTCGAAGAGGAACACTGGAAGTGGCACAGAAGATTTGGCCACCTCAACTTCAAGAGCTTGAGTCAACTACATGAAAAGAAGATGGTTCATGGGTTGCCTGCAGTAAAAGTACCTGTCGAAGTTTGCGAGAGTTGTTGCAAGTCAAAGCAACCAAGAAACTCGTTTAAATCAGAAGTACCTAGCAGAGCAGAGAAGAAGCTAGAGGTGATATTTTCTGATGTCTGTGGTCCTTTCGAAGTATGTTCCTTAGGAGGGAATAAGTACTTTGTCACCTTCATTGACGAATACACTAGAATGTCCTGGGTGTATTTGATCAAAAGGAAGAGTGAAGTACTGGAAATATTCAAGAAGTTTAAGGTAATGATTGAAAAGCAGAGTGAATGCAAAATCAAAACCCTTAGAAGCGATGGAGGTGGTGAGTACAATTCTCATGGATTTGTCGAATTCTGTGAGAAAGAAGGAATTGTGCATGAAGTCACTGCACCTTACACGCCTCAGCATAATGGTACTGCTGAGAGGAAAAACAGGACCATCCTCAACATGGTAAGAAGTATGTTGAAGGAGAAGAAGCTACCTCATAGTTTATGGGGAGAACTTGTAGCCACAACAGTGTACATTCTGAACAAATGTCCCACAAAGAGATTGACTGGAAAGACACCTGAAGAAGCTTGGCTAGGAAGAAAGCCAAGTGTCAAGCATCTCAGAATAATTGGCTCAATATGCTATAGACATGTCCCTGAGCAACTGAGAAGCAAGCTGGATGATAGAGCACAACAAATGATTCTTGTTGGCTATCATTCGACAGGAGCATACAAACTGTATGATCCTGTGCAGAAGAAAATAGTGAAAAGCAGAGATGTCGTAGTAGATGAGTCGAAACATTGGAACTGGGAAGAAGGCTGTGAGAAAACTACAATGATGGACTTCGACGAAGTCTCTGATCGAGATAATCAGAATGAAGAGGTCGAAACTGAAGAGCCAGAAGAACCCATTGCTGTCGAACCTTTAAGGAGGTCGCAAAGGGAAAGGCAGAGATCAGTAAGACTAGAAGGATTCGACACTTACCCAGATTCTGCTATTACAGCAGAGGGGGACCTGACACACTTTGCACTAATGGCAGAAGCAGAACCAGTGAGCCTGGAGCAAGCCCTTAGTCACAAGCAGTGGAAGGAAGCAATGGTTGACGAGTTGAAATCAATCGAGAAGAATGATACTTGGAAGCTAGTCGAACTTCCAAAAGAAAAGAAAGCCATAGGGGTGAAGTGGGTCTTCAAGACCAAAGTCAAGCCCAATGGAGAAGTGGCCAAGTACAAGGCCAGGCTAGTAGCCAAAGGGTTCTTGCAGAAACCTGGTTTGGATTTCAATGAGGTCTTTGCCCCAGTAGCCAGAATCGAAACCATAAGATTGGTAGTAGCATTGGCAAGTCATAGAGGCTGGCCCCTACATCAACTAGATGTAAAGTCAGCATTTCTGAATGGACCTCTGGAGGAGGAAGTCTATGTTTGTCAACCACCTGGTTTTGAGTCGAAGGGTAAAGAAGACAAAGTCTATAAGCTGGAGAAGGCCCTGTATGGGCTCAAGCAAGCTCCAAGAGCGTGGAACAAGAGAATTGATGGATTTCTCTTGGCTCAGAAGTTTATTAGATGCACTAATGAACATGGAGTGTATGTGAAGAAGAATGGAACTTCGACTCAGTTGTTGTTGTGCCTGTACGTAGATGATCTACTTGTAACTGGCAGCAATGAAGTCGAAGTCGAAGCCTTCAAGAAAGTGATGATGTCAGAATTTGAAATGAGTGATCTGGGACATCTATCATATTTCTTAGGGATGGAGTTTACCAAGACAAGTAAGGGTATACTCCTGCACCAGTCGAAGTATGCAGCTGATATTCTGAAAAGATTCGACATGAGCAACTGCAAGGAAGTTTCGACTCCATCAGACACTAGCAGCAAGCTGTCGAACGACGACGAAGGGATTGAAGCAGATGCCACCTTGTTCAAACAGATTGTGGGCTCCCTGAGGTACTTGTGCAACACTCGACCTGACATTATGTTTAGTGTCGGAATGATCAGCAGATTCATGGAGAAGCCGAAAAACTCTCATATGGCAGCTGCAAAAAGAGTACTAAGGTATGTAAAGGGAACACAAAGTTATGGTATTCTGTTCCCTAGCAAGAGTGTGTCGAAGAGTGGTAATGAAGTGTTTGGCTACACTGACTCCGACTGGAGTGGAGACAGGAGTGATCGAAAAAGCACAAGTGGGTATGTCTTTATGTATGGTTCGACACCCATCTCTTGGTGCTCGAAGAAGCAAAGTATTGTTGCGTTGTCCTCCTGTGAAGCAGAGTATGTAGCTGCTTCCTTTGCAGCATGTCAAGCATCATGGCTGAGCATGCTACTGGTCGAAATTGGAGTGCACAGGGTCGAAGCAATGAAATTGTTGATCGACAACAAGTCTGCGATAGATCTCGCAAGGAACCCTGTCGCACATGGAAGGTCGAAGCATATAGAGACCAGATATCAATTCCTGCGTGATCAAGTAAACAATGAGAAGCTGAATCTGGAATATTGCTGTTCGGAACTTCAAGTAGCTGATGCAATGACCAAGCCATTGCAAAAGGGAAGATTCGAAGAACTGAGAACAATGCTTGGAATGATGTCGCTCAGCAATGTGAATTAGGAGGGAATATTGAGATATGCCTAGTAATTCTATTGCTTGTAATTATAGTAGGTGTAGTTAGAAACCTAGTCGAAATGGGCCAGTCGAATGGGCTAGTCGAAATTATGGGCCTGGGC
Source organism: Astragalus membranaceus (assembly GCA_039519185.1). Lineage (NCBI taxonomy): Eukaryota > Viridiplantae > Streptophyta > Magnoliopsida > Fabales > Fabaceae > Astragalus > Astragalus membranaceus. Next base: position 77,814,447 of record CM076850.1, on the reverse strand, counting down.
CTGTTTCATTGTATATATATACTGATGTCAGTAGCATGTAATCCTGACCTATCTTTATGAAATTCAGTGCAGCTTTTACCTAATATTATATTGCCCTACTTATTCCTCTTGTCCTTTAGCGCCGCCACTTCCTCTTCTTCTTTATTTCACGTATTTATCCCCTACAGCAATGAGCTCTTATTTACATTTGTAATAAATAATAAACTGTACAATAATAGTAGTACCGAGGAAGAGCTAGTAGTAGATAAGAATAAAAGGACAACTTCGTAAATGTGGGGAAGGGGATGAAAAAAGACAAGTGAGTGTGATGTGCAAATCATCATAAAAAACGCGTTAAGCCAGCTGGGTCTGAATCACAAAAACAAACAGCAAGCATGAATACGAATTACGAATAGATGCGTGGCAATTACTGGTCTCACACCGTGTTGACTCCTCCTCACGCGTCAAAACTCGAAACTATGTATTGTTCGTACTTATTATTGTCCTTCCCATCTTGTTCCCCAAACTTGCAGGATTCAGAAGCTTGTCCTATTATAATAACCCCCATTTACTACTACTACTACAGCTACCCTATTGTTACGTGTTCTTCACTTCCTTCCTGTCACATTTCCTTCTCGATACTTCACATGCTTGGAGTAGAATTTAAAATTTAGATAAATTTTAGATTTATTTAGAGTTTTGATAATAGTTGTTGATGATTGATATTGAAAAATTTAGTACCTTGAAACGAGTATAGATGAAGCGTGCGTCATTAGGAGTATAGCTTTGTCCTAAAAATAAGTTTACAGCAATCTACTAACACTTATTTTTGTCAATCTACTTACACTTATAAATTTGAACTTGTCCTAGATGTCGCCCTCGATCAATGAAGCTGGATCGAGATGCTTCCAAACAGTGATGTTGATGATACTCTAGAGGTTGAGACGAGGTGCTAGGAAAGGCTCTGAGGGTCGAGCCGAGATGTACTCCTTTGCATTGATCCGGCGAGGGGTGGTACATGCACACACTCTGATGCCTAAGTTTGCATAGGGAAAATGTGGCACACAATATTAAATGTGTACCTAGTGCATTGAAGTGAGTGCGTAATATAGGGGAATGTGCCAAAAATGCGGCTTAATTCCTAATAGTTAGATATTAGAGACGAGATCTCCGGCGCTCGTTTGGTTTAGCTGTAGATCCAGTGATCGTGGTTTGTTCTAAAGGGCCTTCCACAATGGGCCTTAGCCCAGTCCAAAACAGTTTCCACCCAAGCCGAGGTTGTCCTATGAGGAAGGCCTCGACTTGAAACATCTGTTTGAATCGGGGTTGTTTCCCCCGGACTTGGATCCTATCCTTCCAATCTCCCTACATCTCCCTCCTTCCTCTCTATCTCTCTAACTTCCACTCTCTCTCATCATTAAAAAATTATAAATAAATGATGAGAGAGAGATAGAGAGGAACGAGGGAGATTTAGGGAGAGTGGAAGGACAGGATCCAAAGTGGTTTCCCCCCAAGTCGCGTTGATGGAAGTCGGAAATAAAGGTTGCCCATCAGAAGTAGCCTCAGTAGAGAGGGCGAATGAATTCTCTGGGCTTTCGCATCGTTTAAGTCAGCTAAGGGGCTAGAAGCAATGCCTTTGACTTTATTGGTTGACTGGAGAAAGGTAACAATTAGAGTGTCTATGTGACGCCTCGATCCTCGCGTTGTCGTCATTATTGTGCTTTACAAATTGTGCCATAGTCAGTGTTGTCGCTTGAGCCGGTTCTCTTTAAATAGGAGAAATTTTATCTCATTTGTACTTTTGAAAGATCTGCACCCTGCGGCTGCTCTTTGTCCGTCCTTGCCCCTATCGAGATTGGACAAACATTTGTGAGCTATTGGGATTCTGCTTTTTTTATTCATAAGGTATGCCTGATTTTTTTCTCTTGCTATCTTCTTTTTCCATCTTAGGTCTCAATCCCGTCCTTCGGGGAATTTGCTATCTTGGGACCTCGGCCAACCCTTCTTTGGGATTCAGGATACCACGGTCGTAGTGTCCCAAAGGGGGCCTTTAATGGACACCCCTTTGGTGTTATCTGAAAATGGTCCACTCGTCCTTGGAAAGAAGATCTTGAAGACCTACTATACAATTTTAAACCAGTTGACATGGTAGTACCAAGAACAGGGTATCAAGGGTCATGGCCGCCGAGTTTCTTCGATAAGTCGCCTTCATGCGGATGCCTCCGAGAGGTGTTGTTTTCGTGCTGTTAAAACCGGTGAGGGCTACTCCTCGGTATGGTGTGAGATCTATTTGGGAAATTCCCAACGTAGTAAGTAGGCTGAGGAATGCGACGTCTTTTGAGCTTCTTGGGTCCACCAGGATCTTTCGAACCTTGTGATTCGCAATCTCTGCGCGGATCACAATCAGGAGGTGGACGTTGGGCTTTCCATGGGTAAGGTCCTCGTCGCCAAATGTTAGAGAAGGTCAGTTTGAGACGAGTTAGGTCATAGTTAAAAGTGGGGAGGTTTCGGTTCCTTGATGGTTTCCTCTATCTCTGGAGAGGGTTTCCCTAACCTCTAGGGGATGGTTTTCCAAGACTAACATGATTAAACGGTGTTCGACAAAGTCGGATCTGTGATGAACTAGATCAAACTCTGGAGCAGCGGGGGGAGAGAGCACTGACGCTCCCACTGTGGTCGCCAATCGGTGCTCTCACTTTGGTCGCCAATTAACTGTAATGGATGTCGGTCTTGATCAATGAAGCTAGGCTGAGATGCTTCCAAGCAATGCTGATGATGATGATGATGATGATGATACTCTAGAGGTTGAGTCGTGGTGCTAGGAAAGGCTTCGACGGTCGAGCCGAGATGCACTCCTTCGCATTGATCCGGCGAGGGAGGTGGTACCTACACACACTCTGATGCCTAAGTCGGCACAGGGAAAGGTGGCAGGCAGTAATAAATGCGTACCCGGTGCATTGAAGTGAGTGCGTATTTATAGGAAACGTGCCAAAAATGAGGCTTAATTCCTCATTGTTAGATACTAGAGAGTAGAGACGTGATCTTCAGCGCTCGTTTAGTTTAGCTGTAGATCTAATGATCGTGGTTTGTTGTAAAGGGCCTTCCACAATGGGCCTTGGCCCAGTCCAGAAAAAAATTAATATCATTTTGTACTTGTCATTTCGAGTTAATCAAATTCAAGTTTTGTCATATAATAAGTTGGACCATTGTAGCATGCACGAGCCAATAGCTTGGGCTATGACCCAATATTGAAAGGAAAGCACAAGCCGAATATACCAGAGGAAAAACCAAGTAACTAGGCAAGAAAAGGAGTAACCGCTTAGGGGACTGCATAGCAGTTACTTGAACATGTTCTGGCGACTAGATATAAGGAATTTGGGGAAGAAGGAAGACAAACACACAAACACTTAGAAAAGCACGTTGAGATAGGCAAAAAGCTATCGGTCTCCATTGTAATTCACTGAGTTCATTAATAAAATTTCTTATTCAAGTACATTGGCGCCCACTGTGGGCCTAGTAAAATTGTTCCCGGTCATACCAACTCTCTCATCACACAATGATGACTATTCGCTGTGGTACCAACAATCGCCTAGCCCGTGATCGAAGGCAACCTTTCCTTCTCAGGGTACATGCCATGATCGAAGAAATACGGAGACAAAACCAATCCTTCTAGGAGCAAATGACAATCATCCATAGGGAAATAGATCCTAATTATCTCGACAATGTTCATATTGAGAATCCTCAACCTTTGACAGATATGATCATGTCCGACGTTGTTCCTGAAATTTCAAACCGCCCTCGCTCGACATTTATGATGTCAAAAAGGATCCCCAGGAACACCTCACCACCTTCGACGCACAAATGGCCATAGTTGGAGCACGTGAGACGCTCAACTAAAAACTCTTCTCAAGAACCATGAATGGTGCCGCCTTGCGATGGTTCATGAGTCTATAGAGACATTCCATCCCAAACTATGCAGACTTCACCAAGAATTCCATCAGGTATTTCTTAGTAGAAGTCATCAGAAGACTTCGACTACAACCCTTTTTAATACCCATCAGGGCTCCAACGAAACACTTCAGGAGTATCTTGGTCGCTGCCTTAGGAATTGCAAGCTAGGTTTCCATCGGTTGTTCATTTGGCAACCTGATTTTAATCCCTTAACTGTGAAACATACAAATGCACAATATGTTACATTCATTGGACATGAATAGTGGAGGTCCAAAATTCTATTTGCAATTGCTAGTAGTGTCAACACCCCCCATTTTTTTAGATGATACAACAAGCAAAAACCTTTTTAAGAGATCCTTTGGCAACTTTTCACGCATACTGGTTGACATCGATTTGAGATCAAAGCTTATCAATCAATTTCTGGTTGAAATATCAGGGTATGCTTTCTTTGTGGGTATTGAATATGAGTATTTGCCTTCCTTTGGTGTGAACTCTCATAATATTGATCATAGTACAAGCAATTGTACCAATAGGTTGCATTCAAATATAGGAAGCCAAAAGGAGCAGGAGAAGTATATTGTGAAGTCAATAGTGGTTTTTAAATACATTCCTAATTCAGGTGAAGGATACTACTAAGGATACAAGCAAGAGCAAGGCTGATGATCCCGACACTAAAAACACAGAGAGGGAGAGAGAGAGAGAGAGAGTCAAAAGTGAGTTGACGAAATTCCGAATTTTCCAGGAGTGTTGTTTGACAATGATGATGCACCCATTTCTCATTCTCGGTCCAATTAGTTTATGAAAACTTATGTGATTTTGCAATCAATTGTTATATTTCGAGAATCAGAAGGTGATGCTACTGATGATGATGATGATGTCGGTGTTGAAAATTGCAACATCTTCTTCTTCTTCACATAATGTTGACTCTTCTCAGACCATAGTAAAAGACTCAGCTGATATCACTTGTTTGCAAATTGCTGAAATTGTAGGGAAGAATATGGACTCAGTTTTGTGTGAGAGAGAGAGAGAGAGAGAGAGAGAGAGAGAGAGAGAGAGAGAGAGAGAGAGAGAGAGAGAGAGAGAGAGAGAGAGAGAGAGAGAGAGAGAGAGAGAGAGAGAGAGAGAGAGAGAGTCAAAAGTTAGTTCCTTTGGGCCACCCACCATTATTATCCACGCACCAAGCTCAATAGTGCTAGGCGTGAGGGGTGTATTGGGAGAAACCCAAGTCCCACATTGACTAGAGATATGGTCTCATAAAAGTATATAATGAAAGGGAAATCTTCACCTTACAAGCCGGTTTTGTAGGGTTGAGTTAGGCTCAAACCACATTCTAAGAAACACTATGATGAAAATTCATCTGAATGCACACAATTAAGTCTCGACTCTGCAAAGAAGTCTTTAAGGATTCATTATTTTTATACATCGTAGATCAAGCAATTGGCTCACTTAAAAGATGATATGAGCAATATAGCACATATGAGGACATATTTGGAATTTTGTTTTGTGTTGAAAGACTTAGCTCATTCTCTGATGAGATTCTTGCAAAAATATTGAAACTTATTTGAAACATGGTAATTCTTTTGATATTGATGGTGAGGTTTTATTTGAAGAATTACGAGTCATCATAGAGGTTTTAACAATTAAGTCAAAATCAAGTTTTATGATATTGAGTTCTCTTAAGAGATTTTGTTCTTTTCTCAATACATGTATAACTTATAGAAATAATATTAACCATCCCGGTTACTGTTGCCTCTGGTGAGAGGATTTTTCAAAATTAAAATTTTTGAAATCTTATTGATGACTAAGTATAACTAGGGGTGGACAAACGGTCGGGTAGTTCGAATTCGGTTTCAAAATACCACAACCGAAGGAAAACGGATGACCAGAATAAGCATCCACTTCCGACCGGTTTGGAGGCGGTTTCAACAGGTGGCAGTTACGTCGGGTGGCGGTTCTAGCGGGTGGTTTTACTCGGGTTGAATGGAGGCTGCGAAACAGTGAGGGGGGATTGCTAGAAAGAAGGATGAGAGATGGACTGAAAATAAAATTACAGAGAAAATGGGGGAAAGAGAGAGATGAGGGGAAGAAGATGATTGTGCAGGGCTCTCTTTTGCTTTTTTTGAGAAAAATGTCATTTTTTTGCTTTTGGAAAAGTCAAACAATAATTCCAATAACTCATATATTATTATTTTATATGAGTCAGTATTGATTACTGACTAATAGTCCATTTTTTCAATGTGCGTCAGTATTGATTACCGAAGTCGGTGACTATGAATAAAGCAATGCAGCAGGCGGGTTCGGATTGGTATGGGTTACCAATCATGTCATCAATTCCGCCCATTTTAACCCTCTCCAAACCGGATTTTGACACCCGCCCACCCATCCACCGTACTAACCCGCCCGTACCAACTTATTCACCTCGGTTTTCTCGGATTTTCGGGCGGGTATTTATTTTTGTCCAGCCCTAAGTATAACTTCAAACACCAGGGTTTCGGCGATTACGGGAATTTTGCAGCTAGGGTTTCGTGTAGCAGCTACCATGGTAGAATTCTGCCCAGATCTGCAGCAGGTCTTGCCTGTTGGTCTAAGCGTTGTCCTTTCCCCCATCACTCGCACGCAGCCCGAGTGAATGACAACAACCAATCAATGTTGCGCGTCCCTCTGCATTCAGACATGTTTCGTGTGGACAATATGGCGCCAATGGGACCCACTGGCGCAATGCTCTGCTCCACTGTCAGTTGTGTCCCAAGCCACGTGTATGGCACCGTCCTACCTGATTGGAGCGTGAAAAATACTGCACCACTGGCGGATGCTTTCTTTTGTGGTATTCAGGCTGAATTTCAAGATTGATGCCTTGAAATCCAAACTGCGGGATATTTAGCAACCAATAGGTAAGTGGGGTTTTATCTCTCTAGGTAAGTGCTATTATGAGTTTTCATTTTCTTCTATTGATGATTTACGTAGATTACAATGACAAACTTCTTGGAACTCCAAGCTAGGTTTGCTTCGGTTGTTTGCCTGGCAACTTGACTTTAATCCCTTAAATTTAAAACATACAAATGCCCAATGTTGGATTACGCTTACAGGTTTTGCTCAAGAATACCAGCGTCCCAAAATCTTATTTGCCATTACTAGTAGTGTTGGCACACCCACCTATCTAGATGATACTACAAGTAAAAACTCTTTTGATAGAGCTTTTAGTTATTTTGCACGAATTCTCGTTGATATCTAATCTAATCTATCTAATATCTATTTATTTATTTAATAAAAATAAACATCTTATGAAATTACCAATTTGGATCTCTTATTAACGAGACACATATCTAATTTAAGGGTAAAAATGGCATTACCCTCTCTTTCTTAATTTTTCTTCTTACACTCTCTTTCTTCTTGTTCTGTACCTAGCAGTATTTTGGTCGGCTGCTGTTGGTAGGTCTCTTGCTGCCCTGGCAGGAGGTCAGTGAGCGCCCCCGGGGGGGGGGGGTACCTGCAAAGCCACTCCGACGCTCAAGTCAGTATGAGAATAAGCTAGTGAATTTGCAAGGGAAGAGTGTGTACCTCGTAAATGGCTATGCGAGCCAGTATTTATAGGAAATCGTGCCCGTTTGTGGATCTTCGGATCAGCGGAATTGATCTTAACCGTCCAAGCGTGATTGGGCTTGTATGTTGTGGATATGGGCCAAAGTGATTGGGCCAATCCATATCCATTGCTAAATGCACCTCCTGGAATTGCTAAATGGACCTCTTGGTCCAGTCCAGAACAGTTTCCCCCCAAGCCGAGATTATTCCGGAGGATGGTCTTGGCTTGAAGGACTTTCGTTGATTTGCCGGTTTTGTGAAGTTGTGTGGGACACTGCCTTTGTAACGACTGTTTTGTTTTTAGGTTTCTACTCTCTAGAGCAAAAATAATAAGTTTTATCCTCACCTAGTTACCTTGTATAAATGGTTGAGTCTTCGTCTTGTGGTCCACACTTTGAAATTTTGCGGAGGGGTAGGGATCAAGCTACCTTTGGAGCGCCTACTTGAAGAGGAGGAGGAGTAGGGATCAAGCTATCTTTGGGGTGCCTACTTGAAGAGGAGAAAGGAGGTAGAATCCACTTGTTTCAACGCTTTTCCTCCTTGGTAAGTGTTTGTTGTTTCTTCTCTTCTATTGCTGGCGCCCTCCTGGGCGCCTTGGGCGCCGTGTTGCAAAATAGGGTTTGGCGCCCTCCTGGGGGTGCGGCTTGGTGCGCTGCCTTGGCGCCCTGCCAGGCGCCCTCATGGGCGCTGCCTGCTTTGGTTTTGGTGCCTTGCCAGGCTCCCTCATGGGCGCCGCCTGCTTTGCCCTTGGCGCCCTGTCAGGCGCCCTCATGGACGCTGCTTGCTTTGGCCTTGGCACCCTGCCAGGCGCCCTCATGGGCGCCGCCTTCTTTGCCCTTGGCGCCCTTTCAGACGCCCTCATGGGCGCTGCTTGCTTTGGCCTTGGCGCCCTCATGGGCGCTGAGTTGGGCATGTCCTTGGCATTTTGCTTGTATTTTATCTGTTGTTGCCTATCTTATCTCTTAGTCTGTTTTTATTTTTGACGACCTTTGAGGGCTTTGCTTGGTGCCGAGGGGAATTGCTTCTTTTGTTCTCATCATTATCAGTTTGACATTTCCACGAGCTTTGTTGCTTCTAATTTTCTAAGGTAATTTGGGCTAACCTTCAGCTTATATTTTTAGCTTTCTTGTTTTGTTGAAATCTCCATCCTCAGGGGAGGGGGTTGTCTACAAGTTTTCCCGTCTGTCTCGTAACTGCTTGTTCTGCCCGGACGAATGGGGTGTACCCTGCTCCCACCCCTACCATGAGGCAGGCTGATTGTTCTGTAGAGGGAGGGCCGTCTGCGGTAAATGATGATACCGTGCCTTCGGAGGACGCGGGTGTCCCTGATTTTATCGTTACCTCTTCTGATGATGATCTGCCATTTGAGCATGAAGTGGTGGAGATCGGTGGTTTAAATTATGACTGGGTTGCTCGTGCTGTTCGTTCCACCAAGAGTTTCTACCTTCCAGAGAAAGAGCCCCCCCCCCCCCCCCCCCGCTACCTGCAAGACGCACTGGGAGGCGACTGGCGGGTTGAGGTGGTTGACCCTCATGATAGGGTGTGCAGAATTCCTGATGGTAGGAAATTCATAATGTTCCATAGTGTGATTTACAAAGTACGGGTTTCCCCTTTCTTTACACCCTTTCAGCTGGAAGTTTTGAACCATCTTCAGATAGCTCCCTCTCAGCTCCACCCAAATTCATGGTGCTTTGTGAAGTGCTTCGAGTTGGTGATGAAAGTTTTACGGAGGAAATACAACTTGAGGGTCTTCATGACTATTTTCGAGGTGCAGCGTTGTCGAGATTCTGCGGGTGGCATCACTCGTTATGAGTTTGTATGCTTGAAATGTCGGGAAAGATGTGATTTCTTTCAAGTGTATTCGGATAATCAGCACGATTGGAGGTTTAAGTATTTTTACCTCGTCCCCTCTAGTCAGAAGGCTGTGGACAGCTTGGGTTTCGTTGATGAACAAGGGTGTTTGGTTCGGGATAAGTTTCACCTTGGGTGGTGTAATATTGATGCTGATCGTGTTTCTCGGTCTTATCGCGTCCTCCCGTCTGAGTTATCAGAGTCCGAGCTGAGGACTTTAAGTATGCTTAAGAGAATCGTCAGTCATTTGCCCACTATACCACAAAAGATTTTGTGCAGTGAGCTATCAAAGGCTTCAACGATTCCTGAAGCTGTTGAGCTCTTAGGTTGCTTGTTTGGTTTAGCGTGCCTTCATCTTCTCCTTCGTTTAACTCTTCGCTTATGTTGTTGATTTGTTTCATTGTTGTTTTGCAGACAAGATGGCCGCTCCGCTTTCCTTCAATGAATTGGCTTCTTTGGCCGGGAGGAAGAAGCCTTTAGGTGTCGAACCTAATGAGGCAAACAGTTCCGTTCCCGCGGTATCGGCTCCTGTCTGTCCCTCTATGGGACCTCGCCTAAGCCTGGGAGCGCCAAGTCGGGCTGTTAAAGATCTCTCTGGGGGGCCGATGGTTTCAATTGACTCCACTACCCTAGGGTTCAAAGTAAGTCCAAGCGCATGAAGAGTAGTGCCCAGCGTTCTCCTCCTGCTGACTGCCCTTCTTCTGTTAGGCGTCCCTCTCTTGAGAGCACAGACGAGGGTGAAATTAGCTTAACTACTGATGAGCGTGATCACTTTCTGGAGCACACTTTCGAGCTTGCCATGCACATGGTCAAGGCTGGGGAGAGTGTGTATGCGAAGTGGGGAGCTGAGAAGGGGTGCGGATCTCATTCTGGTAATACTTTAGAGTTATTTCTTTAAGCCTTTGAGATATCTTGTAGGTTGAAATCTTTAACCCTGTCGTGTTGTTTTCTCTTTATGTAGGGTTGACCAAGGAGAGGGATCGGCTTATCTTGGATAAAAACCGACTTCAGGTGGATCTGCATGGAGCGCTGGAATCTTCCCGCCGGGCCAAAGAGACTGCTCGCCACTATCAGAAGGACCGGAAGGTGGCCTATATTGAGATGGATGAGTACAAGAAGAAAGTGGAGGAGCTTCGATCCGAATGGGATAGTATGGAGAAACAGAGGGATGAAGCCGAGAAGAAGGTGCAGATGGTGGCCGGGAAGGCTGTAGACTTTTCCTTTGCCGCCTATGATAAGGCGATTAGCCATGTTCAGTGTTTGTATCCAGAAGCCATTCTAGAGTCGGGCATCTTTCAATTTGATCATGATGTTCGGGAGGGGAGGATCGTCAAATACCACTCCAGCGGGGTTGACTTCGATGTCGTTTCCCCCTAATTATTTCTTTCAGTCCAGTTGCTTTGATTGTGTAATTTTTCTTTGACTTGTCGAATTTCGTTATGTGTCTTGCTTAATGGAGCCTTGCTGTCTCCGGGGTGATTTTTGTATTACATTTCACCCCAACGCGGTTGACCTCGATGTCATTGTCCGCTGATATTTATGTTACCTTTTGAGACGTCTATGTTTCTTCTTTGCCTAGCTTGTTTCTTATGTTTATAATTGGCACACGTTCTTGCCTTACGCACCTGAATATACAACTTCATATCGCTTCGTGGCAAAGGGCTGTGTTTTGAAGTTGGGGCCTTCGTGGGCGCCTTGTGCCATGCCTCCTGATGTCGGCGCCTTCCTGGGCGTCTTGTGTCAAGGTGCAATGTCCTGATGTTGGCGCCCTCTTAGGCGCCTTCCTGGACTCAGGCGCAAGTCATAGCCTTGCACATCTGTATGTATGATCTCATACCTCCTCGTAGCAGGTTTATTCTGGAGGCAGTTTGTCAGAGGGGTCTGAATCTAACTTGCCCATCAAAGGTTGCGATATGTCACTTTGTGCCCCGTGGCAAAGTTAACTCCGGGGGCAGTTTATCAGAACTCGGTCTGAATTTAACTCGCCCATCAGAGGTTGCGACACGTTTAAAGTCACTTCGCACCTCGTGGGACTCTGAAGGCAGTTTATCAGAATCGATCAGAAGTTAACCCGCCCATCAGAGGTTGTGACACGTTTAAAGTCGCTTCGCACCTCGTGGGACTCTGGGGGCAGTTTATCAGAATCGGTCTGAATTTAACTCGCCCATCAGAGGTTGCGACACTTTTAAAGTCGCTTCGCACCTCGTGGGACTCTGGGGCAGTTTATCAGAATCGATCTGAATTTAGCTCGCCCATCAGAGGTTGCGACACGTTTGAAGTCACTTCGTGCCTCAGTTTGTAGGGAACTGCAAACGATCGCAGCGTCGATCTCATGCCCCCCTTTTTACCGTCAAGCTTTTGCATAGTTGTCTGGTCCCCCGTCGCTAGTGTTAGGACCTGGCTTTCTATTCTGCAAGTAATAGTAAATATTGCTCAAATGATATTTTTGAATCATAAACAGTAAAATTTCATTCATTCTTTCATGCGTGTTATCAGTCCACGCTACTACATTGTTTTGACACGAAACCAAAGCTCATACAACCAACTTCTTTAGTTTAACAGCGTTCTAGGTATTAGGATCGACATTCAGATGGTGGCAGGCTACCTCGGGTGGTATCCCTGGCCCATCTGCTGCAAATCAGGGAAACAGGTCCCCATTCTCCCTTGGGTGGATGGTGAGTTTCTTTTTAACCTCCTCAAGGAGGTCAAAACACTCTTCATCTGGCTTGAACCTCTTCAAACGCTTTTTTGGCTCCTTAGTGAGGGTGAAATCTTCTTCCTCTTCCTCACTATCTGAATCACCTCTGGCATCCCAATCTGCCAAATTTACCTCAGCTTCTATCCCGAATCCACTGTTTGAGACTCTCACTTCAGCAGTCTCTCTTTCATCCTTCATGCTCATATAAAAACACCTGCGTGCCGCACCCAGGTCCACCTGGAGGGTTACCACCTTATTTTCCAGGCTGTAGAACTTCATTTTAAGGTGAACCATTGATGTTACTGCCTCCACCTTGCCCAGTGTGGGTCTCCCAATGATGCATTGGTAGACCGACTTGCATGGGAGGACTAGGAAGGCTGTCTTGACAGTTTTGAACTAAGGTGGTTCACCATCGGGGTCTCCATAGGTGACCATCAACTCCACGTGGCCCAGTGGTTTGGTTTTTGACCCGTTGAAACCTGTTAGATCCCCTCCTCGGTATGGAGTCAGGTCATCGGGGGATATGTTCAACACGTGCAGCAAGTCTTCGAAAATGATGTCCACTGTGCTTCCCTGGTCGACCAGGATTCTTCTTACCTCAATGTTGGCCATTATGGCAGTGATGAGCAATGGGACGTGTTTATTTGGTTTTCCATCAAGCAGATCCTTATCGTCAAAGGATAAGGGCGATCTGGTTGATCCCTTCATAGGTGCTGGGGTTGATGCCACGTTCAACATTTCCTTCCACTTCCTTTTCATCGACTTGTTTGATCCCCAATCATCAAGGGGGTTGCTTCCGTGAATCACCATGGCCACTGGCCTTCCTTTGGATTTACGGGTGTCTTCTTTCTCGGAAGATTCACTGTCATCGTCTTTGACCCCTTCACCGACTGGGGCCTTCCCCTTCCTAGGGGATCTAGATCTTCTTCCGGGGGATCGGGCTCTTTTGCGCGAGCTATTTGGTTCTTCCTCCTTTTTCACGTACGGCAGCAATTTCCCTCTCTGAATCATTTCCTCAATATCGTCCTTGAGAGCACAACAGCCATTGGTTTCGTGGCCTCCGCTTCGATGATAGCGGCACCATTTCTTCGAGGGGTTCTGGCCATCTTTCAGTACCAAAGGATCTGGTCTCTTGATGTTTTTGAACTCAGTTCTAGCGCATTCGACCAGGATCTTGGCCCGAGACGTGATGAGGGGGGTAAGCTCCGTGAATTTGCGGGGGCGCGCCTCGCGATGCCCGCCTCCTGTTACCTTTCGCTGGCGGACTTCCCGGGCGTCTTCCCTGTCGCCCCCGACCTTGGCTGCCTCGCGGTAAGCCATATTGTCCTCTTCGTAATCCATGTACTTCTGAGACCTTTGAAGGAACTCTCCCAAGTTCCTAGGTTTGTTGATACCTACATCCATATGGAAAAGATTTCCCTTTCTTAATCCGTCTTTCATCCAAAATAACCTCTGCCTGTCTTCCAAATTTCGAACACACGAGGCCTCCTTGTTGAAACGCTGAATGTATTCTCTTAATGTCTCATCGTCATGCTGTCTGACGGCCCTTAGCACTTCTTCAGATTTGGGTTTCAACCGGGAGGCGGTGAAACGAGCTGTGAACATTCTCGCCAGCTGCCTCCATGAGGAGATAGATTTCAATTTTAACTCTTGAAACCACTCTAGTGTGGAATTTTCGAGAGTGAGGGGGAAAATTTTGCAGTGAATAGGCTCCCTGGTGCCTCTATGGCGCATCATCAGGGAGAAGTGTGCCAGATGGCGGTCTGGATCTCCGGTTCCATCATACATCTTGAGGGCTGGCAGCTTCTCCAAGGCCCTTGGGATTTGACATTCATCCACCCTTCGAGTGAAGGTTCCTTCATCGGAAAACCTCATCGAGTTGCGAGGGGAGGTATCTTCATAATCTGTTTCTTGATACCTGCGCCGGTCGGGGGATCTCCTCGATGGTGATCCTCGGTGACGCCTCTGATGAGTATTGACCCTGCCCTTGGCCTCTCACGAGAATTAGGAGATGCACGTGAGGAGGTCCTGGAATGGGAGTCGTGAGGCTGATAGGTATCATCTGGAGGGGATGGAGGGGTCCTCGGAGGTGAGCCTGATCCTCCATGCCCGCGTCGCTGAGGGGGAGAGCGATGTACGTGCCTCCGCCTTGGGGGAGAACGATGGACGTGATGTCTTCGGAGAGGAGAACGATGGACGAGATGCCTTCGAGGGGGAGACCAATGCACGTGCCTTCCCCAGCTGGGTGGAGGCTGCATAGGCAGGGAAGCCACACGCCTTTCAATTTCTCTCAGGCGAGCTTCCTGCTGCAGCATAGCTTGAGTGCGATCGGCCAGGAAATCCAGAAGCTGACTCACATTCGAGGGTTGGGCAGGCTGACTAGTGCCCTCGTCAGGTAGGCTGGCGATGTTAAAGTTGCCCTCAGGGGTACCCTCTGGTCGGGGTGCGGGTATGGCAACGCTTTGAATTCGGGGTCTGCCTCTGGGAGCCATGGAGTAGCAAGAGAAAAGTTCGAATAGTGATGATGTGAAAGATAGATATCTCCCACTGTGGTCGCCAATGTTCTGTACCTAGCAGCATTTTTGTCAGCTTCTGTTGGTAGGTCTCTTGCTGCCCTGGCAGGAGGTCAGTGAGCGCCCGGGGGGGTACCTATAACACCCAAAATCTACCCCTGCAATTTACTAAATAAATCAGAGTTTCAAAAATCATTTTGAGTGCTACAGTTTTCAACTGAAATTCGCCAACGAAATCATACTTCAAAATAACTGACTTTCATTTAACATGCAGCGAAAAATCAAGGGTTCAACTTAACGATAAAACTCCAAAAGGTTCACAACATGAATAGTCATAACGGCCATAAACTGAAGTTCAACAAATGTAACGACATAAGGAATATAAATGAGCGTTCATCCCCCCGAGTGCTACGTATCAGAGCGACGACACCGACCCGACTATATGAAGGTACTCCGCATTCATTCGCTATTACCTGCACATTACCAACATAGGGGTAACATTCAAACAGAAGGGGTGAGATATCACACTATCTAATAAATCGTATGAAAAGCAATATGCATTCGGTCAGGTCATCACATTCATCTCGTCACAATAGTCACATAATTTCACTAGTCAATCATGCAGTATGGAATGCACATGCATGCGGTACCGAGTCACAACGCTGACCATAGGCCTAAATCACAACGCTGGCCGAAGCCTAATCCACAACGCTGGCCGAAGCCTAATCCACATGATATGCATGCGACGCAACGGGTATGCACAACATGTCAACACAATCACATATCAGCACAACAACAACGTAAATCACCACACTGGCCATAGGCCTACGACATAAAATCATGACAACGACGCAATACACAATACTGGCCATAGGCCTACGACACCAAATCACAACAACGACGTAAGACGGGACGCCAACAGCAACCACAACATTTAACAACATCAACGGCAACGACTTAATCCATACTCATATATATGGGCAATCCAACGTATGTAACAATCGACTAACATGGTTAACATCAGTATCACTAACAATAACATCATTAACAATTAATAATTGACAACTTAATTGGAGCAACAAACCCCACAAAATTCGGAGCAACAAATCCCACAAAATTCGGAGCAACAAACCCCACAAAACTCGGAGCAACAAACCCCACAAAATTCGGACAGAATTATTAGTCATTTTGAAATCAAATCTTCTCCCTCATTTCTCAACGAAATTTAGCGAAATCAGTGCCTATTCAGTAGGAAATTAAGTCTACTTTCCAACAAAACAAACCCCACGAAATTTGGAGAACTAGGAGAGGAGAGGAGTGCGACGGCTAGGGAGGAAAAAGAAGAGAGAAGGCGTGACTTCCAAGCAAGAGAAAGAGAGAGAAGGAAGGCGCACAAGGAGAGAGAGCTCTAGGGCAAGGATTTTCGTGATCATCTAAGGCTAAGGTAAGGGTGGGGTTCTATCTACCTAATAGGTCGTATGAGGGATTGTATGTGGGGTTTAGGGTGTCATGATTGTCACATGTTTGATTATATGCCATGTTGCCTATTACACATAATATAACATAAAATAATATATATATAATTATGCTAATATTTTACTAACACCAATCCCCACACACAATTAAAAACACATAATCATATAACACATATAATATGACAACACACAACAAAAATGTACTATTATATTACTATCACTTAATAACTAAAATAATTAATTAAATAAATTAGTCAATTATTTTGGGGCGTTACAACTCTCCCCCACTTAAAAGAATTTCGTCCTCGAAATTTTACCTGATTCGAACAACTCTCCCATTAACAAACTAAAACCAAAAATAAGAGGCACCGAGGTCACACACAGAAAACATACCTTTTCCAGCAGGAGCATCACTACAATACAAACAATGGTTAGTAATAAAAGACAACACTCGACCGTCATACGACACAACGACTCGACAACTTGGCCGGACTAACCATTGCTCTGATACCACTATTGTAACACCCAAAATCTACCCGGCAATTTACTAAATAAATCAGAGTTTCAAAAATCATTTTGAGTGCTACAGTTTTCAACTGAAATTCGCCAACGAAATCATACTTCAAAATAACTGACTTTCATTTAACATGCAGCGGAAAATCAAGGGTTCAACTTAACGATAAAACTCCAAAAGGTTCACAACATGAATAGTCATAACGGCCATAAACTGAAGTTCAACAAATGTAACGACATAAGAAATATAAATGAGCGTTCATCCCCCCGAGTGCTACGTATCAGAGCGACGACACCGACCCGACTATATGAAGGTACTTCGCCTTCATTCGCTATTACCTGCACGTTACCAACATAGGGGTAACATTCAAACAGAAGGGGTGAGATATCACACTATCTAATAAATCATATGAAAAGCAATATGCATTCGGTCAGGTCATCACATTCATCTCGTCACAATAGTCACATAATTTCACTAGTCAATCATGCAGTATGGAATGCACATGCATGCGGTACCGAGTCACAACGCTGACCATAGGCCTAAATCACAACGCTGGCCGAAGCCTAATCCACAACGCTGGCCGAAGCCTAATCCACATGATATGCATGCGACGCAACGGGTATGCACAACATGCAACACAATCACATATCAGCACAACAACAACGTAAATCACCACACTGGCCATAGGCCTACGACATAAAATCATGACAACGACGCAATACACAATACTGGCCATAGGCCTACGACACCAAATCACAACAACGACGTAAGACGGGACGCCAACAGCAACAACAACATTTAACAACATCAACGGCAACGACATAATCCATACTCATATATATGGGCAATCCAACGTATGTAACAATCGACTAACATGGTTAACATCAATATCATTAACAATAACATCATTAACAATTAATAATTGACAACTTAATTGGAGCAACAAACCCCACAAAATTCGGAGCAACAAATCCCACAAAATTCGGAGCAACAAACCCCACAAAATTCAGAGCAACAAACCCCACAAAAATTCGGACAGAATTATTAGTCATTTTACAATCAAATCTTCCCCCTCATTTTTCAACGAAATTTAGCGAAATCAGTGCCTATTCAGTAGGAAATTAAGTCTACTTTCCAACAAAACAAACCCCACGAAATTTGGAGGATCAGGGCATTCACAATTAGACAAAGACAGAACATATATCCCAAACCGTCCCAGATTTTTGACCCAATTTGCAACCAAGAATTATCCCATTATACTTATCCAAATTGAGTAAACTCAGTGCCTAATTTGTAGAAAATTGTGTCTAGTTTCCAGAAAAATAAACCCCATAATTTTTAGACAAATAGAGCACTCACGATCACAGATTTACTGAACCTGTACCAAAAAGCAAACGAAACAGGAAACGGGGACAGGCACTGGGCGCCTTGGGCTCCACTTTCAGCATATCAATTCAATTACTCATGATCATGGCAAGACACAACAAATATCTAGGGCATATGAACATCAATCACACAATAAAAGCATTCAACAAGGCAACATGGCATATAATCAAACATGTGACAATCATGACACCCTAAACCCCACATACAATCCCTCATGGGACCTATTAGGTAGATAGAACCCCACCCTTACATTAGCCTTAGATGATCACGAAAATCCTTGCCCTAGAGCTCTCTCTCCTTGTGCGCCTTCCTTCTCTCTCTTTCTCTTGCTTGGAAGTCACGCCTTCTCTCTTCTTTTTCCTCCCTAGCCGTCGCACTCCTCTCCTCTCCTAGTTCTCCAAATTTCGCTAATCTCTAAGGTATGCACAACCCTAGACCTAATCCCTCCTTATATACTAACTTACTCATCATGGACTTGGTCTAATGCAACTACCCAAGCCCCTTTTCTCCTTACACCTCCCTTCTCACTAATACTAACCCCCTCATAAAATACACATAATATAACATAAAATAATATATATATATATATATATATATATATATATATATATATATATATATATATATATAATTATGCTAATATTTTACTAACACCAATCCCCACACACAATTAACAACACATAATCATATAACACATATAATATGACATAACACACAACAAAAATGTACTATTATATTACTATCACTTAATAACTAAAATAATTAATTAAATAAATTAATCAATTATTTTGGGGCGTTACAGTACCTGCAAAGCCACTCCGACGCTCAAGTCAGTATGAGAATAAGCTAGTGAATTTGCAAGGGAAGATTGTGTACCTCGTAAATGGCTATGCGAGCCGGTATTTATAGGAAATCGTGCCCGTTTGTGGATCGTCGGATCAGCGAAATTGATCTTAACCGTCCAAGCGTGATTGGGCTTGTATGTTGTGGATATGGGCCAACGTGATTGGGCCAATCCATATCCATTGCTAAATGCACCTTCTGGAATTGCTAAATGGACCTCTTGGTCCAGTCCAGAACACTTCTTACACTCTCTTTCCTCTTTTTCACTTTTCCCTTACACTCTCTTTCTTCCTTTTATTCTTTTTACTTTACTTTTATCTTTCCCACAAACAATTCTTCTCTTTCTCTTATCACTTTACTTTAGTTTTATTAACTAAATTTCTAAATTTATTTATTTATTTATTTTATTTATAAAAACAAACCTCTTATGAAATTACCAAGAGATTTAGTTTTATTAACAAATTTTCAGTCTCACATGGATATGGTTAATGTAATTAATATAAAACTATATATTGTTTGGGCAATAAAATCGTGATCAAAAGAAAAGAGCAGTTCAGGCAATAAACAAAAAGCAGTGACATGTAGTGGCCATTGAAAAGAAAACTTGACCTGGATATTTATGGCCTTGTGGAATCAGCGATAACCACTGAGATCATAGGATTCGTTACCGTTGAAGAGGTGTGTTTTGATTTAAGGATACTAATCATATTTTTTCAGGTGAAACCAACCAAGATGAAAAACAACTCTACAATCCACTAATACAACAACATTAAGAGAGGATATCAACCTTTAAATACCGAGAGAGAAGAGGTGCTAATAGTGAGTGACAAAACCATTTAGGGTTTACTTGAGATTTTGAGGGTTTCTAATTTAAGAATGGTAATATTCTATTTTCATGCATTTGGGGACGGGTTCGGGGTAGGTACGTATATCCTCATTACCCTCCCCATGCCCGTATTTTGATTTCGGGAAAAACCAAACTCAAACCCAAACCCAAATCCAGTCAAAGCAGGGGAAACCCGTCAAATCAGGGCGGGTTCGGTCGGGTCCCCGCAGGGATGGGTTTTCTTGCCATGCCTAATTGGAATGTCAGGGGTATTGGTAATCATGACACAAGAGTAGTGTTAAAGAAGCTTTGTAAAATGCATATAAGCCGAATTTTTTGTTTATTTCTCGGCCTTGGGTTGGTATAAATCAAATTCCCTCTAATTTTTTCTCTAAGTTGAATTTGAAGTTGTTTACTGAGAACAATAAAGGTTCTTTATCCTCTAATCTTTGGTGTCTTTGTACCGATGCTTACAGTCCTACAGTTGTTTTCTTCCACTAGCCAGCAGATGGCTTTCTCTATAGTTGTGGAAAACCAAAATATTCCCCCCCTCCCGTCATTTATGCAGCGTCTACTAATTACATTGATAGGAGGCAATTATGGAGTGATTTGACTAACTTGCAGCGGGATCATTCGGCTTCTTGAGGTTTTATAGGTGATTTTAATGCAGTTATGGGTGCTCATGAGCATAGAGGTAAGGGGTTTCTTCAGTTATTTCCTGTGGTGACTTCTCGTCTTGGTCTGACTTGAATCATTTGATCCATATTCCTACGAGGGGATCTCAATACACATGGTCTAATAGTAGACTTTGTAATAATTATACGGAGATGAGGCTAGATAGATCCATCTCTAATGAGGCTTAGCTAAATTTTTGGGACAGTGTTGATTGTTGCACAGTTACTAGAAGTATGTCAGATCATTTTCCGCTTCTCTTACTTATGAAATAAGAGACCTTTCAGAAGCATTCCTCTTTTAAATTCTTGAAAATGTGGGCTCAACACCTTGATTGTAAGAGGGTTGTCTTTGAGGCTTGGAAAATTCCTATAGTTGGCTGCCATATGCTGATATGCATGTCTTATCTCAGAAATTGAAAAACTTGAAGGCAAAGTTTAAAGAATGGAATTCTACTGTTTTCGGTAACGTTTTCGCTAATGTAAAGGAAGCTTTAGCTAAGCTTGATAATATCCAAGAGCAGATTAATATTTTACAAGGCTCGGATACTTTATTCTCTCTTGAGAAGGAGGCTCAAACCAATTTGCAGGTCGCCTTAAACTATGAAGAAGTTTATTGGAAGGAGAAATCTAGAGTTAACTGGCATAATTTTGGGGGATAGAAACTCGGCCTTTTTTCATTAAATGACCAAGATTAAAAATGTTACCAAGAGAATTTCCTTTATGAAGGATGGTGATAGTATTCTTTTAGACGTTGTTGATATTGAGAATCACATTTTGAATTATCATAAGAATTTGTTTTCGTGAACAATGATTGCCGCTCCAATGGTCTTATTAGTGAAGTTATTCCTTCTTTAGTTTCGGATCAGGACATGTTATGCTTACTAATTTAGCTTCTATTGATGAGGTTAAAACTGTAGTTTTTTCTCTTAATGGAGATGGCACCCCTGGTCCTGATGAGTTTGGAGGATTCTTCTTCCAGAATTGCCGGGACATTGTTGCTCAAGATGTTTATAATGCTATCCTGCAATTTTTTCAACAAGGTTGGATGCCCCATAATTTCAATTCTAATATTGTAGCTTTGATTCCAAAAGTAAATGGAGCTGATAGAATTGAGCATTATAGACCTATAGCTCTAGCAAATTTAAAATTTAAAATTATTACTAAAGTTATAGCTGACAAACTTTCTCTAGTAGCCGTTGTCAAAAAAAAAAACTTTCTCTAGTAGCTCCTACTATTAATTCAGATAATCCGAGGGGATTTGTGAAATGTAGAGATATTTTTGACTGTATTTGTACTGCCTCCAAATCTATTAATTTGTGATGGGAACCCATAAAAAGAGAGGAACAAATTGAACAAACTCTTTGAATTAAAACTACAATTGTGAGGATCTCTCAGAATTGTATAAAAACATATTACAAAGATGAAGAAATGATAAGGAAAATACTGGAAAATGGCAATAGAGAATTGCCATGTCCCAAGCCCAATTCCAATCCCAATTCAAGCCTACCCTCTCTACTACTCTCCAACTCTATTTATTCTCTAACATGACCTCTCTACTACTCTTCAACTCTTTAAATTCTCTCTTACAAACAGAGCGTTCATATTCCCCCGGTACTATTAATTATTAAACAGACCATTCTTATTCCCTCAACTACTACTCAATTATTAAACAAACCATTCTTATTCCCTCCACTACTACTTAATTATTTCCTATGTGTGCACTATTATACAGAACATTTGTATTTCCTCATATTGAGTGCCGATTCTGTGCACTACAAGAAAAGTTGGTTTTTTCGGCGGGCAAAATCCGCCGGAAAAGTCAAAAATCCGCCGAAAATTTGGACTTTTCGGCGGATTTTTCGAGCTGGTAGCCAGCTGGCAGCAAATGGTTTCTAGCGGATTATTCGCCGGTAATTTCCGGATGATTTCGTGGCACCGAAAAATCCGCCGGAAATTTCTGGCGGATAATCCACCGGAAACTTCAAAAAAAATCGCATTACATTACCGGCGGAATATCCGCCGGAAATCCCGCCAAAAATCCCGTTAAATCTGACGGGAAAAACCTTTTTTTTTTTAAAAAAAATCTGCCGGAAATCCCGTTAAATCCGCCGGAAAAACTTTTTTTTTAAAAATAAAGATCCGCCGAAAAACCCGTTAAATCCGCCGGAAATTTTGTTTTAAAAAAAAAATCCGCCTGAAAAACCTTGAAATCCGCTCGAATTTAATTTTCGTTTTATTTAAAAAATTAATATTATTTTATTAAAAATTTAATTATTGATAAAAAAATAAAAGTTAATAATTAATTTAATTATTAATTAATTTACTAATTAAAAAATAAAAATTAGGAATGAAAATTAATAATTAATAGATTATAGTAATTAATTTTAAATATCCATACAACAAAATAAAACAATCCAAAACTACTGGGGTGGCTGTTGGCCTGACTCATCACCATGATAATAGGTATCATCTGATGCAAGAAAAGCACTAATCGCATCGATATTAAGATCGATGTTTGAGTTGGGCTGTTGGGGTGACTGTTGCTGGGGGTGCTGGTATGGCTGGTGCTTGCGGTGCTGAACCTGCTGCGGTGGATACTGTTGGGAATACTGGGGTGCATACTGCTGGGAATACTGGGACTGAGGCCACGGCTGAAATGCACCGCCGAAATGCTGCTGCGGCAGGTAGGATGGCATATGTGATGATAATGGCCTCGAGTGCTGAGACATCAGCTATTCCTGCAAAAGCTTAAAGCACTCCTCATTTATCCTAGCCTGCTCCGCAGCTATCCTAGCCTGCTTCCCCATGCGCTCCTCAGCTATCCTAGCTTTTTCCCGAAGCGCCTGCACTTCCTGTTCATTTTGCTCCTTCCGCTCGGCAAACTGACGATGGGCCTCGCTCAGTTTCTGGGTCAATTGCATAACAGCATTCAACTCACTAGAATTAGGAACATAAGAGCGACCAGTACTCTCTGATCCAGAATGTGAAGATAGACTCGGAATAATGCTTGTTCTGAAAGCAACCGGTCCAATATCATCAGATTCTACCATACGATTACTCTTTTGGGAACCAACTGCTCTCTCCCAAATATCACGAGCTACTCTAGCCTTCTCCACAGGATCGATATCTGTCTCACTGCTCTGATGTGACTCAGTACTCAGCCAGCCCATCCTGGAAGCTCTCCTGAAAAAAATAACCCAACAA
This sequence comes from Astragalus membranaceus, assembly GCA_039519185.1. NCBI lineage: Eukaryota > Viridiplantae > Streptophyta > Magnoliopsida > Fabales > Fabaceae > Astragalus > Astragalus membranaceus. The sequence continues at coordinate 77,790,954 of CM076850.1, read as the reverse complement.
AGAAATAAATAACTAATTATTAATAATAATATATAATATAATAAAAACAATATATATATATAAAGATAAATATAAATAATAAACATTAATATATAGTTGTAAAAGTAGTTTTACCTGAATATTCCTCGCCCGATCTGTAGCAAACTCACCAGTGTCCTCTCGCATATGAAGGTAGCGATGCAACTCAGGCAAAGTGATTGTCCTTTGATGCATCGCCTCCTATATATATACATATAGTGTTATTAATTAATACACATGAAAATGACTAGTTAATTATAAACAATTAATTGATCAAGTAATAAAGTAATAAATTTACCAAACGCCTGTGATGGGTTGCAGTATTAACACTCCCCCATGTGTGTATGCAACCACATTTTTCAGAAGCACGGTTCTTCTTGGCTTTCTCACAATAATTCTTAAATTCTGGTGTCTCCTAATACTCTCTGAACCAATGCCAAGTTGAGTCTCCCATATAAGATGGCTTCACATTCTTATTGCGCGCATCCCGGAGCAATTCAGAATAGCGATGAGAACATCTCTTATGGAACACTCTCTCAACTTCTTTTTGCTGCTCTGGTAACCACGTACATTTTTCCTATTTAAGAAATTTACAATAATGTTGTTAATAAGACAAATTAATTAATCAAGTCAATAAGATAATACACCAAATTAATTATTTCGTAGAACAACTTACCAAGAATGATTTTAACATCCTCGCAATTGCCTCTTTATCTTTTCTAACCGCCGTCCAATTCTTCCAGCTGCCGGTGAAATTCTCCTTAATTATTTTTGTGATGGCGGTAGCTGTAGCTTTCGAAGGAATAAACATGTATTACATTAAAAAAAGGTGAATTTTATTACACCAAATTATATAAGTTATATAAAAGGCAACAAAAATAAATCAACAAATAATAATATATAATACTTACGAATTGCCAGTAGTCTCCAATATGATACGACCATCAGCTGTATACCTCACCACCTCCTGGTTAACAGTAAATGTACGTACTCCATCTGCATCAACATCTATCGGGGCTAAGCCCTCAGTACCACCAGGAATCACTGGCTGCCCTGCAGTACTACTACTAGCACCCTCAGACCCAGGTGGTGGCAAATATCTGCCACCAGAAACAACAACACGAGAAGGCTGACGACGACGCCCTAGGCGAGTAGAAGTCTTCCTCCTGCTAGCGCTGGCGCCATCACCCGTGACAGGTGGAGGAACATATGTGTCGTCATGATCGGATCCTGAGTGAGACGATGCCATGCCGTATTTAGACATATACATTTAAACAAGGTTAACATAAACATACTAAACAAAAATATATAAACATACTAATTAAACAAACATAAATTACATCCTTGATTGAAAATAGGTTAACATATATTGTTGAAACATAAAATAACTGATTGGAATCCCATTCATTCTCAAAATCATCATCATCAGAGGAGTGAATTCTTTATACACCAATGTGGTCTGTTGCATCTTCATCAGCATCTTCTTCGTCATCAACTTCATCGTCGGTGTTTGGCTCATCACATAAACGAGTAATGGGTTCAACTTGAATCACTTCATTTACATCAGACATCTCTTCCATTTGATATGGCACATCTTCCACCGTGTCATCATTTGTCTCAATGAGACCTCTTGGTTTTGTTTTAATTGCGACACACCAACCACGCCTATCAGTCCGCGTTGATGGATAAGAGACATAATAGACTTGTCTCACATTTTGTGCAATGACGAACGGATTATACAGTTGATATCTACTATTCATTTTAATGTCCACTGTATTTGACTTTGGATTCACCTTTGTTCCTCGAGCAGACGGATCAAACCAATTACAATAAAAAACCACTACCTTCTGACTAAAATCTAGATGGGGGTACGAAAGTTCATATATGTGTTGAACCACACCATAAAAATCATCTTCACCTCCTCCAGTGACACCCTTCATGCAAACTCCACTATTGATTGTTTCTCTGCCCTGTGTCCATTCATTGGTGTGAAATTTGTATCCATTGACAAAGTATGTGTGCCATTCTTTAACACATCTTTGAGGACCGTCTGATATGTTCCTCAAGTGTTGGTTGGTAGGAGTTGGTGGGAGGGCATAAACATGTTGCCTAAACCACGTTGGAAAATGTGCATTAATATGAGCAGAAGATTGTTTCTCACTTACGTCCTCTGATGACAAGAATTCCCTAAAAAGAAAGAATTAATTGTTACACATTTGTCTACTTTATATTAACAAATTAAGATCGATAGTTAATGTTGAGAAACATACTCAATAAATTTTTGCACCTCAGTACAGTTTATCAACACATGAACATGTGCTGAACTTAACTCTTCATCTGTTAGCCAGTGAATTGACTCCTTCCCAGATGGATGACCGGGTAGACAAAAGTTAGACAAAGCTAAATGATGTCTAGGACATTCATTATCCATTTCATTTCGTCTGCTTCCAGGAGCAAACTCATTCTTGAAATAATAAGAACAAAAATGGGTTGTTTCACGGTGTAAGTAAGAAGAACATATCGATCATTCAACTCTAGCTTTGTTTTTCACCGATCTTTTTGAATCACCCATGAACCTAGAGAAAACGGTATTAATTAACATAATAATCATATATTTTAAACTTGTTTCTTATATTATAAAAATTAACTGACCTTTCAAACGGATACATCCATCTGTATTGGACAGGTCCGCCAAGTTTAGCTTCATATGCGAGATGCACCGGTAGATGCTCCATAGAATCAAAGAAACCAGGCGGAAATACTCTCTCCAACTTGCATAAGATAAGTGGGATGTCTTGTTCCATTTTTGAAAGATCATCAGCTTTTAGCGTTGCAGAACACAAATTCTTAAAGTATTGACTTATTTCAATGAGCGGATTCAAAACGTGTGTTGGCAACGAACTAAAAGCGATAGGAAGTAAGCACTCCATGAATACATGACAATCACGGCTCTTCATCCCATGCAACCTCCCATTATCCACATCCGCACATCTAGATATATTGGAAGAATAACCGTTTGGCATTTTCAACTCTTTTATCCACTGATAAACTGCTTTCGTTTGTTCGGTAGATAAAGTATAATTGGCTTTGGGTTTCAAAGTCCTAGTACCTTGCTCAACGAACAAGAAATCCTTTCGTCTATAGTAATGATCTATATCCTTCCTAGCTTTCTCATTGTCTTTCGTTTTGCCTTTCACGTTCATGACAGTGTTAAATATGTTGTCAAAAAAATTCTTCTCTATATGCATTGCATCGAGATTGTGTCTCAATAGATTATCTTTCCAATAGGGAAGTTCCCAAAAAATACTTTTTTCTGTCAAATTGTGCCATTGTCCATATCCATCTGGACGAGAAACAACACCCGCTACGACTTCCACAGGAGGGATATCCCTAACACTATTCCAAACATCCTCTGGTGTCAACCTACGAGGAGGTCTAGCTGTTTCAACATTTCCCTTGATGAACGCATATTTCTTCTTTCTAAATGGGTGATCCATAGGTAAGAACCTACTGTGCGAGTCAAACCATGAAGTTTATCCTCCGTATTTAAGAGTAAAAGCCTTTGTGTCAACCATGCAAATCGGACACGCCATCTTACCATGTGTCCCCCATCCAGACAACATTCCATAGGCTGTGAAGTCATTAACGGTCCACATAAAAGCCTTCATCATCACAAAATTTTGTTTGCGTGCTGCATCATAAGTTAAAACACCATTCCACAACCTTTTTAGGTCATCAATCAAAGGTTGCAAATATCTGTCAATACCAGCTGTTGGATTACTTGGCCCTGGAATAATAGAATTTAAAAACATCTATGGTTTAGACATACACATTTCTGGAGGAAGGTTGTATGGGGTAACAATAACTGGCCAACATGAATACGGTGTTGCCGAGGCTTGAATATATGGTGTGAAACCATCAGAGCATAACCAAGTCGAACATTGCGTGGATCACTGGCAAAATCTGGATGAACACGATCAAAATGCTTCCAAGCTTCAGCATCAGATGGGTGACGTAATTCACCAGAATTATTTCTATTTTGATGGTGCCACGTCATTTTACCCGCGGTCTCCATTGAAGTAAACATCCTATGTAGCCTTGGTATAAGCGGCACATAGAACATTGCTTTTCGTGGAACCGGTTTGCCTCTGCTCATCCCTTTCGTACTGACACGATAGCGTGGCTCTCCACACAACTTGCATTCCGACAACTCTCCATCATTTATGCCAAACTCATTGTTATAATAGAGCATGCAACCAGACACACAACAATCAATTCTTTTAGATTTTAAGCCAAGCTTCGATACCAGTCTTTTAGCATCATAATAACTCTGCGGCAAAATCCCTCTAATGGGGGTTGCATCCAACATCATTTTGGTCATATATTCCATGCACAACTCAGCAACATTAAATTGAGACTTAAGACCCAACAACCGAACACACATTGATAATTTTGAGTCTTTAGATCCTTCAAATAATGGTTTATTTGTCTCACTCAAATACATGTAAAACCTTTGAGCTTCCTCATTTGGAACTTCTTCAGCATCATATTCTGGTTCTTCAAAATCCAAATTTACTCCAACAGCGTCAGATATCATTCCCTGATAAACATCTAACGGTTGTATAATTTGTCCTCCAGATGTCGTAGTTGTTGGATAACTACTTGATGTGGGAGCTACTACTTCAACCGGAACATTAATCGCAGGAACTGCAGCTACCCCTAGTCCTACTTCCCCGTGACGACTCCATATCCAATAATTTGGCCTAAACCCATTATTGTACAAATCAACTCTAACTTCTTCTTCATTTTTTATAAATCAAAATGAACATTTCAAGCACGGGCATCTAATTCTGCTTTGTCGCGCAAATTCTTCATGACGCTTAGCACAAAAAATAAACTCTTCTACTCCTTCTACAAAACGTCGCTTTAAACCAGATCTTCCAGGAAATAATCGATCATACATCCAACTACGATCCATAATTTCAGGATCTATGTACTACACTACAATAAATATTATCATTATCATAATTTAGGAAATCAAACTCAAACAATACCTAAACAAACAACACCACAATTAGTAAAATATTATTATATTTCGTATTTATAAATAAACTAATATATTATAATATTAATATATTATAATATTTGATATTTACTTAATAAAGAAATATTTGATATTTACTTAATAAAGAAATTCAAACTAATAAAATCAAATAACGTTTTATGACAACTAATAACTTTGATAACTAATTAATCATAGTTAAGAGAAGGCTCTGACTTGATGCGAATCCCCAACTCAAACAAAGAGGAACACCAAGGAAACCAAACTCAAACAATACCTAAACAAACAACAGCACAATTAGTAACTAACTCATATTATAAAATAATTTATAAACTAAAACTATTAACTCAGGCTACAAACATACCTTAGATTGAAGAAATTTACCAAAGAGAGGAAGATATTTAGTAGAGAAGAAGAGAATTCGTAGAAAGGAACAGAGGAATTTCAAGAATAGAATTTGGGTGTGAAGAAATGTGGAGAAGAAATTTGAATAAGTTATATATAGATGAAGAGGGGTGCAACGGATACACTGACAAATCCGCCGCTAAAACAGCTTTCCGGCGGATTAAAAAAATTTTCGGCGGAAAGCGGGATTTCCGGCGGAATTGAGTACCTTTCCGGTGGATTTTCAAAATTTAAATTTTCCCGTCTTTTTCAAAAAATCCGCCGGTAATGACGTTTCCGGTGGATTTTCAAATTTTAAAAATACGGATTTTTTTAAAAAATCCGCCTAAAGATCCCATTATTCTTGTAGTGGTGGTCCCCATTTGATTGGTTTCCACCTCCCTCTCTCATACACCTTGGTGACTTTACCTTGCTGCCCTTTATCAGTATTATTCGTATCAACACCCTCCCCTTCAAAATTCATCTCGTCCTCAAGGTGAGATGGTAGGAATTCCTTTAATACTTCAGTTTGCCACTCCCTTGGATTCTCACTAGTGGGATGTTGCTTCCATTTGATTAAGATCTCCACATCTTCATCAACAACTTGTCTTACCATCACTACTTTCATTGGTTAGATTGGACATTGGTCTTGTAATAGAATTCCTCCAGGATCCGAAAGCTTGACGCATGGTGACTCAATTAAGCACATTAATGGAGAATAATAATTTCTTCCTGGTTCCCATTCAAAGTGTCCCATTTTCTCAGTATTGAACCACCATGATGTCACAATATTAATGGTGACTCAGTATTGAATTCACATCTTCTAGCAATTTATTTTTTATAGTCCAATCAAAAAGTAATCTATTTTGAGCAGCTTCCAGAAGATAATCAGCAACAGTTTGTTCTTTTATAGTAGCCGATCTACCTAGAAAGTTAGCAATGTTCTGAATAGAAAAACCATCTTTATGCCCCCATTTTCCATGCTTCAAACTTCGCCGGTGTCAACTTACTCGAATTATTGTTGGTTACCGAATTGTTGGTTACCGAGGTGTGCAAACCGTTTCAATGTGATTTGGGTGGAATTTCATCTCTACCAACTTACAATATGTTAAAGCTTGGGCGGAATTTCATCTCTACCAACTTACAATGGGCTCTTCTTTTGAAAGCAAGAGTCTATAAAAATAATAAGCCGATGAATTATTATGTATTCTCTTCTTTTTGCCTTGATATTAAATCTTGTATTCTGTGATTCTTGAGCACTCAACTTGGAAGCTTGAGAATGATGTTAGGATAAATATTTGGACTGATTCTTGGCTCTCTAGGCCTATTGTGGATATCATTGGTATACCTTCTAATTTGCAGAGGGATCTTAAAGCTACTCTAAGTGATTTTATAGTGAACGGTAGATGGTTAATCTCTGCGGATCTCATTAATCATTTCCCTCAACTTCATTCTGAAATTCGGAAAATAGTTATTCCCACTATTTGAGTGGAGGATCAATTGATGTGGGATAGCTCTAATTCAGGAGACTTGACTTTTAAGGATTCTTTTCTTTTCTACAATCCTGCTGGGTAGGTAGTTCCTTGGACCAAGACAGTTTTGAAGAATTTTATTCCACCTACTAAATACTTTATTTTTTTGAGGGCTCTTCATAATAAAATGCTAATAGATGATCAACTTTGGATTAAAAAGGATGCACTGTTGTTTCTATCTGTAGTATTTATGGTAGTGATTTAGAGACTTCTATACACCTCTTCATCACCTGCTCATTTGCCAAGCATATTTGGAATTGGCTTGGAGGCATCCTGAGCATCCATATTGATACCTCTTCTTTTCTGGACATTTTAACCTTGACTTCTCATGGTTGGAGTCCTCAATTGAATGATATTGTCTCTGCTGTGATTGTAAAAAAATTTTGTGCAATTTGGTATTGTAGGAATCATGATTTGATAATCATGCGATCCCCTTACAATCTGCTATCAATTTAATTATTTCTAATGTGGATTCAGCATGAAATGCCTCTAAAGGTCCTCAATGTCATTGGTAATTACAAAAATTCTTCAAACATCAAAGAGGTTATTTGGATCCCCCTGCTCCGCTCCTTACATGATAAAGTGAAATACAGATGGTGTTGTTAAAGGTTGTCTTGGTCCAGCTGGTGGTGGTGGTATTTTTAGAGACAACAGTGTTGCTATCCTTGATTTTTTTCTGCCTCCATAGGCAACAACTATGCTCTTCATGCTGAAATTATTGGAGCTATGTTGGCTATAGAGATTGCTTTTAACACTAGTGGAAAAAATTCTTTTTATAACTGTCATTCATATCGGTTAAAAACGGTCTGATATTAAAAGTGACGCGGTGGCAGTTTTGTAATTAAAATTACAATTTTTATATCGGTTGCCACATGAACCGATATAGAAACAAAAACTTTGCATTTTTCATATCGGTTCCATTCCATAACCGTTATAGAAAATTCTAATTTGCATTTTCCATATTGGGTGAGATATTCACCCGTTATAGAAAAGAGATTCTATTCAACGCATTCTCTACCAACCAAAAGACCCTCATTTTCCTTCACACTCTTTCTCTCTCATTTCAGTTTTCCTCTCCCACTCTCTCCGTCAAAACCCAGCTCGACGCCGAAAGCTAATTTCTTCAGCGTCTCTTACTCTACTCGCAAAAAACGTAAACCCATTCGCTAGCGTCTCCCACTCTCTGTTTTTAACGCTCACTCACCAAAACCAAATGAAACCATCGTTCTTCACTCTCTGTAACCACATCGTTCTTCACTTTCAAAACCACCACCATCATCAACGCTTGTTCACTCTCTGTAACCACCATCATCAACGCTTCTTCACTGTAACTACCACACCCCTCTTCATCACCACTCACCATCGCCACTCACCAAAACCCTAACCATAGCCACACTTCAAAACCCTAACATTTTTGGTGTTGCGATTTCTGGTCTTCTCCTCTTCTCCTTGCGGCTCTCTCGCTCTCTCTGTAAGTTTGTCATCCTCTCCGTTTCATCCTCTCTGAAGCTGAGAGATACGAAGGTTAGAGTTTCTTCCTCACATGCAACATCGTTATACTTCATTTTGAGTATACCTGCTTATCAATTTACTTTGAGTAAATTTATCTACTTTTGTTTGATTTCACATCGATCATTTTCAGTATATTGTTTTTCCTTTTTTTGAAATTGGATTAATCACGGTTCACTAAATGTACTGTCAGTTTGATTTAAAAGAGACTTTAGAAAAGGGAATCGGTTAGGGTTAAGGGGATGCCTTTAACAGAAATTTAATTTTTCGTTTTATTTTTAAATTTCTATTTTCTGATTTTGTTTTCTTGGAAAAAATATAATTGAAAAGTGAGTTCAGTTTGAGTTTGTAGCTTTTTGGTATTGCATGTTTTAGTTCAAGTATTTTTTTTATCAGGTTAATCATTGTAGCTTTTTCTTGGATATTGTATCAGGTTTGAAGCTTGATTCATGGTTTTTTTTTTTATTTTGTTCTTGAATATGTTATGTGACAGAGATGGTGGATTCAATGAAGAAGGTTGCAAATCTAGATGTTGAACTGACTGTGGAAGAGCGAAATTTGCTTTTTGTTGGTTATAAGAATCTGATTGGTGCTCGCAGAGCTTCATGGAGGATTCTGTCTTCCATTGAGCAAAATCCAAAGGAATTAATTATAAGAATGTATATGGTTTTATAGAGGATAAAAATGTAACTTATTTTTCAATACTAATACTGTATATAGTTTTATAGAGGATAAAAATTCCTGAACTATTTGAAGATGAATGGTTCAAAAAAGGCTACATGCCAGCATCTTTTACTGAGGATGATGATGTCAATATAGATGATGTAGCTGCTGTCTTCAATGATTCTAAGGTACTGTGTTTTCACAATTTGTAAATTAAATCTTCTAGTCAAATATTGGAACATAATGCACAAGTATATATACACACAAAAAAGGCTCCTACCGGGTGGAGTCTGGTGGGGATAAATGTACACAACTGAATTGGGGTTTTGGGTTCTCTGTTTCCCTAATCGCACATTTGTTAGGGTTTTGGGTTTTGATGCTTCCTAATTGCTGTTTCAATTGGGATTTGGGTTTCATACTATAGTTGAAGTTAGTTTTTTGGGGTTGTCTTTCAGTTATTCTAATCACCAGATGATTTTAAAATGCTATGCTAATTTGAAATGTTCTGATTTTGTTTGTTTTAGGGATTTTATGCTTTCTAGCATTTTTTTTTCATTTTTAGGGTTTTTCTGATTATTATAGATTTTTTGGGATTTTAAGATTTTGGTTTTGTTTGTTTTTAGGGATTTTATGCTTGTGTTGGCCACTGGTCTCCAAGTAGAACTTGTGTTGGCCACACTGATTAGTTTTATGGGATCAGCAATTGGAACTGTTGGTGGTGTTGGAGGAGGAGGCATTTTTGTTCCCATGCTTAATTTTCTTCTTGGTTTTGATACTAAGTCTGCTGCTGCTCTTTCTAAATGTAATAATACTAATAATACACTTTCTTCATTGGTTAGTGTCATCACTAAAATTATTACTAGTTGTAAATGAAACCAGTGTCTTGAGACACAGAACACTGTTTTATTGGTTTTTATTTTTATATAGGAACTTCCTCAAGATCCTTCTTCAAGGGAATCGGTATGTGGAGGAAGGAGACTCTTCTCAAGGTTAAAATTTCTTAACTTGAATTCAAATCATGTATATTCTTATAAGCCATGGACACTGTTTCTCTAATTTTTGATTGCTATTTACAGAAAGAAATGTCCAAGCAAAGAGCGGCTCTGTTTAATTCCCTTATAAGCCACGAACAACTGATGTATTCTGGGCCAGTCATGAGCCTCCCTTGTAATGGTAAACTCAAGTGGATTGACAATGAGTGTGCAGAGTTTAATTTGCCACATTTGATGTAATTTGTTTTCTGGATTCTGAATAAGCTTGGTTCCAATGGCACCTTTTGACCAAGAGATGATTAATACTATTGATTCATTATGCAACCTGATTAGAGAATAGTTTCAATTTTATATTTTTATTGCTAACTAATTCATTTGTTTATAGTCTCTTTATGGTCTCAAAAGTTTATGGTCTCAAAAGTTCTATGTTAAGTTTCACTTTATAGCTAATGTTTACAGGTTGAACTCATTATAATGTTGTTGCCTTAAAAGTATCCTTTCATTTGGGATCTACCAATTGAAGTTTTCATTTGCAAGAGGGAAGAGTGTTACTGCTAATTATTATTGTCAGGTTTCTACTTCTATTTCAACACTTTTATTAAGTTTGATTACCTTGATTTTTTTTCTTTTGGGGCTTTGCATTAGTCTTGAGTCCTTTTCTTGGTTTGTTTACATAAAGGCCTCTCCTTTTTCCATTATGATTATTTTTCTGATCTGTTATTCTTATGTTATAATCCTTAGCTATAATCCTTAGCGAGGTGTGTTACTTGTCTCATGAGTTTAGCTATAATCCTTATGTTATAAGGAAACGTGATTATTGATGAAAAAGATACATATGAAGTATAATAATGAGCTTCAGGGTTCCATTCCAAAGAGGCATACATCTCTTTCAATGACCATAGAGTAGCTACTTATTATAAAAACAATTATCTTGTTTTGGATTTGGGTTTGGTGTTCATTTGGTACTTTTTTTGTTGGATTCATGCAGCTTCCAGAGAAGAAGGTCCCTCGTACGATCGAGAACACTCGGGAATTGGATGAGACCGTTTGCAAACCTGATGAAGAAGAGGTATTGATTTTTGAGTTTAGATTATGACTTAAATTGCAATTCATGGACTCTGGTTGAAATTAGATTTCAGAATAGAGTTAGAATTATTAAATAAAAGGACTATATTTATTTGTACAGTTTAACTTCTCCCTTTGATGACCCAAGCTTATGATGTTATTATGTGTTTATTCTAATTGTTGGTTCATGTTATTTTTCGGTTACAACTTTCATTTTTATGTCAGATGTTAATTATTAATTATGATTCTGGGTTATTCAGTTTTTTTTGTACTTATGTGCCAGCTTTGCATGCAAATATTTGATTAAGCCTCAGTATTTTTTCTCACAGTGATTTTTATTGTTACAAGGACTAGATAAATTAGCTAAATCTTGTGTAAACATTCTAATCCTTCTCCCCATTTTCCCTTCACAGTACCCTCCTTGCTACAAGGACATCAGTTTCTGGATCAATGAATCATTTACTGAAAACAATCTGTGTGAGGTTGTCAGAGGAATAATTGAGGATCTTGTAGAAGAGGTACATAATGAATCTTTAAATAGCTGGGGATCTTGTCAAAGGCGGTAGATACAGTGAGGAAAAAAGTATGGAGCATCTAAATCTTAAATTTTTCACTTTTTTTTTGTGTATCCTGACCATAGTTGTTTTTCTGCCACGGTTCTTGTCTCTATAATACAATTATGTATCAAATTTTTGATTTGTAACTTGCATATCTCCTTGTCATGTTGATTTTGGATGTTTTTATTTAATATTGGTGTTTATATTTTCAAAAAACATACGCGGTCTGTAAAAGAATTATTACAGAAGGATCTAGAGTTGATGGAAGACAACCTCACATTTTTTTTTTAAAAAAAAGAGACTTTTCATATCGGTTTCCATAAAAAACCGATGTTAAAAATCATTTTTTTTAAAAAAAGACTTTTCATATCGGTTCCCATATAAAACCGATGTTAAAAATTATTTTTTTAAAAAAAAATTGACTTCTCATATCGGTTCTAGGGGCAATCGATATAAAAACAACTTTTCATAACGGTTCAGGAACCGATATGAAATGTCCCTATTTTTTATATCTCTTTTTTCGGCATCGGTTCGGGAACCGATATGAAATGTCAATTTTAACCGATATGAAAAACCTTTTTTCCATTAGTGTAATAAAGGTTGGAAGTTTTGGTGGTTAGAATGTGATTCTCATTTAGTGATTTCTGCTTTCTAGAATTGCAATGTAGTTCCTTGGAAGCTTCACAATAGATGGAATAATTGTTTATACTTGACTAGACAGATGAACTTCGTTTGCACTCTTATTAATAGAGAAGGTAATGCACGTGCTAATAAGCTTGCAGGTCATGGAACTAATTCAAGTGGTTTTGTTTGGTGAGATCTTATTCCAAGCTTCTGTTTGGTGGGGTCTTATTCCAAGCTTCATTGCTGAGGACCTTTTTAGGAATAGGTTAGGTTTGCCTACCTATAGGTTTTGTTAATTTCTTTCTTCTTCTTGATGGATTGGGTTTTCATTTTGCCTCTTGTTTTTGGTGTGCTGCAAATGATTATTAATGACTTTGGTGCAAACATAGTTGGGATGAACGTCGTTATAGTGATGTTTTTGCACACCTCAATGGGATGGCTTTTATTGTTTTTTTGTTTATTTTCTCTTTTTTATTTATCAATAAAATTTAGGGGGAGTACTCTTTTTCCTTCTTGATGTTTTTTCCTAATGGGGGTTTTGCATCAAAAGGTTTTAACGAGGCTTCATATCCCTTTCTTTTTGCTTGAAAAAATAATCTTAAGTATTTGCGTTCTATAATGTCGCAAAATAGATTAAATAGTTTTGCCTTAATTTCAATTGAAAATGATTTTTTTAAAAGAATCTTGATTATGGACGGATTGTCAATGATTTTGCAGTAAAAAATGCAAGGAGAATGTTAGTCAAAGATTAATAGCTGGATGTTGCTGACTTGCTGCTAGTGTGGAATGCTATTACATGTTTGGTTGATAAATACACGTATAATTGTTTTTGCTAGAATTAATTCTATCATCTAATTTTTGTTTGAACTTTTCAATATTGATGTAAACTTTGACATTTATATATTCTATATTTTATCTTACTTGAGATTGTATTAAAAACAATTAATTTCAATATACATGACTTATGAAAAATAGGCACCACATACAAATTTTGCAGGGCATAAACACTTCTAACTAGCATCATCATTTAACTAATGTGATTATCATTACTTCAATCACGCTAATGATGAATTATTTGGTTGCAGTCCCTCCTTTGTTCAAGCCAGGCGACTAAAGTAATACTAACTATGTGACTCTTTAACAGGTCTTCATGCAAGGAGTCCTTACTATGCGACTATAGTAATACTAACTATGTGACTCTTTAATAGTCCCTCCTTTGTTCAACCAAGTATTCTTCTACAACTTATAATGGGTCCTCACTATCTAATTCACACCCTTACCTCATGTTCTAGAATAAAAATGATCAACTCGGTTGTTACAGGAATGGAGGAAAATTGAGCTAGTCTCTTGAATGTCTGTCCTTTCTTCTCTGGCCTAGAGTCCTATATATCTAGTTCTCCAAGGCTTCTCGGCGGTTATCTTCAGAGGTCGGTTCACAGCGGTTAGCCCGGTCCCAGCCAAATGAGTTCCCACGTCTTCCCTCTCTGCGACACCTGTCCTTGGTAACTTCTCCTTTGTGGGCCATGCCGAGGTCGTGTGTACTTGAGGTCGGTTGATCTTGTATTGGGCCGAACTCTAATTCTCTGGCCCAGTCCACAACCCCCCAAGCTCGAGCTGAGTGAGCTCGGCGAAGAGGTTTGAGCTTACATTGATTGTTTTGACGATTGAAGCGACCGTTGACTTGGGATAGCGTGCCATGGCTTGGGAAAACGTTCCCACTGACTGAGGTGACGTTCCAGTGGAAACGTTTTACCTACCTCACGCTTGAATGAGCGCGTGCGTTGCAGGTAGGCTTTCGGTATGGTTTAAAAAGTGCGCAGAGGCTGTGAGAACTTCGTTAGTTTCTCTTGCTCTTTTGATTTCTGCTTGCTCTTCTGCTGAGGTTTGCTTGCTGTGAAGTTTCCTCTTCCTTCAGCGTTTCGCTTGCTTGTGTTGAGGTATACTTTTCTATCCTTCTTCTTCCTTTTTCTCTTGTATCTTAGTTAAAATGGTGGAAATTTGGGAAGTTGATGAGAGTGGAAAAGAGGTGAGTGAGGTACCTTCAGCGTATCGAGTGATTTTGGATGAATCTCGGCCTCGTTGGGAAAGAATAAAGGAGAAGTGGAGGCGCCTCGAATCATCCATTTCCGAGACCCTCTCAAGCCTCCCTGATTTTAGCTCTTCAGATTCTGATTCTTCAGATGGTGAGGGTGCTGACTTTGCTTCTCCTCTTTTCCCAGGGACCACGATTCACTTCGAAAACACTGTGGCCCTTTCAGATTTCAGACGAGAAGAGGTGGGGCCCTTGGCTCTTCCTTCTATTCCTGCGCGTGAAGTCAAGGTGTTGATGGCCTCGAAGCAGAGCGTTGAGTCCGTTCCTAACTTTGAAGCGTGGGATTTATTCACCATGTTTACAAAGCCAGAAGATTTAATAGCTTTTCGGCAAAAGAACACCGTGTCCTCCACTGGAAATGAAGAAGATGTGATTCTGGAGTGTTGCAAGCATAATGAGCCTGTATGTATGATGCGACCTAAGGGAGTGGTGGAAGAGAGTACTTATATGTACGCTTGTCTTTTTGAAGACTTGAAGGTGAAAATGCCCTTCACCCGCTTTGAAAACCACGTGATGCAGCTCCTCAACGTTGCTCCAACGCAGCTTCACCCGAATAGCTGGGGATTTATACGTGCCTATGAGATAATCTGTGGAGCTTTGGGTATGACTCCAAATGTTGGGGTGTTCTTCCAGTTTTTTCGGACTAAGGGTGAAGGTTTGGGAAAATGGATATCTTTCCATAGCCATTCCCCTCGCCCCCTTTTTAGTCTATTCACCACTTCATACAAGAATTTTAAGGCGAAGTTCTTCCGAGTTCGAGCTCCTCCTTCTTTTCCCGAGCTCCTCACAAACAAGACAGGAGCGCCCCACTTCCCTTTGTATTGGCAGAGTGAGGTTTTTGGTGTGACTGGAGTCATCTCGGATGACTTAAGTCCTGAGCTTCTTGAGGACGCAGCAATGCTGCAAAGGTTGTATACCATGACTTGTAAGGAGGTGATTAGTCTGGAGGGGGATGACAAAGGTCTTCAAAATTTATTGAGTAAGTTTTTCTTCCCGCCTTCTTTTTGATATTTTGTAACCGCTTCTAATGTTTCCTTTTATCTCGCCGTGCAGTTAGGATGGGTTTGAAGGAGAAGGACATCAAGAAGGCTCAAGAGAGGTTAGCGAAGGAGAAACTGAATGCCCAAAATCAAGGTGGGACCTCTGCAACGGAGAGCTCGGACAAAGGCTTGGTGAAGATTGCCAAGAATACTGGGTGAACTACTATTGTTGGAATGAATCTTGGCTCTACTCCCATCGCGGCCGTTCCTTTGAAAGCCATTCCCAGAGATTCCTCTGAGGTGTTGCAGGAGGATAAAGGGGGTGCCGTTGTGAAAGAGATGGAAGAAACTGCTACTGCGATTCCGACTCCTGCCAAGCGACCTGTTATGCAGGAAGGTTCTTCCTCTAAGAAGAAGTTCAAGAGTTCCGAGGGCGAGGTTTATTGGATGGAATTTCTGCAAGATTTTGAGGGTCAAGGGGAGATCGCGTCCTTGTGGGACAAGCGTTTCCCTTTGAAACACTTTGTGAGGGAACACATTACTACTGCTGATGATGGTGATCGCATCCGAAGTTTGGGGGTGGATCAAGCTTTCCTGGCAATGCAGTCTTATGCGTTGAAATCTGCTGCCCTTGGTCATGTGGTTTGCGACGAATTCGGCAGACTTAGGTGTCGAGAACGTCAAGGGCGGAAAGATGTTGAAGCTGCCGAGAAGACCATTGCTGCGAATGCCGAGTTAGTGAAGGAAAATGAAGCGTTGAAATTCAAGTTAGCTGAGCAGGTAAAGCTGTTCGAGGAAAAGGAAAAGTTCGTGCGTAAGCAACTTGAAGAAACGGAGGCTCAGTGGGAGGCCAAGATAAAGGAAGTCCGGACTACTCTGAAGGAGCAAGAAGGCAAGGTTTCCTCCCATGAATCTACCATTGCTGGGTTGAGGGTTGAAAACACCGAACTTACGGCGTCTTTGGCTGAGGTGAAATCTCAACTATCGGATTTGCGTGTTGCCAAGGAGGCCGAGGTTGAGGAATTGCACATCGAGAATGCTGTAGCTCTCTTGAAGGGTTTTGAGAAGGCTAAAAGCCAAGCTTTGGCGCTCTACCCCACTTTAGACGTGAGTGGGCTTGATCCGCTGAAGGAGGTTGTGGACGGCAAATTGGTGATGTTGCCATCGCCTGAGGAAGAGGATGCCGAGATGAAGGAATTCGATGAAGTTTTTTGATCTACTTTTCTCCTTTCGGTTTTCCTTGTTGTTTTGTTGTATGTTATCCTTGTACCATCAGATTATGAATGAAACTTATCTTTCTGCAATTTCCTTCAGTTCTATTTTAATTTCGCAAAATCGTTTGGGTGTATGAAGACTTTGGTATATTTACAAAGTTTATAGAGACTTCGCCGAATTTCTGAATATGCCAGTAGGTAGTAGCTTGAGTGAGTCGTTTTAGTTTATAAGGACTTCCATGGGTGGACCTCGAGTTTACGAGGACTACGAGGAGTAACTATGGAGTAGAACTTGATCCGCTTGTTCATTCCAGTAGTTGCTTTTTTCTTACCTTATTTCGGCAAGAGGGAGTATCTCTTTCTCTTAAGAGTTTTAACCCGACATCATCCCAGATTGGTTTGACCTTTATATTTGTTAGGTCGTGGATCTCCAACCATTGTTGTATGGGATTTTGAACAAATCACTTGTCTTGATTTTTGCCGAAGTGTTTCGAAATGACTTCGGTTAGAAGTTTTGCAGAGGTGAGTTGTAAATTGTTTCGCTTTATTTTAATTGAGCTGTATCGATTTGCTCTCAGCAAAGATTTAGCAATAAAAAAAAGCGTAAGAAATTTTGACACCACTTTTTCAACTGGCAAGTCTCGTTAAAAACTCCCGGTGGGAGAAAAGAGTACTTGCCAGGTTTTTATTCGTTGGCGTTATAATGTCTGCGCATCATTTTGAATACATACATAATCAACCATTTTCATGGGGAAGTTGTCTAATGTAAAAACAGGAGATGAAAACATGGAAGAGATAAAACAGGGGGTGCCTCATTAAAAACTCCCAGTGGGAGAAAAGAGTGCACCCTTATTGCTGCTGAAATGACTTGAAAAAGCTTAACTGAAGTAGAAGCGGAGATTTGCCGAGTTCCAACTCCTCGGTATTGGGTGTCCCGCTAGCGTTTCTAACTTGTAGGCTCCGGCGGTCAACTTCTCCAGGATCTTGTATGGACCTTCCCAGTTAGGTGAAAGCTTTCCCTTTGTTTCTCGTTCCAAAACTTTCCTTAAAACGAGGTCGCCTTGCTTCATCTCACGAGGGAGGACCTTAGAATCATATTTCCGAGCTACGCGCTGCTTCACTGCGTATTCTCTTAGATGGGCAGCTTCTCTGATTTCTTCCAGGAGGTCCAGGTTTACTACCATGTTGATTGAGTTCGTGTCCTCCCTTGCGTTCTCTCGCCTGAAGCTAGGCTCACCCAATTCTACGGGTATCATAGCATCCGCACCATATGTAAGCTTAAAAGGGGTTTCACCAGTTGAAGAATGTGGGGTTGTGTGATATGACCAAAGCACTTGACATAACTGATCTGCCCAGGCACCTTTGTGTTCGTCAAGCTTCTTTTTCAGACCAGATAATATGACTTTATTTGCTGACTCGGCTTGGCCATTCGCCTGAGGATGTTCTACCGATGTGAACTTGTTCTTGATTCCAAGTCCAATGCAAAAATCTGTAACAAGGGAGCTGGAAAATTGTGTACCATTATCTGACACTATTTCTGCTGGCATACCAAATCTGCAGATAATATTCTTCCAATAGAATTTCTTGACCCGAGCTGCTGTGATGGTTGCTACGGGCTCTGCTTCTATCTATTTGGAGAAGTATTCGACGGCAACGAGTAAGAATTTCACCTGACCAGGTCCAACTGGGAATGGGCCCAAGATATCAGTCCCCCATTTGTAGAAAGGCCAAGGGGCTGTAATTGATTGCAGCATTGTTGCAGGAGCATGGTGAAGGTCGGCATGCCGTTGGCATTTATCGCATCTCTTCACAAAGTCTACACAATCCTTGTCCAGCTGGGGCCAATAATATCCTGCTCTTATGACTTTGTTTGACAATGAACGTCCTCCGATGTGGCTGCCGCATATGCCTTCATGGATTTCTTTCATCACGTATTCGGTTTCAGCGGGTGTCAGACAGCGTAGGAGTGGTGCTGCAAAACCCCTTCTATATAGCTTGCCTGCGATGATAACATATTTCGCTGCGTCACGCCGCATCTTTTTGGCTTCAGTCTCTTCGTGAGGTAGGATGTCATGTTGAAGAAAAGCTAATATTGGAGTAGTCCAGTTGGTTGACAGTTCTACTGAGTGGATCTCTTTTGTTTCAATACTTGGCAGTGGGAGTGTCTCTTGAATCACAGTGTGATTGTTACCAGGTTTCTTTGTGCTTGCCAACTTGGATAGGATGTCAGCTCGAATGTTCTGCTCTCTGGGGACATACAACAATTCAAAAGAGGAGAAACCAGCAGAGAGTAGCTTAACTTTCTTGAGATACTTGCCGAGTTGTGGATCACTGGTTTGAAATTGGCCAGAAACCTGGGAAGTTACGAGTTGGGAGTCGCTCTGCACTTTGAGATGTTGGACTCCGACCTCCTTGGCAAGATTCATTCCTGCGATTAGTGCTTCATATTCCGCTTGATTGTTACTAGCTTTGAAGTCGAACCTTAATGATTGTTCGATGAGGAGGCCCTCAGGACTTTCAAGTGTGATGCCTGCGCCACTTCCTTTTAAGTTTGATGCTCCATCTACCGAGAGGGTCCAGGGAGAGACGTCTGGTTCTAATGATGGTGGTGTCAATTCCACAGCGAAATCTGCTAGAACCTGAGCTTTTATGCCATCTCTTGGGTGAAAGACAACGTCGTATTCAGAAAGTTCAATTGACCAGGCAACCATTCTGCCTGCGAGATCCGGCTTACGTAAAACTTGCTTGATCGGATGGTCTGTCTTCACAATTATCTGGTGACTTTGGAAGTAAGGTCGAAGTCGACGTGCTGAAGTGATTAAAGCCAGAGCTAACTTCTCTATTTTCTGGTATCGGACCTCGGCTCCTTTGAACACTTTGCTGCAGAAATATATCGGTCTTTGTTGCTTCCCTTCTTCAGATACTAAGACCGAACTCATAGCTCTTTCTGAAATTGCTAAGTAAAGCAACAACGGCGCTCCTACTTTTGGTTTCACCAAGATGGGAGGAGAGGATAGGAGAGTTTTAATCGCTTGAAATGCTTCTTGACATTCAGCTGTCCATTCGAAGCAGCCCTTTTTCTTCAAAGAAGCAAAGAAATGGAAAGCTTTATCACCTGCACAAGATAGGAAGCGTGATAAAGCTGCCAGGCGTCCCGTTAGTTGCTGAACTTCTTTAGGATTTGATGGGCTTGGCATCTCCAGTATTGCTCTGCACTTGTCAGGATTTGCTTTTATACCTCTATTTGTCAACATGAATCCCAAGAATTTTCCAGCTTGTACTCCAAAGGAGCACTTTGCTGGGTTGAGCCGCATTTCATGTTTTCTGAGGGAATTGAAGGTTTCTTCTAAGTCTGTGGCATGATTGTGGTTCTCCTCGGTCTTGACCACCATGTCGTCAACATACACCTCAAGATTTCTTCCAATTTGGCCTCGGAACACGCTGTCCATTAGACGTTGATATGTTGCACCTGCGTTTTTGAGGCCAAAAGGCATGACAGTGTAGTGATAATTGCAGGTATCATTCATGAATTCTGTTTTGTCTGCATCATCTGGGTCCATTTTGATCTGGTTGTAACCGGAATATGCGTCCATGAAGCTTAGAACGCGATATCCGGAGGCCCCATCTATCAGTGCATCAATGCTGGGCAGAGGGTAGGGATCTTTTGGGCGGGCAGCGTTTAAGTCCGTGAAATCCACGCACATGCACCACTTTCCATTAGACTTTTTCACCAACACCACATTTGAAAGCCAAGTCGGGTGTTGAATTTCTTTAATGAAACCGGCTTCAAGCAACTTCTGGGTTTCCTCTGCGACGACTACCTTGCGCTCAGGCCCGAGCTTCCTCTTTCTTTGTGAGATCGGTTTTGCAGCTGGAACTAATGACAGTTTGTGACAAATGAAGGAGGGGTCAATCCCTGGCATATCTGCTGGGGTCCAAGCGAAGAGATCAATATTCTTTCTTAGTAGCTCAACTATTGTTACTTCTTCGTCCATTGGGAGGGCTCCTCCAATGTTTGTCGTCTGTTCTGGACTTGATCCGATCTGGATTTGCTTGAGATCTTCTGTTGGCTTCAATCGGTGATCACTGAAGTCTTCTCTGGGGTCTAAGTCAGCAAAGTTAATGTTGAAAGATGTGGCCTTTACCGTCGAGTCTACGGTGTTTTTCTTCTTCGTTTTCAGGCTTTCTAAGTAACATTTTCTTGCTGCCTCCTGATCTGCTTTAAGGACTCCAACTCGTCCATCGTCAAGGGGATACTTCATTGTGAGATATCGGGTTGACAAGGCTGCGCCGAGGATATTGAGTGCTGGCCTCCCCATTATAATATTATAAGACGATTCAGCGTCAATCACCAAGTATCTGACCTTGATTGTTTTGGCATTGTGACCCACGCCAAATGTGGTGCGTAGGGTAATGTATCCTTTTATCTGCACCCGTTCTCCTGAAAAACCAACTAGTGTACCATGGTAAGGCTGCAAGTGGTCATTAGATAAGTTCATACCTTTGAAAGCTTCCCAATAGATGATGTCTGCTGAGGATCCGGGGTCAATCAGTACACGTCTGACATTGTAGTTGAGGACTTGAACTATTATAACCAAAGGATCATCTTCATGTGGGGAGATTCCTGCGAAGTCCTTGGGAGAGAAGGTGAGATCAGGCACGTTGGGCATCATGGAACTATCGGGTGGACTGCTGATATGCATGACTTGGCGTACATATCTGCGGCGAGCCGAGCTTGTTTCTCCTCCTCCCGCGAATCCTCCGGAAATGGTGTTGAGAGTATGTTGCACTGGTGGAACTTCATCTGCATGTTCTGCCAACGTTACCACTTGAGACTGCAACTTAGGCTTCGGTTGCTCTGGGGTTCTGGCGCGTGAGTGTCCTGGGTCGTTTTTCACATATTTTTTCAATAAGCCACGTCGGATTAGCTTCCCGATTTCATTTTTTAAGGCATAGCAGTTCTCGGTATCATGTCCTCGACCTCGGTGGTATTCGCACCAACTATCACTGTCTCTGCCTAGGACTCTTCTTGCTGGGTTTAATTCAGGGATTAACCTTGTGTGTAGGACCTCTTTCAAAATCGTCGCACGCCTCTGATTCAAAGGTGTTAAAGTTCCTCTGACAGGGCTGCTTCGCCGAGGAGGTGGTGGAGACCTTCGCCGAGGCGGTGGTGGAGGATCGCGCCGTTGGGAAACACTTCGACTATAGTCGTCATATCTGCCACGGCGTTCGTACCCTTTATCGGGTTGCCTTTCGCGCTCATCTCGGTGCCGCTTCTCGGCATTACTTTCTTCTCCTTTCATGTAGGCTTCTGCTCGGGCTAAGATCTCTTGCATGTTGGTTGCTGGCCTGTTTGCTAGTGACTCGTTGAACTGTCCTCCACGCAACCCGTTTGTGAACGCGTCTGCGAATTGCCTCTGATCAGGGTGTTCCACGTCGACGGTGATGTCACTGAATCTTCCCAGGTATTCACGGAGAGTTTCAGTTGGGTGCTGCCGGGTGTTAAACAATGTAGCAGTGGAGGTTTTTTTGTGTCTTCTGTCTGAAAAATGTCTGAGGAATTTCTTGGTGAAGTCGGCATAAGAAACAACGGATTGCCGAGGAAGGCTCATGAACCATCGTAACGCCGCGTCTTTCATGGTGCCGGAGAAAAGTTTACACTTGAGCGTTTCATGCGCACCAATGATGGCCATCTGCGTGTCAAATGCGGTTAGGTGTTCCTGAGGATCTCGGCGACCGTCATATGGTTCCAGGGGTGGCGGCTTGAAGTTTTGGGGTACTAAGTCGTTCATGATGGCGTCTGTGAATGGCTGGGGTTTTCCCAGTTGGACTCTATCAAGCGAGTTAGGATCTCTTTCTTGCTTCATGTCATCAACTTGTTGTTGCAGGGACTGGTTCTGTTTTCGTAGTTCATCGAGGACTGCGTTGACGCCAACCATGAATGGGTGTTCAGGCATCGCAGCCTGGTTTGGTTGAAGGAGTGGTTGTTGTTCTTCAGTAACTGTTTGGGTGGTCGCAGCGTTGGCTGGCTGAGCAACTGGTTTTTGAATTGTTTCCGGAGTGGCAGGATCCGGCGTTTGTGGTCCGGCTTGCGAAGCTTGCGTTCTGCGAGGGGGGGTGACGGCGGTCGATGCCGGCGTCCGCGATGGGTAGTCACCATGGCTGGTGAAAATGTAAGGTGTGGCCGGGATTAAATTTACCGAGCCCCACGGTGGGCGCCAAATGTTCTAGAATAAAAATGATCAACTCGTTTGTTACAGGAATGGAGGAAAATTGAGCTAGTCTCTTGAATGTCTGTCCTTTCTTCTCTGGCCTAGAGTCCTATATATCTAGTTCTCCAAGGCTTCTCGGCGGTTATCTTCAGAGGTCGGTTCACAGCGGTTAGCCCGGTCCCAGCCAAATGAGTTCCCACGTCTTCCCTCTCTGCGACACCTGTCCTTGGTAACTTCTCCTTTGTGGGCCATGCCGAGGTCGTGTGTACTTGAGGTCGGTTGATCTTGTATTGGGCCGAACTCTAATTCTCTGGCCCAGTCCACCTCACTTTATCAATCCCAATCTTGATATCTCTCATCTAGCGAAATAGACTACTATATATCCCTTACTTATCCCTGAATCTAGCTAATTAAAAGCCGATCAAATTCGCACTACTCCATGAATCAAGCACACAAACAATGTAACTTTATTCTGAGTTCACACAATGAAACAGAACAACCACATACATAGTCTGGTTAGAACCAAACTGCGCAGATACCACTTAACATGACACTTTTATCGTCACATAATGATCTATAGCAATCATGCCTCTCCATTATCATTCGGCGGAGACTCGGCATAAATCACGGGAAAGAGAATTCAGGCCATATATAAGGAATAAGGAATATAAGACAAATCTAAAACGACCGAATTGCAAAGTTTTATGATTATCTAACACAACACTAAGGATCTAGGTTTCACACAAATTAATTTGCAGTACAACATGGATGCAATGCAACTCCAATATACCTTAACTCATCTACTCCATTTGCAATGAGAATATGAACCATCTACTCCAGACAGACATGATTGAGTGCTTACTCATGTTTTCCCCCAGAGGTTCATTCGCAAGTATGTCATTGAGTACTCTCACGGTCTCACTACTCTCGGCAACGCCCAGTGGCTCATCAGGGTGATCCTGCTGAATGAATCCCCAGAAATGGTAGCCAAACCATGCTTGTATGTAAGGTCACACCGCATTACTAACCCCTAAGGTCGTAATGACTTCTTTGTTCGCTCCCTCTTAATGTGCACTCAACAATCAGTAACCATAGTCATGAATCAAGTTAACTATCATGCATACCCATACATTCCCAACCATTAAGTCAATAAGCCGTTGTTGTACTAATGATTAACTACTCCCTTACAAATGTTAAGCCTTACCTGTGACCTATAACTGATTTGGTGTTTTTTTTTTTTGGTGAAGGGAAGGGGCGAGCCCCCGGAGACCCCTGAAACCGGGCAGTGTCCCAACGCTGACAACGAAAGACTAATCTGCTCCCCAGTAATCTATCGAGGTGGCCAACAGAAATCTGCTCCAACCGGAAATCGAACTGGGGAGCATACCCAGTCAACCCCAACGGGACCCAGTGGAAGAATAAACCTTAACCACCGAGCCAACTCCCGTTGGTTTCTGATTTGGTGTTTTGTCTCCTTACTTAAAGGCAATTCGCATGTATTAATTGTTACATTTACTTATTGTTTTACATAAATAACCAATCAATCAAACACAAATCTTTATCTTTTTTGTTCACTGGTTTTTACTTTTCGCACTTGTCACTTAACTTAGTAGTACTCTTTGCAGTAGTTAATAAACTCAGAGACAAGAGTTAGAGTCTCTTTCTCAGTGTAATCAATTGATTTTGTGAAAATCATTGTTGATATATTAGGCGATCATCCAAAACTATGATCCACATCAACAACTTCATATGTTTAGACTCTTAATATATTTATCTATATATATAACATTTGAGAATGAATTTCATTAATTGCTATTCCATGTGTCACTTCTACAGCAATTTAGTCATTAATATCTTTTTTTGTAATTAATGTTTTACACATACTATGCATAATAAAGACTAAATAATATGTTTTTTTAATTTGATTTAATTATTTAATTATCAACACTCAAAGACTTTTTGATTAAGAGTTATTTAAGTATTTTTTCTAAAAAGGCAACTAATTAAAAAGTTATATTATATAAATTATTTTCATAATGAATATAAGTTAAATGACTAATTTAATTTTTATGTGAGGAGACGTTTATGAGTATTGCAATTAATCACTTATTTTTTTACAAAATTATAATGAGTCACTTATTAAATCTCTTTCATGTATATTTGATCTATCTTATTTATTTTACTTTTCAAAATTAATAAAATTAGGTTTTATGAATTATTAAAAATACATTTTAGAATGTATCTTAAGGCCCAAATTCTTAGATGTTAGTCTCTTAGACATGTCCCGTAATGCATAATAATAATAATAATAATAATATTAATAATTTGGTACAATCACACATATGGTCATCATTAAAGAAAGCACGTGGCAAAACATAACTCTTTTTTCACTTAGAAACAACTTAATGTGACGGACATACATGTAATTTAATATTCTACGTACTTTTTTATATTTGAAAATTCTAATATAATTTAATGCTTTCTCTCTCTCTCTCTGCATTAATTTTATAAATAAATAAAAGACTTTTATTTCTTCTTTATAGCCAATTATGCTAATATCACATATTACAAATTAAAATTGTAAAAAATATGTTACATTCCAGAATTTTCAAGCTTCGTTAAAAAAATTCTTTAAAAAAATGTCACACTATTAGTGTCCCCGAATAATAAAATTCACGTTTTCTTTTCCCATTTTCTGAAATTTTAAATTTCTGAGATAAACTCTAGCCGAGTAAAAACATTTTTTTGTTTTATTTTTGTCCTTGGTTGATACACTTAGAAATAAGAAAAACATTTGATTTTGTTTAGATTGGAAGACAATTTTTATTGGATAAATCTATAATGGTAAAAGTAAGAAAAGATAGCGTGTATTTTAACTGTGTGGAAAAAAAAGTTAACAATTGTTTAGACAAACAAAGTTCAATTTTATTATATTTTTTACCATTTTTATTTAGACAAAAAAGTACTCTTGATAGAGCGAGTCCGGATCCCCTCCGTTAGGAGAGGAAATGACAATCTCCATTACTTTTGACATGCACATGACATGTGGTGGTAAACAAATCCCACGGCTCAAAACTATCCAAGTTATTCAATTTTTTTCTAAAAACAAACGTGGAAAAATCTCTCGGTGTCGTGTTCTTGAACTCATCTCTCTTGAATTCTAGGCAAGGCCACCCGCAGTCGCCATGCCTGCTCGAGTTCGGTCACTGGTCCGTAAGTCGCTGCACTGCTTTGTCGTCAAGTCTCTTCCGTGACGCCATCTTCATTGTTTCTACCCCCTTTGATTTGCACTAAAATTAGATGTGGGTATTTCTGAATTTTGAAATATTTTCCAAATTTTGTTGTTATGTGATATAGCTAAAAAGCTTTCAATCCTCCCCATGATTTTTGTTATATTAGAGGTGGGATTTTCCATATTTTGAAGCATCTTCTAGATACTTCTTCAATGGACACTCATCTCCTAAAACATTTAATTCAATTTTAGAATATTCTAATTTAATGAATAATAAAGAAAAGGGTAAAGCTTGGTATGGATCAACTAACGAGCAATTCTGAATTGTGAAATTCTTTGAATTTCTTTTTGAGAATCTAACTAATTCATTAATTGCAAACTTTGGAAACAAACTTCTAATGATGTTGGTCGTACAACTTCATGGTGTGAGAACGACAGACATGAAGGTGCAAGGACGGACGGCGGGGTGTTTGAGGCACGGTGGGGCAGTAGATGGTCTTGGATAGAGGTCGGAGAATATGAGACCTTTGACAACCCTGCGCTAATGAAATTGAAATGATGTATTTTAACTTTAATTTTAAATTTTTAATCTGAGTCGTTTAATTTGTTTACCACCACGTGTCATGTGCATGTCAAAAGTAATGCAGATTGCCATTTCCTCTCCTAATGGAGAGGAGTCAGACTCTGATGGAGCCTATAAACTGAAATGACATTTTTTAATGCACCTATCGATATAAAAAATAACTAATCATTAGTCCAAAAATTAAATTAATAATCAATAAATATAATATTAAAACAAATGTTAATATTGATTCTTTTTAAAGAGAGGAAAATTATATTAATTATGAGAAGAGAGATATAACCCAACATTAATGACAAAAAGAGAGAGAAATTAAAAGATTTTAAATTAAAAAATTTAATTTAAAAGGAAGTGTTGGGGTTTTTAGCAATGTTTAGAAAATCGGACTGTCCATTGAACCAGAGAAGGCACTGTTGAAGAATTGGAAGAAATGTTATAGCGATTTTTAGTCGGCTCTTAATTCGGTTTTGAATCCGGTTTAAATGTTCAACGGTTTTGGGTCTCAACTGAACAGCTTCCCTCCCCGGTTCAAGGTTCAATCGACCGGTCCGATTTTCTAAACCACGGTTTTTAGTCCAATTAGAAAGTGTATACATTGCTAACATACTACTACTAAAAAGCAAGTGTGAGTATGTTAGCATATGCTTGGTTTTTAGTCCAAATAGAAAGTGTATACATTTCTAACATATTACTACTAAAAAGCAAGTGTGAGTATGTTAGCATGTTCCTTCTTTCGTTATACCTTCTTCACGTATAGTATCTCAGTGGCAATATTATATGACCAGCTGTTACATTTCGTTGCTGTAAAAATTAGCAAAATCATTTCTGATGAGTTTAGTTGGTTATCACTTATCAGCAGGAAGATATGCAACTTGGGGAAGGAATTACTGTCAAGTTTATGAAATTGGAAGGTTGTTGCAGTAAATGATTGATTTATAAGGGTGTTGCTAATATTGCTTTGAAGACAAGGAGTCAATGGTTATCTTGCTGAAATTCAAGTTACATTCGGGAGGGAGCTTTCGAATTTGATAATTCTCTATGGTGGCTGCTGCAATATCTGATATAAAAGTTAGTAGGATGAATGGAAAACGATAGATAGCAGAAATGCAAAATGGGAAGAACCCAATAACATGTAGGGTTGATATTGAGATATTCTTTGTTACAAGCACTACTCTCCAAGCATCGAGTATTTTTTTTACTCAGTCTTGATTGGGAGGCAGACGACTTAGTAGTGGATTGCCTTGACCAAATATATGATCTGACATGGCCGTGATTTGATATGCTCATTAATATCGTCATATTCAAAGATAAAGTATGTGATGAAGAACTCTAATTACCACAATATTTTTTTGGTCTACTTAGATGAAATGACAAATAAACACCACGCACACACACGACCACTGCTCACACCCGATTTCAAATCCGAGAGCCGACGTCCCCATGTCACTGAAATTGCCAAGACAACCAACGGTGAGGGAGAAATCACCACAATATGATATTGTGCTTAAAAATGACAAATTAATATGAAGTTTTGATAGTTTAAATATTATTTTCCACTCACAAAAAATTGCATCATTTAGTTATACACGAGTTTTTCTACCAACTTACAAAATATAAATTATTTGACAACAATTTTCAATAGCATACTTATACCCGTGCATGGCACGGGTCAATTATTCTAGTTAGTTACAAGAAGACTCGTACTCTATAAGTAAAACTCATGTAATATTTTAAAGATTACACATTAAAAAACATAATACAAAAACTTTATGATTCTCTTTTCTTTGTGATCTCTTTTTTTTTTTATAAGCAATGTTAATGGGGTGGGGGAATGTTAGTTTCCTTCTTGCACTCATTTGGTGCACTCCTTCAGTATCTCTTAGCTCGCCAACTGAGCTACCTACTTGGGATTTTCTTTGTGATCTCTATTCTTTATTCTTTTTTATTAGGTTTATTTTCTCAATTTGGCAATTTGGGTCTCCTTATTTTAGTATTTGCGATTTTGGTCTTCTAACTTTCTCATTTTAACAATTTTGGTCAATATGTTTATTTAACCACACTTTTAATCCCCAAAAATCATGACTTGTGCACTTTTGGTCCACAACTTTCCTAAAATCCAAGATATTTGTGAATTAAAAGTGCAAAAGGAACTATTGATCATTTCAAAGGACCTATTGTCAAAAAAAATTGAATAACCAAAAATGCAATTAAATAAGTTGTGACCCAAAATCTTCAAATTGAAAAAAAATGAAAAGACCGAAAATACAATTAAACCTATAATAATGCTTTTGTTTTGTTTTGTTTCAATTCCCATAAGTAAAGCTGTCAATTTTGACCCATCCTAACAAGCCGACCCAATTAGGGGTGGTTACAGGTCGGTTTGGATCAGATTTGCCCAAATCCATTGCCCGAACTAATTATGATTACTTGGTTTGGGTTGGTTCGAATTTTACGTTTTTTTCTCCAAAATCCAAACCAGACCAATCCGATATTGGACGTGTTGGTTTGGATTGAGCTCACGGGTCATGCACTATAATGTTAATTTCTAAAATATAAATAACTATACTTTTTTTTAATATTCCAGCACTTCTAAATAGCCAGAAAAATCTAGAATTTAAAATTTACACCAAATTAAACTGATACTCATTAATAGTCTTCCAATACATAGTATTAAAATTTTACTTCTTAACCATAAATTCTTAAGGTAAAAAATCTAAGTAAAAAACATCTTGTACTTCTAAAATTAAAAACTATTATGACTTAGAATGAGTTGGTTTGGGTTTACAGGTTTGGAGTTTGACCCGGATGCAAAAAATGTCCGAACCAAACATATCGGTTTGAATTATTTTTTTTGGATACAAAACATATCGGTTTGAATTAGATTGGGAGTTAGTTTGAATTTGCCCGAATCACTGAACACCCCTAAACCCAATCGCCCAATGTTCGAGATTGGGCTCTTCAATTGGAGATCCGGGAGGAATATTCTAGATGGGGTGGTGGTTGTGAATGAAGTTATGGATTTGGCAAAGAGGAAGCGGCAGAAATGTGTGGTCCTAAAAGCGGATTTTGAAAAAGCATATGTCTCAGTAAGCTGGTCTTACTTAGATTACATGTTGGAAAGATTGGGTTTTGGTGTAAAGTGGAGGGGATGGATGTGTGCTTGCTACTCTTCAAATTCTATTTCTATCTTGGTAAATGGTAGCCCTACCGAAGAATTTGTGGCTCAGAAGGGATTAAAACAAGGTGATCCTCTTGCACCTTTCTTGTTCTTAGTTGCGGCGTAAGGATTAGCGGGCCTCGTGAGAAAGGGGGTGGAAACTAATAATTTTAATGCATTCAAATTGTGCGATAACCTTTCGGTTGAACTTCTACAATTTGCGAATGATACAATTTTCTTTTGTGATGGTGGGGAAAGAAGTGTATGGTGCTTGAAAGCAATTTTAAGAAGTTTCGAATTAGTGTCGGGATTGAAGGTCAATTTTGCAAAGAGCAACATGATTGCTATTAACATGGAAGAGAGGGCAATTGAGGGGATATCTCATTTTCTTTTGTGTAGGTTGGGCTCAACATCTTTCAAGTTTCTTGGTGTACCGGTTGGAGAAAATCCGAGATTGTTGAGCACTTGGCAACCGATTATTGACTCTATTAAAGCAAGGTTAAATAGTTGGAAGAGTAGGAAATTATCAATTGGAGGACGTGTTACGCTTATCAATTCGGTACTAGCTTCTCTCCCTCTTTATTTATTCTCATTTTACAAAGCTCCAAAGAAAGTGATTGAGGAGATAATTAAGTTACAAAGAAGATTCTTGTGGGGAGGTGATGAAGAGAATAAGAAGATGGCTTGGGTAAAGTGGGAAAAAGTTTGTACTCCAAAGAAGGAGGGGGCTTGGTATTAAAAATCTAGAGGCATTTAACATAGCTCTACTAACAAAATGGGATGGAGGAGGGAAATCCTTTGTGGAAAGAGATCTTGACGGGGAGATATGGACTAAAGGGAAGGTGGCCTAGTGCAAATGAGTTTAGAAGAGGGTGGGGGAAGACTTCGCTATGGTGGTGGGATTTATGTCTATTAGGGGAGGGCTCAATTTTGGATGGTGGATGGTTCAACGATATCGTCAAACTTAAATTGGGAAGAAGCAATTTAGTACAATTTTGAAACGACAAGTGGTTGGGGAAGGACACATTTGTTGAGTTATTTCCCTCAATTTATAATTCGTGTAGCATAAAAGAAATAGTTGTGTAAGACATGGGATTTTGGGTTGGAGAAGAATGGCGTTGGAAGTGGGATTGGGCGTCGGAATTGTTGCCATCTGAGTCGCGAAATTTACTGCAGCTGAAGGATTTGCTGCTCTCGGTTTCGCCAGCAGTGCGGACTCAGGATCGGTGGTGCTGGACAATTGACGCGGTTCGTGGTTTTACAGTTAAGAGTTGTTACTTGTGATTGTCTCTGTATTTTTCAGGTGGTGGAGGTGCAACTTCCAACAGTTTGGCTGCTGCCTGGCCGAAGCTGTGGAAGCAAAATGCTCCCTCAAAAGTGCTGATTTTTGCGTGGGGTGTGTTACTCGGTAGAATAGCAACGCGTGATGCGCTATTTCGCAAAGGAATTCTTCGATCACAAGGGGATGAGAGCTGCGTTTTCTGCTCAAGAGAAGACGAAACAGTTTCACACACATTTCTTCATTGTGTTGCTGCAAATTCAGTATGGAAACAGATTTTCCGGTGGCTGGGGGTTCCGGATGTGGAAGAGGATGACTTGAGCACTCATTTTGTGGCCTTTGGGAAATTGATAAAAGGGAAGAAACAGAAACGGGTAAAACAACTTATATGGTTGGCGGTCGTTTGGAATATTTGGTTGACGCGTAATAAAATAATATTCAAAGGCGAGGTAGTTTCAGTTCCTACTGTGGTAGCGGCTATTAAAGATAGTGCGCGGGGATGGTTCAAAGCAAGACAAGGGAGAGGTTGTGAGGTTGGGTGGTCGGATTGGTATAATTGTCCGACGGGCCGCTTATATTCATTGTAATGTTTTACTTAGAAACGGTCTCTCCAACGCATAAATGGTTGAGAGTTCACATTTTCATCATCATTGGTAAAATCAAGTCCTCCACAAAGACATTCATAAACTGCTCTACCGTAATTCTTAGCAGATAAGCCCAATTTAGGCTTAATGGTACATCCCAATAGGGGACGTCCATACTTGTTCAATTTATCTCTCTCAACTTGGATTCCGTGAGGCGAACCTTGGAAAGTTAACATTTATGTAACAATCATGTTAGTCGGGGTACTGTCTTTTTTCCATTGAGTTTTGACTCTCGGAGGTTTTAACGAAACCCGTAGGTGTAAGGGGTTGGTGCACCCCTCGTGCGCTCCTTAATGAAATTGCTTATCTAAAAAAAACCACTATATAAGAAAATTAATATTTTATGAAGCATGCAGTTCTGTGGACTCAACATCAAATAAGATGTTAAATTCAAAATTTTAATTTGAAAAACAACGGCCCTACATCGATCGATATACCGGTTTAAATTTCGGTCCAACATAGTTTAGGAGAGGTCCAACGGCACTCTCAAATTTCAAATTTCGGAGACGCTCTTCACAACAACACAACATAACACACACACACACACACTGCGAATCGAAAACCCTAACTTCCATTTCAAACCCCGATTCTTCCTTCTGCAAAACCAAACATGGCTTCCCGAAACCAGAATCGGCCTCCTCGAAGCCCCTCTAACGTAAGCCCCCTCCTCTCTCTCTCACTCTCACTCTCTGTGACGCTTCGGTATTTCGTAGATTTGCTCATGTAGGCTTCAATTCGATAAGAGTAGTGTATGTAAACACTGAGATTTGTATCAATTGTGTTTTATTTTAGATGCAGAAGAAGGGAGGTACTGAGGAACTTCCCTCGGATAAGCGTAGAAGGATTGGAATGGAAAAAGTGGAGCGACCTGGTCGGTCTAGGGCTCCGTTTAGTGCAGTCAACACCAAACCAGAAGTCAATGATGGTGGTGGTGCCGAAGGTTCTGTTTCCGTCACCGTTGATTTTACTAAAGAGGAGGTAGAAGCGTTGCTGCAAGAGAAGATGAAAAAGGGGAATCCGTATGACAAGGTCTGGCTTTTTTTTAACTGTTTCAATTTAGGGGTGGTTCTTAATTTAATAATTGATAGTAGATTTTTGTTGTTGGTAAAGCTAATTTGGGGTTAATTTGTTTTTCTGTAGAAAAAAATGGAGCAGATGGCGGATCTGATTAAGCGACTTAAACTTTGCGTTAGATGGTTTAAGAGAGTTGAAGAGGGATACATCCAGGAAAAAGAAAAGCTTCAGACTGATCTTGAGTCTGCTGAGAAGAAATGCGTTGATACTGGTACTCTTCTTTTCCTCTCTTCGCTTTGTGATTTTTTATTTTAACTCTTTAACACTGTTGAAAACACCTTACCTTGGGAATGGTTATTCATTTGTATTTTGAGAATTCTGTTAGTGGTAATCAGGAATATAGTAGAAGTAGATTTATCAGAAATAGGAAAGTTGTAAGTATATCTAGTGATTTTATTGATTTTGCATAGTTGAAAAGCCTTCAATGCTATGGAACGAAGAGGATGCTTGTTCACATTTATTTTTTCTACTAGATTAGTACTAAATAGTTTTGTTATGTTGTACTAGATATGTTAGTCTTTGGTTGCTATTAAACTATATTAAAATATTGAAGTTAATATGTAAGTAAATACTAGTTATCCAATCCAATCCAATATCCAATATTCTCTACATTTGTGATTTCACAGAGAATGAGATGAAAATTAGGATTGCAGAATTGAATGACTCCATATCTAATTTGAGGGCGACGATTTCCTCTTTAGAAGAGAGGATTGCAAATGAAGAATCAGATAAACTGGTAAGATTGTTTGCCACAACATCCAGATTGGACATCCTGGGTGATGTTTTCTTTTGCCTTTTGACTTCATTTCTTGTGTTCTGGCAACTAGGAAGCTATTGAACTACATAGAACTGAAAAAGAAGCCAGAAATGCAGCTGAGAAGATGCAAGCTTGTCTTTCAACTGAACTTGAGAAAGTTCGCGAAGAGAAATCAGCTGCTGAGCGGAAGGTAATGCATGTTGCAACTATTGCTTACATTATATTGAATGATTTTACTTGTGCTTATTGGTTATTTGATTCCTGCAGCACGGGTCTCTTATTTTTTTCTCTCCTTTTGAAACTGTTGTTTTTTGCAGGCCATTTCAAATGATGACTTGTACAGACGATCACAGGAGTATAATATGAGTCTGCAGCAGTACAATAGCAGCCTTCAATCAGACCTTGAATTAGCTAATGAGAAACATCAAAATCTGGAAACAGAGAAAACTACTATTGTTGAGACCCTAAGCAAAGTAAGAGGCCACAATAGCGCTTTGCAAGAGCAGTTGGCATCTCTTAAAGTAAGCTATTTAATGTAATATTTGCTTAATTTTGTCGGGTCTTTCTGTGTCAATAGAGGATTTGATACTTGAGAAATGTTTCTAATTAGGTGAAGTGAAATTTTGAATTTTTTTCCCTCCATCCATTGCTTTCATGGGAATGAAATGGAAAATAGTAGATTTGATTAGCTTGGCATTATAAATTTGCTTGTAGTTCTTTTTTTGATTGTACTGAGTACTGACATCCCTCTTCATGCAACCACTTGATCTTCAACATGTATAATAATTTTTAACATGTTATACAACCTTTTTGTGCAGAGCAGTAAAACAAATTCTAAATGATCTTCAGCATGTATAATAATTCCCCTGCTTTATATTTTTTCTTAGGCTTCTCAAGATGAGGCTACAAAACAGAAAGAAATGTTAGCAAGCGATCTCAAATGCCTTCGGGAAGAGTTAAAACAAATCAGAGACGATCGTGATTACCAATTTGGTCAAGTACAGGCTTTAACTAAAGAAGTAGCAGAATACAAAGAGTGTAAATGGAGATTAGCTGCAGAATTGGACAAAACAAATGCTCTCGAGGTGTGTTGTACTGTTTGTTCTCGATCCCTTTTGATGATTAATTATGCACTACTGGGTTCATTTGACTTATAAGATAGTGAATTTATTTGTAGGAGGCATGTGCTTCTCAAAGGCAGAAAATAAATATGCTGCAGCAGCAGTTGGATGCTGAAAAGGAGAACTTAAAGGTGAGTAAATTGTGCAGGTGTTTTGCTTTTCCCTATATTAGTTTATTTGAAAATTTGCTTTGTCTCATTAAAATTGGGGGGAATTTGTTCCTCTTCTGTCTTTGTATAATAGTATATGATTAATTTGGAGAGGGACACAGTTCTATTTTTCTGATATCTATTGGCCCTTATAACCGATTGTGGTGGGTGTTTGTAACGCACGGGGGGTTATTGATCTGGGTGCTATTAGTTGATTTTTGCTTGTAGTAGTTGTTAGTTAGCACAAATTTATTTAATAATTTAATTAACTACAATTAAAACTAATTTTTTTTTAATTTCTTGTTAGATGGCTGATTTATCTGTCTCCGAAACAAGAACAGTTTTTGAAGATCAAAAAAGGGTAATAGGTGAACTACGAGACCGACTTGCAGAGAAGGAGCTCCAGCTAATTCAAGGAGAAAACCTGAGGAAAAAATTGCACAACACTATCCTGGTAAATGGTTTTTGCTGAAAAAGTGAAAATTTATTATTACCTCTCATTGATTGTTCAGTTTAGTTATTAGTTATTCAATAGAATTAAATCATTTATAATTTTTAATTTTTTTCTGTATAAAGGAGCTAAAGGGAAACATCCGTGTGTTTTGCCGTATCCGACCTCTACTACCGGATGATGGTCCTGCAACAGACATGTGTGTTTATTACCCTAAATCTACTGAAGCTCTTGGCCAAGGCATTGAGTTAGTTCAGAGCGGTATATGCAGAAGCCTTTTCCTCCTATTCTTGTTCCACTATTCTAAGTTTATGTGCCTATTCAATTATAACAATTTCATCCTTTAAAAATAAGCAGGGCAGAAGTATCCTTTTACATTTGACAAGGTATTTAATCATGAGGCTTCCCAGAATGATGTTTTTTCTGAGATATCACAGCTCGTGCAAAGCGCGCTTGATGGGTACAAGGTGATTTCTACTGCTCCTTCTTTTGATAGGCATAATCTAATACATAGACAGAAAATTGGTATAAAACAAAGAATGACAGCTATATTAGCAAGATGGAAGAATGTTTGCTTGTAGCACACAATTTATGTCACACAGTTTATGTCACACAGATACACGCAATTTCGTTGAGTC
This sequence comes from Astragalus membranaceus, assembly GCA_039519185.1. Classification (NCBI taxonomy): domain Eukaryota; kingdom Viridiplantae; phylum Streptophyta; class Magnoliopsida; order Fabales; family Fabaceae; genus Astragalus; species Astragalus membranaceus. The sequence goes on along the minus strand of CM076850.1, from coordinate 77,754,968 downwards.
ACCTTGACTTGTAGCAAAATCAACACTGTGAAGCCATTTTGGTCGATTTACAGTTTTCACAACCTATTGTTAATTGAATCGCGATGTTTTTGATCGTTGATTTTGTACTTCATTATTATTATGGGTATTGATTTTTGAATGTCTGGTAACTCTGGCCTTGTTTCTCACAAAGAAAAAACAGTAAAACTACTTAAATTTGTGCTTGATCTTGTATATTGTGGCAGGTTTGTATTGTTAAATTTTAACATGTCGTACAACCTTGGCTGACAATGTTTTCCATTATGGTTTATTGTGGCAGGTTTGTATTTTTGCGTATGGACAGACAGGTTCTGGCAAAACATATACAATGATGGGTAAGCCTGATGCTCCAGAGCTGAAAGGCTTGATACCACGTTCTCTGGAACAAATATTCCAAATAAGTCAGTCCCTAAAAGATCAGGGATGGAAATACAAAATGCAGGTTAATATACTTTCTCTTTATTTTCACTAGATTACATGCTTCAGTGGAAGCTTTTAACAGATTTTATAAAATATTTGTAGGCTTCAGTTCTAGAAATATACAATGAGACTATCAGGGATTTGCTATCACCAAATCGGTCTTCTAGTATTGATCTAACACGAACAGAGAATGGCATTCCTGGAAAACAGTACACGATTAAACATGATGTCAATGGAAACACGCACGTTTCAGACCTGACTATTGTGGATGTTTGCAGTGTAAATGAGATTTCCTCCCTCCTGCAACAGGCTGCACAAAGCAGGTAAAATTATACCTAAATCTGGGAATATTATTTAAGTGACTTTGTTTCAAAATATGCTGGGATAAATTTTCTGGCCGAACATGTGCAACAATGCTAATATGAATTTGCTCTTCCATATGAATTTTGGATGGCTGTTAATATTCCTTTTGAAGCTGTAAAGTTTCTTGCTACTGCAAAATCATTTTCATTTCATAATAAATTTGTATTCTTGATCCTGTTGGAAAATTTGTATTCTTGATCCTGTTGGAAAATTTAACTCATTAGTAAACAATATATAAAGTGCTTGTGATCTTGATCTAGATTATTCTGGCCTTTGATTTTTAAAGAACAACATTGTCGTCCCCGATCTTCCCTTAGAATTTTTAAAACTACATCAATGTCCCTTGTTGTTTTTCCAGGTCAGTAGGAAGAACACAGATGAATGAACAATCATCACGAAGTCACTTTGTCTTTACGTTGCGTATATATGGTATTAATGAGGTACTGCTTTCTGATACATGTGTGCAGTTGCTGTTCTTTTATCTCGATACTGTTTCCTGATTTAATTTTATCTGGTTTCGTAGAACACGGAACAGCAGGTGCAAGGCGTGCTAAACCTTATTGATCTGGCTGGAAGTGAAAGGCTGTCAAAAAGTGGAGCAACTGGGGATCGTTTGAAGGAAACGCAGGTGTTGATCGATTTTCTTTTGTCATGGACTTTAGCTAAATGCCTCTATGCCAATAACTTTGTTTTCATTAATAATTAAATAAACGAGTAATAAATGTTTCCTATATATGTCTGTGTTAGGCCATCAACAAAAGTCTCTCCTCCTTAAGTGATGTCATTTTTGCGTTGGCAAAGAAAGAAGAGCATGTTCCCTTTAGGAATTCAAAACTGACATACCTTCTCCAGGTATTCAAATGAATATTTGCTTTCCACGTTATTCATTCCTTTTGATTTATTTTCACTAATTACTATTAGATTATTAGATAACATTTATTGATCCCATGGTGTGATGAACAGTATCAAAATGAGAATGCTTTCATAATTGTGCCAGAAATGTCGGTCTCTTTCTCTTTTGAAGTATAAATTTTTGATATCCCAAAGAATAAACACTTACGATAATAATATAGATACCACCAACTAGAGTTTTAAAATGCAAATTGAGTATCTAAGTAATTCAATAAAAGTATAACTCAACATAAAAGCCTCAAAAACAAAGGATAAAATTGGTAGAATGATTTGTAATTGTAACTCTTAAACAGTCCGAGAGAGTTTGGATAGAAAAATAAGAAACCATGGTTTCTGGAGATTATTTGTAACTCCTTTCAATGGCAAATCATGCGATGGTGTGGAATACAATAAATTCCAATAATCTCAAGAAACCTTGCACATAATTCATCCACTCTAAATACTGCAGTGATCATACATTATATGATATTTTTTAATTTCACAAGGATGTTTGTGTAAAATTTATTTTAAACAAACTTCTAATTTGCTTCTGTTTTATACATGGCAGCCATGTCTTGGTGGCGACTCCAAAACCTTGATGTTTGTTAACATCTCACCAGACCCGTCTTCAACCGGAGAGTCTCTTTGCTCTCTTCGATTTGCATCCAGAGTCAATTCTTGTGAAATTGGTATTCCCCGGCGTCAGACATCCACACGGTCCTTTGATTCTCGTGATTCTCGTTTGAGCTATGGCTAAAACAAAGGTCAGCTTGCCGGTGGCTCTGCTCATAAACTCTAACCAACTTAACTGTTGTTTGTGCTGCTTTCTCAGGGATAAAAGAAGTGTTATTTTAGTCTTCAATTAGTGTAACTGTGTTCACTTTTAGTGAGTTGAGCTTGTATAAATTGGTTGTAGAGGATTGGCTATAGCCTCGATGGTGTGCTACTGAGATTCATGTTATTTGAGCAGCTCGTTCATTATGTAAAATTACATCAATTCTTGCAACTTCACAAGACGGACGGCACGTCGTCACCATCTGTAATTGTTATGGTTCATTACAAATGTTATTCATTTATTTACTAATTACGATGCATTAAGGTGTTCTGGAAGCATGTAAGAGTTACGAGGACAGTGAAAGTCGTCTACAATTTCAACTTGAGCTTAGTTGCATGTACTGTTTAATCCATTTGACAATTTTTTTGTAATCACATTTTATTATTATAAATAAAATATATCATTAATATCATTAATGATAAAGATAAGTTGATATACTGTTTCATGCTTTTGATATAGGTTGTTAATAGCAATCGAAAAAGAAATGCTGGATGTATGACTGTGTGCATGGTTGGTATAAACTAAATTTACGGCAACTGTGGAGACTAGGTATCTGAGATCCATTTAAGGGGTTTTCCAACAAATGTTTTTTCATAAGCACCGGTTAGGAATCGATTTCGGGACCAAATGGTTAAGAGACTCAAGTATCTACCACTTTTGCCACGTTATGTTGGTTGTGAGTCCACTATTGTTACTAAGCATGTGTGGGAATGAGTTAGATAACACATAAGCATGTCCGAAAATCCTGATTTGTCATTAAAACTCCAAATTAGTATTCCCTCCGTTATCATTTATTAGCAAAAATCGGCTATGCACAAGTTTAAAGGAAAGCTAAAAAATTGATTTAAGTTTCCAATATTTCCCTTTGATATACTATTGCCTTTTTGAATTGAGTGCAACTTTTTGGAATACTAAAAAGTTGCTTGTATTGGTAAGAGTAAAAGTAAGGGTAAATTTGGTAGATTAAGTGAAAAAAAACTTTGATTTGTTTATATTTAGTAACATGACTCTGTGAGAATATTTGTTTATATTCGAAAACGGAGGGAGTAATTTTTACTATAATGTGGAAATCCCGCAGCGTTCTAGCTCAACTTGAGTTAACCACAACCCAATCTAAATCTTCATAACTGCAAACTTAATTTATACCATGATTGCTCATTAAACTCAACATTTTGAATAACTAATAAGTGCACATCATGTATTTTACTTCAATGTTTAAAAAATTTAAACAACCCATTTTTATAATAATTTTTTGTAAGCAACGTTGATTTTGCATATGTTCACCCAACTTTGCCTCGTTGACAGTCTACGTGGAACAAAAAATTTAAGCAATGATTGCTTAGTTATGCAACAACTAAGCGATTATAGATAGAGATGCTCTAAGGGTATGTTTGGACAGAGGGTTTAGGAGGAGAGGGGAGGGGAGGGCTTGATTTTAAATTCTAAATTGAGGAAGCTATAAAATGTTTCTAAACAAAAATGAATTGCGATTAACAATGATTTATCATTATCTATCATGTTATTATTTCAATTTTTTAAAATCTTAAATACATATTAAAATATAGATCAAGCCCTCCGAACCCCTCCCCTCCAAAACCCTCCCAAATCTCCCTTCCAAACATACCATAAAAGTAGGCCCAAGCACCGATTAGGTTTGGTTGGAATCAGGACCAAATGGACCTATTTGTTAAAAACCGAATGAACTCAGTTGCCTCGGTGGGTTTAGGCGGGTTTGGGGCTTATTGGACCAGTTTAGTTTTCTAGCCTATTCCATTTTTGAAGGGGTGATACTTCATACAACCCCCAAGCTACTCAGTAGACACCCCCTCACTCTCAAAATCCCCAAAATAACCCTCCTTCAAAATACCAAATCCCTTCCCTTTCCCTCTCACTCTCACACACACCCCCTCCATTCCATCTCTTCTTCAACCTCCGAACCTACCCTTCTCTTCTCCCTCAATTTCGCACTCTTCTCCATCAATCTCGCACTCTTCTTCTCCCACATTGCTTCGCCGTTGCATTACGGTCTCACAGGTAACTACCATTTCCTTCGTTTTCGTATTCTGTTTTTATTTTTCTGGTTTTCGCATGGTTTGGAGGAGAACCACCGAACGGGTTCGACCCATAACCTCTGAACCATGTGAAGTTTGCTGTCTGATCTGTTGTTTTTGCATGGTTCGACGCAGGGTGTTCCGAACTGGTTCGACGCAGAACTTCCGAACCACACCTGTTTTACACTGTTTTAGAATTTTCTGAAATCTAACAGTTTGTTTAATTTTTTTTAGTATGGCAAAGACAAGGGGTGGTGGTAGTTCTCGTCAGAGACAAGATGATGATGAGAGAGTTCGTCCTGCGGCGTCCGTCAGCTACAGGAATGCTCAGAATAATCCACGTGCACGTGGACGCGGAAAAACCATCCCACCGCATGCTGATGCTGCGTTGCGATATAATGACATTGAGCGTGATGCTGGGGGACTTTATAGCTGCTGAGTTGACTGGCCCATCTGGTGACCCCACTTGATACTGCTGCCCCAGCTCCAACTGCTGATACTGCTGGGCCATCTTCATCGAGACCTTCAGCCTCTGCACAAGCCACCTTCCCTTACCCGGGAGGTCCAGATGACAAATCTGTGTTGGCTACATACGGCTCTCATGTTGCTCGCGAGATATGGGACGTGACGGTATGTTTATAATTACTTAATTTATTTTTTTAAAGATTTTATGTTTAGTTAATTATTTAGGGTTTATCAAATTTTGTTTATAATGATAAATGTAGGAACGTCCGCCACTGAGGGTTCACAACCACAATATGAGGGGGTTTGAGATTCATGCAGACAATGGGGAGTACATACTGGGTTTTGGTTTGTATCCCCTTCGGGATTTGGGCTTCGCCAACATTAATGTTGGGTTGGTGAATGCCTTCGTGGAGAGATGGCATGCAGAGACATCCAGCTTCCACCTTCCGGTGGGAGAGATGACGATCACACTGGATGACGTCTCTCAGCTGCTGCATATCCCCATCATGGGCCAGTTTTATGACATGACAGAGCCATCCAAGTATGAGGCTCAAGAACTACTTGTGGACTATTTGGGTGTAGACCCTGAAGATGCATATGCTCAGATACCTGATAAAGGGGTCATTGTAACTCTTAAGTGGATGAAGGAGAGGGTCTACCCCGCAACCATCGGTGAGATACGCTTTCAGGAAGCTTCCCGTACCTACCTTCTTTACATGCTGGGGTCTACACTGTTTGCTGATATATCTGGTAGCAGGGTCAAGGTTGCCTACGTTGGGTTACTTATTGATCTTGACTAGATTAGCAGCTATAGCGGGGGGGGGGGGGGGGGGTATGGCCCTGTCTCACTTATATGACGTTGAAGGATGCCACAGTACCAAAGTGTAGGCAGATTGCTGGATATGCCACACTCCTTTAGGCCTGGATATTTGAATATTTCCAGGGACAGATTTTTGGCACTAAGTCGAAGTAGTGGGACTGCAAAAAGGCTGATGGGTCTGTGTCTCTTTATCGGGCAGTGCTTGATCATCTTAAGCCAGATGAGGTCACATGGGTCCCATACACAGATCACAGACTTGTCCGACCCTCGGAACTGCTATGCTACTTTAGGGGGTTTGTACGTCATGCTGGGTGCATGATGCCGTATCTGTCTGATCGTGTGGTCAGGCAGTTTGGCTTTGTACAGGGGATCCCAGATGACTCTAAACCTCCTAGACGGGCGCCTGTTTCCCGTGAAGCTGCTGACGAGATGTGGGCCAATTTCAACAACCATCTTATTCAGCGTGGTCCGGCGCTAGGTATCCCACCCATACCTGCAGTCCGAAAACTACCCCTGGGATGATGGAGAGCTGAGACAGGTATCGATTTTGTTTTAGTCTTATGGTTTTATTTTTGGTCTCATATTATTAAAGTTGTCATTATTTTAATTACTGTCTTTTCTGTCTCATAGAATATACCAGAGATGGTGGACCTGTTTGATGAGATGGAGCAGGTGCTGGATGGGAGGATTCCACGGCAGACTCGTGCATGGAGCATACTTGAGAGGCTGAAGACATTGGGGAGGCCATTCACACGGGGGCTGAAGAAGTATGACTGTGTCTACCAGTGGAGAGAGCGGCAAACACAGTAGTTGTATTTTTTTTTGTTTTTTATGAACACATTTGGCTCTGTAAGACATATTTATTTATATATATGAGTAGCGTATTATTTATATGTGTTGTTTGTTGAAAATTAGACAGTTCAAAAGTTGTTAAAAATATGTCGCTTAGTTAATTTCAGGACTCGTTAAGATTATAATAAAAGCTGTTTGTGGTACAGCAGTTCGGTGCCAAAAACTCCGAATCAGTTCGGTGCCAAAAATCCGAACCTGTTAAAAAACCATAAAAGGGGTGTGTCTGTGCGTTGAAATTAAAAATAACATACTCGGTACTTATGGTCCGAACGGGTTTCGTACTTCTGGTCCGAACCATCGTAAATTCAGAAAAAAATAAGCGCGCCCAAGATTTATTAATGGTAATTTGGTATTTTCACGCGTTTTGAGGGTTTCCATCAAAATCCTACAATTGAATTATCACACCATAAATATTATATCCTTGGCACCCCTGTCAGTATATTGTACATATCTCTTTCCATGGACTGGAAACTAGACTCATTAACCTTCAGTTTGAGCACAAATTTTACCATATTTGACTGAGTATTGAATGTTTAAATCGTGTTACAAATTGGATGATTGTTGCTGTGCTGTTTTTGGCATCTTTGGTTATTATTTTGTGAAACTGTACTTTTTGGATGAACAATCAAATAAATAAAAATTATATTAAAATACTAGACAAAATTTACTTCAAGATAGGCTTTGGAATGGTGAGATTTTATTAAGTATTGAATGAGAAAACTGACTTGTAAGTTAACAAACTCTCCATGTGATTCCTGCATAAACTCTTTCTAGGTATAGGTTCAGTGTTTTGCTTATTACCTTTTATGTAGCACTCATTTTTGAATGATTCTTGTCTTGTTGGAAGCTAGACTCGTATTGCTTCATTTTTAGCACAAATATCATGTAAGTTGATTGAGTTTTGGTATTTTAAACTGAGTTACAAGTTAAGCTACTGATTCTGCCCTGTTTCTAAAACTATGTACATTGTTTTATTAAACTGCACTTGGTGGATCATTATTCTGTCAAATTAAAATTATATTCATAAACTAGACTTTCATAGCTTTCCAATGAATGGTCGTTTGCTAATTTTCGTCATCGTTTGATATTTTAATAAAATCACCAAAGTTGACATATAACTGCTGGAAAAGAAAATCTGCACTGTTTTAGCTCATATTGTCCTATGTTTTTATGGTATTTAAGGTGAGTTTCTCACCTATTTTTTTTGTTAATTAGGACTGAAATTCATGTTTATCACTCACCTTAATTCATGAACTAATGATGATCTTGATTGAATGACACAAATCTTGAATGTGTATAGTTGGGTGTAGGTGGCGTGTTTATGTTTGCTTATCTTTAAAATGCAAATACCATATGCTTTTTTTTGAAAGGTAAATCCGTAAATACCATATGCTTGAACAATTGATAAATGAATGATTTGGTAAATGTTCATGTTATATGAAATGGTGTTGATAAATTGATTAATGATGTATCTGTTATTTATATGATAAGTATTGAGAGGTAAAGTCTCAATCCAAAAAGGAAGTATTGAGAGGTAAAGTCTCAATTAGAAGTACAATTGAAAAGTAAAGTTACATTAGACATAGGAAGAGGGCAGATGTGATACCAAAGAGGGATTCATTGAGATTTTCTTAAATCTCACTGTTTATATGTTGTGGTTTTCAGATAAGTCGAGCAAGCAAAATGAAGCGGTGGTTCAAGTCAAGGAGATATAATGGATTCATGAAGACTCTCATATAGTCATATACCATTTTAAGGATATGTATTGTGATGCTTAGATTCATAAGTGTTATAGACCTCGCTGATTATATTGTATTCGGATGTGTATCATCTTCAAATCTTTGGATTATGTAGTTTTTGAGTCAAACAGAAGTTTTTGTATTTCGATAGCTAATCCAAATTGATCGGTACACCTCTGGTTTTGTAAAATGTATTCACGTACTATATTTTAATGACAATTAAAATTTAGGACGTTAGATGACACATGTATTCCGCTACCATTATCACAAAATAAAATCATATTATATGTTCTACGGTTTCCAATATATATTTTATATTATTTGCATATTCACCCAAAATCTAATAAATTCAATTTATGCTTGTTCTTTGGTTTATCTTCCCAAGACTTCACGTTGGAGAAAAGGACTGACATCTACTTTCAAAACTGACCAAGTCCCAACATAGTAGTAACATGCCGAAAATATATTAAACATATAAGAAGCTATTAAGAGATAAAAAAACTCAATTTTACTTGTGAATAAACTTAGGAATACAGTAACACTTGCAAAATAAATAATATTCCAAGCTATAAAATCATGGTGCTTCTAGGGTGAGGGAGCAAATCAAATCTCTCACCGATGAACTGTTAAATATGATTGTAGGATGTAGTGTAAAAATTAAACATCAATTGAGATTTAATATTGATTGATTTAATCTTAACCACTCATAGCATTTTACACAATATCCTACGATCAATTTCAGTGGTTCACCGGTGATGGATTTGATTTGCTCCCTCACTCTAGAAGCACTCATAGAATTATTATATTGAATTAAATAACAAATTATCAGTTTCTTTTCTTAATTTTAACTATTGTCTACGCTTCACATGTATCAATGAAAGGAGCATATAATTGGTAAAAAAGAACAACAAAAAGTGATTAGTGTTATGAAAATAACCAAAACTTGAGTAAGAACAAATTTAAATATGAGACATCATATAAGAGAATAGAGATGAAGAAAAGAGAAGGAGAGAATGCGAGAGTCTTTCCATTATGCTCATCACAAGTATCCCTTTACAATAAGATATGAGTCCTATTTATAGGACACAAAAGGTAAGTGAATGGTCAACATTAAGAGCCACTAATAATCCACTCAATAATGGGTTAGTGGAAAATGGACGACTAGGAATATGGACATCCACTAAACAAATTATTCATAACACTCCCCCTTGGATGTCCATTGAGGATATGTCTCATTAAAAACCTTACTAGAAAAAACCCAATGAGAGAAAAAATCTAGTGAAGGAAAAAGAGTACAATATCCTTTCTACGGGAACTGCCTCGTTAAAAACCTTACCAGGAAAACTAAATGGGACAAAACCATAGCGAAGGGAAAAAGAGTGCAATTTTTTCTCCCCCTGTTTGAAGCGTCACTTAAGAATATGAATTCCAACATCTGGATTTTCTCTCTGAGTGCATATGGAGCAATCTACTCCGCTCAGTCATTTGTGATATATCCTCTTTTAATGGAGCTTTGCGGTCAATATTATCTTCAGAACATCTTGCTTGAATTGTTGGCATTTGAGCATGAAATGAAGAAGCAAGAACCATAGATTGTCTTGTAGATCAAAAATATATTTTAATGTCTCCACATGTAGATAATAGCTGACTTGCGATCTGATTTGATCTAGATCAGAAAAATACTTTGTATCTGCATGGTTAATTTGGGTAACTTATATAAAATGATTTATTCATTAGGATAGTCAAAAATGAAATATGCTTCCCACTTGGTTCTAATGCATATTGGTTTGTAATGAACTATATTACTACTAATTATCACATAATAATATCATATCAAGGGATATAAAATGTAATATGCATGCATGCTTTCATTGTCTTCGGGACTGAGATATTTCATATATTCTTACCACACAACTCATGTACTCAATATAAATAATTTCTGCAGATCAATATGGGACTTTGTTTTTCAAAAGAATTTATTCGAAGATATTTCTTTTTATCTTGAATCCTTCTGGGATTTTCCACGTAGAGGTCACCTAGAGGTTCAACCTCAAAATCCATCAGATATAATTTGAGGTCATTCATCTGGAGCTTTTTCAGTTTAACTGACTATAGTTTTTGGAAGCTCTTCTGGAGTTCTGATAATACTTATGTCATCAACATAGACATCAGCTATAGCAGATTCTTTTCCAAATATTTTCATAAAACAATATGGACAAGTGATGTCATTTTTGTATCCCTCCTTTAGAATATAAATTTAAACGATTATACCATATGCGTTCAAATTATATTATCTCATGGAAGGATTGATTCAATTTGAGTAATCATCTCGAGAATCCGAAAAGTATGTATTGGAATATTAATCCTTAATTATGACAATCAAATGAGTCATACAAATAAATCGTAGCAACATTCATCTTGTGAAAATTGAGCTATTCATGTGCTACAAGGCTAATTAAGTACTGAAAAGTACTTGCATCCACCCTTGAGCAACATGCCGAGCTTTGAATCTCACAATTTCACCATCCTCATTCTGTTTTGGTACAAAAAAAACCCATATGTATACGTCTGGTTTCACACCTTCAAGTGTTTGGACTACAGGTCCAAAAACTTTTGTAAAATGAGCTTAATTCTGCTTCAATTTCATTTTTCAATTTTGGCCAATTCTCACTTTGCCTACAATCTTTAGTAGACTTTGGTTCATGATCCTCGCTATCATTTATCACATTTAGCGCTATATTATATGTAAAAATATCGTCAACGTTAACTTCATTTTGGTTCCATTGTATTTCATTCTTGACACAATCCATTGAGATCTCTTTAATTTCAAAATTTTTCAGGTGCTTGATTAGTTCTTCTGAAACTGAAATGTTAATTATGCCTGAAGACTCTTTTAGAGTTTCTATATCCTTGCTTGGACCATCTTTCGTTTTAGCTTCTTTTCTTGTTCGAGGATTATCTTTGGAACTGATTGGTTTACCACACTTCAGGCGCGATTGAGACTCATTTGCAATTTTTGATTGTCCAATAGGGACATCCATTTTATTGGAGCATTACCGGCTGATATGTATGATTTGGTCACACCTTTGGATCAGTGAATGCATTTGGTAGATGATTTTCTAAGCTTTGCAAATGAGTTATCTTTTGAACTTCTAGTTCACATTGTTTAGTTTGAGGATCAAGATGAGATATTGATAATTCATTCCTACTGATCTTTTTTTTTCAACTGCTTATTCTCTCCCCCTTATGTTGAGAAACTTAATTCATCAAATGATAATCATCAAACTGGACTATAAACAAATCTCCAATTGTTGGCTCAAATTACTTTATTATACATGGAGATTTATATCCAATATATATTCCCAAAATTCTTTGAGGACCTATCATAGTACATTGTGAACGGAAAATTTGGATCATACACTGCACATCCAAAAAAACCTAAGATGGGAAATAATAGGTTCATGACCAAAAACCAAATGCAAAAAGGAAGAGTTGTGATAACTTGTTGGCTTGGTGCGAATCAAAGTTACAACATGCAAAATTGCATGTTCACAAGTAGAAATTGGATGTTCTTATCTCATAAGTATTGGTTATATAATTAACTTTAGACGTCTAAAGAATGGTTCTTCAAGACCATTTTATGAATGAACATATACTACGTGATGTCCAATATCAATTCTAATCGACATACAATATTTATCACATGATTTCAAGGTAATTCACATAATAACATCTTACACAAATTAGTTGAGCAAACGGTCTCACAAACTATGGTTGTGAGTTGACGACAAATATATAAGATACATTTGGCCATTTAGTTGATGCATCAATTAAAATCACAAATATATAAATGGTCCACATGATTAGTGCACTCGTTTACAAATATCACCTTATATAAGTTCTAAAAATACGAGAGACTTATTCTCTCAATTTGTCAATTTCTTTTGGGAACTAGTGAACCCAAAAATTAGTAGACTAAAGAAACTACTAGCTCTTCAATACAAGTTCGCATAGAAGTTTTAACCATTTTTCGCATCGTAATATACTCGAAATGGACCAACCGATCTTGTCAACAACAAAATTATTATGATATGCAAACTTCTGGTTTACAACATGTGCTTCAATTGAACATATATATACGTGAGTACAAATCAAAGGAAAAAACAGACAACTTTTCCACTACACTTATTTTATCCAAAGTATGTCTCGTTATATAAGGATATTCAACATCTCCTTCATTTCATCATTTCTTGTTTAAATATGATGTCTATTTGGACGGATATCCTTAAACTTAATAAATTTTTATGAGACTTGAGAGGTTATAATATAATACAATGTGTAAAAAAATTTGTTCTCTAGGTAATTAGCAATACACTAGCTGTAACACCTTAAATTTCACCTCATAGCGATCAAAAAGGCATTAACCAAATCATAAACATCAGAGTATAACCTGCTCATAAACGATGGATCAAATAAAAACTAAAGCGGATTACAACCACTTACATGACTTTGAGATAAAACATTTCTCTAATACAATTTCAGAATAAGTACTCAGAAGGTACATATTCGATAACATAACATAGCTATGGTCCATCTACGAGACAAAGTTATAAAACGCTACATGAACTTGATACAATTTAAGGATTTAACTTAAATAATACATATGAAGGGAAATAAGCAAATTACATAATGAAGATCTCCAAGAAATCTTCCCTCTAACTAAGCAGCTACAGCATACACCACTTCACCTCAATCTGCCTTGCTTTCCCTTCACATCTGAAAACACCACAACATATACAATGAGATTATAAATCTCAGTGAGTTCTTTCGCACCCCTCACATATTCTCTTTCGGTTTTCCTTTTTCTTATGAGCCGTTCTCGCTCATACTTGTCCTCTCTGTGAATTAACCTCATCTTATGAACCATTATTGTTCATACCCGTCTTTTAATCATTTCTTTGGCATAGAACAATCCGAGATATAATGCCAGACACTCTAGAATGCCCAATACCAACGAAAATCCTAATCCGTATATCTATACGAATAATGCCAGGGCCCTAGCTTTGGATTCAGGACTCCCCTCAGCTAGGTATGTTACATGAACTCGGGATCGTCATCCCCCTCAATATCTTTTATTAACCTCTTGGACTTTAAGTACGTTTCTCGACACGAAGTCGCATTATTATCCTCTCGGACATTAAGTCTGTTACTCGAAACGAAGTCGTGATCTTTTATCTTTAACTCGGACACTAGGTCCGTTACGTTAATACTTTGCTTGTTTTCACACTCTATACAAAACTATTCGGGTTGTACATAAACATTAATCTCAACCTTATGGAAATCATATTCTGTTCCATCATGTCTTAACATTTCCCCACTCGTGGATACTAAAAATTTATCGTTCATTAACATAATTTAGAGAATTCACGATATGTAAATCAAACATAAGAGTTTTCCACGAATTACGGTTATTTTATCATTATATAGGACTGGGAAAAGGATTGGAATAAGTTTGGAACACACTATTTAATTTACCTAAAGTGGTAGAACTTTTCGTTAGTCTTCCAACGCATCCAAGAACACTAAAATCGGAGTTCCGGATCAAAAGTTATGAACGAAACAAGTTGGAAGGCTACCGAGAAATTTCAGTGACAGATTTGGACATGGGTACCCGTGTCGTTTGGACACGGACCGTGTCCTGATAACAGATACCCTGTTTTTCACGTATATTTTGATGTCGTTCGTTTCCAAAACTCATTTCGATCGATTCCTAACCCAACCACAGTTCATAACAGTCACAATAACAACTTCAAACAATCAATTTCAATCATCAATCAACAATTCAAACATAAATAATCAAACATATCAATCAAAAACGAATTTGATTTCAAATACGATTTTATCGGTTTTTACGCGAAAAACATTTTTCGACATATACAACAAACCGATACAACAATTCAAACATATCCATTTTGAAACAACCTCAACTTATACCATAACGCTCAATTTTCAACAAATTAAACGAAACCTCAATAATCGAAGAACTCACCTCGCCCGTCGACTCGAATACACGAACACGCGAGACATTCAACTTTGGAACATCAATTTTCGCCATTCAAGACAGCAACATTTTGACTGCTAGAGCTTCAAAAATCTACATCAACCCCTCAAACTTGATTCCATAATTTTGTCTTCAACTAGGAGCCCCCAATCAACTCTAAGGCTTCCAAGAATTCACTATTCATCATCCCTAAGCTCCAAATGAGCTTCCAACCATAAACTCCAATTTTTGATTTGAGAACCCTAACTCTCCTAAGCTTGATTTCTTCACTCCAAACTAGCTATCAAACAATTAATTGAACTTTCCTAACCTCCAAGACATGGAAATGAAGGAGAGAACTTAATATCCCTTACTTTCTCCATAAAATGCAAAAATGGTGGATTGAGCTAGAGTGGGTTGTTGTTGATGATCTTGGTATCAAAGTGAAGAGGATGGAATGGTGATTCTTTTTGTGAAATAAAAGTGGAGCTCACCATGAAAGTTCTCTTCTCCCTCTCCTCTTCTCTCCTTGCGACTTCTTCCTCTCTTTTCTCCATAATAATAAATTGATTGCGTTTAACTTCAAAATAATTATCTTAAACAAAAATAAATTAAACATATACTAAATAGTAAAACTATATCGACTACTAAACTTTACGTTTGACTTACTATAGCTTAATTTTGGTCGCGCTCATATCTATTTAAACGAAAATAATGTTTAAATTTTGACTATTCAAATAACAAAATATAAAACTATTAAGAATGCGTATAACAAAGATTACCATATATGTACAAAAAATTAAAGACACAATTTTCTTCAATAAACAAAACTGTATAAACAACACATACTAATTTAATATAAAAAATACTATTTATACATAAAGAATTCGAGACACACAATTCTAATAGGTATGATCCATGTCATTTCAAAAGCGCTATAATATTATGGTAATATATGAAATTACAACAAGATAAGAAAAAGTTAGGATGGAAAATAAGAACATAAGAGTGTCTAGTTCTTTAGGTTCTAGTCATACCTTCAATTGTCATATTCCACTTTTTTTAATGCAACATTTTTATTTGAAGTTCTAAGTATAAAAAAGGAGAAAAGTTATATTTTTCCCTAATCCATGAATTTTTACACCAATATTAGAAATAACAAAGGTCATAATCACAAATCACATGCTGATGACATTTAAATAGGATAATGATCACATTTACCACATCAATGGTCATCACCACAAACTTTGTTGTACCATAATTATATTGTGAATCATTCACTTCTGGAAATAAATTTCAATTCATTGGGTGGTTTGTGAGTATTCTTTTCAATCACCATATCAAATAATCTTGATTCATAATATTTCTGGAAATATTTTCTCATTTTGCTAACTTATGAGAATATTTGAGACATAAGTTATATGTCATTTTTCTGGATTTATTTTGCTTCAAAACATACTAAGATCAATTAGATCTTATAGATTACAATCATTGTGTAAAAATCGAGTTCTTCAGGAACACGATCACAAATCTTTTATTTTTGAATGATCAAAGAAAAATATACTTTCTAACCAATTGTTCTTCAAGAATTATAACACAAAATCTAAATATTGATGGAAAAAATCATGTTTCGAGCAATCCTGCAGGGATGCTTCAATATTAAGTTCTTCTCGCGCCTTCAATCGAGAAGGAGAACAAGATGATTTTGCCATCAATCATATGGAAGAGCTTGGTGCTGATAACGTGTTAAGAAAATAACCAAAACTTGAGTAAGAACAAATATGAGACATTATATAAGAGAATAGGGATGAAGAAAAGAGAAGGACAGAATGAGAGTCTTTCCATTATGCTCATCATAAGCATCCATTTACACTAAGATATGAGTCCTATTTATAGGACACAAAAGGTAAGTGAATGGTCAACATTACAACATTAAGAGCCACTAATAATCCACTCAATAATGAGTTAGTGGAAAATGGAAGACTAGGAATATGAATATCCACTAAACTAATTATTCATACCAATTAGTAATACTAGTACTAGATTTTATTTTTGACTAAAATGCTAGTACTGGGTATAATAAAATAAAAATAAATAAATAAGAAGTTTTAATTATATAATTATTTAATTAACGATATAATAAAAAACCTTTTTTTCGATTAAATAAAAACTTATTAATTATATTAATTAACAATATAATATTGTCAAAAAAACGATCTAATAATTTTTTTAATTTTTTTTCAATATATTTTGTATTACATTAACTACAGATGATTCACTTAACGTCTAGTTCATTAAACCATAGATGCCTCCATGCAAGGATAAATCCATGTTGGTTTAAATAGGGGCACATGCCCTCACATGAAAATTTGTCATGGTTAGAAATATATATAACAATTTTATTTTGCCCCCATAAAAAGTATGAGTGCTCCCGCAAGATTATTTTTTAAGTTAAATGTAAATATTTCAAATGAGATAAATAAAATAGAAACTAAGTTGGTATTAATTTTACCTTTTTAACTACGTAATTTGTAGAAATTTAAGTATTTTACAATTTCTCTGTAATAAAATTATGTATTTATACAAGTTAATTACAACTTTTTTGAGATAATGTTTACTATAATTTCCCCCCACCAGTAAAAAATTCTGAATCTATCAATGACTCAATGTATCAAGATGTGAACTAGGGTTCCCTTGTCTTCTGGTTCCCCTTAGTGTGGATGATTCCCATGCATCACAGTGTAAAAAAAGGATTCAGTTACTGTCTGATTCGATTAATCAAAGATGATTTCATCTATCAGAGTGTGAATTAAGGTTCACTTACCTTCTGGTTGCACTAACCATGGATGATTCCATGTATCACGGTGTAAACAAAGATTCACCGGCCGTGGAGGATTTCATGTATCACTGTGTATTCTAGTGCGAAGACGCTTTAGGAAAGACAAAAATTAGTCGCAGAATTGGAACAATTAGCTTCACCATGGTTGAATCAGACAACGAAATTGCGAGTAGTTATTGAAATACTAATTGAACAAGATATCAAATATTTGGATTCTCATTAGTGATTACGAATTTACGATTACAGAAAAACATATATCAGCACTTTTTATTTTAATAGTTATTTTTAAAGAAAAACATAAAACAAGTCATTCATGGATGTCACCAAGAAATCCATTGTGACATATATCAGCACTTTTTGTTTAACACATGCATGTTCTTTGCTTAAAAAAAGTTAATAATTTTTAGGGTAAAGCATGTTTTGGGTCCCTACAAAGTTTGGTCCTTCTAAGTTTAGTCTCTAGATTAACGAAATAGGTATTTTGGTTCCCATGTTATTTTACGTTTCACTAGCGGAATGCCCGTTCGTTGCACGGGTTATTAAAATATTTTTTTCTTAAATTTTATGAAGTTTAAACATATAAAAATACATAAATTATAATATCTCTTATATAACTTTATCGAATATATATCTATATATTTATATGTTTTATTATAGTGGTACTATATTTTTCATTATATTTTCATGTTATTTATATTTTATATAAATTTTCTAAAAATATGTAAATGTGATATAATTTAAATACATGCATAAAAGTTCAGACATAACTTTGTTGTAGCGATTCTCAAGAATATCATAGTTTTAGTCACTTTTATTGTTAAATAATTATATAAATTAGTTAAATATTACTTAAATATTGAATTAATAATAAATTTAAGTCAAGGTGGAAGAGAAGATAAACAAAGACTTGATAACAAAATTTGTTCAAAACATAAAATAAAAAATCAGTAAAAATTTAATAAATATCACAACGTTTTATATTCAATTGGAATATTTATTATGTATAGTTCATTTTAAATATATTTGAAGCATTTTTCTTAAATGATAATTAGTATTTTTGAGGGAAAATTATAATTAGTATGTAATGTTTTTATATAACAACTTCAATATTTTATTTGAATATATTACTCATTTCCGCAATAAATAGACAACTTACCATCTAAAATTTTCTTCTATAAATAGTTGTGTCTTATATATTAAAACCGATTAAAACTATACATTTTCAACTTATATTTTACTAACTCATGAATTTATGGAAACTAAGAAATGAATCACATTAATGTGAAACTCTCCACTCTCATTGAATAACACTTACTCCAAAAAAAATTCAAAGGCCCACTCATTATTTCTTAGTTCAATAAAATTTGATTAAATTATATGTCAATATAATATGTTGAAGTTATTTTATATAATTACAATAAATATAAAAGCACATATATAAACTTATGAAATATAAGTTAAAGAAACGTATGAATAATTTATTAAAAAAGAAACAAATACATAACTTAAATATAAAAATAAAATACAAGAGTTAATAAAAAAATATTTAAATATATGATGAATTAATTAAATCTCTACCTCTTTCACTCATATTATACTAACTCATTCGTTTATTGATAATTAATGAAATAATTTATACTAATTTGAAACTGTAATCTTTCAATAAGTAGACATAATTTATCAAAATATAGAAACTTGTTTACAAATGATATTATATTATACGTAACTATATTGTTAGTTTTTATTATCAACCTCTATATTTTCACTCAATTATGTGTCTCCATTAAAATTAAAACCTTCTTTATGTCAATACGTTAGTGGCAGTTATGTGTCTCCATTAAAACTAAAACCTTCTTTATGTTTAAATTATAAGTAAATATTTTAATACATAAAAACCTTGAGAAGCATTGTGGAATCTCATTTGGATACAATAAGAAAACATTACATTATAATCGGAAAGAGAATAAAATTTAAATACAAAATGGAACCCAAAGCAATATTAATCCATACCTTATATACATTGTAAGAGACATGAAAGATGAATAAAACTTACTTACAATCTCTTTAATTGAAATTGCTAGTGTAAAGCTCATCATCATATATTTAATCGTCATACAAAGAACTCAATCCTAAAATCAAAAGCGCCAAAGAATGTTTAAAAAAATCATTACTTTGGAGTGTGAATATTAATTGAAGAATGAATTCAAAAATATATAGGACAATTCTTACCATAGAGTATGCACTAAAAGACTCATGTCATCAAACATGGAAGAGTAAAATATCCACGTGTTAAGAGAAATGTATATATATATATATATATATATATATATATATATATATATATATATATATATATATATATATATATATATATATTATCCACAATCTATTTTAGCGGACTACCCATTGATTTGATAAGATATTCACTTAGTTAGTAATCAAAATTGGGTGGATAATAATTTAACGTATAAAGTTTTTGACACCAAAATTCACATTGTGATGTCAAAGTCATCAAATATAACGGTAATTTTATCCGAATAAAAAATTAAGATATATTATTCGTCAAAAATAATAAATCTTAAATAATGAAGAATCAAATATAGATCTTCCAACACAAAAATAAAAATGTCTGGTGCTATCAATTTAATGAAGAAATACAGTAAATTTCTTGAAATAGAAACTATTTTTTCACTCATATAGATCTTTTAGAATTTCCTTTTCTTCCTTTTTTTTATTACTTCATTTTCTTCTTTTTCTTGCACATTACTTGATTCTTCATCAGCCTGCAACTTGAAAAAATTAAAAGAAGAGCTAGAAAAATGAAGTTGGTACCTTGATCGGAGAAATGGGAAATGAGATATAAAAAACGCACATAATTAAAATAGGAAATGAGAAAATAGCAAACCTCTAAAGTACTCACTTGAAAGGCTAAAACAACTGCTACACTCTTGTTGAAGTCTTGGATGGGGGATTCCCTATCTAACAATCGAAAGAAGGAATAGATAGCAACAAAGAATGAGACCTAAAAGTTGACAATAAAAAGTAAGCACGATAATTTGGAAAACCATAGGACCCAAATTAATTTCTAATAATTCAGAAAAGTATGAGAACAAAAAGTTGACAAAAAAAAAAGCTTAAATTGAAACCAAGGGGGTTTAATTAGCAATCTCTTCCTATGTTATTTTGAACTAAGGCAGAAAGTTGATAGACCTGCACCAAAGCAAACAACTACTCGTGAAAATGTCAAACAAAGGTAGATATGGTACAATGTCTCTTGAAGCACTCTTTATAGCATATAAATAGTTGTAGATAAAATGAATTTGAATAGTTAAAAGTTTTTTTTTGACCAAAAATAGTTAAAAGTTTAAAAACCCATTAACATGATAATTAAAACGTAATTACCTAGCCAACTATCCAACTGGATAAATAAATTAAAAGGAGTTAAAAAAATTAACCAAGCATTAATTGTTCTAAACCTTTTGATATCTAAAAGGCATGTCAATAGTTTCTTTCATCTAAAAATTGTATCAAACATGTTTTCAAACTCAAGCATCATGTATATGTATTAAGAGTTCAAGGGTCAGGTGCATGTAATTTTATACAAATAATAACAAATTGACGTAATATATATATATATATATATATATATATATATATATATATATATATATATATATATATATATATATATATGAGAACATTAGGAGGTTTTATGAAACTATTATATATTATATTATAATCTGTTAAATAATATTATATTTTGTTAATTGGTTTTATCAATTTCTATATTCCAATAAGAAAAATATCATTTTCATATTAATTTAAAAATAATTAAATAATATTCCACTAAAATCATCATTAAAGTAGTGCCAATTATGTGCTTTCATTAAAATTAATGTCTTCTTTATGAGCAAATTTTAAATAAATATTTTAATAAATAAAGTCATGAGAATCATTGTGGAGGCTCCATTGAGTTTCCTTTACACACATATATAGATAAATTTGTAGAATTTTGTGGTCTTAAATTACACAAAAAAAAGAATTTTAATAAAATCAGAATAATAAATTAATAGTTTAATAGTTATTAGTGTATTGACACAAAAATGAAAAATTAATTAATAATAGATGGAAGTTGAATAGTTAGCAATTGATTGTTTTCATTAAAATTAAACTCTTCTTTATGTCTAAATTATATATACATATTTTAATATATAAAAATCTTGAGATAAATTGTGGAGCTTCCTTTGGGGTTTCCTTTATATATAGATATATAGATAGATGGTGTGGCTATTTAGTGGCTGAATTCTATAACAGTTGTATGAATTAAAGATAAATTATATCAAATAAAAAAATTAATAATACGTAGGATGGGAGAAATTTTTTTTTGGTTAGGTGACTATTCATTTCATGGCCATAACCTTGTAAAGAAAATGACCAAATAAATTATAAAACTGTTTTATTATCAATGCTCATAAGGTCCTTGTTTTTATATATATGTCTTTGGGTTACCGTGAATGCCAAAAGCATTGATTTTTTTAGGGTTCTTTCACAATAACTAATTTGTTTTGATGGGATTATAATAACTAAATTTAAAAATTATATATATATATATATATATATATATATATATTTGAAGTTAAGTAGTATAATTATAATAAACTTTCCTTTCAACTTATAAATTTTAATAAATATATACAGATTATTTTTTGTGTTTTATGACCTAATTATATAAAAAAATAATCTATATATACAATTTAAGTTATTTTAGGTTAATTTTTTAATAACTAAATTTAAAAAATATATGTTCGAACTTAAACTTTAAGATTTCAATAAAGTTTGATTTCAACTTATATACATCAATTTTTGTAATTATACTCCATCATAGTTTCCCTTATTAATATATATTTAAAAAATACATATATAAATTATTAATAAATATTAATACAAATAGAAATAATGAGAAGTATTGTGAGCTTCCATCCAAGAATAATATTCCACTAAATCATTATTCAATAAGTTATAGTGTGTAATTATGTGTTTTCACTATATCTAATTAAAAGCTAAAATTAAAGTCACCTATTTAAATTATAAATATATTAATATAAATAAAAATTGTGAGAAGCAATGTGGAGGCTCCATTGGGGTCTCCTTTACATATATACTAGGGGAATGCCCGTGCGTTGCACGGGTTGTTCTAATATTGTTATTTAAATATAGAATATAGTATGATATTAATATGATTTTAATTTCTTATATCAAACTTATTTATTTTAGGCAATAATCTTATATAAAGTATGTGTTTTTAAATATAAATATTTGTTAATACTCTTTATCAAATTAATTGTTTAGAAAATAATTTTACAAAAGTGAAACGAATTTACAAAGTTGAATAAATATTTTAAAATAAGAAATTTGGGATTTAATATGAAAATAAATTATAAAAATAAGGAGCAACCTAAAGGCTTCATTTGAGCTTCCTACACAAAATATTATGTTTACATAATATTTATACAATAAATTAGAAAACGTATATAAAATGTAAATTTTAGTCAAAGACATAAAATTTTAAGAATAAATATTTTTTATAAATTGTATTCCTTTAATTTCGATTAAACTTATGAGTTTGTAAAATATGGATTGAAGATGTAAAGTTTTAATTAATTGATCTTATATTTAATTCACTTTTTTTATAGTAATTATTGCATATTTTGATATTTAAATTCTGTATCTGTTTATATTTATCATTCAAAAAATTAAAAATAATACATACTTGATATAAATCTATCTTTCTGTTAAGCTTTATTAGACTCTATTTTTTTTCGCTACCATTATTTTCTCTATCATAAAAGTAATCACTTATGTTTGTGTATTGTTTTTGCTACCATGTTATTGGTGCGCAGTTTCCACTGGCTTTGCCGATGACTAATCTACACCTGAGAATCTGACTGGCCATGTGTATACTCGGCTTTGCCAGTCCGTGTGGTTCTCCCCTCTCAATACTTATGTTTGTGTATTTAATTTGTAACTATAATTATGACAAAAAAATTTGTAACTATAATAATTACTACTAATCATGATAATAATTTAGAGATACAAAAAGGCAACAAAAAACAAAACATCAAGTAATGAGTTAAAATTTGTTGGAAAAAAAATAATGAGTTAAGAGTTATCAATAAAGTGTTTTAAAATAAAATTGAAAAATGGAGAAAAACTGACAATTCAAGAGTCAAGCTTCTTTTATTTATTTATTTATTTATAAATATTATATTATATTATAGATAAAAATATTTCTTTCATTTGTATCAAAAAAATATTATACATAAAAATATTGTTAGTTTGTTATTATCAACTTCTATATTTCCATAAGAAAATATAATTTTCATATAAATATAAAAATAGTTAATCAATATTCTACTAAGAGAATCAATTCTGACTCAAGTTAAGAACAACTCTACATCAGTAAAAAAATGAACAACTCTACATTTCTGTACCAATTTAATTCACGCGTTTCTTTCGATTTCATTGAAGTTATGCACAATGTAAGAATAACTTCTGAATAAGTGATAGTTTTTATAATGTCATTTAAATAATATAATAGAAATTAAATAACACGACGTTTTGTAATTGAAGTTTGAAAGACTTATGTTTTATATTGATTTTTATACCTATCACCTAAAAATGTAGGAGGGTGATAACAATAATGAGAAGACATGTGAAGAAGATATAGATATTAGTTATCCTTTTCTTTAACTAATGATATTTTTGCATATTCGTAATTGAATGTTACACTCTTCTTTAACTAACAATTTTGTTGAATATTACGCTCTTGCAAACTATATGTAGTCTATTTAGTAAAATATATATGAATGAATTATTATGATGTGATTTTAAATTTCCTTGAATCATATTTTGTATTATTTAACATTATAATTATGTTCGATGGTAACTAATTTTAGTGACTATTTTTGGAAGTCACAAAATTAGAGCAATTTCTTAAAATTGTATTTTAAAATTAGAAACAGAATACAATATTCATAGTTTCTGATCCATGCACTCACTTTAAAAACAAAACAAATGAACTTTCTAATTAGAGACTAGGCATGGCAACATAACCCGAACCCGCGGGTACCCACCCGACCCCGCCCCGAGTTTGACGGGGAAAAGCCGCTTTGACTGGGGACGAGGTTGGGTTCGGGGATGTCGATACCCACCTCGTCCCCGCCCCGAACCCGCTAAACATAAATTAATTATTTTATTTTATTATATGCATATTTACTCATTCATTTTGTTTCATAAATTTTGTTTATTTTTAATTTTGATCTATTTCCTATAGAAAATTCTATTTTAATATTTTTAACTTTATTTTATCATTGTATAATTATTATTATTTTATTTTATTAATTATTGTAAATATATTTTTTGTATTTTTCTTATAAATTGTGGCGGAAACGGGTACCCGCGGGGAACCCGTCCCCGTTTGGGACGGGGTTGGGGGATGCAAAACCCGACCTCGATAGATGTAGGGGCGGGGACGGGGAATGCCAAACCCGCCCCGACCCGCCCCGTTGCCATGCCTATTAGAGACAAAAACGTCTTCTTTTATGCTTGAACATTCGTTTGTGAATGTTCAATATAACAAAAAATGTTAGATATAGCACATCATCCAGTTTCATGGAAGCTATTAAAATTAAACATTTTTTAAAGCACAATTTTAAAATTAAACATAACTCATACATGTCTATACCTTTACAACAAAATTGTGGCTCAATTGTCTAACTCAATAACTAATCCCAATTTTTCTTTTTGTCCTTTTGACTACATTAGAATTGTCAAGAACATGAACCTCAAATCTTATGATTTGTCTTTTCTATTTCTTCTCTATACATGTAAACTTCATTTTTTCTCCCTTGACTGCACACTCTAATATTTTTCTATGCGCACTCTACCTCTTCTCGTGTTACCGCTCCTTTCTAGTGCTCACATGCACATCCTATTTTTGTTTTAATTTTTTTTGCCAAAACCACTTCCCTCACCATTTAAAATATTCTCCTATAAATAGTTTTGTCATATCATAACTAATTAAAACTACACATCTTGCACTTATCTTTTAGTATCTCATGAATTTATTGGCAACTAAGAAATGATTCATATTAATATGAAACTCCACATTCAATGTAAAACAGTTACACCAAAAAGAATTTCAAAGACCCACTCATTATTTCTTAGTTAAAAATATTTATACAATGAATTAGAATATGACTATTCATTTCCATTATCATACTAAATTAAATAATTTTTCCAATTGGTTATGTAATAAATGAGCTATTAAAATTTATGCAAATTTTGATTAAAACGTAGGGTATGGTTGTTCAATTTTTTTTGTTTTATCACTTAATTATATTATAAATAATATATATAAGGTTATTTTTAGTTTTTACATTAAACATAAGTTTTAAATTATTCCGATAATTAAAATTAGTTATATATATATATATATATATGTATTTGAACTAATATTTTAAGTTTCTAGTGAAGTTTGATTTCAACTTATTAATCTTAATATATATATATATATATATATATATATATATATTAAACTAATTTTTATTTATTTTATAATAACTAAACAAAAAAATTATGACAATAATTTAGAATGAATCATAAATAATATTTTGATACTTAATAGTGTATTAGTTACAAAAATGAAAAATTACTTAATAATAGAAAGCTATTTTATAGAAAGCTTTTTCTGTTACAACCTTTCATTACATCTACTATATATATATATATATATATATATATATATATATATATATATATATATATATATATATATATATATATTTGAACTTAAATTTAAAGTTTTCAATAAAGGTTGATTTGAACTTATTAATTTTTATAAATAAATAAACATTATAGTAAATAACATATATATATATATATATTTCTTTATATTACGTCAATTACATAAAAAAAAAAAACAACTTACTAATAGTACAACATAGAATATTGCTATTCATATCTTTTTGGTTAGAATGTGACTATTCATTTGCATTGTACTCCTAAATTAAACAATTTTTTCAATTAATTATATAATGAATCAAAAATTCAAAGTTTTTATTTTTTGGTTAGAACGTAAGGTATGACTATTCATTTTTGTTTGTTTTATCACTTAATTATATGGTAAATAATATATATATATATATATATATATATATATATATGTGTATATATTATAATAAGTAAAACTCGTGAGAAGTATTTTAGGCTCTATTGGGGTTTCCTTTATATATATATAAAGAGAAAGACAGAGTGAGAGAGAGGGGGGAGAGAGAAAGAAAAATCACAACATCATCTAAGTTATAGTTCAACCATATAATTAAGAAAATTACGAATAATAATTGAAGATATACTTCAATCCAAGAAGAGATAGTTTATTTTGTTTACACACTATAAGAATATGATGTATACATTAAACTTGAAACCTATAACAATCTCAATACTTAATCAACAATCAATTAAAGGTTATGAATAAAAGACAAATTTAGACAAATAAACTTTGGGACGCTAACTACCACAATGGCTTTATTCAAGTTTGAATATTAGTGATGTAAAAACCAAAAAATTTACATAAGTCATGTAACAACTAAACAAATGTGATGTAAAAAATGAAAAGATAATTGGTGACTTCTCTTCTTAGGTATTTATAATATCTCTGAAAGAAGGCTTAAAGTGAAAGAAAATGAAAAAATTGTAACTTATCTATATTAAAAACCAACTATAATAATTAGTACTAATCATGATATAAATTTAGAGACACCAAAAGGCAAATATAACTTATCTATATTTAAAATAAACAAAATATTATATTATATTATATTATATTATATTATATTATATTAAATTATTTTGTTCTTAAACATATTTAATTAGTTAAAATTAAAATATCATTTTCATATAGATATAAATATCTAATTAATATTCCACTATCATTGAATAAGTTAGTGGTAATTATGTAATTAAAGTTTTTTTATGTCTAAATTATGAATAAATATTTTAATACATAAAAATATTGAGAAAAATTGTGGAGCTTCCTTTGGGGTCTCCTTTACATATATACATATATATATATATATATATATATATATATATATATATATATATATATATATATTTGTACAAAAAAGGAGATGCAATGACTTGCTTGTTGCTGCAATAGTGCGACTACCTCAAGACTGTAGAATGACAAAAAAAATAGGTTTGTTTATTTTGAAATTAAATCAGAGCATAAATTGCAATTT
This sequence comes from Astragalus membranaceus, assembly GCA_039519185.1. Classification (NCBI taxonomy): domain Eukaryota; kingdom Viridiplantae; phylum Streptophyta; class Magnoliopsida; order Fabales; family Fabaceae; genus Astragalus; species Astragalus membranaceus. The sequence goes on along the minus strand of CM076850.1, from coordinate 77,727,334 downwards.
AACTCTTTTGAGTATCATATTCTAAGAATGGTATTTGTATTCCACTTGATATAATGATGTTGTCTACTAATATATACATGTATGAAGACATCTAAAATAAGACTGAAATACATGGAGATAAAGGGTTAGTCAAATTTAGTAGTATGGATATATGATTGTAAACTTTGAGGATTAAAGTTTTTTAGTTGCAAAGATTATGCCTTTGCCTTCCTAATAAAGTAAGGAGAACATGTTGTGTGCTGCAAAGAGTAATAACAGGAAAGAGTAATAGCAGCAAGTGGATGTGAATGAAATGTTATTAAGCAAAACCAAAAGTAGAACTCCTCACCTGCGGACCAAAAGTAGAACTCTTTACCTCAGTCGACTATGCAAATATGTATGTTTGAGCTTGGGGGTTGCCTTTTAAGGATTTCAACTTTTATCTCAAGGGTCGGACATATTAATGTCTAATTATAATTAATTTTGGTTTGTGATTATATTTCATTTTGGCACAACTCCAAGGCTACCTTTTCAATTTTACTTGGTAACCGAATATAACGAAAGGTTTTTGAACTAAACTCGTGATAGGAGAGGTTTGGGAACTAAATTCAAAACTGACCAAATATAATTAAATGTTAGAGTAATACAATGGTTTCATAAAGAAATGAATAGGAATACATATAACCTAAATAAAAATATATAACCGACTAACTTTAATAAAAATTTCCATGAAAACAATATTCCTATTTGCCATACAAATAAAAAACTGATTGTGTATTTAGTTTTTAATTTCTGTATATTTAGTCATGTTTTATGTATTTTATTTCAAAAAATAATTGATAATAATGCAATATCATGATGCAATTTTAATTTTGATAGAATATTCAAGATGTTTGATACTTAATATATAAAACAACCAATATAAATTTTTTTTACTAAAAAAATATATTATTTAGTTTAATGACAAAATTAATTTATAAGTGTAATTGAAAAGTTTTAACTCATGAATCAAATTAATTTGTATTTAGAGAGACCAAAAGGCAACTAAATGAAGACATCAACTAATTAATGAATTAAGAGTAATGAATAAAGGATATTTTTTAAAAAAAATTAAAATTAAAAATCATGAGATTCATTGTGGAGGCTCCATTGGGGTCTCCTTTACATATATATATATATATATATATATATATATAGATATATAGATTATTAATCGCTGACGTTAAATAATGTTGACTGGGCTAACGTTTTTCTGAAGTGTCGTTACGGGCGACTTTTTTTATCCATGTAGTTTTTTTACCACTTTTTTGTTTCGTTAAATTTGTTTTTTTTTCGTTTCTTCTTCTTCTTCCCTATCTGCTAGCGCAGAAATTGTTCTTCAATCTTCATTCTTCTTCCCACTCCCCCCACAACCCCAACCCCAAAAACCAGTGGCGGACCTGCCTTGTAATGAGGGGGTTCAGTTGAACCCCCTGAAAAAAATTGCACTTACTACCCTATATAAATAGCTCAAATCCCCTGAAATTTTAATTTTGAACCCCTTGAAAATTTTAAATTGCACTAGTAGACCAAGTTTTCCACTCATTTGACACTGACCTTAAAAAATTTGATATCCCTGACCCGGGGTCCGCCATTGCCCAAAACAGTCACCCTTCCGCACCACCTAAAAGAGACATGCCCATAATCTCTGTCACCACCACCCTAGACCCACAATCATGTCCCTTTTATGCAATAAAAAATTGAAGAAGAAAAAAACCTAAACACCCAAAAGAGCCATGCCCAGAAGGAGTAAATAGTTTTCTGAAACATGTTTGGAGAAGAAGAAGAAAACGCTGCAGAGCTCAAAATCGGAGACGGTAATCATTTTCTCCCTCATTCTCTTTCTGCTCAAATTCTTCACTCAAATACTGACTCTTATAGTTTTGCTGAGTAATTTCTATTATTCCTTAGGGATTGATTCAATTTGTGACCTAGCTTCGAAAATCCACTGGGTGACCAAACTAGGAATTTCATTATTATGCGTTACGAGTCGAAGGAACGGGATGATCGGTCATCAAACAACACCTTCCACAGTAACCATCTGGGTGTTTAGGATTGAGTACGGAGGCTACTGCTCATAATCTCCATCGATTATAATGATTTTCTCTTTATTTTTGGCTTGCTAAGGTTAATGTCTGCCTTTTTTCCCTTCTCCTTACTCACTGGGAGAGAGATCTGAGAGGAAGTGAAAGAGGTATCGCTGGGAGAGGGATGTAGATGGTGTTAATTTTTTTTTTAGATTTTGTTTAATATTAAACTAAGTAACAAATTAAAAAAATATTATTAAATAATATGGTGATGTGGCATTCCAACATGCATGTTATGTCAGCTAAAATGCTTATGTGGCAATGCTAATTGGGTATTCCTGTTAGTCTATTTAACTTCAATTGTAACACCCCGATATTTTTTATTTAGTAAAAATACTCAAGTGTACCATCCCTAGAACATAAGAGATATATTTCCTGCTTAGACACTGAATATCACTATAAATTTTTCGCTGAATATAAACCAAACAGTCTTATTTACAAACAAGACAATACGGTTCTCAAACCATAAACCATCAGCAACTATAGTATTCAGTATCATAGAAGAAAGCGGAAGAAAGATATACACTAAAGACATAATCTCGTAGTACATAGACAACAAAAGGAAATAGAAACTTAAGCATAAAGCTAAGTCATCAGCAACCGTCCGAGCTCAACCTACTCGTGCCTCTGCGGTACTCATTTTCCCTGTTTCTCTGTAAAACAACAACATATAAACAATGAGATACAATCTCAGTGAGTTCTACCGAGACCCCTACTAACACTCTCGGTTTAATTATGAAACCTTTTTAACTTAAAATGGCACCGATTGCGCGAACACTTCCAAACCTGGTGAACCGCATTATTTTTACATAGCATTCCACCGACTACGCGAACGCTTCCAAACCCGGTGAACCTGCTATAACTCAGTACGACACTGACTACGCGAACGCTTCCAAACCCGGTAGTCGCACAACAAACAATTTAACAGAACACCGACCGCGCGAACGCTTTCAAACCCGGTGAACCGCACTACAAACAATTTAACAAAACACCGACTGCGCGAACGCTTCCAAACCCGGTGAACCCCCTTACCAATAGTATTTTTCCTAATGGCATGGAGGCACGAAGTCTAGGGTAAGGGATCATGACTGCCTCGCCTAGTATGTTAAAATGGGTCGTCACCCAACTCGATATATGTTAAATATATCTACACTCGATGACCTGTTAGTTCACCTATACTCAATGAACATTTAGTCCATCTACATTTGACCGTTAATCAAACATAATACCCGCATTGGGCCGTTTCCTATAGTCAATATAATATATATATCGTGAATCGAAGACCGATTTAGACGAATAAATAATAATCATTTTGCGTCAGTTATACCATACCACGTAGGACTCATAGTTCGCTTTATTATTAATAAAACATATCCGCACACGTGTACTATTATTCAGTTTTTCGAAACAATTTCAACTTCAAAAACAGTTCATTTTACCTTTTAAATTGTATATTCAGTTAGGCCTCTGAATAATCTTTTAAACGCGTCTTAGAACACCTCAATCGGGTTCCCGGATCAAAAGTTATCGAGAAAACAAAATCAATGTACAGTTCCTGAAAAACTGCAAAGTGTCGCGACGCGAACTGCTTCCGTCGCGACGCGAAAAACATTAGAAACATTTCGTTGCAAATTTTTAAGGAGGGTCGCGACGCGATGGATGCTGAGAAATTGCAGATTTTGCGGTTTCTCGAGAAATCCGCTATTCCGCTCAATTCCGATTCTTGTTCCGATAGAAAACAGTCCAAACAACCAGAAAAACAGATTCAATCAATACCACACAATCAATCAAATCAATCAAAAACTCAATCTAAACGAATTTTATCAAAATACGATATATTTCGAAATAACGGTTTTCGACTCAATCTTTCGAAAACAATCAACGAAAAATTCATTGTAAAACGAAATAATCCTAAGCGTGAGTAAAACTCACCGATTGTGATGAAAATCACAAATAGCCGAGACTTTCCGCGAGATTGCTTTTCCGTCATAACCACACGAACGCTCCCCAAATCAACTCCACGTTCCGGCGACATCCGTATCCGCTCCCAAAGCTTTTCACTCAACCACGAGACATCTTTTTGACCGAAATACCGAATTCCTGGAAATCCCGCTGTTCGAACCCTAATCACCAACCAACTTCCAATTCGCGAAATTGAACTTCGATCCACACTCAATACGCTTCGGTTTCGTTCCTAATCATCCTTGAATCATCAAACACTATTCATCATCTTTGATTCCTTCACTCCAAACTAGTACCCAACCTTATATTTGAACTTCTATGGCTCTAAAACTCATGAATGGAAGCATAACACCTCAAACCTCCTCTTTTATTCATCAAAATCAAAAATGGCAAAGCGAGAGAGAGTGAATTGATGGTGATGATGTTGGTACCAAATTGAAGAGGAAGGAACGCTGATCACTTTTCGTGTTGGAAGGAAGAAGTTTCGATGAACCTATCTCTCCCTTTCTCCTCTTCTTCCTTCCATACCCATTCTCTGTTTTCTTTCTCTGTCTCTTTCTCGTTTCCTTTTCTTTCTTTCTTTCTTTCTTTCTTTCTTTCATTTCTTTTCTTTCTTTCCATATATATTAAGTGGTAATGTGGTCAAATGACCACATTGCTCTTAATCTCTAATTTTGTTTCCAAATCGTCATTGCCCCGAATTAACCGGTTAACGATCCTATGACAATCAATAATTAAATTTAGCACTCAATAAATTTACCAGCCAAGTACTAAAATAGTTCAATTGGGTTAACATCCAAATAATTCTAATAGTTATTTTGGGGATGTTACATTCACCCCAACTTGAAAGAATTTTGTCCTCAAAATTTTGTCAAGTCTTTCATTCGACTAATCGAGAATCGATATTGTCAGAAAGGTCTTAATTTGCTGGAAAACAATCTTGAATTAACGAAATTAGTGTAGAAACTCTTCCCAAGTTGGCACGTCAATGTCTAAGTATGATCCACTACTACCCTAGAACGCTCTAAGGTCATAGTCCGAACTCTCTTGTTACGAATCAACGCTAGAAACTCTTCATTCGCCTACATAGGCTTGGTACCACGTTTGAAAACACTTCCGTAACTTTAATCCAATTATTCTCGTTTACACCCCAATTTTGATTAATTTAAATCAAGGGTTTAATATGAGACACTTGATAATAATACAGGTTGAAAATAAGGTCCACATATTGGTACTCCTCGATAGAGGTAATAACAAACACGATTTTCTTGAAGGGTGCACACACGTTCTCAACAAAGTTTCTAAAAATCCATAATAACTCCCGTACACATTGAAAAATGTGACGGAAAGGTCATCTGTGAAACTTCTTGACTCGCCCCCTTGTTTTCGAGAAAAACTTTTCAAAAAGATGAAATGGGGGTTTTACCAAAAACGTTTACCTTTGACTTGTAGATAAGCCGTGAGGACATCAATTATATTTGAAAACAATCAAATCACCTCGAAGTTGTTTTCAAATCAACTTTTAAACTCAACTCAGAGTTCCTTTCCCTCTATTGCTACTTTCCTCACTATATTTTTCCCACGACGCACCCAATTCCTTCCGAATTGGCCGATAGCGTTGAGAGTTTTCCCTCAACCTAAGTACCCCTCCAATGATTTTCCTCAATCAGATTTTATTAGCCTCTTGATTCGTTCCCAAAATTAACTTTAGCATGCGGGTTTTCACAAAATGATTTTTCAAAACTACCATACCGCACGCCAAGCTTCACTTCGAAAATTTCAGTCACTTGCAAGCAGATCCATCAATTAATCCTTTGATGGTTATTCGCAATGTGAAAAACAGTCAGCCGTCACCTCACTTTCATATTCGTATTCACGTTTGACTTGTCAAACGAAATAACATGATAGTATTTGATTGTTAACCTTCGCAAGCAAAAGGTTAACACCAAAACCTTGCCACTAACGTGGAAACTTATGGATGTACACCGTCTTGGATCTAAAAGACTCTAACAATTCCATTTCTTTCCTTAATTAACCGTGCCATGTGAATGGATTTCCTACTCAGCGCATCAGCTACAACATTGGCCTTTCCTGGATGATACTTCAACTCGAAGTCATAATCCTTCAGAAATTCTACCCATCTTCTTTGCCTGTTATTCAGTTCTATCTGATCAAAGAGATACTTTAAACTTTTGTGATCACTAAAGACTTCGAAACGAGACCCTTACAGGTAATGTCTCCAAACCTTCAGTGCATACACAATAGCTGCCAACTCCAAACCATGAGTCGAATAATTCTCCTCATGAGACTTTAATTGCCTGGATGCATAAGCTACCACTTGTTGATTCTGCATGAGAACACATCCTGAACCCTTCCTAGAAGCATCGCTGTAATTTGGAATCCCAGAGACGGATCCGGAAGAATCAGGATCGGAGCAGACGTCAACCGAATTTTCAATTCTTGAAAACATTCTTCACAATCGGCATCCCACGTAAACGGCTGACCCTTATGAGTTAACCGAGTAAGTGGAAGAACTAACTGTGAGAACCCTTGAATAAACCTCCTATAGTAACCGACTAGACCCAATAAACTTTGGATCTCTGTGACTGACGTTGGTCGCTCCCAGTTTAACACAGCTTCCACTTTACTGGGACCTACTGCAACTCCCGATGGGGAAATCACACTTCGAAGGTTTCGCGTACAACTTCTTTTCTCGGAGGACATTCAGAACAATGCGGAGATGTTGAACATGCTCCTCAATGGTCTTTGAGTACACCAAGATATCATCGATGAAAACGATTACAAACTGATCCAGGTAAGTGTGGAAGACTCGGTTCATGTAATCCGTGAATACCTCTGGAGCATTAGGTAGACCGAAAGGCATCACTACAAACTTGTAATGTCCATACCTAGTACGGAAAGCTGTCTTCGGAATATCTAAGGCTCTAACCTTTATCTGATGATGACCCGACATTAGATCAAATTTTAGAAAACACCGCAGCACCCCATGAAGGAGCACTCGGTCGAATGAACTTTTCTGACATCAACTCTTCAAGTTGAGATTTCAATTCCTTTAACTCTAAAGGAGACATTCTATAAGGGGCAATAGTGTAGCGACCGAAAAATCCGGGTGAGGATTCCTCGAAGTTTCAAAAATGAAGCCGCCACCAAAGTTTAGTTTAAGGGCAAACATTGGAAAATCCCTTTACGATGGACAAAGGTCCTTGAGACCAGATTAGGGTTCGGGAGTCGGTTATGCATGGGGAATGTGTTAGCACCCCACGACATCCTTCTTAAGGAATGTTACCTGCTAATTAGTTGTAGGAAAGAATATTAATTTTGAAAAAGTTTATTTTTACCCTTTTATTGTGAATTAAAATGAAAGAAGAAAATTGATATTTTATTTAAGAAAATGATTATTCAGGAAAAGAATAAAAAAGGTTTTTTATTAGTGCAATTGACAGAGGTCGGCCGCCCTCTGGTCCTACGTATCTCCTGGTAGAGAATCAAATCGCACGTAGTTCTTGGTAGAAAATGTTTGTTGGTTGGTGTTTTTTAATATAGGGGTTTTAGGACTGTGTGATCTGTGTTGAAGGACCACTGGGGGTCTGAAGGAGCGCTGGGGCTCTGAAGGGTCGGTGAGTGCTGAAGGAGCGTTGGGGCTCTGAAGGACCACAGTTCACTTATCCTAAAACGATGACTAACCCGGTCGTACGACCGACTTAATCCCCTACTTTGAAAATAAGATTTTTTGATTTTTGAAATGAAAGAGATGTGTTTGTATTTTTTTAATTTTAGAAATTGTTTATTTTAGATAGGGATTTTAGGACATGATCCGTAACGGTTCATTAGTGACCTAAAAAGCAGACTAACCCGAATGTACAGTCGACTTAGTCCCCTATTTATATTTTGTGTTTTTTTGTAAAAATGAATTAAGAAAGAAAGGTAATGGAAATTGTTTATTTTTGCGCTTGACAGGGGGGTGACCCTGCTCCTACGTATCTCCTAGCAAAGAACCATAGGCTACGTAATTCTAGGTTGAAAATGTTTGTTTGTCTGGTGTTTTTTAATTATTTATTTTTGAAATTGGGAGAGGTATTAGCGACAACCAAACAAGTAAAACTCAGGGTGGTCGTCACTCACAGCTCATTTGAAAACTGAAGCTGTTATTAACGGTAAAACAAGCTATGCTCAGAGTGGTCGTTAATAGCAAACCATTTTGGTGGATAATTATTGAGAAAACTGGTTTGGAAGCATTATGATGTAGTAAAAAAAACTAAATGGGTTGTAATAGAAAAGGAAGTGTAATTATCAGGGGTGTCATGTTAGAAAAAAATGGGTATGAAATAGCAATAGGGGCTGTATTTTTAAAAACTGGGTGTAAATATTAAAACGGCCAAAGTCGTCAGTTATTTGCAACGGCCCAACGAGACCTGGGCTTCTCAGGGGGCGTTCACGCATCAAACGGAGGGGTGTGGTTAGCAAACGTAAAAAAAAAGCCTACTATAAAAACTAAACTAAAAAAACGGAACCCTAAACTCTTAACCTAATCCCTCTTCTCCCTCTCACGGCGCCGCATCACTCCCCAATCCCTAATTTTCCTTTCTCTCTCCCTCCAACGCCGTTTTGCTCTCTCCTCACTAAAACTCAGTTTCGCTTTTCTTCCCATCCTCTCCACCGATCCTTGCTTTCTTTCTCTCTAGATTTCTGCTCCTTTCTCTCCTCGCCACAACGCTTCCTCTCTCTCAAACCCTAGCTTCGATCTATCATCTCCTCACCACCCACACCAAATCCCACCGATGTTCTCACTTTCTCTCTCTGCTCTCCTCACCAAACCGACTTCGCTTTCTCCTCTCGCTCACCGCCGTTCTCTCATCCCCTCCTTTCCAAAACAAGTTATGTTTCCATCTTGACGCGTCGGTTCGGCGATGGAGGAGGGTGGTGCTACGGTTCCGTTGGTGTTAGGCGGTTGTTCGGTTGCTGTTGCTGACGGTTTGGGGGTGCGGTGGTGGAGGAAAAGACGATGGTGAGGCGACGGTGGTCGGAGGCGAAGAGACGGAGAGGGAGAAAATAGGGTCCTGACAGTGGCTTTGGAGGGAGTGGCGGCGTTCTACGGTCAACGGCCACCGTGGACGGTGGCCGAAAAGTATAAAGGTAAATTTCGACTCCCCTTTTTTTGTTTTCCCTCCCTATTTCTTCTACTGGTTTCCTCCTCTTTTACTTTCTGGTTTTAAAAATTCCTAAACCCTAATTTCTTTCCGCAACCAAATCCCTTTACGGCTTTTAAACTCATTTTTGATTCTTCCATCTTTTCCTTGGGACTGTTTTCTTCTAAAAACTCTACATCTATATGGCTACGGAAATTTGTTCATGATTTTTCCTAACCCCTAACTTGTTTATGAATTTTTAAAACCTAATCTGGTTATGATGTTTTTTTTTTCTAAAGAAACCTAATATATCCACAGCATTAATATTCACAGAAAAAAAAACATGAACTGAACCTACTACAAACTGATTTCAGATCAATACCAATTTCAGTTCTTTGCAGTATAATATAGAGAAAACAAAATCATGGCTACCAACTTTTGTTCCAGCCTCAGAAATTCTTCTTTTGATTGCTGTTACTGCTTCTTAAGACTCACTGCTACTGCTGTCTTTGCTTTGACTGCTACTGCTTCCATTTTTTGTGTTTGTGAGTTGTTGTGCTTCCTCAGTAACTGCCTTGCTGCTTGTGTTAATTTTTGTGTATTTTGGTGTCAAATTAGTTGATTGTCCCTCCCCATTGTGCTACTGTGTCAAATTCGTTGACTGTTAAAGACACGTGCACGATTAAAACGACGATAATAATAAAAAAAACTCTTTTGGATTTTTTTGTCAACTAGCCGGACAAAATTAGGGTATGACAAATAGATATCGTTCCTGTACCAGGAGCCAATTCCATAGAAAACTCTACCTCTCGATCTGGAGGTATTTAAGAAGCTTCATCCGGAAAAACATCCAGAAATTCATTCACAACTTGAACAGACGACAAATCTAAACCAGTTTCAGTGGATGCAGATAACATAATAACATAAGCTTCCGCACCTTGGCATGATGACTGGTTTGCTGAGGTGAAAAAGATAAATGCGTCAGAAATTGGTCTTTGGCAATTGAACTGATTCAGAAGCGAAGCTGATAGTTCGATTAGCACGGTTGATTGTAACACGATTTGCAGTCACCCAATTCATACCCAGAACGATGTCCATATTTCTCATAGGCAAACAAATAATCCTACAACGAAATTTCCGTCTCCTATGACAAGTAGACAATTCTGACACAAAGGTTGGGTCTGGACACGACCCTCAGTAGCAGTAAAAAAATAGTTATTGGCTCGGACAGCGGAGATAACGCTAGTCCCAACCGATCCACACATGATTGTGATATAAAACAATGGGTTGCACCCGAATCATATAATATACTGACGGAGTGATTGAAAATTGATCTCATATCCCTCAGTAAATTGTCTGCAGTTATAACTGTCTCAGCATCCAGAGTGTTGACTCATCCTTGCCTTGGAGCAGCTTGTGCCTCCTTGGAACTCTTCCTTGCAGGGCACTCTTTTGCATAGTGAACCTCTTCATTACAATAATAGCACTGATTGATCTTTACTGACAATCACCACTGTGATGCTTTCCATAGTTAGAACATCTTCTGACCTTTGAAGAATCGAAGAATTGCACCTGCTTTTCCTTTGATGAAATTATCTTAGACTATGCATTCGGAGTTGATAATTCAACTACCTTCTTTCCATTCCAGTACTCTCTTTGAGATCATCCTCGGTGACATAGGCTGGTTGCACTAAAGCAACATAATTGGTAATAGTATAAGAACTGAGACCCTAAGTCATAAAAGCACTAAGGCCCCTCTTATACATCTGCATTCTCCATTTGTCATCCGGAGCTTACTTTACCACTTGGTAAAACTGAGACAACTTCTCAAACTTAGCGGTGTATTCTTCCACTGTCATGTCACCTTTCCTGAGGATGCACCGGTTGGAGATCCCGGTCTTGGTTGAGGATTGCGTCTTGATCATCCTGTCATAATTCCGCTTATGATGCACTAAGTATTAAGTTGATCAGGCTCAATGTCTCTTAGCATCACAAGTATAATTATAACAAGGACTAACAAGGAATCGACTCAACCCTAAACTAAGTCCGACTAGGTAGAACTGCTCTGATACCAACTGGAACACCCCGGTATTTTTTATTTAGTAAAAATACCCAAGTGTACCATTCCTAGAACATCAGAGATATATTTCCTGCTTAGACACTGAATATCACTATAAATTTTCGCAGAATATAAACCAAACAGTCTTATTTACAAACAAAACAATACGCTTCTCAGACCATAAACCATCAGCAACTATAGTATTCAGTATCATACAAGAAAGCAGAAGAAAGATATACACTAAAGACATAATGTCGTAGTACATAGACAACAAAAGGAAATAGAAACTTAAGCATAAAGCTAAGTCATCAGCAACCGTCCGAGCTCAACCTACTCGTGCCTCTGCGGTCCTCATTTTCCCTGTTTCTCTGTAAAACAACAACATATAAACAATGAGATACAATCTCAGTGAGTTCTACCGAGACCCCTACTAACACTCTCGGTTTAATTATGAAACCTTTTTAACTCAAAACGGCACCGACTGCGCGAACGCTTCCAAACCCGGTGAACCGCATTATTTTTACATAGCATTCCACCGACTGCGCAAACGCTTCCAAACCCGGTAGTCGCACAACAAACAATTTAACAGAACACCGACTGTGCGAACGCTTCCAAACCCGGTGAGCCGCACTACAAACAATTTAACATAACACCGACTGCGTGAACGCTTCCTAACCCGGCGAACCCCCTTACCAATAGCATTTTTCCTAATGGCACAGAGTCTAGGGTAAGGGATCATGACTGCCCCGCCTAGTATGTTAACATGGGTCGTCACCCAACTCGATATATGTTAAATATATCTACACTCGATGACCCGTTAGTTCACCTATACTCAATGAACATTTAGTCCATCTATATTTGACCGTTAATCGAACATAATACCCGAATTGGGCATTTTCCTATAGTCAATATATATATATATATATATATATATATATATCGTGAATCGTAGACCGGTTTAGACGAATAAATAATAATCATTTCGCGTCAGTTATACCATACCACGTAGGACTCATAGTTCGCTTTATTATTAATAAAACATATCCGCACACGTGTACTATTATTCGGTTTTTCGAAACAATTTCAACTTCAAAAACAGTTCATTTTACCTTGTAAATTGTATATTCAGTTAGGCCTCTGAATAATCTTTTAAACGCGTCATAGAACACCTCAATCGGGTTCCCGGATCAAAAGTTATCGAGAAAACAAAATCAATGTACAGTTGCTGAAAAACTGCAAAGTGTCGCGACGGGAACTGCTTCCGTCGCGATGCGAAAAACATCAGAAACATTTCGTTGCAAATTTTTAAGGAGGGTCGCGACGCAATGGATGCGTCTCGCGACGCGATGGATGCTGAGAAATTGCAGATTTTGCGGTTTCTCGCGAAATCCGCTATTCCGCTCAATTCTGATTCTTGTTCCGAATGAAAACAGTCCAAACAACCAGAAAAACAGATTCAATCAATACCACACAATCAATCAAATCAATCAAAAACTCAATCTAAACGAATTTTATCAAAATACGATATATTTCGAAATAACGGTTTTCGACTCAATCTTTTGAAAATAATCAACGAAAAATTCATTGTAAAACGAAATAATCCTAAGCGTGAGTAAAACTCACCGATTGTGATGAAAATCACAAATAGCCGAGACTTTCCGCGAAATTGCTTTTCCGTCATAACCACACGAACGCTCCCCGAATCAACTTCACGTTCCGGCGACATCCATATCCGCTCCCAAAGCTTTCCACTCGATCACGAGACATCTTTTTGACCGAAATACCGAATTCCTCGAAATCCCGCTGTTCGAACCCTAATCACCAACCAACTTCCAATTCGCGAAATTGAACTTCGTTCCACACTCAATACGCTTCGGTTTCGTTCCTAATCATCCTTGAATCATCAAACACTATTCATCATCTTCAACCTCAAATTGCTCCTATTCACATAAACCCCAATTTTTGACAATCAAACCCTAAGTCTCCAATCTTTGATTCCTTCACTCCAAACTAGTACCCAACCTTATATTTGAACTTCTATGGCTCTAAAACTCATGAATGGAAGCATAACACCTCAAACCTCCTCTTTTATTCATCAAAATCGAAAATGGCAAAGTGAGAGAGAGTGAATTGATGGTGATGATGTTGGTACCAAATTGAAGAGGAAGGAACGCTGATCACTTTTCGTGTTGGAAGGAAGAAGTTTCGATGAACCTATCTCTCCCTTGCTCCTCTTCTTCCTTCCATACCCATTCTCTATTTTCTTTCTTCTTCTCCTTTCTTTCTCTGTCTCTTTCTCGTTTCCTTTTCTTTCTTTCTTTCTTTCTTTCAGTTCTTTTCTTTCTTTCCATATATATTAAGTGGTAATGTGGTCAAATGACCAGATTGCCCTTAATCTCTAATTTTGTTTCCAAATCGTCATTAATAAGATGGAGACCAAAACGCCTATTTCGTTAATGTAGAGACTAAACTTAGAATGACCTAATTTTGTATGGAACAAAAAATATATTTTACCCTAATTTTTATGGACCGACTCTTAATAATTTTTTTGAGTGTGAACACTCAAAAAAATTAATAATGCTCGGAAGCCAACTAGGCTAGCCTCATAGTTCGACTGACGTCCTTTCTATGGACCAAGTCTTAATAATTATTTTGAGTATAAACACTATGTTTGATAAATTTCAAAGCAAGTAGATAACTAAGAAAATACCACACAAGTAAAACATATTAAAAAAAACATAAATCTTCTACTATATATCATTCCTTTTAAGCGGATACAGCCTGAGGCAATAAATGGCGCCAAACCTTCAGTGATATTTTTGTAAATTTGACACTAACTATTAATGCACACCTGTCCTTCATTTCCTGCTCCATCACACCATGTTTCATTATGCGGCAGAAGTTTCCCCTTTCAATCATTCTCTCCTTTTCTCTCCCTTTCTTCTCTTTTCCATCCTCACTTCTCCCTCGTCTCTAACTCTCCCTCCTCCCTTGACCAAATGAATCCCTTATAGCTGCAAGAGATGAGAGACAAACAATGGCAGAAATAAAGAGAAGAAGAAAAGGAGAGTGAGAAATAGAGATTGCGAGAGATGAGGGAAAAAGCAGAAACCATAGTGGCGGAGGCGGAAACGGCGACGATGCACAGGGAGAAGGCTCACGGTAATTCTCTCCTATTTTTTCTCCAAATCTTTGTTTTTTTTTGCTTCTTTTTTGCTTCTGTTTCTCTTTTTTTTCCAGATGCGAGCCACGGTAGGGAGAAAATATCGTCTTCTCGTGGTGAGGAGAGAGAAAAGCGATGACAAGGGAGATGCGACGGTGATGGAGAGATGCGGTGGTGAGAGAGATGGTGGCGGCACTGGCGGAGATGTGGTCGTGTGAACATGGTGGCTTCCGTGGTGGTGATGGTCGGAAGCAACTTCTGGCGCGGTAGTTCCATTGCGGTGAGCCTCTGTCTTCTTCTATTTTGCTATGTTTCTTTTTCCCTTCTTCTATTTTTACATCAATTTGGTTTTCTTCTAAGAGGTAACCACCTGTTTGATAAAATTCCCCAATTGACTGACTTGTATTTTTTTTGGAACAATAGTGTTTCAATTTTTTCATTTTGTTAATAACAATGCTATATGAAGAAAAAAAAATGTATGATTCCAGTTTTCCACTATTACTAATTTGCAAACGGGTGAGTAGAAATAACTTTTTAATCATTTAAATCAAGTGTGTGTGTGTGTGTTTGATTAAACCTCTTGACAAGAACTTAATACTGGTCCTCCTACTTTTGTTATCTCAACCAATGTTTTTTTGGGTAACTAGTCTGAAATTTAATGGTATTGTTTTTGTGTTGATGGGTCCAGATTGTATTGCAACATTACACGACTGAGGGCAACGATTCATGATAGGAAGATGAGTATGGAATTTGTTTCTCTCATGCCTTGATCTTTAATTGGGTTTTACATTTGTGAATGTGTCTTATTCTTTTGACTACACATGTGTTAGAGATGAGGAGATTAAAGGCTCAATTTGATGGAAAGCTGCAGTCCAACCACGAGTCTAAATATGTCATTTATTCAGATTTTTCTATTTTTGTTACATGGTTTATGATCTTTTCCTCTTTGTTGGGTTTTCGACAGTAGGTCTGGGCTTCAATATTTTTTGAGCTGCTTCCATTCATTTTCCATTGTCCTTCCATTTCTTCAATCCCACATCTGCAAGCTATCTTCAGATCCCCACTGAGTGAGGGGGAGCTCGCACTCCAACAACGGCAAGGGCCTCAAGTAGTTTATGTTTGCACACATGAGTGGCTTTGTATGAAGTATATTCTTATTCCCCTATAGCCTTTCCATATTCTACTTTCAATTCCATGATCACTAATTGTCCTTTCCTATTTTAGATTCTCGAGACTATAAAAGAAACTGTCTACCTACTCACTAGATGATAGAGTAGTAATATGATGAGTGGGTATACCTCTTATTGCAATCAAAAAGTAATTTTAATTATTCATATTTCACTTACCTTTAAAAAAATTCTGATTGTTTGAATTGATTTTCATGGTTAGGTTGATGCTTCTTATTATATGGCTTCATACAATAGTTCTATTGTTATCCAATTTTGCCTGGCTCCACTGGCTTCTACCATTTGAGTGTTCCATATAAATGACTAAATCAAGTTCCAACATTTTCAGAATAATCATGAAGTACTAGGTCCATGCATATTACAAGTCCACAAGATGAAAGGTTTTGAGTGACATTTTATATAGACATTAGTCCACTAAATTCAATTACTAATTAAGGTCAAACCAAAACAAATGTGAGATGGAAGATTAAGAAACCTATAACTTTCTATTTTTTGATGCCAAGAAACCGGTGAATGAAATGTTTTGAGCTACTATTAGAACTGGTAAGAGCATTGTTGTATTATAATAGAAAAAGACATTCCATGCCTTTTATGACTAATTAATTATTACACCAATGCACTATTGGAATTTAGATAAGTGCGTCCAATGCTTATTTATGAGTTCTATGCTGGGATGCTGCACAAACTATTGTTTCCATTTCAATTATCATGAGAGCTAAATGTTACTCATGAACTAATGCACTCAGCTTGGAATTCCAAGGTTGTCGGCTGGTGGAACCAGTCACTGAGTGTTGCTGATACATGCTGTTAATGACACTATAAATGTATTTGTTATTTAATTTTTCTTGGGTGTGGAACCAGTCACTGAGTGTGGCAATCTTATTTGTTTTTTTTTTCTGTCTATTAACTTTGCTCTCATTTACTTATTCTAATTCTTTAGTTTTTCATACATACCCCTCATTCTAACATAACTTTTCATACATACACATCACTCTAACCTTGCTCTCAATTGTCCCGACTATTTAACTCTTTGCTATTTGTGGTTTATTTATTTATTTTTTGATGAGTTATTTGCTTTTTATTTTGTCTTATTTATTGTTATCTTATTCCTATTTGTTTTAAATATTAATCTTGCTGTCATTTATTCTAACTATTTAACGCTTTACTAACTTAATCTTTTAATGTTGCTCTCATTCACTACAAGAATAAAGCTCATTTCCTGCCAAACTTTCCGACGAAAATATACTCTGTCGCAAATTGCGACGGGTTTGCGACGAAATGTTCGTCGCAACCAATCAGGTACAATTCTCATTCAACATTTCCGACCAAAATATATTTCGTCGCAAATTTCCGACGGACACTTCTGTCGGAACCCACTAAATTTCCATCGGAAACCATGAGACACGAATTAAAACAAAAGGAGAACCCTCGAAGGCTCATTTCACTCTCTTCCTCACAAACCTCGAAGTCTCTCTCACTCTCTCCTCAAACCAGCAGCGCCTCTCCTCCACCACTCCTCCCACTCTCAGCGCCTCTCCTCCACCACTCCTCCCTCTCTCAGCGCCTCTCCTCCACCACTCCTCCCACTCTCCTCCTCTCCTCTCTCACTCGACCGTCTTTCACTTTCGCTTCTCACTCTCTCACCTCACTTCGGCCTCTTCCCTCACCCTCCACTCTCCTCCTTCAACCTCTTCCCTCCTCTTCCCTAAACCTCTTCCCTCCTCTGCCCTCTTTCGTTCAGTTCAGACTTGTTTCTTCAAATCCCTAACTTGCAAATGAACCCTAAACCCCCAAATCCCTAAATCCACAAATCGCATGCTACGTTCTACCCACAATCTTTTGGTTACCACTCAACCCACAAAATCTGCTCAATCTTTCCCTTCCTTCGCAACCGTTTTGCCTTCCATCGCCTCCATCGTTTCCATCGCCTCCACAGTGAAGCTTCTGTTACCATACCTTCAACGCGTAGATGAATTGTAGAAGCACGAACCTCTCGTCGTTTATTACTGTAAGTATCTATCATTTTCTTTTTGTATTTTGATTTTAGATCGATTCCTAATTTTGATTATTGCTTCGTACATAACCCTCATTAACTTTTCATACATACCCCTCATTCTAACATAACTTTCTATACCCACACCTCACTCTAACCTTACTCTCATTTACTGTGACTTATCTATACCCACACCTCATTCTAACATAACTTATTCTAACTCTTTAACTTTTCATACATACCCCTCATTCTAACATAACTTTCTATACCCACACCTCACTCTAACCTTACTCTCATTAGTTGTGACTTATTTATTTTGTGATGAGTTATTTGCTTTTTTTTCTATCTTATTTATTGTTATCTTTTTCCTATTTGTTTTAAATATTCATCTTACTCTCATTTATTCTAACTATTTAACTCTTTACTAACTTAATCTTTTAACTTTGCTCTCATTTACTTATTCTAACTCTTTAACTTTTCATACATACTCCTCATTCTAACATAATTTTTCATACATACACCTCACTCTAACCTTACTCTCATTTGTTGTGACTTATTAATTTTTTGATGAGTTATTTGCTTTTTATTTTGTCTTATTTATTGTTATCTTATTTCTATTTGTTTTAAATATTCATCTTACTCTCATTTATTCTAACTATTTAACTCTTTACTAACTTAATCTATTTATGCATTTGTTATTTAATTTTTCTTCCTTTTTGTCTTTAATTTTCTTATTTGTTTTTTAATATATATTCAGCTTGCTTTTATTTACTTATTCTAACTGTTTAACTTTTCATACATACCCCCCATTCTAACCACCTTCAATATTATTGTTGCTAAAAAATTGTATTATTAACATGATATTGTATATATTACTCACATATTAACACTATCTAATATAATTTGCCTATTGTTACTGGTTTGGATGATTAGTTCTATTACAGTTGGGTTTTTTTTGGGAAATCTATTTGAGTTGTTTTGATATGCAAGTTATGCATCGTGAAAACTGACTATGTGTTTTTAAGATGTGGGACTTTTTTATGTTATGTTAAAGTGTATGACTTACTAATTAATATTGAACTATTTGAGTTTTATTTAAAAATATTAGATCCGAGAAATCTTAATATCTGATCTTCTTAATTATTTAGGAAAACATATATTTAAAGTGTATAACTTTTGAGGTGCATCTATAACTCCTTAAATATTAACAAAAATCAATTTTGTTCTTCTACAAATAATTACTATGGCGTAATAATTTCCCCGATACTAGCTCTCCCCGTGCATCGCACGGGTGATGAGGCTAGTATATATACATCTTGGACAGTTCTCATTCTCACGTGCACCATTTTGGCGCTCAACCATTTCCTTTGCAATTCCATGTTCCCTTCACACGCTTACACCTTCAGTTACAATACTAACCTTCAATTCTACATGTTCTCTTCTCTTATCTTAATCTGCTGTCACTTAATCAATATTCATGCCACCATTGCATGAAGTTGTATTTTGTTGTCATTCTCTAATATTGCTACCATGATTTTGGTTTACTTTATTATTTCTCCATTCTTTAGTTTGTTGTCTCCATAACAAATTGCCAGCAATATACTAAACTAATGAGGTGTGGTGTGAATTTTGTTATTGTAATGGTGGGGGTTAATTTATATTCCACCATCTGTTTTTTTGATTTAATGGAAATCCACCTATTTAATTGCCTCTACAACCCATCAAACAAACCCTCAGAAAGACGGGTTACTAAATTTCAAGTTACAAGGCAATTTTTTCAAAAATCAACGAGAATATCAAATGAAACACACAAAAATAATGTGTTGTTTTGGTTCCTGTCATTCTTCTTTGCCTCTCTATTTACACCAACGCTGGATTTCTTTCTACTCTCTTTTGTGAGTAGTGGAGCTATGGGATGCAACATCAATCTTGCTGAGTTTACTACAAGTTGTGGCTGCAGAGAACAAGCAAATTTTCAGTTTTGCCAACTATCATCTTACCATTTATTTTACACCTATTGTCAGTGTACACCCATTTAAATGTGCAAAAAACAGTTGTCAAGCATGTAGAAAATGAACTGTATAGGTAAATTTGTAGTGAACCTAATTCCAAGCGATAAACACCAATTCAGTACACTTTTAGAGTTACTTTTGAGTAATTTTTTTAGAGTAATTATTAGCAGTTATATAAGTTATTAACTTAATTTACTCTGTTGTTACTGTAGAAAAGATAAAAAAAAGAATGAGAATCCATTACGTGAACCATTTAGAGCTATCTACTTTCAATCTAATCTAATCTAATTCAATCTAATAAAAACATATGCTACCATATTTACATTTTTAGACATCACCAAATTTTGATATTTGTCATAATTTAGGGGCAAAATAGACAATTCACCACATAAGGACAAAATGCTACAGTGCCGCAATAGTACACTACAGTGCAACTTCTGACGCACTACAGTATGCTACAGTACCAATTCTGACACGCTACAGTACCAATACAGTTTTTTTTATTTTTTTTAGAAAATTGATTTTTTAAAAAAACTGATTTTTTAAAAACTAATTTTTTTAAAATATTTTTTTTTTTAAAATAAATGAATTCTTTAAAAATTTTTTTATTCACTGTTTTTTTAAATTTTTTTTTTAAAATCGTTTGTCAACATTTTTATAAAAATAATTAGTCACTTTAAATCAATTATTCACTATATTTATAATCTACTCAAACTACTAAATTAATCTACTTTCAATCTAATAAAAACATATGCCAGCACATTTACATTTTTAGACATCACCAAATTTTGACATTTGTCACAATTTAGGGGCAAAATAGACAATTCACCACATAAAGACAAAATGCTACGGTGCCGCAACAGTACGCTACAGTGCAAATTTTGCCGCGCTACAGTATGCTACAGTACCAATTCTGACACGCTACAGTACGCTACTGCAATCAAAAGCCGCAACAGACGCAGCAAAAGGACAAAAAACAATAGTTTCAAAATTTACTATTTCTATAATTTACTAAAACTACTGCAATCAAAAGCCGCAACACGCTACAACATAATTTTTTTAACTATTTCTATAATTTACTAAAACTACTAAAATTAATCAATTTAGCTACAACCAATTGTAAAAAAAAAAGCCATACCTCTAACAATAGTTTCAAAATTATTTATTCCAAAAAAATAAATTGTTAAATTAATATTACACTCAATAATTAAATAATTTAAGATTTACTATTTATTATAATCTCTATAAAAAGTACTAAAATCAATCAAATTTTTCATGTAATAAATAAAATCAATTTAACCACTAACAATTGTAATATTAAATCATATAGAAAAAAGGAGAAACATGTGGCAACAGGAGCGGCAACGAGAGACTGACAACGAGATTGGCAACGAGATCGGCAACGAGAGCGGCAACAGGAGTGCCAACGGGAATGCCAACAAGAGAGTGAACGAGAGCGCCAGCAAGAGAGGAAACGAGAGCGACGGGGTTGCATATTTTACCTTTTACTCCATTATTAATATTATAAGAAGATACCGACTTTGTTTTAACTTTTTGCAACACAACTATTTTAGTAAATTCACCGCTAAAAGACAAAATTTGCAACACAACGAGAGCGGCAATGCGAGACTGGCAATGGAATCGACAACGAGAGCGACAACAGGAACAAGAGTGGGAACGAGAGAGACAAGGAGAGCACCAACGTGGGTGCATATTTTAAAAATTCTTATATTCTTTTTTCTTCATTTTTACTCTATCTAAAATTTATTATTTACTATAATCTCTTTATTAAAACTATTCAAATCAATCAATTTAACCACTAAGAATTATTATATAAATACAACTTTAGCCACTACCAAACTTTACAAAATAATTACTTATAATTAAACGAATATGATTTAATTAATATTAAATCATATAGAAAAATATGAGTTAACATGTGGCAACGGGAGCGACAACGAGAGACTGGCAATGGTAGCTGCAACGGGAGTGGCAACCAGAGAGGTAACGAGAGCGCAACGGGAGTGCCAACAGGAGGGCCAATTAGAATGCAAATGGGAGTGTCAACGGGGGTGAATACATTATTATGGATCAATGTAATTTTGATTGTCAATTTTCTTTAATTTCTTCGACTCAATATAATTTTCATTTGTATCTTATATGACATAATACCTATCTCTTTCCACTTTGAATTTCAAATCATACATTTTGGACATTGTTCACAACTTATTATTATCTTTCAAATTACTATTATGACTGTATGACAATACACCGACCATATAGTATCACCCGTGCGTATCCACGGTTAAAATACTGGTATATACAAAAGGAGGATGAAGCCCAACTAGCAATTGAGGAGCCCATTATCAAATATTCAGCACATGTGATGTGAAGGAAAAGAAAAGGTGTCGTGAATGAAAATTGTTTGTGGACACGAAACCCTAGGAAGGAGGATTATAAAAAGGGAATGTTGTCTCATTAGGAAGGGGGCCAGCCGTATCTTTTATTTTAGATAAAAGAGCCGCAGGCGCAATCATTATTAAAGAAAAGAGAGACGGAACGCGGACGGCACAGACAAGAGTGAGAGAGTGAATTTTGAGTACCTGTTTTTGACACTCTGAGAGAGATATGAAGCAGAAAAAGGAGACTAAATTCTCAAGATCAGAAATTTCTCTATTTCGGGTTATTTTTATCTCTGTAATTTATGACTCCTAATTTTATTTCATTGTTCTTGAACACTATGGATAGTTAAATCTTCTTCTAAGGTTTTAGGTGAATCTTATTTGATTAGAGACCTTTTTATGTTTTAATTCATATTTTGAATTCCTGATTTTTATTTCAATTAATATTATCCTATTGCTTTTATCACATAATTAGGATTGACAACCCTTTGCATGTTCGTAATCAATTAGTTGATCAGCGACCGTACTGCAATTAGTTGGTGGACCTATAGGATAATTGAGACTAAAATTAATGCATGACCAAACTTTAATTTAGTCTTCCAATCATTCAACCTTTTTGCTCTCTATGCTTTTCTTAAATTTAAATTCTTGCATGACTAAACAATGATTAATTTAGGAAAAAGAATATTAATCGCGAATGACCAAATGGATTAATAGCTTTAGTAAATGGATTGGTAACTGAATAAAATAAAGGAATTCAGGTAGAATTAGACCTAGGGAAATCGAAGCTTGCAAGTGAAACCGTGACCTTAGAACAACTCAATCATTCGATCGTCTAAACAATAAATGATTTTAAGTAGTTCAGTACTTGTTAATTAATCCCTGTGGACACGATAATCTTTTATACTACTTCTGCGGTAGAGTACACTTGCTCTAAGTGTGTTTTTAAACGAAAAAGATTTTTTATTGCTTTAGACATTTGTTTTATTTCTTGTTTTAATTTAATAAAAAGAAAAAAAATTATATTTAGTTTTATTTTATTAGTTAGTTTTGTTTTTATTACTATTACTCGTGCATGCTCACCCGCTCCCAGGAGCCTATTTTGGTTTTTGATCCAGAAATTGAAAGAACTGCTCGAAGGATAAGAAAAGAGACAAGAGTGATGGCTGCCAATCCGAGAAGAACTCTTCGGAACTACTTTACTCCCACAGCGAATATCACTACAAGCATAGTCAATCCACCTGTGCAAGCTACTAACTTTGAGCTCAAACCCAGCTTGATTCAAATGGTTCAGAATTCGACTATGTTCAGAGGTGCACCAACAGAAGACCCGCACACCCATCTTAGAAACTTCTTGAGGGTGGCAAACTCAGTAATTTGTAATGGTGTCACTCCTGATGTCATTAGAGTGAGATTGTTTCCATGGTCATTGGATGGCAAGACATCTGCTTGGCTAGACTCTCAACCTGCTGAGTCCATTACCGCTTGGGATCAACTGAAGCAAAAATTCTTGACCAAATATTTTCCTCCAGGTAAGACTACTAAGATCCGAGGTGCAATAATCAGCTTTGCTCAACTCGAGCAAGAATCTTTACATGAAGCTTGGGAAAGATTTCAAGACTTACTCCGAAGTTTTCCACATCATGGATTTGAGAAGTGGCAATTACTTGAATATTTTTGCAACGAATTATCTTCTCAAAATAGGGGAATTGTTAATATGGCTTTTGGAGGCTCTCTAATGAATGGAGAACCTGCGATAGTATATGACTTAATTGCGGACATAGCAGCCGATAATGCCCAATGGGAGACAAGTGACAGGCACATCAAGAAATCAGCTGGGATGTACAAGGTTGAAGATGACACTAGTGTTAACATAAAGCTGGATGCTCTCTCTAAACAGGTGCAATCTTTGATGAAGGCACAAGCTCAATAAATAATCTCTGGGGAGGCCTAACTGAAGAAATCAACTATCTTGGTTAGAAGAAAAGTGAGTTAAGGCCTGGTATGCAAGACTCTTTAGTTAGATACATGGACAAAGCTGGACACCCGTGCATGGGTGTTTTAGGCAATTACATGGACAGGACTGATGAGAGGTTGCAATCCATTGAAGAACTGATAAAAGCACAGGGCCGGCCAACAACTTCAACTGAAGAGGCCAATTATGTTCAGAATTCCAACCGGACCCAAAATGACCCTTATTCAAACACTTACAATCCTGGTTGGAGAAATCACCCTAATTTCTCTTGGGGAGGACAACAAAAGGAGAAAAGCTCGAACTCCTATAAGCCTCCACATGTGCAAAGGCAAGAGGAGAAAAAGTTGGATACCAATGGTGTGTTGACAAGGTTTATGCAGCAAACAATTGAAAAATTTGGAAGCTTGGAGGGCCAAATTGGAGCCATTGTAGCGACCGAAAAATCCGGGTGAGGATTCATCGAAGATTCAAAAATGAAGCCGCCACCAAAGTTTTATTTTTAAGGGCAAATATTGGAAAATCCCTTTGAGTTTGGATAAGGGTCCTTGAGACCAGATAAGGGTTCGGGAGTCGGTTATGCGTGGGGAAGGTATTAGCACCCCACGACATCCTTCCTAAAGAAGGTTACCTGCTAATTAGTTGTAGAAGCGAAAGTTAATTTTGAAAACATTTATTTTTACCCTTTTATTGTGAATTAAAAAAGAAAGAAGAAAATTGATATTTTATTTAAGAGAATGATTATTTAGGAGAAGACTGAAAAAGGTTTTTTATTAGTGCAATTGACAGAGGTCGGCCGCCCTCTGCTCCTACGTATCTCTTGGTAGAGAATCAAATCACACGTAGTTCTTGGTAGAAAACTTCGTTTGTTGGTGTATTTTATTTAGGGACTTTAGGACTCCTAAGTGATCAGTTCATTTGTCCTAAATCGATGAATAACCCGACTGTACAGTCGGCTTAGTCCCCTACTTTGTGAAAATGGAGTTTTTTTGAAGTTTATAAGATAGTTTGATGTGTGGTGGTTTGATTTTATTTGAATAGGGGTTTTAGGACTCTTGATCCGTACGGTTCATTCGTCCTAGAACGCTGACTAACCCGACTGTACAGTCGACTTAATCCCCTATTTTGAAAATTTGATTTGTGGAAAGAAATTTGTTTGTGTTTATTTTAATTTAGGAATTATTTGTTTTAAATAGGGGTTTTAGGACATGGTCCGTAACGGTTCATTAGTGACCTAAAAAGCAGACTAACCCGACTGTACAGTCGACTTAGTCCCCTATTTATATTTTTTGGGTAGAAATATTTACTTATTTATTTTTATAGGAAAATGTAAGTTTGTGAAAGAAATTGTTCTTTTGTAGAGAAAAATGAAAAGGAAACGAAAAAGGGGTGCAGTAGTAAAGTGGGGGTGTAATTAACTGCAGGAGGTTGTATTATTAAAAAGGGGGGGTGTGGAAAACAGAAGCCTAGTTCGTTTCTGGTGAACTGGCCTGCGAGAACGTGGGCTTCCAGGGGAGGCGTAATACGAAAATGAGAGGTGTAAGTAGTGCCGAGTTAAATGAAAAGACGAAAATGACCCTAGGTGTCCACACTATATAAGGCAATCTAAAAAAACCTAAACCTAATTCCTCCTCAGCCTCTCTCGCGGCGCCGTCCCCATCCCATTCTCTCTCAAACCCTAATTTCTCCGCTTCCCTAATCTCTCATCAGCCGCACCCCTCACTAAACCAGGAACCCGTCCTCTCACCGCCATCTAACCCTGGTTTCTTGCTTCTCTTCGCAGTACTGTACACGCATACACCATGGGAGAGAGAGATTTTGAAGAATGGGGGTTCAGAGGGAGAGAGAGGTGAGTTCGGAGTGAGAGAGAGATGGGGGAAAACGCGAAGAGGGAGAGGGTGAGAGTGAGGAGCGAAGGTGAGGAGCGGTTGACGACGGTGGTGCGACGCGAAAGTGGGTTTACGGTGATGGACGGTGTTGACAGGCCGTTAGGGTGGTGGTTACGACGCCTAACGCATAGTACGAGGGCGTGATTAGGAGGTTCGGTGGCGGTGTTTTGGAGCGAACGGCCACCGTCTATGGTGGCCGAAACTAATGGGTAAGGCTTCGGTTCTGATCTTTTGTATGTTTCTCTTTCTCTCCTTCACTTCTTTCCCTGCTCGGCTCTTTCTTATTTTTTTATGTTTGTTTTTTGGTTCTTTTGGGTGGTTCGTGCGGCCAATGGTGACAGGAGGGACGACGGCGAGCCTTGCGGCGGTGTTCACTGGTGGTGACGACGTGATTGGGGAGAAAGACCACCGTCTACGGTGGTCGGAGCTAAGAGGGGTAAGCTTCGGTTATGATTCCTCTTTTTTGTATATCTTTTCTTATTTTGTTTTTCTCTGTTTTGATTTCTACTTTTTCCTGTTTTTGATTTCTGATTCCTAAAAACCCAAAAACTAAACCCTAACCTTTGCCTAATTTCTTTTTTGAAACAGATTAGGAAAACTTAATTTTTCTAAGCAACAAATCTAATTTCTGATTTTTACCAAACCCTAATTTTGATGCAAAAAGAACCATAATCCCCTACACCCCTAGTTTCTGATTTCGCATCATGTCTTGATCTACACTATAATTTTTCTACAACAAACAGAGCTACAGTTTTCTTTGCTGTTTACATTCAATGTTTTTTGTAATAATAGAAACAAGAACTTGTATCATACTCACGGGTCAAAATCTATTTGCACTATTGTATTTCATGCATTATTTGTATTAAGGACATAACATACTGATTTATGCATCAATAACCAATAATAATTTATGCGCATATTTCAGCATCTAAATGAATACCAACCTGGTTTCCAGCTTCTGAAAAAAAACTTCTGTTTGCTGTGGCTTGCTGCTACTGATTGCTCCTGCTTCTTTGTTGCTGCTTCTACTCCTGCTACTTCTGTTTCTGGATTTTTAGTATTTTGCGATTAGGGTTTCAATGTGAAAGCCCTAATCTTTTGGTTCTGAATTCTATGTAATCTTCTGTGTGTATTTTTGGGTGCCTTAAGCTTGTTTATATAGGCAACAAATAGGTTTTTTTTTTCTGATCCTTCTCCATCTTTCTTTCCTTTTTTGCAGGTTTTGGGCTTGAGTTGAAGAAGATGGGTACTTGGTGAGCAAGGAAAGGACTAGGGTTTCAGCTGCTGTTTTCTTCTTTGGCTGAGGCGCCTCTTTTGATTTTTTCATTTTTATTTTTATGTATTTTCGGATTGTGTATTATTTTTGTATTTTTTAATTTATTTTGTATTTTTTTGGATTTTGTATTTTTTGTAAATTAATTTTTATTGATTTTTAAATATATTTGTTTTTTGGACTGTGGACATATTTATTGTTTTTTGGTCAAAATGGAGGAAAATGATTAAATTGGGTCAAGCCCAATCAAAAGACTAAACATAGGCCCAATTAGACAAATGACTAAAATAAGGCCCAATTAGAACAATTTTCTAAAATCAGGTCCAATCTAAACAAAATAAACTAACATAGGTCCAATAGCAACACATAGGCCCATATTACTAGACAGGCGCGAATCGTAGACGTACAGGCCAACCACGCAAGTATGGGCCCAATCAGGCAAAAAGGCATTTCGGCCCGATTGAACAAAGTATTAAGCGTTGGCCCGAATTAAGACGACAGCATCGAATGAGCCCGAAAAGCTTTTCTCGTAGCAATAGGATTTGTGACTTATGACACGCAAAATAAATGATAGAAATGATTGCGAAAAAAGATCGAACAAAATTGGGGTATAACAGCCATGAACAACGAATTTGGAAGCCTGAAGGGTCAAATGTCAAATCTTATTACTGTGTTGTCTCAAAGGCCTCAAGGCTCTCTACCTACCCAAACTGAGCCTAATCCAAGAAATGAGCATTGCAAGACTGTCACTCTTAGGAGTGGCAAGGAGCTGGTTCAAGAAAACAATCAAGATGGGCGGGTGCCCGATAAAGAAATACAAGCGCCTACTGAGGGGAGCACTTCTGAGGAAAGCAAAAAGTTAAGGGAAAAATATGAGCAAGCAAAGGTAAATGTTCCTTATCCTCAAAGACTTAAAAATAAGCAGCATGATAAACAATTTGCTAAATTTCTTAAAATATTTAGAAAATCGCATATCAACATTCCTTTTACTGAAGCTATTGCTCAAATGCCTAAATATGCCAACTTTTTAAAAGAAATTATTTCTAACAAAAGGAAGTTAGAAGGCTTTGAGACAGTTAGGCTTAATGAGGAATCTGCTTGGCTAGACTCTCAACCTGCTGAGTCC
Source organism: Astragalus membranaceus (assembly GCA_039519185.1). Lineage (NCBI taxonomy): Eukaryota > Viridiplantae > Streptophyta > Magnoliopsida > Fabales > Fabaceae > Astragalus > Astragalus membranaceus. Next base: position 77,699,044 of record CM076850.1, on the reverse strand, counting down.
ATTACCACTTGGGATCAACTGATCCAGGTAGTTTGACTATCCCCTGTACAATTGGTAACTCTCATTTTGAAAAGGCTTTACGTGATTTAGGAGCAAGTATAAATTTGATGCCTTTTTCTGTTTTTAGAAAGCTTGGTTTGCAGGAACTCCATCCTACTAACATCACTTTGCATCTGGCTGATAGATCCATTTCCCACCCCCGTGGAGTGGTGGAAGATGTTTTAGTTAAGGTTGATAAGTTTATTTTCCCTGCTGATTTTGTTGTTTTGGATATGGAAGAAGATGAAGAAGTCCCAATTATTTTGGGGCGTCCTATCTTAGCTACAGGAAAAATCTTAGTTGATGTTCAGGAGGGGAAATTGACTTTGAGACTTGGAGATGAGGAAGTTGTATTTCAGGTCTTGAACTCATTAAAAAATCCCTCCTCATTTGCTTCTTGTAATTTTATTCAAGCTATGGATATTAATGATGTGGTTACCTCTGAAAGTTTTGATGATTTTAGAATTCAGGACCCTCTAGAAAAAGTACTTACTGTGTAGGGACTTGGCATATTGCAGGGTGGTGAGGAAGAAGAGTTCTTAATGTTTTTGCAGTCTCACCACCCTCAGAAAAATTGGAGTAACTATAGATTTGAGGATTTGGAAAGGGGTAATACTCCAAATCCCAAACCTTCAATTGAAGAGGCTCCTGAGCTTGAATTAAAGGCCTCTTCCTTCAAATGTATAATATGCTTTCTTGCACCCCCCTTCCTCTTTGCCTGTGATTATTTCTGCAGATTTGACGGACACCATGGAGGATAAGCTTTTGAGGATATTAAGGGCCAACAAAGAGGCCTTTGGCTGGTCTATTCATGATATAAAAGGCATTATCCCCTCAATTTGCACTCACAAGATTTATATGGAGGATGATTACCAACCTCAATCCTAACATGAAAGAGGTGGTAAAACAGGAAGTGATTAGGCTTCTTGACGCAGGTATCATCTATCCTATCTCTGATAGTAAGTGGGTAAGTCCTGTTCAATGTGTTCCTAAAAAAGGAGGCACTACTGTGATGAAGAATGATAAAAATGAATTAACTGCAGTTAGGAAAACTACCGGGTGGCGTATGTGCATTGATTATAGAAAATTAAATGATGCCACCCGGAAAGATCACTCCCCCTTCCCTTTATTGATCAAATGCTTGAGAGAGTGGCAGGTCATGATTATTATTGTTGTTTGGATGGATATTCCGGTTATTTGCAAATACCAGTGGCTTCTGAAGATCAAGAAAAAACTACTTTTACTTGCCCATATGGAACATTTGCATATAAAAGGATGCCATTCGGTTTATGTGATGCCCCTGCCACTTTCCAAAGATGCATGATGGCTATTTTCTCTGACTTGGTTGAAAAATGCATTGAGAGACGGGGGCCAGTCGTATCTTTTATTTTAGATAAAAGAGCCGCAGGCGCACATCATTATCATTATTAAAGAAAAGAGAGACAGAACGCGGGCAGCACAGACACGAGGGAGAGAGTGAATTTTGGGGTACCTATTTTTTGACACTGTGAGAGAGCTCTGGAGCAGAAAAAGGAGACTAAATTCTCAAGATCAGAAGTTTCTCTATTCCGGATTATTTTTATCTCTTTAATTTATGACTCCTAATTTTATTTCATTGCTAAATCTTCTTCTAGGGTCTTAGGTGAATCTTGCTTGATTAGAGACCTTTTTATGTTTTAATTTATATTTTGAATTCCTGATTTTTATTTCAATTAATATTATCCTATTGCTTTTATCACATAATTAGGATTGACAACCCTTTGCATGTTCGTAATCAATTAGTTGATCAGCGACCGTACTGCAATTAGTTGGTGGACCTATAGGATAATTGAGACTAAAATTAATGCATGACCAAACTTTAATTTAGTCTTCCAATCATTCAACCTTTTTGGTCTCTATGCTTTTCTTAAATTTAAATTCTTGCATGACCAAACAAGGATTAATTTAGGAAAAAAAATATTAATCGCGAATGACCAAACGGATTAATAGCTTTAGTAAAGGGATAGGTAATTGAATAAAATAAAGGAATTCAGGTAGAATTAGACATAGGGGAATCGAAGCTTGCAAGTGAAACCGTGACCTTAGGCTTCTCTCCACTTATTAAACTTTGCATTTTAATTCTTGCTATTTACTTATTTTTCTTTACTTTTTATAACAACTCAATTATTCGATCGTCTAAACAATAAATGATTTTAAGTAGTTCAGTACTTGTTAATTAATCCCTGTGGATACGATAATCTTTTATACTACTTCTGCGGTAGAGTACACTTGCTCTAAGTGTGTTTTTAACGCAACACCAAGCAAGTGCTTAACCCAAATCTTCTTAAGATAAATTAAATCCATTCAACAAACATTATTCAATTGTCAAAATAAACAAAATTTGTGATAGTTTACTAATGATCTATTTCTTTTATAGCAGCATTATGAAAGGATTTTGTGTGGCCTGAAAGAAAAAAAGATAGAAGTACACTTTTACAATAAAGATGATGCATACATACTTTGCTTTGGTCTTTGCATACTTTGGAGGAAAAACAAACAAATCTAACAATGATCAAGGATGATAGGGCATATGGGGTCAAATCTAAGCTAATGTTAGAAAACGAAGTAGAACGTAACTTGATGGTATCAATAATGATCAAGACGTGCAATATAATTTCTATGATAATTATTTGGTATATATAACTTTTTGGGAAAACTGTTGGAGTTAAAAGTTCAAATAATAGAGCAACTAACTTAATTCTTTATTCTTGGTAGGAATTAGAGGAAGGGGGAACCAAAGTTTGAAAGCTTGAAGGAGAGAAAATCTACAAATTTCATATTGATCAAAGATAATTAATGAGTACATGATACTCTTATGTATACTCATGAAGATACCTAAAATTGTTACTTGTCTAACGGAAAGTGAGAAAAAAAATGATGAAACCGAAATTGCATTGGAGAATGGAAAGTGTGTCCCAAACTTTCTATTTTGTATTTTTGCCTCCCTCTTCTCTGCTATTTTTGCCACTTTTGTTGTTTTTACTTCAATTTTTGCTCCATCTTTTTACCTTATACTAGAATAAAAAAATTGTACGTTAGAAATCATACTCAAAAAATAGAGGAGTTATGAACCGACGAACAAGTGGAAGAGGACTATTTCCCAATTGCAGACTACCAATACAACAAAGATGAAGGTGCCACAACTTCTTTATTTTTCAATCTAAGAGTAAGTTCATGGTAGTTCCTTAAAGTTAAGTTCAGCTTTCATGGCATGATAAGTCATTAAATAAATTCATTTCAATTATATTTTCTTTTACCTTGACTATCAAGTATGGTTAATTGCAGTGCTCATAGTTACCACCAAGAAAGGCTATAAGAAGCAAAAGGGGCATTTAAATTCATGCTACTTTGCATATATAGTTTGTATAAAGGCATACATAACAATATGCATCCAATAGTTTATAAAACTCTCTATGCAGTACATAGATAATTAAATTGAATCATGATGCTTCAAAGGGAAGTCTTTAGGGGAGCTGTCATTGTTTGTCCCATTTCTGTTCAAACCAAGTACAAAAGCAAGTTAAAATGTAATAACTTTATCACATTACATTAACTTCATCACATTAATTGTTCTAGCTAGCACAAATCATCATGTCTTGACAACCAATATAAGTGAGACATAGTACCTCTGGACGCAGTATATCAGACATACGTAAATTGCATATAACTACCATATCTCTAATAAGAAAAGCTAAGAAATGAGCAGACTAAAACATAGTATTATTGTGAATTTTGTTACCCTGGAGTGCAAATATAGTATTATTTGTGAGTTCACTGTTTTGGTATTTGACACAGTTTATAAATAATTAATGGAAGAAAGCAATTAAACTAAAACATTAAAACCAAATAAGTTCTTATGTTAGTTAGCCCAATATTAGTTCAACAATGGTTCAATTAGCCTCTTAGTTCAATTAGCCCAATATAATATACCTTTCAGATTGGATTAAGTCCTTCGCTCCTCTACTTTACCAAGCCTATGCACTTAGACATTCAGCTCTCTCAAGATAAACACTCAATCATTGAACCAAAAGGAAGAGCAAGAATTGGGAGATCTGTTGCAGCACTACTACAAGAAAACCTTCGTTTTCCCACCAGAATTTCCGACGGACCCATTCTCGTTGAAAATTTCCGACGGATTTCCGACGAATTGTTCCTCGGTAAGTAAGTGCACACATTTTAAGGCTTTTCCCGCTTTGTTTCCGACGGAATTTGGTTCCGTCGGTACGTTCCGATGGCTAGTTTTGTCGGTATTCCGTCGGAAACATCAAGTAGTATTTTAATTTGCATTTCTCTGAATCGACACTCACTAAACCTCATTCTTTCTCTTCTCTCTACTCACGCCGTTCTCTTCATCTCTACGACCCAACCTCTTCATCTCACCATCAGCCACGACCCAACCTTCATCAGCCACGACCCAACCTCTTCTCTCTACTCAAGCGCTGCCTTGTGCCGCCACATCCTCTTCTCTCTCATCTCAGTTTCTCCCGTCGTTCTAACCCTAACAACCTTACTCCCGCTCGGATCTCCGGCGGGTCTATCTTTCAAAGAGGCAAAATCAAAAAATAGTTTAGTTTCTCAGAGCTAATATTTATTTATTTATTTTTATCATCAATAATGAGTGTTGATGGCGCAGAATCAAACTCCCCCTGCTGCTTCGGCTCCTCCTAACGGCGTTGCTCCGGTCCTAGCACCGAACGCGAATCAGTTCGTTACCACGTCGTTGTACGTTGGTGATCTTGATCTGAATGTCAATGATTCGCAGCTTTAGGATCTGTTCAATCAGGTTGGACAAGTTGTTTCGGTTTGTGTCTGCAGGGACTTGACTTCACGTCGTTCACTCGGTTACGGTTATGTGAATTTCAGTAACCCTCAGGATGGTTAGTTTTTTGAATTTGAATTTCCATTTTAATGTTTTGTTTGAATCTTTTTCATTGCGTTTTATGGTGAATGTTATGGTTAATTTGCATGTTTAAATTTGTGGTTGTGTTTTTGTATTTCATCAGCGGCTAGGGCATTGGATGTGCTGAATTTTACTCCACTGAACAACAAACAGATTAGGGTTATGTATTCTCATCGTGATCCTAGTATTCGGAAGAGTGGAACTGGAAATATTTTTATCAAGGTACTATTTATTTTTTATTTATATGTTACATTCTAAAATTTAGTACCAAAATATATTAATAGAGTTAATAGGTAATTTAGTCATGGAATCAGTCATTAGATTGTAATGACTCTCAATGACCATAAGTAATACACAGACCTCAATACCAGATAACTCTTATCTATAAGAGTTATTTATACTTCTAAACCTAAATTATTGTAAGGATCTCAGTAAAATTAGTGTTTAAATGTGCAAGTATGTATGGAATAATGATATTAAGGGTCAAAGAGGTGTTATAATTCAAAATGGTGTCTTTGGAACTCTTGGAGCGCTTTTATGTGTTTGTTCAATGCTGCAGCATTAGATGCTACAACATTAGTTTGCCGACGTCATGAAGAAAGAGAAAAGTCAAAAAGGAAGACAAGTGGTACCCTTTAACCCGATCAAATCAGCGCCAATCTAGTGACAACATAGATCTGCAAATCTCAAATCAAAGAAGTTTTTTAGGAGACACTTGTCAACATGCCATTGGACCTCACATACTAGTTGGTAGAAAATCAAATCTACTTTTGTGCAAGTGGACAATTGGGTGCAAGTGGATGGTGACTTCATCTCAAAGGAAGCCTATAAATACAACACATCTTTCACCTCATGGTATTCATTCATTGTCCATTCCACTCACCCATTCCATCATCTCTCACTTCACTCCACCCTCCTCCATTTCGTTCCAACGCCATCATCATCATCATCATCAAACAAGGAGAAGTTCCTGCCCAGAAATGTTGTGAGGCAATGTTGCAATCACTACAAGAAAATCGCTCATTTGCGACGGAAATTTCCGTCGCAAATGGACCTTTTTCCGTGGAAAATTTGAGTTTGCGACGGACTTTGCGACGGATAACGAGTCGTGGCAAAACTGCTCGTCGCAAAGCATTTGCGACGAAAATCCCCGTCGCAAATATTCCGTCGCAAACTCGTCGCAAGTCCGTCACTAATTTTTGTGGCAAAGCCGTCGCAACCTTTAATACCTTTCTGTCGCACACTCGTCGCAAGGCCGTCGCAAAATTCCGTGGCAAAGTCGTCGCAACTCTAACGTCTTTCTGTCGCAAATTTGTGCCAAATCCGTGGTAAATTATTTGAAATTTCCGTCGCAAATTGTAATAATTCTGTGGCAAATTAAGTAACAACCAAAATAATTCCGTCGCAAAACAAAATATAAATAATTCTACCAAAATTTGACCTTTACATTGTCATTCCTGTTTGCAATATTCCATGCCAATTCAATTCAGACTACAATCCACCAATTCAAGCATATATAAACAACACTAATGGTAAAAGTGTCAAACATACAAAATATTAAATATCAAAACATATCACTAATATCAAAAGTGTCAATCCAAACCATCAACTTGGTTAAACATAAACTACACTAATGTTAAAAGTGTCAACCCAATCCACGAAATTAGTTAAACGTGGCAAACATACCAATTATCAAAATATATCAAAACATGCCACTAGTTTATGTCAAACATACATAAACTACACTAATGTCCAGTAAACTCAAAATTCTGACAAAGCATCTTCAAGTCCAGCTCTGAACAATATACCTAACAAATCAAAAACGATAATGATTACTAATTAATTCATAAAACTAATATATTTTGCACATTAATTAAAACATAGATTACCTAGATCTCGTCAATAACCCTTCTCATAAACGTCGTCTCCATGATCTCCACAGTCTACATCTTCGCTCTCACCTGGCTGGGCGGGCTGACCCTGGTGGGCGGGCTGACCCTGCTGGGCGGCCTGTGAAAGACGAAAAACAGTATAAGCAAACCAAGAGATGAACATACAAATGAAAGAGAAAATTAGCAAGACAAAAGAATTTACAATTTCTTTAGATCGGCGGAGATAATTGATAACATTTTGAAGACCATCACCAAATGTATTACCGCCACTTCCAGGTGAAATACCAGCAGCATTACGCTCCTTCTCAGCCCATTGAATATGCAACGCCTCAAGTTGGCAATGTAGGATTTTATTCGGAAAAATGTCAACAAAGTGGTTTGTGTAAATAAAATACTAGCAACTAACCGGGTACAGTACAAGAGACGTAGAAAAGTCACAGCATGCAAGCATGTAAACATATAATGTTCTGACTTCTGTGCATTAAATATCCTCAATATACAAATACAAATAATCTAGGGCTATGAGGACCGGACCACACGGTTCAATCGGTTAGTTGAACCTAACCGAACGGTTCAACCTCAGTTATACAGTGGTTGGTTGAGCCGTCCAGAACCAGGTTGAACCACTTTTAACTGCCAATTGAACCACTTTTCCACAAATGTAATACTTTTTATATATTTATTTACTTATTAGTCATCTGGTTCAACTATGGTTGAACCAATTGAACCATGACCCGGAGGTCTCACTGGTTCGATCTCCGGCCCGATTTGGAAAACATTGAAATAATCAATGACCTCATGTTCTTATTACATTCCAAAAACATCCGGGACTTTCTGCATGCAGCAAATATGGACTGATTCTGTGTTCCTTATTACTGTGTGATTAGGGTAAAAACACAAGAATCCTTCTGTACCAAAACACATAAAAAACATAAAATATATTCTTAAAAACCTGTTCATTGATTTACCTGTTCATTCTGTCAACACAATACATCTGGTGAATTGCATCGCCGGCATTAAAAGAAACCAATAAAAAAGCATTTTGATGAACAATTGGAACAACTGCAAAACTAAGAAAAGCACAAGGGCCAAAAGGTAGAATAACAATTATAACATTTCATAAATGACAATATGATAAGTGCAGAAGAAAACCAGCTTTCAAATAGTAACATTTCATTAATGCGTGGTTTTCTTGACCTCATCCATATACCGTCAAGACACAACCAATTAAATCTCCAGTGCAATTATAGCACTTAGAACTATCAGAAGGCCCACCCAGTGCAATTAGCCTAACATGTACGTCAGCGACAGTAAGGAGTTAAGATTCAAATGTCCATTACACCCAAGCCAAACTTACCCCACCCAGTTTTAGTCTGGATGTAAGTAGCAGGTTAGGCCAGATTGGATCTTTTTCTACTTCAAAATATTTCAAGAGATTCATTCTCCAGCTTCGCCTCAAAACTTTACCTCTATTCCCAAAATCATCTATCAACCCTGTACTTTTCTGTTCAATCTATATCCTTTGATTAGCAAACCAGATCGGGGTTCTAGTAGTCAGACAACCATCGTTAACTTCATTACAATTATCTCATTTCTTTGAATTGAATAAAGTTAAGAATCAAAGCTTAAATCACTTGATACTAACATTCATGTTTTCTAATAAAGTTAACTGACTGATTCTGGAAATAAAGACGCCAAGCAAAACAATAAAAAAACAAATAATAAAACCAGCCATCATGGCTCTTTCCATAACGGTTTTTCGATGAATCTTTTGACACACGCAAAATGGCAATCATGGCTCTTCCATGACATGACGATTCATAACTAATGATAAAAACAGGGCACCGGTTCAGTTTAATAACAGTATATGGTCAAAATAAGTTTCACACATACATTCAATCATATTTCATCATGTAGACAATTAGTTGTAATTGTAAATAATAAATATCACAATCTAACAGTTGTTACTGAATTGCAAACAGCAAAGGAAGAGATCGAGAAACTGAAAGAAGACGCACATGCTAGCAAAGCTCACATGCTGCAGGTTATTAATTTATTCTTCCCAGTTATATTTAATTTTTAATTTTTAATTCTTAATGAAACTAACTGCTTCTTAACATTTTTACATTGAAGTATAAGAGCATTGCTGAGGTGAATGAAGATGCATTGAAACAGATAGAAATTGCACATGAGAACTATAAGACGGAGGTATTTTGTCTTGGTCGAATCTTGAAAGCTATTTTCCACATGATTTGTTATTGTATTAACTGTATTTTTTTTGGCATTAATTGTTAACACATTTAGGCTGACAATACAAAGAAAGCTCTAGAAGCTGAACTTCATTCACTCAGAGAGAAGGTTTCAGAGCTTGAAAATGAATCTTGTTTGAAATCTGAAGAGGTGGCATCTGCAACTGCTGGAAAGGAAGAGTCAGCATTCTGTTACACAAGTCAGTTTCAAGTCACCAATTTATAAATACTCTGTAAACAGTTTCTGTTTTTCAATGAAGTCATATTTTGCATTTCTCAAATCTGAAACAAGGAGTTTTCAAAGTATTTTCTAACCCTTAAGGTATCTTTCTACCTTTCAAATTAATGAAAAACTCAATCTTTGTTGCGCAGCTTACTTGTATGACTCATGAGCTTCATCTCCCTTTAATCTCCACATACCATTGTTTTATTTTTCAGTTGACATGATTAATTAATAATCGCAAATTTTCCACCGTGTTTTTATCTTGTTTCCTATAGAAACACTTGAAATGAAGAAAACACGGAAATCTGTTCATCTTGTCTGATATTAAGAACTTCAAGATTGGAATCAAAATGAGATCGATGTGACACTTTTTTATTTATAAATGAAAACATATCATTTGGATATTAGAACAGTAAACAAACTGAACATCCTCTTAATTGCTCTTTTTCACTGGTTTTAAGATGAACAAGACATCTTCCGTGATCTCTTTTCTGCTGCAGTGGCAAATTTTTTCAGTTATTTAATTTGCAACTTTTGTCAAAATGATTCTGCGTCTTTGCTAGAATTTCTCTCTTTTCATTGCTTCCAATCTTTGGTGTTTCTTATTGTTTAGGTTATTCTCCGGTCCGAGACAATTTAGGAATTGACCCAAACTTCTGAAGTAATTGTAAATGATAAATATCACAATCTAACAACAACCTATATTCACAAGCTATATTCACTAATACAAAAGTTAGAATTAGCAGTAAGAAAATAATACAACAGCAGGAAAGCTAATATGTAAAAAAACCTCCAAGAAAACCAAATAACACAAAACATTGCAGCCAAACTGGACTTCTTAAAATGAATGCAAAACTTACTTCTCTAACTTTATAGCACCTATAGAACACAGTACATACATATCAAGAACCTATCTGTAATCAACAACATACTTGACCAAAAGGAGCATCATGTAGACAATATAGGGTAAAATTCCACTAACGCTAGCCTTTTTTCATGAGCACAAAGAAGCGAACGTTTTTATGCATTAAAAGTTTGATAGCTCAGAAATTGTTAGAGAAAAGATACTCAGATCTGAGTTTATATTCTGTACTCTAACTGAATTATAATGTGTACGTCTGTAAGCATAACAGAGTGACCCAACTAACTGACTAACTGCTGCAGTGACAGCTGTCTGATGGCCAACTGGATCAAACACTGCGCAGGGGTGCTAACTATGGTTAGTTACCCTGGCTTTAGATAGCTAAAGTTGTAATTTGGGTTCTAATCAGTGTTGTCAAGATCGCGATCTAAGTCAGATCCTACGATCTTAGGATCTTGCCAACACTGTACAGAGTTGGATCACATTCAAAATTTCAGTTTAGTACGATCGCATATAAACCCATAGAGACCGTGAGATTTACACGAATTTGATTTGTGATTCTAACAAAGATAATGCAAATTAGGATCGCCTAGTTTTACAGGCTGAAGTGATATCTAACCTTGTTGTAAGATGTATGCTTATGTTAGAATACATTTTCAACCCAGGTTCTTGCATCCACTGTATTATGCATAAACTTTCAAGATGACTTCAAATCAAAAACTTTCAAAACCCTAAGAAGAGAAACTACAAGATTTATAGGTCTAAGAGAAAAGGGAAGGTGATTTACCTGGTAGAGAAGACAAACAGCGAACGGAGTGCACGGCGACGCGGAGCGGAGAACGGCGTGAGACGCGATGGAGGGAGGAGGGCGATGGAGGGTGGAGGGCGATGGTGGGTGGAGGGCGATGGAGGGCGGAGGGCGATGGAGGTTGGAGGGCGATGGAGGGTGGAGGGCGATGGAGGGCGTGGACAGCGATGCAGTGAAGGAGCAGAGAACGAGAGTGAGGCTAGGTTAATCAATTGGGATTGTAATTTGTGACGGAACATAAACGTTTTGCGACGGGTATAGCCGTCGCAAATTTTCGACCAAATTCTATTCCGTCGGAAACCTACGTGTACCATTTTTTCCTAAACATTTTCGACGACAATTTCGTCGCAAATCCATCGCAAATTGTGACAGGCTGTTTTCCGTGGCAATTTGTCGTGGGAAATAAGCCTTATTCCATGTAGTCTCACTCGTCGTCGCAAATCCGTCGCAACTTAGCGATGGACAGTTCTCCGTGGGAAACGTTGGTGGCAATACAGGCTTTTTCTTGTAGTGAATATTACAAGACTGATTTATGCAAAAGGACTCAACAAGTGTAACTTTTATTCTGTTTTGTTTCCTTTGTGTTTACAGTAATATGAACATGATCTCTATCTTAGTTTGTATGTTCTTCTTAATGCTCACCATGAGCTAAACTTTTATTAGTTGGGATGCCTTAACTTTTGTAATGATCTTTTAATGGCTTAATGTTATATAGTGATGTTTGCATTTAGGTTCTTGTGTTATAATTATTTCAAACTCATTTTGGAATTGGCCAACTAAAGTGGGTAGAGTCATAAATAGAGACATGGTTTATGATTAGAACTAATGTGGGTAAGTGTTTAATGAAGGAAACTTTGTTATTCTATGCTAAGACCTAGACATAGGATAGCATAGTCCATAGAGTGACATTGTGTGTACTGTTGGACTATATGATAACCTTAGAGGGGGGGGGGGGGGGGGGGTGAATAAGGTTATATGCTAAAAATGAAATATTTTTCTTTATTTTTGTTTTTGAGAATTGAAGATGCTAGTTTAAATCGAATGCGGAAAAAAGGTTTAAACTATATGCAACAACTATGCAAGCTATAATAATGGGCAGAAACAATTACAGAGATAGTGATATCTAAGCACAATAATATCAGATGCAATAAAAATTAACAATTATAAGGAAAATGCAATGTAAAGATAAGGGAAAGAAGTACACCGTGATTTTTACGAGGTTCGGGATAAAAATCCGTACGTCCTCGGCCTCCGGCTTTGCAACCTTCAGACTTGATAATAACCACTATAAGAGAAGAACTTCTTCAATGTCTTACAAGCAAGAAAATCCCCTACAGCTCTATTTTAAAAGATCATCTCTCAACTACAAAAGTTATAGAGCTGAAGTGACGAGATCTTACACGCGTCCTATGGAAAGCAAAATAACACATAAGTCTTGAACACTTGAGTAGCTTCTCCTCCGAGCTGCTACACTTTAAGATATCATGTGCTTTGGTTCATGCCCTGTGCTTTGGTTCAACTACTATAACCATTAGTAAACAGATTGTAATTTGTTATCATACAAAACAAAGAGTGTTTGACCTTGGTTCAACAAACTCCCCCTTTTTGATGATAACAAATTACCTTATGCATAGGGAGGCGATAAACAAGAAACAACAGCATAAGCTCCCCCTAAGCATGCATCAAAAAAAGTAAACTAATCCAATAACATAGTGAGTGAAATAAACGAGTAAGCAATGCAATCAGCAGCAAGTCTTTCTCCCTCTTTGTTTTCATCAAAAAGGACTTACAAGACACATAGCATATGACACACAAGACACATAGTGTAACACCCCAAAATTTAATTAATTATTTAATTAAATTGTTTGGGAATTTAGTTGGTAGAAATAATAAAAATAAATAATAATAGAACATATGGACCTATGGTTAGGGTTAGTAGTAGTGAATTTAGAGTGTCATGGACAAGGCTCATGTTTAAGTCGCATATCCAAAAGAAAAAGCCCATAAAAATTCACTAAGTGTAAAAATGGATTAATTAGGGTTTTGCGCATTTGAGAAAGAAAAGAAAAATTAGAAATAGAGAGAGAGGAGAAGAGAGGGCGCGGCGAAGAGAAGAGCTAGGGCAAGCCAAAAATTTCGAGTTCTTCATGGCTAAGGTAAGGGTGGGGTTCTATCTCTATAATTGGGTGCATGAAGGGTTCTATGTAGAAAGGTTTATGGAACCCTAGGTGATTAAGTTAGAAAACCTTAGTTGTAGGAATTTTATTTGATTGATGATGAGTGAAGGTGAATTGATGATGTTTGAGCATGATTGATAATGATTGAATATGGTTGTGATTGATTTAATACACTTGTTGATGAATTGAACACAAAATTCTGTCTATAGGGCGCCATGGGCGCCAATGTTGCTATTGTTGTTGCTGGGCGCCTCCCTGGGCGCCATGTCCTGTGCGTGTTGCTGCCTGGGCGCCAAGGGCGCCATTCTGTGCTGTTTGCTGGGCGCCTCCTAGGCGCCAAACCTGTGTCTGTCATGTTGCCTGGGCGCCACATCCTGTGATGTTGTCTTGCTGTTCCAATGTGTTCTGGCGCAGGGGCGCCAAGGGCGTCAAGTGTTGGCTGCCCAATTGCGATGTTCCTATGTTGTTGTGGCGCATGGGCGCCATGGGGGCCAAGATGGTGGCCGCCCAACTGTGTTTCCTATGATGTTTTGGCGGCCCAATTGCTGTTTCCAATGTTTCCTGGCGCCAAGAGGGTTGCGGCCCAATTGCTGTTTCCTTTGTTTCCTGGCGCCATGGGCGCCAAGGTTGTGGCTGCCCGGTTGATGTTGCTGTGTTGTCTCAGGCACATGGGCGCCAAGGGAGCCAAGTGTGGCTGCCCAAAGTTGCTGTTGTTGCTGTTCCTGGCGCACTGGGCGCCAAAATTGGCAGCCCGGTTGCTGTGTCGCGCGCATGTGTCTGGCGCAGGGGCGCTATGGGCGCCTAAATCAGGCTGCCTGTTGCTGTGTCTGGCGCAGGGGCGCCATGGGCGCCAGAATCTGGCTTCCCTGTGCTGTGTTGCGTTGCTGGGCGCCATGGGCGCCAGTTTGGCTGCACGTTGTGCTGCTGGGCGCCATGGGCGCCAGTTTTGGCTGCCAAGTGTGTTGTTGGGCGCTGTGGGCGCCAAGGGCGCCAAATGTGGCTGCCCACCTGTGAAGTCCATGATTGATGTTTGAAATGATGTCGAATGTATGATTTTTCTGACGTTGCCAAAATAAAGTGATGCTGCCAAAATAAAGTGATGTTGCCAAAATACTGTGATGTTGCTAAAAAGTTGAAAATTTCTACGTTGTAATTTGTTGACGACGATTGTTATACGACGACGAAGTTGCCTCTATTTATTGGCAGGTGATGTGTTATAGGCCTATGGCCACTGTTGTTTTCGATGTTGTTGCTTGCCGTGCAATTGTTGTCATTTGCTGTACATTTACATGGTGTCTCATGCATAGCATATTTTTATGACGGGGCTATGCTCAAACACGACGACGACGTTGCGATGTTGATACCCCTATTTACGGGTTTGGATTATGGTACCACATGCATTATAGGGCGGTGGCCCTGAGTTGAGTCGCATTCCGCATTTACGTGCATATTTATGTGATTGAAATGATGATGATTGACGTTAAACGATGATTGATGCTGAAATGATGATGATTGAGGTTAAATGATGAAATAATGCTGTAATGACGTTGACTGATATTTAAATGATGACTTGCTGCTGTAACCTGATATATATACTGTTTTTCATGTATCCAATTATATGGTGTGATATCTCACCCCTTCTGTTTGAATGTTACCCCAAATGCGGGTAACGTGTAGGTGAGTTCGAATGAAGACCATAGTTCTTCCTTAGATCGGTGTCGTCGCTCTGATACGTAGCACTCGGGGGGATGAACGCTATTTTGTTTTATTTAGTTATGACTTTTATTTTGTTGGATTTTAATATTGTGAAGCCGTGCATAAATTTGCAACGATTTTAACGATTGATTTTGTGAGCTTTCCGCTGCGTGATTGAATTGTTATTTGACGTTGATGTTTTGAAAAGTGCTATGTATTACGAATTGTTTATGAGAAATGTGACATCCGTTTTGTCGTTAAAACTCTGATTTTACGTTAATAAATTACCGGGTAGAAATGGGTGTTACATTAGTGGTATCAGAGCAGTTTCGGTCTGTCCGGCCAGTTGTCAAGTTATTGTGACATTGACGATCAAGTATTGTCAATTGGTTTTAACTGTTGTTCATGTTGTAGTGACTAGTTGAGATGGCTGGAAGGAACGATGCTGCTATTGCTGCTGCGTTGGCTGCTATGGCTCAGGCCGTGGAGGGTCAACAGAACGCTGGTGAGAATGCTGGGTCCCGTAGTTTGGCGACATTTCAGAGAGGGAATCCACCTACTTTCAAGGGCAAGTATAATCCTGATGGAGCGTTGGCTTGGCTGAAGGAGATGGAGAGAATCTTCCGTGTGATGGACTGCACTCCAGCGCAGAAGGTTCGTTATGGTACTCATATGTTGGTAGAAGAGGCTGATGACTGGTGGCTAGAGACTAGTCAAAGGTTGGTGACTAGTCAAAGAAATTGAGTTCCTTGAGCTGAAGCAGGGAAACCTGTCAGTTACTGAGTATGCGGCTAAGTTTGTGGAATTGGCTAAGTTTTATCCGCACTACAGTGAAGCGACTGCTGAGTTCTCGAAGTGCATCAAGTTTGAAAGCGGGTTGCGACCAGAGATCAAGAAGGCTATTGGGTATCAGAAAATTCTTGTCTTTTCAGATTTGATTGATAGCTGCAGAATCTATGAAGAAGATAACAATGCTCACTATAAGATCCTTACTGAGAAGAGAAACAAGAATCCGAGTCGTGGTAAGCCGTATGATGCTCCTGCAGGGAAAGGTAAACCGAGAGCCGCTGATGGTAAGAGAACTAGTGGGGGAGATGCTCCGGCTGGTATTGTGTGCTTCAGATGTGACAAAGCTGGGCATAAGAGTAATGCGTGCAAAGCTGAGCCGATAAGGTGTTTCCGTTGTGGTAAGCTCGGGCATGAGGCGTCCGGGTGTGAGCATAAGGAGGTGGTTTGTTTCATCTGTGGCGAAGGGGGTCATATCAGTAGTCAGTGTCAGAAACCAAAGAAGGAGCGGGCCAGTGGAAAAGTGTTCGCATTGGCAGGGGATGAGACTCCCGAAGAAGATGGACTTATTAGAGGTACGTGCTTCATTAACGACTCCTCTAAAATCTATTATTGATACTGGTGCTACTCATTGCTTTATTGCTGCTGATAGTTGTAAGAGATTGAACCTTGTATTGTCTGCTATGAATGGAGAGATGGTTGTCGATACTCCAGCTAAGGGGTCGGTGACTACTTCTCTAGTGTGTTCTCAGTGTCCCTTGTCGATCTTCGACAGAGACTTTGTTGTGGATTTTGTTTGTTTGCCGTTGAGCGGATTGGATGTGATTTTGGGTATGAACTGGTTAGAGCATAACCATGTCCATATTAATTGTCGTAGCAAGTCGGTGAGTTTTGGAGGAGAGGAGCCTGGTTTGTTATCCGCTAGCCAGTTGCGGAAGTTGATGAAGGAAGATGTTCAGTTATTCTCGCTGATAGCATCGTTGTCTGCTGAGAATCAAGCTATCATTGAAGAGTTGCAGGTAGTGCGCGAGTTTCCTGATGTTTTCCCTGACGAGATTCCGAGTGTACCGCCAGAGAGGGAAGTTGAATTTTCTATTGATCTTGTACCTGATACCAGACCTGTTTCTATGGCACCGTACGGGATGTCTGCATCCGAATTGTCCGAGTTGAAGAAGCAACTTGAGGACCTGCTCGAGAAGAAGTTTGTGAGACCGAGTGTATCGCCGTGGGGAGCTCCTGTGTTGTTAGTGAAGAAAAAAGATGGTAGTATGAGGCTGTGTGGATTATCGGCAGTTGAACAAGGTAACAATTAAGAATAAGTATCCACTTCCGAGGATAGACGATTTGATGGATCACTTGGTGGGTGCTCAAGTGTTCAGTAAGATAGATTTGAGATCAGGTTATCATCAGATCAAGGTGAGGGACGAAGATATTCAGAAGACGGCTTTCAGAACCCGTTATGGCCATTATGAGTATTCGGTGATGCCGTTCGGTGTTACCAACGCACCAGGGGTATTTATGGAATATATGAATCGTATATTTCATACCTACTTAGACCGGTTTGTGGTGGTGTTCACTGACGACATTCTGATTTACTCTAAGTCAGAAGAAGAGCACGCCGAGCATCTGAGGTTAATAATGGAGGTACTAAAGGAAAAGAAGCTGTATGCGAAGTTGTCGAAGTGTGAGTTTTGGTTGAAAGAAGTGAGTTTTCTCGGTCATGTCATTTCTGGTAGTGGTATTGCCGTGGATCCGTCGAAAGTAGAAGCAGTGTTGAGTTGGGAAGCTCCGAAGTCGGCTACTGAAATTAGAAGCTTTTTGGGATTGGCCGGCTATTATAGAAGATTAATTGAAGGTTTTTCTAAGTTAGCACTCCCGTTAACTCAGTTAACCTGCAAAGGAAAGGCTTTTTTTTGGGACGCCTGTTGTGAGGAAAGCTTCGTGGAATTGAAGAAGAGATTGACAACGTCTCCCGTCTTGACGTTGCCCAATCCGGAAGGGTCGTTTGTGGTGTATTGTGATGCTTCAAAAATGGGTTTAGGTGGTGTGCTTATGCAAGATGGAAAGGTTATTGCGTATGCATCGAGACAGTTTAGAGTTCATGAGAAGAATTATCCCACTCATGACTTGGAGTTAGCTGCAGTGGTCTTTGTGCTGAAGATTTGGAGGCACTATCTCTATGGTTCCAGATTTGAGGTGTTTAGTGATCATAAGAGCTTGAGGTATTTATTTGACCAGTAGGAGTTGAATATCAGACAGCGGCGATGGTTGGAATTGTTGAAGGACTATGATTTCGGTTTGAACTATCACCCAGGCAAAGCTATTGTCGTGGCTGATGCTTTGAGCCGGAAGACTTTGCATATGTCAGCAATGATGGTTAAGGAGTTAGAGCTAATTGAAGAATTCAGAGATATGAGTCTGGTTTGTGAAGTGGCACCTCAGAGTGTTAAGCTAGGGATGTTGAAGATTGACAATGATTTTCTGAACAGCATCAGAGAGGCCCAGAAGTCAGATGTTAAGCTGGTAGACTTGACGGTCGGGATTGGTCAATCTGAGAATGAGGATTTCCGGTTAGATTCCCAAGGTGTGTTGAGGTTCCGTGGTAGGGTTTGCATTCCTGATGAGGCAGACCTGAAGAGAGCCATTCTTGAAGAGAGTCATAGGAGTAAGTTGAGTATTCATCCGGGAGCTACAAAGATGTACCAAGATCTAAAGAAGTTGTTTTGGTGGCCTGGTATGAAGCGAGATGTGGCGCAGTTCGTTTATGCATGTTTGACTTGCCAGAAGTCAAAGGTCAGGCATCAAAAGCCTGCTGGGTTGATGCAACCGTTAGAAATTTCAGAGTGGAAATGAGATAGCATTTCGATGGATTTTGTGACGGGATTGCCTAATACTGCGAAAGGGTATGATGCGATTTGGGTGATTGTTGACAGGTTAACAAAGTCGTCTCATTTTGTTCCTATCAGTATCACGTATCCGGTGTCGAAGCTGGCGGAGATTTACATCCGGGAGATTGTGAAGCTTCATGGAGTCCCTATGAGTATTGTTTCGGATAGAGATCCGAGGTTCACTTCAGATTTCTGGAAGAGTTTGCAAAAGAAGTTGGGGTCTAAGTTGAGGTTGAGTTCGGCATATCATCCTCAGACGGATGGTCAGTCAGAGAGGACTATTCAGTCGTTAGAGGATTTGTTGAGGGCTTGTGTTCGGGAGCAAGGAGGCTCGTGGGATGCGTACCTTTCGTTGATCGAGTTCACGTATAATAATAGTTACCATTCTAGTATCGGGATGGCACCTTTTGAAGCATTGTATGGTCGGAGATGTAGGACTCCTTTGTGTTGGTATGAGTCTGGGGAAAGCGTGGTACTTGGACCTGAGATTGTTTGAGAGACTACTGAGAAGGTGAGATTAATTCGGGAGAAGATGAAAGCGTCGCAGAGTAGACAGAAGAGTTACCATGATAAGCGAAGGAAGAATTTAGAGTTTCAAGCAGGTGAGCACGTGTTTTTGAGAGTCACTCCGATGACCGGTGTTGGACGCGCTTTGAAGTCTAGGAAGCTCACACCTCGTTTTATCGGTCCGTATCAGATTTCGGAAAGAATTGGAAGTGTTGCTTATAGGGTGGCCTTGCCGCCTAATCTTTCGAACTTGCACGATGTGTTTCACGTGTCGCAACTTCGGAAGTATGTTTCAGACCCATCTCATGTGATTCATATGGATGATGTGCAAGTACGGGATAATCTCACTGTGGAGACGATGCCTGTGCGTGTTGAAGATCATGAAGTGAAGACTCTTAGAGGCAATGAGATCGCTTTGGTGAAGGTAGTCTGGCTGGGAGCTGCCGGAGAAAGCACGACGTGGGAGCTGGAAAGCAAGATGCGAGAGTCGTATCCAGAGTTGTTCGAATCAGGTAAATTTTCGAGGACGAAAATATTCTAAGTGGGGGAGAGTTGTAACGCCCCAAAATTTAATTAATTATTTAATTAAATTGTTTGGGAATTTAGTTGGTAGAAATAATAAAAATAAATATTAATAGAACATATGGACGTATGGTTAGGGTTAGTAGTAGTGAATTTAGAGTGTCATGGACAAGGCCCATGTTTAAGTCGCATATCCAAAAGAAAAAGCCCATAAAAATTCACTAAGTATAAAAAGGGATTAATTAGGGTTTTGCGCATTTGAGAAAGAAAAGAAAAACTAGAAATAGAGAGAGAGAGAGAGAGAGAGAGAGGAGAAGAGAGGGCGCGGCGAAGAGAAGAGGAGAGCTAGGGCAAGCCAAAAATTTCGAGTTCTTCAAGGCTAAGGTAAGGGTGGGGTTCTATCTCTATAATTGCGTGCATGAAGGGCTCTATGTAGAAAGGTTTATGGAACCCTAGGTGATTAACTTAGAAAACCTTAGTTGTAGGAATTTTATTTGATTGATGATGAGTGAAGGTGAATTGATGATGTTTGAGCATGATTGATAATGATTGAATATGGTTGTGATTGATTTAATACACTTGTTGATGAATTGAACACAAAATTCTGTCTATAGGGCGCCATGGGCGCCAATGTTTCTATTGTTGTTTGCTGGGTGCCTTCTGGGCGCCAAATCCGTGTCTGTCATGTTGCCTGGGCGCCAAGGGCGCCACATCCTGTGATGTTGTCTTGCTGTTCCTATGTGTTCTGGCGCAGGGGCGCCAAGTATTGGCTGCCCAATTGCGATGTCCCTATGTTGTTGTGGCGCATGGGCGCCATGGACGCCAAGATGGTGGCCGCCCAACTGTGTTTCCTATGATGTTTTGGGGCATGGGCGCCAAGGGCGCCAAGAGGGTGGCGGCCCAATTGCTGTTTCCTATGTTTCCTGGCGCATGGGCGCCAAGGTTGTGGCTACCCGGTTGATGTTGCTGTGTTGTCTCAGGCGCATGGGCGCCAAGGGCGCCAAGTGTGGCTGCCCAAAGTTGTTGTTGTTGTTGCTGTTCCTGGCGCACTAGGCGCCAAGATTGGCTGCCCGGTTGCTGTGTTGCGCGCATGTGTCTGGCGCAGGGGCGCCATGGGCACCTAAATCAGGCTGCCTGTTGCTGTGTCTGGCGCAGGGGCGCCATGGCCGCCAGAATCTGGCTGCCCTGTGCTGTGTTGCGTTGCTGGGCGCCATGGGCGCCAGTTTGGCTGCCCGTTGTGCTGCTGGGCGCCATGGGCGCCAGTTTTGGCTGCCAAGTGTGTTGTTGGGCGCTGTGGGCGCCAAGGGCGCCAAATGTGGCTGCCCACCTGTGAAGTCCATGATTGATGTTTGAAATGATGTCGAATGTATGATTTTTCTGACGTTGCCAAAATAAAGTGATGCCGCCAAAATAAAGTGATGTTGCCAAAATACTGTGATGTTGCTAAAAAGTTGAAAATTTCTACGTTGTAATTTGTTGACGACGATTGTTATACGACGACGAAGTTGCCTCTATTTATTGGCAGGTGATGTGTTATAGGCCTATGGCCACTGTTGTTTCCGATGTTGTTGCTTGCCGTGCAATTGTTGTCATTTGCTGTACATTTACATGGTGTCTCATGCATAGCATATTTTTAGGACAGAGCTATGCTCAAACACGACGACGACGTTGCGATGTTGATACCCCTATTTACGGGTTTGGATTATGGTACCACATGCATTATAGGGCGGTGGCCCTGAGTTGAGTCGCATTCCGCATTTACGTGCATATTTATGTGATTGAAATGATGATGATTGGCGTTAAACGATGATTGATGCTGAAATGATGATGATTGAGGTTAAATGATGAAATAATGCTGTAATGACGTTGACTGATATTTAAATGATGAATTGCTGCTGTAACCTGATATATATACTGTTTTTCATGTATCCAATTTTATGGTGTGATATCTCACCCCTTCTGTTTGAATGTTACCCCAAATGCGGGTAATGTGCAGGTGAGTTCGAATGAAGACCATAGTTCTTCCTTAGATCAGTGTCGTCGCTCTGATACGTAGCACTCGGGGGATGAACGCTGTTTTGTTTTATTTAGTTATGACTTATATTTTGTTGGATTTTAATATTGTGAAGCCGTGCATAAATTTGCAACGATTTTAACGATTGATTTTTTGAACTTTCCGCTGCGTGATCGAATTGTTATTTGACGTTGATGTTTTGAAAAGTGCTATGTATTACGAATTATTTTTGAGAAATGTGACATCCGTTTTGTCGTTAAAAACTCTGATTTTACGTTAATAAATTACCGGGTAGAAATGGGTGTTACACATAGCATATGATATAACAAGCACATTGCACCTCGAAAATACATCACATAATCACATTACAGGCTGGCAAAAATCAAGCATACCGAGCTCTCTCTGGATCTTACAAAATTGAGCTTCGCCTAGTGGTTTCGTGAAGATGTCCGCTAGTTGGTCATCGGTGCCTACAAAATTTAATGCTATGCCCCCCTAGAAACATGGTCTCTAATGAAATGATGCCTTATTTCTATATGCTTAGTTCTAGAGTGTTGGATGGGGTTCTTAGCAATGTTAATGGCACTAGTGATATCACATAGGACTGGCACATTGTCATATAACAAACCAAAATCCTCCAAAGTCTGTTTCATCCACAGAACTTGTGCAACGCAACTTCTGACCGCCACATATTCAGCTTCAGCTGTGGACAAAGCAACACTGTTCTGTTTTTTACTAGACCAGGAGGTCAAACAAGGCCCTAAGAAATGACAGGTTCCACTAGTACTCTTCCTATCTAATGTACATCCAGCAAAATCAGCATCACAGAAACCGACCAAAGTAAACTGACTCGATTTCGGGTACCACAGTCCAAAATCCGTGGTTCCCTTAACATATCTAAGAATCCGTTTTGCCGCTTTTAAATGTGATTCTTTGGGACATGCTTGAAATCGAGCACACAAGCACACAACAAACATAATATCAGGTCGAGAAGCAGTTAAATACAAGAGACTACCGATCATATCTCGATACATCGTTTCGTTGACTAGTTTACCTTGCCGTCCTTATCCAACTTTGTTGCAATCGCCATGGGAGTACCAATTTCCTTTGCATCACTCATGTCAAACTTCTTTAGTAGCTCCTTTGAGAACTTGTTTTGACAGATGAAGATTCCTTCATTTATTTGCTTCAGTTGAAGTCCCAAAAAGAAGTTCAGCTCCCCCATCATGCTCATCTCAAACTCGCTAGTCATCATTTCACAAAACTCCTTGCACAGATCATCATTAGTAGACCCAAAAATAATATCTTCGACATAAATTTGAACTACTATGATATGTTTGCTCTTGGTTTTAAGGAATAAGGTAGAATCAATCTTACCCTTTTTGAAACCATTTGCAATTAAATGTTTGCTCAGTCTCTCATACCAAGCTCTAGGAGCTTGTTTTAATCCATAAAGTGCTTTATCGTGTTTGAAAACATGGTTTGGTTTTTTAAAATCTTCAAATGTTGGACTATATGATAACCTTAGAGGGGGGTGAATAAGGTTATATGCTAAAAATGAAATCTTTTTCTTTATTTTTGTTTTTGAGAATTGAAGATGCTAGTTTAAATCGAATGCGGAAAAAAGATTTAAACTATATGCAACAACTAAGCAAGCTATAACAATGGGCAGAAACAATTACAGAGATAGTGATATCTAAGCACAATAATATCAGATGCAATAACAATTAACAATTATAAGGAATATGCAATGTAAAGATAAGGGAAAGAAGTACACCGTGATTTCTACGAGGTTCGGGATAAAAATCCCTAGTCCTCGGCCTCCGGCTTTGCAACCTTCAGACTTGATAATAACCACTATAAGAGAAGAACTTATTCAACGTCTTACTAGCAAGCAAATCCCCTATAGTTATCACACCAATCTCAATTTTCCCAAATTGAGAACCCAAGCTCCCCGCTAAGGATTTCACTACAATTAAATCTCCCTGATTGAATTACCCAAGACAACTCTAAGGATTTCACAACAATCAAATATAGATGTTTACAATTGAGAACTAGGATCCCCTCCCTCAAGCATATGGCAATGATGTAGTTGAGAGAGATGAGAGATTTGTATTAGTGTGATTCCCAACTCAACCAGTGATGAAGAACGTGAAGAACAGGTGTGACGGAGAGAGTTCGCGTTCTGCTTTGTGATTCGTAGGTTGGTTTTCTCTGTGAATCCTTGGTTCTATTGTTTGTCCCTTAGCATCGTCACCTCTATCTCAAGGCCCGGGTTTGTGACTTCATTCAGGATGGTCATTGGTGTATTCCCGCTTCTCTTTCCAATACCTTCCCTCAGCTGGCTTCACTCCTTCATGAAAAAATTCTGCCTTCATTTGACTCTCAAGATCAGCTGATCTGGAAAAACTCTACTGATGGTATGCTTACTTTTAAAACTGCTTATCTTTATTTCAGGCCTGTTGGGCATCCTAATAGGTGGTTCAAGAACATTTGGCGAAGTGTTATCCCTCCATCCAAGTCTCTTCTTATGTGTCGTATCCTCCATCACCGTATGCCAACTGATGAGCAGCTCAGAATCCGTGGATCTGGTACTGTTTCCATGTGTAGTCTCTGTGAAGCGGATTATGAGTCCTCCGTGCACCTTTTCTGTGAGTGTTCTTTCGCTAAGCAGCTTTGGGATTGACTTAGTAGTAAGCTAGCTATTAATATTGATGTCTCCTCGCCGGAGACGATTTTTGATGTCTGTCTGCGCCCTTGGTCGGACCAGGTGCAGGATGTTGTTTCCGCTGCGGTTATTAACGTCTTTTGGGCTATTTGGTTCTCTCGGAATCAGATTCGTTTTGACAACAAGAAGATCTTGCCCACCTACCTGAAAAACTTGATCATGGTAAATGTGAACATTTCGGGTAATCTCAGCAAGGGCTCCACGTCTAATTCCATGCAGGACTTCGTGATTCTTAACAGTTTTTCGGTTGATTGCAAACCTCGTAAGGCTCCTACTACTATAGAGGTTATCTGGAAGTCTCCTCCTTGCTTTTGGGTTAAGTGTAACACTGATGGAGCTGCGAGGGGCTCTCCTGGTTTAGCCGCCTGTGGGGGTATCTTTCGAGACAGTAATGCTGAGTCTCTTGGTTGATTTATGCTTCCTCTAGGTACAAATTACGCTCTTCATGCTGAGCTTATCGGTATAATGGTCGCCATTGAAGTGGCTTTTCGCAAAGGTTGGCATCGTTTATGGATTGAGAGTGACTCTCAGCTTGCCGTCATGGCTTTCTCGTCTCACTCAGTTGTGCCTTGGAATATCCGGAATCGTTGGCTTAATTGCATGGATCTGATCAAATCAATGACTGTCACTTGCACTCATGTTTTTCGAGAAGGGAATCATTGCGCTGATAAGCTTGCATCTCATGGGATCAACCTGTCTGGTTTCCAATGGCGGAATTCTATTCCCGACTTTATTAAATATGATTTTATCCCTAATAGGATTGGCCTTCCTTATTTTCGTTTCAAACTGTAATGATTTGTTTGCATGGGTTTTGGTCTATGTCCCCCCATGCTTCTTGTATTTTTGATTTTGTTTTTTCTTTAATGAAATAGGGGGGAGTACTCTTTCCTTCTAGATGTTTTTATCCCTAAGGAGGGTTTTGCATCAGAAGGTTTTAACGAGGCTCCTTTCCTTTTGTTTAAAAAAAAAATTGTTTGTGAAGCCCTAGGTCCCTAATTATAGACTTCGTAAAAAATATGACCGTTGGGACGATTCTAACAAGTGAAAAAATCGATTGTTTGCTTAAAACCACTTAGTATGACACTCGATTCTTTGCTTTAAAAAGAGAACAACTTCATAAGAGAATGGTCGACTGATTGCTTCTAAAACTAAGTGTAAAAATCGATTATGTACTTAAACAAAATAGGATCATAATTGATTTTGAGCTTTAAAACAAATAAGGTTATGATCGATTATGTGCTTTAGGAAAAATGAGACCTTTTAAAAAACAAGTGGATAATCGATTTTGTGCTTTCCACAATCAAGCTCATAATCGATTTTGTATTTGATGAATCAGGTCCAAAATCGATTGTTTGCTTTATAAAACAAGTGAATAATCGATTTTCCACTTTAAAAACACAAAGTCATCAATCAATTGTTTTCTTTCCAAAACAAGTTCTTTAAAAAAAATCAAGCCACAAATTGATTTTTGGCTTTACATTAGGAAGTGAGAAATCGATTTCTACCTCTAAAAGCAAGAGAGAAATCGATTTCTTGCTTTAAAGACCAAATCAAGAATCGATTCTTTACTTCAAAAACAAGTTTTTTTAAAACACTAAGCCATGAATTTATTTTCTTTAAAAAACAACAATTCATTATTTGTGCCTAACCTATTTGCTTTTATATAAAAGATTTTACCAAGCCTAGCTCAATTCTATTTTACCAAAACAGTTCTATGGAAAGCAAAATAACACATAAGTCTTGAACGCTTGAGTAGCTTCTCCTCCGAGCTGCTACACTTTAAGATATCCTGTGCTTTGGTTCATGCCCTATGCTTTGGTTCAACTACTATAACCATTAGTAAACAGATTGTAATTTGTTATCATACAAAACAAAGAGTGTTTGACCTTGGTTCAACAGGTACTTCATATATAGGGGTGAACTTATTTAGAGCTTAGACATAAGACTTGTAACGAAACCCTAACGATAGTGACTGAAAGGCACGCATCTATTGCTACAGCATCGAATGCTTTAGCATCGTATACAACATTATGCGGTTTTAAGTGATTTACTTGGTGAAAACATTCCTACTATTTTCTCACTTGACTTCTCACACCAACATTACTATCTTGTTTATTTTCTTCTACTTTACATTACCCTTATTCTAAACAATTGTTACTTTTTATTACTCGGTTATTTCTCACTAATTGAACTACTCTTTTTAAACCATAGATATTAAAATCAATCCTTGTGGATTCGACCTCTACTTTTCACTATATTACTTGTTGCGATTGTGTACACTTGCACATCACACTTTTAACCACAACAATACCCTCTCCACCAACTTTTCCCACAGTTTCGCCATTGTTACAGACCTTTGCGTAGACCATGAACCTGACCTCCTTGCATCTCCTATTATCACACATTCATTAAGAATGAGATAAAGAAAAATTACATTGAAAGCTCATACAAATGATGAAAGTTCAGTGTTATGACATTGAAACCTCATACAAATGACAAATTCAAACTCTAAAAAATTGTATGGTTACTTGTCTAAAAACTCAATATATTAATTTCCAATCCATAAATGCTAGATCTGAAACCAGAATACAAATTTTTTAGATCTAAAAAACTCCTTACCGACACACACAACTCAATATTTAAGCAGTAACATATTTAAATTAAGATTTAGGCTAAATTATAGTTTTGGTCCCCCTATTTTTAAAAATTCAGACATTTAGTTCCTCTATTTTAAAACTAAGACATTTAGTCCCTCTATTTTAAAAAAAAATCATACATTTAGTCCAAAGAGGGATTTTCCATTTTTTCGACTGAGCTGGAATCCTGCCAAACAAAAAATGCCGACGTGTCCATCAATAAATGACATGGCAGCTGATGCAGCTTGCACACGTGTGTGCCACGTCATTAAATGATCCATATGTACATGCCACCTCATTATTTAAAGAATGTCTTAAATATGTTTTGCGCCCCTGCAACTAGCATGTTTTGGTTTAAGCCCCTGCAATTTTTTTTTAGAAAAAACTCCCTGTAAATTTTTTTTTGCTAATAGCCCCTCTCTTAACTCTCCGTTAGTGATTTGCTGAGTTGTCAAACGGAACTGCCATTTGGCTTTTCCAAATCATTTTCTTTTATTTTAAAAAAAATATATTGACATGTCATATATTATTTTTCTTTTAATATTTATATTTGTTTATCATCTATTTCATCTTCAATCCTCCATCGCTCATCTCATCAACAGTCATGAAGAATGACACCATCCTATCTTCCTCCTCTTCTTCTTAATCTCATCACACCACCACCAAGCCGCATCCGTTAATTCTTTTATTTTTCATTTTCTTTCATCTTCAAGTGTTAGTCTGGTAAAAAGAGGTAAAAGAACTGATGTTTTATTGATTGGAAACAGGGCCTATATATAGTACAAGGAAGTGCTAGAAACAATAATTACAGGAAGAGTAAAGGTTGGAATGAGAATAGGTACAACCAACTAAAAACTATTGATTTATCTAATAATAAATATAAAAAGTAGAAATAATATCTAACACCCCCCTCAAGCTGGACTGTAAATGTTGTGCATGTTCAGCTTGGATAATAGGCTGTGAAACGAAGCAGGCTGAAGGGGTTTTGTGTGGATGTCAGCAAGTTGTGCAGCTGTAGGAATGGGCATGAGATGTATGATGCCAGCTTGGACTTTGTCACGAACCAAGTGACAATCGAGCTCAATATGTTTAGTTCGCTCGTGAAATGTGGGATTCTGAGGTATCTGAATAGCAGACCGGTTATCACAATAGAGCGGAACCGAATCTGTGTGAGAGACATGTAAATCTGTCAAGAGGTATAAAAGCCACTGGAGTTCACAAGCAGTAGAAGCAAGGTCCCGATATTCAGCCTCAGAGGAGGACTTGGAGATCGTACTCTGTTTCTTGGACTTCCATGAAATTAGGGAGTTACCAAGGAATATACAAAAACCTGTGATGGAGCGCCGAGTATCGGGACAGGCGGCCCAGTCCGAATCACTGGAGCTTGTTAGTTTCAAATTGGAGTCAGCTGCAAAGAAGAGACCAGAGCCGGGTTGCCCCTTAATGTACTTGAGGACATGAAGAGCAACATCCATGTGGGCCTGTCGAGGAGCGGAAATGAATTGACTAAGCTTATGAACAGCAAAGCAGATGTCTGGTCTGGTGTTGGTGAGATATATAAGGCGACCAATGAGTCTTCTGTAACTAGAAGGGTCATCCAAAGGTGTCCCAATGGTAGCAGATAGCTTGAGGCCAGCGGGCATAGGGGTAGAGGCCGGTTTGCAAGCAAGAAGGCCGGCATCAGCTAGAAGTTCAAGGGAATATTTCCGTTGTGAGAGGATGATTCTCTTTGTAGACCGGGCTACCTCTAAGCCAAGGAAAAACTTGAGAAGGCCCAAATCCTTGATTTTAAAAGTAGTATCAAGAGAAAGCTTCACAGACTGGATTTCAACTGAGTTGTTCCCTGTGAGAATGAGGTCATCAACATATATGAGGAGCACAGTGACTTGTGAACCATTGGTTTTGAACATAAGAGAATAATCACACATGGATTGGACGAAGCCGAGGGAAGTCAGAAAGGAAACTAATTTGAAGTTCCATTGTCTACTTGCCTGTTTCAATCCATAGAGAGATTTATGAAGTTTGCAAACCTGATTAGTTGCAGAAGTTTCAAAACCTTGAGGAACACGCATATAGACCTCTTCATGCAGGTCGCCATGAAGGAAAGCATTGTTAACATCCAACTGATGTAAATACCAATTGCAAGCTGCGGCAAGAGCCAATACCAGTCTCACAGTGGTAATTTTAACAACAGGAGAGAAAGTTTCAGAGTAGTCAACACATTCAAGTTGTGTAAACCCCTTTGCCACAAGACGTGCCTTATGTCTTTCTAGGGATCCATCAGCTCTAAGTTTGGTTTTGTAAACCCATTTGCATCCAATAGGTTTCTTACCGGGAGGTAGTTGAGTGATGGTCCAGGTGTTGTTTTCTTCTAAGGCCTGGATTTCTTTGTTCATGGCTTCCTTCCAACAAAGCTAGAGGAGGATTTCTTTGAGAGTATGTGGTTGGTTCAACAAAGCTAGATATGACTGAAACAAATGTTTTGTGGGAGGGTGATAGTAAAAGATTTCATGGTTGTTTAAGTCGTAGAGGAGGTATCCTTTTACACCAATGGTGTGGCCAATGTGGACAGATTTTCGGGCCCTAGGTTGAAATTTGGTCCGGTGAGCAACATGAGTAGTGGCATAGCATAGGGAACCAAACACCCGAAGGTGTGAGAGGTCAGGAGTGATATTGTGCAATATGTGGTAGGGAGCTTGTTTGTTTAGGGAGTGTGAGGGAAGAAGGTTGATGATGTGGACAGCTTGGGAAATGGAAAATTCCCAAAACGGAAGAGGCAATTTGGATTGAAACATTAGAGACCTGGCAACATTTAGGATGTGTTGGTGTTTTCGCTCAACTACTCCATTTTGTGGCGGAGTTTCGGTACAAGAGCGTTGGTGTATGATGCCTTTAGAATGGTAGTAGTCAGGTATGTGGAATCCAGGACCATTGTCAGACCTGGCAATTTTAACACTAATGCCAAATTGAGTGTGTATCATGGTGATGAAATTCATGAGGTGTGCACGGGCTTCGGCTTTGGTTTTCATTAGTCTAACCCAAGTAAAAC
The DNA here is from genome assembly GCA_039519185.1 of Astragalus membranaceus. Classification (NCBI taxonomy): domain Eukaryota; kingdom Viridiplantae; phylum Streptophyta; class Magnoliopsida; order Fabales; family Fabaceae; genus Astragalus; species Astragalus membranaceus. Next base: position 77,669,030 of record CM076850.1, on the reverse strand, counting down.
GAGATTTGTCATCAACAATTGTAAGGAAGTATCTATTTCCAAGAATGAATGGAACACTATAAGGACCCCATATATCAACATGTATTATCCCAAAAAATATTATAAGAAACAGTAGAACTTAAGGGAAAAGGAGATTTCTTTTGTTTAGCAAAATGGCAAGCATCACATGCTTTGTGAGTACATCTTGGTATGTTGGGATTTTGTTTGTGTACAAGAGTAAAACACTCGGGGGAGGGGTGCCCTAGTCTATGGTGCCAAAGATCAATGTTAACTGCAGGGTTGGCCGGGCCAGTACAGTGGATGGCTGAAACTGAGCTAGAGGTGGGCTTGAAGTCAATTACCATCGAGAATAGCATGCCATCCAACCCAGCGTTTCCAATCGTCCTCATAGAAGGTCGTTCCTGTATCAAACATTCATCGTCAACAAACAGTACTTGACAATATTTAGAAGCTTGAAGTCTTGCAACAAAGATGATATTTTTGCAAAAACAAGGTATATACAACACATCATATAAGACAAGGTCAGGGGTAAGGAATATAGTACCACTATAGTGAGCAACAATCTTAGTACCATTAGGGAGAGATACACTTACGGGTCGAATGGCTTTGTAGGTTGCAAAAAAATGTAGGGAGGATGTTATGTGATCAGTAGCACCGGAATCTACAAGCCATAAAGAAAGGGAAGTACCTGGGTTAGATGAGTCGGTGGCAAAGTGATGAGCACTGGCAAGTGAAGTCGTAGCAGTTGCAGTAGGTGATGTGGAATGGAGCAAGGTAAGAAGGCTCTGAATCTGGTCTTTGGTGAAACCAAGAGGGGAGGAGTCAGAGGTGCCTGGAGTCTCAATGTCTACATGATTGACCGCTCTCTTGGACTTGAACCCCGGAGGATAACCATGTTTGATGAAGCAAGTGTCCACTGTGTGATTGGTGCGTTTGCAGTGAGTGCAGAAACGAGTGCCTCGCTGTGGAGGCCGGCCTCGAGTCTCTTTGCCGCGGGCCTGATAAGGTGAGGGTGAAGATGTAGAAGTCGGTGTGTGTGTTTGTACAGCCATTACTGTAGGAGGGAAAGGAAGTATAGACAAGTTCATATGCCTTTCTTGCTGTATGATGAGGGAGAAAGCCTTGTCTAAAGTGGGCATAGGATCGAGCATGAGGATTTGAGATTTTATAGGATGGTAGGATTCATTAAGTCCTTGAAGGAAGCATAAAACACTATCAATTTCACGATATGTTTGTAAAGCTAGCACGGACCGGCAAGAACCTGTAGGTGAGGAGTCACACGAAACTAAAGGCCTGAAGTTACACAACTCATTCCATAGGATCTTGATCTTGGTGAAATAATTGGTAACCGAGAGCTCACCCTGCTTAAGAGAATAGAGATCAGTATAGAGTTGCAAAATCCTAATGTTGTCACCTTGAGAGAAGCGATTGCGCAGGGCAGTCCAAACATCAGACGCTTTGGTGAGCCATATGACGCTCGTTGCAATTTCAGGAGTTACCGCATGATTGATCCAAGAGCGTAACAAATTGTTACAACGTTTCCAGGCAGCAGAGTTAGGATCAGAATCAGCGGGTTTCGGAATTGTGCCATCTATGAACCCAAGTTTGTTCTTCATTTCGAAGACCATGGTCATAGCTTGGGCCCAACCGTGGTAGTTCGAACCGTCGAGAGCAGCGGTAACAATTTTGTTTGAAGGATTTTCATTAGAATGTATGAAATAGGGATTAGAGAAATCCTGAGTAGCGGAAGTTGCGGAAGTTGTCATAAGTCCTGTATGAAGATTCGAAATACAACCAGAGACACAACAGTACAGGTCCAAAATTTCCAAATACAACCAGAATACAATTTCAGTTTCAGAATACAGATCCAAAACAACCAAAACACAGAATACAGATCCAAATACAGATCCAAAACAACGTTTCAACAATTCAGTTTCAGAGTACTACTGGAAAACGTGAAGCGTGATAAGCAGTTTCAGATTTCAGGAATCAGGAATCAGAGGAAAGGAAGAACCTGAAGTGAAGATTCAATGATTCAGCAAGAAGCAGAAGCGATTCTGAGGAACAGAAAGCACAAACGCAATTCAGCTTCCAAACGCGATTCTGAGGGACAAGCAGCAAAACGCGATTCTGAGGAGAAAGCGATGATGATGATGAAGTATCACACGCACAGGATGATGATGAAGAACGCGATTCTGAGCAAAACCCGATTCTGATGAAGTATCACTGAATCGTGCAAGAATCTGAGGAACAACGATGGATTGTTTTTAACCCTTTATTTTGACATGATGATGAACAGAGGCGAATCTGAGGCTCTGCTTGAGATTTTGAGAGGAGAGGGGCGCTGCTTCTGGGGAATTTCTTACGCATGAGGAGAGGAAGATTGCTCACGGGAGAGAGAAAGGAAAAAAAACTCCATAGAGAGACCCGTGAGTCAGTGAAGTTTTAGAAATTATTTTTCATCTGATACCATGTTAGTCTGGTAAAAAAGAGGTAAAAGAACTGATGTTTTATTGATTGGAAACATGGCCTATATATAGTACAAGGAAGTGCTAGAAGAAGAGTAAAGGTTGGAATGAGAATAGGTACGGCCAACTAAAAACTATTGATTTATCTAATAATAAATATAAAAAATAGAAATAATATCTAACATCAACATCTTCTCCATTTTCTCCATTCACCATCTCCATGAGCATCAAAACTCAGTCTCAGCCCAGAAAAAGAAAAAAACAGCAGATCCCCATCACCACCCCTAGCCGATAACCACTGTTGAATTCAAAGAAAATTGCAATGTCGTCGTCGCCGACGATGAAGCAACCGTATTACACAACGAGTGGTTTGGTAATAGGTTACGCACTATGCTCAAGCTTACTAGCAATAATCAACAAATACGCTATCACTCAATTCAACTACCCAGGTCTCTTAATATGGGCGTTTGCTTACTTGGTTACTAATTACCACTGAGATGGTTTATATTAAACATATGGTTATGAGTTTAGGGTTGAACACTTGGGGTTTTGTTCTTTATAAAAATTTATTGTCCCTTATGATTGCTCCTGTGTTCTTAGATCTGGTACTGGGAATTTGTTTGATCCTTCTCTTCTGGAAATGGGAAGAAGGGTCTGGTAATAAAAACCCTATTTTGACATGGTCAATAGTTAAAAATTAATTAAAATACAAAGTACTGACATGGTATTCCCAATCAGCATTAAAAATAAATTAGAAAAAATAAATAAATGACAACCCAGACTTCTATTAGCTAAGTCAGCGTTTTTTGTAACATTGGGTTAACAGAAGGGCCTAAATCAAAAATCTGTATTTTGCAAGAAGCTTTTAAAAAAAATTGCAGGGGGCTAAACCAAAACACGCTAAATTTGCAGTGGCCTAAAACATATTTAAGCCTTTAAAAAAATTATTTTTAAAATAAAAAATCCCAAAATAATGCTAATTAGGTTCATCTTCGTTGAGTGATCAACTCCAAGTTTTGGTACAATTAGTGGTTAGTGCACTCCATCTTAAGGGGCGGACTCGGCTAGTACCCGCGTTCGATCCCCGGTGATGGAACAAATTGGAGCCAGACTTTACTTACCTCCCGGGCGAACTCCAGATTATTCAGGACCCATTCCCCTGGATGGGTCAAGACCCTAGACCCAAAAAAATCTTCTCGTTGAGTGATCTGCGTATCATCTTCTTCATGTTATTAACTGGGTTATCTTTACAATCCCTTCCGAATCAATGAAATCAAAATCAACAATCGCTTAAAGATTTTGTTTTTGCTATAGGTGCATTGAGTTTTCGTTCACCGTCTTTGGCAATTGAAATCAACAATCGCGTAAAGATTTCATTTTCGTTTCTTCGCTGAGTTTTCGTTGTTGTTCAGATCTCTTGCAGATCTCGTTTTATACCGTTTTTCATTTTGATTCGTTTTCGTTTTGAACCGTTTTGAATCGTTTTGTATCATTTTCGTTATAAGTTTTAAACTTCAGATCTGAATCGTTTAAAGTTTTAAGATCTTCATTTTTCTTTGTGAACCGTTTATACAGATCTCGTTTTCGTTTGTGAATCATTTTTGTTTGAATTGTTTTCGTTTATGTAGATTTTCTGGGTTTCACATTCATCTTCATCCTCATTACAGATGGGTCTTTGCAAGTGATGTAGATTGAGGATTTCAGGTGAGAGATAAAACCCATGTAAGGTTGAGAGATGCAAGTGCTGGGTATTGCAAGTGATGTAAGTTTGGGAATTTCCGACATTTACAAACTATCTCATTTAACTCTTGTGCTAAAGATGCAAACTTTGATAGCTATTATTATCAGTGGTACAGCAGTGACGAAGAAGATGATGGACCAGACTCACTTTTCCCATTTAATTTCACTGTTTTAATATATTAATAATAATAATAATAATATAATTTATTTAACTTATTTAAATTATTTTAATTTGATGTGGCATGTACACGTGGATCATTAAATGGCGTGGCACACACGTGTCCAAGTTGCATCAGCTGCCACGCCATTTAATAAGGGCCACATCAGCATTTTTTGTTAGGCGGGATTCTAACTCAGCAAAGAAATTGAAAAACCTCTCTTTGGACTAAATGTTTAAATTTTTTTAAGATAGAGGGACTAAAAGTCTGAGTTTTAAAATAAGAGGACCAAATATCTGAATTGTGAAAATAGGGGGACCAAAACTATAATTTGGTCTAAGATTTATAGCTCATAAGACAACACAAAATAAAACAACAGCATATCCAAATATCAGGTTTGGAATATAATAACTGGTATCTGACTTTGTTATTATTAAAAATCATATTCTTTGATGTAACGATCTAAACACAGATTTGATAAATACTCCAGCGTATATTGGATTATGTGGTATATGGAATAGATCAATTACCCAAAAAGCAGGCAGAACACATAACATTTTCAATGGCCCCCAATCAACACCTCTCATTTCCATGTATCTCTTTAGCCTCACCTGCATAAAGTTTAAAATTGGTCAACATGACAGCCTCTTACAATACTAAGCATTTTGCTTAATTATTGTTACTAAATAATTCTTAGCGTTTTGATTCCTTATTTCTTAAGAAATCAGATCTAACGGTTAAACTTAAATAATGGCATTTTTGTAAATTAACACCAAACTACTCCCCTGCGCTTGCACCCTGTTTCACCGTAACCATTTTTTCACGCAAACTGCACTATATTTCTGCTACCTGATTTCGTTTCTCTCTCCACAATTTCGTTTCTCCAGATTTTTTTGTTTTTTCAAAACGAATTCGTGAAATCAAAACGTGAAATCATTATCACGGCTTTGATACGAAATCAAAACAAAATCGTGAAATCAAAACCGTGAAAAATCACTGATGATAATGGTTTCGTTTTTCACTGATGATAATGGATTCGTTTTTCACTGTTTTGTAATCTGTCTGCAATCTGCCACTAACCACAGATATGCACATCTGCAGTGGCGGACTTATGTAGTATTCAGGGGGTTCAGTTGAACCCCCTGAAAAAAAAATAATAGCATTAGTACCCTTATGTAAAAAAAACTTTTGAACTCCGCGAAATTTTTAATTTGCACTAGTATCTTTAAAATTGCATCCAATTTGCACCCGACTTTTAATAAATTTGTTTTATTAATCTCCGTAAGAGACTATTTATAAAACATTATGAAGTAATTTTATCAATGTCACATACTTTTACAGACTACTTATTATTTTCATATAATTTAGGACTTAAATAGAAAAGAGCGTGAAAACTTAAAAACTAATTTAATGATTTACTCTTAAACAAATTTGGAGTTCGATAAATTGATTTTTTAATTTTAGTAAATTAAGTAAAGATATTTGAAAAAAAAACAAAACAATCCTACATGCAAACATATTTTATAATGATTTTTTTGTTTTGCACCCCCTAGCCTAGGGTCCTGGGTCCGCCATTGCACATCTGTGGTTAGGTGCATCTAATCATTTTTATGCATATCTATGGTTAGTGGCATATAATAATTGTTATGCAAATCTTTGCTTATTTCAGTTAGTTATAAATTTGCTTAATGAAATTTAAGTTTTTGATTTTTTTTATTGCAATTCAGGGGGCCTCCAGTTCAGGTTTGTCATGGTCAGGAGGAAAATCGCACTGATATGGTTCTGCGAACATTGGTTTTTTTCAAAACACTGGTTAGATCGATGCACTAACCACGGAAATGCAAAACACTGGTTAGATGCCCCTAACCACAGAATTGCATAACAGTGGTTAGATGCCACTAACCACATAATTGTATAACAGTGGTTAGATGCCTGTCAGACTTGAGATCTCGTTATCGAGTTGTTCGACCTTTTCGGAGACGACAGAGATACAGTGGAGACGAGTTGTGCGGTGAGAGAGAGAGAGAGAGAGTATGTGATGGTGGAGACGAGTTGTGCGGTGAGAGAGAGAGAGAGAGAGAGAGAGAGAGAGAGAGAGAGAGAGAGAGAGAGTGGTGGTGGAGACGAGTTGTGCGGTGAGATAGAGCTGTGTGTTAATGGAAACGAGATTTGCGGTGAGAGAGATTGTGGTGAGAAAGTGTTGTTACCAATTGAGATTATAAAACCTTTTCCCCTTTTAACGACTTAGATTAATTTTTCGCATGGGTTTATTTAATGAACGAATTAGAAACTAAAAACAGTAAATAACACAGCAGATTTATACTGGTTCAGCCATCTCTTAGTGACCTACTCCAGCCCTCACAAACCCTTGTGAGATTTTCACTATCAAAACAAAGCTTAAAACGGGTACTTTCAAACCCTTACAATACTCAGGCACTCTTCACTTAGGATACCCCACCTTCGTGCAAGAGCCCTCAACAATTGATAAACAAGAGATACCCCACCCTTGTTACAATCAAAACCCTAGAGAGATTCCTAACTCTCTAGTACTACCAATTGACAAACAAGAGATACCCCAGCTTTATTACAATCAAAACCCTAGAGAGATTCCCCACTATCTAGTAAAATCCAATAACAGAAATTGAACAAATTACAAGAAATAGAAAGACCTCTAAAGTAGGTGAATACAACAACTTGAAAGTTCCCAACCTAACCCTTGAGAGAGATCAGCTCAAATGATGGAGAACGTGAAGAACAAGTGTGATAGTGCAATAGGGTTTAGCTCTGTGATTCGTAGGTTGTATCTGTTTGTGAAACCCTAAGTCCCTATTTATAGATCCTGTAAAAATATGACCGTTGGGACAATTTTTAACACTGATAATCGATTATCAGTTAAGTGGATAATCGATTATCACGTACACGAGCGTGTTTTTTAAAAACAACTTCATAATCGATTATGTTCTTTAAGAGACAACTTCATAATCGATCATTCTCTTTAAAAGACAACTTCATAATCAATTATCACCTTGTCATAATCGATTATCATCTTGTTGTAGGCTCATAATCGATTATCTTCCTTGTGGTAATCGATTATGTACTTACATATTGCCATTTTCTCATTCAATAATCGATTATGTGCTTGTAATCATTTGTGCCTAACCTATTTAGCATGCTTTTATCAATTGAAGGCATATGTTAGGTTAATTGTGTGAGTGCTAGTGTGTTAAGTGATTTGAGCCGATCCTCAAAAGCGCTTTACATTTCATTCCTAAGACACGACCGGACTTCCTAGTGTCTAGCCTTAACAAAGACTGTCTTCTTGAGTTGGTTGTGCCTTGGAGTTCTGTTTGTCACTTTATTTCAGATTGCTTCTTCATCAAAATTTAACCTGCAACACAAGATATCCACAAGTGTAACAGATCTTTAGTCGTTTTAGTAATTAGTAAGTACATGACCTTTCTACCCATTTAGTAACAAACTAGAAGTATACTCGTGCATACGCACGGGTAACATTGTATTCTTTGTATAAGTAGACTTAGACGGAATTCAATTACAATAAATTTTTTAGTTATTAAGAAATGAAGTTTCCCAACTTTAGAATATTTTATTCTTTTGACATTTTTTATCGTCACCATATACATTTTATCAGCAGCAAAATTGTATTAACAACATGTAATATTTTCCCGTTGCATCTCAAATTCATAATATAAAATAATTATTTTAACAATGTGTAACGTTCCACCATAAAAATTTAATAGTAACAAAATTATAGCAACAACCTGGAATGTTAACCCATTGAAAATAAAAAATAAAAAATAATTTTTTCTACAATATCTTGTACTTTTACGGTTCAAGAAAAATGTTCATTTATAAAAAATAAAGATATTCATGAAAACAAATATAAAAATGAATATATCGACAACGTGTTACATTTCCCCGTAAGAAATCAAAAATAATGAAATTGTATCAACAATATGTAATGTTTACCCGATAAAACTAAAAAAATAAAATAAAATAGTATTTATAAGTAGATAGCTGATAGGTTATAAATAGATAGTTGAGGATCAGTGTAATACTATTTTTAGTTGAGGATTAGTTATTACTAAGATGAATGAATACTATTTCAGGTGCACCTGACTTCATATTGGTCTCCTTGCTTTATAGTTGATTTCTTTGATACATAATAACAGATTTGGAGTCCTAGTCTCGACATCACAGTAAGTCTTCATCTAAACTCTTTCATCAATATTCTTTATTTCTAACTAATGTGATTTTATGATTTCCCCAAAATGGTAACTTTTTTATAATTTCATAATACATTGATTCTTAGATACACACACATGTGTAAGAGTTATCAAATTGATTTCTTTGTAAACTACTTTTGTTCATTTCATTCCCCTTCGTTAAAAGGATTCCTGGGGAACATTCAAGTTACGTGAGATGGGATTTTGATTACTAGAATTTGTGATTTTGATTAATCATCAATGAATGATGAGTTCTATAAATTTACTTCTCTTTATTGTTTTACTTAGATACTTAATTGGAAACCTTTTTACTGGACCATTTCTCAATGAGCTATATTTTTACTTGTTTTGATTTATGAATTTAGTTTTACTATCTTAGTTTGATGTGATAGTTTGATTTTGTTTTAACAATTAATACTTGGTTGATTCTTTGGAGCGTAGCCATGGACCGTAGTTGGATACAAAGTAATCGTCTGAGTGATGAGTATGCGAAAGGAGTCGAAGAGTTTATAAACTTTGCTCAAGCAAATCTTCGCAAGAGTGATGATCCCGAAACGGACGTAACTTATTCATGTCCTTGTTGTAATTGTGTGAATCGAGCCCCACAACCACCAAGTGTAATACGGGATCATCTATTTGTTTATGGGATCTTACCCAGTTATACCACATGGATATGGCATGGTGAATAAACCGGCAACCCAAGTGTGTCCAAAAGTGAGAAAGTCGATGAAGATATGGATGATCGAATGGAGGACATGATACGTGACATTGGTCCTGAATCTTTTAAGCGAGTGCTTGAATATGATAATTTGTGCAAAGACAAAGATCAACCTTTGTATTTGGGTTGCACAAAATACACCCGGTTGTCTGCGTCGTTAAAATTGATCAATCTGAAGGCGATAAATGGGTGGACTGATAAGGGATTCACCGAATTGCTTGAGCTGTTGGAAGACATGCTTCCCATAGGTAACACATTGCCAAAACGAACATATGATGCAAAGAAGATATTGTGTCCGATGGGTGTGGAGTATCAGAAAATACATGCATGTCCCAATGACTGCATATTGTATCGGAAAGACTTTGAGAAGTTGCATAACTGTCCTACGTGTGCTTGGTCGTGCTACAAAGTGAAGTCGGGTGAATCTAATTGTGACGACAACAACACAAAGGGTTCCCCTGCGAAGGTTTTATGGTATCTTCCAATAATACCTAGGTTCAAACGCTTGTTTGCTAATGCAAACGACGCGAAGAGCATTCGATGGCATGCAGATGAGAGGAAATGTGACGGGAAGCTTCGCCATCCGGCTGATTCTTTGCAATGGAAGAAAATTGATAATTTGTATTCGGATTTTGGCACTGAGTCAAGAAATCTTAGGCTCGCACTTGCTTCAGATTGGATGAATCCATATGGTAACTTAAGTACGAATCATAGTTCGTGGCCTGTTCTCCTTTTAATTTACAACCTATCTCCATGGTTGTGCATGAAGCGCAAATATGTGATGCTATCCATGATGATTTTTGGCCCGAGACAACCTGGTAATGACATAGATGTTTACCTTAGTCCATTGATTGAAGACTTGAGAAAAATGTGGGATGAAGACGTGGATGTGTTTGACGGGTATTCTAATGAAACTTTCAAGCTGCGAGCCATGTTATTTTGCACGATCAATGACTTTCCTGCATATGGAAACTTGTCTGGGTATGTTGCGCCCGAAAAAGTCCCCGAGGGAGAACCTTCCTCGTTCACAACTTTTTCTATGACAATGAAGCCGCCACCAATATTTATTAAGGGAAATATTAGGAAAACCATTTTTGGAGAGCGATTGGCCTTTGAAAACTGAGAGTTTTAGGGTTCGGGGGTCGGTTACGCGTGGGGAAGGTATTAGCATCTCACACGTCCTCTCTACTGAGAGGGAATCTTTAATTAAATGTGTGGTTTTTATATGTTGACCTGAAAATATTCAACTTTGCCTCTATACTTCTTATTGACAATGAATTAAAGGACTTAATAGATTTTTTTATTTTTGGAGAGAAAGGAAAAAAAAAAAAAGGTTTTTTAGAAAAAAGTGCTTGACGGGACGTGGCCCGCTCCTACGTATCTCCCGGTGCGATGGAGAACTCAAAGCTACGTAGTTCTTGTTGTAGAAAAAGGTTTTTGTTTTTTATCTGTGAAAATTGAGCTTTCATGATGATCAATTGAGCAAAGGCTCCAAGTGACCACCGTTAGCACTCCATTGTTAATAATCATGCAAGCAAAGGCTTCGCAAGACTACTAACAAAGTTTTTGATTTAGTGAAAATCTTTAGGAAAATTAGGCATTCATGATGATCAATTGAGCAAAGGCTCCAAGTGATCACCACTAGTACCTCGTTGTTAATAATCATGCAAGCAAAGGCTTCACAAGACTATTAACAAAGTTTTTAATTTATGAGAAAATATTTTGTCTTGGAGAGAAATAAAATAAAAAAAGAACGAGAAAAAGGGGGGTGAAATGGTAAAATAGGGTGTTATTAGCAGCAAGGGGTTGTATAATCAATAGGTGGTGTAAAAAAGAAACCCAGCTCGCATCTGAGGGCCCAGTATGCGAAACTGGGCTTGAGTGAGGGAGGGGTACACGCGTGACTTGAGGGGGTGCTAATAGTAATCTGAATATTAAAGAAAATAAATAAATAAATAAATAAATAAATAAAAACCTAACTATATAAGCCCAACCTAAAAAAAACTAACCCTAATTCCCCACACCCTCTCCACGGCGCGCCGCACTCTCCACCCACAAATTACTCAAACCTAAAAATTTTCCCCTCTCTCTCTCACGTATCCGCTTCTCTCTTTCTCTCAAATCGCATCTCACCTTCTTCTCCTTTAGCGCCGTTCGCACTCCTATCCCTCTCAAATCCGAACCACCATTTCTCTGATATGGTTTCGGTTGGTGGTGCATGGTGGTCGCGTATGGTGGAGCGTTGGTTCGGCAATGGTGATATGGTGGCGCTGTGGGTGGCTATTTGTGTGGGTGGTGGTGGATCTATTTTGAGGGGCGACGGTGGTGATTTCAGGCGGTTGGAGCGCGCGAACGGACTTGTGACAGTGAACACGACGGTCACTGTGTGAACGTCGGACCAACGTCGGCAATGGGGGGAGAGAGAGGAGAGAGAGGTGATGACGGAGCTGGTGGCCGTGGAGGTATGGTTCGGTTCGTGGTTGGAGGCTTCGGTTTCGTGATGGGTCGCCGGAGCTCCGCCGGAGAAGACGAAGTCTCCGGCAAAACTTCCAAGGTCAGTTTTTTTCAATTTCTTTTTATTCTCAGTTTCGTTTTATGTTTCTTCTTTCTCCACTGCTTGTTCTAAAAAAAATAATTTCCTAAAACTAAACTAATGACTTAACTCATTTTTGGGTCAGACTAGTTCTAGCTAGTTGCGGCATAAGCATATTTACGGTATCAATATTCAACCTATTGTATTCTTAGTCCGTCCCTAATTTAATTCGTTCATGACGCTAATATTTACAGGCCTGACAAATCTAACTCATCATCTACACAAAAACTCCTAACTCCATCTATTTTTATAAGTTATGGACTGGTTACATGTTTAAAAAAAAAGCAAACTAATACTATATTATTGAAGTACCGACCTTTATTCCGGCTTCTGAGATCTGCCTTTTGCTATTACTGGTACTTTTAAACCTTTGCTGCTGCCACTCGAACCAACCCCTACTGCTTCTGCTTCTGGATTTTGCTGTTTTGTGATTAGGGTTCCGGCGTGAAAACCCTAATCTTTTGGCTGAATTCTGGTGTATTTTCTGTCTGAATTTTTAGGTGTGTCAGGGCTTGCTTATATAGGTAAAAACTAGGTTTTTTTTCTGATCTCTTTCCATTTCTTTCCATTTTCAGGTACTTGGACCTCTGGAGGAAACTTGCTCAGCAAGAACAGGCCCAAGGAAGCTGTTGTTGCTGCTGTTATTTTTATTTAATTTCGTTTTTTTGTTTTTTTTGTATTTTTTGGTTATTTTCGGTTTTGTATATATTTTTTAATTTAAATTTTTGGATTTTTGGATTATTGTAAATTAATTTTTATTAATTCTGATTTTTATTATTTTGGGATGCTTGTAAGCTGCTGTTTGGACAGATTTTTATTTTTTGGTTGAGGTGGATGAGAATGATTAAATTGGGCTAAGCCCAATCAAAACCAAACATAGGCCCAACTTAGAAAAGTGGCTGAAATGAAGCCCAATTAAAATGAACGCTAAAATCAAGCCCAATCGCAAACGCTAAAATCGGGCTCGAATTGAACAAATGCTAAAACGAAGCCCAAATTCAACAAACGCTAAAATAAGGCCCAAATTCACAAGCGTAGGACCAAATAAGAGGAGTAGGCCCCAAGTAAGCTCGAAACTAACTTAGTAAAAAAAGGAGTAAAAAGAAGCGGACAAAATTGGGGTATGACAGCTGCCCCTCTTTATTTGGATTTTGACAAGGAATACGAATTGGCCGAAACATATTCCGAGGCAAAATGAAAATAAAGAATTCAGAAGTTATACCGATTTTGTCTACTTGGAGAAACCTGAGCTTTCTTTTCCTTTTCCTTCTCTTTATTACTTTTTATTATTTTTCGCTTTATCTGGATTTTCACAAAGAATATGAATTGGCCGAAACATATTCCGAGGTAAAATGAAGATAAAGAGTAGACACTTTCGTGTCGATGCGAAAACCGTAAATGAGCATTGACGTGCGGGCAAAAAGGGTAAAACGGGCACTTGGCGTGCAGAAAGCGGTAAATGGGCACTTGGCGTGCAGAAAGCAGTAAATGGGCACTTGGCGTGCAGAAAGCAGTAAATGGGCACTTGGCGTGCAGAAAGCGGTAAATTGCCCAGGCTGCCTAAAACCTGTAATCCTTAAACGGACTCTTGACGAATCCGAGTTTGCACGTGGCTTTGAGGAGCACGCTTCCTGCTGGCCTTTTCGAGCGACCGGGGGGATCGTTATCAGCTCCGGAACTGATATACTGATCAATGCACGACGTCCACTGTATCTTAGGCTGATACAACTATTCCGTTGAACCTCACATGGGGCTGCGGTCCATCGCGTTGCTCGTACACGACGTGAGACCTGGACAGAAGGGAGCGTTGAACTCTGACGAGAGCGATTTTGAACTCCAAACTGCAATGCACGCTTGAGCGCTGAACTAAAAAGCATTTGAACTCCGAACTAAGGGAGCATTTTCTGGGACCTGAGGGCGAAGATTAACACCGAAGTATTTATCCGTCCTTGTACCTGCAAGTGATAAGAACAAATGCATGCATGCAATGCAAATGCCATGATTGCTTTTTGATGGGATGAATGTGATGTGATGCAGGAGCTTCTTCTTGCTTGCATGAATTTTTTGTCTATGTTTGATGAATGCAATGTATGAGTTTTGTTCGTTTTATTGCTCTTTTGCTCTCCTCTTTTTTTTAATCCCCTTTTTTATTGTTTTTCTTTTCTTTTCTTCTTATTTTTGTTGCTCTTTTGCTCTTTTGGCTTTTCTTTCACTGGTTCAACCAAATCGTAGAACTTGCGTCCCGAGGCATGATGATCGTCCATAATGGTGTGAGGGTCATGCTCCAGCCTTTTTTGTGAATTATTTTGACGCGCTCAGTGCTTTTGTCTGGTTTTTATGAATTTACCTGATTGAGAGATCATTTCTTTCCTCATGATTTTCAAAAGTTTCGCAATGAGTTTAATGCTCTGATTTATGCACGTTTTCATAATTCATTTATCATCTACCATAAAACATCATTTTAAAGCACAAATGAAAAGGAAGCAATGACAAAACAATAAGCAGACGAAGTGAAGAGTTTGGATTTTTATTCATACGGAAATCGAACGCGCAAAAGGTCGCGCCGACTGAAAAGAGTACATTGAGAACTTTGAAACTACAAAAAAAAAAACAAGAAAAATGGACGCAACAGATCTTATGAGCGTTTTTCGTCTTTGGAGTGTTGATGCCAATCACCCATACTTATATCCTTGATCACCCTTTTACCCAAGCTTTTGGAGACGCTGCTTGCCTCTTTTACTTTTTTAGTCCAACCTTTCTGACCCTAATTTTTGCCTGGACCGCTCTTTGCGAGTTTTCAGTCCACCGGGTCGCTCTTTTTTGCCTAGGCCGCCCTTTCGGGTTTTCAACCTAGCGAGCTAATTCTTGCTTGGCTCATTTTTTCTCTTTTTTCTTTTTATTTTTCTCAGGCGTAATATTTCTTGACTGAATCTGAATTGACTGGGTTCCTGAGTTCTTCACCATCCATGTTGGTGAGTATCAATGCTCCTCCAGAAAAGGCTTTCTTTACCACATATGGTCCATCATAGCTAGGAGTCCATTTCCCACGGGGGTCACTCTGAATAGGCAGAATCTTTTTGAGCACAAGGTCTCCCTCGCTGAATTCTCGGGGACGAACCTTCTTGTCGAAAGCTATTTTCATCCTTTGCTGATACAACTGGCCATGACATAGGGCAGCAATTCTTTTCTCCTCAATGAGATTCAGCTGATCCCGACGAGCTTGGACCCATTCCGCTTCTTCCAACTTGGTTTCCATCAGTACCCGCAGAGAGGGTATCTCAACTTCAATAGGGAGGACTGCTTCCGACCCATACACCAAAGAGAAAGGGGTTGCCCCGGTTGAAGTACGCACTGAGGTACGATACCCATGCAAGGCGAAAGGAAGCATCTCATGCCAATCTTTATAGGTTACTACCATCTTTTGCACAATCTTCTTGATATTCTTGTTGGCCGCTTCAACTGCCCCATTCATCTTGGGACGGTATGGAGAAGAATTATGATGTTGGATTTTGAAGTCCTCGCATAACTCTTTCATCATCTTACTGTTCAAGTTGCTGCCATTATCTGTGATAATCTTATCCGGAAGCCCATAGCGGCAAATCAAATCTTTCTTTACAAACTTAGCAACCACAGAGCTGGTAATGCTGGAATATGAAGCAACTTCAACCCACTTGGTGAAGTAATCAATAGCGACCAGGATGAAGCGATGCCCATTTGATGCCTTAGGCTCGATAGGACCTATGACGTCCATGCCCCACATTGAGAATGGCCAAGAGGCGGTCAAGACATTTAGGGAAGCAGGTGGTACATGAATATGATCAGCGTAAATCTGACACTTGTGACATCTTCTGACGAAACTATAGCAATCCGATTCCATTTGCAACCAATAATAGCCAGCTCTTAATATTTTCCTTGCCATGGTGTGTCCGCTGGAATGAACCCCAAATGAGCCTTCATGGACTTCTCTCATGATTTTTGTTGCCTCTTCTTCTGTCACACACCTTAAAAGGACCATATCATAATTTCTCTTGTATAGAACTTCACCGCTCAAAAAGAAATTCCTTGACAATCTTCTGAGGGTTCTCTTGTCATTCTCTGACGCTCCAGGAGGGTATTCTCTGTTCAAGATGTACTGCTTGATGTCATAATACCAGGGCTTGTTATCAGACTCTTCCTCGACGATCATGCAATAATGATGTGCTGGCAAATCTCGATGCTGAATCCCGATGTGAGTCAAGCTTTTGTCGCAGCTGATATTAAACATTGAAGACAAAGTGGCTAGTGCATCAGCCAACTGATTCTCATTGCGAGGAAAGTGTTGGAATGTGATCTCCTCAAAAGGCTCAACCAGCTTTAGAATGTAATCTCGGTAAGGGATCAACTTGGAGTCCCTGGTCTCCCAATCACCATTCACTTGGTGGATTACTAGAGCTGAATCCCCATACACATCAAGTCTCTTAACTTTCCAATCAATGGCTGCCTGGATACCAAGAATACATGCCTCATACTCTGCGATATTATTAGTGGCGTAGAAGCTTAGTCTGGCAGTGAATGGGATGAATCGATTATCAGGGGAAATCAGCACTGCCCCGGCTCCGTGCCCGTACATATTGGAGGCACCATCAAACACCATTCTCCATCTTTCATCTTCCGGGGATTTGCCTTCTTCAAACAAAGCCATGATATCTTCATCAGGAAAGTCATACTGCATAGGCTGATAATCTTCAACAGGCTGGTGTGCCAGGTACTCGGCCAGCGCACTACCTTTAATTGCTTTCTGAGTGACATATAGGAGATCATATTCTGATAACTGCATTTGCCAACGGGCAAGTCTCCCTGTAAGTGCGGGCTTCTCGAAGATATACTTGATAGGATCCATTTTAGATACCAACCAAGTAGTGTGACTCAGCATGTACTGCCTCAAACGATGAGCAGCCCAAGCTAAAGCACAACAAGTCTTTTCTAGCAGCGAATACCTTGTGTCACAGTCAGTGAATTTCTTGCTCAAATAGTAAATGGCCCGCTCTTTCTTCCCAGATTCATCATGTTGCCCTAACATGCAACCCATCGAGCTGTCTAGCACGGTTAGGTACAGGATCAGAGGTCTGCCGGGTACATGAGGCATCAAGATAGGTGGATTCTGAAGGTATTTCTTGATCTTTTCAAATGCTTCTTGGCAATCCTCATTCCATTTGGTCTCTTGATTCTTGCACAAAAGTTTGAAGATTGGTTCACAAGTGGCAGTCAACTGGAATATGAACCTAGAGATGTAGTTCAGTCTTCCGAGAAAACCCCGAATCTCTTTTTCTGTTTTAGGGACTGGCATCTCAAGAATCGCACGCACCTTGTCTGGATCGACCTCTATCCCCTTTTGGCTGACGATGAACCCCAACAACTTTCCTGATCGCACGCCAAAGGTACACTTGGCAGGATTTAATCTGAGCTTGAATTTTCTCAACCGCTCGAAGAGCTTTTGCAAGTTGACGATGTGTTCCTCATCAGTTTTAGACTTGGCGATCATATCATCCACGTAGACCTCTATTTCCTTGTGCATCATGTCATGAAACAACGTTACCATAGCCCTTTGATAAGTAGCACCGGCGTTCTTCAACCCGAATGGCATGACTCTGTAACAGAATGTTCCCCAAAGAGTTGTGAAAGTTGTCTTCTCCATATCCTCAGGAGCCATCTTGATCTGGTTATACCCTGAATACCCATCCATGAAGGAGAACAGTGAATGTTGCGCCGTACTATCCACTAAGATATCAATATGGGGCAGGGGAAAATCATCTTTGGGACTAGCACGGTTCAGATCTCTGTAATCAACGCACATTCTAACTTTCCCGTCCTTTTTCGGAACTGGCACGATGTTGGCAACCCATTGCGGATACTTGGCTACCGCTAGGAATCCAGCGTCAAACTGCTTTTTCACTTCATCCCTGATCTTTAAAGACATTTCTGGCTTCATTCTTCTCAGTTTCTGCTTTACCGGAGGGCATTCCGGCTTGACTGGCAACTTATGCACCACTATGTCAGTATCTAAACCTGGCATATCTTGATAAGTCCATGCAAAGACATCAACATACTCATGTAGGAGTTCAATTAGTTTCTTGCTCTCGCCTTCCTTCATTGAAGTACCCACCTTTACTTCCTTCTTGCTGTCCTCTGTGCCTAGGTTAATTATCTCAACGGACTCCCCATGTGCCTGGATAACCTTTTCCTCTTGTTCAACCATTCTCATCAACTCTGGAGGAGTTTCCCAGTCATCCTCAACATCCTCCTCAGCTTGGTTAACGGGGTGATCAAAATTAACATATGAATCGTTGGCATCGTTATTCTCAAAGATATTCATTTTAGATCTGCATTTGCGGGAATAGAAAGAAATGAACAAGCAAAAATAGAAACACAAGATGGAGACGCATAATAATGAAAAGCAAATTTATTCATTCGAGAATCCAAAACAACGTTTTATTGATAGATGATATTTGAAGGAAAACATGCATGCCCTTATGGAATATCCTAAGGCCTTGGGCAGAGCCAAAGAATTTGCATTACAAAATCATTACTTTGGAATGAAAATAACAGGGAAATCGACGATCTTCCAATTATCAAGTCTTCCATCTGCAGCACTGCGACGCACCAAGTCCACGCCTTTGTCTTCCACAACTGATTCTTCCTCAATGACGGCCACCTGATCGGGATCCAGCATACCTGCATTCCTAAAGCTCCGAGAGAGATCATAGATAGGAATCTTCTTCAAGCCTGGTTCCCGTCCCTGAAGCTTAGCTAGCCTCCTTTCTCGCTTTTCCTCAGCCATTCTCTTCTTATCAGCCTGAGTGGGCCAATATCCTAACCCACGCCTATCCTTGTACTCTTGCAGCTGAACCGGCGTCAGAACTCCTTGCTCGTACTTTCCCAACCCTTTTCCGATCTGGTAACCATTTTGCAGCATGACTTTGGCTACCATGATAGCAGCGTCAGATATCTTTGGTACGGGCAACTGGGCCTCTTCCCCCACAAAAGCAGCATTTGCAATTTCTAGTGATTGAAAGGAAGATTCAAGTGATTCTTCTGCAGCTTCAATGTATTGAGATGGATGGGGCTTGCTAACGATGAACTCTTCTTCTCCAAAAACGACTATCAGCTTGTCGTCGACTACAAACTTAAGCCTTTGGTGGAGGGATGAAGGAACAGCACCGGCAGCATGAATCCAGGGTCTCCCCAGGAGACAACTGTAGGATGATGCAATGTCCATGATCTGAAAATTCACATAGAATACTTCTGGCCCTATCTGCATTTGGAACTCCATTTCTCCTATAACCTCCTTTTTGGATCCGTCAAATGCCCTAACTAGTGTTGAGCTAGGCTTCATATATGAACAGTCTACATTTAATCTGCTCATAGTAGATTTGGGCATGACATTCAAAGAGGATCCATTGTCGATGAGGACCCTGGAGAGTGTATATTCACCACATCTGACTGAAATGTGAAGTGCCTGATTATGCCCCTTTCCCTCAGGGGTGAGCTCATCATCGGTAAAAGTAATATAATTGGATGCAACAATATTCCCTACAACGCCATCGAGCTGGTCAACAGTGATGTTCTGAGCTACATGGGCTTCATTCAATACTTTCATTATGGCTGCACGGTGAACCTCAGAATTGAGCAGCAGAGACATGATAGAGATCTTTGCAGGGGTGTGGTGCAGCTGGTCCAACACTTTGTAATCACTCTGACGCATGATCTTCAGAAATTCAGTGGCTTCTTGTTCTGACACTTCCCTACTTTCCTTGGGTTCTTGCGCTTTGCCTTTGCGAATTCTTTCCTCCTCCTCCTTTGAGGGACCTTCTTTCAGGACTTCAGGGGCATAAACACGTCCGCTTCTAGTGACTCCGCTGCTTCCCGCAATGTTGGTGACATCGGGAACGACTTGAGGCGTCTGAATTGGAACTGACACCCCATAGCCCCATGGAACAACATTGTTCTTTTGATGAGGAGCTGGGACAGGAATCACAATGGCCTTAGGTTTCTCCACGATCGGCTTTCGGCTATACGGGACCTCAATAGGTACCTGAACATTTCCATTCCTATCTGATTCGAAGGTCAGCACATTCTCCTCTTTCTCTTGCACACCCATTTGGATTATATGACGATCCAACAGGTCCTGCAAAACTGTCTTGAAGGTCTCACATGTTCCGACACAATTATCATCAACACATACTTCTTTCTGAGCACATCCCCTCTCAATGACCCCGAACTTGCATAGCTTTGCATGAATGACCTCTAAGGGTGTTTGGATACACTCCACAGTTCTGATTAAGGATTGACTTCCCGTATCGTGGATGGCATTGGTTGCATGTTTCTGATGGCCAGGCAGCGGATTAGTTGTGATGCTCGGGTCCTCTTGTTTGAAGGTTATCCCTTTGGCATCGATAAGATCTTGCACTACAATTTTGAATGCCTTGCAGTCCTCAACAGCGTGTCCTACTGCCCCTTCATGAAATGCACAGGTAACGTTAGGATTGTAGCCTCGGAAGTAGGGTGGTTAAACTGGTCTCATGGGTCTGGTATTGATGAGTTTGTTTGTAGAAAGATAGTTGAAGAGGTCAGTATAGGACATGGGGATGGGATCAAAGGTGGTCTGTTTTTTGTCTGGGTAGCTTTTGTGGTAGTTATTTTGTGGTGGAAGGGTTGGTCGTGTTTGAGTGGGGACAGGGGTGTTTGTGGTTGATAAGGTGGGCTTATGGTGATGACGTTGGTTTCTCCTTCTTTTTTCTTTGGAAATCCGGAGAATGGCTTTTTCTGGGTGATTATGCCTGTGGAACCATGGGCAATCTTGCCGCTTCTCATCCCGTTTTCTAGTCTTTCACCGATGATTACCATGTCTGAGAAATTGGAAGACATGCTACCAATCAACCGATCGTAGTATAACGACGGCAGGGTTTCCATGAACATGAAGACTAATTCTTTCTCTAACAAAGGGGGTGTTACTTGTGCAGCCAAAGCCCTCCACCGCTGGGCATACTCTTTAAATGACTCATTATCTCTCTTTGCCAGACTCTGCAACTGTGTTCTGTCTGGCGCCATATCCGTATTGTACTGGTACTGTCTGAGAAAGGCATCAGCCAAGTCCTTCCAACAATGGATATGGGACGGTTCTAGTTGCATGTACCAGTTGAGGGATGCCCCAGCAAGGCTCTCTTGGAAATAATGGATCAACAACTTGTCATCATGAGAATGTGCAGCCATTTTTCTACAGTACATGGTCAGATGGCTTTTAGGGCAAGTCACGCCTCGGTACTTGTCAAAGTCGGGTACTTTGAATTTGGGAGGTAAAACCACATCAGGGATGAGACACAGATCACGAGCTTCTCTTGCTCTAGAGCCCGACCCTTCAATCATCCTTAAGCGTTCCTCTAACATATGATACCTGTCTCTAACTTGAGGAGCTTCAGCAGGGTAGTTCTGAGGAAAACCATTCACACCGTAGTGAGGATTACTCATCGCCACTACGGCTGGGTTCACGTGTGGGTCACGTGAGTGAGTGATATTCCCAGGAATTGGTCCCTGAATTGGGGGATAGACCGTTACTGGTGAATGAAAGTCGAACGGAGTTCCCGGCGGAATAGGAATCTGAATTTGGCCCTGAAGCGCTCCCGTTCCTCCACCGTTTGTGGCTGAGATGGGTGGGACTTGTTCTGCAACACTAAGGGGATTACCTCCTGCATTAGCCTCGGCTCCCGGAGGTGTGTATCCGGATGGGAGTCCCCAAGGCATCCCATGCGTAACTGGTTGGCCCTGGTTATTGGTTCCTGAAGTATGAGCAAAGGTGTTAGTCTCGAGACTCGGAGGGGGAAGAGTGACAGCAACTCCGGTAGTGACGGCGAGATTTTCAGCGGTAGTTCCGTTCCTTAAAGCTTGTAGTATGCTCATCATTTCCGTCATCTGTGCTTCTATTGCCCCTATTTTCGTTCTCAACTCCCGATTCTCTTGAGCCAATTGTTCTGTATTGGGAACCTCAGCAGAGGTGCTACCAAGGTCTGGTTCCCCACTTCCTAAGTCTTCAATAACAGGACCGCCCCGGTCATTCTGGTTAGTTGCCATGAGCCTTGCTTGTAGACGAGTCAGGTATCGATGTTGGCGAACCAGCTTGCCTTTTTCTATTGAGGGAATACACTTTATGAGCACGAGAATTTAAATAAACGAATGCAGATGCAATGCAATATGCATGATTTTATGTTTGTTTGGGTGCCGGGAATCGCGGTGTAATTCGTCTTGTCATAGGCGTGTAGGTCTAAAAATCATTTTATTTTATATATATATATATATTTTATTTTTTGCTATTATTTTTTTGCAACGAAGTTGGAAACAATAGGCAAAACGAACACACTTTATTCAAAAGGAAAGAATACTTCAAACTCGAGAGAAAAATAAAGTACAATATTCTGAGGACAAAGTACAATATTCAAGGAAAATTACAACTTTTTAGAGAAAATTACAATTTCCTAAGAATTATTGAATGATCTAAAGTGGACTTCAGAGGCATATAGCCTTCAATTTCTCCTTCCTCTTTCTCTTCTTGCTTTCGGCTGCCCCCTTGGCCTTCTCCATGAGTTCTTCTGTCAGGATCTTGCAATACTCGACAAACTCACACACCTTGGCCGGAGTGTTGCAAGGGTTCATTTCTGCTTCAGCTCTTCTTAGCTTTTTGGGAACAACTCTCACAGCTTGATTAGCTAGCCCTGCTAGCTTTGAAAATTTGCTGCTCCAAAGCCGAATCTCATCCCTTAGCTCCTTGATGACTTCTTGGTCTTCTATTTTGCCAATTAGTGCCATGAAGCGTTCCTCCCAGTACCGGCTTTCCGCTTGCACTTGCCCATAAGATTCCCTTAGGTATTGGAAGTTCCTCTTCAATTCATCCGACCTTCCTTGTTCAAACTCCAAAGCTTGTTGATATTCTTTCAAGATCCCTATGATAGACTCTCTATCTTGCCTGATGTTTTCCACTTGGTTCTCCATTTCAAGCTTCATCCTTTGGAATCCTTCTTTTGACTTAGCTAGCGCCTCTCTAACCATTTTCTCATCCCTCTTTGACTTGGTATATGATTTCTTCCATTCCCTTGCTTCCGCCACAGCCTCATTCATCCTCGAGACGCACCTCTTTACTTCTTCTTTAGCTCCCTCCAAATATTTCTGAATTCCCCTCTTGCTCTCTTCTTCTATTTCAAGCTTCCTATTGGTTGCTTCAATAGCGGCAGTTTGAAGAGCATTTTCATTTTCTAGCTTCCGCTTGTCCTGCATCACCTTTCCCAATCTGTTTTGCAAAGCCCTTTTCTCTTCTTCCGCTTTCGATAAGGCCAGCTTAACCTCTTCTAGTTCTTCAATTAGTGGAACATGGGGTTCTGGTATTTTCTCTTCAAGTGATGGCATTTCTTGGTTCGATGATCGAGTTTCCTTAATCCTTCTTTCAAGCCATTGAGTAAAGGAGATAGCAGTGGTCCTTTTAGATAACTCGCCCTTGTTTTTCCGCACCACGGTTTCCCAAGCTTGCAAGACTCGCCGAAGTAAGTCCTCGTCTTTAGGGATCCCCTCATGGAGGTAAAAACGGAACAACATAGCTTCGGAGGGTGAGTCCCGCATAGGGTACCCGAGTTGTCTCAAGGCCAAAGACGGGTTATAATTGATGCATCCCTGTGTTCCCATGAGAGGAACGTTCTGGAAACTGCCACATTGGAATATCACTGAGGGTCTATCTTCCCAAAACTTGTGCAAGTACCACCGAATTTGAAGAGCATCAAGGTTCTTGAGAGTATCCTTCCATTCTTGAGGGCTCATAGTCTTCGGATTGCAACCCAAGGCGTAGGAAAGCAGGTCCCCAACTTCACTTTTGTTAATGCACACATGACTGATCAACCAAGCGTATAGCACAGGGAAGGAACAACACATCTTATCCTTTCGGAACTCATGATGGCGGGTGAAGGCGCGATAGGTCTCGGCGAGAATAGCGGGGACTGGGTTGATGAGACTTTTTGCACTCTTGAAAGCCATGAACACACCAACGGCGGTTTCATCTATATGTTTCTCAATCTGAGGGAAAAGAACAATGCCGAAGATGGTCAAAGCTAGTACTTGCTTGAAAGAAACCCAATCATTTGATGCTACGTAACTAGTCATCAAACTCTCAAAGTACTCCTGAGGAAACCCAAATATCTTGTTACGTTTAACTTTGTGGGACCGCACTTCTTCTACACTGATTTGTAACAAGGAAGCAAACTTCTCATCTGAATAATACTGCCTCTGATACTGGTAAGGTCTAGCCTCTGAGCGATTAAAACCCAGAATCTTCTCATACTCCTCTAGGGTAGGTGCCATTTGGAAGTTCTTGAAAAGAAAACATCTGATCTCAGAGTCGTAGAACCAACATAGGGCAGCGATGGCGCTCTCTTGTACTTCTAACTGTAATAACTTGCGGATGTTCCCATAAGTCTTGTCGAAGGACCGAAGCTCAATAGGACCTAATAGGGAAGCATACTCCTTTAAACTAGTTACATCAATCTTCTTTACAATAGGGAACCTCGAATTGAATGCGGTTTTGCCTTTAGATTCCATGTTGCTTCTTACACACCTATGACAAGGTTCGATGTTATGTCGCGATCTCCGGCAAACAAACTTTAATGCATGAAGAATGCCAATGATGAAAGTTGTTTGTTTCAAACTTTTGTTAGATGCAAATTCAATGGTGCGAAATGATGTGAATGCGAAATGATGTGAATGTGAAATGATGTGTTATTTACATAAAAAGAGGGTAAGAAACTAAGGACATTATTTTCTACGATTTTTGAAAAAGAGTTTAAGAAAAAGGAATGCCTAAACTAATGCAACAAACAAAGGCGTGCCCCCGTGTCCTACAAAGGGTGGGAATCCTAGGGTCTAAAGTCGTCGAAAGGGGTAATCCTCCCATGTAGGTTCTAATCACTTCCTTACAATGGCAACCAAGAGCTAAAGTCTCTCTCATGATGGCACCCACAATCGTAGAAAGCTACCGAGTGTGAGGTATCATGACAAAGCGCGCTCTTAGGCGGAACTTTCATGAGAGCCATACAGACAAAGGTCTACGAATGGCAGTCACTAATCGTTCCCACTCTCCTAGGTTTTTGTTCAGACCTTGGGTTTTAGGCCCCACTCAATGCTCACAAGTATAGGGTGTGAAGTGTGTGTTGAGGGCACAACACCTAGAAATAACTAACCTTCCCCACCTGCAAGAGAAAACACAACAGTCCAGACAAAAGCAAGCGATAACATGTTGTCTACCCTAGGGTTTAATATCATCAAATACAACTAATCTTGGGTGCCAACAACATTGCACTACTTACCTTAGGAAAGGGAGCAAAGAAGAAGGGGACATGATAAGAAAGGGGGAAGAAATGCATGAAGGAACTAAGTAAAGAAGTAACATATTCAGATCAATCATGTAAACCACACACTTAATTAATTAGGCTTGACCCACTTTTGAAAAAATGTTTTTTAGGGTCCCCAGCGGAGTCGCCAGCTGTTGCGCCCGAAAAAGTCCCCGAGGGAGAACCTTCCTCGTTCACAACTTTTTCTATGACAATGAAGCCGCCACCAATATTTATTAAGGGAAATATTAGGAAAACCATTTTTGGAGAGCGATTGGCCTTTGAAAACTGAGAGTTTTAGGGTTCGGGGGTCGGTTACGCGTGGGGAAGGTATTAGCATCTCACACGTCCTCTCTACTGAGAGGGAACCTTTAATTAAATGTGTGGTTTTTATATGTTGACCTGAAAATATTCAACTTTGCCTCTATACTTCTTATTGACAATGAATTAAAGGACTTAATAGATTTTTTTATTTTTGGAGAGAAAGGAAAAAAAAAAGGTTTTTTAGAAAAAAGTGCTTGACGGGACGTGGCCCGCTCCTACGTATCTCCCGGTGCGATGGAGAACTCAAAGCTACGTAGTTCTTGTTGTAGAAAAAGGTTTTTGTTTTTTATCTGTGAAAATTGAGCTTTCATGATGATCAATTGAGCAAAGGCTCCAAGTGACCACCGTTAGCACTCCATTGTTAATAATCATGCAAGCAAAGGCTTCGCAAGACTACTAACAAAGTTTTTGATTTAGTGAAAATCTTTAGGAAAATTAGGCATTCATGATGATCAATTGAGCAAAGGCTCCAAGTGATC
This sequence comes from Astragalus membranaceus, assembly GCA_039519185.1. Taxonomy (NCBI): domain Eukaryota; kingdom Viridiplantae; phylum Streptophyta; class Magnoliopsida; order Fabales; family Fabaceae; genus Astragalus; species Astragalus membranaceus. Next base: position 77,642,909 of record CM076850.1, on the reverse strand, counting down.
ACCACTAGTACCTCGTTGTTAATAATCATGCAAGCAAAGGCTTCACAAGACTATTAACAAAGTTTTTAATTTATGAGAAAATATTTTGTCTTGGAGAGAATTAAAATAAAAAAAGAACGAGAAAAAGGGGGGGTGAAATGGTAAAATAGGGTGTTATTAGCAGCAAGGGGTTGTATAATCAATAGGTGGTGTAAAAAAGAAACCCAGCTCGCATCTGAGGGCCCAGTATGCGAAACTGGGCTTGAGTGAGGGAGGGGTACACGCGTGACTTGAGGGGGTGCTAATAGTAATCTGAATATTAAAGAAAATAAATAAATAAATAAATAAATAAAAACCTAACTATATAAGCCCAACCTAAAAAAAACTAACCCTAATTCCCCACACCCTCTCCACGGCGCGCCGCACTCTCCACCCACAAATTACTCAAACCTAAAAATTTTCCCCTCTCTCTCACGTATCCGCTTCTCTCTTTCTCTCAAATCGCATCTCACCTTCTTCTCCTTTAGCGCCGTTCGCACTCCTATCCCTCTCAAATCCGAACCACCATTTCTCTGATATGGTTTCGGTTGGTGGTGCATGGTGGTCGCGTATGGTGGAGCGTTGGTTCGGCAATGGTGATATGGTGGCGCTGTGGGTGGCTATTTGTGTGGGTGGTGGTGGATCTATTTTGAGGGGCGACGGTGGTGATTTCAGGCGGTTGGAGCGCGCGAACGGATTTGTGACAGTGAACACGACGGTCACTGTGTGAACGTCGGACCAACGTCGGCAATGGGGGGAAAGAGAGGAGAGAGAGGTGATGACGGAGCTGGTGGCCGTGGAGGTATGGTTCGGTTCGTGGTTGGAGGCTTCGGTTTCGTGATGGGTCGCCGGAGCTCCGCCGGAGAAGACGAAGTCTCCGGCGAAACTTCCAAGGTCAGTTTTTTTCAATTTCTTTTTATTCTCAGTTTCGTTTTATGTTTCTTCTTTCTCCACTGCTTGTTCTAAAAAAATAATTTCCTAAAACTAAACTAATGACTTAACTCATTTTTGGGTCAGACTAGTTCTAGGTATTTGCGGCATAAGCATATTTACGGTATCAATATTCAACCTATTGTATTCTTAGTCCGTCCCTAATTTAATTCGTTCATGACGCTAATATTTACAGGCCTGACAAATCTAACTCATCATCTACACAAAAACTCCTAACTCCATCTATTTTTATAAGTTATGGACTGGTTATATGTTTAAAAAAAAAGCAAACTAATACTATATTATTGAAGTACCGACCTTTATTCCGGCTTCTGAGATCTGCCTTTTGCTATTACTGGTACTTTTAAACCTTTGCTGCTGCCACTCGAACCAACCCCTACTGCTTCTGCTTCTGGATTTTGCTGTTTTGTGATTAGGGTTCCGGCGTGAAAACCCTAATCTTTTGGCTGAATTCTGGTGTATTTTCTGTCTGAATTTTTAGGTGTGTCAGGGCTTGCTTATATAGGTAAAAACTAGGTTTTTTTTCTGATCTCTTTCCATTTCTTTCCATTTTCAGGTACTTGGACCTCTGGAGGAAACTTGCTCAGCAAGAACAGGCCCAAGGAAGCTGTTGTTGCTGCTGTTATTTTTATTTAATTTCGTTTTTTTGATTTTTTTGTATTTTTTGGTTATTTTCGGTTTTGTATATATTTTTTAATTTAAATTTTTGGATTTTTGGATTATTGTAAATTAATTTTTATTAATTCTGATTTTTATTATTTTGGGATGCTTGTAAGCTGCTGTTTGGACAGATTTTTATTTTTTGGTTGAGGTGGATGAGAATGATTAAATTGGGCCAAGCCCAATCAAAACCAAACATAGGCCCAACTTAGAAAAGTGGCTGAAATGAAGCCCAATTAAAACGAACGCTAAAATCAAGCCCAATCGCAAACGCTAAAATCGGGCTCGAATTGAACAAATGCTAAAACGAAGCCCAAATTCAACAAACGCTAAAATAAGGCCCAAATTCACAAGCGTAGGACCAAATAAGAGGAGTAGGCCCCAAGTAAGCTCGAAACTAACTTAGTAAAAAAAGGAGTAAAAAGAAGCGGACAAAATTGGGGTATGACAGGGTATAGTGTCAAAAGTCATAAAGGTTGTCCTATTTGTGCAGAAGACACGTTTCACCATCAACTCAAACATGGAAGGAAGACTGTCTACCTTGGTCATCAAAAATTTCTCAAACCTAATCACAGATATCGTAAGTTGAAAAAAGCTTTTAATGGGTGCTCGGAAAATGACATTGCTCCGAATGCCTTGACCGGAGAAGAAGTCTATCAAGTGGTTAAGGACATCAAAGTTGTATTCGGAAAAAAGCAGAAGTAGCCTAAGGAAAAAAGCAGGTGGAAAAAGTGGTCGGTGTTCTTTGATCTTCCGTATTGGTCCAATCTTGATGTAAGGCATTGTCTTGATGTTATGCACGTCGAGAAAAGCATTTGTGATAGTGTCATCGGGACGCTTCTCAACGTTCAAGGGACAAAGGATGGTATAAATTCTCGTCTAGATTTGTGTGAGATGGGCATAAGAGAACAATTACATCCAGTGGAACGAGGTAAAGGTGTAACAGCCCAGGTCCACCGCAGCGGCCACCCCGGTCCCACTGTTACCTCACGATCTTTTCTACCCCTCTTGTAGAATTTTTGCCTTCCGTGGGAATCGAACCTTGCACCTGAGGCATAAGTGCAAGTTAAACCCCCTTCCCACTACCAATTGAGCGCGCACTAATGTAACACCCCTTTCTACCCGTCACTTTATTTCTAAAAATCAGAGTTTAAAAAAATTTCGTTCATAGGGAATGTTACACATACTTCAATAAAACGTCGCTTACCAATTTAAAACAGTTCAACTCAGTAATTCATGCATTCACGTAGCACGTCACAAATAAAAGAATCTCAAGCCTCAATTTAACGTCGCTTATAAAACTCAACATAACAAAACCAACTACGCAGCGGAAAATAATAAAACATAACAGAAGAGTCCACATGGACATAACAACCAAAAATCATTAATAAATGTCGAGTTCGTTCCCCCCCTGAGTGCTACGTATCAGAGCATGACGACTCGACTCAAGAAGTGAAGCTAAGGCATTCACTGGGAATCACCTGCACGTTACCAACACGGGGGTAACATTCAAACAAGAAAGGGTGAGCATCATTTCAATCCATATAATAGGAAACATGATAAGTACTAATCGTAGGCTACGCACTAGAACAATCAACATCCGAAATACTAAATATCCACATCACAGTCATCATTCACATCACTTACAATAACTCATCTCATGTCATGTAGGCTTATGAAATGCAACCCACTCGCGGGCATATGCATGAGGTACCTTTTCACAAACGTCGCTTAGCCCTTAAGGCCTCATCGTCACTTAGCCACTCAGGCCTCAAAAACGTCACTGGGTTTATGCATATGGGCATGAGACACTATGACATGCACCACTCACAAACACACAACACACAATTACTCAAATCATAGTCAACTATGTGACCCGTCACTTACCGGTTTGCTCACAAAGAGCACAGCACCTGTCAAATTCACAATCAGCACACAACGTCACTTGGCCATTTAGACCTTAACATCACTTAGCCCATCGGGCCTCAAACGTCGCTTAGCCTTGTGGGCCTCATTACATACACAACGTCGCTATTTATAAACATCATCAATTCAAACAATAGCCACTAAGGGCAAAAACGTCATTTGACTAGCCACCAAGGGCATCCTCGTCATTTACACATCATTATCAACAACTCTGGCCACTAGGGGCAAAACAGTCATTTGACTAGCCACCAAGGGCATCCTCGTCATTTACACATCATTATCAACAACTCTGGCCACTAGGGGCAAAACAGTCATTTGACTAGCCACCAAGGGCATCCTCGTCATTTACACATCATTATCAACAACTCTGGCCACTAGGGGCAAAACAGTCATTTGACTAGCCACCAAGGGCATCCTCGTCAAAATCATCATTTTTGACACTACCACTTAAAACTGTTGTTTATACACCAAAAAGGGATTTTTAAAGAGCTCCATATAATTTTTCAATGTCACTGGGACGACCACCGGGGACGGCCACTTGGGCGCCCACAAACAATCAGAAAATAACAATTTTTCATTTTAAAAATTGGACCCACAGATAGACAACGTAAAAAGCTTCACGACACTTTTCGAAACGTTCAAAACGGACGTCTGAGTCAAAAGTTATGTTAAAAATAAGTTTGGGAAAAATCAGGCAACATTCTGAAAATTGGCGCCTTAGGCGCCCAGGCAACCAGGCAACACGCGCACTGGCGCCCAGCGCCCAGGCGCGCAACACACGCACACGCAAACAGGCGCCCAGCGCCCAGGCGCAACAAGCAGCGCGCCAGACACAACACACGGGCGCTCAGCGCCCAGCGCTGGCACCCAGCGCTTCAGCGCAACACGCAAGCAACACCCACGGGCGCTCAGCGCCCAGCGCCTGGCGCCCAGCGCCTTGGCGCAACACACACACACGCGCATGGACGCCCAGCGCCCAGCGCTGGCACCCAGCGCCCAGCGCCCTGCCACACAGAAATTAGCAACACCCAGAATTTCCAGCAACTTTTAAAACCCTAAAAATTGATTCCCAACAATTTTAAAACATCAAAATTCATATTTTTCAGCACCCAAAAATGCACTTGTTTAATTCAAGATCACCAAGACTCATTGAAAAACATCACCAACATCATCATGGCGCCCTAGGCGTCCCAAACATCCACAATCACTCATGCGACCTCATCACCATCAAGCCAAACACATAGATCAATATTTTGGATTCACAACACATGCGCATATCACCATCAATAAGACAAAATCGTAGATCATGTTCAAGTAATGGATCGCATTCGCATATACGTACATGAATATAAAGGAATTAACATCAAGAACATCAAGATCATCAAGAACATCAAGAAATAACAACAAGAGCATCAAGGATCTAGTCAAAAGGAACCTAGATCTAGGACCTATCATGAGATCTATTAGATGGAAGGATAGAGCTCCCCTAACCTTTTCAAGAAGAAGAATTCGATGCCTAGGATGCAGTCACCTACAGAGCCACAGCAACAACGGTGATCTTCCCTCTCCTTGATCCTCGAAATCCCTCTTCTCCTTCTCCTCTTGTGTTCGACTTTCTCTTCTCTTGGCCGCCCCTTGCTCTCTCTCTTTTCTCTCTTGTCTCCAAAGTTTCGCAATTGGCCACAAAACCCTAGCCCCCAACAACCTAACCACTTCGCATACTTGTGGATCATGGGCTTGGGCTTTTCACTTAAGCCCAAGTCATGCAAGTGGCGCCTCCACTCCCTCCTAATACCACCAAAATTAATTAAAACACTTCTAACAAATAATTAAAACCCAATTAAATAAAAGAAATACCTAAATACTTAATTAAATGAATTAGTTAAATATTTAGGGTGTTACAACTCTCCCCCACTTAGAATATTTCGTCCTCGAAGTTTACCTGATCAAATAATTCTGGGTAGGACTCTCGCATCTTGCTCTCCAACTCCCAAGTCATACTTTCGCCGGCAGCTCCTAGCCAGACCACTTTCACTAAGGCAATCTCTTTGCCCCTAAGCGCCTTCACTTCATGATCCTCAATCCGTACGGGCATCGTCTCCACAGTGAGATTGTCCCGCACCTCCACATCATCCATATGGATCACATGAGATGGATCCGAAACATACTTCCGAAGTTGCGACACGTGAAACACGTCGTGCAAGTTCGAAAGATTTGGCGGTAACGCCACTCTATAAGCCACATTTCCGATTCTTTCAGAAATCTGATAAGGACCAACAAATCGAGGAGTGAGCTTCTTCGATTTCAACGCTCGACCAACACCGGTAATAGGAGAAACCCTCAAGAACACATGCTCACCCTCCTGAAATTCTAAATCCTTCCTCCGCTTGTCATGATAACTCTTCTGACGACTCTGCGAAGCCTTCATCTTTTCACGGATCATATTGATCTTCTCTGTAGTCTCCCGGACAATCTCCGGTCCCAACACTACACTCTCTCCCGACTCATACCAACACAAAGGCGTTCTACACCTTCGACCATATAATGCTTCAAACGGTGCCATCCCGATACTGGAATGGTGACTGTTGTTATAGGTAAACTCAATCAACGCAAGGTAGGAATCCCATGAACCCCGCTGTTCCAATACACACGCCCTCAACAAATCCTCTAACGACTGAATTGTCCTTTCCGACTGACCATCCGTCTGAGGATGATACGCCGAACTCATTTTCAACTTTGAACCCAATTCCTTTTGCAAACTCTTCCAAAACTCAGAAGTGAACCTCGGATCCCTATCTGACACAATACTCTTCGGAACACCGTGCAGCTTCACAATTTCTTTGACATAGACCTCTGCCAACCTCGACACCGGATAAGTGATATTAATAGGAATAAAATGAGCAGACTTCGTCAACCTATCAACGACCACCCAAATAGCGTCATGGCCCTTAGCTGTATTCGGTAATCCCGTCACAAAGTCCATCGCTATGCTATCCCATTTCCACTCTGGAACTTCCAACGGTTGCATTAACCCTGCAGGCTTCTGATGCTCAACCTTAGATTTCTGACAGGTCAAACAAGCATACACAAACTGTGCCACATCTCTCTTCATACCATACCACCAAAACATCTTTTTCAGATCTTGATACATCTTCGTCGCTCCAGGATGGATACTCAACTTGCTACGGTGACCCTCCTCTAAAATTGCCTTTCTCATCTCTTCATCGTCCGGAACACTGATCCTACCCCGGAACCTCAACACACCACTGGAATCTAGTTTGAAATCTTCCTCTTCAGATTGACCAACCCCATTAATTAAATCTACTAACTTGACATCTGACTTCTGAGCCTCCCTGATGCTGCCCAGGAAATCGTTATCGATCTTTAACATTCCCAGCTTGACACTGCGAGGTGTCATTTTACAAACCAAACTCAAATCTCTGAATTCCTCAATTAACTCTAATTCTTTTACCATCATTGCCGACATATGCAAAGACTTTCTGCTTAAAGCATCAGCCACGACATTAGCTTTGCCGGGATGATAATTCAAACCAAAGTCATAATCCTTCAAGAGCTCCAACCACCGACGCTGTCTCATATTCAACTCTTTCTGGTCGAACAGATACTTTAGACTCTTATGATCACTGAACACTTCGAACCTCGAACCATAAAGGTAGTGCCTCCAAATCTTAAGCACAAATACCACAGCAGCCAACTCCAAATCATGCGTAGGGTAATTTTTCTCATGAACTCGCAACTGCCTCGACGCATACGCAACGACCTTCCCATCTTGCATCAGCACACCACCAAGACCCATTTTCGAAGCGTCACAATATACAACGAACGGTTCTTCCGGATTAGGCAACGTCAAAACAGGCGACGTCGTCAATCTCTTTTTCAGTTCCATAAAACTTTCCTCACACCGAGCATCCCAAACAAAAACTTTACCCTTGCAAGTCAACTGAGTCAACGGAAGGGCCAACTTGGAAAAACCCTCGATGAACCTCCTGTAGTACCCAGCCAAACCCAAAAAGCTTCTAATCTCTGTTGCGGACTTCGGAGACTCCCACTCCAACACTGCTTCTACTTTTGCCGGATCAACCGCAATACCATTACCAGAAATCACGTGCCCAAGGAAACTCAATTCTTTCAGCCAGAATTCACATTTTGATAACTTAGCATACAACTTCTTCTCTTTCAGAACTTCCAACACTGTCTTTAGATGCTCAGCATGTTCTTCCTCTGACTTAGAATAAACTAGAATGTCATCTATGAAGATCACCACAAACCGATCTAGGTAATTATGGAAAATACGGTTCATATATTCCATAAATACACCAGGAGCATTGGTCACACCGAACGGCATCACTGAATATTCATAATGCCCATACCTCGTCCGGAACGCTGTCTTCTGAACATCTTCATCCTTTACTTTAATCTGATGATATCCGGACCTCAAATCAATTTTGCTGAAAACACGGGCACCCACTAACTGATCCATCAGATCGTCGATCCTCGGAAGCGGATACTTATTCTTGATAGTTACCTTATTCAACTGACGATAGTCCACACATAACCTCGTGCTCCCATCTTTCTTCTTCACTAACAATACCGGAGCTCCCCACGGTGATACACTCGGTCTCACAAACTTTTTCTCAAGCAATTCTTCAAGTTGCGTCTTCAACTCAGACAATTCCGACGCCGACATTCTGTACGGTGCCATAGACACCGGCCTCGTACCAGGTACAAGATCAATCGAAAACTCAACTTCTCTTTCCGGTGGCACACCCGGAATGTCATCAGGAAAAACTTCGGGAAACTCGCGTACCACTTCCAGTTCTTCAATAACAGCCTGACTCTCAGCAGACAACGAAGCCATCAACGCAAACAACTGAACTCCTTCTTTCTTCAACTTCTTCAACTGACCAGCAGATATCAAAATAGAACTTTCTTCACCGAAACTAACCGACTTGCTACGACAGTTGATATGAACGTGATTATTCTCTAACCAGTCCATGCCTAAGATTACATCCAGACCCCTCAACGGCAAGCAGACAAAATTCACAATAAAGTCCCTGCCGAAGATCGACACGGGACACTGAGAACACACCTGGGACGTAATCACCGACCCCTTCGCAGGAGTATCGACAACCATATCCCCACACATAGCAGATAAACCAAGACCCAATCTTTTACAGCAATCAACAGATATAAAACAATGAGTAGCACCAGTATCAATAAGAGATTTCAGAGAAGTACCATTAATAAAACACGTACCTCTAATCAGACCATCATCATCGTCAGGCTCCTCTCCTACCAATGCAAATACCTTCCCAGTAGACCTTTCCTTTTTCGGCTTTGTACACTTTGTACTGATATGCCCAGACTCACCACAGTTGAAACACACCACATCCTTGACCTTACACTCGGCTGCCATATGACCCTTTTTACCACAACGGTAGCAATTCCTTTCATCAGACCTGCATGTAGTACTCTTGTGGCCAGGCTTGCCACACTTATAACAGACAATGCTAGCAGGGGCATCTCCCCCACTAGAACCCTTACCTCCAGCAGCCTTCTGATAACTCTTACCCGCAGGAACCTCATACGGCTTGCTTCGACTCTGAAACTTACCCTTTCTCTCAGAAGTAGCTTTGTAATGAGCAGTACTGTCTTCTTCAAAGATTCTGCAACTGTCAACCAGATCTGCAAACACACGAATCTTCTGATAACCAATGGCCTTTTTAATATCAGGCCTCAACCCATTCTCAAATTTGATGCATTTAGAAAATTCAGCTGTAGCCTCACTGTAGTGTGGATAAAATTTTGCTAGTTCCACAAATTTTGCCGCATAGGCAGTCACAGACATACCACCCTGCTTCAGCTCTAAAAACTCTATCTCTTTCTTCCCTCGGACGTCTTCAGGAAAATATTTTCTCAGAAATTCCCTGCTGAAAACCTCCCAAGTAATCTCTTCCTGCACAGCCTCTAACCTCTGCCTGGTAGCCAACCACCAGTCGTCGGCCTCCTCGGCTAACATGTGGGTACCAAAACGGACCTTCTGCTCAACAGTACAGTCCATCACCCTGAAAATCCTCTCGATCTCCTTCAACCAAGCCATAGCACCATCTGGATCATATTTGCCCTTAAAGGTGGGCGGATTCTCTCTCTGGAAAGTAGTCAGACTCCGAAAACCAGCATTATCTCCAGCATTATGCTGACCCTGCACAGCCTGAGCCATAGCTTGCAATGCAGCAGCAAGAGCAGCGTCGTTTCTCCCAGCCATTATGAACTATCACTGCAACACAACCAAAAATTCAGAACTAATCTATTGTCATAAGACACTATGACAGGACAACATTGGCCGGACAGACCGAACTGCTCTGATACCACTAATGTAACACCCCTTTCTACCCGTCACTTTATTTCTAAAAATCAGAGTTTAAAAAAATTTCGTTCATAGGGAATGTTACACATACTTCAATAAAACGTCGCGTACCAATTTAAAACAGTTCAACTCAGTAATTCATGCATTCACGTAGCACGTCACAAATAAAAGAATCTCAAGCCTCAATTTAACGTCGCTTATAAAACTCAACATAACAAAACCAACTACGCAGCGGAAAATAATAAAACATAACAGAAGAGTCCACATGGACATAACAACCAAAAATCATTAATAAATGTCGAGTTCGTTCCCCCCCTGAGTGCCTGAGTGCTACGTATCAGAGCATGATGACTCGACTCAAGAAGTGAAGCTAAGGCATTCACTGGGAATCACCTGCACGTTACCAACACGGGGGTAACATTCAAACAGGAAAGGGTGAGCATCATTTCAATCCATATAATAGGAAACATGATAAGTACTAATCGTAGGCTACGCACTAGAACAATCAACATCCGAAATACTAAATATCCACATCACAGTCATCATTCACATCACTTACAATAACTCATCTCATGTCATGTAGGCTTATGAAATGCAACCCACTCGCGGGCATATGCATGAGGTACCTTTTCACAAACGTCGCTTAGCCCTTAAGGCCTCATCGTCACTTAGCCACTCAGGCCTCAAAAACGTCACTGGGTTTATGCATATGGGCATGAGACACTATGACATGCACCACTCACAAACACACAACACACAATTACTCAAATCATAGTCAACTATGTGACCCGTCACTTACCGGTTTGCTCACAAAGAGCACAGCACCTGTCAAATTCACAATCAGCACACAACGTCACTTGGCCATTTAGACCTTAACATCACTTAGCCCATCGGGCCTCAAACGTCGCTTAGCCTTGTGGGCCTCATTACATACACAACGTCGCTATTTATAAACATCATCAATTCAAACAATAGCCACTAAGGGCAAAAACGTCATTTGACTAGCCACCAAGGGCATCCTCGTCATTTACACATCATTATCAACAACTCTGGCCACTAGGGGCAAAACAGTCATTTGACTAGCCACCAAGGGCATCCTCGTCATTTACACATCATTATCAACAACTCTGGCCACTAGGGGCAAAACAGTCATTTGACTAGCCACCAAGGGCATCCTCGTCATTTACACATCATTATCAACAACTCTGGCCACTAGGGGCAAAACAGTCATTTGACTAGCCACCAAGGGCATCCTCGTCAAAATCATCATTTTTGACACTACCACTTAAAACTGTTGTTTATACACCAAAAAGGGATTTTTAAAGAGCTCCATATAATTTTTCAATGTCACTGGGACGACCACCGGGGACGGCCACTTGGGCGCCCACAAACCATCAGAAAATAACAATTTTTCATTTTAAAAATTGGACCCACAGATAGACAACGTAAAAAGCTTCACGACACTTTTCGAAACGTTCAAAACGGACGTCTGAGTCAAAAGTTATGTTAAAAATAAGTTTGGGAAAAATCAGGCAACATTCTGAAAATTGGCGCCTTAGGCGCCCAGGCAACCAGGCAACACGCGCACTGGCGCCCAGCGCCCAGGCGCGCAACACACGCACACGCAAACAGGCGCCCAGCGCCCAGGCGCAACAAGCAGCGCGCCAGACACAACACACGGGCGCACAGCGCCCAGCACTGGCACCCAGCGCTTCAGCGCAACACGCAAGCAACACCCACGGGCGCTCAGCGCCTGGCGCCCAGCGTCTTGGCGCAACACACACACACGCGCATGGGCGCCCAGCGCCCAGCGCTGGCACCCAGCGCCCAGCGCCCTGCCACACAGAAATTAGCAACACCCAGAATTTCCAGCAACTTTTAAAACCCTAAAAATTGATTCCCAACAATTTTAAAACATCAAAATTCATATTTTTTAGCACCCAAAAATGCACTTGTTTAATTCAAGATCACCAAGACTCATTGAAAAACATCACCAACATCATCATGGCGCCCTAGGCGCCCCAAACATCCACAATCACTCATGCGACCTCATCACCATCAAGCCAAACACATAGATCAATATTTTGGATTCACAACACATGCGCATATCACCATCAATAAGACAAAATCATAGATCATGTTCAAGTAATGGATCGCATTCGCATATACGTACATGAATATAAAGGAATTAACATCAAGAACATCAAGATCATCAAGAACATCAAGAAATAACAACAAGAGCATCAAGGATCTAGTCAAAAGGAACCTAGATCTAGGACCTATCATGAGATCTATTAGATGGAAGGATAGAGCTCCCCTAACCTTTTCAAGAAGAAGAATTCGATGCCTAGGATGCAGTCACCTACAGAGCCACAGCAACAACGGTGATCTTCCCTCTCCTTGATCCTCGAAATCCCTCTTCTCCTTCTCCTCTTGTGTTCGACTTTCTCTTCTCTTGGCCGCCCCTTGCTCTCTCTCTTTTCTCTCTTGTCTCCAAAGTTTCGCAATTGGCCACAAAACCCTAGCCCCCAACAACCTAACCACTTCGCATACTTGTGGATCATGGGCCTGGGCTTTTCACTTAAGCCCAAGTCATGCAAGTGGCGCCTCCACTCCCTCCTAATACCACCAAAATTAATTAAAACACTTCTAACAAATAATTAAAACCCAATTAAATAAAAGAAATACCTAAATACTTAATTAAATGAATTAATTAAATATTTAGGGTGTTACAGATTTGGTGTTAATCCAACCCACTACCTTGGACCAAAGAAGCAAACTCATGATGAGCATCATGATTGTCAACAAAGTAGAGAGTTGCGACTATTGTATGAAGGTCTAAGGGCTGAACTTAGTGATTTCAAACTGCAATATGGGTTGGTTTCGGCGCCTGTGGTACCATCCCCTGCGACAAATAGCGCACGAGATAGCTGCACCATTCCGTCAACTAAGGTATTAATTGTTTTTTTACAATAAATAAGGAATTAATTATTAAACTCTTTCTTATTACAACAAATAATGTCTTTATTATTATTTGTTTATAATTGATTTAGGACAACAATGAGTGTGAGTGTGAATTGTATATGTCAAACCCACATCAAATGATTGCAATAGGCTTCATATGTAACCAATTGGGTCCCTTGATGCACAATTTACCCCTACCTCCAGATCATCTTAGAGTCAGAGTTGACTGTGCAATTGTGGGGGATGCACCATTGCCTGTTCCAAATGTCAGTATACATTAACCAATTGTGCAAGATGCAATTGGTACCTTTGTGTCATGGTCAACACACCTTGTCGTTGTAAGTGACAATATATTTGTAACTAATTATTATTTTTTGTCATATATTGTGTGTTAACTAAGTAATTATTTTTTTAATATATAGGTACGCCAAAATGCAAAATCTAGGGGCAAAAGTGTTGGCAATGCAAAATCTACTAGCAAGAAAGTGTCTCGGTCCGGCCATTCTACACAAAATTCTCAGCCCGCCCCTCCTCCAAAAGTGACTCAACCCTCCCCTCCTCCAAAAGTGACTCAGCCCTCCCCTTCTCCAATTGTGTCTCAGTCTCAGCCCTCCGCCTCTTCCATTAATGATTATAAGATGATTGGTTATGCCGAAATGCACGCAGAATTCAGGATGACTGAGGCAACCCCCCTTCAATTAGATGTAAGTTTGTAAGCAATGTTCTTATATATTTAATTACATTATTTTGTGAAAAAAATGTATTAAATTAAATTTAAGAATTAACTAATCTTTTGTTTTGTAGTGTCCAAAACAACCCAATAGCAATGATTGTGGGTATTATGTAATGAAATTTTTGAAAGAAATTATTACCCACAACCAAACGACTATTCCCCGACAGGTATCTACTTAGAATTCTTTTAGATTTTCATATAATAGTTAATTCCATTTAACCATTTCAATTCTAATTTTATTTATTTATATAATTTCAGTATTATCCTGATTGTCGGGTGAGGACATACTGATGAGCAGCTACTTCAGCTTAGGGGAGAGTGGTGCCGTTATGTCTCCCGTTTTTTTGATTTTGGATAGAATGTAATACTGTAAGTTGTTAGAGTTTGATTTGGATACATATAGCTAAGCTAGTTTTGGTTCATATTGTAAGTTTAGCTAGTTTTGGATACATATGAATTGGATACATTTTGGTTCATGTTTTGGTACATTTTGGTACATATTGGTACATATTGGTGCATTTGTATTAGCTTGTTGTTGTTAACTATATAATGGATTGGATTGTTAGAGTTTGATTTGGATACATATGAATTGTTTGATTTGGATAGTTGCTAGCTGTTTTGGATACATAATAATGTAACTTAATTGTTAGCTAGTTTGTTTTGGTTCTTGTTGGGTACATATTGGTGCATTTGTATTAGCTTGTTGGATACATTTTGGTTCATGTTTTGGTACATTTGGTACATATTGGTGCATTTGTATTAGCTTGTTGTTAACTATATAATGGATTGGATTGTATTGGCTGTATATATATGACCAGGAAAAATCAAATGTAAAAAGGAAAATAAACAAAAACAGAAAAAAAATAAAAAACAAAATTAAACAATGGGCAGCGCTTGCAGGGGAAAGCACTGCTCATTGACCTGGCGCTTCTAACAATGGGCAGCGCTTTCCCCTGAAAGCGCTGCCCATTGTGTAGCGGAATATGGCAATGAGCAGCGCTTTTCAGTGCAAGCGCTGCCCATTGTTTAGCGAAATTTTGGAATGAGCAGCGCTTATGACTTGGAAGTGCTGCCCATGGCTATCAATGAGCAGCGACGCTTCTTAAACGCTGCCCATTGTTTGAGTGGAATCAGCAGCGCCAAGTTAAGCAGCGCTCAGAAGCGCTACCCATGGCTAAAAAAAAGTGCTGCCCATCCTTAAATCTGTTGTAGTGTTTCTAAAGTTGGAGTCAAGAAAAGTAATATTTGTGGCTGTTATCTCAAGATTCCTACTTATCCCATCATTCTACTTCACCAGTAAGCATGGTGACTGATAATTCTCTAAATTATCTAATTTTTCTAGTTTTTATGAAGGGAAAATTGTCATATACTCTAGACTTATAGTTTGCTTTTCTCTTAATTTGATGATTTTCCCAAAATTTAGTTGCAAATGTGAGCATAATAATCATTAGTTTAATTATTTATATTTGTATGTGCAGACCTTAATGCTAATTTTCATTATTTAGCCAACCAATTGGAAGAAGGAATTGAGGCAAGAAGAGATTTAAAAAGAGAAATAAAGAAAATGAGCTTTTGGAGATAAAAAGCATGAACTAAAATAGGACCATTGGCTAATACTTGGAGCCCAATTAAAGTATTAGGTAAAGAAGGGGGGATTGAAGCACGTGAGGGAAAAAAAGGGAAGGACGGCTGGGAATTAAAAAGAAGAGAAAGAAACGAGAATTAGGAGAAAAAGGAAGCGTGGAAAAGAATGATAAAAGGAGGAGAATTAGAAAGAAAGGCAGAGCATGCACGGATAGGAGAAATAGTACGTTCGGCATCATGTTTTTGACGGCTGGAAGTGGTTTTTTGGAGGAGGGAAATTGGGAACCTAGCAATCACCGTGAGCGAGATAGCGGAGGAGCCGACGGAACTCGGATCATCATCATCTTTTCATGGAGTTATTTTCATTCCCTTTTTCTCTTTTAATTGTTATCTCTATTTCTATGTCTAGCTAAATTTTCCGTTGTTGGGGATGAGTAACAATTTATGAATCTCATATATTGTTGAATCAAACCTTTATTATTTGAATGAATGTTATGATTTATGTTTCAATCTCTGCCCTTAATGCTTTCTAGGATTTGATCACTCTTAGGATGATTTATGATATGTGATTGTGAATGGAAGTTTGAATTACATATGCATGAGAATTGAAATTTGTTTATCTCTAGTCTAGGAATAGTCATTGGTATTTAGAATCATAGGATAATTGTTGTTATTACTGCTTATTTCTTTTTAAGGTCACTTAAGGAATTAGGGGTTTTTTATTAGAAATAAAGGTTCTTTTACCTAAGGAATTAGGATTAGAATAATTATAGCAATTTGATCATAGCTCATAAAATAAGTTCAATAATATGTTTGATTCGTTAGATATAAGAGTGAAGTAAATTGAAGTTCGTCCCCAATGCTCTTTAATTCATACAAATTTAACTTGTGTTCTTGTTATCCTAAAACTAAAATCACAAAAAATATATTTATTGTTTTTCACTTTAATTTCTTGTCAAACAAATCCAAACTAGTCCCTTTTCAATTTAGAAGTTAAATTGTTAAACTGATAATTAACCGCAGTCCCGGAGTTCGATACTCGGTCTTTTCGTATTATTACTTGCAACGATTCGGTACACTTGCCATGATCCCATCAAGTTTTTGGCGCCGTTGCCGGGGACTGCCAAATTTTTATTAGTTTAATTTTTAATTTCTTGATTGAATTTTAATTTCTGTCACTTTATTTTATTTTTATCTCTTAATCACTTACAAGAGAAAGGAGACTCCAAGAAAAAGAAGCAGTAAGAGAAGTAGAGATTGTATCTGAGATTCCTGTGATTGAAGATATGGCTGACCCACCAGTGAGACGTACTCTTGGAGACTATGGGAATCGTGACACAAACAGGCAGAGGTTACCGATTTCTCATCAACCGGTAACCGTGAATAGGTTTGAGATCAATCCAAGACTGTTCCGTGAATTGAGGGAGATGCAATTTGGTGGAAGACCATGTGAAGATGCAAACAAGCATCTCACCAATTTTGCACAACTATGTGAAACAGTGAAAGTGGATGGTAATACAGATGAAGCTAAGAAATTGAGGCTTTTTCCGTTCTCTCTAAAGGATTAAGCCAAAGAGTGGTTTGATTCACAAACTGAAGGAAGCATCACTACATGGAATGATCTTGAAGACAAATTTCTTGAACAATTTTTCCCTCCTTCCATGTTCATTAAGAAGAGGGGATAAATCAATAGTTTTGAACAAAAAGAGGGTGAGTCGCTCTAGACTTCGTTTGGCTTCTTTTTAAATGAAATGTATGTAAATACGGATTTTAGGCCGTTTCTCTTTGCTTAATCATGTATATTGTATATTAACCACAGTAAATAGGAGACAATTTGATGTATGGTCATCTATGTCACTTGAATTGCTGGTGTAATCACATGGAATTTTTTTTTCAATTATAATTTTCTTTTATTGCAATGGCTCTATTTTTTTTACTGGACAATGGCTCTATTATTTGACTGCTTTTATAACTTAAAAATGCAGGTTGTGTATGTTTGGTATTGAAGTGAAGCTGAGCTAACTGACTTGAGGACTTGAACTCTGTACATTATATTTTGGACTTTGAACTATGTTTCTAACATGACTTCATCATTGTAGTTTTCCTTTGGATTCCTATTTATATAGAAATTATCCACTTCATCCTAAATTATGGTGAAGTATTAACTAATGTTTTCCTTATAAATTGGCTGGGAAATAGAAAGTTTAGAAAGACATTTTACTTTTATTTGCTGTTTTATCCTTTACTGAAGATGCACTATCACCGTTTCTGTAGACTTGGAATCTGTAATTCATTTCCAATGGCATGGGATTATGGGAAGAAGTGGGTTGGATGTCATGTTGAAAGTTAAATAGGAGTCAATCAAGCTCTGTTTAATTTAAATGTGTCGTTTGGCTTCTACTGGCTTTTTTAGTTTTAAAATTCTACAAATTTTTATTTGACCCTCTAACCAGGACACATTTTCTGCATGTGTTTCCCTAAGTTCTTTTGATGAATCCGATTTATTGATGTGGAATGTGATGAAAAAAGTTTGCTGCTACAAAGGTAATAGAGTATGTTTTGTTCTTTTTTGATAGATAAAAGGGTCATGATTAAAACACGTGAACTAATGCTATTTTTTGCGGCAAATATTGAAACTCTTTCCTTTCCTTCACACGTTTCTTTTTTTCATCAGACATTGAAACTCTCCATCATCTTCAATCACCACCCTCCCAAGACATTACTGTTACACCATTTTCGTCTTTGTCGTGCTGTCTTCGTTGCGAGCCACATTACCGTAGTCTCTGCTGCATGTTATGTGTTGCCGATGACTCTCCCCTTGATCTTAATGGAGATATAGTACTACTAGTACACTGTATAGAGGAATATTCAATAGTTGTAAGTAGAGCAGTCAGTTATTGCTGACTAGGCTGCAGACTTGGCATTGACTAAGTCCAAGTATAAATAGTTCATTGTAATAGAAAATCATTTGAGAAATGAAAATGAATATTTCAGCAAAACTGCCTCATTTACGATTCGGTTAGAATCTTATCATGGAATCAATCGCCTTTTGATCCGGAGGCTGTGAAATCATCTTCTATATCTCGATTCTTCCGCACTTTTTCTCATCGACCTCTCATGCAACAATGGCTTCGACACCTACTCCGGAAGGTTCACCGGCGGTCACACCAAATCAATCTCAAAGTGCTTCGATCTTTCAAGCAAACAGCATCACGAACAATATAAGTTTCGTCACCGGTCCAAAACTCTCAATTGGACTCGATGATAAGAACTTTCTCATCTGGAATCAACAGGTTGAAGGCATTGTTGCAACGCAAAAGTTACATCGCCTTCTCATCAATCCAGAAATTCCGATGAAGTTCACTTCCATCGCCGATCGTGAAATCAACAAGGTTTCCGACGCTTATGACCGATTGTTCATTCAAGATCAAGCGTTGTTCACCTGACTATTATCGACGCTCTCTGATTCGCTGCTTCCGCATGTACTAAATTGTCACCATCTATGAATCCCCGATACTTGAAAAATGGAGACGTACCCGTGTCGGATACGTATCCGATACCGAGACGCACCCAATACTTCCCGATACGTACCCAAAGAGTATCCAATAATTTTTTAATTTTTTTTAAAAAATATTTGACTCGATAATTTTCAGATACATCTTTGATACTTCTTACCAACTAAGGATACTTCTCACATACTTTTTTTATACCTCTTACAAACTAAGCACATGATTGTCACTCATATATGATACACTTTAATACGTCAATAACTAAAAGACAAAATTATATGTTTTTTCGTAATACAATAATAGAAGAAATAATACATTGTTATATGAGTGAGATAAATAAATGTAACTATCTCCACTTGATATGATCACATGTATTTATTTTTACAATGTGATGATCATATATTGAATAATAATATGATTATGTTTTATTGAGCAACTACGTACTAATATGAATATCTTAGTCTATAAAAAGTCATCTATTTTTGCCACTGACTATTCAGATTATACAATTTCAGGTGGTCCCAGTTACTTGTCCACCCTTACTTTTTATGACTAGTCACTCATACATAGGTGTGTCGATTGTCCTCTTCCTTTCATCCGTATATTTTCTGTTTGATTTTTTTTTTTATCAATTTAGGCAGGTTTTTTTCATATCTATAAAATGCAATATTTTAGTTTTTCGTCTTTGCTTTTTTCTATTTTATTTTTTCTCTTATGTTTTTATATAATTAAATTTTTTATTAAAGTATCCCAGCCTTGTCGTATCTTGGTTTTCAAAATTTTCCCGTATCCCCGTATCCGTATCGTGTCGTATCCCGTATCCGGGCTTCATAGGTCACCATGCTTATCAGATTTGGGACACTATCTCGCTCACTTGAAGGCAAAGATGCGTAAACTTCGTGCTGAATTGAAGAGCACCAAGAAAGGTACACACAGTATTGCTGAATTTATCACTCGACTTTGAGCTATCGCTAGTTCCCTAACTGCAATTGGTGATAATATCTATGATCAAGACCTAATAGATATTGTGATTGATGGCTTTCCTGAAGTGTATAATTCGTTAGTCACGCTAGTGTGTACCAAACTTGATAGTATTGATCTTACTGATTTGGAGTCCATGCTCCTAGTGCAAGAGGCACAACTTGACAAGTTTCGTCAAGAGTTGGCCACACCAGCGGTTTCTGCTAATCAGGTTCATGTTAACTCCAATTCCTCTACTCAATCAGGCACTAGTCGTGGTTTTCATGCTTTAGGTTTTCAAGGTTATCATGGTAGAGGACGTTTTGGTCGTGGTGGTGGCAGAGCTCGTACTGCCTCTAATAGACCTATCTGTCAAGTATGTAACAGGACGGGTCACGCTGCTCTGGATTGCTGGTTTAGGTTTGATGAGAACTACACTCCACAGGCACCACAGGCTCATCTGACTGCCACTACATCAGCAGAAACCCAGCCTTCTACTGCATCAGACTGAAGTTACTTCCACCTCAAGCACTGCTGCTCCATAAGCTCAGGCTGCCTATACTTCATTTGATCCTATAATGCCTGAGCTCTTCACTATGCCTCCCGAAATAACTCCGCAAGGTTGGCATGCTGATACTTGTGCTTCACACAATTTTATTAACACTGCACAACATATGCTTCACTGTAAACCCTATACTGGCATACACCAGGTGCACATGGGCAATGGCCAAGGTTTCTCCATTCAATGTATTGGAGATCTCACACTTTGCACCAAAGATAACCCTAACTTACACTTTAAACTCAAAAACCTTATAGTAGTCCCTGCCATAACCCCTAGCCTTATTTCTGTTGCCCAATTTTGCAGCGACTGTGACACCCCTTACCCTGAAAGTAGTTATAGGTGAAAAAGTACAAAAAACAAGTAAATTTGTTTTTCAAATAAAATCTGGAATTCATTTTCTGAAATATTTTTTGCAAGTAAAAGATGTCGTTGAATTCCTTAAATCACGTAAACACCATTTATAATAATATTACATACTAAAGCGATAAAAACTTCCTTTCAATATAATAACAAGAATGAACTTAGATATAATATTGAAAATACAACTCAAATCCTGATGTCACATGATCAGAGCAATTAACCTATAATCCAATTAAATAAAAAGAAAAACATCAATGTGTAGTATCATGCTGCAAGTTACGAGGGAATCTGTGGTGATCACGTCTCGACCGCTACACAATCGTAGAAGGCTGCTCCTAAGACACCTGGAACTCAATCTAAAAAATGGTGCATGGGTGAGAAAGAGCGTCCAAACTTTATAAGGAACATGAGACCGAAACTAAAATAGCGAAGACTATCACAATCCATCAAATTAATGTCAAATAGTCACTCCCTAAAACGTAACAAATACAACATGTCCATACTGCGACACGTGGATACGACGCACATAACGCGCGTACACAGTCAACCATCAATTAAGATCATCATCTCGGTCTAGCGTACGGTCTTATGACTACAACGTCAACACGATCCTACCCACTACTCCAATGATAAATCTGTATCCATCTAACTATGGGTAAGCGGATGTAAGTGCCCTCACTAGGCCTACCCGCAAGGCCGGGTCGTGGCCCACTTAGGACCCCCCACTAGGCCTACCCGCAAGGCCGAGTCGTGGCCGTCTCTATTACTACTTCCATAATCGTTTACTTACCACCCCACCAATCATCCCAACCATCCTTGAGGTACGGCTCGCCCATACTACGATGAGTCCTTACCCATACTACGACAAGGTTCCTCCTACAATTTCAACTATTGAGGTACGGCTCGCCCATACTGCGACGAGTTCTTGCTCATGCTGCGACAAGGTTCCTTCAACAAATCTCGATCACAGAGATACAACTCGTTAATCATCGACGAAGGGTAACTTGCCCGTTGAGCGACAAGTTTCCGATAACAACACACAAAATACCAATACACGCAATACCAACCAGCAATCACAACAAAATATGAACGTCAAATCACTCAATAATCTTAACGATTCTGAGTCGATCTTAGCTACATTAATCGGTACTAAGTCGTCGGTCTAGAACTTAAACGATATTAACTTTGTATCATTTAGACTTATCTATCATTCTAATCCATTAGCACATTAACTTTTATAACTAATCGTTCATTCTCATTTAAGTGATGTATAATTAATTATGAGCTATGAAGCCCCGATACTTCAAAAATGGAGACGTACCCGTGTCGGATACGTATCCGATACTGATACCCACCCGATACTTCCCGATACGTACCCAAAGAGTATCCAATAATTTTTTAATTCTTTTTAAAAAATATTTGACTCGATACTTTTCAGATACATCTTTGGTACTTCTTACCAACTAAGGATACTTCTCAGATACTTTTTCGATACCTCTTACCAACTAAGCACATGATTGTCGCTCATATATGATACACTTTAATACCTCAATAACTAAAAGACAAAATTATATGTTTTTTCGTAATACAATAATAGAAGAAATAATACATTGTGATATGAGTGGGATAAATATACGTAACTATCTCTACTTGATAAGATCACAAGTATTTATTTCCACAATGTGATGAATATATATTGACTAATGATATGCTTATGTTTTATTGACCAATTACGTACTAATATGAATATCTTAGTCTATAAAAAGTTATCTATTTCTGCCACTGACTATTCGTATTATACGATTTCGGGTGGTCTCAGTTACTTGTCCACCATTACTTTTTATGACTAGTCACTCATACATAGGTGTGTCGGTTGTCATCTTCCTTTCATCCATATATTTTCTGTGTGATTTTTTTATCTATTTG
Source organism: Astragalus membranaceus (assembly GCA_039519185.1). NCBI lineage: Eukaryota > Viridiplantae > Streptophyta > Magnoliopsida > Fabales > Fabaceae > Astragalus > Astragalus membranaceus. The sequence goes on along the minus strand of CM076850.1, from coordinate 77,620,368 downwards.
GGTAGTTTTTTTTTTTCATATCTATAAAATGCAATATTTCAGTTTATCATCTTTGTTTTTTTCTATTTGTGTTTCTATTCTATTTTATTTTTCTGTTATGTTTTTATATCTTTAATTTTTAATTTAATTTTTTATTAAAGTATCCCAGCCGTGTCGTATCTTGATTTTCAAAATTTTCCCGTATCCCCGTATCCGTATCGTGTCGTATCCCATATCGTATCCGGTATCCAGGCTTCATAGATTATGAGCCATGCTCAGGTCATATCTACTCAACTATGTCTGGGGCTCATTATCAAACGTCTATAACTTAATTACCTTCGTTAAGCTATTAAATATTCTTCATCTAACTAGCACTAAGTCATGATTTAGCTATGGACACCTTACTATTTTATTGTCTTATGTTACTCGTGATCTACAACTAGTTCGACATGTTCTCCTGTCACTAATAATCATTCTCAAAGTATCGCGTTTTCGTTGCTATAAGGTAATTACTAATCGACTAATCAAGTCTCCAAGTTCTTCCTTAGTCTCAACCCTATTTAACCATTCTCTATTATTTATTAATACATTGCCAATTAATTTTAGACATTAATCCTTATAGATACTCTTACTCTAAATTCACCTTCACTAGCAACTTAATTCTACGGTCATCTGCCTACGACTCTTCGTTCCTCACGCGTTAATTAAAGGACATCATTTAACATACAATTGGCTACTCATAATAGATTCATTCCCTAAACTTGGCATAATAGTTACGAACCCAAATCATTTAATTACAGACATCCAAATAATATAGTTACAGTCATCCGATTCATTTAGTTAAAGTCATCCAAATAATTTAATTACAGCCATCCGAATCCGAATAAATCAAATGAATAATACATAAATAAATAGATACAAACAAATAGGAATAGCAACAATCAATACTGTCATAGTCCTATCCCTTATTCCCCTAAATAGAAAATAAACCCTTTCCCCCATACTTGATATCCAATCGTTCATTTGTCACAACAAGGGACGGGTCATGAGCTCTCGGGGGTGATCTAATTTTGACAGCGTTATCGTTGACACGAACACATACAACCAACAATGCTAACTCTCAATTAGTTATCCAAAAAGAATAAGGGTTTTTTTTTTACCCCCTCCTTCTCCCCTATACCCCCATAACCCATTTTATTCCCAAAATACCCCTCATATTGTTAACAAAATTTAACTGGAAATTGATTTTTCGAATGATTTTCGGAATTACGTGAAAATTTTCGGAAATAGGTGAAAACGGCTTCCGGAATTATGTTAAAAAGGGGTATTTCCGGAATTCCCAATAAAAATGGCTTTCGGAATTATGTTAAAAAGGGGTATTTCCGGAACTGAAAATGTTGTTTTGGAAAATTTTAAAAAACTGGACTTTTACCCACGGTTTTGTCTGTAGGTAAAAGTTTTTTTTAAAAACATGGACTTTTACCCACGGTTTTGTCTGTAGGTAAAAGCCTAGAATTCCCAAAAAATCCATGACTTTTACCTACGGACAAAACCGTGGGTAAAAGTCCAGTTTTTTAAAAATTTCCAAAATAATATTTTCAATTCGGGAAATACCCCTTCTTAACATAATTCCAGAAGCCATTTTTTTGGGAATTCCTGAAATACAAGTTTTTAACATAATTCCGGAAGCCGTTTTTCACATTCAGGAAATTTTCACATAATTCCGGAAATCCTTAAAAAAAGCCTTCCGGAATCATGTCTTATTAAGTAATTCCGGAATTTTTTTTGAAAATAAAAAAATTCAAGGGTAAAATCGTTCGTTTGGCATATTGGGGGGTGGGGGGGGTATACGATATAATGGGGGAGGGGGGGTTAAAAAAACCCAGAGAATAATAGAAATATGTTCGTATAATTAATTAACGTGTTTCCGTGAGGAAATACCTATTCGAACTGCACGGGACGATGGCAACGATTTGAAATCATGACTCGGAGAAATTCAGAATTCCTAGATGGGAACCCAATACATGACTTAAGGAAGCGTTCGAGGTGTTCGAGGTGTTTTCCAGCCACATAGCAGCGGTTCATGGTGGCATGAAGCCATGTCTGGCGAGGCTTGCTACAGAGGAAGAGGGAACGAAGCTGAGGAAGACCAAATCGTAGCTGTAACTGTGGTGGAGTACGGTTCTAGTTCGTAAAAGTGAGAGATCGAGTTCGAGCCAGTTAGGAGTACTACGGTTCAGTCACGACGAGGGAGGGGGCGCGGTGGTGTTCTAGTCGTAGTGGAGGAGTTTCGTGGCGTTGGGGTGGTCTGTTATGGTGGTGGCAGCGAATGATACTAGGAGAAGAAGATATGAAATAATTCGAGGGAGAGGGAGAAGAGGGTAAGGATTTGTAAATTAGGGTCCCAAATTGATGTATAAGGGTTAATAATTGGAATTGAGTGAGAGAATCTGTCTTTGATTTGGTTATGGAAGAAAATCGCGAGCATGGTGGATGAGAAGACCAGCTGCGGCGCTCTATTAGGGTTTCAGAGGAAGGAGAAGGACGAACTGGGTCACAGTCGGGTTGGGTCTTGTTGCGGGTCGCGCTGGGTTTGTGTTGTGGCTGGGGGTGCGCGAATGAATTTCTGGGGTGCAAGAAGTAGAAACATGGGTGTAACATCCTCAAAATAATTAATGGAATTATTTGGATGTTAACCCAATTAAACTAATTTAGTACTTGACGGGTAAATTTATTGAGTGCTAAAATTATTTATTGGTTGTCATCGGATCGTTAACCGGATAATACGGGTCAAGGAAGTTTCGGAATCGAAATGAGAGATTTAGATCAATATGGTAATTGGACCACGTTACCACTTATATATTAAACAAATATATATATATATATATATATATATATATATATATATATATATATATATATATCTGTGTGTGTGTGTGTGAGTGTGTGATAATTAAAAGGGAAGAAAAGAAAGAAAGGCACGCGAGAGAGAGAAGAGAAACAGAGAGAAAAGAGAGGAAAAAGAAAAGAAGAGAAAAGAAAGGGTAAGGAGGAAGAAGAGGAAAAAGGGAAGGTTTCGGTTCATCAAAACGACTTCCTTCCAACGCGAAAAATGTTCAGCGTTACTCCCTCTTCGATTTGGTACAAACATCATCATCATCAACTCACTCTACATGAGGTTTGAGAGCTATCTTCTTCAATAAAGCGGTTTGAAGGCTAAGGGAGTTCAAATGGAGGTTTGGGTACTAGCTTGGAGTGAAAGAATCAAGGTTTGATTGGGTGAGATTTGAGAAATCAAATTTGGGGTTTTGTGAATAGTAGCTTTTGGAGGTTAGGGATGATGAATAGTGTTCAGGAAAGATTTCGAGGAATTCAGTATTTCAGTCAAAAAGAGGTTTCGCGATCGAGTGGAAAGCTTTGGAAGCGGATTGGGGGTCGCTGGAGCGGGGAGCGTTCGTGTGGTTACTCGGTAATTTCGGCTCGCTCGTGGCTCACGCTTCAAGGGTGAGTTTTACTCACGTTTAAGTTTTTGAATTTAATAAGCATAAATTGTGAAATGTGTTTCGGTTTGATTTGTGTCGAAAAAGTATTTTGTACGAAAATTACGTTTTAGGTCCAATCGGTTTTTGGATTGCTTGATTGAAGATCATTGTTGTTTGAATATGTGTTTGGACTGTTTTGATGTTGGGACTGGACTGAAACAGGTATCGGAATTGATCGGAACGACAAAAATTGCGAAAACGGGATAAAATTCAGTGCTGTCAAAAGCGCACGACCCGTGCGTCCCAGGCGCACGGACCGTGCGTCCCAGGTGCACGGACCGTGCGCCCCTTTCGGTTTGTGTTTTAAAAATATGCATTACAGGGCGCACGACCCGTGCGTATGGGCGCACGAACCGTGCGTTGTGTTCTGTCCAAATTTTCCAAACTTGCCCAAAACGATCCTGATCGATTCCAATCCTCTCCTAATCCTTTCCTAACCCTTCTATAATGATATTGGGCTTCTAATGCCATGATTTTTGGTATGTTTCAAAAGGGTTTTACAAAATACTTTTGAAGTTGAAAATCTTTCTAAAAGCCGAATAATAGTATACGTGTGCGGATATGTTTTAATAATAACAAAACGGACTATGAGTCCTACGGGGTAAAGCATAATGTAAATGGACTATGGGTTCATATGATTATAGATATATGTTTGTATATGTATCGAGTTGGGTGACGACCCATGTGTAACATACTAGGCGGGGCAGTCATGATCCCTTACCCTAGGCTCCATGCCAATAGGAGAATGTACTATTGGTAGGGGGGTTCACCGGGAGTTAGCGGTTACGCGGTCGGTGTTATGTTAAATTAATTGTTGTGCGGTCCACCGGGATGTAGCGGTCACGCAGTCGGGGTCGTACTGAGTTATAGCAGATTCCCCGGGATGTAGCGGTCACGCAGTCGGTGGAATGCTGTGTGTAAAATAATGCGGTTCATCGGGAGTTAGCGGTCACGCAGTCGGTGTCGTGTTGAGTTAAAAATGTTTTAAACTAGTACCGAGAGAGCTAGTAGGGGTCACGGTAGAACTCACCGAGATTTTAACTCACTGTTTAAATGTTGTTGTTTTACAGAGACACAGGGGCAGCGGAAATCCAAGAGGCACGAGTAGGTTGGGCTCGGACTGGTTGCTGATAGCCTAGCTTTATGTTTAAGCTTATTTCCCTTTTGTTGTCTGTATACTAAAACATTATGTATTTAGTGTATATCTTTCTTCCGCTTTCTTGTATGATACTGAATACTATAGATGCTGATGGTATATGGTCTGAGAACCATATTGTCTTGTTGTAAATAAGACTGTTTGGGTTATATTCAGCGAAAAATTTATAGTGATATTCAGTGTCTAAGCAGGAAATATATCTCTGATGTGTTACTAATGTGCACTTGGGTATTTTTAGTAGATAGAAATACCGGGGTGTTACAGTTGGTATCAGAGCAGTTTGACCTAGTCGGACTTAGTTTAGGGTTGAGTCGATTCCTTGTTAGTCCTGGTTGTAATTACACTTGTGATGCTAAGAGACATTGAGCCTGATCAACTTAATACTTAGTGCATCATAAGCAGAATTATGGTAGGATGACCAAGACGCAGTCCTCGACCAAGACCGGAGTCTCCAACCGGTGCATCCTCAGGAAAGGTGGCATGACGGTGGAAGAATACACCGCTAAGTTCGAGAAGTTGTCTCAGTTTTACCGAATGGTAAGGTATGTTTCGAATGACGAATGGAGAATGCAGATGTATAAGAAGGGCCTTAGTGCTTTTATGACTTATGGTTTCAGTTCTTATACTATTACCAATTTTGTTGCCTTAGTGCAGTCAGCCTATGTCGCCGAGGACGATCTCATAGGAAGTATGGGAAAGGAAAGAATGTAGTTGAATTATCAACTCCGAATGCAAAGTCCTAAGATAATTTCATCAAAGGAAAAGCAGGTGCAATTCTTCGATTCTTCAAAGGTCAGAAGATGTTCTAACTATGGAAGACATCACCAGGGTGATCGTCAATACAGATCAATCGGTGCTGTTATGGTAATGTAGAGGGTCACTATGGTAAAGAGTGCCCTGTAAGGAAGAGTTCCGAGGAGTTACAAGCAGCTCGAAGGCAATGACGAGTCAACACTCTGGATACTTAGACAGTTACAACTGCAGACAGTTTGATGAGGGGTATGGGATTACTTTTCAATAACTCCGTCAGTATATTTTACGATTCGGGTGCAGCCCATTGTTTTATAGCACAAGCATGGGTAGATCGGATTGGATTAGCATTGTCTCCGCTATCCGAGCCGATAACTATTTCATCTGCGACGAAGGGTCGTGTCCAGACCCAATCTTTGTGTCAGAATTGTCTACGTGTTATAGGAGACAGAAATTTCGTAGAAGGATTATTTGTTTGCCTATGAGAAGTGTGGACACCATTTTGGGTATGAATTGAATGACTGCAAATCAAATGGCAATCGGCTGTGTTAATCAACTATCAGCTTCGCTTCAGAATCAGTTGAATTGTCTAGGACAAATTCTGATGCGGTTACCTAGTTCACCTTAGACGGTCAATCTTCATTTCAAGGTGCGGAAGCACAATTTGGTGAACATTCAGGTTGTGAATAACTTTCTGTATGTTTTCACGATGAAGTTTCTTATGAACCTCGAGAGAGAGAGGTAGAGTCTACTGTAGAATTGGTCCCTGGCACGGGATCGATATCTATTGTTTCCTATTGAATGTTCCTATAGAATTCAAGGAAATGGAGTCTCAACTTGAAGAGCCGATGTTAAAGGAATTCATTCGACCGAGTGCTTCTCTAAGGAGTGCTCTGGTGTGGTTAGTCGAAAGGAAAATGGTAGCGTGAGATTGTGCATTGATTATCGACAACTCAACAAAGTGACGATCAAGAATAAATATCCCTTACAAAGGATAGACGATTTGCTTGAACAATTTGAGGTGCTGCGGTGTTTTCAAAAAAAAAAAATCGATCTGAGGTCAGGATATCATCAAATAAAAGTTAGAGCCTTAGATATTCCGAAGGCTGCTTTCTGTACGAGGCATGGACATTACGAGTTGTAGTGATGCCCTTCGGTTTGACTAATGCTCTGGCGGTATTCATGGACTACATGAACCGAGTTTTCAACACTTACCTGGATTTGAGATAGTATTATGAGATTCCGTTTGACAGGTCGAACGTGAATACGAATATGTAGGTATAACCACCAAAGGATTAATTGATGGATCTGCTTGCAAGAGTCTGAAGTTTCCGAAGTGATGCTCGGCGTGCGGTATGGTAGTTTTGAAAAATGTTTTTGTGAAAACCCGCATGCTAAAGTTAATTTTGGGAACGAATCAAGAGGCTAACGAAATCTGATTTAGGAAAATCTTAGGAGGATTACTTAGGTTGAGGGGAAGCTCTCAACGCTATTGACTAATCCAGAAAGGAATCGGGAGCGTCGTTGGTAAAAACATCGTAAGGAAGTTGCAATAGAGGAAAATGAGCTCTAAGTTCTGTTGGATAGTTGTTTTGAGAACAACTGGGATGATTTTTCATTACGTTCAAATTTATTTAATGTCCCCACGGTTTATTTATACGTGTAAGGCCAAAGTTTTTAGAATCTTCATTCCATTTTTTTTGAAAAGTTTTATCTCGAAATCTTGGGGGGTGAGTCAAGAAGTTTTACAAATGACTTTTCCGTCACATTTGTCAATGTGTATGGGAACTGTTATAGATTTTAGAAAATTTGTTGAGAACGTGTTTACACCCTTCGAGAAGATCATGTTTGTACTTATCTCTACCGAGGAGTACCAGTTTGTGGATCTCATTTTCAACCTATATTTCTATCAAGCGTCTTATATTACACCCTTTGATTTAGATTAATCAAAGTTGGGGGCGCAAGCGAGGATAATTGGAATAAAGTTTCAGAAGTGGTTTTTTAAATGCGATGCCAAGCCTATGTAGGCGAAAGAGGAGTTTCTCGTGTCGATTCGAAATAAGAGAGTTCGGACTATAATCTTAGAAGAGTTCAAGGGTGGTAGTCGAACATACTTAATGATTGACGGGCCAACTTGGGAAAATTTTCTACACTTATTTCGTTAATTCAAGACTGTGTTCCAGCAACTTAAGACCTTTCTGAGAATGTCGATTCTCGGTTATTCAAATGAAAGACTGGACGAAATTTTGAGGACAAAATTCTTTCAAGTTGGGGAGAATGTAACATCCTCAAAATAATTAATGGAATTATTTGGATGTTAACCCAATTAAACTAATTTAGTACTTGACGGATAAATTTATTGAGTGCTAAAATTATTTATTGGTTGTCATCGGATCGTTAACCGGATAATACGGGTCTAGGAAGTTTCGGAATCGAAATGAGAGATTTAGATCAATATGGTAATTGGACCACGTTACCACTTATATATTAAATATATATATATATATATATATATATATATATATATATATATATATGTGTGTGTGTGTGTGTGTGTGTGTGTGAGTGTGTGATAATTAAAATGGAAGAAAAGAAAGAAAGGCACGCGAGAGAGAGAGAAGAGAAACAGGGAGAAAAGAGAGGAAAAAGAAAAGAAGAGAAAAGAAAGGGTAAGGAGGAAGAAGAGGAAAAAGGGAAGGTTTCGGTTCATCAAAACGACTTCCTTCCAACGCGAAAAATGTTCAGCGTTACTCCCTCTTCGATTTGGTACAAACATCATCATCATCAACTCACTCTAAACGAATCTACCATTTTCGGTTTGAAGCTCAAGGTGACGTTTTTGAGAGCTATCTTCTTCAATAAAGCGGTTTGAAGGCTAAGGGAGTTCAAATGGAGGTTTGGGTACTAGCTTGGAGTGAAAGAATCAAGGTTTGATTGGGTGAGATTTGAGAAATCAAATTTGAGGTTTTGTGAATAGTAGCTTTTGGAGGTTAGGGATGATGAATAGTGAGGAATTCAGTATTTCGGTCAAAAAGAGGTTTCGCGATCGAGTGGAAAGCTTTGGAAGCGGATTGGGGGTCGCCGGAGCGGGGAGCGTTCGTGTGGTTACTCAGTAATTTCGGCTCGCTCGTGGCTCACGCTTCAAGGGTGAGTTTTATTCACGTTTAGGTTTTTGAATTTAATAAGCATAAATTGTGAATTGTGTTTCGGTTTGATTCGTGTCGAAAAAGTATTTTGTACGAAAATTACGTTTTAGGTCCAATCGGTTTTTGGATTGCTTGATTGAAGATCATTGTTGTTTGAATATGTGTTTGGACTGTTTTTATGTTGGGACGGGACTGGAACAGGTATCGGAATTGATCGGAACGACAAAAATTGCGAAAACGGGATAAAATTCAGTGCTGTCAAAAGCTCACGACCCGTGCGTCCCAGGCGCACGGACCGTGCGCCCCTTTCGGTTTGTGTTTTAAAAAGATGCATTACAAGGCGCACGACCCGTGCGTATGGGCGCACGAACCGTGCGCTGTGTTCTGTCCAAATTTTCCAAACTTGCCCAAAACGATCCCGATCGATTCCAATCCTCTCCTAATCCTTTCCTAACCCTTCTATAATGATATTGGGCTTCTAATGCCATGATTTTGGGTATGTTTCAAAAGGGTTTTATAAAATACTTTTGAAGTTGAAAATCTTTCTAAAAGCCGAATAATAGTATACGTGTGCGGATATGTTTTAATAATAACAAAGCGGACTATGAGTCCTACGGGGTAAAGCATAATGTAAATGGACTATGGGTTCATATGATTATAGATATATGTTTGTATATGTATCGAGTTGGGTGACGACGCATGTGTAACATACTAGGCGGGGCAGTCATGATCCCTTACCCTAGGCTCCATGCCAATAGGAGAATGTACTATTGGTAGGGGGGTTCACCGGGAGTTAGCGGTTACGAAGTCGGTGTTATGTTAAATTAATTGTTGTGCGGTCCACCGGGATGTAGCGGTCATGCAGTCGGTGTCGTACTGAGTTATAGCAGATTCCCCGGGATGTAGCGGTCACGCAGTCGGTGGAATGCTATGTGTAAAATAATGCGGTTCATCGGGAGATAGCGGTCACGCAGTCGGTGCCGTGTTGAGTTAAAAATGTTTTAAACTAGTACCGAGAGAGCTAGTAGGGGTCACGGTAGAACTCACTGAGTTTGTATCTCACTGTTTAAATGTTGTTGTTTTACAGAGACACAGGGGCAGCGGAAATCCAAGAGGCACGAGTAGGTTGGGCTCGGACTGGTTGTTGATAGCCTAGCTTTATGTTTATGCTTATTTCCATTTTGTTGTCTGTATACTACAAAATTATGTATTTAGTGTATATCTTTCTTCCGCTTTCTTGTATGATACTGAATACTATAGATGCTGATGGTATATGGTCTGAGAACCATATTGTCTTGTTGTAAATAAGACTGTTTGGGTTATATTCAGCGAAAAATTTATAGTGATATTCAGTGTCTAAGCAGGAAACATATCTCAGATGTGTTACTAATGTGCACTTGGGTATTTTTAGTAGATAGAAATACCGGGGTGTTACAGTTGGTATCAGAGCAGTTTGACCTAGTCGGACTTAGTTTAGGGTTGAGTCGATTCCTTGTTAGTCCTGGTTGTATTTACACTTGTGATGCTAAGAGACATTGAGCCTGATCAACTTAATACTTAGTGCATCATAAGCGGAATTATGGTAGGATGACCAAGACGCAGTCCTCGACCAAGACCGGAGTCTCCAACCGGTGCATCCTCAGGAAAGGTGGCATGACGGTGGAAGAATACACCGCTAAGTTCGAGAAGTTGTCTCAGTTTTACTGAATGGTAAGGTATGTTTCGAATGACGAATGGAGAATGCAGATGTATAAGAAAGGCCTTAGTGCTTTTATGACTTATGGTTTCAGTTCTTATACTATTACCAATTTTGTTGCCTTAGTGCAGTCAGCCTATGTCGCCGAGGACGATCTTATAGGAAGTATGGGAAAGGAAAGAAGGTAGTTGAATTATCAACTCCGAATGCAAAGTCCTAAGATAATTTCATCAAAGGAAAAGCAGGTGCAATTCTTCGATTCTTCAAAGGTCAGAAGATATTCTAACTATGGAAGACATCACCAGGGTGATCGTCAGCACAGATCAATCGGTGCTGTTATGGTAATGTAGAGGGTCACTATGGTAAAGAGTGCCCTGTAAGGAAGAGTTCCGAGGAGTTACAAGCAGCTCGAAGGCAATGACGAGTCAACACTCTGGATGCTTAGACAGTTACAACTGCAGACAATTTGATGAGGGGTATGGGATTACTTTTCAATAACTCCGTCAGTATATTTTACGATTCGGGTGCAGCCCATTGTTTTATAGCACAAGCATGGGTAGATCGGTTTGGATTAGCATTGTCTCCGCTATCCGAGCCGATATCTATTTCATCTGCGGCTAAGGGTCGTGTCCAGACCCAATCTTTGTGTCAGAATTGTCTACGTGTTATAGGAGAAAGAAATTTCGTAAAAGGATTATTTGTTTGCCTATGAGAAGTGTGGACACCATTTTGGGTATGAATTGAATGACTGCAAATCAAGTGGCAATCGGCTGTGTTAATCAACTATCAGCTTCGCTTCAGAATCAGTTGAATTGTCTAGGACAAATTCTGAAGCGGTTACCTAGTTCACCTTAGACGGTCAATCTTCATTTCAAGGTGCGGAAGCACAATTTGGCGAACATTCAGGTTGTGAATAACTTTCTGGATGTTTTCACGATGAAGTTTCTTATGAACCTCGAGAGAGAGAGGTAGAGTCTACTGTAGAATTGGTCCCTGGCACGGGATCGATATCTATTGTTTCCTATTGAATGTTTCTATAGAATTCAAGGAAATGGAGTCTCAACTTGAAGAGTCGATGTTAAAGGAATTCATTCGACCGAGTGCTTCTCTAAGGAGTGCTCTGGTGTGGTTAGTCGAAAGGAAAAATGGTAGCATGAGATTGGGCATTGATTATCGACAACTCAACAAAGTGAAGATCAAGAATAAATATCCGTTACAAAGGATAGACGATTTGCTTGAACAATTTGAGGTGCTGCGGTGTTTTCAAAAAAAAAAATCGATCTGAGGTCAGGATATCATCAAATAAAAGTTAGAGCCTTAGATATTCCGAAGGCTGCTTTCTGTACGAGGTATGGACATTACGAGTTGTAGTGATGCCCTTCGGTTTGACTAATGCTCTGGCGGTATTCATGGACTACATGAACCAAGTTTTCAACACTTACCTGGATCAATTTGTGGTTGTTATTATTGACGATAGCTTGGTGTACTCAAAGACCATTGAGGATCATGTTCAACATCTCCGCATTGTTCTGAATGTACTCCGAGAAATGAAGTTGTACGCAAAACCCTCGAAGTGTGATTTCTGGATGCCTGAGGTAAAGTTTTTGGGACGTGTGATTTCCCAATTGGGAGTTGCTGTGGATCCCAGTAAGGTGGGAGCTGTGTTGAACTGGGAACCACCAACGTCAGTCACTGAAATTAGAAGTTTTCTAAGTCTAGCCGGTTACTACAGGAAATATATCGAAGGATCCTCACAATTGGTTCTTCCACTTACTCGGTTAACTCGTAAGGGTCATCCGTTTACGTGGGATGCCGATTGTGAAGAATGTTTTCAAGAGTTGAAGATTTTGACTTCTGCTCCAATCCTGATTCTTCTGGATCCGTCATTGGAATTTCAAATTTTCGGTGACGCTTCTGAAAAGGGTTTGGGATGTGTTCTCATGCAGAATCAACAGGTGGTAGCTTGTGCATCCAGGCAATTGAAGACTCGTGAAGGGAATCAACCGACTCATAATTTAGGAGTTGGCAGCTATTGTGTACGCACTGAAGGTTTGAAGACATTACCTGTATGGGTCTCGTTTCGGAGTCTTTAGTGGTCACAAGAATTTAAGGTATCTGTTTGATCAGAAAGAACTGAATAGCAGGCAGAGAAGTGTGTTGAGTTTCTGGAGGATTATAAATTAGTGTTGATGTAGCATTCAAGAGAGGCCAGTGTTGTAACTGATGCACTGAGTAGGAAGTCCATCCACATGGCCGAGTTTATTCATGCATGAGATGGAATTATCGGAGTCTTTTAGAGACTTAAATCTGAATTCAAGATCAAGGAGGAACCGGTTAGTGTTGAGCCATATGAGGATCTCTAGTTCCCTAAGGGATTCTATACGCTTAGCACAGGAAGTTGATGTGAAGCTACAATAAAAAAAAAAGTATTTCCAGATTTCACCATGGATGTTGATGAAGTCAGTTGTTTCAACGGTAGAATCTGTGCGCCCGATGATGAGAACAATAAATGGCAAGTGTTAGAGGAAGCACACCGAAGTTTATATTCTGTACACCGTACACGAAAATTGGGGTGTTACAGTGACAATGAAGTGTTTTTTAAATTTCATTCACTTTTATGTGTTGTTAAATCTCAGGTCTCAAAACAGGTTCTCTTCTAAGGCATTAGACGTGCTGTTGGATTGTATTTTCTGCCTTCCTTAGTTGATGTGGCTTAACCTATCAAGCCTGCAGCCTTGTTAACAACAGTTTCTGCTACGTCTTCATAACATCCAAATAAAGTAACATCTACTACCATTACTCATAGGGGGTGTTTGTTTGGGAGACTTAAAGAGGATTCTAAGGAATCTAGTTTGTGAATAAAAGATTCATATGTTTGGTATGAGAAAAAAGAAAAGTGCATTCCAAGGAATGATGGTTAGTTTGGAAACTTTCTTTCCATTTTTGTTGGAATCTGATTCCGCCCATAAATGGTGGCAATCTTTCATTGTAGCATAGGATGGTTTCACTTTTTAGCATAAAATTACATTTCTAACCCCCACCCATCCACTACCTCAATCAACTGCTAAAATCACAACTCACATTGTTACCGGCCTTTTCCCTCACACATTCCCTACTAGTCTTTATTATGTTGTTTTTTTTTTCACGTGGTTTTTTTTATGTTGCATTTTTCCCACATGTATTACACGTTGCTTTTCCTTTCACGGCACGTGTGTGTGTGTGTGTATATATATATATATATATATATATATATATATATATAAGATTTGTTTACAAAATAAATCATAAAGAAAGATTTGCAAAAAAAGTTATAAGTTAATAATCACTTTAATTTTATACTTTCATTTCACCTTTAAGTTAAAATAACATTTCATATAAATAAGGGTATTTTGATAATTACAATTTTTATTCCAAGGAATGTATAGTACGAACCAAACAAGTTTGTAAATTATTCCCAAGAATTGGGTTCCCGAGCTTGTAGCAAACCAAACATGTTTTTGAAAATACTCAGCAATCACATTCCTAGTAATATTGGATTCCTAAGTATGTCATTCTTTGGAAGGTAATTTCTAACCAGGAAACAAACACCCCTATAGTAATATTAGTAACTATCATGTATGACATAATAGGTTAGGGCATGCCAATAGTTGTGCAGTCAAAACTATTTTGAGTCTTTGTAATAGTCTAGTGTCCAAAGATAATAATACTTTTGAGTTGTGTAAATAATATTCCATTGGAAAGTCTCATCGCATTCATTCACCACCTTCCACAACATGCTATCACACACCCTTTGAATTTATATACACTGATTTATGGGGACCCTCAAACTTACCATCTAGTTGTGGTATTATTTATATTACATTGCTATGCTTGAACCAAGTATACATGGTTTTACCTTCTTAAACGAAAATCGGATGCAATCCATGCCTTTCACCAATTTCATAAACTTATCCAAACACAATTTTCGAGCACAATTAAGTCCCTCCAATCAGACTCAGGGGGAGAGTTCAAACCCTTTACATGTCCTTATACATCTTCCCATTTAGTACTACTAGTACACTGTATAGAGGAATATTCAATTGTTGTATATAGACCGGTCAGCTATCACTACTAGAAATCTCGGTATTACCTGCGGAAATTTCCACAGGTAATTTGTGAGAATTTTCCTGCCAATATTGTAAATAGGCAGCGTGTTTGCTGCGGAATTTATTTGGCAGGTAAGTTCGCAGGTAAAATTTGGTTTTCTTGCCGATTTTCCTAAGAACCATAATTCGCAGGAAAGTTCTTTTTTTTTTTACGAGAAATACAAAATAAAAAGGGGCTTAACGGGGATCGAACACGTGAGTCTTGATTGAAAGGCAAGGCTCTTTACCACTGAACCAGCGCTTCATTACTGAAATTAATTGGTGCAGAAATTGCATAAAACAATTTTTCAATTTTTCTTTTTACGAATTTTTCAATGTTAGTGGTAAAGTGAATACGAATTGATCGAAATGTATTCACTCTCACTCTCGACTCATCAATATTCGCTCTCACTCTCACTCTCGACTGATCATCGTCTTCAACCCTAACACCGTAAGATTGGGATTTCCATATTCACTCATCGTAACACCGTAAGATTGGGATTTCCATATTCACTCTCACTCACTCTCACCATTGATTCAGAAATTGAACAACGAAATCATCGCTTCTTGTTCTGTCTTCGAGATTTCTCAGCTTCTTGTTCGTCTTCGAGATAGGATTGCAGATTTCTCAGATTTCTTGTTCGTCTTCGAGATTGCAGATATCTGGAGAAATTGAACAGTTAGGATTGCAGATTTCTCAGCTTCTTGTTCGTCTTCGAGATTTCTCAGATTTCTCATGCTTGTCTTCATTCGTCCTTGTTCGTGCTCTCGCTCCTGATTTCATCTTCTTCTGTGAAGGTAACCCTAAATCTGTGCTCTCATCTCTTGCGATCATGCTCTACACTTTTTCTGAGAAATTTAATTATGTGCTGTAGGATACATTTTGCTTTAATTTTGCTGAGAAGTTTTTTTGCTTTTATTTTATGTGTTGTAGGATACATTTTGCTGAGAAATATGTGCTCTACCCTTATTTTTTTGCTTAAATGTTTGACTTGCTTGAAATCCAATACATTTGGAGTATATTACCCCTGTTAAGCTATTCTTATTTCTTAAGTTATTGTTCTTATTTCATACCAAAGTTATTCTTCATTGACTGTTAGTGGTTGTTGTAATAAAGGAGATGGAAGTGCCTGCACATCGTACATGGATGTATAATAGGCTTCTTCCGGGTCGAAGGCGATATACAACTGAATTTTTAAAAGGAGTAGAAGAATTTATTAGTTTTGCTTGTCAGCAAAAAAAGTATTTGGATGAAGGAGTAATACGGTGTCCGTGTAAGCGATGTAAAAACGAGAGGCACTTTACCCCAGATGTTGTAAATGTTCACATTTTTAGAAAGGGGTTTAAACCGGGATATTGGACTTGGACATCCCATGGGGAGAAAGTCTCTCATATTAATGTTGATATTGATACGGATATGCCTAGTAGCAGCAATCAACAATGGGGTCATGAGCATGTAAATAGATATGAGGACATGGTGTTTGATGCCGCCGGTCTTAATCGTGTACAAAATGATGAGGAACCTCCGAATATGGAAGCTGCCAAATTTTATGAAATGTTGAACTCAGTCCACCGACCATTATGGCCAGGATGTCAAAATGCATCAGAGTTTTCTACTGTAGTTAGAATGCTGAGTTTAAAATCGAAACACAACATGTCACAGGCTTGTTTCAACGACATTGCGAGGTTAATGAAGGAGACGAACCATCCCGAGAATGTCATTCCCTCCAATTTCCGTGATACAAAGAAGCTTGTAGGAGGGCTCGGTTTATCCAAGATGATGATAGATTGTTGTGTTGGAGGGTGTATGTTGTATTACAAAGATGACGCAACTTTGAAGAAGTGCAAGTTTTGTAATGAACCCCGGTATAAAACACTTACAAAACGGAAGAGAAACTCTAAAAGTGTACCCCGTAAGAGATTGCATTACTTGCCTTTTATCCCTCGACTACAAAGACTTTATGCATCTGTGAGATCTGTAGAGCAAATGAGGTGGCACTATGAGAATCGTCGAGAGAAAGGTGTGTTGTGTCATCCTTCGGATGGTGAAGCTTGGTAATACTTTGACCAAGTATATCCTGAATTTTCCTCAGAACCTCGAAATGTAAGACTTGGGTTGTGTGCTGATGGCTTCAATCCTTTTAGCCAGTCAAAGAAATCATATTCTTGCTGGCCAGTTATTGTCACGCCGTATAACCTACCTCCCGAGCTATGTATGATGACCCCTTATATGTTCTTGAGCTTAATCATTCCAGGTCCACACAGTCCCAAAGGTAAAATTGATGTATATTTGCAGCCATTAATAGACGAGTTGCAAGAGTTGTGGAGTGGTGTAGTAACATATGATGCCTCTAAGAAGCAAAATTTTCTATTAAGAGCTGCACTATTGTGGACCATAAATGATATTCCTACTTACGGTATGCTGTCTGGGTGGAGTACTGCAGGAAAATTAGCATGTCCAGTATGCATGGAAAAATCAAAGGCTTTCAGATTGAAACATGGAAGAAAAATGTCTTGGTTTGATTGCCACCGTCAGTTTTTACCTCATAATCATGCTTTCAGAAGAAACAAGGATGCATTTTTCAAAAGGAGAATTGAGAGAAATGAGCCTCCTCCTAGGTTAAGTGGTGAGCAAGTGTGGGAGAGGGTTTCTGATATTCCCAAGGTAACCGAAGTAGGGTTGTGCAATGTTCCAGGCCATGGGATTTCACATAATTGGACTAAAAGAAGCATATTTTGGGATTTGCCATATTGGAGACACAATCTATTGAGGCACAACCTAGATGTTATGCATATAGAAAAGAATGTCTTTGATAATGTTTTTTATACAGTTATGGATGATAAAGACAGAACTAAAGACAATGAAAAATCACGATTGGACTTGGCAGAGTATTGTCGTAGAAGTGAGTTATTGTTGAAAGCCAATCCTAATGGGAAATATACAAAACCCAAAGCCAAATATTGCTTGACAAATGAACAAAAGGATGATGTATGTGAATGGGTGAAGGGGTTGAAGATGCCTGATGGTTATGCCTCCAACATTGGCAATTGTGTAGATACAGAACATAGAAGATTGTATGCGATGAAAAGCCACGATTGCCACATTTTTATGGAACGTCTACTTCCAATAGCTTTTAGTGCTCTTCCCGAACCAATATGGAAGCCCTTAACTGAGCTTAGTCAATTTTTTAGGGACTTGTGCTCCACAGTGTTACAGGAAGATCATTTATTACAAATGGAACAAAACATTCCTATGATATTGTGTAAGTTGGAGCGTATATTTCCACCTGCATTGTTTGACTCTATGGAGCACTTGCCAATTCATTTACCCTATGAAGCTAAGATGGGTGGACCCGTTCAATATCGATGGATGTATCCATTTGAAAGGTAATTATCCTTCATTTCCTACGATTTCATTATCATTGTATAATGTACCTAATAATTGGTTTATAATATTTTGTTTCTAGGTTTCTAAATAAAATAAAACAAACTGTGAAAAACAAAAAAAGTGTGGAAGGGTGTATATGTGAAGCATACTTGGTGCAAGAGACATCCTATTTTGGCTCCCATTATTTTGAGCCTCATGCTCAATGCTCAAGTACAATTGGTGTGAACGAGGGGATCCATCAAGAGCATATAAAACCAACTTTGTCTGTCTTTAAACAGTTTGGCCAAATAGCTGGAAAATGCAATGAAAGGTGGCTTGAAGATAGAGAACTATTGGCTGCCCAATTTCACGTTCTCTTAAATTGTAGTGAGGTTAAGCCATTCATTGAGTAAGTATCAAGCACCGCACATATCTCCATTAATCCAACTACCAATTGTATTATCTAACTTGATTAAATACCTTATGTAGTATCTATATACAAAGTTTGAAGGAGATTTATGAAAATCTCAATGACGATGTTATCAATCAACAAATAGAAGCTGATTTTCCACGGTGGTTTAAAGAATATGTAAGAGTATCTTTAAAATTGTATAACTTACTTGATTTTCCACGGTGCTAGATTTTTATTTTCGCACTCATGTGAAAAAGGATCAAAGTTGGGTGGGTGTGCATGCGAAAGCCGCTTATGTAAGTCCTCTATTTTGGCATCAATTTTTAAGTAAATACTATTTGGGGTAAACTTAGTAAATACTATTTGCTGGGGTATTAACTGGTTGCTGTGTATTCCCTCTATATAAGAAGCTATTGCTTCAGTAAGCTTTCTTTGCAGTTCAAGCTAGTAAAAAGAATTACACACAATAAAGAAGATAAAAGAATCACTTGGAGACATCAGTTCCAGCTTTTAGCCTTTTATACTGTGAACATCTGCAAGCATGTGATGATTATGCTGCAGATATTTGAACCTTGTGATTTTTTAATTTGCCCATCATTTTAAACTCATTATACTCATTTTGTGTGTTGAGTTGTGAACCTAGCTTGTTATTTGTGAATTTGTCATTCAGTTTTGAATTTGATAGCATGATTGTGTATTTTGGTCTGGCCAATGAACCTAAGCTTTCTTTGAAGTATATATATAGACTTAGTTACTAATGCTTCCTGTTCATTTTTTCTTTTTTAATTGACTGGGAAAATTAGAATGCGATAGATTTATATACCGGCGTTATTCATTTGTATATGTTGCTTGTGGTGCTGACATGTAATATATTTGTAGGATAAATTTGAACAAAAAAAGTAGGAGTTATCTTCTCAAATTCCAACATGTCCTTTGGGTGAGAATGAGGGTGATAGTCAGCCACAAATTGATATACCGTCTGACATGGATTTATGGATAGATACAGTGGGAGTAAAGAAGGGCCACAAGGATTTTGGCCTTGGATCGGTTAGTGGAATTATGCTGCCCACTTCTTCATGTAAATTAGCGAATAATGATAATTCAGATGAGATCGTTTCTTTGAGGAGTTTGATTCAAGAATGAAACGCATCACTGCAAAGACAAGAAGAAGAAAAATTACGAATGAAAGAAGAGATTAAATTGGAAATGAGAGAAGAGTTTGGTTCATTAATGCAACATCTTGGGTTTGCCCCATCTTCATCTCTTCCGCCTTCATCGCCCCCGTATGACAATGAGATTGTTGAAGATAGTGATGTGGTTGTTGAAGATAGTGATGGGTTAAGTGATGAGATATAGTATGATTTGTAGGGACATGAACAACTATATATATAGTGTCTAGGGACATGTCAGAATTAATGAATAGTATGCTTTTTTGTATTATGATGAGATACATGTATCAGATATGAAACTCTTTCTATGATTTGTAGGGACATGAATAGCTATATATGACATGTATTATGTTTCTTTGTATGACAATGATATAGTATGACATGATATTATGTATTCTGTTTTTTTGTAGTATACTGTCTTCTCATATAGTATATTGTACTAGCATTAAGCCGGATTTTATAATTAGATCCACAAGCTAAATAATGATAATAATATTTCCTGTGGAAAACGAAATTCCAACGAAATTACCTGCGGAATTTCCTGCCAAACTCCTGCGGAATTTCCTGCAGAAATTTCCTGCAGAATTTCCTGCCGAATCACCTGCGGAAATTTCCTGCCGATTTACAAATCCGCAGGAAAAAATTATCCACGAACGAAATAACTGCCAACCAGAATCCGCAGGAAATTTTGCAGGAAACCGGTTTCCTGCGAAATGTTGAATAAAATCCGCAGGAACTTCCGCAGGTAATAGCGAGTTTCCTAGTAGTGTATTGCTGACTAGGCTGCAGACTTGGCATTGACTAAGTCCAAGTATAAATAGTTCATTGTAAACGAAAATCATTTGAGAAATGAAAATGAATATTTTAGCAAAACTGATTCAGTTACGATTCGGTTAAAATCTTATCATATCTATCATTCATTACAATAAAGGGATGAGATTCGTTCACATTATGATATGCAATTTTTTTTATCACGAGAGACAATCCGTGAAAGCCAGAGAACCTGTGAAAGCATTTATTGGATTGGGATGACAATTTTAAAGAAATTGTTTGAATGACTTACAACATTCTTGGCTATCTTTTCCGTTTGTATTTATTTTGCAACCATCGGTTATAATACACTTTTAAGTACCGACAAAGGTTGGTCTAAGTGGTAACCGGACTTGAATCTCATATCAAGATTTCAGGTTCGAATCTTGGGTGTGACAAAAACTCTGTTGGGAAGGAAGAACCCCGCGGGCCGACAAAGTCGGGCTCGTGGCCAGCCAGGATCCCTGGCGTAGATTAGTCACCGGTAAAGCAGGTAGAAACTACGCACCAATGACATGGTAACAAAAAAAATAATACTCTTTTAAGTGTGAAAAGTTTTCACGACCAACAAATCGTAATCAATCATTTATGTTTTTAGATTCAAAGGGGCTAAAAAGCCCAAAGAAGGATTACACGGAAATCAATCTAGGAGTAGAAACTCCCATTACATCAGCATAAACAAGTAACTGGACATCTAAAGGAGGGTGTGGATATACAACAATCCCATCCCCCAAAGTACAACCAATATTAGCTAATTTGTCCGCTACCCTATTGGCTTCACGGTAGGTATGAACAAAACGAACACCACCAAAAGAAGAAATGAGGCGCCTAATCTTTCACAATACTACAGCCTGACATGCTCCCTGTCGCCTCATTAGTTAAACAATGCACAACTACTAATGAGTCCAAACGAACCTCAATATTGAAATAGCCCAAATTTTGGGCAAGTTAGATTCCTTCCAAAGCCCCCCACAACTCGGCCATATAGGTGTTATCCACCCACAAACGCTTTGCAAAACCCGAAAGCCACCTACCATCAGCGCTCCTGACCACTCCACCACACGCAGCAACCCCGGTAGAGATTTTGACCGCTCCATCTGTATTAATAGCAACCCAACCTTGAGGAGGAGGTTTCCAAGATACATCCACCAATCTTGTATCCACATTCATCACCGTAGCAATCCAGACCCTTGTTTATAATGAGCAACATACTTCTGGATGATATTTGAAGGATGAGGGGGCCTTACAAACTCACTATCATGAACATGTTTATTGTGCCACATCCAAAGATGGTGACAACCAGCAGCCCAAATATTTCGCCAATCAATATCATCAAGCTTCAAATCAATCGTCAAATTAAATTGTTCCCAGTCCGTGGTATTTAAGCCAAAAGTTGTTTCTGATGATTACCGGCACCAAATACATCCAAACCTGCAAAGCAAGAGGGCAATCACGTAATACATGGAGAATCGTTTCATGATGATTAGAGAAATTTTGACAACTGAGGTCACTGTCAGTCCATCTACCACAGGAATCCTTCGTTGCAAGCCGCCCATGAGCGAGTTGCCAAGCGAAACAATGAACTTGCTCCAGCACCGCAAGGTGCCAAATTAAATTCCAAGGCTTATCAACAGCCTCTATATCATCATCGCAGAGGAATTTGTAAGCACTACTCATTGTAAAAATACCAGAACTACTGCCAACCCAATAGAGCAAATCTGCGCCATTAATCACCGTAGGGGCTGGGTGATTTTGAATCTGACGTAAAATATGGTGAGGGACAAAATTTTGAATCATATCTAGTTTCCAATTACCTCCAGGATCTACCAAATCATTAACATGCCAATTCAAAGCATGTGGGGGAATAGAATCCACCACGTCCAGTAACCTTAAATCACCATTAACCCACTTATCTCTCCAAAAATGAACCTTAGAGCCATCTCGCAAAGACCAAGCTTCCATAGACTGAAATAAATTAGAACAGTCACATATAGCCTTCCAAATAAAAGAATCAGAAGCTTGAGCTTGGATATTACTAAAAAAGGACTTCCCCTACTATATTTACCTTCAAGAACTTTAGCCCAAATCTTAGAATTGTCACATTTTAAATTCCACGCCAACTTCATCAAACAAGAAGTATTCAACAAATTCAAATCTTTGATGCCGAGACCTCCACACTCCTTTGGCAACAATATAGTATCCCATTTGATAAGGTGCATGCGCTTCTTGTCTTCCGTATCCCCCTAAATGAAATTACGTTGTAACTTTTGAATCTCATTGAGGCAGCTCTTTGGAATCGGTGTAGACATCATAGTATAAATTGAGATGGCTTGGATGACGGATTTTGAGAGGACAACTCTACCCGCAAAAGATAGATGATTAGCTTTCCAACCCGAAAGCTTGTCCTTGACCTTACCAATAAGATAATGAAAATCATGTTGTTTAGGGGACTTCCCAAGAAGAGGGACCCCTAAGTATTTACCCATAGAATCCACGACCTTGAAACCTGAAATCCGTCTCAGAGAGGACTTAACCGTATTGCTGACATTTTTGGAAAAGAATTGTTTTTTCAAGACTAACCATTTGTCCAGACAAGTTGCAAAAAGTATCAAGAGTACTCATGACGCATGCCATGCTATCCTCTGTAGCCTTCCCAAAAAGAAGCAAGTCATCAGCGAACATAAAGTGAGATATTTTCGGGCCATTTCTACCTGCTTTGATTGGGTGCCAATTCACTTTGTCAACTTCCTCAGCAATCAAGTGAGTCAACCTGTCCAAACATAGAACAAACAAGTAAGGAGATATGGGGTCTCCTTGACGGATCCCCCTTTGAGGAGAAAAGAACTCTGATCGGCTGCCATTCCACATCACATTAGTCTTGACACTAGTAACGGCGTGCATGATAATGGAAATAAGATTTGGGGGAAATCCAATTTCCATGAGAACATCCGTGATAAAGCTCCACCGAATTCAATCATAAGCCTTCGCAAGGTCCACTTTAACAACAAAGAAACCATTCTTGCCTCTCATCTTGCGCATGCTGTGCATGAGTTCCTGGGCCACCACTATGTTTTCATGAATACTCCGTGTAGGAATGAAACCTGTTTGAAAAGGAGAAACAAGATTAGTAATAAACAATCTTATTTGTTTATCCACATTTCCATTATGGACTATTTTGAAAAAGCGCTACATTTTTCTTAAAAGTATCTTTGTCAACAACAAAACATTTTTCCCTTGAAAAAAAAAAACGAAACTTTAGGGTAATGGGCTAGTACTCTTTATGACAGCAGCAGCTATAATGATTTGAGGAACGTATAGATTTGAAGGTGTGGCAAGTTAGTGGGAGAGATTTGTCTAGAGGCAAACAGCATAGATCTTTAAATATCTTGTCATTTGTAGTTTTCTACTGTATTAGTTCTATCTCTTTTGACTTGAATCATCATCTTATAATGTGATTATATAATTGATTCGTGCTGTGATTCATGTTTGTCCGTTGGTGTTTTATCATCCCTAGAGGGGGAAGTGAGAATATTGATCCCTTTTTAAAAAGAAAAAATATATATGTTTCGGGCTGGGCCAAGTCCAATCCACACAAGGAATGGCTCAAATCCAATACTAGATCCGGCTAAGACATCAGCCGCGGAGGCGGAATCAGGATCAACGACTAGGATCGGCCTCTCCGGATCCTACGACCTAGATTCGTCCAAGGCTAAGGGTGATCCCTTCCCGCGTCTATAAATAGGGCAACCCCCTGAAATCAGATACACTATGCTCATTTGTACCTCCTCTTGACTTCTGATTGCTGACTTTGACATCGGAGTGTCTAGGGGTGGGAATAGGAGAGGCCGGCCTACAGGGGCCTACGGCCCAGCCTACATCAGGCCCAGCCCAGGCCAGACTTTTTTTCTAAAAAGATAAGGCCAAGATTTTTTTAAAAGCCTATTAGGTAAGAGGGCCAGGCTGCATGCCATCAAAAAAGCCTTTTAAGCCTACCAGACCGATCTATTTAAATAAATATTAATAATATTTTTTATTAATACTATTATTATAATAAATTTTTTACTTTGTTTAACTTATAAATTTGCTTACATTTTATGTTTTTCAAAATGATGCCCTACATCAATTTTTAACATATTTAAAAGTATTATTATAAGATAAAATTTAAATAAAATGTCCTATAAAGATAATTCTTTAAAAGATTTTGTTAGATCTTGAATTAGATCTTAATTTCATTGATCGATTAGCTTGTTTGTCTCTTTACAAAGTCTACACTACTCAAAGCTTGTAGACTTTCGTAAAATGTTTTGGTGAAAAAAGACTTTTAAACAGGCTTGCAGGTCTCGTCAGACTTTCCAAAAGGTCAGGCCAGGCCTCAAAACTCAGCCTATCACAGGCCACAGGCCAGGCTCAGGCCCAATATTTTCAATGCAGGCCAGGCCCAGGCCATACAAAGTCTAGCTCGGCCCAGCCTATTCCCACCCTTAGGAGTGTCTGCAGGTACCCACCACCGATCCGACCTCAAGATCGAAAGGGACGACTTCAAGACAAACACTATCAATTGCAATCCCGGATTCCTATCTCGGGGCAAGGTACAAAACATTTGGCGACCACAGTGGGAGATCTTCATTAGTTCTTCCTAAACTTACGTCCTTTCCATGGCTCCTCGAGGTCAACCATCTACCCGAGGTCAATCTCGGCCACGAAGCGTTATCGAAACAATACCCCAACTGGATCAAACTCCTGAGGGGCGTGTTCTCACTCTTCCCATGGAGGCAGCGCGATCCGTACCATTACCTCTGCCTCCACCGGTTGCCGAGACCATCCCGGCCCTGGTGCAAGTGGTGAATCAGTTACTGGATATCTTTGATCGACGAAGCAGGGACATGGCACAGCAGGAGGCACGTCTAACACATATGGAAGAGGAAGTCGCCGTTGTTCGAGCTAATACCATTGCAGCATTAGGACGAGCTCGTGCCAAGTCTTCGGCACAGCAGACTGTGGCAATGAGATGTCATCGCTCTCCACCTCGGCGCCGACTTCTTCACAGACATCATGTCCACCGGTCTCCAGCTCGCAGGGGAGGCCGAGGATCCAAGACTCCGCCGATCGACCTCCCCTAGCTCAATTCCAAGACGAAGTTCTTCCTTTGCTTCCTCCTCATCCCGAAGTCGATCGCCTCGAAGGGAGAAATCTCCTCCAAGAAAGAAGCATTATTCTCCCCAGGCCCGAAAGCATCTGGAGTGAGCCCCCGAGGCCGCTTTGGCCGAGCCCCGCGGAGCCCATTCATAATAGAAATTGTTGAATGCCGTATTCCGAGGACACTGGAGAAGCCCCCACAGCTGAACATGTGCGATGGTTCATGGGCCCCCGACGAGCACATTGACACTTTTGACCTCATGCTATAGTACAGGAATGCCAGTGACGACGTCAAATGCAAGATAGTTCCCCTATCTCTGAGCAAGGCAGCACTCGCGTGGTTCAAAGATCTTGAGCCGACTTCAATCACGTCATGGGACCACCTCGTTAGCGTATTCTCAACTAGGTTCACAGCTTCCAGGCTTAAACCAAAGTCTGAAGACGTGCTGAGAGCAATTCACCAGGTAGAAATAGAGACCCTGCGCGACTATATTTAAGGTTCAACAATGAAGCAGTAAACATTCGCAACCTCGAAGACAGTATCAGGCTCCTCTTCACGAGGCATGGACTCCGTAAAGGGAGTCTCTTCAAGATCGACGATGCAGTTGGCGAAGTCTGCGAGTGTACAACCCCGGTCGAGGACCGGGACCAGAAAGATAGCCGACCCAAGAAAGAGTTCCGGGCGGTCAACGTGAACCTCGTCGTAAGTTCACATAACACATTGATCTGAACACCACCAGGGCCAAAATACTGGCAGAATGCGCCAACGCTAAGTTCATAGATGTAAAGTGGCCGCCTTCGTTAGTGCAGAAGGAAGGCGTAGACAAGCGCAAGTACTGTCGCTACCACTGGAGCCATGGCCATGATACTAATCAGTGCAGAGCCTTGAAAGATGATAGAAGGATGGGGAAAGAAAACGATCTCGCCCACCTTGGAAGGGCAAGGTCGTGGTTAATGAGGGGACCAAGCCTGCCAAGGAGGAGACCAATGATTCAGTCGAAGAGCACGAGCCGAGACAATAACAATCTCTACCCGTGATTGTGGTCATTATTGGCGGATACTCCCTCGACGCCGGAGAGACCAAACGATCCCTGGAGAGGAAGTGGAAGGAAATCATCAGTGTTGCCAGCAACCCGACCTCGGTAACACCATTTGACAGGCCACCATTGGCTTTCTCCGACCAAGATCTATTGGACGGGAAACCCAACAAATATGTGCCATTGATAGTCTAGAGAATGCTTTTGGAGCAGGGGAGCTCGACCGACATCATGTTTGCTAACCTCCTTGGGAAATTGAAGATTGTTGAGACCGACCTCTGGGTTATTTCCAACTCATGGTGACCTACGGTGAAGACAAGCTCTCTCGTATAGTGAAAACATATAAAGCCCCGATACTTCAAAAATGGAGACGTACCCGTGTCGGATACGTATCCGATACCGACACGCACCCGATACGTACCCAAAGAGTATCCAATAATTTTTTAATTCTTTTTAAAAAATATTTGACTCGATACTTTTCAGATACATTTTTGATACTTCTTACCAACTAAGGATACTTCTCAGATACTTTTTCGATACCTCTTACCAACTAAGCATATGATTGTCACTCATATATGATACACTTTAATACCTCAATAACTAAGAGACAAAATTATATGTGTTTTTGTAACATAATAATAGAAGAAATAATACATTGTGATATGGGTGGGATAAATATACGTAACTATCTCTACTTGATATGATCACAAGTATTTATTTCTACAATGTGATGATCATATATTCACTAATGATTACTTATGTTTTATTGAGCAACTACATACTAATATGAATATCTTAGTCTATAGAAAGTCATCTATTTCCGCCACTGACTATTCAGATTATACGATTTCGGGTGGTCTCAGTTATTTGTCCACCCTTACTTTTTATGACTAGTCACTCATACATAGGTGTGTCGGTTGTCCTATTCCTTTCATCCATATATTTTGTGTGATTTTTTTTTATCTATTTGGGGAGTTTTTTTTCATATCTATAAAATGCAATATTTGTTTTTCATCTTTGTTTTTTTCTATTTGTGTTTCTATTCTATTTTATTTTTTCTGTTATATTTTTATATATTTAAATTTTAATTTAATTTTTTATTAAAGTATCCCAGCCGTGTCGTATCTAGATTTTCAGAACTTTCCCATATCCCCGTATTGTTGCGCCCCGAAAAATCCGGTTAAGGATTCCTCAGTTTGACAACGTGAAAATTTTTGAAGCCGCCACCAACATTTATTTTTAAAGACTAAAACATTGGAAAAAGTCTTTTGAAAAAGGCGGATGGTCTTTCGAAAACATTGAGATGTAGGTTCGGGGGTCGGTTAGGTACGGGGAAGGTATTAGCACCCCACACCTCCTTTCTACCGAAAGGGAACCATTAACTTTGATATGTGGCTTAGAAAAAGTTGACTTGAAACGATTTCTGTTCTACTTCCTTTCTTTTTATTTCGTGTGAGAAATGGTTTTATTGAGGAGAAATATTTTTGGTATCTTTGAAAAAAAACGAGACAAAACAAAGATTTTTTTGAAAGAGTGCTTGACGGGTTACGACCCGCTCCTACGTACCCTCTCTGGAAGAGGGATCAAAGCTACGTAGTTCTCAGCTTTCGGTTTTGAAAATGTTTTTGTGTTTTATCTTATTTAATTTTTTTTGAGTTTTTGAAATAGGACTCAAGTGTTCACGAATTACCAAACAAGCAACGGCTTCGAGTGGCGTTCATTACTAACTCGAAAGAAAAGAGTCGAAACCGGTAATCAAACAAGCAAAGGCTTCGAGTGACTACAAGTAACAACGTTTTATTATCTTTTTTGAAATCATTTTTGAAAAGGGTGAGCATTGGTGATAATTACGTTGTTTTTGAAATTGGAATTTATTTATTTTTTAGTTAAGGTGTGGGAGCATTCATGATAGCCAAACAAGCAAAGGCTTCGAGTGACTACCACTAATAACTCCTCATTAGCGATCAAACAAGCAAAGGCTTCGAGTGATGACTAATGATTTATTTAAGAAAAATGCCTTAAAGTTTTTGTTTGAGAAAACATTTGACTTGGGTTTGAAGACTAGTTTTGGAAAAGAATTTGATTTGGAAAAAGTTTTGAAAGATAAGTAGAACATTTCCATCAACATATCAATTTCTAACCAAGATACAATTCCCTTAATTACACTTCATACAAGCATTACAAATCAAAGAGATACATCTATGCATAAAAGTGGCCCTTGGCCGAATGCTCCTCATGCAAAAATCAACATCAATTTCATGCTAAAGTTCACAAGTTAGCACACAAAAACATCACAAGATGCAACCCTATTCCAACATATGAGACTACAAGACAAACCTCAAGCAAGACATACATTTATTCAACAACAAAATCAAAGGAAAAAAAAAACAATGGAAACCCTAATCCTACCCTTGAACCCGAAACACAAACTAACCCAAACCAAGTCATTTTTCAACTACAAATCATCAAATACACAAAACAATACTTGAACCCTATTTTTACATTCTGGCCGAAGCTTATCAAACAATAATCCATCTTCAATTTCATACCAAACTTTGCAAATTATTATACAAAAGAAACATAAGACACCATCTTAAAGTGTAAACATTAAACAAAATTGAATCATATAGAGTAATCCTTTCACTTAGATTAAAGTGCCATGGGCACAAGTGAAAATCAACTTACCCCATCATCAACATCTAGCAATGAGCAAAATAGAACGCATAAACCAAGAAAATAAAGTTGAATCCTTTCTAGCCATCTTCACCACTTAAATTAAAGTGCACTAGGCACTAGTGGTGACTCACATAGCTAAATCATCAACAACTAACCAAAAACCAATTAAGGAACATATGAACTATGAAACTAGATTAGGGTAAAGATACATAAATAAACTAGTTTAGCAAATTAGCATATGAAAATTGAAGAGCATCTAAATAAAGTTGAATCCCTTCTAGCCATCTCCTCCACTTAAATTAAAGTGCACTAGGCACTAGTGGAGACTCATATGGCTAGATCATCAACAAATAACAACTAAAACAAATGTTGAACAAGGAAAATTCATAAAGAAAGTTGAATCCTATCTTACAATCTTCTCCCTTAAATCATGGTGTTCTAAACACAAGGGAGAGTCAAGTTGTAAGATCATCAACATCACAAGGAATAAAAATCACATTTAACACAAGGCTTTAAACACTAACAATAAATCATCCTCAAGTGAAAAGGAACCACAAGATAAGTTTAAAAAAAACAGAAAATGCGAAATATAAGGGATATAAAATCACATGTTTATTTCATTTAAAAAAAAACAAAGATCAACACAAACTAACAACAAGCTAAATTATTCAAAGGTGAGAAGCAATTTCTCACCCTAACAACAACAAACTACATTTTAAAAGTGAAAATGATGAGTATATCAAAAATAAAGAGGAGAATATGAGATGAAGATGATAAGATAAATCTTGATGCAAAATGTTTGAAAATGATGCTAAGACATTAGGAATTTTACCTTATCTCTAAAATAGGTAGAAAATTGAAGAAGTAGAGGAGAGGTAAATAAAGGGAAGCTACGGTTTTAATGGAGGAGAGGAGGAGAAGGATTATGTGCTTGATTTTTCTTAGAGTGTGAGAGGAATGGATTGGAGGTAGTTTGATGATGAATTGGTTAAGAGAAATTGAAAAAAATGGAGGTGGTTTAGGAGAGGTGAAGCTACGGTTTTAGAGGAGAGGAGGAGGAGGAGAGGAATTATGTGAAAATCTTAGAGTGAGATCAAACCAGAGCTCAAAAGAAGGGTCCTCTTGTGAAGAAAGGGAGGATATTTATAGTTTTTTTCTAGGATTAAGGGCACTTTGGTCTCTTATTTTTTAGGTGCTCTAGGATTGCATCTAAATTTGGAACCAAGGGTCAAGATCAAATGTCACATGGATTAGGGGCAATTAGAAAGCACAAAGTGAGGAGAGAGAGGGCTGAGGGGTGTAGCTTAAGGAGGTGAGTGAAGGATAAGTTTAATTACAAAAATGTATTTTCTCATGAAGCATATTACAAGAGTGCCATTTTAATTCAAATGAAGGGTGAGGATTGCATTTAACACTTGAATGGAAGGCCATGATTTAAACACAATTTGCAATCAATAAAATAAACCGA
This sequence comes from Astragalus membranaceus, assembly GCA_039519185.1. Classification (NCBI taxonomy): domain Eukaryota; kingdom Viridiplantae; phylum Streptophyta; class Magnoliopsida; order Fabales; family Fabaceae; genus Astragalus; species Astragalus membranaceus. Next base: position 77,589,900 of record CM076850.1, on the reverse strand, counting down.
AAATGGGGGAAAAAAAAGGCTGGAATTCGCAGCCAAAGGATAAGAGAGAGAGAGTAATTGCAAGTTGTCATTGTACTATTTGTCTCCCACTACCTCTCTAATTATCCTTTCTTTTTCTTGATTTTTTTTCTAGATAATTCTTCATTAATCTTACCATTTTGGGCCTCATCCTATGATTCAATGATTGGGCTCTGAATTTTATGATCTCACCAATCCCAAAATTGATTCATTGACCCTACCTCAAAGGAAATGACTATTTTGCCCTTTTGTTCAAAAACCGAATTTCATGCCAAAAATATTCCCATGATGCACAAAAAATACACAACTCCACTCACTTGGACTCACATAAATTCCTCAAGAGATGCATAATGGTTTTTACCGAGAAATTATTTATTTTAGTGAAATGACCAAAATGCCCTTTTGGTCCCAAAAACCCTAATTTTGCTCCAAACTTCATTTCCACTCTAACAATGATCCTGAGACCCTTTGAATGACTCTAAAACTCTAGAAATGCATGCATGATGAGAAAATAAGTCTTTTTTGGCGAAATTACCAAAATACCCTTTGAACTAGGAAAAACCCTAGAAACCCTAGAAATGCTCTAAAGTGCTCTAAAATGCCATGCAATGCTTTTCTAACCCTAAAATGCATTCTGAAACTTCTAAGATGCAAGCATGATGCTCTTCCTAACCTCTAGGATGAATGCTAAGACTTGATTTATTTTTGATTGAAAATTAGGGTTTTGACCTAAGCCGGACAAAATTGGGGTATGACAGCTGCCCCTCTTTATTTGGATTTTGATAAGGAATATGAATTGGCCGAAGCATATTCCGAGGCAAAATAGAAATAAAGAATTCAGAAATTATACCGATTTTGTCTGCTTAGGGAAACCCGAACTTTCTCTTGTTTCTTCTTTTGAAAAACAATAAATAAAAACTGGTGTGCAAGCAGAAAAGGAAAATGGGCACTTTCGTGCAGAAAGCGGTAAAATAAGCACCTGGCGTGCAAAAAAGAAAAATAAGCACCTGACGTGCAAAACAGAAAAATAAGCACCTGACGTGCAAAACAGAAAAATAAGCACCTGACGTGCAAAACGCAATAAAGAAAGCAATAAAGAAAAGGTATCGGCCCCCAGTAAGCCGACACCAAAGGCTGCCTAAAGCCTTTTAACGAACCGCGAACGATCCGAGCTTGCCCATGGGCATGGTGGTCTTCACGAGCGACCGGGGGAGGGTACTTTATCAAGTCGCGATCTCGATATTTCCCTAGGACTGCGCCATGTCTTAGGCCGACACAACTATCCTTTTCGCCTGGACCTAACGAGGTCTGAATGACTTACCTGCAGCTCGAATACAGGAAGAAGTCTGAATGGATTCACTAATCCTGTTGGTTGGTTGGCGCTTGGGCCTGAATGGACACTGGGGTCCTGAATGGATTCACTAATCCTGTTGATTGGTTGATTAAGGTACCTGCATACATTAGCTGATGCAAGGAATGGTGCATGGAGTGTGGATGCATGTTATGCACAGGCATGTCATGCAACGGGCATGTTATGCAAGTGCATGCAACGTTATGATTTTGGTAATGATGAATGTGGTGGAATGCTATTTCTTGATTTTTCTTTTCTTTTGTCAGCTTTCTTTTTCTGATTGTTTGTTTTTCTTTGTTTCTTTTCATTTTTTATGATCAGCTTTCTTTTCTTTTGATCGTTTGTTTTTCTCTTTTACTCTTTTGCTCTTTCGGCTTATTTTCTTTTGCTGGTCCGTCCAACCTGTGAGACTGAGGGATTGATTAGAATTGCGGTGGCATATGAGCCGGGCACCAATTGCTTTGCGATTTGCCATCTGAAATGGTTTATGAGTGCAATTATTCTTTTGTGAGCTTAATTTTCTCAGCTACTTCCTTCTCTTGACCTTTAAGAATTTCGCAATGATTGTGATGTTCTATGATTTATGCACATGTTTTACAGGTCAATGCTATCATCATCATAAAACACTTATTTGAGCAGAAAAAGCAGAGAAATAGAAGAACAAACAGATATGAGAAAGACTGAATTTTATTGATATGGAAACCGGTCGCACAAGAAGTTACGCCGATTATTCAATACATTTGAAGATTTAAACTACAAAAAGACACGAAAAAGAGAGAGGCTGATTTCTGACTGTCCGTCTCTATGGAACAGTGCCAACATTTATGTCTTCGACTTTGATCATCCTTTCATCCAAGTCTTCGGGAGGATTGTACGCCTTTCTTCACTTTCCTTGCCCAAGCTTTCTGACCCTAATTTTTTCCTGGATCGCCCTTTGCGGGTTTTCAATCCACCGGGTCGCTCTGATTTTGCCTAGGTCGCCCTTTGCGGGTTTTCAACCTAGCGAGCTAATTCTTACTTGGCTTGTCTTTCTCTTTTTTCATCTATTTCTTTTAGGCATAATACTTCTTCACTTGATCGGAATTGACTGGGTTCTGTAAATCTTCTCCATCCATATTCGTGAGTATCAGCGCTCCTCCAGAAAAGGCTTTCTTGACTACATAGGGGCCATCATAAGTGGGTGTCCACTTCCCTCGAGGATCAGTCTGGATAGGCAAGATCTTCTTAAGAACTAGGTCTCCCTCATTGAACTCACGGCATCGGACTTTCTTGTCAAAAGCTGTTCTCATCCTTTGCTGGTATAGCTGCCCATGACACAAGGCTGTGATTCTCTTTTCCTCAATGAGATTTAGCTGATCCAGACGTGCCCGTACCCACTCTACTTCTTCCAGCTTAGCTTCCATGATTACTCGCAGAGAAGGTATCTCAACCTCGATAGGAAGGACTGCTTCTGTCCCATATACTAGAGAGAAAGGAGTTGCCCCATTTGAGGTACGCGCTGAAGTACGGTAACCATGCAGAGCAAAGGGAAGCATTTCATGCCAATCCTTGTATGTGACCACCATTTTCTGAACTATCTTCTTGATGTTCTTGTTAGCTGCTTCGACTGCCCCATTCATCTTGGGTCGATAGGGAGAAGAATTATGATGCTGGATCTTGAACTCTGCACACAGATCCTTCATCATTTTACTATTCAGGTTACTGCCATTATCAGTGATGATCTTGTCAGGAAGACCATAACGGCAAATCAGATCTTTCTTCACAAATTTAGCAACCACTGAACTGGTCACACTAGAGTATGAAGCAGCTTCAACCCATTTCGTGAAATAGTCAATGGCAACCAAGATAAAGCGATGCCCGTTTGATGCTTTGGGTTCAATGGGACCAATAACATCCATTCCCCACATTGAAAACAGCCAGGATGCAGTCAAAACATTTAATCTGGCAGGCGGCACATGGATATGATCAGCATAAATTTGACATTTGTGGCACTTTCGGACAAAACTGTAGCAGTCACCTTCCATCTGCAACCAGTAATAGCCTGCCCTTAAAATCTGTCTAGCCATAGTATGCGCACTAGAATGAGTTCCGAATGAGCCCTCATGTACCTCTCTCATGATTCTTTTAGCTTCTTCTTTGGCAACACACCTTAAGAGGACTGAGTCATAATTCCTTTTGTAGAGAACCTCACCACTGAGGAAGAAATTACTTGACAATCGCCGAAGAGTTCTCTTGTCATTCTCAGATGCCCCAGGAGGGTATTCTCTGCTGATAATGTACTGTTTGATGTCATGATACCAAGGCTTGTCATCAGGCTCTTCATCTATGGCTGTACAGTAATGATGCACTGGGAGATCCCGATGTTGGATTCTGATATGAGCTAGGTTTTTGTCGCAGCTGACATTGAACATTGATGACAGAGTTGCCAAAGCATCGGCCAATTGATTTTCATCTCGAGGGATGTGCTGGAAAGTAATTTCGTCGAAAGACTCCATCAATTCTCGCACATAATCACAATATGGAATCAATTTGGGATCTCTGGTCTCCCAATCGCCTCTTACTTGATGAATAACCAGGGCTGAATCCCCATACACATCGAGTCTTTTAACTTTCCACTCTAAGGCTGCTTGGATCCCCAAGATGCATGCTTCATATTCTGCGATGTTGTTAGTAACATAGAAGCTTAATCTGGCAGTGACTGGAACAAAACGGTTATCTGGGGATATTAACACAGCCACAGCTCCGTGTCCCCACACATTGGATGCGCCGTCAAATATCATCCTCCACCTTTCATCTTCTGGAGACTTCCCTTCATCAAATAGTGCCATGATGTCTTCATCGGGAAAATCATACTGCATTGACTGGTAATCTTGAATTGGCTGGCATGCTAAGTACTCAGCCAGTGCACTGCCCTTGATCGCTTTCTGCGTGACATACAAGATATCATATTCTAACAACAACATCTGCCAACGAGCAATCCGTCCTGTGAGCGCTGGCTTTTCGAAAATGTATTTGATTGGATCCATTTTAGACACCAACCAAGTTGTATGGCTCAACATGTACTGCCTTAAACGACGAGCAGCCCATGTCAAAGTACAACAAGTCTTTTCCAGCATTGAATACCTCGTCTCACAGTCAGTGAATTTCTTACTCAAGTAGTATATGGCATGCTCTTTCTTTCCAGATTCATCATGCTGCCCCAGCACACACCCCATTGAATTGTCTAGCACAGTTAGATACAAGATAAGTGGTCTCCCAGACACTGGCGGCATCAAGATTGGTGGATTCTGAAGGTACTCTTTAATTCTTTCAAAAGCTCTCTGACAATCATCATTCCACTCCAGTTTTTGGTTCTTGCATAACAGCTTAAAGAGAGGCTCGCAAGTGGCAGTCAATTGGGATATAAACCTTGAGATATAATTCAATCTCCCAAGGAAACCCCGGACCTCTTTTTCAGTCTTTGGCGCTGGCATTTCAAGGATTGCTTTGACCTTATCTGGATCAACTTCTATCCCTTTCTGGCTGACGATAAACCCCAATAATTTTCCGGATCTCATACCAAAGGTACATTTGGCTGGGTTTAACCTGAGTTTGAACTTCCGTAGACGTTCGAAGAGTTTTCGTAGATTAGCAATGTGCTCCTCATCAGTCTTGGATTTTGCAATCATATCATCTACATACACCTCAATTTCTTTGTGCATCATGTCGTGGAATAATGTCACCATCGCTCTCTGATAAGTTGCACCGGCATTCTTGAGCCCAAAAGGCATTACCTTGTAGCAAAATGTTCCCCAGAGTGTTATGAAGGTGGTTTTTTCCATATCTTCTGGAGCCATTTTGATCTGATTGTACCCTGAATACCCATCCATGAAGGAGAATAAAGAATGCTGGGCTGTACTGTCTACCAGAATATCAATGTGAGGTAGAGGGAAGTCATCCTTGGGACTAGCTCTGTTCAAAGCCCTATAATCAACACACATCCTGACCTTGCCATCCTTTTTCGGGACAGGGACGATATTTGCTACCCATTGAGGATACTTAGCCACTGCCAGAAATCCCGCATCAAACTGCTTTTTTACCTCATCTCTGATCTTCAATGACATCTCGGGCTTCATTCTTCTCAATTTCTGCTTGACTGGTGGACACTCTGGCTTCACGGGCAATCTGTGCTCAACAATATCGGTATCTAACCCTGGCATATCCTTGTATGACCATGCAAAGACATCAACGTACTCACACAAGAGTTGGATCAGCTTTTTGCGTTCACCATCTTCCATGGCAGTACCGACTTTAACTTCTCTTTTATCCTCTTCTGTACCCAGATTGATTAACTCAACCGACTCTTCATGAGGCTGAATGATCTTTTCTTCCTGCTCTAGTAGTCTCATTAGTTCCGGAGGAGTTTCCCAGTTTTCCTCAACGCCCCCTTCAGTTTGGTTAATTGGATGATCAAAATCATAATATGACTTATTGGCACTGTTATTTCCAGAAACAATTACTTTCGATCTGCATACGTATAAGCAGAGAGTAGAATGAAAAGCGAAACAAACAAAATAAAGTGAAAAGAAAGAGAAAACAAATGAAGACAAAGAAATTTTATTGATAGAATTCAAAACAAGCGTTTTTATTGATGGTGATGTCACTGAACATAAAAACATGCATGCCCTAACAAACTATCCTGAAGCCTTGGGCAGAGCTAAAGGAATGCATCACAAATCATTACTTTGAATTAAAAGTGATGGGCAAGTCTACAGCTTCCCAATTCTTGAGCTTTTCATCAGCATGACAACGGCGGACCAAGCTGACACCACCTTCTTCATTCTTTGAACCATCCTCAATGGCAGTAATTTGATCTGGGTTTAGCAACCCTGCACTCTTAAAGCTTTGGCGAATGTCACAGGTAGGAATCCCCTTTGGCTCCGGGTTCCAACCTCTCAGCTTGGCCAACCTCACTCCTCTTCTTTCTTCAGCCACCTTCTTCTTTTCAGCTTCGGTTGGGCAGTATCCCAAACCAAAACGATCTTTGTTCTCTTTTAACTGAATAGGAGCACGAATTCCTTGTCCTTCTTTTCCCAATCCGCGTCCTAACTGATATCCCTGGGCCATCATGATCTTGGCAACCATTTCTTCATCTTTTGACAGCTTCATCACGGGTGATGGAAACTTACCCCCCTCGAACACGGCATTGGCAATCTCAAGGGATTGAAAAGAAGTTTCCAGTGACTCTTCAGCTGCTTCTACATAGCGGAAGGGAGAAGGCTTGTTGACTAGCATCTCTTCCTCTCCAAACACCACCACAATCTTATCATCCACTACAAATTTGACCCTCTGATGCAAAGAGGAAGGGATAGCCCCGGCCATATGAATCCATGGCCTCCCAAGTTAACAGCTGTAAGATGAAGAGATGTCCATGATTTGAAAATTCACATAAAAGGTCTCTGGCCCAATCTGGATAGGAAACTCCACCTCTCCTATTACTTCCTTCTTTGATCCATCGAATGCCCTTACCAGTGTCGAACTAGGCTTCATGAAGGAGCAGTCCACATCCAACTTGTTCAAAGTGGACTTTGGCATAACATTCAGAGAGGAGCCATTATCAATCAGCACCCGGGCTAACACAAAGTCCCCACATTTGACAGAGATGTGGAGGGCTAGATTGTGTTTTCTCCCTTCTGGGGGAAGTTCATCATCAGCAAAGGTTACATGGTTTGCAGCCATAATATTCCCAACCACCTCATCAAATTGACCCACCGAAATGTTTTGAGCAACATGAGCCCCGTTCAGCACTTTCATCAGGGCAGCTCTATGTGCTTCTGAGCTCAACAGCAATGACAACATAGAGATCTTCGCAGGAGTCTGGCTCATCTGATCAACTATTTTATAATCACTTTGTCTTACAATTTTCAAGAACTCATCCTTTTCTTGCTCTGCCACCTTTTCTTTCTGGGCATTCTCCACTTCTTTGTCTTTCCCCTTTCGTACCCTGTCTTCAACCGCTTTAGATGACTCAGCCTGGGTGACCTTGGGAACATACATGCACTAGTGCAAAATCAGGAAAAGAATTAGACATTTAAAGTCAGGCGCTCAGATGCCTGACTTTATATGTTGACGCGGTGGCAAACTTGTAATTAAGAGACAAAACTCGCAAGTTTTAAAGTCAAGCGAATACACGCCTGACTTCTAAAGTGAAAAAATAGAGAAAAAATTAGACTTTAGAAGTCAGGCGTGTATTCGCCTGACTACATAAGTAGACACGGTGGCAAACTTGTAATTAAGGGTGAAATTCTTTTTTTCTATTTTAGTACTTTAGAAGTCAGGCGCATACACGCCTGACCTCTAAAGTACTAAAATAAAAAAAAAAAAAAAGAATTTCACTCTTCTCCTTCTCTTCGCGAACCCTTCACTCTCAGAATCAGAAAATCAGAACGCGTACGCGTTTCTTCTCCTCTCCTCTCCTCTCCTCCCGCGTACGCCTCTCTTCTCCTTCTCCTCGCCTCTCTTCTTCTCCTTCTCCTTGCTCTTCTATGGCCGATGATCCTCTCCTCTCAACGCCTCTCTTCTCCTTCTTCTCTCTCTCACCGTTCGCTTAGGGTTTTTGATGTTCTCACTGATTTTTCAGTGATTGAAGCGTTGAAGCTCTTCAATCTCCCACCTATGATGATGCTTGATGATGATGATGCAAAACCCCTATGGTTTATGCACTGAATCAGCAGTTCTGAGGTTTGTCACTTACAAACCCTTCGGTTTTCGAAGGTTACCGTACTGAGTGCTTGAATCTTTCAGTTAAGCTGAGTTAATGGCTATGAAAAGGTATAACACTTAGTTTTCTTCTTTATTTCTTTGCGTTTTCACTTCTGAATTGAAACCCTAACTTCTGTTTGGTGTGTTTACAGGTTTCTATGTACTGGGTTTTGAATCGGACGTAAGAACAAGAACAGCGAAGGTATTATTCTACTAATCTTCCTCTGGTTTCTTGCTGTGTTGGTTGTTCTAGGAAAACCTAAATCTGGGTTTTGTTGCTATAAGTTTAGATACTCAATATGAACAAATCAAGACTTCAACCAAAGGTATAAATTCCTTCTATTTACTGTTTTCTTTCTCATTGTTGAATCTGTCTTGCTATGTAGTTCTTGTTCAGTCTGAATTTAATCAGAAAGTTGTGTCTTGCTATGTAGTTCAAATCTGATATGAAAAAGATGTCTGTCATCCTGTACTTCATCCACCTGATGTGCCTTGCGTTTTGTTCTTTTCATTGATGCTTAGTTTTAGATTCATGTCTACATCCTTGAATTATAATTTTGCATATGCTGTTATAGCAACTCCCTTCAAGTGATATATATTTTTGCATCTTTTTTGGCAGCAGTTTTTGCAAGAGAAAACCAAATGAAGGCATGAGGCTTATTGTGATATTTTTCGTTGGAGGATTTTGTGGTTTAATCATAGGAATATCACTTCCAACATTGTCAACAACAAAGGTACTCTCACTCTAATTCAATGTCTTCTTCTGTCTGGGTACGTACCTCATGCTTCAGTGAATTTTTATTCATGTTAATTTTGATGTTATTTAATTTAATGGTTAATTGAAATTTTGTAGTTGAATCTGGCATATGGCTTGCTTCCCTCCATTGATTTGTCTTGTATTCGGAATAGCAAGGGTTGGTATTTTATGAAGAGTGATGATGATACCACTTCATCCCAAGATCAGTTACTAAATAACTCATCCAAGGTTCATAACTGCTGCATCTATTCCTGATGTCTGATTTTCATATTATGTAATAGCTGAAAATAAATTATTTTATTTTCTTGATTGTATGCAGATTTGGGTTCCAACAAATCCAAAAGGTGCAGAAAGATTACCTCCTGGGATTGTTAATGCAGAGTCAGACTTTTTCTTGCGCAGATTATGGGGCCTTCCCAGTGAGGTAAATATCCTAATTCAAACACTTTATATCTATTTCAACTGTCCTAAAAATTGTAGCTAGCTAGATACATGTTTTCTTGGCATCTGCAGGACTTAACTTATAAGCCAAAGTACCTTGTGACATTCACTGTTGGATATCAGCAGAAAAAGAATATTGATGCAGCGACATTCACTGTTGGATATCAGCAGAAAAAGAATATTGATGCAGCTGTCAAAAAGGTAAGATTCACTCTCTCTATTATCTCTCTGCATAATATAATCATGTGTATGTATGTATCTTTAAAATATATATATCTATATGTAAATTGAACAGTTTTCAAAGGACTTCACAATCCTTCTATTTCATTATGATGGTCGAACAACTGAATGGGATGAATTTGAGTGGTCAAAATAGGCTATTCATGTGAGTGTTCACAAACAAACCAAGTGGTAAATAAATCCTCTGCTAACTACTCTATTAAATTTTGAATTACAAATTTTCATGGTGAAATTTTCTGTTAATGTTACCTAACATAATGTTGTTTATTTCTCTTCTTAGGTGGTATGCCAAGAGATTTCTTCATCCAGATATTGTGGCACAATATGAGTATATTTTCATGTGGGATGAAGACTTGGGAGTTGAGCATTTTAATGCAGAAGAGTAACAGTATTAGTATTATTATTGGATATTTTATATATGTTTCTTGGAGTTCTAGAATTTGGTTTTTTGTTAAGGAAGTTTGAAAATGTCTCTCTAATTCCAATTGCAGATACATAAAATTGGTAAGGAAGCATGGTTTGGAGATTTCACAGCCTGCTTTGGAACCTAATAAAGGGTTGATTTGGAATATGACAAAGAGAAGAAATGATAGTGAAGTTCACAAGTAAGATTTTATGATGGGTGTAGCACAGTTTTCTTGTGTTGTTTATTATGCAAATGTGTTTGTGTGTTGACTGTCTATTTTGTTTGGTTTTGTATTAGAGTAGTACAGGAGAAACCAGGGAGATATAAATACCCTCTTCTGCCTCCTTGTGCAGGGTAAGTAACCATCAAAGTATTATTGTTGTTGTTTTATTTTTACTTAAGTTAAAGGACTATTCACCGATTGTGTAAAACTCTTTTACACAATCATCTAATCAGATTTCATCATGTCGCCTCTTTGTGATATTGTTTACTAAAATATCTCAACAAACATCTACACGAGTGGTTACACACTGTTAGTGCGTAGTAATTTAACTCTTTTATTTGTTATATGCTCTATGATGCTGTAATGTAATTTATGTTTGCATGCAGATTTGTTGAGATTATGGCTCCAGTATTTTCGCGAGATGCATGGCGCTGTGTGTGGCATATGATTCAGGTTCAATCATCACTCTTTTTTCCCCCTATGGCGCTGTGTGTGTCATATGATCATTCTTTGGTCTTTTGGGGATATGTCACAGTGGCAAAATCACAAACCCTTTGAACCCATACCTGATTAATTAGTATTTTAATTATTTCCTAGCACTTTTCTCCATACTGTAAGAGGTTTTCAAGGGATGTTTAACAATATGCCATGGATGCTACAATGTAGGCCTAACAATATGATCCCAATTTCATTGCTGCTAGCCTCGACGAAGCATACCTTGATATAACTGAAGTCTGTAGAGAAAGGAACGTCAACAGTGAAGAAGTAAGTTGCTGCGCCTGATTAGGTTTGCAATGAATCATGATAGGTCAGTTTTCCCTTACTTATATGTCGATTTTCATAGTGTCTCATTATTGGCCTTCAATTTCACGCAAACATTCCTAGTCTTCACCTTGGACTTGGAGCATAAGTTAATAATGAACAAATTTATCAGGGAGGCTAGAAATGAATTAAGAGTTAAGATATGCTGTAAAAATGCATAAACTCTGTTTTGTATTTTACATCTTAAATATATCATTTTTCAGCAGATTTGAACTTCTAGCAACTGGAGTATTTGCAAGCAGAGCTATGTGCTCGTGCCGGTGGCTCTTCTGATGAAGTTCAGGTAGTTGGCTTCCATTAATTTAACATGAAACTTCAGTGAAGTCTAGATTACTTTAGTGTATTATATTTCCTATAATAGGCTACTGTCAGCATTAAATATCTTCGACGTGTAGTGCATGATAGGATACTAATCAATAATCATCACTGTGTCTATTATTTGAAGAGAACTAACTATCCTAGCCTTAATTTGGTTTGTGCCACTAATTTTATAAACATTTCAAACTTCATTTAATTTACATTGATTACATGCAATGAAATGGTTTGTATTCATATAATAAATATGTGATCATCTTGTAACGGATTATGTAGGTTCTTAAAGAAAGGATTGCTTGGCTTGAAGCTGCTAATGAAAAACACCCTTGATTTCGTTGTTTGTATGTGCCATTTGTTTGTTGAAGTTCTGAATCGAAGATTTCCAAATCACCACTCGTGATTTGTTTGCTGTTTTACACATGTTGTAAAACTTTATAAGCACACAAACTGATTATCTGTTTTTAATTTTGTTCACTGATTTCACCAAGTTGAAGCACGGTTTCTCTTTTAATTTTGTAGATTCGCAGTCCCTTCAATGGAAGATTTGCAAAACCTTTGGTAGCAGTTCTAGCAAAGTCCTTGATGTTCAATTTGGAATCTCTCAGACTTGTTTGAAAATGGTTAGTTTCATAGCTACTAAACATAATATTTATTTTTGAACAATATATATTTTTGCAAAAAATTTCAATTTGAAATTGTTATCAGATGTTCTAATTATCAGTTTGCCTGGTGCAATTTCACATTTTTCATCGATCACTTGTGCATTCTATGTGCATGCTTTTCACCTGAAATCCTGTAAGAATGTGTTAACATAATATTCTATTCTTTTAATTTTAGTTACTGTGGCTGTTGTATTCTAGAGTTGTCTATCAATGTCTGTTGAGTCTGAACTGTATAATGTGTATAGCCTTGCAAATGTTACAGACAGTCTGAGACAATAGGGGTTATTTCAGTGTTTTAGCACCTGCAAAAAGTTCTCCACATCTTTGTCCTATTGGATTTGGGGGATTCTACATCTTTGACTCACGATATAATATTTGTTGTGCAGGTATGGGAATTTGACCAGGTTCATCAAAGATGGCTTCCGGTGGCAGAATTGGCACTGCCTGAGGACAGGGGTGATCAGGTTTATGCTGTTGCATGGGCACCAAATATTGGCAGGTAAATTTTTGCAATTTTTTTGAAACATGTCAATCATTTGTATAAGCCCAACTTCCTCATATAGCAGCTTGCATCAAAATACTGGACTGCTTTGACAGGCATGATTTCATGTCAGTCAAGCACCATGAGGAAGTATGTACATGGGTTGTGACCAAGTTTACTGGTATTTTCCTCTGTAGTCAATGAAATATGATTAGTTGCTGGTACAATTTTCTTGTAGACTGATGGAGGACCAGATTTCTGTTTGTTATAATTTACATAAACTATGAGCACATGCAGAGTGATAAAAAAACTGATGATAACATGACCATTAGTTTGTTGAAAATTTCAGGTTATTAAGCGCATTACGGATGGAGGACCAGATTTCTGTTTTGAATGTGTGGGTGATACTGATATGATAACCACTGCATTGCAGTAATGCTGTGATGTAATGCTGTGATGTAATACTCTATATCCCAAGATTCATGTTTATAACTTCTACATTAGACATGAATTTCATTTTGCCTTTTTCTTGTTTCTCATAATAGGGATGGGGTTTGACAGTAACACTTGGTGCACCAAAAGTGAAGCCTGAGAGTCAGCTCATTATGGACTATTTCTAATGGGAAGAACATTGAAAGGATCTCTATTTGGAGGATGGAAACCTAAGTCTGATCTTCCTTCATTAGTAGAGAAATATGTGAACAAGGTAAAGTAACAATACCTAGAATATCTCCTTTTATCTGGGCATCACTTTTTATATAGTTTTACTTTGAGTTAAGAGGTGACAATGTCTACTTCACCAATTTTTTTTCCTTATTCATTATTTTTTTATATAATACTCACTTTTTATATAGTACTCACATTCTTCTATTGGCATCCATATTTGGCTTATGTGCTATTCTAAACATAACTGGCTGGAACATTAATTTGTATAAATTCAGCACGTTCATTTAGTTTCCAGATGTCTTCATTATCTTGTGTTTTTTGGCATTTGGAACTACATATCTCTGCATTTAAGCTTGCTACAAATAAGTATACAATGATACTAGAATCATTCAGCTATATAGTGATAGTAGAATTGTAGAACTATAATCAAATATTGAATCAAATAACCTTTTAGCACAATTAATCTTCAGCTATGTTGTCATTTTGGAAACAGTTTTTAAAAATCCAACATATAGCATTAAACACTTTATATCACTTAGCACTGGCATTTATTCTAGACTTAAATTCCTAGCTGTTTGTCTCTCTATTTTGTTTACCAAAACTGTTTTTCTTTATAAGGATCACGAAAATTGCTTTTATGATTGTCACAGTTTTTTCTTCTAACAAAGCTAAGAAAGTTTATGAAATAGCATATACATAGGCAGTAGATTAAGGACAACTTAAGAGAGATTTGATTACAAAATGCTGCATGTCTATTATGCTTTTGTGACGTTGTGACCTCTGAAAATAATTATATCAAATTGTTGCAGGAATTCAGTAGAATGTTCCTATGGTGGCAGCTGGGGCATTTTGCTTTCATGAAATAGTGGATCAATTTGGTATGGCCAATTTATTTTGTAGCTGGTAGTGCCATGGAGATGTTTGTTGTCCATATGCTTTGAATTTGATATGTTAGGATGTTGTTTTCAATCCATATGCTTTGGGTTGTGGTCATATTTTCTGTAAGTTATGTGCTTGCTCTGCTGCATCTTCTACTGTTCTGTTGCAGTTTCATTCTTCAATATGTTGCAAATACCTTATAGCTATTAAATATATAATGTGCATGCATTTTCTAGTGTTCTGTTGCTGTTTCATTCTTCAATATGTTGTTTTTGAATATGTCTGTGGCAGCTTTCTGTTTTTGTCTTGGTCTAGATTTGTTGGTCTCATGTGTGGTTAATGCCTAAAACTTGAATCTGACTCCATGGCCCAATGGATAAGGCGCTGGTCTACGGAACCAGAGATTCTGGGTTCGATCCCCAGTGGAGTCGTTTTTAATGAAATTGAGGATACATTAAGGCTACCAAATAAATTTTTTTTTTTTAAAAATGAACTTTTAAAGTCAGGCGGAACTAAAGCCTGACTTCAAAACAGACTTACGAAGTCAGGCGGAACTAAAGCCTGACTTCAAAACAGACTTACGAAGTCAGGCGGAACTAAAGCCTGACTTCAAAACATACTTACGAAGTCAGGCGAAACAAATGCCTGACTTCAAAACATACTTACGAAGTCAGGCGAAACAAATGCCTGACTTCAAAACATACTTACGAAGTCAGGCGAAACAAATGCCTGACTTCAAAACATACTTACGAAGTCAGGCGAAACAAATGCTTGACTTTAAAACATACTTACGAAGTCAGGCTATCGCTTGACTTTAAAACTCTTGACATACAAAGTCGACTTAATAAAAGTCAAGCGGGCGCCTGACTTTAAATCCCCTTTTCGCCTGACTTTAAATCCCTTTTTTGCACTAGTGATGCGGCCACTTCTAGTCATCCCACTTGCCCCAGTGATGTTGGTAACAACAGAAGCACTTGGAGAATTTTCCACTGGAGGCAAGTTACTGTATTTCCACGGTACTGCACTGTTTTTCTCGAAAGGGAAGGGAGCAGGCACCTCAATAATCAACGGCTGAGATCTAGCTTGAGCTGGCTTCGGATTGTATAGTATCTCAATTGGTTTTCTGGTCCCTTTGCCATCATTGAACTGTAGCATGAGCACATTTTCTTATTTCTCAACTACCTCCAGCCGAACCACATAGCGGTCCATCAAATCTTGTAAAACAACCTTAAAATCCTCACAAGCACCTGCACACACAGGGTCAGCACACACACAGCCTTTCTGAATCACCCCCCAACGACGTAACTCAGCATATAAGTCTTCCATAGGAGTCTTGATATTCTCAACATTCTTTATCATGATCTGACTCCCAGAATCCTCTATAGCATTGGCAGAGGGCATCCCATGTCCTGGCAGGGGGTTCGTAGTTGTACTTGGGCTACTTGGCTTGAAAGAAATCCAATTAGCATCAATCAAATCTTGGACTACATACTTAAAAGCTTTGCAGTCCTACACTGTATTGCCAACTCCTCCACTATGAAAGACACAAGTTGCCTCAGCATTGTATCCTTTAGGGAAAGGAGGTTGCATAGGTTTCGTGATGCGAGTTTTAATCAGATTCTTCGAGATCAGGTGATTGAACAATTCCGTATATGTCATTGGAATTGGATCAAAATTAACCCGTCTTCTTTCTTGATAATTTTGGGCTCTGTAGCCCGAATTAGCTTGCTGAGATCGAACTGGAACAGGCATTACTTGCTGTGGGGAATTGAATGATGGGCCTCCCCCTACAGTGATGACATTAGTTTCTCCCTCTTTCTTCTTGGGGAAAAAAGGTTTCTTCTGCCCACCGGAATTGCCGAAACCTCCGGCAATTTTTCCACTTCGCAATCCATGTTCCAAACGTTCCCCGATGATCACCATATTAGAGAAGTTAGAGGACACACTACCCACCAACCGCTCATAATACATTCCCGGGAGAGTCTCCATGAACATATACACCATTTCTTTTTCTGTCAATGGTGGTTTTACCTGGGCTGCTATACTTCTCCACTTCTGGGCATACTCTTTAAACGATTCCCTGTCCCCCTTGCTCATGTTTTGTAGCTGAGATCTGTCAGGAGCAAGATCCATATTGTACTGATATTGTTTAAGAAAGGCCTCGGAAAGATCCTTCCAGCTATGGATATCAGAAGGCTGAAGCTGCATATACCAGTCTAGAGACGCTCCAGTCAGACTGTTTTGAAAGAAATGGATCAGTACTTTATCATCATGGGCATACGCTGCCATCTTTCTAACATACATTGTTAAGTGGCTGGAGGGACATCCTGTACCGCGGTACTTGTCAAAATCTGGCGCCTTAAACTTGGGAGGTATAACAACTCCTGGGACAAGACACAAGTCCCGAGCATCCTTTGCTCTTGTACTTGACCCTTCCATTGCTCTCAGTCGTTCTTCTAGCAAATGATATCTGTCTCTTGGCTGCGAACTTTCAACCATCTGGCCCTGAGGATAGCCCCCTGGACTGAAGTAGTAACCCCCATACTGAGCGGGGTTCCCCATTTGGTAAGCAGCACTTGGGGGATTCACAGCAATCTCCGGAGCAAGAGCAGGAAAACTTCTTGGAGGTACAACACTGGGACTTGGGATGTGAATGTGCGGCACACCCGTAGTTCCAACAGAAGTAACCACAGCAGGCTGACTTGTCACCAAAGGAATGGCTTCAGCGATGGATGGTGTATAATTCATGGGCATCCCCCAAGGGTATATTTGTGCATTTGGTGGCCTTTGACAGCTTGTGCCCGGAGAATGACTAACTTCTGGCCTGGAAAGAGGATGAACAGTCACGACTTCCGCTGATACAGGTGGAGGGACAAAGGTGACGACCCCTTCTGGATTCACTACAGCGGCGGCCCCAGCAGCGGCCCCACTTCCCAAATTCTGCAGCATATTCATTACTTCAGCCATTTGAGCTTCCATGGCCGCCATCTTAGTTTTCAACACCTGATTTTCTTGAGCCAGTTGCTCAGGATTGAGGATCTCTATCACCACTTCATCTTGACTCAGATTGTCTCCGTTGGACGCCATCAGTCTCGCTTGCAAACGGGTGAAATAGCGATGCGGACGAACCAGCTTGCCTTTTTTCTGTTTGAAACCATTTTTATTAAATGAAGAAACGAATTAATGAATGCAATGCATGAAATGCAGATGGGTGTTAGTTTTATGCCGTGAATCCCGAGGTGTTCTATCTTGTCACAAGCGCATAAACTTTGTTTTTGATCGAGGAATCGAAATAGCAAGTCGACATACTTCATTTGTTGAGAGTTCAAAGCTTTCATTAAAGGAAAAAAACAGTACAATATTCATAATGAACAAGACACAAGAGTACAATATTCTGAATACAATACTCGAAGTACATGATCAAAATAAAAAGTACAAACAAACGACTCAAATACAGATAGCTTTGAACTCTCCAACTCGCTTCCTCTTCTTGCTGACGTTTGCGCCTGGAGATTGCTCCTTGAACTCTGTGATCAAGGCTCGGCAGTACTTCACGAACTTGTATACTTCGGGTGGAGTATTGAAGAAGTGCATTTCGGCTTCGGCTATCCTGAGACTCTTGGGAACCCCTACCATGGCCTGACTAGCCAGCTCTGACAGCTTTGAGAATTTGCCTTTCCACAATTGGATTTCATCTTTGAGTTCCTTGATGATCTCCTGATCTTCAACTCTTCCAAGCAAATCTAGGTAGCGCCGCTCCCAATATTGGCTCTCCACTCGAACCTACCTGTATGCACCTTCTAAATGGTAGAGGTCTCTTTTCAGCCCATCAGACATTCCCCTTTCAACTTTCAAAGCCTGCTGATATTCTCTGAGTATTTCCTCAATAGTATTTCTTTCTCGTCCACCATCCACTTGAAGATGAAATTCTACTCGTTAAAGAACGAGATATTCACAGTAGCTTCCGGCCTGGAAGCAGCAAGAAGATGTCGTTACCTCTCCATCAAATCGGAGCAAAAGGCCGAGAAAAAGCCTCCTAAAGTAGATCACAAGGAAGCTGAGGTCAACCTCGCCGACCGTGATGCACGCTACGACCCTGATAGTTCAGAAGATGAACAAGACGTTCAACTCACCAATGAGATGAAAAAGACAATCAAGCGATCTAAGCCTAATGGAGAGTTTATTGAGGTACCATTGGGGGACGAACCAACAAAGGTAGTACAACTCGGGGCCGACCTCTCGAGGACGTAAAGAGGAATCTCACTAAGTGCCTACGGGAGCATGCTGATCTATTTGCATGGTATGCAACCGACATGTCGGGGATTGCACCCGAGGTCACCTGCCACCATCTCTCAGTGAATCCCAATGCAAAGTGGGTAGTCCAACGAAGACGAGTTCTGAAGGAGGAGAAGGACGAGGCCTCCTCCAAAGTTGTCTCCGACCTCATAGCAGCAGGTTTTGTCAAGGAAGTCAAGTACACTACATGGCTTTCCAATGTCGTCCTCGTCAAGAAATGCAACGAAAAATGGCGAATGTGTGTAGACTACACCGATCTCAACGGAGCATGTCCCAAAAATGCATTTTCGGTCCCAAGTGTGGACAAGCTGGTAGACAGTGCCTCTGGTTTCCACTTGTTATCAATTTTGGACGCTTACTCTGGGTATAACCAGATTCTGATGTACCCTCCTGATCAGGAGAAAAACTCCTTCATGTCAAACAAAGGCAAGTACTGTTATCGGGTTATGCCCTTTGGGTTGAAGAACGTCGGGGCCACATACCAGCGCATGATGAATAAGGTCTTCCAGGAGCAGATACGCCGAGTTGTGGAGGTCTACCTAGATATGATGGTGAAAAGTAAATCAGACAAAGGTCATATCACCGACCTCATTGAGATCTTCGCCGAGGCAAGAAAGAACAATCTCACACTCAATCTAGAGAAGTGCACCTTCGGATTCCGGGCTGGAAAATTCCTTGGCTTTTGTGTCACAAAACGAGGAATCGAGGCCAACCCGGATAAGTGCAAAGTCGTAACAAAAATGCTACCTTCGACCATAAAGAAGGAAATTCAGAATCTAACAGGGATGACTGCTGCCTTGTCGAGGTTCGTCACTAAGGCTGCCAACAGATACCTGCCATTCTTCAAGGTACTAAAGAAAGGGGCGAGTTTCACTGGACCCTAGAATGTGAAAATTCTCTTACCGAGCTCAAGCTGATCCTTATGGAACCTCCTATACTCACAAGACCAGTAGAGGGAGAGACCTTCTACCTCTACCTGGGAGTAGTTTGGGAAACTCTGAGTGCAAACTGATTAGGGAGACCGAGCTCGGGCAAAGGCCAATTTACTTTGTCAGCAAGGTCCTCCAGGGTGCAGAAACAAGGTACAAGAAAATTGAGAAGGTAGCTTTAGCACTAGTGATGGAAGCTCGGAGGTTGAGACCATACTTCGTGGCTCACCAAGTTGTAGTGAGAACGGATCAACCAATCAGACAAATCTTACACCGGTCTTGCCTCGCTGGTCGAATCATCAAATGGGCGAAGGAACTGTCTGAATTCGATATTAAGTATGAATCTAGGTCGGCCCTCAAGGCTCAGGTGTTGGCCGACTTCATCGTCGAGATGACTCCGCCCACACCTAAGAACGAGACCATGACCTGGAAGCTCCATGTAGATGGCTCCTCAAACAACAAAGGGAGCAGTGCTGGACTCATCCTCGAAAACAGTGAGGGGCTAGTAATAGAAGTGTCCCTCAGTTTCTCATTTCAGACATCAAACAACCAGACCGAGTATGAAGCATGCGTCGCCAGGCTCCTGCTAGCTCGGGATTTCAATGCAAAGAAGATAGAGTTTCATACTGACTCCTTATTAGTGGTATCCCAAATCAAGCAAGGAAGACTTCACTACGAAGGATGTCATCCTATAGAAATACCTGGCTCGGGTAAGGGAATTTCTACAACTCTTCACCCAGGCCGATGTGAGGCATTTGTCTCGGACAGAGAATGCTAGGATCGACATTCTAGCCAAACTGGCCAACACCAAGCAAACGGGGAACCTCCGGAGGCTGATTCAAGAAACTTTAACTCAACCAAGCGTGAACTTAACACCAGGGTCAACCTCGGCCGTTTGTGTCATCGACCCAAAAGAAAGCTGGATCTCCCCAATTAAACACTACATCGAGCTCGGTAAAGAACCTCTCGACCCTAAGGAAGCTACCCTCGTCAGAATGAGGATGGCATCGTACTTAGTGATTCAAGGAAATATATTCCGACGTGGCTTTTCAACCCCTTTACTCAAATGCATTGAAGGGGACAAGGTCGACTACGTGCTGGCAGAGATTCATGAAGGAACTTGTGGACACCACTTGGGTGCTCGAGCTCTTGCCAAAAAAGCGCTCCGAGCAAGATACTACCGGCCCGACATGATCAGGGACGCCTCCAACCTAGTGAAAAAGTGTGATAAGTGCCAATGTCATGCCGACGTACATCTCGCTCCTCCAGCCGATCTCACATCTATGTAGGCACCTTGGCCTTTCTCTTGGTGGGGGATCGACCTTCCAAGGGCATTTCCTCTGGCACCAGGGGGAGTTAAGTATTCGATCGTAGTAGTAGATTACTTCACCAAATGGATCGAGGCCGAGCCACTAACGACCATCGTTGCCAGGTCCTATATCAGATTCTTCAAGAAGAGTCTCTTGGTCCGATTCGGCATCCTTGAGGTCGTGATCACAAATAATGGGACCCAATTTGCAGATAAGGGGTTCCGGGAGCTCATGAAGGACCTCGGTGGCATCAAGCATCATTTCACCTCGGTTGAGCACCCGCAGACCAACGGGCCGGCCGAGGCTGCCAACAGAGTCATCCTGCGTGGCTCAAAGAAGCGTTTTACGAGGCTAAGGGTGCTTGGGTTGAAGAACTCCCCTATGTGCTATAGGCATTCCGAACCACACTACACTCGACCACAGAAGAAACACCCTTTCGCCTAACATATGGCGTCGAGGCCATCATTCTTGTCGAGATAGGTGAGCTGACTTGGAGGACCCTCCATCCTCTGAACAAAGAAGACAACGGACAAGCAATGCGACAAGAGCTCGAATTTACTCAAGAAATTCGAGACCAGGCTGCTCTCCCCGAGGTCGTGGTCAAGCGAAGAATTGCCAAACGCTATAATGCTAGAGTCGTCCCCGCGATTTTGAAATCGGAGATCTTGTTATTCGACGTGGTGGAAAGAACACATCTCAAGGAAAGCTAGCTCCGAACTGGGAAGGCCCTTACAGGGTAACATCCAAGATAGGGAAAGGTGCCTACAGCCCAGGACCTGAAACGGATCGAAGCTGAGGATCTACACTTCTACAATGTAATGAAAACGGACCCTTGAGTCCCTTGCAATAGAATGAGGATCTATTCATGTCCATTCTAATATTCTAATTATGAAAGCCGACCGGGACCGAGGTTGAAGCCTCCACCTGATCTCGTCAAACTACTTCACTCTGAGTCCAACCCAAGCCTAGCACTTGGTGGACTGGACCGAAGGAAATTTCGAATCGCGCGTGACCTCGAGACCGACCCCTTTTCCCACACGCCTTTGCTCTGAGTTCAAACCAAGTCAAGCATTTGACGAACTGGAACAAGGCCGAAAAAGGATTGCTCACGACTCAGATCTAACGACGACCCTGCGAACCTTTTCATTTCGAGCTCAAACCAAGGCAAACACTTAGTAAGCTGGATCCAAGCAGGGATAATTTGCTCGCGACCTCGAAGCTAACGTATATCTTCAAGCCTCTTTGATCTGAGTTCAGTCAAGTGCTTGGCCCTTGATGAACGAGGTCGAGGAAGGAAAGAAACGATCGCAGGCTCGGATCTAATTATAAACGATTCGGCAAAATTGCTTACAACACTCAAGCAAAGTCACGAGTAAAACGCAATAAAGTAAGCCCGACAGGCATTAAACACCGAGAAAAATATGCGGTAACAAAAATTAAAGCCAGACTCGGACGGTGCCTCAAGTTTACACTACACGTAGATGGTCCCGGTTGTGACCGAGACCACATCAAAAAAAAATATTCAATTAATTTACAAAGATCACAGGAGGGGATCATAGATCACTTCGACATTGTCGTCTCGGCCCTTCTTCACGATCTTTCCCTCGCTAACCACATGTTGAGGCTTCACCAAGTTAAGGTCGAGACCAGGTCGGAGCACGACGACTTGATCAACATCATTCTGGAAGCTCTCCTTGGCAAGCCCCAAGGCCTGCTTGGTTGTCTCCTGCTTGAAAGAGATGGTCTCACCCCAGGCTTTCTCAAACGACTTGAAATTTTCCTCAAGGACCTTGGTTCTGCCCTTGAGCTCTTCGTTCACCACACCGAGCTCGTTGATTTTGCATTCCAACTCGGGCACCTTCTCAGTAACTTGCGCCTTCTCTTCAGCAACTTTCTTTGCAGTTTCGGTGTCGAAGAGGGAGTTTATCATTTTCTCCAATTCCACCTTTGGCGAGTCCAAGCTCTCCACCTTTGCAAGGAGGGTATCCCTTTCTTCCTTGAGCTGATCCCGCTCCTCCCGAGTCTCTACAAGAATGACATCACGCACACATTTTAATTTGTCTTCTTTATCCAGTAAATCTGTTTCAAGCCACAAGTTTTCAGCCTCGAGGAGTTTACCTTTCTCCCTGCCGGCAGCCTCGGAGTTCCACTTGTTGAAGAGGTCCTGGCCATACTTTCTGACCTTGATGCATGATTCAAAATCTTCCACACTAAGGTCGACGGCGGCCCCCTTTGTAGTGGACCCATTCTTCTTTTTAGCAGACTTAGACTGGGCAGTTGAAGAGCGCTTCAAGGTATTCTTAGCTTTGCTCCTACCCTTGGCTTCTGACTCCCTCTTCTTTTTAGCCTGCTGACGAGTGGGGGTAGGACCGGCTGCAACGACCCTGACACCAGTGGAAGATCCAGCAAGAGTGGCTCCGACAACAGTAGAAGTGACTGTAGGGCCCGAGCTCGAACTAGCAACATTTTGTGCAAGAGGGCGCACCTCGACCACGTCGTCGTTCGAGCATCAATTTTCTTTACCCAGGTGGTGAACTTGTCCACCCACCATGCCAGCATTCGCAAGGTCCGAGCATCTCCTGGTGAGAGTATTGGACCGACATGCATACTCGAACCCGTCATACTTGAAATGTTCCGGCGTCCACGACAATGGAAACTTGGACTTTATCACCTCCCCCTTTGCAGCAACATTCACTAGCCTCACGTAAAAGAATTGATACTTGAAATCCTTAACAGAGTTGGTCACGGGCATGAACAGACTCAGCTTTCGGTTGCATCGGAGCCCGACATGGCCCTGCCTCTCCATGCCAGATCCGATCTCAAGCTGACGGAGACTTCGAACAAACTGAAGAAGACTTTCATACTGCAGGATCGTTTCAGAGCCCTCATCACAATCTAAAAGGTTTTTAAGAAATCCCGGGCGTTGGGGGTAAGCTGGGAATGGGAGAGTTTCAGATACCTCAGCACTCTCTTCTAAAACAGGGTGAAGGGAATCTAGATCGCCAGCTTCTCCAGCATAGCAGCATAAATGAAGAAGCTGGTGGAGTGACAAAGAGCCTCGGTGTCAGGCACACCCTCTGTTTCCCACTCCTGCCCCGGAGCGCCGATGTACCTATCAAACTCGGCAAGATTGTACTGTGGCCCGTAGTTCGAAACCCACTTGTAAGGATCCTCGAGTTTGACTTCTTCTCCATCCAACTCGGGACCTCCCTAGAGCTCAGGCTCAACCCCCCTGGGGCAACTGATTGACGAGAGGAGTGACTGCGAAACCACTAGACTCGGCATTATGCACAGACCTAGTCGAGGTGGACAGACTATCATCGGCAGGAATTGGATTACCATCCGCAGACTTCTTCAAGATTGGCTTCCCAGGAAGAATAGACCCCTTGGGTCTTTCGCTATCTCTAGTTCTCGCCATACCTGCAGGGGAGGAAGAAAAGAAACTCGGATTCGACAAGATCAAATCCGGAACAGACCATCTTCCTTCTCGAGGTAAGGTGGGGTGAATATCGGGTACATCAACCCAGAAGAAACAAAACATACAGAGAACAACAGTGTAGAAATAAAGAGTAATGACCTCGAAAGTATGAATATCAACGTCGAAGGGATGAGTTCCAATGTCGGTTCGCCGATGAACTGTGTTGTACACAAAGTAGCCAACGTCGAGTTGCTGGAGTGTGAAGTTGGGAGAAAAAAGATTATCAGCAGAGCACTATGGTGCCAAAATGACTGGCCTTCTCCCCTTATACCGACACCCTGAGCTCGGAAGACAAACCGACGCACTCCTTCCCAGACAACTAATGCTCTAACACTGAAAACTAGGCAGTCATGATGACAAGACACCTCGGTTCAGTCAAACATCAGATCAATATTGGTGATTGACACATGTCAATCATCAAAAGCTCGAGGCTACGACAACTGTCCATCCGACAACCTCGGGTCAATCTTGACCCCGCCATCATTCAAATCCTAACTCCAGGTCACATATCTCTTTGGAGTTGAGGTCGACGTCACATTCAACACAATCAACACGGCGACTAGGACTGATCAACGACAGCAACTCAAGCCGAGGCATCACTACCGTGGCCGACTGATAACTCTATTTTATATAGTTATTTATGCATCTAAACATAACTAATTGCTTGAAATCAAGTGTAATATGTGCTAATTATAGTAGTATGAATAAAATAACAACATTTATGGTTTTAAGAAGAATGTCATTCATAACTTAGCATTTTGTATATATGTTGGTATGTTTGATGTGTTTTGTTCAGTGCACCTGCAGTTGATGCACCTGCACCAGGAAAACAACAGTGCATCTGCACAAAAGTAATCTACAACAGGGCAACTGCACTAGGTGCATCTACACCATCCTGCACTAACGACAGATTACCCAACATTGGAAGCACCTCAATCCATACCAATGCATAAACACCTCAATGACATCATGCTTAGTCACAAGTCATATGGAGGCACATGCCAACATGCAAAAGGAGGCACCTTCAATAGAAGACCATCATGAAGGGTCATTCATAAAGGACACATGGCCTTCCACGATTGGACCTCTCTTTGAGGTTGAGTGTTGGACTCAATTTCGTTCATCAAAGTTCTGAAAAGTAACCATGGTTAAACCTCCTTTGGTTAACTTGATCCCCAAGCAAACCCTCACTTGAAGGAAACCTCCAAGGCTATATAAAGGCTTCCACTTCTCACTTGAAGAATCATTCCATTATAATCCATAATCATCTCCTCTCTTGTATTTTATTTCTTTTCATAGTTTCAAGTTAGTAGTTAGTTTGCAAGAAGGTAAGGACGGAATTGACGACTTCTTCCTTCACTTCTTCATCGAGTTAGTTAGCTGTAGGAAATCAGTGCATCTGCACTGCTGGGCAAACTTATGCAAGAGTACATCAATCAGTGTAATCTCTACCCTATTGATATCTCTTGTACTTTCCATTATATCAACATGTTTTATTTCATCTATTTTTGCCTTGCAATGGATATTATGAGCTAAACCTCTTTGGTTGAGATGTTCTAACTTTATAATGAGCTTTTGAGTAAGTTATTGTGCTTTTAAGTGTCGTATGCATTTTGGTTCTTGTGTTACACTACATCCATCTTATTTTAAGGTTGATCGCTTAGAATAAGTAGAGTTATATTCACAGACATGGTTTATAACTAGAAATCAAGAACTAATAAGGGTGAGTGTTTTAATGAAGGCTTTGTTAACTTGTGTAATAAAGAAAACATTGTTAAAACCATGTTAAGTCCTAGACATAGGATAACATAGTCCTTAGGGGTGATATAGTGGCTACTTTAAAGGCAGGAGTGAACTTATTTAGCAAGCCTAGACATAGGAAGCTTGCAAGGAAACTCTGAAGAAAGTAGCTGAAAGGCACATACTGATGCAGCTGCACTCAATGCATCTGCACCACATAAAAGCACAAAACTCTCAAAAGTGATTTATTTAGTGAAGACATCTCAACTATCATTCTCAACTAATTTCCTTCATATTTTCTTACATATTTACATTGTGTTTTCCCTAAGCATTAATATCCCAATTTGTGAGTAGTATAGTTCACACTAATTTATACACTTTTAAAACTACAAGAGTTAATCCAATCCCTGTGGGTTCGATCTTTTATACTACTTGTTTGTGACTGTGTATACTTGCACTTTATCTTTTTCACACACCACCGACCTCGACTTGGGGGCAACTATTCCAGATCGGGACAAGCCCAATCCACAAAAGGAATGGCCCAAATCCAATACTGGATCCTGCCTAGACATCAGCCGCGGAGGTGGAATTACGATCAACGGCCAGGATCGGCCTTGCCTGATCCTACGGCCTAGATTCATGCAAGGCTAAGGGCGACCCTTCCCGCGTCTATAAATAGGCCACTACCCCCCTGAAATCAGGCACGCTTCGCTTATTTGTACCTCCTCTTGACATCTGATTGTTGACTTTGACATCAGAGTGTCTGCAGGTACCCCCCACCGATCCAACCTCAAGCTCGGAAGGGACGACTTCAACGCCAACACTACCAACTACAATTCCGGATTCCTATCTCGTAGCAAGGTACATAACAATATATTTTATCATCCCACTGAAGGAGCAAAATATTGATCCCTTTTTAAATAAAAAGAAAGACTTTATTATGATCTCGTATATATCTATATCTATATGAGAATGAATCTCATTAAATTCATCTCCACGTGACATCCTCTCAGCAATTTAATAAAAAATATTTTTTGTAATTAATGCTATTCATGATAATATCTTACCAATGCAATAAAAAAGGAATAATGGAATAAAAAATTGAATGACATTGATATAAAATGACATTTTTTAACTTATTATTTACTATCTGAATTCTCAAAAAAATATAAACTATCATAAATTACAAATAACAAACAAATACGAAATTTATAAAAAAGAGATTCGTAAATTGTATAGCACAATAAATAATAAAATTAATCAAATAAAAATATAATAAAAATATAAACATAATAAATTTTTTGTTGACAATAAAGATAATAAATTGTAAATCGTAACTTTAATCCACCTCTGTTTCTTTGGAATCATTGTATAAATATTAAGTCTAGAATTAGTTATTTAAACTTTTACAAAAGTCTTGAAATGATAAAATAGTATAACTTTAATCCGTCTATATTTGAGGTTATATTTATATTTTATAGACATGTTAGTTTTTTTATGAAGATATATAGCTAATTAGGCCCTAATAGTTCAAAATGTTTATTTAAATTCATGTCTGTCGTTTATGGTCAATAATTTTACGTATAACTGTAATATACCTAATGAATTTGACGGACAAAAATTCAAGCCCAGTGTAAAACATGATTTAACGGAAAAATATCAACTCTTTTATTTCCTTTTTTGGAAACGTTCTTATTGCCTGATACCCTAATTTCAACCCGTTCCAAATAAGTTTTAGACTCCCTCCCTGGTTAGTTATCTCATATTCTTCAGACCCAAGAGCACTTGGATGAGATGGTAGGGGTCTCTTCCAGCTTAACCAAGGTCTTGAGTATCCAGCATTGGGCATGCAGCAGTGTAATATCTCTTGAGGGAGAGCTTTGTCGGTCGTTGTGGTCCTACCCGACTCGAGGGAATTAGTCTTTGCAGTTGCGTGCAGAGGATGCCCAATTTATACCAAAAAAATTCTTCAGACGAGCATAATATTTGGGTTTAGGATTTTCAATCAGCGCTCTTTCGATCCCTCTCGCTTTTCATGTAACATCCCGAATTTTTAAGACCCGAGTTATGAATCCTAAGACCGATATAATTATTCGTCAAGAATAATTAGGCGAGCCTCGGTGAGGAATTAGTCGAGGATAGTGTCCGAAATCCTTATTCTCCATTAAATAGTGGCTTATGCATAATTTTAAATGAGGAATTGGGGCTGAAGGGCAAATCTGTCTTTTCACGTCCCTAGTTATTTAAAATATAATTATGAAATTATAATTAGATACGAACCGAAAGAATTGAGGAATTTCGGAACCGGGCGAGTTGAGAAATTTTATGCCAAATAAATAACCGTGAGGGGGTCTTGGCCTAAAAACCTTAATTAAATGAGCCAAGGGCATTATGGTCTTTTCCCAACCATAACACCCTCAGCCCCAGCTGAAACAAAACAACTCCCATCTACACTTATTTGAACCTCCAGCTGGAAACAAAGTGAAGAAAATCAGAAATAGAGAAGGGAAAGAGAAGAGGGAGGCGAAGGGAAAAGGAGAGGGAGAGGCTACCACCACCATCATCCCCTCTTGCATGTAAGCTTTCTTCACACCCTTCTCTCTCATTTTTCATCCTCTTTCCATTGGTACCATCATCTGAAGCTAACTCCCCCTATATTGTACCTTGCCATTTGCGACTCCATAAAAGCTCCAAGTGAGGAAGAAGATGGAGTTTTGAGCAATAGCTGTCTTGCATGTTCAGTGGGAGCTTCTAGGAAGGAGATTTCAAACTTGTATTGTTGATTGAAAGGAGGATTTGAGCAGTGGTGCAGCTGAGTTCGAGATTGGGCAGAAGAGAGTGACTGTTATGAACGGTTGGAATCAATAGCGGTGATTGTTCGAGCGGTTTCGATCGATTGTTCGTGTGTTTTCGGTCAACAACTTCGTTCTCGGCTCAACTCTCGGACTTCGGTGCAACGGTGAGTTCTACTCACGATAGGATATTTTGATATTTTGAACTTGTTTTCGGTATTGAATTCCTTGGTCACATTTTCTGTTTTCGAAAGACTTAGAACCGAAAAAACGATTTTGAGTCCAAACGCTATTTTACGGTTTAATGAGAAATTTGATTTAAATCGTTGAAATGAAATGATTTGTATATCATCTGGAATATCTGGAAATTTTGAGTTTCAGGAAGGATTGATATTAGGAATCGAATCGGGCGGAAACGGAAAGCGGAATTGAGAAATAAACGGAATTCGGTAACAGACACAGGTCGCACGGACCGTGCGCCCCTGGGCACGGACCGTGCGCCTGCTACGGGTTGGTTCAGTTGGAAATAAAACGGGACGCCCGGACCGTGCGCCCCTGGGCACGGACCGTGCGCCCCTGGGCACGGACCGTGCGCCCCTTTCGGTTTGGTTGTGTGATTTTAGTAAATCACGCACGGGTCGTGCGCCCCTGGGCACGGACCGTGCGTGAGCTTCTGTCACCGATTCTCGATTTCTCGTTCCGGAGCTGCGTTTGATCCTGAACCTTTTCTAATCTCTTTCTCAATCACTTAAAAAGGAATTGCCTTATTGAAAACCGTATTTTGAACTTATTCAACTCATGATTTTGAAAAAGAGCTTTGAAAGCCTATTTGATTGAAAAACCGAAACCCTAATATACGTGTGGGTACACCGACTGATGGATTGACTAAATATATATAACTATATATGTCATTGTGTATGATTATAACGCCGGATGTCTAACTATTGAATTCATCTAAACGGGTTATAGATCGATATGGATATTGTTTATCCAATTATTATGTGATTGATCCTTTGGTGATCGAAAAGATATAAATTATCTAATAAGCTTATGTGATTGATCCTTTGGTGATCAAAATCGAAAGATATAAATTATCTAACTCTCGAGAATTGATACGTATTGTCATATGTATCGCGTTGGGTGACGATCCGACAAGTAGCATACTAGGGAGGGTAGTCATGACCCCTTACCTAGGCCCTGTATACGTTTTGGCGTGGTCAATTCGTGGGTTATCGGGATTCGTAGTCGTTGTACAGCCGATTTATGCTAAACTAGAACCCTGGCATTATTCGGATAGAACTCCGAATTGGGGTTTACCGTAGATATTGGGCAAACTAGATTGTCTGGCATTATATCTCGGGGATTACCGTAGATATTGGACAATCGAGTTGTCTGGCATTATATCTCGGGTTGTGTTAACTAAAGAAAACTTTTGAGAACACGATTTGCTTGGCATTTCGATTTGTAGCTTGTGATAGCTATTATGAATATGTTGTAACAGTTTAATAAATTGAACCGAGTGTCAGTGAGGGGGCACAGTAGGACTCACTGAGATAATGTTATCTCACCCTATCCATATTTGTTGTTTTTCAGAGAAACAGGGAAAAAGGAATACTGTTGTGCACGAGTAGTTGGTATACTCTCGGAGGTGTTGAAGACTTAGTCATTTTATCCTTTGTTCTTTTGTTGTCCTATTGGTTGTATAAACTTGTATTGGTTATGAGTTATACGAACCGTTTTATGTTTCTGTTTGGTTTTTGGACTTGGATATTGTATTCCGTTCGGTATGGAATCGATGTACTTCTATTTTTTGAAGTATTGTTATTTCCGATTAAGCGTTTATTTCGGAAAAAGTTTGTATGTCCAATACTTAAACAGGAACTGTGTCCTCTGAATTTTCGCTTCTGTGCTTCTTCGGTGTCTCTACATGTTAGAAATACCGGGGTGTGACATTTCATCTCCTTTGTCAACCATGGCTAGACATGGCCCCTCTGATACGGTCTTCCATGCCCCATTCAACACCTATATCAGAGATCTGAAAATGTTTTACTATCTATGTTATTCTATGACATCTCATGATTTTTTGGCTTCGATTATTTATTTTTCTTTTTCTTCTCTTTTATGTATCTCATTCTCTTCCATCACTCCAAGCATTGAACCCATGGTGTCATTTTATCACTATCCCCACCCTCTTGGAACGCACTGCAGAGATTACCACTGACAATTGTATGTTGTATTGCAACGGAAATTTGTAGAGGCATACTCACGAGACTTTGATGATCGCATCATGTTCTAAAATACTTTCCACAGATTAATTTTTTTCTTCAATATTAGTTTTGGCCCACGCCTCACTAATATAATTTTGTATGTTAGTGTTTGTTTACATCATCTCCAATGGGAAATAATAACTAACCCCTCTTTGTCTCCTCTTTTTGTTTCAAATTTATGGTTTTTTGTTGCAAAGATGAGATCTGCTGGGTCACTCTTTGCAACGATGAGATTTGTAGGGTTGGGGGCTTTTATTTCGAGCTGTCTTATTAAGATGATCTAGAAAGGGAGTAAAGCGATAGTGTTTGAGTGGCACAAACTTACAATTGTCTTCCTCCTCTATCCATCATGGACACCACACTCTCTCTTCATAAGATAAGACCTCTTATTTTTACTCACGCTTCTACGTGTTTTTGTTTATTGTGAAAAAAGATTTGATACCCACGTGGAGTTTTCAATTTAGTCGGGGGAATTCAAAACAATTTTTTTGCTTTGAAAAATAACAATACTAAAAATGAAAGCCCAGTTTTGATATGTTTATCATTTGCGAATATTACAATGGTTTTTAGTAATTTAGGCCACATAAAAATGAGGTTATTTAGAGTACTATTGAGAACAAGCGATTGTGTGGTAGTCATGCCTACTATTAAGGCATGTGTATTGGGTAAAATGCATCATCATTCCCTCTCACTATTTATATTTCCTTTGAATTTTATGTTATGTTTGTACTTATGAAATGTGTACCAAAAATACGTGTTCGTATTTTTACTCCAATATTATTGGCTTCATATGGGCCAATTACTTTTCTCTTCTTGATACTTACAGGTATCCAACTCCCCATTTTTGTTTAAAGATTTTACCCAAATTTCTCTTCTTTTCAATCATAGGTTTCAATTTAACAACCTCTATTTGAATTAATATTTTCCACCTATCTCCAGTTCCTATTTAGGAGAATAATTGACACAATACTGCATATTATATTTAAGTTAATATTTGTTTCATGTATCTATCGATTTTTCGCAAAAAAAATGAGTTTATTTCTATTTTCCCAAACAACACACTTCTTCTCTAGCAGGTTTTAATCTTCATGTGTACTTTGTAGTGTCCTCTGTAAGAGGCTTTATCATTGAATAGTTATGTTTTTTTGAACATATTTTATTGCTTTTTTTTAACAATGAACATATTTTATTGCTATTCCATTATAAATATCATATAAATTTCGTTTATTTGATTTTGATCAAGGAAATTGTAGTCGGTAATATGATAGGAGAAAAATATTTAATGGGAAACTCCTGGCTTGACTTGAACATGATACCATTTGGATGCTAACTCATTTTGGCAATAAGGTTTTACAACTGCATTTTCTCTTTTTTGTATAAATTAACCAAGCCTTTATGCTTTTCTGATCCTGGATTTAATTCTTACATGAGATTATACATACTAATAATATTAATAAATATTTTACAATCATATTGCTAAAGGATTATTATTTATAAAATGTGTTAAGTTCTATTTTTAGTGTTTGCATGGTAATGATTGGTTCTTTTCAAAATGAAAATCATTTGCATCGAGTATTTTTTTATGATTCCTGATGAATTGGTTGTTAACATTGCATGAACTATAAGTGCCCATTTGGTGGTCAGGATAAGGAGACGGGATATGATAAGTCTATCATATTTTGTGTCAGTCCAGTGTTTGTTGAACCAGCAGGATATGATAACTTAATCCTGTGACTTATCCTATCCTGTCACTCTAGTTGAAATTTTATCCTGACTATGAGCTGGGTTAGAAACTAGCAGGATAGGATAAAGAAATAATTTATTCGTTTACCCTTCTAAAATATATTTTAAAATATAAATAAAATCTAATAAAAAATAAATATAAACTAAAACCAAAAGTATTAATAAATTTTTATTAAAAATTAAAAATATTAATTCTTAATTTAAAAAATAATGTATAATTTTATGATAAGAGTAATTTTTCATTTTATATAATCTAAAAATTATAAATCTATTGATATTTAAAAAATTAAAATATGTGATGAAAAATAAATCTATTATTAAAAAATATAAAAATAGAAAATTAATTTTTTTTCATCAAATAAAATATAATTGTCACATGAGTAGTTTTGTTAATAACATATAATATATTTCATATAATTATTTATTAGCTTATTTAAAATATATATTAGAATTATTTAGTTACTTATACAATTTTTTATAATTTCAAAATGTTTATTTGATAGCGCCAATGATTTTTTTAAAAATTGTATAAAAATTTTTCATTAGTATTTATTACTAATTTATAAATATTACTAGTGTTTTTGACAAATAAATATTTTAAGTGAATTTTTAGAAAAAGTTAATATGTATTTGTTAAAAAAAATGTTATATGCAATTTATTCACAAGGACAATTTTACTCATTAAATATGATATATATATATATATATATATATATATATATATATATATATATATACATATCATATCCTGTCATGATTTGGAACCATAACATACAATCACGGTCGTATACTGCTGATAAAAATATATGGCTATTGGTATACACACTTTGATTAGAATGGAGGAGTTTTTCCTTAAAGAGTTCCACATGGTGTTGAAAAGTGATAAGTGCATTTTGAAAAACAAATTCTTATAAACATTTATGTATCATATATTTATGATCATATCTCTCATAATCTCTATCGTCTTTTTTATGGACTATCATCTATAGAGCCTAATATAAATTTACAAATAAATGACATAATTTTATAAAACTGTAATTTTAGAGAGAAATACTTAGATGAACGCTATATTTGTCGAAGTTTTAATAATTAACCCAATTGAAATATAATTGTTTTGTTATGTTTGATGTTTAGTACTACATATGTTTGATATATTTTAAATTCATTTTATCATTCCAATTTAGTATGAAATTAAATTAGTAATTAGCTTACAATTTTTTTTAATAAGGAAAAGAAAGATAGGAACACACAACCATTATATGGAGATATATTATGTCTAGAAGTCTATTACTACCTCTGTCCTATTTTATATGTAGTTTAACGTTTTGGCACATCCATTAAGAAAAATTATTAGTAGTCTAGATTTTATAAAAAGTGTTGTCTAATTTACCATTTAGCCTTTTATCTCTCTACATAGATAAATTTGAGTCATTTACGAAATGTAAAAAGTTGTCATAATTAAGAAGGGCATGCGTGGAAAAAAATATTAAATGCTTCCTTGAAAATGTAAAACAACAATCAATTTGAGACAAATTGATTTTGATAAAACAATTTATAAAATGGGACGGAGGTAGTAATATACAAGCACATTCATTAAATTCAATACCATATATACCAATCAATATTTAACAAAAGGCATAAGGGATGGAGGGCTAGAGCCGTGAGGTACCCAAGAGATCACTCATTACATACTTTTTAAAAAGATATGTGTTTTAGTAAAAATAAAATAAAATATGTGTGTGCAAATGTAGTGGCCGTGTAAGATCTCATACAAATATTCATAAAAATATAAATTTAAACATAATAAATATTGGCAAACTTTTTAAAAGATGAGATATACCCGTGGGAGGCACAGGTCAATTATTCTAGTTATAATTCTATATGTATTGGTGCATATGCTAATTGGGTTTGTATTGAGCAAAACAGTTCTTCATCAAGTGTTGGGTAAGATTTTATGTAAATACTTAATATAAATGAATAATGAAATATATATATATATATATATATATATATATATATATATATATATATATATATATATATATAAAGGTTTGGAAGGTGGACCGAGCTAGTTAATTAGGTCTTCAGAGCACGCCGCGTGGACTTGGCCTAAAGACACGTAGATCGGATAAGATCGACACAACGGATAAGATAAAGAAACTGACCTGACAGGCGTCAACAAGATAGACCTCCGGAGGGAACTGTCCGAGCAGTTATGCTAGAAGCCGGCTATAAAGACAGGACTCTGTAGAAGAGAAAAGGTATGCAAACACACACACACACACACACACACACACACACACACACACACACACAAACACCATAACCGAGATAGACAAATCATTATGCGGTCTCTTTGTAACATTCCGAAGTGTTAATAAAATCTTATTCAAGTACATTGGAATCCACACCTACCATTTCCGGTCACACTCCATTTCTCACTAACTATGGTTACTACTCGTCGAGGTCGTCGACGAAATCCTCAGTCGTTGACCCATGATGCAACCACTTCTACCATAGAGCCCGGTCGTCAAAGCCAACCTCGAATACAACGCCTTCCCTCTCCAGAAACCGTTCTTGAGCAAAATACCACCGCTATTAATACAGTAACTGCCACCTCGGTTGTTGTTGAAGCACATGTTCATCAACCCACAATTCCTGCACAACCAACCCTTGAGGACCATCCTCTTCTCGTCGGCATCAACGCAACCATTGATGAATTGCGTAAACAAAACCAGTCTCTGCAGCAACAGATGAACACCATTCAACAAGAAAGAGACCCAACAGTTTGGATTGCATCCAGATCGAAAAGCCTCAACCATTGACAAATGCCATCATGTCCGACCTCGTCCCACCCTACTTCAACCCACCACCTTTGGACACTTATGATGGGAGAAAAGATCCATAGGAGCATTTAACCGCTTTTGACACCCAGATGGCCATCATCGGTGCACATGAAACTTTAAACTGCAAACTTTTCTCAAGAACCGTGAAAGGAGCCGCTTTGCGTTGGTACATGAGCCTGCCTCGACAATCAATTCCAAATTATGCAGACTTCACCAATAAATTCATCAGACATTTTTCAGATAGAAGACACCAGAAAGTTTGATAAGTCTATTTTTTAGAGTCTTTTTAATAGTTATTATATTAAGTCTTTTTAGTATTTTAATTATATTTTTGTTCTATTTTACTGCAAATGTTTACTTTTTATCTTCAGGTTTTATTTTGAAGCAATTTGGGCTGCCTAAGTCTCAGCAGGTCAGAATTCGACTGGATCTCCCAGAATTCGACTGGATCTCCCAGAATTCGACTAGATCTCTCAGAATTCGACAGCATCTGTCTCAGCAGGCCAGAATTCGACAGCATCTGTCTCAGCAGGCCAGAATTCGACAGCATCTGTCTCAGCAGGCCAGAATTCGACAGCATCTGTCTTCCAGATTTCGACTGCATCTGTCAGAATTCGACTGCATCTGTCTTCCAGAATTCGACTGCATCTGTCTTCCAGATTTCGACTGCTTCTGCTATCCAGATTTCGACTGTGCCTGCTTCTACTATCCAGATTTCGACTGTGCCTGCTTCTGCTATCCAGATTTCTGCTGCACCAGTCGAAATTACCTTGCCCACTTGTTGTTGGATATTTTTGCCCACTTTTTGATGACCATGTGCTTTGACCACTTGCTCATGTGCATTGTCCACTTGAGGATGGCTCTTTGATGACTACCTTGGCCAACTTGATTTGCCACTTTTTCCTCTTTTGGACCATTTTGCCCCTCATATTTTCCTATAAATAGAGGCTTGATCCTCACTTGTACCTAAGCTTGAATTTTGTTAGAAAATCAATGACAAAGGCTCTCTAATTACTCATGACTTCAATTTACTCTTCATGCTTTTTATGATTCTTGTTTATACGACATCACCTTCCTCCCTCGAGGTGGAATAAAGGCACTGGTTTTGGCCAACTTTATAGTAGAACTCACTTCGGATACCTGAGCCAGAGCTTATTGCCTGGATATTATCAGTAGATGGTGCATCCAATATAAAAGGCAGCAGAGCTGGCAATACACTGGAAAGTCCAGATGGGCTTTTCATTGAACAATCACTTTGCTTCAACTTCCGAGCTAGTAATAACCAAGCAGAATATGAAGCCGTCATCGCAGACATGAAATTGGCCAAAGAGGTTGGAATTCAGAACTTTAAGGTCAAAAGCGACTCCCAACTACTGACCATCCAAGTCTCAGGCGAGTTCTAGACCAGAGACCCCCAACTATGCAGATATCTTCGGAAGGTCAGAAGTCTACCTAATGATTTATCTACTTTCGAACTCCTATATGTCCAAAAGCCAGTACCAAACAAGCCATTACGTATCATTCATTTGCCATTGCCTATCACTTGGACCAGCCGCCAAACCAGTTTTTCAGAGGAAGAGAAAGCTCGACATTAAGCGCAAACAAGCCACTGCAGAAGAAACTCAAAAATTATTGGATGCCTCCTTCAATAAGAAAATCCAGTATCTTAGCTGGATATCTAATGTTGTCCTAGTAAAGAAATCAAATGGCAAGTGACGCATGTGCGTAGACTTTACCAATTTAAACGTCGCAACATGCCTCAAAGATCCATATCCATTGCCTAACATTGATGCCCTGGTCGATGGAGCCTCTGGTTGTCGAATGTTGAGTTCCATGGACGCATATTCCAGGTATAAATAAATCAAGATGGACCCCCAGGCTGATATTTTATTGAAACTTGCAAGTATAAAAAAGCCAGGCAATAATCTCACTTTTATCCAAGAGACCCCTCTCTCCCCCAGCATCAAAGTAGAAGAGGTAAATTACTTAGATCAAACCTCCAATTGGACTACTCCTCTCATTTCCTTTTTGCAGCATGATATTCTGCCAACAGACGAGCTGGAAGTAAAACAAGTTCGCAGAGAAGCAGCAAACTACACCTTTGTAGTAGGCAAGCTTTACAAAAGACGTTTCTCCACACCCCTGCTACGGTGTCTACTCCCTGATGAAGTAGACTATGTGATGAGAGAGACACCAGGAATTTTTCGGAAGCCACATTGGCGGACGCTCGTTAGATAGCAAAGTTCTCCGGGCAGGATGTTATTGGCCACGTCTTAACAAAGACTGCATGATCTTTTCAAGAAAATGTGATAAATGTCAAAGGCGTTCTGATCTCCACCACGCTCCAGCAGCAACTCTCCAGTCTATTACATCACCATGGCCATTTTACAAATGGGGGGTTGATATCTTGGGACCTTTCCCAATAGGTCCAGGACAAATCAAATTCCCGATTGTTGCAGTTGAATATTTCACTAAGTGGATTGAAGCACAACCAGTAGCCACGATCACGACATTCCGAGTAAAAAAGTTTTACAAGAGAAACATCATATGCAGATTTGGTCTACCAGCCGAAATAGTGTCTGATTACGGAACTCAGTTCGCCAATTTATCGGTGGTAGACTTCTGCAAGAACCTCGAAATTCAAAACAAGTTCACATCGGTTGAGCATCCACGAGCAAATGGACAAGCGGAATCCGCCAACAAGATAATTTTGTCCGGTCTAAAGAAGAAACTTGATGATGCCAAAGGTGCTTGGGCAGAGCAATTGTGCCAAGTCATATAGTCTTATCACATTACACCTCATTTCTCCACTGGAGAAACGCCTTTCAAACTTGCGTTTGGTTCTGCTGCCATGATTCCCGTAGAACTCGGTCAACAAACTTTCAAAAGAGAAAACACAAATGAGGCCACCAATATCAACAACCTCAACGCCAGTCTAGACTTGCTAGATGAAACGCGTGAGATCGCCCATTTACGCGAATTCACAGCCAAACAACGAGCAGCTAGGTGATACGATTCCAAAGTTGTCCTTGGAGAGATGAAACAAGGAGACCTTGTCTTAAGAAGAACATCCAAGTCGGACGGCACTGGAAAACTATTTCCCAATTGGGAAGGACCCTACAGGATCATATACAAGCTATTCGAAGGAGCCTACAAGTTAGAAACGTTATTGGGCACCCCCATTCCACGCTCTTGGAACAAACCTCCGTTTCTACTTCAGTTAAGTGTTTAGATAACCACAACAATAAAGATTCACTCTTTTCTCCCACCGGAAGTTTTTAACGAGGCACTACCTTTCTGCTTTATGTAATTTCGCTTCATGTAATTTCCCTTTCATGTACAAGCTTCAAAGTTCACTAATAAAGAATAACCTGGCAAGTACTCTTTTCTCCCACTGGATGTTTTTAGCGAGGCTTGCCAATTGATTACCTCTGGTGTTTCCTGTTGAGTATTCCTTTTCACTTTTATCCTTTATTGTTTAAAGCAAATAAGTCTCCATGAGACAAGAGTTAAATTATTTGCAATACTCCCACTTGATGACATCAAGTAAAACTTAATAGTCTCCACGAGACAAGGGTTAACCTCTTCAAAAGATAATCCCACTTACAATAGCTAAAGTAAGTAAAAATTTAACCACTCAAACAACACAAGGACCAAGACTCTACGAGACGGTCCCAATTTAGTGGTTACACCCCCAAATTTCAAGTCGGAAATCCGGTTATTCCTAAACTAAGCCTGTAACCGACTTGGGGATGACAAGGTCATATTTATCAAAGTAAATAATTATAAATTTGCACCTTGAGACAACTCGGTCAACACTTTCCAACACAAAAGGAAATCGAGTACGAGTCCATCATATTAACCTTAGGGTTCATTACGTGGCTTTGTTAACGAAACAGATTAACACTTAAGTGGCAAATCGGTCTATGCATTTGATATGTAAAAAAGTAAACCAAACGGAGGCCTACCACAATAAGCTTGGGGGGCTCTGCGTGCAATTCGGTTTACAAAACGAATTAGCATGCAAGTATTTTCTTCCTAAACATTTAGAGCATGATGCTCGAATGTCTCGAGGGGGTTATACATTCAGTAGGCCGGTAAAGTTAAAATGCAAGGCGGTCTAATCAACAAATAAACTACTCAAAAATCATTAAAAGAAGCGATTTGCAAAAGCCCAATTATATTAGAGAAGACATAGTCATTAATTTAAAAGCCCGGAGGCATTACAAACAGCTCAGAGGCATTACAAAAAGCCCAAAGGCGTTACAAAATAGCAATAAAACATTGCAAGATTAAAAGCCCTATTATTTCGGGGCAGTACCATCTTCCCTGGCCTCCTCCTTGTTCACATCCTGCTCGTCCTCACTAGAAGAGGGCATCTCCACCAACTTGCCATCTGAGATCACTTTGTATGCGCTGATCTCCGAAACATCCACATCCGGATACAAAAGCTCTACTTGCTCTTTGTCTTGAGAAACCCCTTTCAAAAGACCTGCAGCCATCTCAACCTTCAACTCTTCAATTTCAGCATCTTTCTGCTCGGCCGCAGTTTTAAGATCGACGTTGGCCTCTGATTGCGTCTTCACCTCGGACCGAACCTTGTTGATTTTTTTCGTCCACTCAACCTCCAAATCTTCCAATTGTTTCTTGACAAACTCATCCTTTTCTTTAAATTTCTATTCTTGGGAGGCCAACTCACTTTTCAATCGAGCAACCTCATTGGCTAAATCCTATTAACTAGCCAAAGTCTTCTTCGCATCTTCAAGTTCTTTCCTGTTTTGACGTTCACGAACTCGAAGTTTGTCGAATTCATCACCAATGATATGACCCAAGGCAATCACCTTCAAAGTGTAAGATTGCAAAGCAACGCACGCCTGCTCTAGACCTAGGCCCTCAATCCGGCTTGAATCATCCTAAGTCAGTAATCTTTCTCGCACAAAGTTCTTCACCGAAAAGCGCCTATCCCAGAGTGATGTCACATCACCTTCTCCGTCAAACTCAGCTAGGAGATTAGACCAAATCACTTCGCCCTCATCAGCCTTGCTTTTCTTTGAACCCGAAATTCTAGGAGTTTAATGACAAACTTTTTGAATGGTGAGGGATGCAGAAGGAGGAGGTCCACTCGTAGATGTGTTGCTAGCAATCGTAGTCAGAGGTACAGCCGAAATAGGCGTGCTTCCATCAAGGACCATTTTTCCAGTGATCTTCTTGGTCCCGAACATCGGCATCGGCAATGGCCTTGGCAGCCATCCTTTCCCGAGTTTTCTTGAGATAGCTCCTCATATCCTTCTCTTTAAGAGGCCCCATCCGAACTGCAAGAAAGCAAAGAAGAACGAATTAATTAACTGTTATTGAATCAACACACAGAAGGTTCATGATGTGACTTACTCAAAAATTGAAGTAATTCTTCTTCATTGTTTTCCATATTTACGAGCTCTTTGCAACTCATAGGGGCGAATTTTGAAAGAAATTCTATTGCTTCCTTATAATCCCCGGGCAATTCACTCTCGACAATGCCCATAACTGCGTAGGGTTCGCTTTGCCAATACAAAGGGAAATGATAAGCCCCCTTGGTATCGATCAGTGTTTCAGGACATGAAGACTTCCCTGATCCCGGAAGAACTCAACTTTAAAATCTTTGTAAGAGGTGGTGAAAGGGGTTAATAACCGTTTTTGGGGGTGACTAGTAAAGAATATCCATTTTCCTGACCCTTCTCCTTTGGTTCGGTAAAAGGCAAAAAAGATGCCAACTTTAGGGTTTAACTTTAGAGCCCGGCATAATATTTCAAACCCACAAACAATACCCCGACTATTCATATGAAGCTGCGTGGGGGCAACGTTCAAAGACCTCAACACCGAGGTCTCAAACAAAGTAAGGCGCATCTGCATCTTTAAGTCTTCAAACAAGCAAGCGTACATATACGTCGCCTTATTCTGCACTCCTCTCGGTCTCGCTAGGCAAACCGGTTCTCCCACCTTACAACATTCAACGATTAAATCCTTCTCTTTTCTAGTAGAAGACAACTTCCTCCCAACTCGAAATTTTACAATGGATGCTTCGGTCAAGTAAGTAGACGAATAGCCGCGTGACTCAAGCTTAACCAACTCCACAACTTCTTGATCGAAAGCCATCAAAACTTTAACCTCAGTTCAGGTAGATCCAGAGAAGTCCTGTTGATGATTCGAACCTCTGAGAAATAAGTAGTAGCACGGTCACTTTCTTCCTCATCTTCCGAAGAATCTGAGGATAAGACAGAAAGGCTCACAACCTCAGAGAGGGGGCGATTATGAGCTCTCGCTTTCCAACATTCCTTATATCTTTCCCAACTAGGTTTGATCTCTTCCAAAATAAGCCTCAAAGCAAACGAAACCTCGACAACTTCGTTTCCACTCTCGTCTAGTTCCCACAGTTTAACCATCTCAAAGTCCCAACAAAAAGCGGAAGAGAAATGTAAAAGGAAACAAAAAGTAGGGATCAGGAGTTACCTCTAAGCAAGCTAACGATCTCCCCGCCGAGTAGCAAAAATAGACAGAGCCAAAGATTAGCCAACAGACAAGGCACCAATGAAGAAGGAAAGGTAATCTTTGTTTCTAAAATTTTACTCTTAAATAGACAGAAGAAGCAGCTCAGTAGGCTTATCAAGCCACACGTCCACGCGCCCGCATTGCGTTTGGGAAACCAAAGCGTCAAATCGGCTCGCCTCCCATTGTTCTCTCTCATGACCATTGAAGTGACATAAAGAATGAAAGCGCGTCTCCCCAAACGTCAGAACAGTGCGCATTGCTGCTAACCTTTCACATCCATCACTTTAATTTATGTCCGCACATTTAATCTTCAAGTTAGCAGAAAGAGATAAGGCCAGTATAAGGACAGGAAACAGCTCGGCGTAAGAAGACCAAGGCTCTTTATTTGCTCTTTACTGTCTCTTAAGCTCTTCGTCCTTAAACCACTCGAGCTTGGGGGGCTGTGGACCAGGCTAGTTAATTAAGTCTTCAGAGCACGTCACATGGACTCGGCCTGAAGACACGTAGATCGAATAAGATCGACGCAATAGATAAGATAAAGAAATCGACCAAACAGGCGTCAACAAGATAGACCTCTAGAGGGAACCGTTCCACACACACACACACACACACACACACACACAAACACCATAACCGAGATAAATAAATGGCTAAAGTGCTCTCGGGGTCCCTTATCTTTATTTAAAGTAACGAATTAGTCCTTTATGTTTTTTTTGTCCCAAATAAGTCCTTTATCTTTCAAATTTTTGACACATAAATCCTTTTCCGTTAACAGTGCTGATTTATGTGTCAAAAAAAAGGATTTATGTGTTAAAAATTTGAAACATAAAGGACTGATTTGGGACAAAAAAAAGATAAAGGACCAAATCGTTACTTTAAATAAAGATAAGGGACCCCGGTAGCACTTTAGCCTAAATAAATCACTATCCGGTCTCTTTGTAACATTCTTAATAAAATCTTATTCAAGTACAGAAGGAAACTTTTCTGCAATTAAGAGTAGCAAAGTGAAACATTGTGTTTATCGTATCGTATAACTGAAGTGCATCTATAAGCTGATTCCCCCCGTTATTCATAAAACAAATTTTCTAACGTGTACATCACTGATTCTGAATTTTTGCCTTTTAAAAGTATTAGCCAATTACGCTTACGCCTAAACAAGTCTGGGTTACCTTATGATCCGTTCGCGCGGGGGTTGTTCGGGTAAAATGGGGTTGATTTGGTTTTTTTCTTAATTTCAAAACAGATTTCCATCAAAACTCAAAACAAAAAAATAGGTTTTATAATTTCTGTTTTTGTTTTGAAACTAACACTTTATCACTAATGGTTAACGACTATCACTCCGACCACCGACTACCACTCTGACCACCGGAAACCCCCACTTCAACCATCGCCGACCATCACTCACTACAAGAAAAACGCAATTTTTCGGCTGATTCTTTCGCGGCGGAAAAATAGACTTTCTGACGGAATTTTTGCATTTCCGGCGGATCTTTTTTTAAAAAAATATATTAGAATTGATGTCTTGGAAGTGGTGAAGCGAGGGTTTTGAGTTTTCTCTTGGCTAGCTAATAGGGAGATAACTTACAGAGGGTAACTCCCGTTCTTCCTTTACCAAAGTTGCTTCCCCTAG
The DNA here is from genome assembly GCA_039519185.1 of Astragalus membranaceus. Taxonomy (NCBI): domain Eukaryota; kingdom Viridiplantae; phylum Streptophyta; class Magnoliopsida; order Fabales; family Fabaceae; genus Astragalus; species Astragalus membranaceus. The sequence goes on along the minus strand of CM076850.1, from coordinate 77,546,342 downwards.
AGCCATGCAAACATGGCATTCTATGCATCTTTAGGTAGTTTTCCCTCTCCGCCTACTATCTAGATGCAAACCTTCCCTTACCTTAACCCTAATCATGCTAAAGACATGGAATTGAATGCTTTCAAGGATAGGTCATTTGCTTTCAAGAATTCTCCTCTTTCTTGCCTCCCCCTGAACTAGTGGAATACGCTAGTCGACGGAGGAAGGCTAGCTATGATATCAGGCTCTGGCCAAAGATCCTCAACGAATCCACGACAGTTCTACTTTGATAAATTAATCAGACAACATTTCGTTGCTGCTATCAAAAGCATACCTGATACATGGAGACCATAAAGGGATCCCTTCACAGGAGTAAGGTTAGAAACTAAATGTCCGTGGCTGTCCAGCAAGGATGCTTGGGATAGCAATAAGTCGACTTCTGCCAATGCTGTTAGAGGGTGTTTTTGTTTATGAAATATCCATCTAATATCGAAGTACTGATACAAGCTCAGCCCCAAAAACCTTCTTTGGCCTTTTTGTTTGAGTCCTTCTTGTGGCCCGAGCCAAAAGGGAAGAAGAATAAGCGGGAATCCATGGAAAGAATATGTAGTTGTCGGAGATACTTTGTTGTGCTTGTCTGATTTGGAATTGGCATATTGAGAAAGAGATCTGATAATTCCGACTTCGATAGGTCCTACTTCAACCAAAGCAGGCTTGGAATGACGCTCATTGTCACTTCCTTCTCAGTTTATGCGCAAGGGTTCCAAACCTGGATGGAAACAAGGACAGGGGCAAAATTTACCCTCGTCGTCTCCAAGGGCCCAGGCATTCCATGAAGTGCAAGCATTTGTACCAGTCGATAAGTCGGGAACTACCCCACCTACCACACAAGGAAAGAAAGGCTGTGAGAAGGGGGTGAGGTAAGGAGTAGTATAAGAGTGGCTCGGTCATCAATAGGCCTCTCCTTATTTGAATCATTCTATAGGGCGGGGTTGCAGACCAACAATCCAGTAAAAAGGCTGAAAAGCTCCTTTATCAAACCTTCCCCTTTTGATAATAATAAGGTAGGTATGCATTAAAGGCCACCAAACCCAGAAATAGTAAAAATCCACCGGAAACCTACCGAGAGAAAAAAATCCTTTGGAAAGTCAATTTTTTGCGGTGGAAATTTACCGACGAAAAAAATCCACCGGAAATGCCAAATTTCCGCCGGAACCTTAACGATGGAAAAAATCCGTCGGAAACGCATTTTTCTGTTAGTGCTTCAATCCTTTGAGTATGGTATAGTAACCGAGTAAAACAAAGTACAAAATAAAAAAAAAAGACAAGAGTGAGGCACTCGATTGTCAAAAGTAAAAATGCATTTAACGAAAATAGTTTCGAAACACAAGAGATTGGCTTAAACATACATTTTTCATAATAATTGCCAGAGGTCTTGTGTGAGCGTATGCTTTAGCCGTGATGGGTTACTGAATGTTATGAAATGCGTCTTTGATACTACGTACAAACTGCTGTTTATTGAGTTTACATACAACAAACGTTTTTCATGATGGACATCTGTTCATTCGAAAGATAACAAAAACTAGGAACTGTCTAATGATTGTTGATGATTGATGCAACATGTCTTCTGGCGTTTAGATGCTTTACATATGTCCCTTCGCTTGAAAGCTTTATGAAGAAACTACCACAACTGCTTCAATCCTTTCGTGCCTTGCACTAACTTTCAAATTTTGTAAGAGACCGTCCTCAAAGCCACTTGTATAGTTCGAACTATTCCGCCTCTCTAATTCTTCTGCCTAGCCCTAGCCTTCGAATCTTGCCTTAAAGACTTTCTGATGTGCCCATGTAGCTAATTTCAAATTCGAAATTTAGATGTGACATATGGGAAACTGTTGGTGATGTGCTAACAACACTCTCTTTTACAAACTCTCATCGACATTCACTTTATGATTGGTTAAAATTCAAGTGGTCCTACTAAAGCACTAGGTCCCATTTTCAAATGGGTGAGACCCACATGAATTTTGATCAATCATAGAGCGAATGTTGGAGAGAACATGTAAAACCGAGTGTTGCTAATATTTCTAAGAGTAATGTTATTTAGCCAAAATGTTCCAGTCAAAAATAGCCAAAAACCAAGTTACAACACCAATTAATCAAGTTTTATAAGCCATTAACCAACCTGCCTTTTCACAGTTTTCTAGGTCATTGACTAAAAACTGTGAAAAAGTAGGTTGGTTAATGGCCTATAAAACTTGGTTAATTGATGTTGTAACTTAGTTTTTGGCTATTTTTGGTTAAAACATTTTGGCTAAATAATTGCTCTATTTCTAATACATTGCTAGCATTTCTAAAACATTGCTAGCATCCCTTTTATAGTCTCATCATTATAGCTAGATGGGTCCCTTTTGGCAAATGTTACCTCTACAATTCAACTACGCATCATTGCTTAATCTCATAATAGGCCTGGACAAAAACATTGACCCGCCCGAAAAACCGCAGGCCCGAAAAAAACCGTGACAAATGGGCCGGACATGATCAGATTACGGGTTAAAAATGGGTACAGTTGGTTTTAAGTGGGTTAAATTGAGCGGGTTCGGTTGGACTCAAAAACACCGCTGGAAACCGAACCCGCCCGTGTGCAGAGTAAAAGTTAAACGCGTATGTATTGTATGTTGAGCACATCTGACCTCTGCACTGAGTGTGTCGTACGATCTTCCCAATAAAAAAGAAATAATAAAAAAGAGTATCAAAAAGTTTCTCCAAAGTAAAGAGTGTGTTATCAAAAAGTTAATAGTTGCTCTGCCCAATATTTCATAAACGTCACTGCTTTCTCTTTCCACTCACCTATTTTAAATTTTTTATATTATTTTTCTTCTGTCTCTATCAAGTACTCTTCATCTCTTTCGTTTTACTTTCCCTTTCTCTGGCTCACGCATCCATGTCTGCCGCTCTGGTTTTTTTCATCTCCCTCCTTCTTCCTCCATTCTGTATCTCTTTCGCTCCATACTAAACCCGCTTGTAACCACGGTTTTCACCCAGAAAACCCGCCAAACCCGCCAAACCAAACCCGCACAATCCGAGAGAACAGTTGGGCGGATTTGGGTCTGTGTTTCAGGAGCGCGGTTTTGGCCGGATCTGTGTTTTTGGGCCGAAACTGCCCAAAACCGCCCGATGTCCAGGCCTATCTCATAATATATCATTATAAATAAAAATATGTTTGCCATTGCCGTCATAATATATCATTATATGACTCTTTTTTTAAAAAAAAGAGACAATTGAAAATAGTACATTTGAAATAGGGACAGTACATACATAATAATAATAATAAAACACAAAAGGTACAATGTCATGCATTCATTCCGTGGCACCTTCATTCCGTGGCACCTTCCGCACAGAGCAGCGTTAAAACTCTGGGCCAGCTGTCCTGTTCTTCGAGGCACCTACAAATCAGCGAGGGGGTTAGTCACTGCGGTCGGCGGTGGATACACTGGGTAAAAAAAACATAACTTAGTTTCAACACCTCTAAGATGAATTAGTTTCATAAACGTAAATTAGTTTATTTTTTTCAGAAAACTAAATAATTGATTGAAGTATAAAAAATGAAAACCAATTCGCCTCACATGTTATTTTGATCCTTTCATTGCTAGTCGGTGATACCAATCTTTTTAAAAAAAATTAAAGGGAGGGAGAGAGAGAGAGAGTTGTTGTTAGAAAAAGTAAAGAAAAAATTAAAGTGAGAGGGAGAGGAAGGAAAAAAATTGGAACCAAATATTAAGACTAATATAAATCTATTATTTGTCTTTTAATTACTAACATAAATTTGTAAACTAATTTTTTAGTGTCTTAGAAAAAAGACAAGAAGACTTAATGATAGTTCAAAATATTTATAAATATTAAAAATACACATGACAAATATTTGTCACTGATACTTAAAAAAATGACAAATAACTGCCACTGATATATAAAAAAACATAAAATAAATATTTTTTTACTGATTATTGTAATTTTTGAATACTACTGTAAATGTATTATTATCTTCTACTTTATACTATCGTCTACTAATATACTAAAACTAAGCAACTTGACCACTTGGAAAAATTCCAAAATAATTTTTAGTGTCTTAGAAAAAAAACGACAAGACTTAATGATTATTCAAACTACTAATAAATATTAAAAAAACATGTTACAAATATATCTCACTGATATTTAAAAAAAAGGACAAGTAACTGTCAATAATATATAAAACAACACAGGACAAATATTTGTCATTGATATTTATAATTATTTTACTTTTAAGTCTTGACGGAGAATAATATAATAGTTTTCCATCGAGTTTGTCGATATAGTATCAAAGTCTTCGACGAAATCCCAAGTAGGTACGCAGTTGGCGAGCTAAGAGATACCGAAGGAGTGCACCAAAAGAGTGGAAGAAGGAGGCCCCGGGTTCAAACCCCGAAAACTAACATTCCCCCACTCCAACTAACATTGCTTATCAAAAGAAAGAGTCTTCGATGGAAAAACATGTATTGAAGGGTTAGAGATCATTTTGTCAGAAAAATAAATCGAAGACTAACAATTTAATAGAATGTTTACCATTAGAGACTAATTTTATAAATCCTTATTCTGCTTTTTTTGCGCCAACAAGAAAATATTTTCTCTTATATTTGATTTTATATGTATATATATACGGTTTTTTAGTTCCAACATGAGACATTATTATATGTTGTTATGAAAAATTATACTTTATATTTTTATTTTTATGTGTTTATTTTTTATATATTCGGGCTAATTAATTTCTAACTTAGTCAATTCATATAAAGGACACGACTTTTCCCGTGCGTATGTACATGTATATCGCTAGTAAATGATAATTATAGGAACTATGGTCGTTGCGGTTGTTACATGACATAAAGGAGAAGATTAAGAGATCCTAATATGAGAGAGTCTTCAGAGTGATATGAGTTGACCGATGGAGGAGCAGAAGTGTGCTCTTTCTTCTTCCAGGGGGCTGTATTTGGCCGAGCCTCTATGGGGGTCGGTCCGGTTTGGAACCAGGGCAGTCTACATTCTACCTCCCACCAATTCCTTCTTTTTTATTTAATTTTTTTATTTGACTTCTTTATTTTAACGAGGTAGTTCCCATAGAAAAGATATTGTACTATTTTTCCTTCACTAGATTTTTCCTCATTGGGTTTTTTCTAGTAAGGTTTTAATGAGGCATATCCTCGATGGACATCGAAGGTGGAGTGTTATGAATAATAGGAATTAGTGGATGTTCACCCTTAGGCTTCCACATTCCACTAAGTCCCTTTAGTAATAGGATTGTTAGTGGCTTTTGATGATTGGCCATTCATTTGGCTATTTGTGTCTTATAAATAAGACTCCTATTCTAGTGTAAAGATACTTTTGAAGAGCATAATACAAAAACTCTCTTATTCTCTTCTTCTCTCTTCTTCGTCTCTATTCTCTTATATAATATCTAGTATTTGTTCTTACTCAATTTTTGGTTATATATATATATATATATATATATATATATATATATATAAGTAGTTTTTTTTTTTCTATCTCTCTCTTCTTCTCACAACACCCACCTATATTACATCCAATACGTTTAATTTTTTTTACTAAACATAAATTAGTTCATTTCTCTTTCAAAAACAAATTAATTGATTGAAGTATAAAAAGTGAAAAGTTGTTCCCACATGTCATTTTGATCCTCTCTTTACTACCTGTCGGTGATCTTCAATGAAGGCGAACGTACATATACATTGAATAGTCTAACATTTTTTCTTAGTCTCATCATTACTTAGAAGAGGGTTCATCCCTTTTACCATTACTTAGTCTCATCATTATGTCTAGATGGGTCCCTTTTGGCAAATGTTACCTCTACAATTCAATTCAACTACGCATCATTACTTAGTCTCATAGTATATCATTTATGATCGACCATTGTCGTCATAATCACCCTATATTACTCCAACATCGCCTTTTTCATTTTTTTAGCGCCAAATCCCCACCCCTCCCCCCCCCCCCCCCACCCCCTACCCCCCTACCCCCCCCTCCCCCCTACCCCCTACCCCTCCCACCCACTATCCCCCCTAACCCCCTCTTTTTTTTTTCCTTTTTTTTTAAATACATAAAATTTTAGAAAAAAAATTTTACTATAAATATATTACGTTTGTTCCTCGATAATCGAATAGGTGAAAAATGAAAATAAATTTCGTGATATATTATGTAAAGTTTGTTCCTCAGTAACCTGTTTGGTGATATATTATGTAAAGTTTGTTCCTCAGTAACCTGTTTGGGATACTACAAAATTTCGTGACAAATCAGCAACTTGTTTGGTGAAAAAAATCATAACGAAATCAGTAAAGTACAATGCTAAGTAGTATGTTTTGGGATGCTTCAGTATTCACAATAGTGTGTGTTTTTTTGCTTTTGTGTTCCCCAAAAATCCAACTATTCAAATATACAAAATTTGTACCTCTAACCAGTTTAGTGGGAAAAAATATAATTTCGTTACAAAATACATAAAGTGTGATGCTAATCAGCGTGTTTTGAGACACTTCGGTGTTCGAAAAAAAAATTAACCGGTCGAATACTCAAAATATCTTTTGCCAATTTGAGCGCCAAAAACACCCCGCCTCCCCTTTTACCCTATATATTAATACACTATCTACTTTACACCATTTGAGCGCCAAAAACACCCCCTCCCTCCTTCGCGGGCAGGGCATAAAATTTGCGCCCGCGTTCTGTTAACGGGCCGGGCCGGGCCGCCCAATTTTTCGCGGGCATAACGCCTAACGGGCCGGGCCGGGCTGGAAAAATATACTTAAAAGTACGAAGATGAAATGTCAGAAACGTTAAATGACAAATCCGACCGGTGTTGTGTGATTGAAGGCGGAGGTTTACAAAGTAACTTTCGTACGATTCTTATCATACCAAATATACTTAAATGTACGAAGACGAAATGTGAGAAACGTTATATGACAAGCTCGACTGGTGTTGTGTGATTCAGCCCTGAGGTTAACAAAGTAACTTTCGTACGATTCTTATTGTACCAAATACACTAAAAAGTACGAAGCCGAAATGTCAGAAACGTTAAATGAGAAGCCCGAGTGGTGTTGTGTAATTCAGACCCGAGGTTAACAAAGTAACTTTTGTATGATTATTATCGTACCGAATAGTAGCGCTGTTTTCGTAAGGATAATAGTTAAAAGTATGAAAACAAAAATGTCAGAAACATTAAATGACAAGCCCGACTGATGTTGTGTGATTCAGTCCTGAGGTAACAAAGTAACTTTCGTACGATTCTTATCATACCAAATAGTAGCGTTGTTTTATTCAGGATAATCCTTAAAACTACTTAAGAGTACCAAAATTATTGAGGTTAACAAAGGTAAGTTTCGTACAATTCTGATTGTACCAAATACCACCTTGACTTTAAGGTCATTCACTGTGTACTGTCAGAGAGTTAGCCAATTTTGACTTCCGAAAATACCTCTTTCGAGGTGATTTCGGAAAGTTGCGTGTTTTGAGACACTTCGGTGTTCGAAAAAAATTAACCGGTCAAATACTCAAAATATCATTTTGTGCCAATTCTTCTTCCTCCTTTCTTATTCTATGTTGTAACACCAATAATACACAGCCATTTTTTGGTGAATTCACTTAGCCGTGTCATTGTTACCACCCGCCCAATTTTTTGCGGGCATAACGCCTAACGGGCCGGGCCGAGCTGGAAAAATATACTTAAAAGTACGAAGATGAAATGTCAGAAACGTTAAATGACAAATCCGACTGGTGTTGTGTGATTGAAGGCGGAGGTTTACAAAGTAACTTTCGTATGATTCTTATCATACCAAATATACTTAAATGTACGAAGACGAAATGTGAGAAACGTTATATGACAAGCTCGACTGGTGTTGTGTGATTCAGCCCTGAGGTTAACAAAGTAACTTTCGTACGATTCTTATTGTACCAAATACACTAAAAAGTACGAACCCGAAATGTCAGAAACGTTAAATGACAAGCCCGAGTGGTGTTGTGTAATTCAGACCCGAGGTTAACAAAGTAACATTCGTATGATTATTATCGTACCAAATAGTAGCCCTGTTTTCGTAAGGATAATAGTTAAAAGTATGAAAACGAAAATGTCAGAAACATTAAATGACAAGCCCGACTGGTGTTGTGTGATTCAGGCCTGAGGTAACAAAGTAGCTTTCGTACGATTCTTATCATACCAAATAGTAGCGTTGTTTTATTCAGGATAATCCTTAAAACTACTTAGGAGTACCAAAATTATTGAGGTTAACAATGTAAGTTTCGTACAATTCTTATTGTACCAAATACCACCTTGACTTTAAGGTCATTCACTGTGTACTGTCGGAGAGTTAGCCAATTTTGACTTCCGAAAATACCTCTTTCGAGGTGATTTCGGAAAGTTGCGTGTTTTGAGACACTTCGGTGTTCGAAAAAAAATTAACCGGTCAAATACTCAAAATATCATTTTGTGTCAATTCTTCTTCCTCCTTTCTTATTCTATGTTGTAACACCAATAATACACAGTCATTTTTTGGTGAATTCACTTAGCCGCGTCATTGTTACCACCCGTGCATAGCACGGGTGTGTCTCCATTGTCGTCATAATATATCATTATATGACTTTTTTTAAAAAAGGAGACAATTGAAAATAGTACATTTGAAACGGGGCGGTAAATACAGAATAGGCAAAATTACACTAGAGGTCCTTTAAATTACACAAAAAGTACAAATGTCATGCATTCATCCGCAAACTGTTTGTCTGTTTCTCAATATAAAGTCCGAGTGAATATGTTCCCAACCGGACCGGCCGGTGTATATGCCCGCTCGGCTACAAAAATATCTTTGCATTACGGATCGATCGTTTATAAATATCTTGCCTCTACCTCTCCCAATATTGAATGATCAGAGAAAAATATCCCTTATATCTCTCCTCCCTGTCTGTAACGGTCAACTTGGTCATTAAGTTTATTAATTGGTGTGTGAAAAGATGTGCAAGTATACACAGTCACAAACAAGTAATATAATGATAAGAAAGGTCGAACCCACAGGGATTGGATTAACTTTGTGTGTGTTTAGAAAACATATAAATTAGTACTACTATTCTACTCACAAATTTTGGGGTTTTTAGTTTAAGTAAAAACAGAATGCAAGTATATAATTTAAGATGAAGGAAATCAGTTGAGAAAAATAGTTGAGATGTTTTTACTATATAATGCTTCTTTTGAGAGTTTCTATGTTTTTAGAGATGCAGAAGCACTATGATGCAGAAGCATCAAGTGCAGTAGCATTGAGTGCAGTTGCATAAGTGTGTGCTTTTCAGCTACTTTTTTCAGAGTTTCATTACAAGCTTCCCATGTCTGGGCTTGCTAAATAAGTTCACTCCTACCTTTGAAGTTCCCACTGTTTCACCCTAAGGACTATGTTATCCTATGTCTAGGACTTAACATGGTTTTAACACAGTTTCTTTATTAAAACAAGTTTAACAAAGCCTTTATTAAAACACTCACCCTTATTAGTCTTGATTTCTAATTATAAACCATGTCTGTGAATATAACTCTACTTATTGTAAGAGATCAACCTTAAAATAAGATGAATGTAGTATAACACAAGACCCAAAATGATACGACACTTAAAAGCATAATAACTTACTCAAAAGATCATTATAAGTTTAGAACATCTCAACTAAAGGAATTTAGCTCATGTTACTCATTATATAATAGAGAGAATCTGTAAGGAACATGATAACATGAATCATATAAAAGATACCAATAGGGTAGAAGTTACACAAATTGATATTCCTTTGCATGAATTCTGACAGGTGCAGAAGCACTGATTCCTTCGTCTATCTATGAAGAAGTGGAGGAAGAGGGTGTCACTTCCTTCCTCACCTTCTTACAACTAACTAGCAAATAAAATGCAAGAATTGAAACTACTAAAATATAAGTAAAGTGTTTGATCTACATATTATCAAGTGAGATATGCGATGCTCTTTAAGTGAGACGTGGGAGCCCTTTTTTTAGCCTTGGAGATTTCCTTTCTTGAGGGTTTGCTTGAAAACCAAGTTAACCTAAGGAGGCTTAACCATGGTTGCTTTTCTGATCTTTAGATAAGGAGATTGAGTTCAGCACATTTCCATAAGAATAGGTCCAATTATGTAAGGCCATATGTCTTTTAGGTGAATAGCCTTTCATGATGATGTTTATGGTGGGCGCCTCCTTATTCATGTGGCCATGTGCTCCATGGAATTGTGACAAAGCATGACGTCATAGAAGTTTTGGAGTAGAGGTATGATTTGAGGTGCTTCCATTGTGGGGATATAAATCTTCAGCGTAGGATGATGCAGAAGCACTATGTGCAGAAGCATTTGTGGTGCAGAAGCATTAAGTGCAGAAGCATCATCTGTAGGAAAACTAAACAAACACATCAAACATACCAAAATATATACAAAATGCTTTATTCATCACATAATTCCTAGAATGTTGTTATTTTACTAATATTACTATATTTGTTGCGTTTAGAAGTATAAATAACTCTATATAAATTAGAGTTATCATTAATCACCATTAATGTACCTTGTAATACAAATACAGCCCTGATAGGCCAATAAACGGATCCCAATTCCATTTTCTCATACTCTAGGTTGATTCTTATTATTCTTGTATTCGGTCATTTTCCTCACAGGGAAATCGATCGTAACATTCGGGCCCACCGTGGGGCCCGAAGCAAAAATTCTTCCCACGCCCCACACAAAAAACCTAAAAATCCATCATCACAATGGCAGAAACCCGCTCCAGCGATCCCAAAACCGATGATCTCTCTAAAGCGCTCTAGTCTCTACAATCCCAAAGTGCGGAGTGGAAAAGCAGGAGCGAGGCTCTGGAAAAACATATCCAGACCCAGGAAATCGGAGTAAGGCGACTGCAGGAACACCACAATGATGCAAGGAAGCTAGCCCAGATCCTCGAAGAAACGTCCCAGTCGCATGATGAAATACCTCAAAAAGGAGACTACACCGTCGCGCATCGCCCCAAACCCTGACGACGCCGTGAGGTGCCATGAGAAGAACGATGGCAGCGGAGGCCAAAAGGCAGCACGTCGAAACAATCTCTAGGGGATTCTCCAGGGGAGGAGCTTCGTCAAACTCAAGGAAAACGTATGCTCGCTTCGTTATGAATTTAAATACTGGCGATGCCTTTGTGTTACCAGAATACTCGACCGTTACCCTCAGTGCCGACGACTTCAGTGGAGTCCAAAGCCACGAAGGCGCCCCTCTACTCATATCTACCACAATTAGAGGCTCCAGCAACTGACGAATACTCATCGATGGAGGAAGCTCTATAAACGTGATGTACTGGGATTGTTTTAATCAGCTTCAAATACTAGTGAAGGGCTCAGAAACTTCCAAGGCGTCCTAACAGGTTTTTCTAGGCAGAAAGTGGAGGAGTGCAGCTACCTCAACCTACCAACGACATTCGGGGACCAAGGGCAGGAAAAAACAGTGACCCTCCAATACTTGGTGATCAAGGAACCATCCGCATACAACGTTATTTTGGGCCGACCGGCTTTAAACGCTTTAGCGGCAGTGGTGTCCTACCCTCAACTCTACATGAAGTTCCCACTACCGAACGAAAAAAATCGACACAATCTGAGGGGATCAGGTAACCGCACAAAGGTGCAAACAGTACAGAACAAACGGATAGATCTCCAAGACTACGGGCTCCTAGACCTAGATCCCAAGTTATACGACCCCGCCAGAGAAGAAAAACGCCCAAAGCTGGTCGATGACCTGAAAGAAATTAAGATTGGCCCGACTAGCCACCAAAAAACAAAGATCGGGGCCAGCCTAACCCCAGACGCGGAGCGAAGACTCTCCAAATTCCTAGCTGACAATCTGGATTGCTACCAAGTGGCTTCAGTCTCAAGAGAGGGGGTGAAATGAGATTTTAAACAAAATTTCCCCTTTTAACGACTTAGATTAATTTTTCGCGCAGGTTTATGGAATGAACGAATTAGAAACTGAAAGCAGTAAATAACACAATCTATTTATACTTGTTCAGCCACCTCTTAGTGACCTACTCCAGTCCTCACAAACCCTTGTAAGATTTTCACTATCAAAACAAAGCTTAAAGCGGGTGCTTTCAAACCCTTACAAAACACAAGCACTCTTCACTTAGGATACCCCACCTTCGTGCAAGAGCCCTCAACAATTGATAAACAAGAGATACCCCACCCTTGTTACAATCAAAACGCTAGAGAGATTCCCCACTCTCTAGTACAACCAGTTGAGACACAAGAGATACCCCACCCTTGTTACAATCAAAACCCTAGAGAGATTCCCCATTCTCAAGTAAAACCCAATAGTGCTCTAGGGTTCAATAATATGCTTTTTATTCAAGGTTGATGGTGTTTGGCAAGCCCTAGGTTCGTATTAATAGATGTTGTCAAAATATGACCGTTGGGACTGTTTTATTGCACTAATAATCGACTATCACGTAAGTGGATGATCGATTATCATGTTTCTGGACGTGTTTTGTCGGGAAAAACATGCTCATAATCGATTATCACGACTGCATATTCGATTATCATAATCTGTTATCGTAATCCATTATCACGATTCTGGTCCTCTTCCTGCATAGCCATAATCTATTATTACGATTCTAATCCTATTCCTGCATAACTATAATCTATTATCATAATCCATTATTACGATTCTGATCTTGTTCCTGCATAGCTATAATCTATTATCATAATCTATTATAGTGTCTATGATTCTCCTAAAATGAATGTTATTGCTTATAATCATTTAGGTACTTGTGCCTAACTTATTTAGCATACTTTTGGAATATGGAAGGATTATGTTAGGCTCCATATAGATCATATAAAAAGGATTTGGTTCATGAGTGTCTACCTATGTGAGTGCTTGATTGTGTATGGTGTTTTGAGCCGATCCTCAAAAGAGGTTTACATTTATTTCCTAAGACACGACCGAACTTCCTATCATCTACCCTTGACACAGACTTTCTTCTTGAGTTGGTTTTGTCTTGGAGTTCCTTTTGTCACTTTATTTAGATTTTATTCATCATCAAACTTAACTTGCAACACAAGATATCCACATGGACGTGTTTGCATGGTCCCCCCAGGACATGCAAGGTATTGACCCTAACTTTTTCAGCACCGTTTATCACTAAGTCCGTCTGTTAGGCCTGTGGGATAGAGAAAAAGAAAACAGGGCAAGGAGAAGCAACAAGTTCGTCAAAGCTGAATTCATCAGGGAAGTCAGGTACCCTACCTAGCTGGCAAACCCAACGATGGTGAAAAAAGCAAGCGGCCAATGGAGGATGTGTGTAGACTACACCGACCTGAACATAGCCTGCCCGAAGGACTACTATCCCTTGCCCAGCATTGACAGCCTGGTCGATGGAGCGTCGGAGTACAAGTTGCTAAGCTTCATGGATGCTTATTCATGATACACCAGATCCGCATGAGCCCCGTTGAAGAGGTGAAAACAGCTTTCATGATTGACTGCTCCAATTTCTAACAGCTTTCGTGGTTGTTAAAGCTGAAACCGATGAAGCACACCTCAACAACCTGTCCAGGGTCTTCCAAGTGCTGAAGGAGCACAAATTAAGGCTCAACCCAGACAAATGCTCCTTCGGCGTGCAAGCCAGAGAATTCCTGGGGTTTGTATTTGCTCACAAAGGAATCGTGGCCAAACCTACTAAATGCAGGGCCATAATTGATATGAGAAGCCCAAAAGAAGCAAAAGAAGTCTAGGTACTGACAAAACGAAAAATTGCATTGTCGTGTTTCATGGCCCGATCGGCAGATAAGGTGAAACCCCTCTTTCAGCTACTGAGGAAAAATACTTCTTTCCAGTGGTCGGAGGAGTGCGAGCGAGCATTCCGATCAATCAAACAATTCATAGCAACTCCACCGATACTGATGGCCCCCACCCAGAGAGCCCCACTGCTGCTTTACCCACCCATCTCCGAAAACAAATGTAGTGCGGTCCTCATCCAAGAACAAAACAAACAGTAGCGGCCGGTCTACTATGTTAGCAAGGTATGACAGGGACTAGAGATCAGGTACCAGAAGATAGAAAAATCAGCATTCGCAATAGTCCTAGCCGCTAGGAAACTCCGAAAATACTTTCAGAGCCACACGGTGATAGTCAAAACTGATATCCCAGAAAAAAAGGTGCTCGGCAAGCTCGACCTTGCCGGAAGAATGGTCGTATGGTCAGTTGAGCTCTCAGAGTACGATATCCAGTATGAACCAAGAGGACTGATCAAGGCACAAGCATTAGCAGACTTCGTGGCAGAACTAGTGGATGAAGGGGCCATTGAAGACAGGGAGACAGAGGAAGCATGAGTCCTCTCCGTCGACGAGTCCTCCAACTTAAGAGGAAGTGGCGCCAGAATAACCCTCAAGGGGCCGGACGGAGTACTACTGGAACAATCCCTCCGGTTCGGTTGGAAGGCCAGTAACAACCAGGTCGAGTGTGAAGCCCTGATAGTAGGGAGGATCCTAGCAGTCGATGTAGGGGTGGAAAAACTGAAACCACGGAGCAACTCACTATTAGTAACTGGACAGGTCACGGGAGCTTTTACCGCCAAGTATGAGATGCTGATCAAATATCTCGAGAAGGTACAACAACTAAAAGTGAGGTTTAAATCATTTGAACTGACGAATGTACCTAGGGAACAAAATAGTAGAGCAGACATCCTGGCCAAGCTAGCCAGCACGAAGAAACCGGGTAACAACCGGACGGTAATTCAAGAAACCGTCCCCCCAACCTAGCATAAATGAAGTACAAGTCCTTTCGGTAGAGACAGAAACCGGCTATTGGTTGTCCGACATAGTAGCTTACCTAAAGGGTGAATAGCCGCAGATGACGGAAGCAGAAGCACAGAAGTTAGCAAAGACGACTAGCAAATATACCATGATCAGCCTAGAACTTTATAAAAGAGGATTCTCAGCCCCCTCTTCAGGTGCATAACATACAGCCGCGCGGAGGAGATTGTCACGAAAATACATAAAGAAGTGTGTGGTAGCCAAGCCTTGGCAGCATATATTGTAAGGGCAGGATACTACTGGCCAACGATCAAAGGAGACTCCCTAGAGTACGTGAAGAGGTGTGACAAATGGCAGCGGTATTCCAGCATCCCAGAGCACCACCAACAAATCTGCAAGCAGTATTTCCAGCATGGTCGTTCATCGTATGAGGGGTTGATATCCTGGGACCATTTCCCCTGCCGCCAGCCAAGTCAGATTCTTGGTAGTAGCTATTGACTACTTCACCAAATAGTAAAAAGGTTCTACTGGAAGAAGCTCATATGCAGGTTCGACATCCCCGAGACCATAATAACCGACAACGAAACTCAGTTCGCCTCTGAAGCAATCGCCGATTTCTGCGAAATGTGGAAAATCCAACAACCATTTGCATCAGTAGAACATCCACAAACAAATCGTCAAGATGTGGCAGGCAACAAGATCATCTTGAATGACCTGAAGAAGCAGCTGGACAACGCCAAGGGCAATTGGGTAGAAGAGTTTTCCCTGGTAATCTGGTCTTACCACACCACTCCACAGTCGCTGACAGGAGAAACTCCATTCAGGCTAACATATGGAAGTGACACCATGATCCTCGTGGAAATATTGGAGCCCAGCAGCAGAAGGATGCTGGCCGAGAGGGCCCCAAATGAAGAGTAGCTGCAAGCAAACCTCGACCTCCTAGACGAAGTCCGGGCGCTAGCCAAAGTAAAAGAAGAGGCAACCAGACAGCGAGCAATGAGGAAATACAGTACTAAGGTCATACCCAGGGAATTCAGACCGGGCGACCTCGTGCTCAGACAAACATTGAGGACGGGAATAGTTGGGAAACTATCACCCAACTGGGATGGCCCCTTTCGAGTCAAAGAAACGATCGGCAGAGGCGCATACAAGCT
This sequence comes from Astragalus membranaceus, assembly GCA_039519185.1. NCBI lineage: Eukaryota > Viridiplantae > Streptophyta > Magnoliopsida > Fabales > Fabaceae > Astragalus > Astragalus membranaceus. Next base: position 77,530,372 of record CM076850.1, on the reverse strand, counting down.
GGAAAAACTGGTCAGGGGAACATCCCCAGATCTTGGAATGCTACAAACCTGAGGTTCTACTATAGCTAAACCTATAACATGTACGAGCAAATGTACTTTTGTAAAGCCGAAACACCTGTAAACATGTACTCCTCCTCAATATTAATGAAATGCTTCAACAAAGCTTTTTGCTCCTCTACTGTCGAAATCTAGAATGTGCTTAATAATACCAGACGTAAGTCTTGACAGGTAAGAACCGAGCAACGTCTCGACGTTTCCCTTGGGCGCCAAAAAATTAAATCCCGACAGGCAATAGGGTGGACTGACGAGTTCATGCGCCACCCTTGGGCGAACCTCATGGAGAAAAAGCATAATTGACGAGTTTGCCGCACCATTAGAAGTTAGAAGTTAGCCTGCCACATAGAGTGGCATTGATTTGATCTTTTAAGAAGTGCCAAATTTTTAGTTCTGGATTCTCTCTCATGGTGACGTGGCAGAAATGATGCCATGGCATTATGAAGCTGTAGCATTGGCAAACACATCAAAGCACCACAAGACTCCTAAAATTACCAAATTCTTACCAAATACAGCTTAACCTCTAATATTACTATCTAACACAGAATTACTTAATTAAACAACAATATTGCTTTAGAACTTACCATGATTTAGGTCTAGAAGGTAGAAATACCTCTTATAAATGAGAGTTATCAGTCTCCACCTGTCAGGTCTTTGGTTTTTTCCCCTTAGAGAAATTCGGACCGTTCGGTCATATTGCGGCGCCTCTCTAGGTTTTGCTTTTTGTCACTTCTAACTTTTTGGAGACACATTGTATAAAAGAAAGAAAAAGATCTTCCTCTTCATTCATTTGAACCCCACTCCATCTTCTCCATAAGTCCTTTTGCTGGTCTAAAACAGAGAGACTTCTTTACACCATCTCATCTCCATTTGGCTTAAATACAGTTTTGGTCCCCCTATTATGACCAACTCACGATTTTGGTCCCTAAAGTTTTAATTTGACGATTTTGGTCCCCCTATTTTCCCAATTTGAAAAATCAAGGTCCCCCACCCCAATTTTGACTTAGTTTGACTGACTTATCCTACGTGGCAGCCCACGTGGATTGCCACGTAGGCACACCCCCCACCCCACCCCCACCCCACCCCACCCCTCCACTGTTTGTCTTCCCCACCGATCCCCACCCCCACCCTCCACTGTTCCCCTTCGCCCCTCCCACCCCACCCCCCACCCCCACCGTGAACCCCCCCCTTCCCCTTCCCCTTCACCGGATCTGCGAGAGAGAGAGAGAGACGCAGAGAGAGCGACGGTGAGCGAGAGAGAGCGACGGTGAGCGAGAGAGAGAGAGCGACGGTGAGCGAGAGAGAGCGATGGTGAGCGAGAGAGAGGGAAAGCGAGGGGGGAGGGGAGAGACGGTGAGCGAGAGAGAGAGGGAAATCGAGGGGGGAGGGGAGAGACGGTGAGCGAGAGAGAGAGGGAAATCGAGGGGGGGAGGGGAGAGACGGTGAGCGAGAGAGAGAGGGAGGTGCGAAGGGAAGGGGTCACGGTGGGGGGGTGGGAGGGGTGGGGTGGGGTGGGGTGGGGGGGTGGGGGTGGGGGTGGGGTGGGGGGGTGTGCCTACGTGGCAGTCCACGTGGGCTGCCACGTAGGATAAGTCAGTCAAACTGAGTCAAAATTGGGGTGGGGGACCTTGATTTTTCAAATTGGGAAAATAGGGGGACCAAAATCGTCAAATTAAAAGTTTAGGGACCAAAATCGTGGATTGGTCAAAATAGGGGGACCAAAACTGTATTTAAGCCTCTCCATTTTTATCACAAAAATACTCACCAACTCCATTAACAAAGGTTCTTGCACACGAATGCTGTGAAACAATGCTGCATCATTTCATGGTTTATTCATGCGAAGGGGTCTAAATAGTATATCTTCTATTCTATTTTACTTCTTTGTATTTTTAGTATTATGAACATGGTTGTTATCATTGTTTGTAGTTTCTTGTTAATGCTCATCATGAACTAAACTTCTTGTAATTGGGATGCACAATGTTTGTAATGATTTTTGAATAGTTAATGTTATATATTGATGTACGCATTTCAATCCTTGTATTATACTTCTTTCAATCTTGTTTTGGGAATTGGGATGCAGAAATGGTTTATGATTCAAACTCAAGAGTTGATATGGATGAGTGTTTGCTAAAGGAAACTTTAGTAAACCATGCTTAAACCTAGACATAGGAAAGCATAGTCCATAGGATGATACTGTGGTCACTTAATATACAGGGGTGAACCTATTTTGGGCTTAGACCTAAGCACTTGAAGTGAAGCCCTGATGTAAGTGACTGAAAGGCACACATCATAATGCTACAGCCTCCAATGCTACGACATCATATGTAGCATTATGATGTTCTGAAGGATTTACTTAGTAGAAGCATCTCAACTATATTTTTCTTGAAATTTTCACAACACCTTACTTGTTTTATTTAATTTTCTGTTACAACAAACTATTGTGGTTACAAAATATTTGTCACTTGGTTACCCTTCACTGGTAAACCATCATATTAAACTTTAAAATTAACATCAATCCCTATGGGTAGATCCTTACTTTTCACTATATTACTTGTTGCGAATGTCTATACTTGCACAACACCTTTTTGCACAAGTTTTTGGCGCCATTGTCGGAGATTGCATTTAATTTTTATTGTTTAATTAAGTGGTAAATTAGTGATAGTTTGCTCTGGTTGTTGTTTGTTCCTTGTATTGCAGCAACATTGCTCTAGCATATGCATAGGATCAACTCTCCAGAATTTCAGTTGGATCCCGAAATAGAGATTAGATTTTGAAGGTTGAGGAGAATTCAGAATCAACAAAGAAACAGAGGCAGTGGTAGATTAACAATGTCTGAACATAACACAGGGTCAGGTTCTTGTAGAGGTTTTGGTAGGAATTCCAATAGAGGTGGCAAAGGGCCTATCACAAATTTTTCTGGGTCATTGAATGATTTAGAAGATTACTATAGACAGCAGGTCATTAATATGGGACCTATAAACATTTGAATGACAGAGATAGACCAATGAGGGACTATGCAGTTTTTGATTCTCAAACTATGCAACCTAGCATATTGAGGCCTTAACTGAATACAAATCAATTTGAATTTAAACCCATGGTGTTCCAAATGCTTCAAACATTAGGACAGTTTGGAGGTTCTCCCACTGAGGACCCTCATGCACACTTAAGGCAATTTTTGGAAGTTTGTAGTAATTACCTCATCCCTGGTGTTAGTGAAGATGCTTTTAGACTTAAGCTATTTCCTATCATAATCCAAATGGAAACATTTTACAATGGTTTGGAATCTCAAACCAGGCTGCTTCTAGATGCTTCTTCTGGGGGAGTATTGCTGAATTCATCTTACAATGAAGCCTGTGACTTGCTAGATAACATTGCAACCAACAGCTACCAGTGGCCTACTAAGAGGGTCAGTGCACAGAAAAAGGTATTTGGGGTTCATGAAGTTAGTGAGGTACCTGCTCTATTAGCTCAACTGGCCTCTTCGACAAACATGATAAAGAATCTCAGCACTCCTACTGTTGCAGCAGCAACCAGCACTGCAGCATCAATAGAGACCACTATTTCTGCCATTGAACAAGCCCCTCCAGGATCCCTTCACTTGTATGAAAAATGTCCTAGCAACCCTATTTCTATTAACTATGTATGATACAACAAGAATAACAACCCTTACTCAAGCACTTATAATCCAGACTGGAAAAACCACTGAAACTTCAGATGGGGTTGTAACAATGCCACAACATCCATTGTTGCAGCACCTGCCACTCCACCAGAATTCCCTGCTCAAAACAACCAAAGACCAGCTGCACCTGCAGCAGACAACTCCTTAGAGTCTCTTTTGAGGGTTTTCATGAATGATAAAATGGTTACAGTTCAAACTCATGGTGCAGCTATAAAGAACTTAGAAAATCAAGTTGGTCAAGTGGATCATTGCCATCCACTACTGAAGCTTCAACATCACAAAATCTGGGAAAAGAGCACTGCAAGGCGATATCTTTGAGAAAATGAAAAAGATAAATAAATTGAAAAAGAGAAAAATGTTATAAATGCCATAGCACCCAATGCTACAGCATTTAAGACTACTCCAAAGCCATCTCACAAGTTAACTCAAGAATACCCTCCTCCTTTTTCTCAAAGGTTGAGTAAGATAAGCGGTTTGGAAAATTCATGGAGGTGCTTAAGAAAATACACATTAATGTCCCATTAGTTGAAGCACTCGAGCAAATGCCAAACTATGCTAAATTCATGAAGGATGTACTTATAAAAAGAAGAAGAATTGGAGAATTTGAAATAGTGGCCATGACCAAAAAATGCAATGATTATTGAAAATAAAATTCCAAGGAAACTAAAAGATCCTGCCAGCTTCACAATACCATGTTCCATTGGTGAATTTTACACAGGTCGTGCACTATGTGATTTAGGAGCAAGTATTAAGTTGATGCCTAAATCCAAATTCACACAACTTGGTATTGGGACTGCCAGGCCAACTACTGTGACCGTTCTGCTTGCTGATAGGTCAATAGCCTATCCAAGAGGGATCATAAAAGATGTTTTGATTAAAGTTGACAAACTTGTCTTTCCTGCAGATTTTGTAATCAGTGATTTTGATGCAGACAAAGAAGTTCCAATCATCTTAGTGTTGGTGTAAGCCCTAGTGGCCAATCTATTTTGTATAGATTATTATTTATATCATGATTTTATGTCATATATATGATATATGTATAAGGCATCATTTATTATGTTATTATAGTATATCATAATAAAGTCCTTAGAATAGACAATATGTTCAATGCAACATCAAATGTGATTTGATCGTGAGACCCCATTGAACTATAAAACACTATTATTGAAGTATCCGTAGTCGAAGTATTATTGTTAACAAGGACAACAATAATGCATAGAGGCTATTGTGTGGATGATTGATGACCACATCTCACAGGTCATGGATATGGAGATATCGAATCAAAACACGGGTATAGATATTAGGAGTAATATTTAGACTAGATTGACCCACCATGAGAATGCTACATAATTGTTATGTAAGTTAGCGATTCTCATGCGACCATTGTGATTAGTCCTTTGACTTGAAGTCACTACGATCCCTACATGTGAAGTTGTAGACTTTAAAGCCATCAAACGTTGTCTGTAACAGGATAATCATAAAGGTGATTATTGGGCCTGCAATGAACCATGTGGAGGGAGTGTGAGTGATGTAGATAGGATTTGTCCCTCCTACATAACAAAAGTTATGTCTTGGGCCTATCGATAGAGTGAGACCGTGGAAATGTATGGCCACGCTAGAATTGACCATAATGTGATATTGTGTTCATTGTTATTTGCGTGTCTGATCGGGGATCGATAAACAAACAATTGGACTTTACAAGGATGAAACACATTATGACTTGCGTTCAATTAAACATTTGGACGAAGGGACAATTACTGCACGATAAGTTACGGTCGCGGAAAGGTTTAAATGAGATCAGCGATTTTCTCATGACCTGGGTAGCAATGATGTGTTGCTAGACGCTGCTCTTTGCTTTAATATGAAATATTATATTTAGATTAGATATAATATTAATATTATTGCCAAAGCTGGGTACACTATTTTATATCGGTGAGGCGCGACAGGATAAGATCTGACTGCCAACCATTGGGTTTAACTTAACTCGATCGAGTTCAATAGGATTGAAATGGGCCCAGAGACAAAGGAGTTAGGCTTTAATTCATTTGATGGTTAGAACAAGTGTTGTTCACCCAACTGATCCAAGAGTTACATGTGATGTAATTGGAAAGGAGTTTCCTACCTAAATAACCATGTTTTGGGTGAATCAGCTCAACTGTCTTAGAACAAGGTGAAATATGGATCTTGGCCACACTATAAAATCTTCCAATGGGATTTTCCGAGTCAATGGTGAGGGTCATTGATTCGAATAAAATAGTGGGAGCATATTTAGTAAAGTCCTATTAAATATGTTTTATTCATGGTATTTATTTTCTGCATATTTCTGTAATTGAAATTACCATATCATTCAGCGCAATATTAACTTTGATTCGTTCTTGAGATGGACAAGTCGTGTAGAAGTAATTTTCTGGATTTGTATATAATTTTGAGGACTGTCCTTGATGGCGGAATTGGCAAGTGTACCAAATCGTCGCAAGTAATAATAAAACGGTAAGACTGAGTGTCGAACTCAAGGATCAAATGCAAATACCAATAAGCGTTAACAACAACTAAACGAACACAAATGAAACAGAGATTGATTGATATGGTAAAGTAACCAGTACTTTTAAAGCAAAGAAAAATAAATGTTTTTGTATTTTTGATAATAGAAACCGAAGAACGCTTTGAGAAGATGAGATGGTAAAAGATGTTAGGGACGAACTCCTATTAATTCCACACTATTGCAACTAATTTATATTGAAAAATTACTCTCTTTTTAACTTTTCTATCAAACCCACAACATTAACTAATCCCTAATTCCTTAGGCAACTAATCCTTTATTGATAACTAAAACCCTAATTCCTTAGGTGATTATTGTCAACAACAAGCATTAGAATCAAGGGTTTGCAAGATACAACAACTCAAAGATTATTCCTAAGCCAAGAGTTGATGGTATTTAATCTCAAGCATTCAAGTATAAAACTTCCATTCCATAAACGAACCATAAATAATTCCATGAGTGATCAAATCATAAAAAGCATTAAGAACAGAGATTCAACACACAAAGTAAGAGAGAATATGACATTAAGACGAATCTAAACTAGCTACAATAGTGTTTCCTCAGTATTCATTCATCCCTAACAAAATGGGGTTTAGCTACACATAGTAAAAGAAGAGGGAAAACAGAAATTACAACTTAATGGAGAAGATGAACTCATTTGAAGCTCCAAATCTTGTTCCCAAGCCTTAAATCTTCAATAGAGATGAAATGGAGAGAGTGCTTTTGACTTCTAGGGTTTCTAAGAGTGTAAAAATTTTCTTTTCAGATTTTCTAACGCCTTTATATAGCCCAACAATTAGGGCAACTTTATCTTGTAAAAAGACCACAAAGACCCTCTAAAAATGTGGTTTATCCATTTTAGAATAAAGAAAATCGCTGTGGGACTCGTCCTTTACTCTGCACAACTCAGCTGATAGAAAAACAGACATTTTTAAAGGCAACTTCCACTGGTGGAAAACCAGTGCAAAACGCAATTGCTGCTATTTTAAGTGCAACTTCCACCAGTGGAAGGTTAGTGCAAAATGCTACCGTCTAGTGCTGCCAGAAATTTGCTGAAGTGTAGCCTGTCTTAATTCGCTCCAAACTTCACCTCTAGCCTACACAACTTATTCTACAACTTGATCTAGTTCCTGTGCATATAAATACAAGAAAAAACCGGCATAACTACTGCACGTAAACTAGATTTACAAATTCACAAAATCTGCTCAAACTTCACGAATTTTCATTAAAGTCTTAATGCAAAACACAGTTTTTAACATTCAAAACAAGCATGTGATATGGATATATCAGTCCTCAAGCGTGAGAGAAACTGTATATTCTCGAGCAAAACATTTTTTAAGCAACCAACTCCTACAAGGAATGAAACGATGCTTATGAGGCGCATCAAGTCGATGCCTTCGATGTAAGATATTTCATTTTTGCAATCATGAAAGGAATATGATCTGATCATATTTCTCATGATACTCTACCAATAGTGAGAAAGACATGAAAGGTTTGAGGGTTCATGTCCCTTCTTTAGTTGCAATATGTATGGGAAATCCAGTAGGTCCTCATGTGCTTCATACGATTGGGTACATTGAGAACCAGAAAACTGGGATATCCCTAGGGCCAAGAGTTGGCGACATGACTTAGTCCAACAAGAGTTTTTTGGTGGATAGAGTCGGAAAGTTTAGGCCATGTTGATGGTCATGGAAGGGAAAGGCCCGATGTTTAGTATCAAGAAGTATTACACGTGTAAGAACAAGTTCACGCCTAGTACTTCAACCTTGAAACTGAATATTGGAAGAAGACTTGATTTTGTACCAGAAAGAGTATAAGTTGAAGAAAGGAAGTTGGACTTCCTCTTTAGATATTTTTGTCATAGAAGTCGACTTCCCACGTCTACATCATAAGTAGTTTGTACCAGATGTAGATTTCACATTTGCATATATGTGGAGTATTTAAAAGGGAGTGTTGATGTAACACCCATTTTCTACCCGGTAATTATTTAATAAAATCAGAGTTACAAAATTTTATTTCATACTTCGAAAAGAGATGTCACACATTCATCGATAAATAAAACGTCTCATACGACATATAACACTTTGTCAAAAATACATCACCACGCAGCGGAATAGAAATAAGTTTTCGAAACCTAAAATCATAACATCCTGAATGGACCCCAAACAAATAAAATGCAACAACCGAAGTTTAGCGTTTACCCCCCCCCCCCCCTTGAGTGTTACTCATCAAAGCAAAGGACACCGACTCAGAATAGCGAAGGTAGCTAAGCCTTCACTCGGGATCACCTGCACGTTACCGCATAGGGGTAACATTCAAACAGAAGGGGTGAGATATCTTCAATATAATAGCGTAAAATGATAGAAAATATGCTAGAATATGACAACTATATCTACCACTCCACCACACACATCGAATCATAAACACACGTCAAATTATAAGCATTACAATCGGTCACCAATGTCATGATAATGCATGGATGCAACCCACACCAACGGGCATATGCATGTGGTACCAAATCACCAAAAATTTGTCTGTAAATAGAGGCGTCACCAAAATTGAGAGCTTTCACACCCGGCTCACCAATTCACAAAAATTGAGCTTTCACACCCGGCTCACTAGTTTTAGAAAAATTGAGCTTTCACACCCAGCTCCAAGACCAAAGGCCTTCACCAAAATAAATGCGTATGCTGTATGCGACACCATGAATGCACACAAACAATCATCCAGAAATAGTCACAATGTGACACACCAAAAGTCAGTCACCGAATATCACCAAAATTGAGCTTTCACACCTAGCCCAATGACACTGAAACACCAAACTACCCGAAACAACGGAACACCAAGATTCGGAGCCTTCAAACCTAGCTCACACAACACCAAGGTTTGAGTCTTCACACCTAGCTCAAACAGCACCAAGACACCAAGAGGACAACAATTTTCCAAAGTATTGGGACGACGACAATTTTCCAAAATATTTGAAATGCGACAAATTTCCTTTTTCCTAAAATGGCAACATTTAACGGTTAAGCCAACGGCTAACAATTTCCAGAAAAATAGATCACTTTGCCTTAAATTAGAATATTCAGCTAGGCTTCTGAATAAGCTTTCCAAAACATTTTGAAACGTCTCAATCGGACTCCCGAGTCAAAAGATATCGCAAAAACAAAATAGGAACAAAACTGAGACACATGCTGAAAATGGCGCCCAAGCACAGGGCGCCTAACAGGCAGCATGCTGGAAACTGGCCAGCAACAGAAACTGGCTCCCTTGGCGCCCAGGCAACACAAAAACGCAACATGGCAGGATATGGCACCCAGGGGGCGCCCAGCAGGCAACACTGCAGGATTTGGCGCCCTTGGCGCCCAGACAGCAGGGAACACAACACGAACAGCAACCTGGCACAAGAACACGCCCAGACACGGCGCCCAGGCACTGGGCGCCTAAAACAGCAACACACAGAAAATGCAACACACCCAGGATGTGGCGCCCATGGCGCCCATGGCGCCCCTGCGCCAAGACAGCGCGCAACACAACTCAGGAACAGGCGCCGATGGCGCCCCTGCGCCAAGACGCAGCAACACACACACACTGGCACACGCACGCACCCACCAGACACGGCGCCCATGCACTGGGCGCCAGAAACAGCAACAGAACACCAAGGCAACAGAGCCAGACACGGCGCCCAGGCACAGGGCGCCAGAAACAGCACTTCAACATTCCAGGGATGGCGCCCAGCACTAGGGCCCCAAAAACAACATCTAGGACAATGGCGCCCATGGCGCCCTAGGGTTCAATAATTTCGTTAATTCACCAATTCAAATCACCAATCCTTAATCACCAATGTCAATCATCATAATTTGTCACTCACAACACCAAACAACAATTTAATCAAACACCTAGCATGCGTTTAGTAATAACAACAATGAGCACCAAGTTCTAGACTCACAGTTATCACCAACAAATGTCAACTTTCAATCCAACCTAGTTATAATTCAACTAATACCAAATCAAACATCACAATCCATCAAAGGGTATTATAGGACCTATCCCCACATAACCCCATCATGAAACCCCATTATAAGGAAGAACCCCACCCTTACCTTATAGTAGGAGAGCACTAATTCTCTTGATCGAGTCACCAACAAAACCTCAGCAACACAGCTCCTCTCTGCTCCCTTGGATTCGCGAACTCCTCCTCCTCCTCTTCTCCCTTGGATTTGCGCCGAAACCCTATTCTCTCTTTCTCTCCTCTTCGCAAATTTTTCTCTTTTTCTTCTCCCTATGCGAAATGCCCTAACCCTCACTAACACTCCCTTCATGCGCCTAAGCCTTGGGCTCATGGATCACGGGCTTTCCTCCAGCTTAAGCCTGATTACTAACACCATCTCCTATTATTCAATTATACACCTCTTAATCAAATGCTAATATAATTACACCATTAAAATAAATAAATAAATAAATAATTGGATACCTAAATATTTAATTAAATAATTTAATTAAATATTTGGGCGTTACAACTCTCCCCCACTTAGAATGTTTTCGTCCTCGAAAACTCACCTGAATCAAAAAGCTCTGGATAGGACTCCCGCATCTTACTCTCCAACTCCCAAGTCATGCTCTCACCGGCAGCTCCTAGCCAGACCACCTTCACCAATGCAATTTCCTTGCCTCTTAACACCTTCACCTCATGGTCTTCAATCCGCACAGGCATCGTCTCCACCGTGAGATTATCCCGCACCTCCACATCATCCATGTGGATCACATGAGATGGATCCGAAACGTACTTCCGAAGTTGCGACACGTGAAACACGTCGTGCAAATTCGAAAGGTTTGGCGGTAAAGCCACTCTATACGCCACATTCCCAACTCTCCCGGAAATCTGATAAGGACCAATGAATCGAGGAGTGAGCTTCTTCGATTTCAAAGCACGGCCAACACTGGTCACTGGAGTAACTCTCAAAAATACATGCTCACCTTCCTGGAACTCTAAATCTTTTCTCCTCTTGTTGTGATAACTCTTCTGACGACTCTGCGAAGCCTTCATCTTCTCACGGATCAACTTTATCTTCTCGGTTGTCTCTCGAACAATTTCCGGTCCAAGCACCACACTCTCTCCAGACTCATACCAACACAGCGGGGTTCTACACTTCCGACCATATAATGCTTCAAAAGGTTCCATCCCGATACTAGAATGGTAACTATTGTTATACGTGAACTCTATCAGTGGAAGGTAGGAATCCCACGAACCTCCTTGTTCCAAAACACAAGCCCTCAACAAATCTTCTAATGACTGAATCGTCCTTTCTGACTGACCATCTGTCTGAGGATGATATGCCGAACTCAACCTTAGCTTAGACCCCAACTTCTCTTGCAAACTCTTCCAGAAATCTGAAGTGAACCTCGGATCTCTATCTGAAACAATTCTCTTAGGAACTCCATGAAGCTTCACAATCTCCCGGATATAAATCTCCGCCAACTTCGACACCGGATACGTGATGCTGATAGGAACAAAATGAGACGATTTCGTTAACCTGTCAACAATCACCCAAATTGCATCATATCCTTTCGCAGTATTAGGCAATCCCGTTACAAAATCCATCGAGATACCATCCCGTTTCCACTCTGGAATTTCCAACGGTTGCATCAATCCAGCAGGCTTCTGATGCTCCACCTTTGACTTCTGGCAAGTCAAACATGCATAAACGAACTGCGCCACATCTCGCTTCATACCAGACCACCAAAACAACTTCTTCAGATCTTGATACATCTTCGTAGCTCCCGGATGAATACTTAACTTACTTCGATGACCCTCTTCTAAAATTGCTCTCTTCAGCTCTGCGCCTTCAGGAATACAAATCCTATTACGGAATCTCAAAACACCATGCGCATCCAACTTAAAGTCACTACCCTCAGGCTGATCATCCCCAACCATCAAATCCACCAACTTGATATCCAACTTCTGGGCTTCTCTGATACTGTCAAGGAACTCATTATTAATCTTCAACATACCCAACTTAACACTCTGAAGCGACACTTCACATACCAAACTCAAATCCCTGAATTCCTCGATCAACTCTAACTCCTTAGCCATCATTGCTGACATATGCAAGGACTTTCGACTTAAAGCATCAGCCACGACATTAGCTTTGCCTGGATGATAGTTCAAACCGAAATCATAGTCTTTCAACAATTCCAACCACCTTCGCTGCCTCATATTCAGCTCCTTCTGATCAAACAAATATTTCAAACTCTTATGATCACTGAACACCTCAAATCTGGAACCATACAAATAGGGCCTCCAAATCTTCAACACAAAGACCACTGCAGCCAACTCCAAATCATGCGTTGGATAATTCTTCTCATGAATCCTTAACTGCCTCGACGCATAAGCAATCACCTTCCCATTTTGCATAAGCATGCCACCTAGACCCATCTTCGAAGCATCACAATACACTACGAACGGCTTTCCCGGATTTGGCAACGTCAAGACAGGAGACGTCGTCAATCTCTTCTTCAACTCAAGGAAACTTTCTTCACAACGAGCATCCCACACAAAAGCCTTACCCTTACAAGTCAACTGCGTCAACGGAAGGGCCAATCTAGAAAAACCTTCGATGAACCTTCTGTAGTAACCAGCCAACCCTAAGAAGCTTCTAATCTCCGTAGCTGACTTCGGACTCTCCCACTGCATCACGGCATCAACCTTAGACGGATCCACAGCAATACCACTACCAGAAATGATATGACCCAGAAAACCTACTTCTGACAACCAGAATTCACACTTAGACAACTTTGCATACAACCTCTTCTCTTTCAGAATCTCCAATACTAATCTCAAATGCTCCGCATGCTCTTCCTCCGACTTCGAATAAATCAGGATGTCGTCAATGAACACAACCACGAACCGATCCAAGTAAGTATGGAATATACGATTCATGTACTCCATAAATACACCCGACGCGTTAGTGACACCGAACGGCATCACCGAATACTCATAATGCCCATACCGCGTCCTGAAAGCAGTCTTCTGAACATCCTCATCCTTCACCTTGATCTGATGATAACCTGATCTCAAATCAATCTTGCTGAGCACTCGAGCACCCACTAACTGATCCATCAAATCGTCTATCCTCGGCAATGGATACTTGTTCTTAATGGTCACCTTATTCAGCTGCCTATAGTCAACACACAACCTCATGCTTCCATCCTTCTTCTTCACCAACAACACAGGAGCTCCCCACGGCGATACACTCGGCCTAATAAACTTCTTCTCAAGCAGCTCTTGAAGTTGCTTCTTCAACTCAGACAATTCTGACGCAGACATCCTGTACGGTGCCATAGACACAGGCCTCGTACCGGGTACAAGATCAATAGAAAACTCCACTTCCCTCTCCGGCGGTACACTAGGAATCTCATCAGGAAAGACTTCAGGAAATTCGCGCACCACCTGCAACTCTTCAATGATAGCTTTGTTCTCAATAGACAGCGATGCCATCAGCGAGAATAACTGAACTCCTTCCTTTGCTAACTTCCGCAACTGACTAGCAGATAACAAACCAGACTCTTCCTCTCCAAAGCTCACAGACTTGCGACGACAATCAATGCGAACACGGTTATGCTCCAACCAGTTCATGCCCAAAATTACATCTAATCCATTCAGCGGCAAACAAACAAAATCCACAACAAAGTCTCTGTCGAAGATCGACAAGGGACACTGAGAACACACTAGAGAGGTAGTTACCGACCCCTTAGCTGGAGTGTCGGCAACCATCTCTCCATTCATAGCAGACAATACAAGATTCAACCTCTTACAACAATCAGCAGCAATAAAGCAATGAGTAGCACCAGTATCAACAATAGACTTTAAAGGATTACCGTCAATGAAGCACGTACCTCTAATGATTCCATCATCTTCAGTAGGCTCTTCACCTGCCAAAGCGAACACTTTTTCACTGGACCTCTCTTTCTTCGGCTTCGGACACTGAGTACTGATATGCCCTCCTTCACCACAGTTGTAACAGACCACTACCTTACTCTCACATTCGGACACTGAGTACTGATATACCGTCCTTACCGCACTTGAAACACTTCTTCACGTCGCTTCTGCACATGACACTCTTGTGGCCAGGCTTGCCACACTTAAAACACACAATGCTAGCAGGGGCATCTCCCCCACTAGTCCTCTTGCCAGCATCAGCTCTCTGCTTACCTTTGCTCGCAGGGACAATCTTGTAGTGAGCATTACTATCCTCCTCAAAAATTCTGCAACTATCAATCAAGTCAGCAAAGACACGGATCTTCTGATATCCGATTGCTTTCTTGATCTCGGGCCTCAAACCATTCTCGAACTTGATACACTTGGAAAACTCACCAGTAGCTCAGTGTAATGCGGATAGAACTTTGCTAGCTCCACGAACTTAGCGGCATACTCCGATACGGACATACTCCCTTGTTTCAACTCCAGAAACTCAATCTCTTTCTTCCCTCAGACATCTTCCGGATAATACTTACGGTTAAACTCTCTGCTGAACACTTCCCAGGTAATCTCTTCATTAGCAGTCTCCAACCTCTGCCTCGTCTCTAACCACCAATCATCAGCTTCCTCAGCTAGCATATGCGTACCATAGCGGACCTTCTGTGCTGGAGTACAATCCATCACTCGAAAAATCCTCTCCATTTCTTTCAACCAAGATAAAGCACCATCGGGATCATACTTGCCCTTGAACGTGGGCGGATTCTCTCTCCGAAATGTCGCCAGACTGCGAGTCCCAGCATTCTCACCGGCATTCTGCTGATTCTGGACAGCCTGCGCCATAGCAGCTAGAGCAGCAGCAATTGCAGCATCGTTCCTCCCAGCCATTTCAACTCACTTGCTACAAAACATAACAACAGTTAGGTATAATTGACAACACACCATTGTCAATTGACACTACGACTGGACAACTTGACCGGACAGACCGAACTTTTGCTCTGATACCACTAATGTAACACCCATTTTCTACCCGGTAATTATTTAATAAAATCAGAGTTACAAAAATTTATTTCATACTTCGAAAAGAGATGTCACACATTCATCGATAAATAAAACGCTTCATACGACATATAACACTTTGTCAAAAATACATTACCACGCAGCGAAATAGAAATAAGTTTTCGAAACATAAAATCATAACGTCCTGAATGGACTCCAAACAAATAAAATGCAACAACCGAAGTTTAGCGTTTATCCCCCCCCTTGAGTGTTACACATCAAAGCAAAGGACACTGACTCAGAATAGCGAAGGTAGCTACGCCTTCACTCGGGATCACCTGCACGTTACCGCATAGGGGTAACATTCAAACAGAAGGGGTGAGATATCTTCAATTTAATAGCGTAAAAAGATAGGAAATATGCTAGAATATGACAACTATATCTACCACTCCACCACACACATCGAATCATAAACACGCGTCAAATTATAAGCATTACAATCGGTCACCAATGTCATGATAATGCATGGATGCAACCCACACCAACGGGCATATGCATGTGGTACCAAATCACCAAAATTTTGCCTGTAAATAGAGGCGTCACCAAAATTGAGAGCCTTCACACCCGGCTCACCAATTCACAAAAATTGAGCTTTCACACCCGGCTCACTAGTTTTAGAAAAAATGAGCTTTCACATCCAGCTCCAAGACCAAAGGCCTTCACCAAAATAAATGCGTATGCTGTATGCGACACCATGAATGCACACAGACAATCATCCAGAAATAGTCACAATGTGACACACCAAAAGTCAGTCACCGAATATCACCAAAATTGAGCTTTCACACCTAGCCCAAAGACACCGAAACACCAAACTACCCGAAACAACGGAACACCAAGATTTGGAGCCTTCACACCTAGCTCACACAACACCAACGTTTGAGCCTTCACACCTAGCTCAAACAGAACCAAGACACCAAGAGGACAACAATTTTCCAAAGTATTGGGACGACGACAATTTTCCAAAATATTTGAAATGCGACAAATTTCCTTTTTCCTAAAATGGCAACATTTAACGGTTAAGCCAACGGCTAACAATTTCCAGAAAAATAGATCACTTTTCCTTAAATTAGAATATTCATCTAGGCCTCTGAATAAGCTTTCCAAAACATTTTGAAACGTCTCAATCGGACTCCCAAGTCAAAAGATATCGTAAAAACAAAATAGGAACAAAACTGAGACACATGCCGAAAATGGCGCCCAGGCACAGGGCGCCTAACAGGCAGCATGCTGGAAACTGGCCAGCAACAGAAACTGGCGCCCTTGGCGCCCAGGCAACACAAAAACGCAACATGGCGGGATATGGCGCCCAGGGGGGGCGCCCAGCAGGCAACACTGCAGGATTTGGCGCCCTTGGCGCCCAGACAGCAGGGAACACAACACGAACAGCAACCTGGCACAGGAACACGCCTAGAAACGGCGCCCGGGCACTGGGCGCCTAAAACAGCAACACACAGAAAACACAACACACCCAGGATGTGGCGCCCATGGCGCCCCTGCGCCAAGACAGCGCGCAACACAACTCAGGAACAGGCGCCCATGGCGCCCCTGCGCCAAGACGCAGCAACACACACACTGGCACACGCACGCACCCACCAGACACGGCGCCCATGCACTGGGCGCCAGAAACAGAAACAGAACACCAAGGCAACAGAGCCAGACACGACGCCCAGGCACAGGGCGCCAGAAACAGCACTACAACATTCCAGGGATGGCGCCCAGCACTAGGGCCCCAAAAACAGCACCAAGGACAATGGCGCCCATGGCGCCCTAGGGTTCAATAATTTCGTTAATTCACCAATTCAAATCACCAATCCTTAATCACCAATGTCAATCATCATAATTTGTCACTCACAACACCAAACAACAATTTAATCGAACACCTAGCATGCATTTAGTAATAACAACAATGAGCACCAAGTTCTAGAGTCACAACTATCACCAACAAATGTCAAATTTCAATCCAACCTAGTTATAATTCAACTAACATCAAATCAAACATCACAATCCATCAACGGGTATTATAGGACCTATCCCCACATAACCCCATCATGAAACTCCATTATAAGGAAGAACCCCACCCTTACCTTATAGTAGGAGAGCACTAATTCTCTTGATCGAGTCACCAACAAAACCTCAGCAACACAGCTCCTCTCTGCTCCCTTGGATTCGCGAACTCCTCCTCCTCCTCTTCTCCCTTGGATTTGCGCCGAAACCCTCTTCTCTCTTTCTCTCCTCTTCGCAAATTTTTCTTTCTTTTTCTTCTCCCTATGCGAAATGCCCTAACCCTCACTAACACTCCCTTCATGCGCCTAAGCCTTGGGCTCATGGATCACGGGCTTTCCTCCAGCTTAAGCCCGATTACTAACACCATCTCCTATTATTCAATTATACACCTCTTAATCAAATGCTAATATAATTACACCATTAAAATAAATAAATAAATAATTGGATACCTAAATATTTAATTAAATAATTTAATTAAATATTTGGGCGTTACGGTTGACGTAGCCCTTGATGGCTTGTCTTGGAACAAAATAAGCGTTATTAGTTTCTAGTAGTTAATGGAAACATCAATTCCATTTCTTGAGTGGATAAGAAAGGATTTTGTGTTGTAGTAAAGGACAAGTGTTGTTTCATTTACTCAGTTGGTGTTTTCTATGTTGAAGATCTTGAAAGACATAAACTATGTGTCGTTGATCTAAACTTTCTTATCTATGAATAAATGTGAATAAGATCAAATCAAAGAATTTGATTCTTATATACATTAGTAGTATCATTTAAGGCAAATAAGTAAGAAGCAAGTTTTAAGTTCCATTGAAATGGACTCTTAGACTCATTTGATTGTGAATCATTTGGAATCTATGATTCTTACTTATTAGTAAAAAATGACTAAGCTCAAATCACAAGTGATGGTGATAGAGTTAGTAATCTTTTGGCATGATACATGAGATGTATGTGGGCCACTAAACAAAAGTGCAAAAGATAGGTTTCAAAAATTCATTGGGTTTATTGTTGACTAAAATAAACAATGCTTAGTGTATCTTATGGAACATAAATCAGGAACCCTTGAAGAGTTCAATGAGTTCAATAACGAAGTGATGAACCATACAGGCAAGAGTATTAAGACCATATGATTGGATCATGATGGTAAATACTAAAGCCATGAGTTTGATGACTATCCAAAAAGCACCTTGTTAGACATGGTACGATCTTTGATGAGTCAATCAAAACTTTATGACTCTTTCTGAAAAATGCTCTTTATACAGTTACTTCTTTCACTAACCATGTTCCATTTGAGAGAGTAAAAGGTCTTCATATGTGAAATGGAAACACTGAATATGACATTTATGAAGATTTGGTTTGTCGAGTTTATCTGATAGACTTTGCCAAATTAGACAAATGTATTTTTGTGGAGTATCCTAAGGGCCAAATTAGACAAATGTATTTTTGTGGAGTATCCTAAGGAAAGTAATGGATACCATATCTACAATATCTCCAAGGGAAATTATTTTGTCACGAAATTTGGGGCACTCCTAAGGGAGTTTATCTCAATGGGAACCAGTGGGAGAAATGTAGAACTTGAAGAAACTCAAGTACCACAAAAGCCACCTATAATGGAACATGAATCGGCTCCACAAGTGTTGTGGATATGATGTCGATTCAAGCTATAAGTCATATCACTAACTTGAGATATAAGGGTCACTCCTAACTTAAGCGAGTGATATGATGCTCATGCGATGAACTTTATCCTACTGGAATCTTTGTTTTGATGAAACTATTAGATAATGGGATACATCAAGAGCAAAGAGAAGCTTGTGTACACATGAAGGTTAGTGGGAGTATGATTCATTTATGATGGTTAGTGAAAGCTCACTAAATAATAGTCAAGCATATATTTTAGTACTTGAGAAGCACTAAAGATGTGTCTTGATAAATGATGGTAAGAAAATTTTTGACGCAAAGTGTTACATCAATGTTGCTTCCAAACCGTCAAAGGTAAATCCAGGTCACATTCTAGATTTTGTTATGCTTAAATGGTAGAATTTTGAGTTGGAAGAGTTCCAGCTTGTGTGTACATATGCTAATTCTCTTACAGAGGTCGAGTATATAACCCCTTCTAATATGATTTGAAGGTTGTTTGGATCAAGATGTTCTTTTGAACTTGACGCATTTCTTAACTTTGTGACCTCCATTGATCTCGATGCGATGATGGAGTAATCGTGTAGGCTAAGGAAATTGATCACATTAGTGTTCCATACATATACTTAGTTATTTATATCTCATTCGATGGATGATCGAAGAGAAGATACAGAGATAAGCAGAATAATCCGCTAGAGGAGTCTCTAGCTCAGTGGTAGCTTGACACTCACACTAGTTCGATGGGTGTTGAACTGATGCTTGAATGGCACTAGTGCTAGTGGGAGATTGTTGGTGTAAGCCCTAGTGGCCAATCTATTTTGTATATATTATTATTTGTATCATGATTTTATGTCATATATATGATATATGTATAAGGCATCATTTATAATGTTATTATAGTATATCATAATAAAGTCCTTAGAATAGACAATTTGATCAATGGAACATCAAATGTGATTTGATCGTGAGACCCCATTGAACTATAAAACACTATTCTTGAAGTATCCGTAGTCGAAGTATTATTGTTAACAAGGACAACAATAATGCATAGAGGCTATTGTGTGGATGATTGATGACCATATCTCACAGGTCATGGATATGGAGATATTGAATCAGAACACAAGTATAAATATTAGGAGTAATATTTATACTGGATTGACCCACCATGAGAATGCTACATAATTGTTATGTAAGTGTCATTAGCAATTCTCATGCGACCATTATGAGTAGTCCTTTGACTTTAAGTCACTACGATCCTTACATGTGAAGTTGTAGACTTTAAAGCCATCAAACGTTGTCCGTAACAAGACAAACATAAAGGTGATTATTGGGCCTGCAATGAACCATGTGGAGGGGTGTGAGTGATGTAGATAGGATTTGTCCCTCCTACATAACAGAAGTTATGTCTTGGGCCTATCGATAGAGTGAGACCGTGGAAATGCATGGTCATGCTAGAATTGACCAATATGTGATATTGTGCTCATTGTTATTTACGTGTCTATTCGGGAATCGACAAATATATAATTGGACTTTGCAAGTATGACACACATTATGACTTGATTTCAATTAGACATTTGGACGAAGGGACAATTACTGCACGATAAGTTATGGTCGCGGAAAGGTTTTAATCGGATCACCGATTTTTTCATGACCTGGGTAGCAATAATGTGTTGCTAGACGCCGCTCTTTGCTTTAATATGAAATATTATATTTAAATTAAAATGTTTTGAAAGATGATCTAGAATCCCTACATCTTAGGAAAACCATTCATAGCCACTGGAAAAAAGGTTTGGGCCAGAAGATATGAGTCTTTCGAGCTTGAAACTCAAACCTAAAGAAAAATATTCCCTCCATTGAAAGTCCTCCTTCTTTGGAACTAAAAGAGCTGCCAAGCCATCTGAAATATGCTTTCTTAAGGGAAATTGACACACTTCTAGTGATCATTGCTGCTGACTTATCTCAAGGTCAAGAGCATCATCTCATAACTACCCTAAAGAAGCATAAAAAGGCAATTGACTGGCAAATGTCACATAGAAAGGGGACCACTACCAATTGTATGCATAGAATTGTTTTGGATGAAAATTCTAAAAACAACATTAAAAGGAAAGAAAGACTGAATCCAATCATGAAGGAGGTAGTGGAGAAGAAAATTATTAAATGGCTAGATGCTGGTATTGTATACCACATATCAGATAGTGCATGGGTGAGCCCTGTGCAATTTGTCCCAAAGAAGGGGTGTAACAATAGTAGCCAATGAAAGGAATGAGCTGATACTTACAAGAACAGTTACTGGCTGAATGATATGCATGGACTACAGAAAACTCAATAAGGCCACTAAGAAAGACCAGTTTCCATTGTCTTTCATAGACCAAATGCTGGACAGGCTTGCTGGTAAGGAATTTTACTACTTTTTGGATGGCTATTCAGGCCACAACCAAATTGCAAGTTTCTGAAGACCAACAAAAGACAACATTTACATGTCCCTATGGCACATTTGCATTCAGAATGATGCCATTTGTACTCTGTAATGCTCTAGCAACATTCCAATAGATGTGAGGAGACCAACTTGGTCCTGAATTGGGAGAAATACCATTTAATGGTCCACGAAGGCATTGTGCTAGGCCATAAAATTTCAAAGAAGGGATTCGAAGTGGGCAGAGCCAAGATTGAAGTGATAGAGAAACTGCCTCCTCCTACCAGTGTTAAGGGTGTCAGAAGCTTCCTTGGTCATGCAGGCTTCTATAGAAGATTCATCAAAGACTTTTAAAAAATTTCAAAACCTTTGTGTCAACTTCTACAGCATGACACCATTTTCAACTTTGATGAGTCTTGCTTAGAAGCATTCCAGAAACTCAAAAAAGCATTGGTGACTGCACAAGTGTTAGTCACACCAGACTCGAGCAGGCCATTTGAGCTAGTGTGTGTTGCCAGTGACTTTGTTCTGGGAGTTGTTCTACGGCAAAGGTATGATAAGGTTTTCCATTCAATATATTATACTAGTAAAACACTCACTAAAGCTCAATTAAGATTCAATGTGACTGAAAAAGAACTACTAGCTGTGGTCTTTGCATTTGAAAAATTTAGATCATATTTGGTTGGCACCAAAGTAATTGTTTTTACAAATCATTCAGCCATCAAGTATTTGATCTCAAAAAAAGATGCAAAGCCAAGGGGGGTTGTACATGCAAAGACACTTTGGCGCTCAAGTCAGCGAGTGAAGTCGGTTACAGGTAAACATAGGAAAGTGTGCATCCCTTGGGCACCGTGTGAGTGCCTATTTATAGAAGTAAGGGCGTGTTTGATCTAATCAAACAGAGCCATCCGATCTAGGGTTTAGATCTTAGCCATTCATTTATGGATCTGCCGCTGGCATTCGGTCTCAGCGTATAAGGGAGGGCGGCCCAATCCGTAATAGGTGCCCCCCAAGTCGGGTCGCCTAGGGGCGATCCTGACTTGTGAGTTTGTCTTAGCCAAAGTATGCATCGAATTTTGATGGTTGACCCATATGGCGACCTTCTCCAAAGCCGGGCTTGTACCTTCGAAGGTTTCTGCCACCAGCCTTTAAGTATCCGGGATTCCGTCTTTAAATGGCGATCTTTTCCGAGGCTGGGCTTGTACCTACGAAGGTTTATGCCCCAGCCTCAGAGTGTCCGGGATTCGGGTCTTGTCACATCATTTCTGTGTGACCTGATCGAGGTGACCGTTGAATGACTCGAGGTGTCAGTTTAATGTCGCATTTATTTCCCACAAGTTATGCATGTCACCTTTAGGACAGTTTACCAACACTCTGCCTAGATCGAACTTGTAACGCTCAAATAATTTAATTATTTATTTAATTAAATTATTTAGGTAAATTATTTGTATAGTTATATTAAAATAATTATACGGTGTTTTATGTAAATCAGGGAGTGGTGTTTAGTAATTAAGCTGAGTAGGAGTCGGGGGCCCGTGATCCAAGAGCCCAAGGGCCTATGCGCATGAAGGAGAGTATTGGCTAGGGTTTTGGTCATTAGCGCATTTTAGAGAAAGAAAGAAAGAAAGTTGCGAAGAGAGGAGAGAAAGGGGACGGCGCGCACCAAGGAGGAAGAAGAGAGGAGCTTTGTTGCGGTGGTTCTTCGGAGTTTCGTGCAAGGAGATATCGTGTTCGGCAAAATCCAAGGTAAGGGTGGGTTCTATCCTTATAATAGGGTATATGATGGGGGACTATGTGGGAGATAGGACCATGTTGCCTCTTTGATCTTGTTGATTTTGTTTTAGTGATGTTTGAATATATTATGATGATTTCGATTTGATGTTTGGGTGAATGATCATGGTGAAAATTGGTGTTTGGTGTTTGGTGCAATTTTGGTGTTGTCTTAGTTGCTGAAAAAGGCGCCCTGTTGCTGGGCGCCATGTCCCTGTGCGTGTCTATAGGTGGTTGCTGTCTTGATGTTGTTGGAATTGGCGCCCTGCTGCTGGGCGCCATGCCTAGTCATGGTTCTGTTTTTGTTTGTTGCAGGAAGTGGCGCCCTAGGCGCCCAAGGTGTATTCTGGTTGCTGAAAGTGGCGCCATAGGCACCCAGTGTTGCTGTCTTCGTTGCTGGAGTTGGCGCCCTAGGCGCCCATGTGTTCCTGTGATGTAGAAAGTGGCGCCCTAGGCGCCCAGTGCTGTGTTGCGTAATTCTGTGTTGCTGTGAAGGGCGCCCTAGGTGCCCAGTGGTGTCCTGGGTTGTTTCTGGATGTTGCTGTGTTGTGCTAGAATTTTCTTGCGTCGCTGGGAGAGGCGCCCTAGGCGCCCAGTAGTGTTTCAGTGTGGTTTCCTGTTGCTGAAAACTGGCGCCCTAGGCGCCCAGTGCTGTTGCTGTCTTAGGCGCCCTGTTGCTGGGCGCCAAGTCTGATGTTGCTGTTGTTGTCTCAGGCGCCCTGTTGTTGGGCGCCAAGCCTGATGTTGTTGTCTTAGGCGCCCTGCTCCTGGGCGCCAAGTCTGTTTTTGTTGCTGTGGTCCTAGGCGCCCTGCTCCTGGGCGCCATGTCCGTCTGTGCTGCCTGTGTGCTAGGCGCCCTGCTCCTGGGCGCCAAGTCTGCTATGTTGCCTGTTGTGCCAGGCGCCCTGTTGCTGGGCGCCAAGTCTGTTTCTGATGTTGTGGTGCTAGGCGCCTTGCCCCGGGGCGCCATTTTCTGTGTTGCTGCTAGGCGCCCTGTTGCTGGGCGCCAAGTCTAATTCTGTTGTCGTGGTGTTAGGCGCCCTGCTGCTGGGCGCCAATTCTGTTATTGCCTCTGTTGTCCTAGGCGCCTTGTTGCTGGGCGCCATGTCTGTTGGTGCTTCATAAGTCTATTTTTAGAGTCTTTTTAATAGTTATTTTATTAAGTCTTTTTAGTATTTTAATTATATTTTTGATCTATTTTACTGCAAATGTTTACTTTTTATTTTCAGGTTTTATTTTGAAGCAAAAGAGAAAATATGAGCTAAAATGAATAAAAAAGGAAATATTTGAGGAGGAGCAATTTTTAAGGCACTAGACACCCTCATGGGCGCCAAGGGCCCCAAAAACCCAAAACTGGCGCAAGACAGGGACCCCAGGGCGCCAAGGGCCCTAAAAACCCAAAACAGGAGAAAACTAGCCAAACTGGCGCAAGACAGGGACCCATGGGCGTCATGGGAGCAAAAACGCAACACAGGAGCAAAACTGGCGAAACTGGCGCAAGACAGGGACCTATGGGCGCCAAAATGCAACACAGGCGCAACACAGAAACTGGCGCAGGAACTGGCGCAGGCAGGGGCGCCATGGGCGCCAAAATGCTGGAAAATTTGGCTACGGCCACTTTTTGATGGCCACCTTTGCCAACTTGATTTTTTTCTTCCTTTTGACCATTTTGCCCTCAACCTAAGCCCTTTGTCAACTTGTTGATGGCTATGCTTTCTCCACTTGTTGATGGATATTTTTGCCCACTTGTTGATGGCTTTGCCTTGCCCACTTGTTGATGACCATATCTTTGCCAAAACTTGTAATTTACTATTTTGCCCCTCCCTCATATTTTCCCATAAATAGGACCTTGATCCTCACTTGTAAAGCACTTGAATTTGGTGACAAAGTTCATCTCAAAAATTCTCTAAAGATTGTTCTTCATGTTCTTCATGTTCTTCATATTCTTTTACTTTTTTGCTATTTAAATTCTTGCAATTTATTTTCTAAGTCCTTTATTTTCCAAGTCATTTACTTTCTTGCCCTTTATTTCCCAAGTTATTTACTTTCTTGCCCCTTTATTTTTCAAGTCATTTACTTTCTTGCCCCTTTATTTTCCAAGTCATTTACCTTCTCGCCCTTTATTTTCCAAGTCATTTATTTTCTTGCTATTTAAATTCTTGCAATTTATTTTCTAAGTCCTTTATTTTCCAAGTCATTTACTTTCTTGCCCCTTTATTTTCCAAGTCATTTACTTTCTTGCCCATTTATTTTCCAAGTCATTTACCTTCTTGCCCTTTATTTTCCAAGTCATTTATTTTCTTGCTATTTAAATTCTTGCAATTTATTTTCTAAGACCTTTATTTTCCAAGTCATTTACTTTCTTGCCCCTTTATTTTCCAAGTCATTTACTTTCTTGCCCATTTATTTTCCAAGTCATTTACCTTCTTGCCCTTTATTTTCCAAGTCATTTATTTTCTTGCTATTTAAATTCTTGCAATTTATTTTCTAAGTCCTTTGTTTTCCAAGTCATTTACTTTCTTGCCCCTTTATTTTCCAAGTCATTTACTTTCTTGCCCCTTTATTTTCCAAGTTATTTATTTTCTTTTCTCCTCTTTTGTCTACATTGATCATGAGTGAGTAGACTTTACTAAAACATTCCTTCTTTCTAAAAACACTTTCTTTTCAGTTAATCAACTTTGAAAAATTAAATTGGTAATCACCTAGGCTCTCCCTGTGGATCGATAACTCTTTTTATTACGCGACAAGACCGTGCACTTGCGGCCTATCAAGTTTTTGGCGCCGTTGCCGGGGAGGCAATGATATTAATTAAGTTTTTCTAAATCGGTTAGACTGAACTTTTATTTTCTTTATTTTTACTTTTTCTTCTCTTGTCCCTCGAATGCGAAGAACCAGAAGTTTCGGAGAAACTGTTCAACAAATTCCCGAAATCGAAAGGTTCTTACATAGAAGGAGGAGAGAAATTCCCGATAACCAAATGGCGGCTAACGAAAATCGTGCTCTCAAAGAGTACGCAACACCTTCAGCAGAGCCATCGGCTGCCATTGTACATCCGAATGTGGAAGCAAATAATTTTGAACTCAAAACATCTCTGCTTTCAATGGTTCAACAAAACCAATTTTCTGGTTCTCCCACGGAGGACCCAAATCTTCATATTTCAATTTTTCTAGAATGCCAGCTTGAGGCATCCAGGGCTGGAATGGTTGTTGGCCATATTGGAGCTGAATGCCAGCTTGAGGCATCTAGTGCTGGAAACGAGCATGTTAACTATGCTCAAAAGGAAGATCCGTTTTCAAATACTTATAATCCTGGGTGGAGGAATCATCCAAATTTTTCTTATAAAAATCCTCCACCCAATCCAGCACTTAGACCACCTCCTGTCTTTCAAAATCAAAGGGTTTTTAACAACCCGCAAAAGTCAAACTTGGAATTTTTGATGGAAAAATTTGTGTCATCTCAAACAAAACAAAATGAAGAATTCAAAAATCAAACTGGTTATTTGAATGACACACTTATCAAATTAGTATCAAAAGTCGACTCTATTGCCACTCATAATAAAATGCTTGAAAATCAAATAACTCAAGTGGCAACACAGGTGGCTTCATCCTCTAAGTCTTCAGGGGTATTTCCTGGGCAACCAGAACAAAATCCAAAAGGCCAAATAAATGCCGTCACCCTTAGAAGCGGAAAACAATTAGAGGAACCAAGAGCAAACCAAGAAAAAATTGTGAGTGAAAAACATAATTTACCAGGAGAGCAAGAAGAGAAAGAAAAAGAGAAAGAACCAGAAAAAGAAAGAGAAGAACCACACATCCCCCCACCACCATACAAACCACCCATTCCTTTTCCCCAAAGATTTGCAAAAAACAAACTTGACGAACAATTCAAAAGGTTTGTCGACTTGCTTAAAAAGCTTTACATCAACGTTCCTTTCACTGATGCATTGTCTCAAATGCCGTCTTACTCTAAATTTTTGAAAGAAATTTTATCCAAGAAAAGAAAAATAGACGACTATGAGACGATTGCATTAACAGAGGAATGTAGTGCAATTATCCAGAACAAGCTGCAACAAAAACTCAAAGATCCCGGTAGTTTTTCCATACCTTGTGTGATTGGAAGTGAAACTATAAACAGAGCGATGTGCGATCTAGGAGCCAGTGTAAGTTTGATGCCTCTTTCTCTTTGCAATAGACTAGGGATAGGTGAACTTAAACCCACAAAAATGACAATACAGTTGGCAGATCGTTCCGTTAAATACCCCACTGGAATCTTAGAGGATATCCCTATCAAGGTAGGGAAAACTTTTATACCGGTGGACTTTGTTGTAATGAAAATTGAAGAAGACTCCCAAATTTCTATTCTTCTAGGGAGGCCTTTTTTAGCTACTGCAGGGGCAATAATTGACGTTAAAAACGGTAAGTTGGTTTTTAATGTGGGGGATGAAAAGGTTGAGTTTGAAGTTTCAAACTTCATTAAGAGTCCATCTGTAAAAGACTCGTGCTGCAGGATTGATATTGTAGACTATTGCGTGCGAGACTGCTCTTTAGCATCATCTTCACAAGATAGTCTGGAAGATTCCCTTTTAGGCAACACAAATACAAATGCGGCAGGGGAAACCCAATTCTACATAAAACTTTTGGATGAAAATCCACCATCACAAGAAATGGGTACTGAAACTTTGGGTGAGGAAAAACCTCGACCTCTCCGAAAAGAAGCACCAAAAATAGAATTAAAACCCTTACCAGCATCTCTCAGATATGAGTTTCTCGGCCCTGATTCTACTTTTCCAGTAATTGTAAATGCAAAATTGAAACAAAATGAGACTGAAAAATTGCTTAATGTTCTCAAAAAGTATCCCAAAGCCATTAGGTATACTATTGAGGACATTAAAGGAATAAATCCGTCAATCTGCATACACAGAATACTACTGGAAGAGGACTATAAACCTTCTATCGTGCATCAAAGAAGATTAAACCCAAACATGAAAGAGGTTGTTAAAAAGGAAGTTTTAAAACTCCTTGATGCTGGGATAATATATCCTATTTCCGATAGTAAGTGGGTTAGTCCTGTTCAAGTAGTGCCTAAGAAGGGAGGCTTAACAGTTATTAAAAATGAGAAGGATGAATGCATTTCCACAAGGACAATTACGGGATGGAGAATGTGTATCGATTACAGAAAGCTTAACAAAGCTACCCGGAAAGATCACTTCCCTCTCCCGTTCATTGATCAAATGCTAGAAAGGTTAGCACAGCACTCACATTTCTGCTATTTGGATGGTTATTCGGGATTTTTCCAAATTCCCATCCACCCTAGCGACCAAGAAAAAACAACTTTCACATGTCCCTTTGGCACTTATGCCTATAGAAGGATGCCCTTTGGCCTATGTAATGCTCCTGCTACCTTTCAAAGGTGTATGATGTCCATATTCTCAGACTTTGTTGAAAACATAATGGAAGTGTTTATGGATGATTTTTTCGTCCATGGCTCAAATTTTGAAAACTGTTTAGCCAATCTGGAAAAAGTCTTAGAGAGATGTGAGAAGGTAAACCTGGTTCTAAACTGGGAAAAGTGTCATTTCATGGTTAATGAAGGAATTGTCCTAGGGCACTTAATGAAGGAATTGTCCTAGGGCACTTAATTTCTCATAGAGGTATTGAGGTAGACCGTGCAAAAATTGAGGTGATTGAAAAAATGCTACCTCCCACCTCAGTAAAAGAGGTGAGAAGCTTTTTAGGCCATGCGGGTTTCTACCGCCGGTTCATAAAAGACTTCTCAAAAATTTCAAAACCTATGACAAGTCTGCTCCTTAAGGATGCATCATTTATTTTTAACGATCTTTGTCTTGAAGCTTTTAACAGGTTGAAAAAGGCTTTAGTTACTGCCCCGATCATACAGCCACCAGACTGGAATCTTCCGTTCGAAATAATGTGTGATGCAAGCGACTATGCAGTTGGGGCAGTCCTGGGACAAAGAAAAGAAAAAAAAACTGCATGCCATATACTATGCAAGCAGGACCTTAGACGAGGCACAAATGAATTACGCCACAACTGAAAAAGAATTATTGGCGGTAGTTTTTGCCGTTGATAAGTTTCGATCATATCTGGTAGGTTCAAAAATCATCATTTTTACTGATCACTCGGCCATATAATATTTGTTAAACAAAAAAGATGCCAAGCCGAGATTGATCCGATGGGTTTTACTCCTACAAGAATTTGATCTTGAAATAAGGGATAAAAAAGGCGTTGAAAATGTTGTGGCTGATCATTTGTCCCGTCTACAAGGAACAAAAGAAGAAGAGTTGCCGCTTAATGATACATTTTTGGATGATTAACTCTTCTCATTGGTCAAATCTGAAGCACCATGGTATGCAGATTTTGTAAACTACCTTGCAGCAGGAGTACTTCCCCCAGATTTAAATTATCAGCCGAAGAAGAAATTCTTCCATGATCTTAAACAGTATTACTGGGACGAGCCACTGCTTTTTAAAAGGGGAGCAGATGGGGTGTTCAGAAGATGCATTCCGGAAGAAGAGGTAAGTAGCATTCTATACCATTGTCATTCTTCTTCCTATGGCGGCCATGCCAGTTCTTCAAAAACTGCTACGAAAATTCTACAATCTGGTTTTTATTGGCCGTCCCTTTTTAAAGACACACATCAATTCATTTCTAAATGCGACCAGTGTCAACGCACCGGAAATATTTCAAAAAGAAATGAAATGCCCTTAAATAATATCTTAGAGTTTGAAATTTTCGACGTCTGGGGTGTCGATTTCATGGGACCGTTTCCTTCTTCTTTTGGAAACCAATATATTCTGGTAGCCGTTGACTATGTGTCAAAATGGATCGAAGCCATTGCTTCTCCTACAAACGATGCAAAGGTAGTCATAAAACTTTTCAAAAAAATAATTTTTCCAAGATTCGGGGTCCCTCGTGTGGTCATAAGCGACGGAGGATCCCATTTCATCTCAAAACATTTTGAAATGTTACTGCAAAAGTTTGGAGTAAGGCACAAAATTGCAACGCCTTATCACCCTCAAACAAGCGGTCAGGTTGAGGTATCGAACAGAGAAATTAAAAGTATTTTAGAAAAAACTGTTTCGACCTCAAGAAAGGACTGGTCGGTAAAGCTCGATGATGCTCTCTAGGCTTATCGGACTGCGTACAAGACTCCCATAGGAATGACTCCTTTCAAATTAATTTATGGGAAGTCTTGCCACCTTCCGGTAGAACTAGAGCACAAAGCTTACTGGGCAATTAAACGCCTTAACCTGAACATGGAATTAGCCGGAGAAAAAAGAAAACTCCAACTAAACGAATTGGAAGAACTGCGAATGGATGCTTATGAGAATTTTGATCGTCAAGCTAGTGACGTTTGTTGCACCCCGAAAAATCCCGGCTTGGGGTTTCTCAATGTACAACGTGGAAAAATTTTGGAGCCGCCACCAATATTTTAATTTTAAGACCAAAACATTGAAAAAAGGTCTTTTGGACAAGGCGGATGGTCTTTGAAAACTAGAGATATAGGTTCGGGGGCCGATTACGTGCGAGGAAGGTGTTAGCACCGCGCACGTCCTTTCTACCGAAAGGGAACCTCTAATTAAATGTGTGGTTTTAACATTTGATTTGAAAAATACCTAGATTTGCCTATTTATTTCTTGTTTGAAAGCTTAATGAAAATTTTATTTTTGGCGAGGAAGGGGGAAAAAAAGGTTTTTTTAGGAAAAGTGCTTGACGGGACATGGCCCGCTCCTACGTATCTCCCGGTGCGATGGAGAATTCAAAGCTACGTAGTTCTTGGTTTTGAAAATGGTTGTTGGTTGGTGTTTTTTAATGTAGGGGTTTTAGGACTGTGTGATCTGTGTTGAAGGACCACTGGGGGTCTGAAGGAGCGCTGGGGCTCTGAAGGGCCGCTGAGGGCTGAAGGAGCGCTGGGGCTCTGGAGGACCACAGTTCACTTATCCTAAAACAATGATTAACCCGGCCGTACGACCGACTTAATCCCCTACTTTGAAAATAAGATTTTTGATTTTTGTTTTATGAAAGAGATGTGTTTGTATTTTTTAATTTAGAAATTGTTTATTTTTGCGCTTGACAGGGGCGTGGCCCTGCTCCTACGTATCTCCGGGTGGAGAATCAAAGGCGACGTAGTTCTAGGTTGTCTTTTTGAAAAGTTTTGTTTTTTATCTTTTTTTGGTGAGTTTTTGAAATAGGACGAGCATTAGTGAATGATTAAACTAGCAGAGGCTATGATGAATCACTACTAAATACTCAAGAAAGAGAGTTGTACCGCTAGTCGAACGAACAAAGGTTCTGATGGACTATCGATAACAACTCGTTTTATTATCTTTTTTGAAAGTGATTTTCGAAAGAGGTTGGTTTGCACGATGATCAAACTAAAAAAGGTTATGATGGATCATCGTTTATTATTTTTAGGAGAAAAGGACATTGCCACTAATAGCTAAACGAACAGAGGCTCTGATGAGCTACTAGCAACAATGGGTTTGAAAATGATTTTTGTTTGTTTTATGAAAATGATTGGTTTAGGGGGATGAAAAGAATTTTTATTTGTTGCGCTTGACGAGAACGTGACTCGCTCCTACGTATCCCAAACGGGAATCAAAGCGACGTAGTTCTAAGGAAATTGCTTTTAAAAGGGTTTGAAAGATTTTTGGAAAAAGGGTGAGGGCACTATCAATGATTGATTACAAAAGTTCAAGCACATTCACTAATCACGAAATCATGCATATGTTGAACATTTAATCAAGACTAAACATGCCAATATGATCAAAAGACCCACTTATCAGGGATGCAAGGTAAAGTTCTCAAAGCAAGTGTGTGTGTAGGAAGGAGTGTATTTACCCTAATGACTCTATGCTACAACAGGCATGTAGACTTACGTCTTCATTAGGAGGTCATACAAAGCAAGTGTGTGTGTAGGAAGGAGTGTATTTACCCTAATGACTCTATGCTACAACAGGCATGTAGACTTACGTCTTCATTAGGAGGTCATACACATGGATGGAATGGCATATTGAATTGAGACATTTAAAATGCATAAAAATAACAAGCAAGCAATTGATCATAGGCATAGAATGATCTTAATTAAACTGAGGAACATATGAGCAACGATTTCTCAATAGCATGAACGAAAGGGGGAAATTGCATCAAGGCTAAGGTAAGCCTATCCTTTGCATTCATGAATATGTGCCCAAAGGCTAGTAACACAATCAAAGATGAGGGAGCGTCAAGGTTTTGAATAACCTATCCTTTGCAATGGACCTTAAACCGTAAACCTAACTATCTTTTATTCATTAAGAAGTTAAAAAAAAAGGGGAGGTTGAATCATCTGAGACCATCTTCTCCACTTAGAACATGATGCACTAGGCATAAGTGGGAATCATGTGGTTCATCATCAACAATGACACTATAGCTAAGTTAAATCACATAGGGCAATTTTGGCCTGGATCAGAATGATTAAATTTTAACAAATGTAAAGACTGAAATACCTCTGATGAAGACAGATATTACAACTCTGAAGAACGCAAACCCCGACTAACCCTTGCAGGAGATCAGCTCAGACGGACCAACGACGCGAATAGAGCAGAAATGAAGCGTAGAACTGGAAAATGAGATTTACGAGAGTTGTCTTCTCAGATCTCGTGAAATGTGTGTGTGTGTTTTCTGATCTTGTAAAATCTGTCCGTCCAAAATGTGACTTGAGGCTGCCTATTTATAGGCTTAGGAAAGCGTAGAATTTTAAAAAACATTTATTGCAAGGATGAATCGATTGTTTGATGAAGGCAAAATATAGTATAATCGATTCTTTGCTTTTAGAAAACATAGGAATCGATTCCTTGGGCTTTAGAAATTAGTGGGAATCGATTTTCAGGACCTTTTGCATAGGTGAAAATCGATTCCTTACTTAGTTAACACAATGAGGAATCGATTCTTGAGCCTTTGGAAATAGTGGGAATCGATTTTCAGGACCTTTTGCATAGGTGAAAATCGATTCCTTACTTAGTTAACACAATGAGGAATCGATTCTTGAGCCTTTGGAAATAGTGGGAATCGATTTTCAGGACCTTTTGCATAGATGAAAATCGATTCCTTACTTAGTCAACACAATGAGGAATCGATTCTTGAGCCTTTGGAAATAGTGGGAATCGATTTTCAGGACCTTTTGCATAAGTGAAAATCGATTCCTTACTTAGTTAACACAATGAGGAATCGATTCTTGAGCCTTTGGAACAGAATAGAAATCAATTCTTGCTTTCCAAAAAATGCTTTGCCATGCATGCATAAAATATTCTTCAAAGCTTGCCATGCATGCATAACATATTTTCAAAACCCTAATTTCCAAAAAAGTGCATTCTAACCCTAAAAATGATTTCAAAAACTTTGGAATGGCTTCTAGGACCCAAAATGCAATGCATAAATTATTATATTTTTTTGTGTGGAAAATTAGGGTTTGGACCTAAGCCGGACAAAATTGGGGTATGACAGCTGCCCCTCTTTATCTGAATTTTAACGAGGAATATGAATTGGCCGAAACATATTCCAAGGCAAAATGAAGATAAAGAATTCAGAAATTATACCGATTTTGTCCACTTGGGGAAACCCGAATTTTCCTCTTTTTCTTTTCTTTTTTTTTTTATATATTTTTTGAATAGATGGGCTTGAGAACAAACGGGGAACGGTTAACACTTGGCGCATTAACCGAGAGAGAAAATGACAGACCACTCGGGATCTGAAGGAGCACTAAGGCAATGAAGGACCACTCAGGGTCTGAAGGAGCACTAAGGCAATGAAGGACCACTCAGGGTCTGAAGGAGCACTAGGCTCTGAAGGTCTAATTCGCAGTCGATGCTTGGCGCATTGATTGTAGTTAAACTGAAGGACCGACGAGGTCTGAAGGGCATGCCTAAGCCTGATGGACCAATGGGTCTGATGGAGCGCAAACTAGCAACGGTACTAGTAAAACGGTCTGCTTGGGGGGGTGGCCTCTTCCGAGCGGCCAGAATGGGTCAAGATCAGATCCGGAACTGATATGTTGACCATGAAGGACGTCCACTGTGTCTTAGGCTGACACAACTAGTCTGAAGGACCACTCGGGGTCTGAAGGACTTACCCGCAGCTCGAATGCGAGGTGAAGTCTGCTTTTGAAAGGACACTTGGGTCCTGAAGGGATTCACGAATCCTGTTGATTGATTGATTGAAATGTTCAACTAAAGCAGACAGAAAAGTAAGATGGGCACTTGGCGTGCAAACAGAAAAGTAAATGGGCACTTGGCGTGCAAACAAGAGGGTAAATGGGCACTTGGCGT
The DNA here is from genome assembly GCA_039519185.1 of Astragalus membranaceus. NCBI lineage: Eukaryota > Viridiplantae > Streptophyta > Magnoliopsida > Fabales > Fabaceae > Astragalus > Astragalus membranaceus. The sequence continues at coordinate 77,495,921 of CM076850.1, read as the reverse complement.
GCAAACAGAAAAGTAAATGGGTACTTGGCGTGCAAACAGAAAGGTAAAATGGGCACTTGGCGTGCAGACAGAAAAGTAAAAGGGCACTTGGCGTGCAAACAGGAAGGTAAAATGGGCACTTGGCGTGCAGAGAGAAAAGTAAAATGGGCACTTGGCGTGCAGAAGCAGGAAATAAAGCGGTAAAGAACGCGGTAAAGAAAGCAGTAAGGAAGGAGCACTGAGGGCTCAGGATGAGCGCGGAGGGCTCAGGATGAGCACGGAGGGCTCAGGAGGAGCACAGAGGGCTTGGGATGAGCACAGAGGGTTCAGGACGAGCGCAGAGGGCTCGGGAGGATGAGCACAGAGGGCTCAGGAGGAGCACAGAGGGCTCAGGATGATGCACTGAGGGTTCAGGAGGAGCGCAGAGGGCTCAGGATGGGGAGCGCAGAGGGCTCTGGATGAGCGCAGAGGGCTCAGGGGGAGCACAGAGGGCTTTAGGATGAGCGCGGAGGGCTCAGGATGAGCATGGAGGGCTCAGGAGGAGCACAAAGGGCTTAGGATGAGCACAGAGGGCTCAGGAGGAGCACAGGGGGCTCAGGATGAGCACAGAGGGCTCAGGGGGAACACAGAGGGCTCAGGATGAGCGCAGAGGGCTCAGGATGAGCGCAGAGGGCTCAGGGGGAGCACATAGGGCTCAGGAGGAGCATAGAGGGCTCAGGGGGAGCGCAGAGGGCTCAGGATGAGCGCAGAGGGCTCAGGGGGAGCACAGAGGGCTCAGGAGTTCTGTTGATTGGTTGATTTGAAATGACCGATGCTGCTGCACTGGATTGAGGTACCTGCATACGTTAGTTGATGCAAGGAATGGTGCATGGAGTATGAGTGCATGTTATGCAAGGGCATGCTATGCATGTGCATGCGATGCTATGATTTTGGTGTAATGATGAATGTGCAAGATGCGGTTATGCAAATGTAATGCAGATGTATGCTACGTGGATGCATGTGACGCTGATGCATGCAATGCTGGACTCTTTTGATATTCTCTTTTGGCTTTCCTTGATGGTTGCTTTTTTTATTTATGAAGTGCGGGTATGCAAATGCAATGCTTGAGAGTTGTGAAATGCTTTGGTTTATTTGATGGAATGCTAAATTATGGACTCGACATTAGTCTGATTTAAGGATCACAACGAGTCTGGTTTATGGGCCGACAAGCCTGGTTTATGGAGCAATATGTGTCTGCATACTGGTCTGATTTGTGGACCCTAAAGGTCTGGTTTAAGGACACAAAGGTCTGGTTTATGGATCACAATGATCTGGTTTAAGGACACAAAGGTCTGGTTTGACCGCCTGGGATGCCAGTGTATGCAATGGAAGGCTTCGTTTTGTTTTTTCTATGAGATGCATGATGCAAATGTCATGATTGCTATTTTCTTTTTCTTTCTCTTATGATGAATGCAAATGCCTGAATTTCTCCTTTTCTTTACTTTATTATCATTATTTTCCTGCCTGATAAATGCATGATTTTATGCATGATGAATGTAATGCATGACTGTGTTTGTTTATTGCCCCTTTTTTTTGCTTATTTTTTATTTTTGCTGGTTCAGCCAACCCGCGACACTCATGACACGAGACTGAGGAACCTGTTGGACTTGCGGGGCTCATGGGCCGAGTGCATGTTGGTCTTGACTTTGCTGGTTTGAAGCAATCGTGGATGTAGTTGCTCTTTTGCATGATTGACTGATTTTGAGGATGTGCTTTCTCTCAGGACTCTTAAGAATCTTGTAATGATTTGCAATGCTCTATGATATATGCACATGTTTTACAGTTCGGGACCATCATCATCATAAAACGTTTATTTTGAGCAGAAAAAGCAGAAAATAAAAGAGTGAACAGATACGAGAAATTTGAACTTTATTAATGCGGAAACCGGTCGCACAAGAAGTTACGCCGATTGTTTATTACACTTGAAAGTTTAAACTGTAAAAAAAACACGAAAAAGGAGAGGAGCCAATTTCTGACTGTCCGTCTCTGTGGAACAATGCCAAACATCTATGTCCTTGACCTTGATCACTCCCTCATCCAAGCTTGTAGGAGAGTTGTATGCCTTTCTTTACTTTTCATGCCTAAGTTTTTAGACCCTAATTTTTGCCTGGATCGCCCTTTGCGGGTTTTCAATCCACCGGGTCGCTCTGATTTTGCCTAGGCCGCCCTTTGTGGGTTTTCAACCTAGCGAGCTAATTCTTACTTGGCTTGTCTTTCTCTCTTTCTTTTTTTTTTTTTTTTTTTTATATTTCTTCCAGGCATAATACTTCTTCACTTAATCTGAATTGACTGGATTCCCGAGATCTTCGCCGTCTATATTTATGAGTATCGGCGCTCCTCTGGAAAAAGCTTTCTTGACTTCATATGGACCGTCATAAGTGGGTATCAACTTCCCACGGAGTCAGTCTGGATAGGTAGGATCTTTTTGAGTACAAGGTCCCCTTCGCCGAATTCTCGAAGACGGACTTTCCTGCCGAAAGCTGCCTTCACCTTTTGTTGGTACAACTGGCCATGGCGCAGGGCAGCAATTCTTTTCCCTTTAATGAGATTTAGTTGATCTAGACGAGCTTGGATCCATTTTGCTTCTTCTAACCGGGCCTCCATGACTACTTGTAGAGAGGGTATTTCAACCTTGATGAGAAGAAACTGCTTCTGACCCATACACTAGAGAAGAAAGGGGGTTGCCCCTGTATGGTTTCAATGAATGTGAGTGCGACAAGGGATGAGATAGGTGTAGGGTCAATTTCCCCAGTTGTAGGAGGGGTGAAGAGCGACAGGATTGCCCCACTTGGCATATTGTAAACAAATGAATTTACTTGTCCTTGAGCTAAAACTTTGAGAAAACAACAGCAATCAATCATTGATCGGAATGGACCTTTCGGGATTGTGGTGTTTTGTGGAGGAGAGATGAGTAGGCTTAATGAGGTATTTGGGGCTAATGGCAGGATGGTTTTTATTCGGTGTTGGCTGTCGATCGATGATTTATGATGGTTAACTGGCTTGATGAGGTATTAGGAGGTTTTATTCCTGGCTAAGGGTCTGTGGAGGGCGGATCATCGCGGTCAAATGAGAGTGTTTGCGGTTTATGAGAGAAGGGGTGTATGGAAATGAGAAAGTGTTTGAAGGTTTATTGAGACAAGGACCTCTTGGGTTTTGTGGTAACATGTATCAACTCACTATTTACATCTCTTTTGTATTTTTCTTTTGGTTTTGGGATTTTCCTTTTGAATGATTTTTCCTTCTTTGACCTCTTCTTTTTCTTGAGCTTGGGTGAACTGATAAAGAACGATGCACTGTTTTTTTCCGAGGTGGTCCTTGTCTAAGGTGACTTTTGGATTTTTGGCTTTTTCTTGGCTTAAGATGGGTCGGAAAGGATTATGTTTTTCTCTTTGGGATTTTCTTGGCTTACGGTGGGTAGGAGGGATTTTGTTTTTCTCTTTGGGATTTTCTTGGCTTAAGGTGGTTAGGAGAGGATTTTGTTTTTGGATATGGAATGGTAATCCGACTTCATTTCAAATCATGATTGCTTATTTCCTCAAAAATTAACTCTGGGACAATAATTCACCTATTTTCATGCACTTGCCCTTCTTCTTTATTTCCTTTTTGCGCTCTAATTTTCCTTTATTGAAGTACCCATCTTGACCTCTTTCTTGTTCTCAGCGGTCCCCCCGTGATGCTGAATAACCCCTTTTCCTTGCTTCATTAACCTTCTGGAGGATTTTCCCGGTCTTTCTCAACGTCCCACCCTGCTTGATTGATAAGGTGATCAAAGTCAAAATATGGACCGTTGGCACTGTTATTTTGAGAGACAATTGCTGTGGATTTGCTTTTTGCCGAGGCGAAAAAGCAGAATGGAAGGCGAGACATGCAAGCAAAAATAATAAAGAAAAGAAGAGACACATGAAATGAAAAGGAATTGATTTTTATTGATTGGAATTCAAAAACAACGTTTTTATTGATGATGATGATTTAGAAAATAAAAACATGTGCGCCCCTAACAACCGGTCCTGTGGCCTTGGGCAGAGCCACAGGGTTGCATTACAAATGACTACTTTAAATCAAAGGTCCCAGGAGGATCAACAGTCTTTCAATTCTTTAATTCTTTCACCAGTACTGCAGCGACAAACCAGGTTTGCACCACCCTCTTCTGACTTAGTACCATCATTGATGACAGCAATTTGAACGTGTTGTTCCTCTTCCTCATCCCATCCTGTGGGCTGGATGTCTTCCATTCGGATTTGAGCACTCTCGGGAGCGTCATATCTGACCAAGTAGTCAAACTTTCCATTGGACTCCCCTAGGGTATCCCAACATCTCTCTTTCATAGGCACCGCTATTACTTCCTCATTGATTTCTTTTTCATCTTCAATATCATGGGTCCCTATCTGAACCACGCACCGATCTATCAGGTCTTGCAGGATCACCTTAAAGCTTTCGCAATTCCCCTCGCATGCGGAATCAGCACATCCTTCTTCATGGCAACACCCCTTTTTAACCACTCCAGCATGACATAACTCAGAATAGGTAACATCCAACGGGGTCTTAACCTTCTTCACGTCCTTTACCAATTGCCCGACAGAATCTTCTAAAGCATTGATAGCTGGCCTTTGATGATCTGGCACTGGATTAGTCGTTGTGCTTGGGCTATCCTGTTTGAACGAGATCCACCTAGCATCTACTAGGTCTTGCACTACATGCTTGAAGGCTTTACAGTTCTCCACGACATGCCCCACCGCTCCCTCATGGAAGGCACAGGTACTGTTAGGGTTGTATCCTCTGAAATATGGTGGTCGGACGGGTTTCATTGGTCTTGTGGTAATGAGCTTGTTTGTGATGAGGTAGTTAAAGAGATCTGTGTATGGCATGGGGATGGAGTCAAACTGACGCGACTTTCTTCCTTCCCCTATAGCATTGTTGGCGCCAAGAGGATTGCAGGGGACTCTTCCTCTTTTTATCTCGACTTCGAGTCTTGCCCCTACTCTGATCACATCTGAGAAGCTTGAAGGTCCCCTTCCGATCAGCCGTTTGTAGAAAACAGCTGGGAGGGTATCCATGAACATAGACACTATTTCCTTCTCAGTCAATGGGGGCTTCACTTGTGTAGCTACACTTCTCCACCGCTGGGCATATTCCTCAAAAGACTCACGATCTTTCTTGCTCATAAACTGTAACTGAGACCGGTCTGGAGCTGGGTCCAAGTTATGCTGGTAGTACTTCAGAAATGCTTTAAAGAGATTCTTCCAACTATGAACCTCGAAGGATGGCAACTGTATATACCAGTCTAGAGACGCTCCAGTCAGACTGTTTTGAAAGAAATGGATCAGCACTTTATCATCATGGGCATAAGCTGCCATCTTCCTAACATACATCTTCAGATGGTTAGATGGACACCCAGTGCCGTGATATTGATCAAAGTCAGGTACTTTGAATTTAGGAGGAATGAAAGTAACAACTCCTTCAGGATTTTCAACAGCGATAGCCCCAACAGCGGCCTCACCCCTCTGCAGCATACTCATTTCTTCGGTTATCTGTGCTTCTTCAGCTTTAGTCTTCGGAGCTTGACTCTCCCGATCCAGCTGCTCAGGATTAAGAATCTCTGCAACTAACTCCTCTTGGCTCCGGCGGCCCTTATTCTTAAGATTCCGATTACTAGCCATCAACCTTGATTGCAGAAGGGTGGAGTATCGGTGTTGGTGAACCAGCTTGCCTTTTGTTTCTCTCTGATGATAGAACATTTTTTTATGAGTACAAGTATGAATGCGTAAATGAATGCAATGCATATGGTTTTATGTTATTTTTGTATTTAGATGCATGAGGAATGCTGTATGAATTTTTCAGAATTTTGCTTATGTAATGCATGCTGTTATGATGTAAAATGCGGGTGATGAGGATGCTTGTTAGAAAGACAGATATTTACAGGTGGGGGTTTTGAAATTTCAGGGCAGTATACCCTATATGCCACCTCATATAGGTATTCATGAAAGAGAAGGAAAAACATATTCTTTTTTGATTTTGTTGTTTTTTTTCAAAAAATGTTGGCGGAAATGAACTAAACTAGATGTAATAATGCAACACACAATTTTGGAAAAGCCCTTGTGACCTAAAAAAGAGGTGAGACCTATGATCAAGGGCAATTTAAAGGGTAATCCTTCCATGTAGCTCTATTCACTCCCTCACAAGGCCACCAGAGCTACAGTCCCTTTCACAAAATTCCCCACAAATGCAGCAAACTGCTAGGTGTGAGGCATCATGAAAGAGCACAACTCTGGTTGAAACTTTCGCAAGTAGCCAAACGGACAAAGGTCCTGATGGGCTCTCACTACTCGAATCCACTCTCCTAAGTTTTTTGCAGACCTGGGTTATGGTCCCACTCAAAACACATAGTCGCAGGGTATAAGTGTAGTGTGTGTCAAGGGCGTTTTCCCTAGCACTACCCCACCTGAAATGAAAACCAGAGCAGTCCAGACAAAAGCAAACAATAACAAGTTATCTACCCTAGGGTTCCATACCTAGAATATCTATAAACAAGGATATTGCTCACCTTAGGAAAAGGAGCCAAGAAGAGGGGATCATGGGGATTGAAAAATGCATGGGCATAAGCGATAAAAGAGAGGAATAAAAGATGAGACAGGGAACAACATAGAAGAACACAAATGCGTACGCCTACAATTAATGATAAGAAAGAAAGGCAAACAAAGTTTTAATCAAATCAACAATACATTAAACCACACATTTAAATTAGTTAGGCTTGACCCTCGTCTTTTAAAAAGTGTCCCCAGTGGAGTCGCCAGCTGTTGCACCCCGAAAAATCCCGGCTTGGGGTTTCTCAATGTACAACGTGGAAAAATTTTGGAGCCGCCACCAATATTTTAATTTTAAGACCAAAACATTGAAAAAAGGTCTTTTGGACAAGGCGGATGGTCTTTGAAAACTAGAGATATAGGTTCGGGGGCCGATTACGTGCGAGGAAGGTGTTAGCACCGCGCACGTCCTTTCTACCGAAAGGGAACCTCTAATTAAATGTGTGGTTTTAACATTTGATTTGAAAAATACCTAGATTTGCCTATTTATTTCTTGTTTGAAAGCTTAATGAAAATTTTATTTTTGGCGAGGAAGGGGGAAAAAAAGGTTTTTTTAGGAAAAGTGCTTGACGGGACATGGCCCGCTCCTACGTATCTCCCGGTGCGATGGAGAATTCAAAGCTACGTAGTTCTTGGTTTTGAAAATGGTTGTTGGTTGGTGTTTTTTAATGTAGGGGTTTTAGGACTGTGTGATCTGTGTTGAAGGACCACTGGGGGTCTGAAGGAGCGCTGGGGCTCTGAAGGGCCGCTGAGGGCTGAAGGAGCGCTGGGGCTCTGGAGGACCACAGTTCACTTATCCTAAAACAATGATTAACCCGGCCGTACGACCGACTTAATCCCCTACTTTGAAAATAAGATTTTTGATTTTTGTTTTATGAAAGAGATGTGTTTGTATTTTTTAATTTAGAAATTGTTTATTTTTGCGCTTGACAGGGGCGTGGCCCTGCTCCTACGTATCTCCGGGTGGAGAATCAAAGGCGACGTAGTTCTAGGTTGTCTTTTTGAAAAGTTTTGTTTTTTATCTTTTTTTGGTGAGTTTTTGAAATAGGACGAGCATTAGTGAATGATTAAACTAGCAGAGGCTATGATGAATCACTACTAAATACTCAAGAAAGAGAGTTGTACCGCTAGTCGAACGAACAAAGGTTCTGATGGACTATCGATAACAACTCGTTTTATTATCTTTTTTGAAAGTGATTTTCGAAAGAGGTTGGTTTGCACGATGATCAAACTAAAAAAGGTTATGATGGATCATCGTTTATTATTTTTAGGAGAAAAGGACATTGCCACTAATAGCTAAACGAACAGAGGCTCTGATGAGCTACTAGCAACAATGGGTTTGAAAATGATTTTTGTTTGTTTTATGAAAATGATTGGTTTAGGGGGATGAAAAGAATTTTTATTTGTTGCGCTTGACGAGAACGTGACTCGCTCCTACGTATCCCAAACGGGAATCAAAGCGACGTAGTTCTAAGGAAATTGCTTTTAAAAGGGTTTGAAAGATTTTTGGAAAAAGGGTGAAGGCACTATCAATGATTGATTACAAAAGTTCAAGCACATTCACTAATCACGAAATCATGCATATGTTGAACATTTAATCAAGACTAAACATGCCAATATGATCAAAAGACCCACTTATCAGGGATGCAAGGTAAAGTTCTCAAAGCAAGTGTGTGTGTAGGAAGGAGTGTATTTACCCTAATGACTCTATGCTACAACAGGCATGTAGACTTACGTCTTCATTAGGAGGTCATACAAAGCAAGTGTGTGTGTAGGAAGGAGTGTATTTACCCTAATGACTCTATGCTACAACAGGCATGTAGACTTACGTCTTCATTAGGAGGTCATACACATGGATGGAATGGCATATTGAATTGAGACATTTAAAATGCATAAAAATAACAAGCAAGCAATTGATCATAGGCATAGAATGATCTTAATTAAACTGAGGAACATATGAGCAACGATTTCTCAATAGCATGAACGAAAGGGGGAAATTGCATCAAGGCTAAGGTAAGCCTATCCTTTGCATTCATGAATATGTGCCCAAAGGCTAGTAACACAATCAAAGATGAGGGAGCGTCAAGGTTTTGAATAACCTATCCTTTGCAATGGACCTTAAACCGTAAACCTAACTATCTTTTATTCATTAAGAAGTTAAAAAAAAAGGGGAGGTTGAATCATCTGAGACCATCTTCTCCACTTAGAACATGATGCACTAGGCATAAGTGGGAATCATGTGGTTCATCATCAACAATGACACTATAGCTAAGTTAAATCATATAGGGCAATTTTGGCCTGGATCAGAATGATTAAATTTTAACAAATGTAAAGACTGAAATACCTCTGATGAAGACAGATATTACAACTCTGAAGAACGCAAACCCCGACTAACCCTTGCAGGAGATCAGCTCAGACGGACCAACGGCGCGAATAGAGCAGAAATGAAGCGTAGAACTGGAAAATGAGATTTACGAGAGTTGTCTTCTCAGATCTCGTGAAATGTGTGTGTGTGTTTTCTGATCTTGTAAAATCTGTCCGTCCAAAATGTGACTTGAGGCTGCCTATTTATAGGCTTAGGAAAGCGTAGAATTTTAAAAAACATTTATTGCAAGGATGAATCGATTGTTTGATGAAGGCAAAATATAGTATAATCGATTCTTTGCTTTTAGAAAACATAGGAATCGATTCCTTGGGCTTTAGAAATTAGTGGGAATCGATTTTCAGGACCTTTTGCATAGGTGAAAATCGATTCCTTACTTAGTTAACACAATGAGGAATCGATTCTTGAGCCTTTGGAAATAGTGGGAATCGATTTTCAGGACCTTTTGCATAGGTGAAAATCGATTCCTTACTTAGTTAACACAATGAGGAATCGATTCTTGAGCCTTTGGAAATAGTGGGAATCGTTTTTCAGGACCTTTTGCATAGGTGAAAATCGATTCCTTACTTAGTCAACACAATGAGGAATCGATTCTTGAGCCTTTGGAAATAGTGGGAATCGATTTTCAGGACCTTTTGCATAAGTGAAAATCGATTCCTTACTTAGTTAACACAATGAGGAATCGATTCTTGAGCCTTTGGAACAGAATAGAAATCAATTCTTGCTTTCCAAAAAATGCTTTGCCATGCATGCATAAAATATTCTTCAAAGCTTGCCATGCATGCATAACATATTTTCAAAACCCTAATTTCCAAAAAAGTGCATTCTAACCCTAAAAATGATTTCAAAAACTTTGGAATGGCTTCTAGGACCCAAAATGCAATGCATAAATTATTATATTTTTTTGTGTGGAAAATTAGGGTTTGGACCTAAGCCGGACAAAATTGGGGTATGACACGTTAAAAGAGCGCTGCGTGGGAGGCAACCACGGCTTAATGTATTTTTCGATTTGTTGAAAAATAAAATACCCCAGGGCCGAGTATCCTGAACCAGACAGCCAGGTGAGCTCTCCTAACCCCTTTTGTTTTATTTGAAAAATCATTGAGGACAATGCCTAGTCCAAGCATGAGGGGGTATCAAGCAAAATAAATAAATAAATATATATATATATATATATATATATATATATATATGCAAAACCAATTCAAAAATGCAAAAGTTAGTGCATTTTAAAATGTCAAAATAAATGGTTAGCATATAAAATCAAAAAGAAAAGAAAAATGCTTGAATACCCAACGTATAAAGACCCTCCTATGGAGGACCCAAGCTTAAGAACGTTGGGGAACCGGTTCTGTGATGACATTGATATCCTCTCTAGAGTACTGATACTTTAAAGTTGTCTCTCAATTCCACAAGAAGCCCAAAATAGTAGCTCTCAAACCAAAGTGTTAGAATTGCCCCACAGTTCAGTTAAGGTTTCGATATGAAAATAATTTTCCTTCAGAATTCGCCTAAAGATTTACACTGTTTTTGCTTGAGGACAAGCAAAGGTTCAAGCATAGGGGAGTTTGATAAGTCTATTTTTAGAGTCTTTTTAATAGTTATTTTATTAAGTCTTTTTAGTATTTTAATTATATTTTTGATCTATTTTACTGCAAATGTTTACTTTTTATTTTCAGGTTTTATTTTGAAGCAAAAGACAAAATATGAGCTAAAATGAATAAAAAAAGAAATAATTGAGGAGGAGCAATTTTTAAGGCACTAGACACCCTCATGGGCGCCAAGGGCCCCAAAAACCCAAAACTGGCGCAAGACAGGGACCCCAGGGCGCCAAGGGCCCCAAAAACCCAAAACAGGAGAAAACTGGCCAAACTGGCGCAAGACAGGGACCCATGGGCCCCATGGGCGCCAAAAACGCAACACAGGAGCAAAACTGGCGAAACTGGCGCAAGACAGGGACCCATGGGCGCCAAAAACGCAACACAGGAACTGGCGCAGGCATGGGCGCCATGGGCGCCAAAAACGCAACACAGAAACTGGCGCAGGAACTGGCGCAGGCAGGGGCGCCATGGGCGCCAAAATGCTGGAAAATTTGGCTACGGCCACTTTTTGATGGCCACCTTTGCCAACTTGATTTTTTTCTTCTTTTTGACCATTTTGCCCTCAACCTAAGCCCTTTCTCAACTTGTTGATGGCTATGCTTTCTCCACTTGTTGATGGATATTTTTGCCCACTTGTTGATGGCTTTGCCTTGTCCACTTGTTGATGGCTTTGCCTTTGCCAAAACTTGTAATTTACTATTTTGCCCCTCCCTCATATTTTCCTATAAATAGGACCTTGATCCTCACTTGTAAAGCACTTGAATTTGGTGACAAAGTTCATCTCAAAAATTCTCTAAAGATTGTTCTTCATGTTCTTCATGTTCTTCATATTCTTTTACTTTTTTGCTATTTAAATTCTTGCAATTTATTTTCTAAGTCCTTTATTTTCCAAGTCATTTACTTTCTTGCCCTTTATTTCCCAAGTTATTTACTTTCTTGCCCCTTTATTTTTCAAGTCATTTACTTTCTTGCCCCTTTATTTTCCAAGTCATTTACCTTCTCGCCCTTTATTTTCCAAGTCTTTTATTTTCTTGCTATTTAAATTCTTGCAATTTATTTTCTAAGTCCTTTATTTTCCAAGTCATTTACTTTCTTGCCCCTTTATTTTCCAAGTCATTTACTTTCTTGCCCATTTATTTTCCAAGTCATTTACCTTCTTGCTGTTACCAAGTGGCTTCAGTCTCAAGAGGGGGGGTGAATTGAGATTTAAAAACTTTTCAGATCTTTCAAAAACGTTTTTCCCCTTTTCAATGACTTAGATCAATTTTCGCGCAGGTTAAGTGGAAGCGCAGGAATTAGAATGTAAAGCAGTAAAGCGGTATGATAGTAAAGCAGGAAAGCAGTAAAGCACGCAGAGATATATCCTGGTTCGGTCACCTCCTAGTGACCTACGTCCAGTCCTCACACCCTTGTGAGATTTTCCACTAACCAAAACAACAAGGCTTACAGGTGCCTTGGAAAACCTTTACAGACTCAGGCACTCTCCTCCTAGGATACCCCACCTATAGAGAGCCCTCAAATCTAATATAACAATAACAAGAGATACCCCACCCCTGTTACAATCAACTGCCCTAGAAAGATACCCCACTTCCTAGTACATGCAGCTACCCTAGAGAGATACCCCACTCCCTAGAACAAAACACAACAATTAAATAATAAACAATTGTAAATGCAGAAATACCTCTAATGTAGGCAGATATTACAACTTGAAGAATGCAACCCCAACTAACTCTTAGCAACAGATCAGCTCAGACAGACCAACGGTACGTGACGAGCAAAAGTACAAGCGTGAAGAGTTTTCTCAAAAGTTTTTCTGTTTCATGCAAGTGGGTTGAGTTGTGTGTTCTGTAAAATGAATCGTGAAGCACTGCCTATTTATAGGCTATGAGGAAATTATTTTTACGTTGAAAATAGTGTAGGAATCGATTCTTTGTTAAAATGTATTTGATTTAGGAATCGATTTATTTAGGTGAGGAATCGATTTATCTTTGTTTGAAAAATATGGGAAATCGATTCTTGAGTACCATGGAAAGCTAGGAATCGATTCTATACTTAGTGAAAATATGTATGAATCGATTTTCAGCTTGCCTGAGACAAGTGGGAATCGATTCTCAGTTATGTGCAAAAGATTGGGAATCGATTCTTCCCTTAAAAATTGGTTGGCTCAGAAATCGATTTTTGTACTGAAAGTACATGACCTGACAATCGATTCTGCCTTTTCAAATTTACCTGAAAATCGATTTTGATATTTGTTTATGCATGAGGAAATCGATTTTGTTATTTTAAAAGGTGATAAGAATGTTTACGTAAATATGCATGCACCTTTAAAAAACTTTGTGAGTGTGTGAGACTTTGAGATACGAGCTGACCTTTGAAAGAGCTTACACTTTTTCCTAAGACACACCCAAACCCTAAGGACTACCCTTATTTTTAAGGACTACCCTTAAACTTGAATCTTCAGTTCTTAGCTTGCTTGTCTTGGATTGTGACTTTGACGTTTAGTCACTTTTATTGACTTTGACCGTCAACCCTACCTTTGTCTTTTTCATCATCAAAACACATCCTGCAATATCAGGTTACCTGCAACACAAGGTATCCACATTCTCCCCCTTTTTGATGATGACAAAACATTAACTCATCTCAAGGTGGGAGGTTAGTTCAAACAGATAATGTATATGATACTCCCCCTATCATGATGCTCCCCCTGACTAGATGCATAGTATGCAAGTTCTATATGCTCATATGCAACCCTCTATTTCTCTCCCCCTTTTTGTCATGATCAAAGAGGGTCAATATATGATAAAGTTTGCGAATCGAATGTCCAGCTATTTGACAAGGTAAAAGAGCCATTGCTGATTTGTAAGTGATCATCAAAACTTGAAGAAAAACATATTTGAGACCACGAAGAGGATATTTTATCAAACACAAGTAAAAGCTAATTATGAGTCTCAAAAATCTGTGAAGCAGTTGTTTTAAGCTTTATACATTTCATGCTGCTTAGTTTGAAAGTTGGTGATGGCAGCCTGAATATGGGAAAAAAATTATTTTAGGTAAACAACGATTGTGAGCATGTATTTTTCGAAAAATACCAGTGCTAGCAGTTGATTGTAAAATAGATTTCAGGAAAGAAAAATAACACTTTAACTGCAGAAATTCACAAGTCACAATTTTCACTTAAATTCACATTTCTTTAAAAAATCACTTTGAAAAACATTTAATTGAAACCTCATTTGAATAAGTGAAGAACCAGGTTTTCTTTTGCAATGGATTTGTGAAAATATCAACTAGCTGATTTTGACGATTCAACTAACTCAATCACATTATTGCCTTTCTAACCATAACCTCTAAGAAGGTGATGTATAATTTCTATATGATCAGTCCTAGAGAGGTTGACCAGAATACTTTTGTTGATTCCTGTTATTCTAATCATGCCTTACAGATATTGTTCTTAATGATGCATGAAATTAGTCTCTGTTTCACTAGTGACATATTTGACTTAATAAACTATTCTTAAGCACATTTTCAAAATAGAGGTGAATAAAAATTTTAACCAATCTGACCTTTAACCGGTGATTCTTCCTCTATTTATCACAAGTCACATGACGGCTTTTTCTGGGGGTGAGTGTTAAGAACTTTATCGCGTCTCCGGTCATGCGCTTCGAGTCTTTGCTGTCAAGGTATCAATCTGCCCCCATACCTTGAAGCATACCTGCAAAGATCTAAAACAAGGTTCTCGGTACCCAAATCTCTTTGGGTCCTTGTGGGTTAGTGTTTGGTATGGTTCCTTTGGGAACCCACACCTTTTTCATATTTTGTTTACCTCTTGCCCTGCAAACAGAAGCTGTATGTCCAGGTTTACCACAATAATAACATCTAATATAAGGTCTAGTTGAAAACTTAGGTCTATGATGCATATGTTTTTTCTCAAAATTATTTCTTGGAACCTTAGGATGTACATGTTCTAATTTGGACATTTTGCCTATTGTACATTCAAGCTCATTGATTTTCTTTTCATGTTCTATACACTTATCACATACATACTTTTCCTTGAAGTAAACAAGATCATCATTTTCTTTTCTAAGCTCTAATTTTTCTTTAGTTAAAGTAGTGATATTATTTTCAAGATGAGTGATAACTTTCTTAGATTTGCTTAGAGCTTTAGCTAATTTTGAAGATTTATCATGTAATTCAGTAAAGGCTTCATATAGTTCATCATATGCATCTTGTAAAGAATCAGAGTTAGAGCTTACCTCACTTTCGGATTCACCTTCACTTTCGTGGTTGGCCATAAGAGCAACATGCTTTTTCGCTTTCTGAACCATCTGAACTGCTTGTGTCATTGTCGTCCCACGCTACGTAGGCTTTCCTTCTTTCGTTTTCTTTGAATGTCTTCTTTTCGAATTTGGATCCCTTTTTCTGTAGACTAGGGCATTCCATCTTCATATGCCCGGGTTTCCCACATTCATAGCAAATAAGAGGACCGGATGAGCTTTCTTTCCTTTTGGTGTTGAAGTTCCTTTTAGAGTGATTTTTCTGTTTCAAAAACCGTTTGAACCCTCGAACCATGAGAGCCATGCTTTCCTCATTTTCATCATCCTCATTTTCTGAATCTTCGCTCTCACACAGTTGACTTGAACTAGATGCTTTCAGTGCCAAGCTGTTCTTTTTCTTATCATTATTTTCGTGCTCAGCCAGACGGGTGAGCTCTAGTTCATGCTCTTGGAGTTTACCAAATAGAGTAGCAAGAGTCATAGTAGCCAAATTTCTTGATTCAGCTATAGCAGTAACCTTGGGTTGCCATTCTCTATTCAGACATCTCAGAACTTTGTTGATTAGATCCTCTGTAGGGAATGACTTTCCCAACAAGCTTAACTGATTCACTATGTGAGTAAACCTTTTCTGCATTTCTGGTATTGTTTCACCTGTATTCATTCTAAACAATTCGTACTCTCTGGTAAGAGTATTTGTTCTTGCCCTTTTCACTTCACTTGTACCCTCATGAGTAACTTGGAGATTATCCCACATTTCTTGGGCAGATTTACAGTTTGAAACTCGAAAAAATTCATCAGCACTCAAAGCAGAAGTAATAATATTTTTAGCACGTAAATTAAGTTGCACTTTTCTTTTCTCATCATCAGACCATTCATTTCTACTTTTTATTGTAGGAATACCATCTACTATGTGTGTGGGGACGAAAGGTCCTTTTTCCACAGCATCCCAAACATCTAAGTCTACCCCTTCAATAAAAATTCTCATTCTTTCTTTCCAATATGCATAGTCTTCTCCGTTGAATCCCGGAGGACGGAAAAGAGATGCACCCTCTTGCGTAGACCAACCTGAAGCCATTTCTCTTGAAGCTGCTAGGCCCTTTATACAAGAGTCTAGCTCTGATACGACTTGTTACCAAGTGGCTTCAGTCTCAAGAGGGGGGGTGAATTGAGATTTAAAAACTTTTCAGATCTTTCAAAAACGTTTTTCCCCTTTTCAATGACTTAGATCAATTTTCGCGCAGGTTAAGTGGAAGCGAAGGAATTAGAATGTAAAGCAGTAAAGCGGTATGATAGTAAAGCAGGAAAGCAGTAAAGCACGCAGAGATTTATCCTGGTTCGGTCACCTCCTAGTGACCTACGTCCAGTCCTCACACCCTTGTGAGATTTTCCACTAACCAAAACAACAAGGCTTACAGGTGCCTTGGAAAACCTTTACAGACTCAGGCACTCTCCTCCTAGGATACCCCACCTATAGAGAGCCCTCAAATCTAATATAACAATAACAAGAGATACCCCACCCCTGTTACAATCAACTGCCCTAGAAAGATACCCCACTTCCTAGTACATGCAGCTACCCTAGAGAGATACCCCACTCCCTAGAACAAAACACAACAATTAAATAATAAACAATTGTAAATGCAGAAATACCTCTAATGTAGGCAGATATTACAACTTGAAGAATGCAACCCCAACTAACTCTTAGCAACAGATCAGCTCAGACAGACCAACGGTACGTGACGAGCAAAAGTACAAGCGTGAAGAGTTTTCTCAAAAGTTTTTCTGTTTCATGCAAGTGGGTTGAGTTGTGTGTTCTGTAAAATGAATCGTGAAGCACTGCCTATTTATAGGCTATGAGGAAATTATTTTTACGTTGAAAATAGTGTAGAAATCGATTCTTTGTTAAAATGTATTTGATCTAGGAATCGATTTATTTAGGTGAGGAATCGATTTATCTTTGTTTGAAAAATATGGGAAATCGATTCTTGAGTACCATGGAAAGCTAGGAATCGATTCTATACTTAGTGAAAATATGTATGAATCGAGTTTCAGCTTGCCTGAGACAAGTGGGAATCGATTCTCAGTTATGTGCAAAAGATTGGGAATCGATTCTTCCCTTAAAAATTGGTTGGCTCAGAAATCGATTTTTGTACTGAAAGTACATGACCTGACAATCGATTCTGCCTTTTCAAATTTACCTGAAAATCGATTTTGATATTTGTTTATGCATGAGGAAATCGATTTTGTTATTTTAAAAGGTGATAAGAACGTTTACGTAAATATGCATGCACCTTTAAAAAACTTTGTGAGTGTGTGAGACTTTGAGATACGAGCTGACCTTTGAAAGAGCTTACACTTTTTCCTAAGACACCACCAAACCCTAAGGACTACCCTTATTTTTAAGGACTACCCTTAAACTTGAATCTTCAGTTCTTGGCTTGCTTGTCTTGGATTGTGACTTTGACGTTTAGTCACTTTTATTGACTTTGACCGTCAACCTTACCTTTGTCTTTTTCATCATCAAAACACATCCTGCAATATCAGGTTACCTGCAACACAAGGTATCCACATTCTCCCCCTTTTTGATGATGACAAAACATTAACTCATCTCAAGGTGGGAGGTTAGTTCAAACAGATAATGTATATGATACTCCCCCTATCATGATGCTCCCCCTGACTAGATGCATAGTATGCAAGTTCTATATGCTCATATGCAACCCTCTATTTCTCTCCCCCTTTTTGTCATGATCAAAGAGGGTCAATATATGATAAAGTTTGCGAATCGAATGTCCAGCTATTTGACAAGGTAAAAGAGCCATTGCTGATTTGTAAGTGATCATCAAAACTTGAAGAAAAACATATTTGAGACCATGAAGAGGAAATTTTATCAAACACAGGTAAAAGCTAATTATGAGTCTCAAAAATCTGTGAAGCAGTTGTTTTAAGCTTTATACATTTCATGCTGCTTAGTTTGAAAGTTGGTG
This sequence comes from Astragalus membranaceus, assembly GCA_039519185.1. Lineage (NCBI taxonomy): Eukaryota > Viridiplantae > Streptophyta > Magnoliopsida > Fabales > Fabaceae > Astragalus > Astragalus membranaceus. Next base: position 77,478,086 of record CM076850.1, on the reverse strand, counting down.
ATGGCAGCCTGAATATGGGAAAAAAATTATTTTAGGTAAACAACGATTGTGAGCATGTATTTTTCGAAAAATACCAGTGCTAGCAGTTGATTGTAAAATAGATTTCAGGAAAGAAAAATAACACTTTAACTGCAGAAATTCACAAGTCACAATTTTCACTTAAATTCACATTTCTTTAAAAAATCACTTTGAAAAACATTTAATTGAAACCTCATTTGAATAAGTGAAGAACCAGGTTTTCTTTTGCAATGGATTTGTGAAAATATCAACTAGCTGATTTTGACGATTCAACTAACTCAATCACATTATTGCCTTTCTAACCATAACCTCTAAGAAGGTGATGTATAATTTCTATATGATCAGTCCTAGAGGGTTGACCAGAATACTTTTGTTGATTCCTGTTATTCTAATCATGCCTTATAGATATTGTTCTTAATGATGCATGAAATTAGTCTCTGTTTCACTAGTGACATATTTGACTTAATAAACTATTCTTAAGCACATTTTCAAAATAGAGGTGAATAAAAATTTTAACCAATCTGACCTTTAACCGGTGATTCTTCCTCTATTTATCACAAGTCACATGACGGCTTTTTCTGGGGGTGAGTGTTAAGAACTTTATCGCGTCTCCGGTCATGCGCTTCGAGTCTTTGCTGTCAAGGTATCAATCTGCCCTCATACCTTGAAGCATACCTGCAAAGATCTAAAACAAGGTTCTCGGTACCCAAATCTCTTTGGGTCCTTGTGGGTTAGTGTTTGGTATGGTTCCTTTGGGAACCCACACCTTTTTCATATTTTGTTTACCTCTTGCCCTGCAAACAGAAGCTGTATGTCCAGGTTTACCACAATAATAACATCTAATATAAGGTCTAGTGGAAAACTTAGGTCTATGATGCATATGTTTTTTCTCAAAATTATTTCTTGGAACCTTAGGATGTACATGTTCTAATTTGGACATTTTGCCTATTGTACATTCAAGCTCATTGAATTTCTTTTCATGTTCTATACACTTATCACATACATACTTTTCCTTGAAGTAAACAAGATCATCATTTTCTTTTCTAAGCTCTAATTTTTCCTTAGTTAAAGTAGTGATATTATTTTCAAGATGAGTGATAACTTTCTTAGATTTGCTTAGAGCTTTAGCTAATTTTGAAGATTTATCATGTAATTCAGTAAAGGCTTCATATAGTTCATCATATGCATCTTGTAAAGAATCAGAGTTAGAGCTTAATTACCTCACTTTCGGATTCACCTTCACTTTCGTGGTTGGCCATAAGAGCAACATGAGCTTTTTCGCTTTCTGAACCATCTGAACTGCTTGTGTCATTGTCGTCCCACGCTACGTAGGCTTTCCTTCTTTCGTTTTCTTTGAATGTCTTCTTTTCGAATTTGGATCCCTTTTTCTGTAGATTAGGGCATTCCATCTTCATATGCCCGGGTTTCCCACATTCATAGCAAATAAGAGGACCGGATGAGCTTTCTTTCCTTTTGGTGTTGAAGTTCCTTTTAGAGTGATTTTTCTGTTTCAAAAACCGTTTGAACCCTCGAACCATGAGAGCCATGCTTTCCTCATTTTCATCATCCTCATTTTCTGAATCTTCGCTCTCACACAGTTGACTTGAACTAGATGCTTTCAGTGCCAAGCTGTTCTTTTTCTTATCATTATTTTCGTGCTCAGCCAGACGGGTGAGCTCTAGTTCATGCTCTTGGAGTTTACCAAATAGAGTAGCAAGAGTCATAGTAGCCAAATTTCTTGATTCAGCTATAGCAGTAACCTTGGGTTGCCATTCTCGATTCAGACATCTCATAACTTTGTTGATTAGATCCTCTGTAGGGAATGACTTTCCCAACAAGCTTAACTGATTCACTATGTGAGTAAACCTTTTCTGCATTTCTGGTATTGTTTCACCTGTATTCATTCTAAACAATTCGTACTCTCTGGTAAGAGTATTTGTTCTTGCCCTTTTCACTTCACTTGTACCCTCATGAGTAACTTGGAGATTATCCCACATTTCTTGGGCAGATTTACAGTTTGAAACTCGAAAAAATTCATCAGCACTCAAAGCAGAAGTAATAATATTTTTAGCACGTAAATTAAGTTGCACTTTTCTTTTCTCATCATAAGACCATTCATTTCTACTTTTTATTGTAGGAATACCATCTACTATGTGTGTGGGGACGAAAGGTCCCTTTTCCACAGCATCCCAAACATCTAAGTCTACCCCTTCAATAAAAATTCTCATTCTTTCTTTCCAATATGCATAGTCTTCTCCGTTGAATCCCGGAGGACGGAAAAGAGATGCACCCTCTTGCGTAGACCAACCTGAAGCCATTTCTCTTGAAGCTGCTAGGCCCTTTATACAAGAGTCTAGCTCTGATACCACTTGTAACACCCCTTTCTACCCGACACTTCGTTTATGAAAATCAGAGTTTAAGAATTTCGTTCATAAGGAATGTTACACATACTTCAAACAAAACGTCGTTTATCAATTTCAAAAACAGTTTAACTCAATAATCATTCATCCACGTAGCACGTCCACATAAAAATCTCAAGCCTCATTTAACGTCGCTTATAAAACTCAACATAACAAAACCAACTACGCAGCGGAAAATAGTAAAACATAACCAAATAGTCCACATGGACATGACAACCAAAAATCATTAATAAATGCCGAGTTCGTTTTCCCCCCTGAGTGCTACGTATCAGAGCATGACGACTCGACTCAAAAAGTGAAGCTAAGACCTTCACTGGGAATCACCTGCACGTTACCAACACGGGGGTAACATTCAAACAGGAAAGGGTGAGCATCATTTCAGTCTATATAATAGAAAATATGATAAGGACTAATCATAGGCTACGCACTAGAACAATCAGCATCCAATACACTAAACATCCACATCACAGTCATCATTCACATCATTTACAATCACTCATCTCATGTCACGTAAATTTATGAAATGCAACCCACTCGCGGGTATATGCATGAAGGTACCTTTTTACAAAACGTCGCTTAGCCACTCAGGCCTCATCATCACTTAGCCACTCAGGCCTCAAAACGTCACTGGTTTTATGCATATGGGCATGAGACACTATGACATGCACCACTCACAACACACAATCACACAATTACTCAGATCATAGTCAACAATGTGACCCGTCACTTACCGGTTTGCTCGCACGGAGCACAGCACCTGTCAAATTCATAATCATCACACAACGTCACTTGGCCATTTAGACCTTAACATCACTTAGCCCTTCGGGCCCCAAACGTCACTGGTTTTTCATCGTCTCTTACACATAAACATCAATCAACTCTAACAATGGCCACTGAGGGCAAAAACGTCATTTGACTAACCACCAAGGGCATCCTCGTCATTTACACATCATTATCTACAACTTTGGCCACTAGGGGCAAAACAGTCTTTTACACGTCATAAATAATAATAATAGCCACTAAGGGCGAAACAGTCCTTTAACTAGCCCCGAAGGCATCATCGTCAAAATCATCATTTTTGACATTGCTTTGCTAAAACTGTTGTTTATACACCAAAAGGGATTTTTAAAGAGCTTCATATCATTTTTCAATGTCACGGGGAAGATCACCGGGGACGGCCACTTGGCTCCCACAAACAATCAGAAAATAACAATTTTTCGTTTTAAAAAAATTAGACCCATAGATGGACAACGTAAAGAGCTTCACGACACTTTTTGAATCGTTCAAAACGGACGTCTGAGTCAAAAGTTATGATAAAAACAATTTTGGGAAAAATTAGGCAACATCCTGGGAACAGGCGCCTTAGGCGCCCAGGCAACCAGGCAACAAGTGCACAGGCGCCCAGCGCCCAGGCAACAACAACGCAACACAACACGGGCGCCATGCGCCCAGGAGCAACAGCGCGCCACACAGCGCAACACAACACGGGCGCCATGCGCCAAGGGCAACAACGCGCAACACAGCGCATCACAACAGGACACGGGCGCCTAGCGCCCAGGCGCAACAACGCGCAACACGCAGGCAACACGCACGCCACAGGCGCCCAGCGCCCAGGCGCGCACACACGCACAGCACAACACAACATCAGGCGCCCAGCGCCCAGCACAGGCGCTCAGCGCCCAGAAGAACAGCAGCACACCCAGAATTTTGTCTAACCATTTTTTCCAACACTAAAACTGAAATTCACCATTTTTCCAGCAATTTTTCAAAACACTAAAAACTGATTTTTAGCAATTTAACTCATAAAACCTTATAATTTTCAACACTCGAAATAACGCTTAATTTAATCAATTGATAAAATTCTTTGGAGCACTAACATCATCATCACTTTGGCACCTAAGCGCCTATACACCCATTCATCCAAAATGCGAAAAATCACAATCATTCCAACATACCCATCATAAGTCCATGAACACACAAATGTCAAAATCATCCAAACACATACGAAATTCGCACTATCTCAAGGTTCAATCACCAAGTCAATTCGCATATGGCAACACATAAACATATATATAAAGATCATCATCATGGCAACCAAGAATATCAAGAACATCAAGAAACATACGGTTCTAATACAAACCCTAGATCTAGAACCCATCATATGAATTATTAGATAGAATGATAGAGCTCCCCTAACCTCGAAATTGAAGAACGGAGGCTCCGGAGATAGTCACGTACAGGACCACAGCAACAAAATCACGTTTCCTTGCTCTTCCTTGGGTGCGACTTCTCTCCTCTTCTTCTCCTCTCCTTACGGCGCTCTCTCCTTCACTCTCTAGCTCTCCAATTCGCGAATTGCACACAAAACCCTAGCCTCCAACTAGCCTAGCCACTTCGCATATGACAAGAATAATGGGCTTGGGCTTCTCACTTAGGCCCAAGTCCATTTGGTTTGGCACCTCCACTTTCTAATACTTCCTACACATAATAGTATAAATTCTGATTAATTAAATTACATCAAATAATTTAATTTAAATCCCCAATTACTTAATTAAATAAATTAATTAAATAATTTTAGGGTGTTACAACTCTCCCCCACTTAGAATATTTCGTCCTCGAAATTTACCTGATCAAACAACTCTGGGTAGGATTCTCGCATCTTGCTCTCTAGCTCCCAAGTCATACTCTCGCCGGCAGCTCCTAGCCAGACCACTTTCACTAATGCAATCTCTTTGCCTCTAAGTGCTTTCACTTCACGATCCTCAATCCGTACGGGCATCGTCTCCACAGTGAGATTATCCCGCACCTCCACATCATCCATATGGATCACATGAGATGGATCCGAAACATACTTCCGAAGTTGCGACACATGAAACACGTCGTGCAAGTTCGAAAGATTTGGCGGTAAAGCCACTCTATAAGCCACATTTCCGATCCTCTCGGATATCTGATAAGGACCAACAAATCGAGGAGTGAGCTTCTTCGATTTCAACGCTCGACCAACACCGGTAATAGGAGAAACCCTCAAGAACACATGCTCACCCTCCTGAAACTCTAAATCCTTCCTCCGCTTGTCATGATAACTCTTCTGACGACTCTGCGAAGCCTTCATCTTCTCACGGATCATCTTGATCTTCTCTGTAGTCTCCCGGACAATCTCCGGTCCCAAAACTACACTCTCTCCTGAATCATACCAACACAATGGCGTCCTACACTTTCGACCATACAATGCTTCAAACGGTGCCATCCCAATGCTGGAATGGTGACTGTTGTTATAAGTAAACTCAATCAACGCAAGGTAGGAATCCCATGAACCCCGCTGTTCCAATACACAAGCCCTCAACAAATCCTCTAACGACTGAATGGTCCTCTCTGACTGACCGTCTGTCTGGGGATGATACGCCGAACTCATTTTTAACTTTGAACCCAATTCTTTCTGTAGACTCTTCCAAAACTCAGAAGTGAACCTCGGATCCCTATCGGACACAATACTCTTCGGAACACCGTGCAGCTTCACAATTTCTTTGACATAGACCTCTGCCAACCTCGACACCGGATAAGTGATATTAATAGGAATAAAATGAGCAGATTTCGTCAACCTATCAACGACCACCCAAATAGTGTCATAACCCTTAGCTGTATTCGGTAACCCCGTCACAAAATCCATCGCTATGCTATCCCATTTCCACTCTGGGACTTCCAACGGTTGCATTAGCCCTGCAGGCTTCTGATGCTCAACCTTAGATTTCTGACAGGTCAAGCAGGCATACACAAACTGTGCCACATCTCTCTTCATACCATACCACCAAAACATCTTTTTCAGATCTTGATACATTTTCGTCGCTCCAGGATGGATACTCAACTTGCTACGGTGACCCTCCTCTAAAATTGCCTTTCTCATCTCTTCATCGTCCGGAACACAGATCCTACCCCGGAACCTCAACACACCACTGGAATCTAATTTGAAATCTTCACCTTCAGATTGACCGACCCCATTAATTAAATCCACTAACTTGACATCTGACTTCTGAGCCTCCCTGATGCTGCTCAGGAAATCATTATCGATCTTTAACATTCCCAGCTTGACACTGCGAGGTGTCATTTTACAAACCAAACTCAAATCCCTGAATTCTTCAATTAACTCTAATTCTTTCACCATCATTGCCGACATATGCAATGACTTTCTGCTTAAAGCATCAGCCACGACATTAGCTTTGCCGGGATGATAATTCAAACCAAAGTCATAATCCTTCAAGAGTTCCAACCACCGACGCTGTCTCATATTCAACTCTTTCTGATCGAACAGATACTTTAGACTCTTATGATCACTGAACACTTCGAACCTCGAACCATACAGGTAGTGCCTCCAAATCTTGAGCACAAATACCACAGCAGCCAACTCCAAATCATGCGTAGGGTAATTTTTCTCATGAATCCGCAACTGCCTCGACGCATACGCAACGACTTTCCCATCCTGCATCAACACACCACCGAGACCCATCTTCGAAGCGTCACAATACACAACGAACGGTTCCTCTGGATTAGGTAACGTCAAAACAGGCGACGTCGTCAATCTCTTTTTCAGTTCCATAAAACTTTCCTCACACCGAGCATCCCAAACAAAAACTTTACCCTTGCAGGTCAACTGAGTCAACGGAAGGGCCAACTTGGAAAAACCCTCGATGAACCTCCTGTAGTACCCAGCTAAACCCAAAAAGCTTCTAATCTCCGTTACGGACTTCGGAGACTCCCACTCCAATACTGCTTCTACTTTTGCCGGATCAACCGCAATACCATTACCAGAAATCACGTGCCCAAGGAAGCTCACCTCTTTCAGCCAGAATTCACACTTCGATAACTTAGCGTACAACTTTTTCTCTTTTAAAACTTCCAACACTGACTTCAGGTGCTCGGCATGCTCTTCCTTCGACTTAGAATAAACTAGAATATCATCTATGAATATCACCACAAACCGATCTAGGTAATTATGGAAAATACGGTTCATATATTCCATAAATACACCAGGAGCATTGGTCACACCGAACGGCATCACTGAATATTCATAATGCCCATACCTTGTCCTGAACGCTGTCTTCTGAACATCTTCGTCCTTTACTTTAATCTGATGATATCGGGACCTCAAATCAATTTTGCTGAAAACACGGGCACCCACTAACTGATCCATCAGATCGTCGATCCTCGGGAGCGGATACTTATTCTTGATAGTTACCTTATTCAACTGACGATAGTCCACACATAACCTCATGCTCCCATCTTTCTTTTTCACTAACAATACCGGAGCTCCCCACGGTGATACACTCGGTCTCACAAACTTTTTCTCAAGCAATTCTTCAAGTTGCGTCTTCAACTCAGACAGTTCCGACGCCGACATTCTGTACGGAGCCATAGACACAGGCCTCGTACCCGGTACAAGATCAATCGAAAATTCAACTTCTCTTTCCGGTGGCACACCCGGAATCTCATCAGGAAAGACCTCAGGAAATTCACGTACTACCTTCAGTTCATCGATAACAGCCTGACTCTCAGCAGACAACGAAGCCATCAAAGCAAATAATTGAACTCCTTCTTTCTTCAACTTCTTCAACTAATCAGCAGATACCAAAACAGAACTTTCTTCACCGAAACTAACCGACTTGCTACGACAGTTGATATGAACGTGATTATTCTCTAACCAGTCCATGCCTAAGATTACATCCAGACCTCTCAATGGCAAACAAACAAAATTCACAATAAAGTCCCTGCCGAAGATCGACACGGGACACTGAGAACACACCTGGGACGTAATCACCGACCCCTTCGCAGGAGTATCGACGACCATATCCCCACACATAGCAGATAAAACAAGACCCAATCGTTTACAGCAATCAACAGATATAAAACAATGGGTAGCACCAGTATCAATAAGAGATTTCAGAGAAGTACCATTAATAAAACACATACCTCTAATCAGACCATCATCATCATCAGGTTCCTCTCCTGCCAATGCAAAAACCTTCCCAGTAGACCTTTCCTTTTTCGGCTTTGTACACTTTGTACTGATATGCCCAGACTCACCACAGTTGAAACACACCACATCTTTGACCTTACACTCAGCTGCCATATGACCCTTTTTACCGCAACGGTAGCAATTCCTTTCATCAGACCTGCATGTGGTACTCTTGTGGCCAGGTTTGCCACACTTATAACAGACAATGCTAGCAGGGGCATCTCCCCCACTAGGACCCTTACCTCCAGCAGCCCTCTGATAACCCTTACCCGCAGGAACCTCATACGGCTTGCTTCGACTCTGAAACTTGCCCTTTTTCTCAGAAGTAGCTTTGTAGCGAGCAGTACTGTCCTCCTCGAAGATCCTGCAACTGTCAACCAGATCTGCGAACACACGAATCTTCTGATAACCAATGGCCTGTTTAATATCAGGCCTTAACCCATTCTCAAATTTGATGCATTTTGAAAATTCAGCTGTAGCCTCACTGTAGTGTGGATAAAATTTTGCTAGCTCCACAAATTTTGCCGCATAGGCAGTCACAGACATACCACCCTGCTTCAGTTCTAAAAACTCTATCTCTTTCTTCCCTCGGACGTCTTCAGGAAAATATTTTCTTAGAAATTCCCTGCTGAATACCTCCCAAGTAACCTCTTCCTGCACAGCCTCTAACCTCTGCCTAGTAGCCAACCACCAGTCGTCGGCCTCCTCGGCTAACATGTGGGTACCAAAACGGACCTTCTGCTCCGCAGTACAGTCCATCACCCTGAAAATCCTCTCGATCTCCTTCAGCCACGCCATAGCACCATCTGGATCATATTTGCCCTTAAAGGTGGGCGGATTCTCCCTCTGGAAGGTAGTCAGACTCCTAAAACCAGCATTATCCCCCGCATTCTGCTGACCCTGCACCGCCTGAGCCATAGCTTGCAATGCAGCAGCAAGAGCAGCGTCGTTCCTTCCAGCCATTATGAACTATCACTGCAGCACAAACCAAAGACTTAGAACTAATCTATTGTCATAAGACACTATGACAGGACAACATTGGCCGGACAGACCGAACTGCTCTGATACCACTAATGTAACACCCCTTTCTACCCGACACTTCGTTTATGAAAATCAGAGTTTAAGAATTTCGTTCATAAGGAATGTTACACATACTTCAAACAAAACGTCGTTTATCAATTTCAAAAACTGTTTAACTCAATAATCATTCATCCACGTAGCACGTCCACATAAAAATCTCAAGCCTCATTTAACGTCGCTTATAAAACTCAACATAACAAAACCAACTACGCAGCGGAAAATAGTAAAACATAACCAAATAGTCCACATGGACATGACAACCAAAAATCATTAATAAATGCCGAGTTCGTTTTCCCCCCTGAGTGCTACGTATCAGAGCATGATGACTCGACTCAAAAAGTGAAGCTAAGACCTTCACTGGGAATCACCTGCACGTTACCAACACGGGGGTAACATTCAAACAGGAAAGGGTGAGCATCATTTCAGTCTATATAATAGAAAATATGATAAGGACTAATCATAGGCTACGCACTAGAACAATCAGCATCCAATACACTAAACATCCACATCACAGTCATCATTCACATCATTTACAATCACTCATCTCATGTCACGTAAATTTATGAAATGCAACCCACTCGCGGGTATATGCATGAAGGTACCTTTTTACAAAACGTCGCTTAGCCACTCAGGCCTCATCATCACTTAGCCACTCAGGCCTCAAAACGTCACTGGTTTTATGCATATGGGCATGAGACACTATGACATGCACCACTCACAACACACAATCACACAATTACTCAGATCATAGTCAACAATGTGACCCGTCACTTACCGGTTTGCTCGCACGGAGCACAGCACCTGTCAAATTCATAATCATCACACAACGTCACTTGGCCATTTAGACCTTAACATCACTTAGCCCTTCGGGCCCCAAACGTCACTGGTTTTTCATCGTCTCTTACACATAAACATCAGTCAACTCTAACAATGGCCACTGAGGGCAAAAACGTCATTTGACTAACCACCAAGGGCATCCTCGTCATTTACACATCATTATCTACAACTTTGGCCACTAGGGGCAAAACAGTCTTTTACACGTCATAAATAATAATAATAGCCACTAAGGGCGAAACAGTCCTTTAACTAGCCCCGAAGGCATCATCGTCAAAATCATCATTTTTGACATTGCTTTGCTAAAACTGTTGTTTATACACCAAAAGGGATTTTTAAAGAGCTTCATATCATTTTTCAATGTCACGGGGAAGATCACCGGGGACGGCCACTTGGCTCCCACAAACAATCAGAAAATAACAATTTTTCGTTTTAAAAAAATTAGACCCATAGATGGACAACGTAAAGAGCTTCACGACACTTTTTGAATCGTTCAAAACGGACGTCTGAGTCAAAAGTTATGATAAAAACAATTTTGGGAAAAATTAGGCAACATCCTGGGAACAGGCGCCTTAGGCGCCCAGGCAACCAGGCAACAAGTGCACAGGCGCCCAGCGCCCAGGCAACAACAACGCAACACAACATGGGCGCCATGCGCCCAGGAGCAACAGCGCGCCACACAGCGCAACACAACACGGGCGCCATGCGCCCAGGGCAACAACGCGCAACACAGCGCATCACAACAGGACACGGGCGCCTAGCGCCCAGGCGCAACAACGCGCAACACGCAGGCAACACGCACGCCACAGGCGCCCAGCGCCCAGGCGCGCACACACGCACAGCACAACACAACATCAGGCGCCCAGCGCCCAGCACAGGCGCTCAGCGCCCAGAAGAACAGCAGCACACCCAGAATTTTGTCCAACCATTTTTTCCAACACTAAAACTGAAATTCACCATTTTTCCAGCAATTTTTCAAAACACTAAAAACTGATTTTTAGCAATTTAACTCATAAAACCTTATAATTTTCAACACCCGAAATAACGCTTAATTTAATCAATTGATAAAATTCTTTGGAGCACTAACATCATCATCACTTTGGCACCTAAGCGCCTATACACCCATTCATCCAAAATGCGAAAAATCACAATCATTCCAACATACCCATCATAAGTCCATGAACACACAAATGTCAAAATCATCCAAACACATATGAAATTCGCACTATCTCAAGGTTCAATCACCAAGTCAATTCGCATATGGCAACACATAAACATATATATAAAGATCATCATCATGGCAACCAAGAATATCAAGAACATCAAGAAACATGTGGTTCTAATACAAACCCTAGATCTAGAACCCATCATATGAATTATTAGATAGAATGATAGAGCTCCCCTAACCTCGAAATTGAAGAACGGAGGCTCCGGAGATAGTCACGTACAGGACCACAGCAACAAAATCACGTTTCCTTGCTCTTCCTTGGGTGCGACTTCTCTCCTCTTCTTCTCCTCTCCTTACGGCGCTCTCTCCTTCACTCTCTAGCTCTCCAATTTGCGAATTGCACACAAAACCCTAGCCTCCAACTAGCCTAGCCACTTCGCATATGACAAGAATAATGGGCTTGGGCTTCTCACTTAGGCCCAAGTCCATTTGGTTTGGCACCTCCACTTTCTAATACTTCCTACACATAATAGTATAAATTCTGATTAATTAAATTACATCAAATAATTTAATTTAAATCCCCAATTACTTAATTAAATAAATTAATTAAATAATTTTAGGGTGTTACACCACTTGTTACCAAGTGGCTTCAGTCTCAAGAGGGGGGGTGAATTGAGATTTAAAAACTTTTCAGATCTTTCAAAAACGTTTTTCCCCTTTTCAATGACTTAGATCAATTTTCGCGCAGGTTAAGTGGAAGCGAAGGAATTAGAATGTAAAGCAGTAAAGCGGTATGATAGTAAAGCAGGAAAGCAGTAAAGCACGCAGAGATTTATCCTGCTTCGGTCACCTCCTAGTGACCTACGTCCAGTCCTCACACCCTTGTGAGATTTTCCACTAACCAAAACAACAAGGCTTACAGGTGCCTTGGAAAACCTTTACAGACTCAGGCACTCTCCTCCTAGGATACCCCACCTATAGAGAGCCCTCAAATCTAATATAACAATAACAAGAGATACCCCACCCCTGTTACAATCAACTGCCCTAGAAAGATACCCCACTTCCTAGTACATGCAGCTACCCTAGAGAGATACCCCACTCCCTAGAACAAAACACAACAACTAAATAATAAACAATTGTAAATGCAGAAATACCTCTAATGTAGGCAGATATTACAACTTGAAGAATGCAACCCCAACTAACTCTTAGCAACAGATCAGCTCAGACAGACCAACGGTACGTGACGAGCAAAAGTACAAGCGTGAAGAGTTTTCTCAAAAGTTTTTCTGTTTCATGCAAGTGGGTTGAGTTGTGTGTTCTGTAAAATGAATCGTGAAGCACTGCCTATTTATAGGCTATGAGGAAATTATTATTACGTTGAAAATAGTGTAGGAATCGATTCTTTGTTAAAATGTATTTGATTTAGGAATCGATTTATTTAGGTGAGGAATCGATTTATCTTTGTTTGAAAAATATGGGAAATCGATTCTTGAGTACCATGGAAAGCTAGGAATCGATTCTATACTTAGTGAAAATATGTATGAATCGATTTTCAGCTTGCCTGAGACAAGTGGGAATCGATTCTCAGTTATGTGCAAAAGATTGGGAATCGATTCCTCCCTTAAAAATTGGTTGGCTCAGAAATCGATTTTTGTACTGAAAGTACATGACCTGACAATCGATTCTGCCTTTTCAAATTTACCTGAAAATCGATTTTGATATTTGTTTATGCATGAGGAAATCGATTTTGTTATTTTTAAAGGTGATAAGAATGTTTACGTAAATATGCATGCACCTTTAAAAAACTTTGTGAGTGTGTGAGACTTTGAGATACGAGTTGACCTTTGAAAGAGCTTACACTTTTTCCTAAGACACACCCAAACCCTAAGGACTACCCTTATTTTTAAGGACTACCCTTAAACTTGAATCTTCAGTTCTTGGCTTGCTTGTCTTGGATTGTGACTTTGACGTTTAGTCACTTTTATTGACTTTGACCGTCAACCTTACCTTTGTCTTTTTCATCATCAAAACACATCCTGCAATATCAGGTTACCTGCAACACAAGGTATCCACACTTGCCCTTTATTTTCCAGGTCATTTATTTTCTTGCTATTTAAATTCTTGCAATTTATTTTCTAAGACCTTTATTTTCCAAGTCATTTACTTTCTTGCCCCTTTATTTTCCAAGTCATTTACTTTCTTGCCCATTTATTTTCCAAGTCATTTACCTTCTTGCCCTTTATTTTCCAAGTCATTTATTTTCTTGCTATTTAAATTCTTGCAATTTATTTTCTAAGTCCTTTATTTTCCAAGTCATTTACTTTCTTGCCCCTTTATTTTCCAAGTCATTTACTTTCTTGCCCCTTTATTTTCCAAGTTATTTATTTTCTTTTCTCCTCTTTTGTCTACAATGATCATGAGTGAGTAGACTTTACTAAAACATTCCTTCTTTCTAAAAACACTTTCTTTTCAGTTAATCAACTTTGAAAAATTAAATTGGTAATCACCTAGGCTCTTCCTGTGGATCGATAACTCTTTTTATTACGCGACAAGACCGTGCACTTGCGGCCTATCAGTGCTGCTGTTTCACTAGGCGCCCTGTTGCTGGGCGCCAGTTCCTGCTGTTGCTGTTTCCTGCTAGGCGCCCTGTTGCTGGACGCCAGTTTCTTGCTGTGTTGCTGTCCCTGTAAAAATGATGTTGCTGTCTTGTAAAAACAAATGTGCTGTTGTTGTTTTCCTGAAATTAATGTTGCTGTCACAGTGACCAAATGTTGCTGTTTTCCTGAAATTAATGTTGCTGTCACAGTGACCAAATGTTGCTGTTTTCCTGAAATTAATGTTGCTGTCACAGTGACCAAATGTTGCTGTTTTTCTAAAAAAAAATGTTGTTGCTGTCACTGTAAAACTGTTGTTACTGTTGCTGTAAATTGGTGTCTTTTGTGTCGATGGTTGGTCAAGTTGTTGGACTGTCCTATAGGTGTAGGTGCTATTGGTGATGATTGGTGATATTGGTGATGATATAACAGGTGATGTGCCGATTTTGTTGGCTAAGGTGATAGGTGATGGGTCTATGACGACTTATTGATATTGGTGATGTTGTGTCAATTAAATGTCTGTTGTTGTTAATTGTCTGGTGCATTGTTCATGGTGTCGCATATATTGCATATGCATTATTTTGGTGATGATGGCTTCGGCCTTGGAGCTATAGGTGATGATGGTGATGCTCATACAGGTGATGATGCCCTTATTGTCTACTTTATTGGTGATGATTGGTACCACATGCATATACCCGTTGGTGTGGGTTGCATCTCATATACTTACTCATGATGTTGGTGATATTTCTCGGTGATTTGTAATTTAATGTTGTTGTGAAGCGGTTGATACAGTTGTCGTAACTTTAGCATATTGCCTATCATATATGCTATTATAATGTTAGATATCTCACCCATTCTGTTTGAATGTTACCCCTATGTTGGTAACGTGCAGGTGATTGCGAGTGAAGGCAAGTCTTCCATCGCTAGTTGAGTCGGTGTCGTCGCTCTGATATGTAGCACTCGGGGGGATGAACGCTAGTTTTATTAGATGTCTTTAATATTTAATTTCTGAAGTTTTATGGTGATGTTATAATTATTTAATTGAACCATGATTTGATTCCGCTGCTTGATGATGTTATGACGTGCTAGGTGTTGCACTGTTTTAATGGTGAAACTTTATTATTGACATGTGATGTTTAACGGTGTAAATGTGGCATCCCTTGTGGATGTATTGAAAACGTTTTGAAAACTCCGATTTTTGTCAAAAATTTTCCGGGTAGAAAAGGGGTGTTACAGAACTCGCCCTTAAGGGTAATGGCGGCCTTGGCCATGGATCGTTGCGTTTCCAAATCGCAAGAGGTTTTCATTGTCCTTGGGACAGTTTATCGGGACTCGGCCCAGATCGAGCTCGTCCCAAATGGTTGCGACTGCCTCGGTCGCTAATAATGGCAGGCTCAGTTGCTCGTGTTTCGATTTATAAAGGGATTAAGGGCGATCGTTTGGTCAATCCCGTGTTGCCCCTCTTTTAACCTCGGAAATCACATCGTTTTCATTGTCCTTGGGACAATTTATCGGGACTCGGGCCCAGATCGAACTCGTCTCGAAGGGTTGCGACTGCCTCGGTCGCTAATAATGGTGGGCTCAGTTACTCGTGTTCCGGTTTATAAAGGGATTAAGGGCGATCGTTTGGTCGATCCCGTGTTGCCTGTAACACCCCTTTTCTAATAACTTTACTTTTAATAAAATCAGAGTCTCTTTTTTTTTTTTTTTTTTTTTTTTTTTTTAACAATTCAAGCGAGTGCTACACTTACTCCATAAAAATCAAGATACATAACACCATAAGAAAAAGGTTTAGTTCGCATCAACTAAATCCAATCACCATCAGCAGCGGAATAATAATCAGTTCAAAATTAAAGCCAATACATCACCAATGAAAACTAACAGTTTTAGGAAAATAAAGCATAAACATAAGGACACCCCCCCCCCCCTGGTGCTACGTATCAGAGCGTGACACTTCCTACCAGACGAAGGCATAAGAAATCCTTCACTCGCTATTACCTGCACGTTGCCGACATAAGAAGCAACATAAAAGCAGTAGGGTGAGTCTCTTTTCATAATTAATAACATATGAAAATTAAGCAATGCATAGGAAAAGGAAACCAGGCACACCAATTCATAACAATAGGAAACATTCGCATCAGCATACTAAATTCCAAACAGCACTATATAATATATGATTATGTATGTAATGCAACCCAAACTCCACGGGTACATGCATGTCGGATCCGTCACCAATACAAATAGGCAGTAGCCTCTGCTCACCAAATCAAAATTAGGCCGTAGCCTCTGCTCACCAATAATGCATATGTCCATGAGATGCTATGGGAATGCATTACAACACACCAAGTCCAAGCAATTCATCATTTAAAATTCATGATCTCACCATTGTATATTAATCAGCTCACCAAATTAAAATTAGGCCGTAGCCTCTGCTCACCAATCTCACCCTATCACACTCACCAATTCAGCTCACCACTCACACCAACACCAATTCAAATAGACCAGCTTAGGACATTGACACAACATAGGAAAAGTGGGTAAAAATAGCCATTTAGACACTTGAACACCATCAGCCAGAAACACCAGTGAAAATAAATTATTTTTGCATAAAATTGAGACTATTGGATAGGCACTGAAATTAGCTTCAAAACGCATTTTGAACCGTTGAATTTGGATAACCGAGTCAAAAGTTATATTAAAAACAGTTTAGGAAAAATGTTAGACATTCTGGAAACAGGCGCATGGGCGCTGGGCGCCCAGGGGCAACACAGCGCTTGGCGCATGGGCGCTTGGCGCCCAGGAGTGGCAACACGCAACAGCGCACAGGCGCATAGGCGCTTGGCGCCCAGGAGCAACACGCGCAACAGCGCACAGGCGCTAGGCGCCCAGGGGAACAAGCGCGCAACAGCGCACAGGCGCTAGGCGCCCAAGAGGCAACACGCGCACATAGGCGCTGGCGCCCAGAAGCAACAACGCGCACAGGCGCGCCCAGGGAACAGCAGCAACATGGCGCCCAAGCACTAGGCGCCTAAGGCCAACATGCTACACAACTCATTTTGCTTCGAAATTCATTTTACACGAGCCAAATGCTCAGGACATAAAAACTCAATAAAAATTTTATCAAAAGCTGAACTTTAATTTTGGCGCCCATGCACTAGGCGCCTAGTGAAATTACGCAACTCAACTCCTTTCTTGACCAAAATCAGTTTTCATGAGCCATTTTACCCAAGTATAAAAACCTGAAAACAATTTTCACAAAACTATCACCAGAACTTTGGGGCCCTTGGCGCCCATGACTCAAGCGACAAGTGCCAAAACTGGCAGCACAGGAACACAGGAGGCAGCACAGGCAACAGGGACAGCACACTGCTGGGCAACACAGGCAACAGAATTTTTTAGAAAACTGGCACAGCACACTGCTGGGCACTTGGCGCCCATGACCATGGCGCAAAACAGAATTTTCAGCAACAATCCATATGGCGCCTAAGGCGCCTAGGGGCATCCAAACAGAAATTCTCCCACTCTCAATTACTAATTAAAATTCACCAAAACACTCCTATATATCAACATAATCAAAATGTCACCATAATTCCCAATTTCACCACATAATCACCAAACAATCATATACTCAAACAATTAGTCTACAATTCGCATATTGCCCCAATTCAAACATCAATCATAAAATTCTCAACATATTAATTTAACAACAACATCACAATATTATAATTTCTCAACAACAACACAATTCAATCATGGAAACTAACCTAGGACCCTAACCCTAAGCAATTCCCAATTCGCATAAGTATTAAGAACAAAAAGAGGACCCCCTAACCTTATGGAAATCGAATTTGCTAGCCAAGCTCCAAGTGAAGAATGCGCACCACCAATGAGCCTCCTCTTCTCCTCTTTGAGCTTCGCCCCTTCCTTCTCCTTCTCTTCGCAACTCTCCTCTTCTCTCCTTCTTACGTTACTTTTTCTTTCTTTTCTCACTTGGGTGAATTTGCCACTAACTCCCTAGACCCCAAGTAATTCGACTCCAATGCCAAAGAAATGGGTCACGGGCCTAATTGTGGATCACGGGCCCTTGCTCGCACCACTTAAATAGTAACAGCACCTCCTAATAAAATAAAATAAAATAAATATATTAAACCTTGAATTATTTAATTAAATTAAATAAATATTGTAAGCCTTAAATAATTTAATTAAATAAATAATTAAATTATTTTGGGGCGTTACAACTCTCCCCCACTTAGAATATTTCGTCCTCGAAATTACCTGAATCAAACAACTCCGGATATGCCTCCCGCATCTTGCTCTCCAGCTCCCAAGTCATACTCTCACCAGCAGCTCCTAACCAAACCACTTTCACCAAAAGAATTTCTTTCCCTCTCAGAGTCTTCACTTCTCTATCTTCAATCCGCACAGGCATAGTCTCCACGGTGAGATTATCCCGCACCTCTACTTCATCCATCTGAATCACATGGGACGGGTCCGGAACATACTTTCGAAGTTGTGACACGTGAAACACGTCATGCAGGTTCGAAAGATTGGGCGGCAAGGCCACCCTATAGGCAACACTTCCCACCCTCTCCGTAATCTGATACGGACCAATGAAACGGGGAGTTAACTTCTTAGATTTCAAGGCACGCCCAACACCAGTCACTGGAGTGACTCTCAGGAACACATGATCACCGGCCTGAAACTCTAAATCCTTCCTTCTTTTATCATGATAGCTCTTTTGTCGACTCTGCGACGCTTTCATCTTCTCACGGATTAATTTTACCTTCTCAGTTGTTTCTCGCACAATTTCAGGCCCCAACACTGCACTCTCCCCAGATTCATACCAACACAACGGAGTCCTACATCTCCGACCATACAATGCCTCAAACGGTGCCATACCAATACTAGAGTGAAAACTGTTGTTATAGGTGAATTCTATCAACGAAAGATGAGAATCCCATGAACCTCCCTGCTCAAGAACACATGCCCTCAACAAGTCCTCTAACGACTGAATAGTCCTCTCCGTCTGACCATCTGTCTGCGGATGATAAGCGGAGCTCAACCTCAACTTAGAACCCAAAGCTTCCTGCAAACTCTTCCAAAATTCAGAGGTGAATCTTGGATCTCTATCAGATACAATACTAAGCGGAACGCCATGCAACTTCACAATAGTCTTGATGTAGATTTCTGCCAACTTTGGAACTGGATAAGTCATATTAATTGGTAAGAAATGAGCAGACTTAGACAACCTATCTACAACCACCCATATAGCATCAAACCCTCTCACTGTATTTGGCAAACCAGTTACAAAATCCATGGAAATGCTATCCCATTTCCACTCCGGAATCTCCAATGGTTGCATCAACCCCGCAGGCTTCTGATGCTCAATCTTAGACTTCTGACAAGTCAGACACGAATACACGAACTGCGCCACATCCTTCTTCATACCAGGCCACCAGAACATTCTCTTCAAATCTTGGTACATTTTCGTAGCCCCGGGATGAATACTCAACTTGCTTCTATGGCTCTCCTCAAGAATCATTCTCTTCATCTCAGCATCGTCAGGAATGCAGATCCTATCTCTGAATCTCAATACACCTTGGGAATCTAACTTGAAATCTCCATCCACATCTTGATCATTTACAACCAACAGGTCTACCAACTTTACATCTGACTTTTGTGCTTCTCGGACACTAACCAAAAATTCATTTCCGATCTTCAACATCCCCAATCTGACACTCTGCGGTGTCACTTCACAAACCAGACTCATGTCTCGAAACTGCTCAATCAATTCTAACTCTTTCACCATCATAGCCGACATATGCAAACTCTTCCGACTTAAAGCATCAGCCACGACATTAGCTTTGCCGGGGTGATAGTTCAAGCCAAAATCGTAATCCTTCAGCAACTCTAACCAACGTCTCTGTCTCATATTTAGCTCCTTCTGATCAAACAAGTATTTCAGACTCTTGTGGTCACTAAACACTTCAAATCTGGTACCGTACAGATAGTGCCTCCAAATTTTCAGCACAAACACAATTGCAGCTAGTTCCAAATCATGAGTAGGGTAGTTCTTCTCATGGGTCCTCAACTGTCTGGACGCATAAGCTACTACCTTACCCTCTTGCATCAATACACCTCCCAAACCCATCTTGGAAGCATCGCAATATACTACAAACGGTCGATCAGGAACAGGCAAAGTCAAAACGGGCGATGTGGTCAACCTCTTCTTCAACTCATTGAAGCTCTCCTCACAGCGTGCATCCCACACAAAAGCTTTTCCCTTACACGTCAATTGAGTCAACGGAAGTGCCAACTTCGAGAAACCTTCAATAAATCTCCTATAATAACCAGCTAATCCCAAGAAGCTTCTGATTTCTGTAACTGACTTCGGGCTCTCCCATTGAGACACAGCATCAACCTTGGCTGGGTCCACAGCTATACCATTACCAGAGATAATATGACCAAGGAAACCTACTTCATTCAGCCAGAACTCACACTTAGACAATTTTGCATACAATTTCTTTTCTTTCAGCACTTCTAGCACTAACCTCAAATGTTCTGCATGCTCCTCTTCTGTCTTAGAATACACCAGAATGTCGTCAATAAACACAACGACAAACCGATCCAAGTAACTATGGAAAGTACGATTCATGTACTCCATAAACACACCCGGCGCGTTGGTAACACCAAACGGCATCACAGAATACTCATAGTGCCCATATCTCGTTCTGAAAGCGGTTTTCTGAATGTCTTCATCCTTTACCTTGATCTGGTGATAACCTGACCTCAAATCGATTTTACTAAACACCTTAGCACCTACCAACTGGTCCATCAGATCATCAATTCTGGGAAGCGGATACCTGTTCTTTATTGTCACTTTGTTCAATTGCCTATAATCGACACAAAGTCTCATGCTCCCGTCCTTCTTTTTCACTAACAATACCGGAGCACCCCACGGTGACACACTTGGCCTTACAAATTTCTTCTCAAGCAGATCTTCTAATTGCTTTTTCAATTCAGACAACTCTGAGGCTGACATTCGGTACGGTGCCATAGACACAGGCCTAGTACCAGGTATAAGATCAATGGCAAACTCAACCTCCCTCTCTGGCGGAACACTTGGAATTTCATCCGGGAACACTTCGGGAAATTCACACACTACCTGAACCCCTTCAATGATCGCCTGATTCTCAGCAGACAATGACGCCATCAAAGCAAACAGATGAACTCCCTCTTTCATTACCTTATGCAAATGACCAGCAGGCAACAACACTGATTCTTCCTCTTCGGGAGGAAAGAAACTCACAGATCTCCGGAAACAATTAATATGCACATGGTTAAATACTAACCAGTCCATACCAAGAATGACGTCCAACCCTCCCAACGGCAAACAAATAAGATCAACTAGAAAATCTCTGCCGAAGATTGACAGAGGGCACTTAGCACACACAAGAGAGGTAGTTACTGAACCCTTAGCTGGAGTGTCAATAACCATCTCCCTCATCATAGAAGATAAAACAAGGTCCAATTTCTCAGCACACAAAGCAGCAATAAATGAATGCGTAGCACCAGTATCGATAATAGCAATCAAGGGAATACCATTAATAAAACATGTACCTCGAATCTCATTAGTGTCCTCTGATCCTGCGAGAGCAAACACCTTTCCATGGGACTTCTCTTTCTTCGGCTTAGTACACTTAGTACTAATATGACCTGATTCCCCGCAATTGTAGCACACCACCTCCCTCTTCTCACATTTCGCAGCCACATGACCCTCTTTACCGCATTTGAAACATTTATTATCTGAGCAGTCAAAACTCTTGTGACCCGGCTTGCCACACCTGTAGCACACAACCTTCGCAGGGGCATCTCCCCCACTTGCTTTCTTATTGTCAACATACCTCTGCTTACCCTTACCAGCTGGAGCCTCATACGGTTTACCCCGATTCTGAAACTTACCCCTCAGATCCCTCATGACCCTGGAGTGAGCATTACTATCATCCTCATATATCCTGCAACTGTCGATCAAATCAGCGAATAACCGAATCTTCTGGTACCCTACAGCTTTCTTAATATCAGCCCTCAGTCCATTCTCAAACTTAATACACTTTGAGAACTCAGAATCAGCATCAGCATAATGGGGATAAAACTTAGCCAATTCAGTGAACTTGGCAGCATACTCTGTCACTGACATGCTTCCTTGTTTCAGCTCAAGGAATTCTATTTCTTTCTTACCTCTCACATCTTCAGGAAAATACTTCCGCAAGAACTCTCTACGGAAAACAGCCCAAGTTATCTCTTCATTAGCAGCTTCTAATCTCTGCCTCACCTCCATCCACCAATCATCAGCTTCCTCTGCCAGCGTATGGGTACCATACCTGACCTTCTGCGCATCATCACAATCCATGACCCGGAATATTCTTTCAATCTCTTTCAGCCATGCCAAAGCACCATCTGGATTATACTTGCCCTTAAAGACAGGTGGATTCTCTCTCTGGAACGTAGCCAAATTGCGCGTCCCATCATTAACAGCACCGGGTATATTACCCATCGCCCCGGCTATAGCCTGCAAGGCAGCAGCAAGTGCAGCATCGTCCCGTCTGGCCATTTCAAACTATCACTGCAGCACAAACAGAAATTTAGAACTAATCTAACAATTCTATTTGTCATAAGACACTATGACAAGACGACTTGGCCGGACAGACCGAACTGCTCTGATACCACTAATGTAACACCCCTTTTCTAATAACTTTACTTTTAATAAAATCTGAGTCTCTTTTTTTTTTTTTTTTTTTTTTTTTTTTTTTTTTAACAATTCAAGCGAGTGCTACACTTACTCCATAAAAATCAAGATACATAACACCATAAGAAAAAGGTTTAGTTCGCATCAACTAAATCCAATCACCATCAGCAGCGGAATAATAATCAGTTCAAAATTAAAGCCAATACATCACCAATGAAAACTAACAGTTTTAGGAAAATAAAGCATAAACATAAGGACACCCCCCCCCCCTGGTGCTACGTATCAGAGCGTGACACTTCCTACCAGACGAAGGCATAAGAAATCCTTCACTCGCTATTACCTGCACGTTGCCGACATAAGAAGCAACATAAAAGCAGTAGGGTGAGTCTCTTTTCATAATTAATAACATATGAAAATTAAGCAATGCATAGGAAAAGGAAACTAGGCACACCAATTCATAACAATAGGAAACATTCGCATCAGCATACTAAATTCCAAACAGCACTATATAATATATGATTATGTATGTAATGCAACCCAAACTCCACGGGTACATGCATGTCGGATCCGTCACCAATACAAATAGGCCGTAGCCTCTGCTCACCAAATCAAAATTAGGCCGTAGCCTCTGCTCACCAATAATGCATATGTCCATGAGATGCTATGGGAATGCATTACAACACACCAAGTCCAAGCAATTCATCATTTAAAATTCATGATCTCACCATTGTATATTAATCAGCTCACCAAATTAAAATTAGGCCGTAGCCTCTGCTCACCAATCTCACCCTATCACACTCACCAATTCAGCTCACCACTCACACCAACACCAATTCAAATAGACCAGCTTAGGACATTGACACAACATAGGAAAAGTGGGTAAAAATAGCCGTTTAGACACTTGAACACCATCAGCCAGAAACACCAGTGAAAATAAATTATTTTTGCATAAAATTGAGACTATTGGATAGGCACTGAAATTAGCTTCAAAACGCATTTTGAACCGTTGAATTTGGATAACCGAGTCAAAAGTTATATTAAAAACAGTTTAGGAAAAATGTTAGACATTCTGGAAACAGGCGCATGGGCGCTGGGCGCCCAGGGGCAACACAGCGCTTGGCGCATGGGCGCTTGGCGCCCAGGAGAGGCAACACGCAACAGCGCACAGGCGCATAGGCGCTTGGCGCCCAGGAGCAACACGCGCAACAGCGCACAGGCGCTAGGCGCCCAGGGGAACAAGCGCGCAACAGCGCACAGGCGCTAGGCGCCCAAGAGGCAACACGCGCACATAGGCGCTGGCGCCCAGAAGCAACAACGCGCACAGGCGCGCCCAGGGAACAGCAGCAACATGGCGCCCAAGCACTAGGCGCCTAAGGCCAACATGCTACACAACTCATTTTGCTTCGAAATTCATTTTACACGAGCCAAATGCTCAGGACATAAAAACTCAATAAAAATTTTATCAAAAGCTGAACTTTAATTTTGGCGCCCATGCACTAGGCGCCTAGTGAAATTACGCAACTCAACTCCTTTCTTGACCAAAATCAGTTTTCATGAGCCATTTTACCCAAGTATAAAAACCTGAAAACAATTTTCACAAAACTATCACCAGAACTTTGGGGCCCTTGGCGCCCATGACTCAAGCAACAAGTGCCAAAACTGGCAGCACAGGAACACAGGAGGCAGCACAGGCAACAGGGACAGCACACTGCTGGGCAACACAGGCAACAGAATTTTTTAGAAAACTGGCACAGCACACTGCTGGGCACTTGGCGCCCATGACCATGGCGCAAAACAGAATTTTCAGCAACAATCCATATGGCGCCTAAGGCGCCTAGGGGCATCCAAACAGAAATTCTCCCACTCTCAATTACTAATTAAAATTCACCAAAACACTCCTATATATCAACATAATCAAAATGTCACCATAATTCCCAATTTCACCACATAATCACCAAACAATCATATACTCAAACAATTAGTCTACAATTCGCATATTGCCCCAATTCAAACATCAATCATAAAATTCTCAACATATTAATTTAACAACAACATCACAATATTATAATTTCTCAACAACAACACAATTCAATCATGGAAACTAACCTAGGACCCTAACCCTAAGCAATTCCCAATTCGCATAAGTATTAAGAACAAAAAGAGGACCCCCTAACCTTATGGAAATCGAATTTGCTAGCCAAGCTCCAAGTGAAGAATGCGCACCACCAATGAGCCTCCTCTTCTCCTCTTTGAGCTTCGCCCCTTCCTTCTCCTTCTCTTCGCAACTCTCCTCTTCTCTCCTTCTTACGTTACTTTTTCTTTCTTTTCTCACTTGGGTGAATTTGCCACTAACTCCCTAGACCCCAAGTAATTCGACTCCAATGCCAAAGAAATGGGTCACGGGCCTAATTGTGGATCACGGGCCCTTGCTCGCACCACTTAAATAGTAACAGCACCTCCTAATAAAATAAAATAAAATAAATATATTAAACCTTGAATTATTTAATTAAATTAAATAAATATTGTAAGCCTTAAATAATTTAATTAAATAAATAATTAAATTATTTTGGGGCGTTACATTGCCCCCTTTTTAACCTCGGAAATCACATTCGCTGAGCACTCAGTGAGGAAAACAACAAGAACGTCGCCAAATCGTAGCGGATCCATATATATTAGATGGTTGAATATTTACAAAGTCGTATTACATCACACCCGTAGGCTCCAATAGTAACTAGCTATAATATTTCTTAAGCTTGGTAGCATTCCAAGTCCTGGGGGTCGGTTTCCCCCTAAGGGTTTCCAACTCGAAGGCGCCGTTTACCGGTCTTGGAAATGACCCAGTATGGCTCTTCCCAATTGGGTGCAAGCTTTCCCTGGGCAGTGTTCTTCAAACCAACGTCGGCCAGTCGGAGCACTAGGTTGCCAATTTCAAAATCCCTCGGAACAACCTTTGAGTTGTACTGGGTTGCCATCCTCTGCTTGACCACTGCTTCCTTGAAGGAGGCCCTATCATGGATCTCTTCCACCAGATCGAGCTCTTCTCTGACGGCTTGGTTGTTATCATCTAGTGACTTTGGGTTGGATGTCCTCCAACTCAATTCACTAATCTAAACAGGAATAACCGCCTCGCTCCTATATGAGAGTCGGAAAGGCGTCTCCCCTGTAGAGCTCTGGGGTGTGGTTCTGATGCTCTTTCTCATTTTGAGGCTTGGATCCTCCGAGTTTGACAAAGAACCGGCTCGCATTGTCACTTTCCTCGTGATCAATGTATTTCTGAGATCTCTGGAGGAACTCCACAAGAGTCTCAGGCTGATTTACCCTGATATCAATTTGAAACAACCTCCCTTTGCGAAGTCCGACTTCCATAAAATAAAGTCGGAAAGAGTCGTCGAGGTTTCGAACTTGTGCAGCCTCACGGTTGAACCTTTCAATATAGTCTTTGAGAGACCCATTCTTGCCTTATCGGATGGCTTGCAGCACCTTCCGAGACTTCGGATTCATCTTGGAATGAGCAAAATGGGCAGAGAAGAGGCTAGCCAACTGATCCCAGGAAGAGACGGTATTTGGTTTGAGCTCCCTGAACCAGTCCAGTGCCGACTTTTCAAGGGTGAGAGAGAAAATTCTGCACTTGATTTCTTTCGGGACCGTCGGAGGGGGAGGTGGTAGTCAGTTCCTGGCCGAGCCCCCATGGACCAGCGTCATTGGTGAATTTCGAACACGCGCCGAGCTGAGGGGAAGCGAGACTGTCACGCCTTCCGGAGTCATCTCCTGTCGAACTGGTTTCTAGGTCGTAACTGTGGAGCCATTGTTGATCAAGGAAAGAGGGAGAGGAACTAGAGTACGAGATCCTCCCACTGTGGTCGCCAATGATCTGTACCGTACTCCGAATCTATGGACGATCCTGGATAGTTGGTAGTGTATGATCTTGATCAACTGAGCTCCGAACTTAGGGGGGTTGTACCTGGAAAGACACTCTGACGCTCAAGTCAGCGAGTGAAGTCGGTTACAGGTAAACGTAGGGAAGTGTGCATCCCTTGGGCACTGTGCGAGTGCCTATTTATAGAAGCATGGGGTGTGTTTGACCTAATCAAACAGAGCCGTCCGATCTAGGGTTTAGATCTTAGTCGTTCATTTATGGATCTGCCGCTGGCATTGGGCCTCGGCGTATAAGAGAGCGCGACCCAATCCGTAACAATTTCTAACCTAGTAAATTCATATAAAGGACACGACGTTAGCACAGGTATACCGCTAGTAAATGATAACTATAGGAACTATGGTCGTTGCAGCTGTTAAATGACATAAATGAGAAGATTAAGAGATCCTAATATGAGAGAGTCTTTGGAGTGATATGAGTCGACCGATGGAGGAGCAGAGTTGTGCTCTTTCTTCTTCCAGGGAGCGGTATTTGGCCGAGCCTCTATGGGGGTCGGTCCGGTTTGGAACGAGGGTAGTCTACATTCTACCCTGCCTTCTTTATTTATTTTATCTTTTTTTGTTTCACTTCTTCATTTTTCAAACATATTTTATACTTATGGCTTTCACTTGGGCTATGAACTTTAGCGTACTTCTTTTATTAGTTTTATAACTTTTAAAAAATTAATTTGTGTTAACAAAAATAAAGAAATTTATATTTGCATTTCTTATCTTCTTATATATGTTTTTTGACAGCTATCTTATTATATTTTTAAAATCACATTTCTCTTAACACTAAAGTTCTACTCAATTCACTTAAATAAATTTTAGTAGTAATCACATTGAACCAACCTTTAGTTTGGTCACTACCCAAATAACAAAGTTGATGATTAAACGAAATTCACTTTTAGTTTAGTCATCACATACATTTTTCTTAATAAAAATTAAATCCAAAATATCGAAAATTACTATGTTAGATACATACACTACTACAATTTAGGCTTTTCGCATCGGTTAAAAATGACTTTTCGCATCGGTTCCGTGTCCGTTATAGATTCAGGCGATGTTAAAAGTACGCACCTTTTGCATCAGGTACAGACCTGATGCGAAAAGTATTTTTCGCATCAGTTGTATTACCACCCGATGCCAAAAGTCCATTTTAATTAGATTTTAACACCTTTTTGGCATCGGATTTTCAGAACCACCTGATGCGAAAAGTACTTTTCGCATCAGGTCCTGATGGGAACCGATGTTAAAACTAACTTTTTTTTTAAAAAAAAAAATCTCAACAGCTAGATCTAACAAATAGTGCCTACAACAGAAGCTTTAGAAAAAAGTTATAAAAATTATCAGATAACCTACAACAAACAAATGAGTTCCTGAATCCAAATGTGAGGATCACTTTTATTATTACTAATAATCTGAAGAGTTAGTTCAAGATCTTGCTGATGGATTGGAAGGTCGTTTCCAGGACTACATGATGTTTGTTGCAGCATGTGGTAAGTATTGTAAATACATGAGAAAAATAAATCAAGTTGTTTTCTATAGAGAATAAAATGAAAGTAAAACTGTTAGATGATAGTTTACAAAATAGCCACAATGACTAGCAAGAAGGCAGAAGAGAGCCGCATAAAACCTCGAGAATGAGAGATTGTGTCTCCTTGTCTTCAGCAATCAACTCAAATGTTTGATCCCAAACAGGATTCAAGTTGTTGTCAATAACCTTGGTCTTAACCTTAAATAAAGGTCGAATATACAAAACCACATAAGGATCTGACTTTCCAATCATTTCCATATTCTTTAAACCAATTGCTTTCACTACAGTCACTTTAAGA
The DNA here is from genome assembly GCA_039519185.1 of Astragalus membranaceus. Classification (NCBI taxonomy): domain Eukaryota; kingdom Viridiplantae; phylum Streptophyta; class Magnoliopsida; order Fabales; family Fabaceae; genus Astragalus; species Astragalus membranaceus. The sequence goes on along the minus strand of CM076850.1, from coordinate 77,449,472 downwards.
CTACCCTGGGGTTTAAGCCCCAGTTCACTGCAACAAAGAAATAAATTGCTGCTCAGATTTCGATCGAATAAAACGAAAAATCGATTGAATACTTGTACAAAATTTTCAAACTCATTAAAATTGTCACTGAGATATAGTAACATACCAAAGGGCATAAACTTTCATAAGATTTAAATTTACCTAGTATCAACAGGTATACCACCAAGTGGAACAACAATCCTATGAGGCCATTGGAGCATATCAGTAACAATTGAGTTAACAGTATCCTACAAAATGATAGGTAAAATTAACAAATGTTAGTTAAACAGTACAGGGGAAAGAGTTATACAAAAAAGACAGAACTCACATCAATCATATCTGAAATTCCGGGAAGAGCTGTCAAACTTCCACCAACAGCTTTCAGAGTATAATCAATCCTCGGCTTTGGCTGATTCAATTTTAATGGTAAAGTCAGTTATTCTAAGAGTGAAAAATTAATATCAGTTTAAGATTGAATTGCGTAGTTGGAAAGGCTGATAAAAGTTCTCAAATATTCCAGGACTACAAGATGGTTTCCACCATCTCAGCTTTTTATGTCAACCATCCCTTAATATGTAGCATGCAAACAGGTGCTGAGTGTTTGCAAGTCAACCAAAGTCACACACCAACACAACACAACGAACTACAATTTCAATAAAACTTGTTTGTTGGCTCGAACAATGATCTAGCATGGTATGGTGCATTGGATTTTAGAGTGTGCTACGAAGGCAAGTGAGGTTTAAGCAAACTTTTTGTTTTTGAAAAGAAAAATGATTATTCCCCAAAAATAAGCTAAGCAACAGTATCATAGAACAGAATGTGCAGAGGAAATACTACTCTTTGATAATAATACCTTCAATTTTTGGAGCCACATTTCCAAGTGACAGCTTGCTGAACTTCAATGAGGTAATTCCAGGAGGTCTGTACTCTTCCAGTAGAGGTTCAACAGATTCCTTGATCACCATTGTTGCTGCCTAAAGGTGAACAAACTCCAAAGTAAAACATCACATTCATGATACTCAAAGAGGAAACAATCCTCTTGAAAGATGAAACTTCAATGACACGATGAAATTAACACGCGATTGTTGTCTTAACATTTATTAACATTAACATATAAGTACATTTCTGTGTTGCTATTTCTAAAGCAAGAATCAAATAAACACACGATAGGTAATACCTGAGGAAAAATTTTCTTTCAATCAACAACAAAAATGCTATCTTAGATGAATATACTATGATACCATACCAAATAAGCAATCTGATTATGATTGCACAATACATTAAACATATTGTATAAAATAACATGCTCAACTAGAGAAATTAGGGAAGCATCAAGTTCTAACTTCTAACAAATGAAATAAATGTTGCAAAAATCAACGGATGACACTGCACAAAGTGTTGTGAATTATTATAAAAATGAGCAGGAAAGCATACTCACTTCTGCCACAAATGGCCAGAGTTTGGCCAGCATCTTGTTCAGCCATTTCACCTGAAAAAGCCGGTGCAACAAAGCGTCAAAACTCAAAACAGCATAGTTGCACCAAAATAATAGGTGAAATATATAAACTCGTTTCAAATGCCAAGTAATATCTAGAAAGGTTAAAATATCATTTTAACAATACAAATGACACAAGACCAAGACCAAGCATTAGTTCATCAACAAAAATACATCTTTAATATAACTTGTTAAAATTGGAGTTCAAATAAATTAATATGCAGCCATACATACTCCTACCATCTATAAGCAATCTATAGATAAATAGCATATCTATAGATAAATAGCATATGCATAAACCAAGCTATAAGCAATCACCGTCACTGGAGAATTTGCAAACCTGTTTCACAGAACAAATTTATCCACCCACTCACCCATTTCACGACCACACGATTATTATTAATAATACAAATTGTACAAATTCAACTCATTTCAATAGATCTTTTCAAAAGTAACACTATTTTTTCAAAAACAAATTAAATTCATCAAAATCCAATTACAAGAATATATTAATAATTAGACTATATAGTATATATATATATGTAAAGTAGTACTACCTTAGAAGAAATCCAGATCCTTCGGAAAGAGATTCAGTCCTTTCCTCAGCCAATATAACTGCTGCAAGCCAAAGTAGAGAGGTTTTGACGCTAGTATTGATCCATCAAGAGTGAAAGCATAGCAGCAGTGAAAAAAATAGGTAAGACTCCAAACTTGATATTCAACCAGTACGTAATGGATAAAATTTAAGGATCCATAAAACAAATTTCTACCTTGAACCAGCAGTAGGAAAATTAAAGAGTACCTTGCAGTAATAAAGGGAAAAGCAAGAGATGCACATTACACAGAGTAAAGTCTCAGATGCATAGGGATTCAACAATTAATATGGTACTATTAATCTAATTATCAGAATTAGCATAAATGTTGAAAATATAAAAGTAGAAAAACTAATTGTATAACAAAACTAGAAGTACTTTTCAAAAAAAAAACCAACTAAAAGTATTCATATATAAGGCAATTGACATACACAGTGACATATATGGTAATCAATCAATTATTTGCTTCCACCCATTTGCTTCATTAGTATCAGCATCCTGAGGAGGACTTGATCATAAAGAAAGTTGCATTACTTAAACAAACCCTTCAATTTCTTATCTTGTGTAGCATTAAAGAAGATGTGTGCCCCTATATGATATTAATGCTTTTATTTTCCGTAGACAAGACAACTAAACAAGCAATCTTCAACTTTTGAATAACTTAAAGCATTAAAACTAATAGAAACAGAACCAAAATGCAGATCATGAATATGGGGGTGATTAGAAGCCGTGACTGAACCAACCCACACTTATCAACTACACAATCAGATAAAAGGAAAAGTTAACCAAACTATGCTTTTTTATTATTAGATCTACATTCAATCTTTAAAAGCTAATAGAAACAGAATAATGTCAGGTAGAAGTGAAAAAGATAAAAAGAAGGAAAAGAACATACCTACAACTACGGTAGTAGCCCTATGACGAAGCAGCGTTAAGCGGTGGTAAAACACTGAATAGAGAAGCGATTACTGAATCCCTAATCAAAATAGATAATCAATGGTGGAAGATTTCAAAAGAAGAAGGATGTGAAACCCTAAAACCAGAGAAGGGAACCTGTAGTGACGGCGTGGTGGTTGCAGTACTGGCGTCTCGTGGTGGCGCTCCTAGTGACAGCGAGGTTGCAGCGGTTAGCGTCGTGGTGGCGTCGTGGTGAGCTCGCTGTTAGCGTTATGGAGCCGTCGTGGTGAGCTCGCTGTTAGCGTTATGGAGCGAGAGGCATCGTGGAGCCAGAGGAATGAAGAGGGCTTTGCGTTCTGGACAGAGAGGAATGAAGAAGCGAAGGTTTTGCGTTTTGGAGAATGAAGAGGTGAGGGTTTTGCGTTGAGAGAAATGAAGAGCATTTTGCGTTTCGTTTCTTGGGGTCTCGCCTAATGATAGTACTTTCAATATCGGGTAAAATAGGAACCGATATTAAAGAAGTATTTTCAACATCGGGTTACACATGAGCCGATATAAAAAATGCAAATTAGCAGTCAAAACGTAGTTTCTATATCAGTTACGACAACGACCGATATTAAAAATGTCGCGAAAATTTCAAAATTGCCACCGCCTCCTTTTTAACATCAGATATTTTTTAACCGATATGGATTCCTGATGTAAAATGTGTTTTTTCCACTAGTGATATTTTGTCCAAACACTACGGAACAAAAAAAAATAACAAATAAAACCTGACTTCAAAAATTATCAACAAACAGACATTTTCTACTCAAGAACTATGTAGTATTTGATTTCTCCATCACACTGAGAGATACGTAGGAGCAGAGGCTACTTCAATCAAGCGCAAAAGATGTCTTTTTTTCTTTTGTTTCTTCATTTTTTTTAACACAATTTTTACTTATAGCCCTCACTTGGGCATTAGGCTCCCTACTTCTTTTACTATTTTCACCATTTAAAATATTAATTTATATGTAAACTTATTCTCTTTATGTTTTTTTAAAAACTATATTTTTCTAAACCAAAAATATCTGCTCAATCCAATTAAATCAGTATTAGTAGTAGCCAGACTGTATTCACTTTTATTTTGGTCAATACACAAATCACCACGTCAATGGCTACACGAGATCCATTTTTAGTTTAGTCATCATAAATATTTTTGTTAATAAAATTTAAATATAAAATATTAGTATTTAATTCATTCAACTAAAATTCTCGGTCGCTACAAATATGAATCTGAAGAATAAGCTAGCTCATTCGCTCATCTTGCCACTACCTTTTGTATAATCTCATTTTGCCTTTACCTTGCCGCTTCCCTCTAACTCCTTTGCCCTCTCACTTACATTCTCAACTCTAATTCTCCGCTCCATTTCAACATGCAATCCAGAGGTTTGCAGTTCTAATTTGATAATACTGTGGCCTAATTTTTTTGCTCTGGCCTACCGATTCCGGCTTTGGATTACTGGATTTGTTGATTGTTGCTGAATGTTGCCGGCTACCTTACTAATTGTTCCCGATCATCGTTAAGGAAATTTTTTTTTTGCTCTGGCCTACTGATCCTATCGACTACTAGCTTTGTTGATTATTACTAGATTGTTGTTGATTGTTACTAGATGTTGCTGATTGTTACTGTTACGGTTACTGAATTTTCCCTTTGTACATTTCCACCGATGACTCATGGCAATATACTTTGCTCTCATTGCAACCGGACTAATCACACTATTAAAACATGCTTCATCAAGCATGGTTATCCTTCGGGTTTCAAGTCTAGGAAACTGATGGCTCCCTCTTCAGCGTCATACTCTTTAGGCTTCACAAGAGCTCAGATTCGGAGTTTGCTAACCTTACTTCCTTCCTCTGCGCCTACTACTACCGCCACTATCTCCTTAGCCAGTGCACAACATGTTGCACCCAACTTCACGGGTTTCGGTAACTTTCTTTCCCTATGGCTTATGGACTCTGGCGCCACTGACCATATAGAATCCTCTCTACATTTTTTGCCACTTAGAAAGCCATCAGGCCTGTATCCGTGTAACTTCCTAATGGTACGGTACTAAGACAATTGCTTCCAGTGGTACTATCTTTCTTACACCTAACCTTATATTGTATGATGTACTTTACCTTCCCGATTTTTCCAAAAACATTATATCTGTTGGCAGACTTCAAGCTTCTAAATATTGCCAAGTACTGTTTGTTGATAATGAATGTTTGATATAGGAAAGGCCTTTTCTGAGGACGATTGGAAACACTAGGTTGGATGACATGCTATTCTCGATGGTAATTGATTTCAAACCCTCTTCTAGCTCTGTTTCAGCTGTTCATTGTACCGGCTCGGCCAACCCTTGTACACAAACAGAACTACAACATACCAAACTATGCTCGCACTGCTTGTGATGCTTGTCACTTTGCTAAGTAAAAGAAATCCCCCTTTCCCTTGAGTTCTTTTATCTCCAACAACATATTTGACTTAATACACCTTGACATATGGGGCCCTTATAGTGTCCCATCCATTCTTGGCGATAGGTACTTTCTTACCATTGTTGCTGACAAGTCTCGTTTTACATGGGTTAGACTAATGAAAACCAAAATCGAAGCCCGTCCACACCTCATAAACTTCATCACCATGATCCACACTCAATTTGGCATTAGTGTTAAAACTGTCAGGTCTGACAATGGTCCTAAATTCCACAACAAAATGGGGTGGTTGAACGAAAACACCAACATATCCTAATTGTAGCCAGATCCCTCATGTTTCAATCAAAATTACCTCTTCCCTTTTGGGAATTTGCCGTTTCCCAAGCTGTCCACATAATAAACCTCATTCCCTCGCACTCCCTAAATAACCAATCCCCTTCCTACTTATTACATAACATCTCTCTCGACCTCTCCTACCTTCGGGTGTTTTGTTTCTTATGTTATGCTACTACCCATGTTGCTCACCGGACCAAATTTCAACCTATAGCCCGCAAATGTGTCCATATTGGCCATACCATTGGTGTCAAAGGTTATCTCCTTTATGACGTGCACAATCATGCAATGTTTTACTCTAGACAAATTTCTTTTTATGAGAACATCTTCCCTTTTGCCACCCCTCACTCCTCTACCCCGATCTTCAATCCAATTCCCTCATCTTCCCCTCCAATACCCTTACCCAATGTTGCTGACCTTCTCCTACCTTCACCCTCTACATCCCCAATTGACCCTCCACACACTAATCCTACCACAAAATCTACTTCCCCTTCACAAACTTCCTCTCCCTCTCCCCCTCCCATGGCCTCACCTATTTCCCCTACCCTACTATACCTCCCCCTCCTCCGAGATAGTTTACTCGAACTCGTACTGCCCCCAATTACCTTCAAGCATATCATTGTAATTAAATCCATTCAACTAATTCTGCCAATGCGTCCTCAGGTATTACTTTTCGTATCTCTCATTTTTTGTCATATGATCATGTAACCCCCTCCCACAAAACTTTTGTTTCAGCTATCTCTAGCCCTGTTGAGCCCTCCCCATATTTTCAAGCCGTTAAGCATGATTGTTGGAAGGAAGCCATGAACAAAAATTCAGGCCTTAGAGGAAAACAACACATGGACTATCACTCAACTACCTCATGGTAAGAAACCTATTGGATGAAAATGGGTCTATAAGACCAAACTTAGAGCTCATGGCTCCCTTGAAAGGTATAAGGCACGCCTTGTGGCAAAGGGCTTTACACAACTTGAAGGTGTTGACTACTCTGAAACTTTCTCTCCGGTTGTTAAAATTACCACTGTGAGACTGGTATTGTCACTTGCAGCAGCTTGCAATTGGCATTTACATCAGTTGGATGTTAATAATGTGTTCCTTCATGGCATTTTCGTGTCTTGTTTTGCATGAAGAGGTCTATATGCGGGTTCCTCAAGGGTTTGAAACTTCTGCACCTAATCAGGTTTGCAAACTTCACAAATCTCTCTATGGGTTGAAACATGCCAGTAGACTATGGAACTTCAAATTGGTTTCTCACGTCACCTCTCTTGGATTTGTACAATCCAAATCAAATTACTCTCTCATGGTCAAAACCATTGGTTCACAAGTCACTGTGCTCCTCATATATGTTGACGACATCGTTCTCACAGGGAACAACTTAACTAAAATCCAGTCAGTCAATCTTTCTCTTGATACTACTTTTAGAATCATGGATTTAGGGCTTCTGAAGTTTTTCCTTGGCTTAGAGGTATCCCGGTCTACACAAGGTATCATCCTTTCACAACGGAAATATGCCCTTGAACTTCTCGTCGATGCATGCCTACTTGGTTGCAAACCGGTTTCTACGCCTATGCCCCTGGCCTGAAGCTCTCTTCTACTAGTGGTACACCTTTGGACGACCCTTCTAGTTACAGAAGACTCATTGGTTGCTTGATATATCTCACTAACACTAGGCCGGACATCTGCTTTGCTATTCATAAGCTTAGCCAATTCATCTCCGCTCCTCGGCAGACCCATATGGATGTTGCTCTTCATGTCCTCAGGAACATTAAGGGGCAACCTGGTTCTGGTCACTTCTTTGCCGCTGACTCTAATTTGAAACTTAAAGGTTTTAGTGATTCAGACTGGGCCTCCTGTCCTGATACTAGACATTCAGTCACGGGGTTTTGTATATTTCTTGGTACCTCTCTGATTTCATGGAAGTCCAAGAAGCAGAACACGGTCTCCAAGTCCTCCTCCGAGGCTGAGTATCGATCCCTTGCTTCCACTACTTGTGAGATCCAGTGGCTACTATATCTCTTGATAGATTTACTTGTTCCTCACACAGATTCAGTTCCACTATATTGTGACAGCCGGTTTGCCATTCAGATAGCTCAGGATCCCACATTCCATGAGCGAACTAAACATATTGAGCTCGATTGTCATTTGGTTCGTGACAAGGTCCAAGCTGTCATGCTTCATCTAATGCCCATTGCCACCGTTGCCCAGATTTCTGACATCCACACCAAACCCCACCAACCTGCCTCGTTGTTATCCAAGTTGAAGATGCAAAACATTTACAGTCTAGATTGAGGGGGGGATGTTAGACTTATTGTATATACTCTCAGTTAGTTAGCCTTATTGTATTTTAATTCTTTCTAGTTTAGGGTGGTTTAGTATTTTTCTCTTGCTTCTTTTGACTTGTATATAAACTCCCTAATGGAAAATTTATCAAATGAGAATTACCTTTTACCAAATTAACAACTGTAAACCTGATGTGTCCATATTTGCATCATATTTTCATTATTTTATTCATGCATTTTTAGTTTAATTAGTCATGAGTTCTTTAGTTTTGTTTAATCTTTTATGTAGATTGGGATAATTGCATTTGGTATGTTGTGTTTTGTAGGAAATTAGCATTTTAGTGTTGGAAAGTGGCTTGAATTAGTTGATATGGAGCTAGGAGTCATTTTGGAAGAAATTGGATGAAAAAGAGACAAACAGATCGATCCACCACCAGGGTGTGTTTCGCGCCACACCCTGGTGTGGATATTTTAAGTGTTGTCGCGAAACACCACCTAGGTGTGTTTCGTGCCACACCCTTGGCTGCAGTTTCGGATTTTAGCATTTTTAACCTAGTTTTTGGGCTATTTTGGGCCCTTTTTGTGCCTAACTATAAATAGAAATTAGAAATACTTGCCTAAGGTTCGGAACTTCATATTAGAGAGGAGCTTTGGAGGCAAGGATCTTCATCTTCTTTTCTTCTCAAGAATTCTGGTTTGAATGTTTCTTAACCTCTTCCATGGATTATTACTTTGATATGATTGAGTAGTTTTCTATTTCTAGGATGGGTACATCCCTTGGTATGTTTATGAGAATGAATTGAACTATTTTCCCCTTTTATTAAATTTGATCATGCTTTGATTCAATCCTTATTGTGTTTTATTCTTGTGAATTTGTTGGCCACTTGTTTGCATTTCATAGAAAGTTAAGGAAGAACTGAGATGCGAACCTAATTGTTGGATCTATAAAGATTGAACTTGAGACCTAAATCACGAAAGTAGGTTTAGTCTTTCGAGGAACCAATGAATTATCATAGAGCTTAATGGGTTTAGTTTGAATTGAATTACCACGAAAGTAGGAATTGTTTCGTTTGAGCACGGTTTTTGTTACTTGAGAGCGAACAATAACTTTCTTAGGGTAAATTCACCTTCAAAGAGGATCAAAATTAATAAAAGAAAAATCAATTTGCAATCACAAACAATCCTTGTGGAAATCCCAATCCTAGGATCCCTTCCTATCTTTTTTTTTGGTGATAAAACAGGGCAAAAGCCCAAAACCAGCAGACTAGGCCACAGCAGGCCCAACACCCTCCTCCAACTCACTAGCTAGAGCAGCAGTAAGAAAGGAGGGAATGGAGTCAAAAATATTACAATTAATATTGTCTCCTAAACTAGCCTTAAGCAATCAGCAACACCCAAATTGCCTTGACCAGAGAGTGAGAATTTGATGTAGATCTGGATCGCAGCATCTGCAGAGCTTCCATTGAGTCTGAACAAACCAACAAACGAGTGATCCCTCTTCCTATACCAATACATATGCCATGATAAATTCCCCACAACTCACTTTCCAGAACTGAGCACGACTCCAACTTCTGCGAGAAAGCCACTAGAAATTGATACCCATCACTGCGAATAATGCCTCCACAACCACATAATCGCCCCGCTTTAGAGACAGCACCATCACAATGAAGCAAAGAAAATCCACGAGGAACCGAAACAGCACCATCCCACCTCAATTTTGTCACATCACGACTTTGATCGAGAATGGTTGAAGATAATTGAAGCGCTGCACAGACGCCAGCAACATCGTGTTTGATCTTCCAGCTCAAGTCTTGGGGTCGTTCTAATCTTCTGCGAAAACACCAATTCATTCCCTATCTTATAACAACAAACTCTATTTTCTTGCAATTATAGATTCTAATCGATTTTTCACTATTTCTTTATTACAATTTCCTTTCAAATTAATTAAACCTTTTTTTCTTCTTAATTTATTTATATTATAATTAGTTGGGACTCAAAAGTCATAGTCCCTGTGGATTTGATCTTTTTACTACTTCATGAAAACGGTACACTTGCGGATTTCACGCATCAAGTTTTTGGCGCCGTTGCCGGGGACTGATCAGCGATCGTACGCGGGTCAAAATAATTATTAAGATATAAAATATAATACAAGGAAGTTAACCTTGGTTGTCTCACAAGGACCTCTAAATAGAGACTACCAGAATCAAGGACGAAAGTAACAATAAAAGTGGGGATTTAGGAAAAGAGTTTGTTGTTTAACGAAGAAAATCAATTAAAGATAAACAATCAATCCAATGGTTTCAGGTGCGTTTCTTGGATTTCTCATCGGTTCTAAAATAAAGATTCGTGCAAGGTTTGATAATTCTTGATTGATCATAAACTAAGTGAACAAGGGCCAGTCAGTTCATACGAATTCACAGCGTTTTAAAGCAAGTGTCAAAACAGTGTGTTCAATCAATCGTGATAGCGAACAAGTGCCAGTATCACAATTAACATCATAACTGAATTCTATCAATCCTATAAACAAGCGTCATAGACTCTATCAATTCCTATCCAAACTAATTCAAACAAGTGATAAAATAGTTTGTATAATGAAAGTTGCAAAACAGAATTATGATTAAGTGATTAAGCAAAATTGAATCATAAAACGAATCACATAAGCAAATCACAGAGTTTGAGTAATTAAGCAAAACACAAACCGAATTTGCAGCAAGAATTACGGAGATGAAATTGATAGAGAAAGAATTAAAACCATAAAAATAAGAGAAGGAGAGAAGATGATTATTTGTATTATTCATTCTCTTTACAAGTGTGTTTCTACACATAAGATTGAGCCTTATTTATAGGGTGTAGATTAGCAAGTGAATGGACAACCATAAAACCCACTATTAAGGGAAGAAATGAAAAGAAGAAGAAAAGATAGTGGACATCCACTAATATTATTCATAACACTTCCCCTTGAATGTCCATCGAGGATATGCCTCATTAAAACCTGACTAGAAAAAACCCAATGGGATAAAAATCTAGTGAAGGAAAAAGAGTACAATATCATTTCAGGGACTTCCTCGTTAAAAACCTTTCCAGGAAAATCCAGTGGGGCAAAACCATGGTAAAGGAAAAAAGAGTGCAGTTTTTCTCCCCCTGTTTGAAGCGTCACTTAGGAATATGAATTCCAACATCTGAGTTTCTCCCTGAGTGCATATGGAGAAATCTACTTCGTTCTATCACTTGTAAGCTTTGCGGTCAGTATTATCTTCAGAACATCTTCCTTGAATTGTTGGCATTTGAGCTTGAAATGAAGAAGCAAGAACCATAGATTGTTTTATAGATCATAAAGATATTTCAATATCACCACATTAGATAATAGCTGGCTTGCAATCTGACTTGATCTAGATCAGAAAAATACTTTATATCTGCATGGTTAATTTGTGTAACATACATAAAATGATTTATTCATTACAATAGCCAAACATAAATATGCATCTTACCCCCACTTTCTGATGAATTTTGGTTGTGATGAAATATATTACTATTAATTATCACATAATACTATCATATCAAGGGATATAACATTTCGTAATATGCATGTATGCTTTCATAGTCTTCGGGACTCAGAACCTAAAGGTTCAACCTCAAAATCCACCAGATATAATTTGAGGTTATTCATCTAGAGCTCCTTCTTTGAACAGTCTATAGTTTTTATTGTTTTTTTTTGCAAGCTCTTCAGGAGTTCCAATAATATTTATGTCATCAACATGCATAGACATCAGTTATAGCAAATTCTTTTCCTAATATTTTCATAAAAATATATGGACAAGTGATGTCATTTTTGTTTCCCTCTTTTAGAATATAAATTTAGACGATTATACCATATGTGTTCAAATAATACTATCTCTTTGAGGGATTGATTCAATTTGATCAATCATCTCGAGAATCCGGAAAGTGTGTATTGGAATATTAATCCTTAATTATAACTATCAAATGAGTCATACAAATAAGTCGTAGCAACATTCATCTTGCAAAAGTTGAGCTCTTTATGTGCTACAAGGCTAATTAAGTACTGAAAAGTTCTTGCATCCACCCTTTAGCAACATGTCAAGCTTTGAATCTCTCAATTTCACCATCCTCATTCTGTTTTTGCACATGTATACGACTAGTTTCACACCTTCAGGTGTTTGGACTACAGGTCTAAAAAAAACTTTTGTAAAATGAGCTTAATATCTGCTTCAATTTCATCTTTCCATTTTGGCCAATTCTCACTTTGCCTACAATCTTTAGTAGAGTTTGGTTTACGATCCTTGCTATCATTTATCACATTTAGCGCTATATTATATGTAAATATATTGTCAACGTTGACTTCATTTCGGTTCCATTGTATTTCATTCTTGACATAATTCATTGAGATCACTCTAATTTTAAAAAATTTCAGGTACCTGATTTGTTCTTCTGGAACTAAAATGTTAATTATGTCTGAAAACTCTTAAAGAGTTTCTATATCCTTACTTGGACCATCTTTCGTTTTACCTCCTTTTTTTGTTCGAGGATTTTTATCTTTGGAATCGATTGGTCTACCATGCTTCATGCGTGGTTGAGACTCATTTGCAATATTCGATGTCCAACAGGGACATCCATTTTATTGGAGCATTAACAGCTGATATGTATGATTTTGGTCACACCTTTGGATCAGTGAATGCATTTGGTAGATGATTTTCTAAGCTTTGCAAATGAATTATCTTTTGAACTTCTAGTTCACATTGTTTAGTTTGAGGATCAAGATGAGACAATGATAAATCATTCCTACTTATCTCTTTTTTAAGCTGCTTATTCTCTCCCCCTAATGTTGAAAAATTTAGTTCATCAAACTGGACTATAAACAAATCTCCAATTGTTGGCTCAAAATAATTTATTATACATGGAGATTTATATCCAATATATATTCCCAAAATTCTTTGATGACCTATCATAGTGCATTGTGAACAGAGAATTTGGATTATACACTGCACATCCAAAAAATTTAAGATGGGAAATATTAAGCTCGTGACCAAAAACCAAATGCAAAGGGGAAGAGTAGTGATAACTTGTTGGCTTAATGCGTATCAAAGTTACAACATGCAAAATTGCATGTTACTAAGTAGAAACTGTAAGTTCTTATCTCATAAAAATATTTAAACGGTCCACATGGTGAGTGTATTGTCCCACGAATATCATCATATGTATATTCATTCTAAAAAAATTGAGATATTCACATCCAATTTTTTTTTTGTGTGGCAATGGTCTAATTTGAAACTTCCCTTGTGAACACGAGATACATGAGAACTTATTAGATTGAAGAATCCTCTGGTTCTTTAATTGATGACCACATAAATTTTCAATTATTTTTCGCATCATTATATACCCGGGTTGGCCCAACCGGTTATGCCAAACAACAATTTTTTTTTTTGTGATCTGTAAACTTCTGGTTTACAATATGTGTTTCAGTTACACTAATATAAGTGTAGTACAAACCAGAGGGAAAACCGAACAGTTTTTCCACTACAGTTATTTTATCCAAAGTGTGTCTCGCTATATAAGATATTCAGTATCTCCTTCATCTCTCGTTTCAATATGATATCTGTTTAGACGGATATCTTTGAAACTTAAAGAAGTTAAGGGGAATGCAATGGATTCTCAATGTGTAAACTTAGATAAGCAACATATTAAACTAGATTCATTTGTGCAATGATACATAGAAACAGTTATTTGTGCAATCCTTCAGGGATGCTTGAATAATGGATTTATTGTTCTTCAGGAACCGTAACACAAATTTTCATCAACAACCATATTTCATTTGTTCTTCAAGAACTATATCTCAAATCTAAGCGATGACGAAAAAAATATCATGCTTTGAGCAATCTTTAATGGATGCTTGAGCATTTTTTTCGAGTTCTTCAAGAACTATACAACAAACTTTCACACTTTGAGCAATCCTATATATAGGATGCTTCAATATTCAGTTACTTGTGCAATCGTTGTAGGATGCTTGAATATTGAATTCTTCAGGAATTCATCAAGAATAGTCAAACATGATAATCGTCTTTATGCAATCCAACAGGGATGCTTGAATGGTGAACCCTTCGGGAATTCATCAAGAATAGAAAACATGATAACCATGGTAGCTAAATAAAATTCTTAATCAAATTTCGATGCAAGAAATATAAAATATTAACATGATAAAATAAAAGCTATAAGGAAGAACATCATAACAAGATAATAAGTTAGATTAACTATAAGATACTAGAAGAAAAACATATCTTTGTCAAATAGCCTCGAAGCTTATTATAAATTTCTTAATAATAGTAAATTAGCTCTTCCGGAGCCTTCAATTATCTTTGAAGGGCCAGATATAGTACTAACATTGGTTTCTCGCTTCACTAAATTATAAGAGAAATATTTCGTATCTTTTAAAATTGTATGGGTAGTTCTGCTATTAACGAGACACATATCTCCATTAGGATCTGTAAATACGTCAACAACATCTAATTGAATAACATCCATATTACTGTCATCTTCATAAGATAAATTTTTCTCAATATTTTTATCTTTATTTTTAAGTGATTGTTGATAGAGATCAACAAGATGTTTTGGCGTACGACGGGTACGACCTCAATGACCTTTGCTTCCACAACGGTAGAAAATATTGCTACTCTGCCCACTTTTTTTTTTCTTTCCAATATTTTTCCACTTCTGGTGAAAAAAAATGTTCTTTTAATTTCCATTGTGATTAGGATCAATACCACAACCACAGGTTTGTCCATAGTGATCATGTCTTGCTACATTCACTTCTGGAATGGAGCAGTACTAGTGGGATGAGTCTCGTGATATTCCAATGACTTTTAGTTGAAGGCACAACAACACCATAGTCAAGTAATAATATTCTGTCATGGTGTTCTAACGAACGTATTATAAGGTCATGTTGTCTTTTCCCATGAATTTGTAAGACAATAGATTATAGTAATAATCAACCAATAGTTTTCATGTAATATTAAGCAAATTAGATAAAGTACAAGATTGTGAAGAAAAAATGACCATGTATATAGAAAAATAAAAATGGAACCCAAACAAACTCTTATTATCTTCAAATAATCCTTACTTAATGATTATTTCACGTCCATGATTTTTATTGTTTCATAAACTCTTGATTATCTTCAAATAATCCTTACTTAATGATTATTTCACGTCTTGGATTTTTATTGTTCCATCTAAAACAGAAACAGGTATAGATGCAGTACATAAATTACTAAATAAATAGACATAAAATTGGATAAAGAGAAAAGTGGCAGGAATTCCTAAGAAATGAATAATGAAATTGATCGTACCTGATCAATACGATGGGTTGCTGCTGTCTGATGATGTTGCTCGGTCGTTGGAATGAAGGACCGAGTTCTGAGCCGCACGCGGGTGGTACCTGCAAAGGCTCTCCAACGCTCAAGTCAGAGGTGCTTTAACGGGCAGGGTCACAGGGTGAGAAAAACGTACCTGAAGCCACATGCTAGTGTGGTATATATACTGTTCACCATGCAGGCCTTTGGTCGTCGCGCATTTATTGGAGCTGGCCGCATCTTGCGGAGCAAGTTAGATATTGGGCCGCGCTGGGCCTGCTGGACGAAATTGGCCTTCGAGCCCACTCCAGAACAGTTGCCCCCCAAGTCTAGGTCGCCTGGGGGCGGGCTAAAGCTTGATTCCTTGCCCCCCAGCGTGGTCACAAACGACCGTTCTGGAACGATAACTGGTCGAAAGTTAACTGGTCATCTGCATGGTCGCTGCCACGCGGCCTGGTCACGCGGGGCCAGGTGTTGTCTCGAGTTTGGTGCCTGACAATCAACCGTCGTGAATGTGGAGGCGACAAATACTTTAATGAGGTGACGTTTAGGGACTCGAGGAGTTCAAGTAATAATGGTACGCAAAGAGTGGCGCCTCTTCGCCTCCGGCCCATGATGATGGTTGGCCCATTATATATAGGGTTCAAGGGGTACCTCATTTGCACG
This sequence comes from Astragalus membranaceus, assembly GCA_039519185.1. NCBI lineage: Eukaryota > Viridiplantae > Streptophyta > Magnoliopsida > Fabales > Fabaceae > Astragalus > Astragalus membranaceus. The sequence goes on along the minus strand of CM076850.1, from coordinate 77,433,382 downwards.
TTTCTTTGATCTCCTCTGCTCTCGCTGATCGCTCGCTTCTACCAAAGCTCGCTCGCTCCTGCCAAAGCTCTCTCGTTCCCGCCGAAGCTCGCTCGCTCTTGCCAAAGCTCGCTTGTAATCAACTTGCTCTAATTCCAGGTAACTACGACCGCCCTTTCTTTATTTCCATTTATGTTCCACCTGGTGGAAGGGGTGTCAGGTCTGGGGACGACCACGTTGACCCCTTCCCACGCGCGAGCAAGACCTTGACCGTTATTCCCCTTCACAGGTTCATTCTGGCGCGGACCAAACAAACCCGCCGTATCTCTGAAAGCCCGGCCGTTTCTCTTGCGCACAGTATGACCCGACCAGTGGAACAGAGTTCTGTGCACGCCCGGTCGTCTTCTCCTAACGACGAGTCTTCCTCAGGGTCTTCGACTCTGAATTGGACTTCCTCTAGTGAATCCGGAACTCGGCCAGACAGAAGTGGGGCGCCGTTCACTGAGGCTGCAATCGATGACGCTGTAGAGAGCAACGCACGGGTTGCCACCGACGAAGGTATTGGCCAGGCTGCGGCCGACGGCACTGAGACGGCCGACAGAGGCCAACAGGGCGACCATCGAAAAGATCCTGAGGTCGCAGCTGCAAAGGATATGTCTTGGGTTTCTCTTAACCTGAGAGGTCAACGCAGCAAAATTCAACAGGGGAGCCAGGACCTAGCGTATCTGGCGACCGGGCTGAACGAAGGTTGGAGAGTAGAAGGTATGGGCAGGGGGGAAGATGTCGCGGCCTAGACAGATGTGCTAAAATTCACGATGTATCGCATTGTTTTCGAACGCATGGGCATAGTTCCGCCGTTTACCAGATTCCAACGCCAAGTTTTACGCTACCTTCAGGTCGCCCCCTCTCAACTGAACCCGAACACGTGGGCGTTCTGGCATGCATACGAAGACGTTCTCGCTGTTCTGAAACGGCCGGTCTCCGTAAGATTGTTTTTCACTTTGTTTGAAATGAGTTATATTTATGAGAAAGGCTCCAATGGCGCCCGTAAGGAAGCGGTTTCGTTCAAAAACCGATCAACATACAACTTTTTCAAGCCTTATATGGAATCATTGACGACCGGGTGGAAAAGAGAATTCTTTTGGGTTGTTCCTAACTCGGCCGAGGCCCATCGAGGGATCGCCCAAATGTCCAAAGATGATCAGGAAGGAACGCCTCTGTTTCCCACGGTGTGGAGTTTTAACCATTTCTCGAAAAAGCCGGGCCAGTACGCTTTCAAGGAAACTGAACTTGACGACCTGGACAGGGGGACGATCCATAGGCTGAGAAAGATTGTGTCCCTAGTCCCTGAGGGTCGCATCAAGGTCAAGAACATTGTGGATGCTCGGGGCAAGAAAAAAACAAGGCCGCTCTTGGTCGGTGGTCGCTCGCCTAGTTTATTTTCTGTCACTTTGTTTTGTTTAACTGTTTCTAACCATCTACTTTTGCCTTTGTAGTTGACATGGCGAACATGAATGACTTTGACCTCTTGGAACAATGGGCGGCCGAGGATGGTGATGCTTCGCCCGTCCGCGGAATTCCTGAGGCTCAACCCGGGGGTACGCCCCAACCTGCCGGAACTGGATCTCAGCCTGATCGTCATACTCCTCGGGCGAGCACACCAGATCAAGCCATTGACCTGAGCAGCCCACCCACAAATCAAGAAAGGTCCAAGAGGAATAGGTCGGTCGATCATGGGGGTCAGAACAAGAAGCATAAGAGTGGGAAAAGCCACGGGCACAACCGGTCGCCTAAAATCGACCTGCTTGGATTGGGTGATGAGGACTGTGCTCGTTTCAAGGAGGAACCGTTCGAGTTGATGGCCGATGCAATGAAGGCCGCTGGGGCTCTTTTCAAAAAATACCAAGATGAGGAAGCGGATCGCCTGGAAGGTAGGCGCCTTGCCAATAGATATTCATTGCTTGAAGACGATCTCGTCGATAAAAATTTTAAACTGAACTCTGCCTTGTCGTTGCTCGCAGAAATGAGGGGCGAGCGAGATGAGTTGCTCAAGAAGATGAAGGAGCTTGAACCGAGCATCAAGGCGATGGCGGAAAATGAGAAGAAGCTCAACGATGCGGAACGCCAGCTTGTGGCCGCTGTTGCTGCTCAAACTGCGGCCGAGTCTGCCCTGCACAAGGCGGTCGTCGACAAGGAAGAAGCTGAAAAAGAGGTCGAACGCCTCACTTCGAAGAATAAAGAACTGTCGAGCCAGGTCGCTGGACTGAAAACGGAACTGGATGCCGTGGAGGAGGAAAAGAACAAGTTTAGAGGTCGCTACCAAGACGTTCTTGACCGGGCGAAGGGAGCTGCGGAGGGCCAATTTGAAAATGCGGTCAGTCAGATTAAGCTCCTCTACCCTGATCTGGGGGTCGATCGCGAGATCGTGCAATGCACACATCGTGTGATCGAGCGGCAGATCGTGCGTCCCAAGAAGATGCAGAAGGGGAAGGTCCTTCACGAAGAGGCGGTCATCTACCAGGCCCCTAGCGACTCTTGACTTGTAATTTTCTGAATTTTGTAATCTTAGCCCGCCTGCGAGCGGTGTTTTAATGGGCGCCCTGGCGTCGACCAAGGCGTCCTTGTTTGTACTTGATGACAATTTTTTCATGAATTTTTTGGCCTGTTTAATTGCTCTTTAATTGGATTCAACTCTCTTTTGCTACTCTTTTAGACCGCTCGGCCAATCGATGGTCCTCTTTTTAGGCCGCTCGGCGGCTTTCGTTTGGGCCATTTGATGGCACTCTTTTTAGGTCGCTCGGCGGCTTTCGTTTGGGCCATTCGATGGCACTCTTTTTAGGCCGCTCGGCGGCTTTCGTTTGGGCCATTCGATGGCACTCTTTTTAGGCCGCTCGACGGCTTTCGTTTGAGCCATTCGATGGCACTCTACTGATCGCTCGACTGCTACTCGCATGGTGAGCGACCGTGCATACAATTTGCATGAAAATAAAGTACACAAGTCGAATTTTAAGGTCGGTCCTCGGTAAAAAACCCCTGTGGGGAAAAAGAGCGACCGCCTATTCTTTATTGATCAATTAGTGTTTACAACTTAAACATAATACTTTCTCAACTTGTCAGCATTCCATGTCCTGGGGATGGTCGCCCCTTCCATGGTTTCCAGCTCGTAAGCTCCCTTTCCAGTCTTGCTGATAACACGGTATGGTCCTTCCCAATTGGGGGCGAGCTTTCCCTGGCGAGCATTCTTATTCCCCACGTCGGCCCTCCTAAGGACTAGCTGTCCAATGGAGAATTCCCTCTTCTGGACGCGGGCGTTATACCTGGCAGCGACCTTTTGCTTGATGAGTTGCTCCCTAAGTGACGCCTTGTTTCGTAGCTCTTCAACCAGGTCGAGCTCTTCTCTTGTTGCTCGTTCATTTGCGGCCGGGGTTGGTGGGTTGGTCGTCCTCCAACTTAGCTCTCCCATCTCAATCGGGATGACAGCGTCAGTTCCGTAGACAAGTCTAAAAGGTGACTCCCCGGTCGATGAGTGGGGGGTCGTTCTGTAGGCCCAAAGGACCGACTGTAGTTCTTCTGCCCAATTTCCCTTGGCTTCGTCCAACCTCCTTTTCAGTCCGCGTAATACTACCCTGTTGGCCGCTTCTGCCTGGCCATTGGTTTGTGGGTGCTCGACCGAGGTGAAACGCTGTTTCACGCCTAGGCCGGCCAGCATTTCTCTGAACTTTCTGTCTGCGAACTGAGTTCCATTATCAGTCACCAGTTGTTGGGGCACTCCAAAGCGGGCGAGCACGTTTCGACCAAAAAACTTAGATACCTTCGCTGAGGTAATAGTTGCAAGTGGCTCTGCTTCTATCCACTTAGTGAAATAGTCGATCGCAACGATGAGGAATTTCAACTGACCTGGTGCAGGTGGAAAAGGGCCGAGCAGGTCCATGCCCCACCAAGCGAACGGCCATGGTGGGGTTAAGCTGTGTAGTTCTGATGAGGGCGCTATATGTACGTCGGCATGGATTTGGCATTTCTTGCACTTCTGAACAAGTATCTTAGCATCCTCATCCATGGTCGGCCAATAGTATCCGGCCCTGAGCGCCTTCTTAGCAATCGACCGACCACCTTGGTGGCTACCATAATCTCCATGTATATCTCTCAGTACATGGTCGGCCTCGACCGACGTAAGGCATCTCAGCAATGGGGATGAAAAGCCCCTTCTATACAGTCTTCCTTCGATCACTGAGTACTTGGTCGCCCGCAACCTCAGGAGTTTTGCTGCCTTCTGGTCGCAAGGTTCTACTCCATTGAGAATATATTGCAAGATAGGAGTGATCCAGTCTTTATCCGAGTCGACCGCTAGAATGGCTAATGGTTGGGCAGGCTTGGTTGATACGCTCGGCCGCGTTAACGTTTCTTGGATTAGACTTCTGTGGTTCCCAGGAGTCTTTGTACTAGCTAGCTTTGATAGGATATCAGCCCGAACGTTCTCCGTCCTGGGGACGTGTTTGACTTCTGCTCGGTCGAATTGCTTGAGCAGATCCCTTACCTTGGCCAAATAATTCTTCAAGACATCGTCTTTTGCGTCGTACAGGTCTTGAATTTGGGAGACTACCAGTAGAGAGTCAGAGTGAAGTTCGACACGGTCGACGTTGAACTCTTTGGCTAGCTGCAGCCCGGCAATGCACGCTTCATACTCGGCCTGGTTGTTTGAAGTGTGAAACGCAAACGTCAATGACACTTCAACAGTAAGTCCTTCTGAGTTCTCAAGTATCAAACCGGCCCCACTTCCTTTGCTTATGGAGGATCCATCCACATGCAAAGTCCAGGTTGTGATGGCCTGATCGTCTGGTATTGGAGTCATCTCAGCGATGAAGTCGGCCAACACTTGGGCCTTAGCGGCCGATCTAGCTTCGAACTTGATCCCAAACTCACTGAGCTCCACAGCCCACTTGATCATACGCCCTGCTAGGTCAGGTCGGTGAAGAATTTGCCTAATAGGCTGGTCGGTCCTTACCACGACCTGATGGGCCACAAAATAAGGGCGCAATCTACGAGTGGCCACAAGTAACGCTAAGGCTAGCTTCTCGATCTTCTGGTATCTGATCTCTGGGCCTTGAAATACCTTACTGATGAAATAGACCGGGTTTTGCTTTAGGTCGCTTTCTCTTACGAGGACAGCGCTCATGGCTTCGTCCGTTATGGCCAAGTATAAGTAAAGCGTCTCCCCTGGTTGCGGCCTGGTCATGATGGGCGGGTTGGTGAGTGCCGCCTTCAACTCGTCCAATGCTCGCTGGCATTGGTCAGTCCATTCAAACTCGACCTCCTTCTTCCTCATGGCCGCTTCCATGTCGGCCATTACTGTCACAACTAGGTCGCTTTTACTGTAGAACTTCATCTTTAAATGCACAGTTGAGGCTACGGACTCCAATTTTCCCAGTGTTGGCCGGCCGATGACGCAGTGGTAACATGATTTGATCGGTAGAACTAAGAACATCGTCCTGACCGTCCTGTATAACGCGCTGCTGTTCGTATCATCTCCAAAAGTAACAAGCAATTCTATCGTCCCCAGGGGGTAGGTGGTCGCCCCATTGAACCCAGTCAATGGGGTTGGTACGGCTTGTGGAATAATTTCGCTCCTGTCCACGTTTAACTTGTCAATCAGTTCCTCAAACATGATGTCGGCCGAGCTCCCTTGGTCGACCAGTATCCTTCTGACCTCATTGTTAGCCATTACGGCTGATACTACCAAAGGGACGTAATTGTTGACTTTGCCATCGAGCAAGTCTTCGTCCCCAAAAGAAATGGGCGGCCTATTCGAGGCCGGCCGTGGGGTTGAGGTTGAGCCGACCATCATAAGTTCATTCCACTTCCTCTTCATTGCCTTGTTGGACTCCCTGATATCTAACGGATTACCTCCATGGATTACCATGGCTACATTGCGGCCCTTCGACTGTCTGAGGTCGCGATCTTCTTCGGAATTATCACGCGGTCGCTCGACTGTCGAGTTGACGATTTCTTTGCCTCTGTCATTGGCGGGTTGGCCAACGGCTCTTTCTTCAGGGCGATCGTTACCATCATATCTGACATATTGCCTCAACTTGCCTTTCTGAATGAGATCTTCTATGTCATCTTTTAGGGCCAGACAGTCATTGGTATCATGCCCCTTACTCTTGTGATATCTACAGTACTTCTTGGTAGGCCGACCTCCTTTCTTCAACACTAGAGGATCGGGTCGCCTAACACTAGTGAACTCGTTGTTTTGGCACTCCGTGAAGATCTGCGCGATCGGGGTGTTCAACTTTGTACGATGCTCGTACTTCTTAGGCCGATACTCGGGCTTACTGTCGCGATAGTTTTCTTGCCCCTTGGCCGGCCTGCTATTTTCTTCTTTGGGACGCGCGCGGGCGCCCTTGTCGGAGGCCAATTGCTCTTCATAGCCCATATGGTCGTTGGCCCTTCTAAGGAACAGGCCGAGGTCGTAGTAGCGGTTCAATGAGAACTCTTCAGCAAATCTGTGGTTCTTTCTTATACCACGTTTGAGATACTTCAGCTTGTCCGTGTCTGATAGGTTGCGGACTGTGTCAGCCTCTGTCATGAACCGATCGATAAACTCCCTCAATGGTTCATTTTCTCCTTGGACGACCGAATCCAAGTGCTCTTCATAACGATACTGACAACGGTTGGCTGTATAATTGGCCAAGAACATTGCCACAAGACCTTCCCACGAAGAGACGGAGTTGGGACGTAGGGGTTCCCACCATTCTAACGCCCGGCCTTCGAGCGACTGAGGAAAAAGTCTGCACTTCATCGTCCGTCCTAGCTCCCTATAGCTACAGTAGTTGTTGAAGTACATGAGGTGTTTATCTGGATCCCCGTGGCCGTTAAACTTGTTCAGGTTCGGGGGCTTCCTCAGGTCCCTTGGGATTCGATAACGCCTGATTTCGCTGGTGAAAGGCCCTTGTCCGGTCGGGATGAGATTCTGCCCGTAGGGCTGCATGGCGGCATAAGTTTGGTCGACGGGCAGACCGTAAAGGCCGACCGGCTGACCAAGGAATCTGTCAGCAATTGGAGGGGGTCCATGGGGTCCATGGTATTGTGGAGCATGCGACGACGACCGTCTTCTAGGCCGCTCTGAATAGTTTCTTCTTGGTCGGCTGATGGCACGGGAGACATCTCTAATCTCCCCGTTGCGGTAGTCGTTAAATTCCTCATACGAGTCCCACGACCTGCTTCTTGATCGGCGGGATCCCGAGGACTCGTTGGACGAGTATCTTGTTGGCGACCTTTCTGACTCTGGTCGGTAGCTCGAGTCAGCATAGTCGTAATCTTCCACGGGGGAACGACGGTGGCGTCTTCCTCGATGAGGGGGTGACCTGTAGGCGATCGCCCTTCTTGAAGGATTGCGTTGGGATACGCCTCGACGAGGAGGAGCTTTCCTTCGTGGCGGTGAACGATGTGGTCAAGATGGTTGACCTCGGCGACCACTATCCGCACGCGGGCGGATCGAGATCGACCCTCTCTCGTAGCGGTCGATCAGCTCATCTCGATCAGCAATCACTTGATTCTTTTGCTCCAGAATTTGTATGAGTGCTTGGGTCACATGCTCTGGCAATGCTTCGGGGATTCCGGCTTCGGCCAGCTCGGCCGGTAGTTGCTGGGCTGGTTGGGTAACTGGCCCGCGGCCACCCTGCACTGAGGGTTCTTGGCGAGGCTCGCCTTGTGATTCATGAACTGTCACAGGCATGCCCTCTAGGGTCCGTTGAGGTCGGTTCTGTCCAGAGGTGTTGAGCCTGGAATAAATGCGTTTCTGGCGTGGCGGCATGGTTTGATGTGGAATAGCACTCGGGCCTCCCACTGTGGTCGCCAATTGATCGTACCTGATCAATACGATGGGTTGCTGCTGTCTGATGATGTTGCTCGGTCGTTGGAATGAAGGACCGAGTTATGAGCCGCACGCGGGTGGTACCTGCAAAGGCACTCCAACGCTCAAGTCAGAGGTGCTTCAACGGGCAGGGTCACAGGGTGAGAAAAACGTACCTGAAGCCACATGCTAGTGTGGTATATATACTGTTCACCATGCAGGCCTTTGGCCGTCGCGCATTTATTGGAGCTGGCCGCATCTTGCGGAGCAAGTTAGATATTGAGCCGCACTGGGCCTGCTGGACGAAATTGGCCTTCGAGCCCACTCCAGAACAGAAATAAAGATTTATCAAAAATTGTAATGTTTAATAGGATGTTCTATATTAAGAAAAGTGGGGTCTGGTATTGAAAAGGTAATTCTCAAGAACCAGAATTTGGCATGAACGTAGCAATTTGTACTGTGGATGAAGGCAGATGCCCAAAGTAACTTGCTAATCATGAAGGCAACCATGCAATAAGTGCCTAGAAATTGAACATTATCTACGATTGGCACAAATAGGTGCTACGTCATCTAGATAAGAAGGATTAGGAATATAAAACAGAGTAGGCTAAATTATAGTTTTGGTCCTCCTATTTTCAAAAATTCAGATATTTGGTCCCCCTATTTTATAACTCAGACATTTGGTCCCCCAATTTTAAAAAATCAAAGACATTTAGTCCCAAGAGGAATTTTCAGTTTTTTATGGCTAATAATCAAAGACATTTGGTCCCTCAATTTTAAAAAATCAAAGACTTTTGGTCCCCCAATTTTAAAAAATCAAAGACATTTGGTCTCTCTTTGGACTAAATGTATTTGATTTTTTAAAATTGGGGGACCAAATATCTGAGTTTTAAAATAGGGGGACCAAATATCTGAATTTTTGAAAATAGAGTGACTAAAACTATAATTTAGCCAACAGAGTATAATGATCTTCCTAAACTTATAAGCATCAGACAAGGAAAGGGAATAAAATGAACCCATACTACCTCAGTGAAATATGACTTATCATGTCCAACATCAAAACCTTCTAATCCAATATAGCATCCAGTCAGTTGTTGAATAGATCAATAATAGCCTCAAGTTGAAATGTTTCTGAAGTGATATAAATCAGACGAAAGAATATGAAATATACTGAAACGTCACGTCCAAGAAAGGGATTAACCCAAGTAACTGTTTATTAACGTAAAAAAAAAGAGAGAGATTTTAATTGGTAAGAATAAAAGTTTAAAAAAATTTGGAGTGAGAGATATCTTAGTGGATGGATTCATGAAAGATAATAAAAAGCCTTATATCATAAAAACATATGCGACCCTATCCTATTGAGTATTTTAGGAAATGACGCATCAAATATAATTCAATTTCCAAGCACAAATTGTATAACCGAATAAGGTTATTATGTTTTAGCATATAAATACAGATGATCAATCATATACATTTCAATTAACTATACACATGTAATGGTATCGACATTATCTTCTTTAGGAAAGAAAATCAAATTAGGTTCACATGGAAAAAGTAAGAACCAATACTAACCAATAAGCAAGCATCCAACAGAATAAGTAGTATCATGGAATAAGTAAGAACCAATACTAACTTTAGATTGGTAGAACTTCGTGCTGATAACGTATTATAAAACAAATCAAAACAATAGCTAAAGAAGGACAAAAGAAGGAGAGAAGATGATTCTTTGTATTATTCATTCTCTTTACAAGTGTGTTTCTACACATAAGATTGAGCCCTATTTATAATGAAAAGAAGAAGAAAAGATAGTAGACATCCACTAATATTATTCATAACACAATTTTAGATTCTAATCGATTTTTCACTATTTCTTTATTACAATTTCCCTTCAAATTAATTAAACCTTTTTTCCTTCTTAATTTAATTAGATTATAATTAGTTGGTACTCAAAAGTCACAGTCCCTGTAGATTCGATCTTTTTACTACTTGACGAAAACCGTACACTTGCGGATTTCACACATCAAAACCCTAAGAAATCCTTAGGCATCTTCTCTAATAATACAACAACCAATGCCTTGTTAAGAAGGTACTTGTATACAAAATACGTTTAGGTTTGGACTGGGAATAAAAATAGCTTTAATAAAACTAAGACATCATCTGACACAAAGGTATGAAGACACTCAAAGGTTCCCAGAGGATGTTGAATACAGTGAGTGTGTTTGAGACAAGGTATTTGTTTCAGAAGCTCTTGAGAAGATCCTAAAGTAGATAGCCAATATTGCGTATTATCTCTCTTAACAATAAATGAGGTCCTTCATATTGTACTTATAGATTCTTGAACTTAGAAGAGCTATTGGAATGAGTCTCCCAAGTCAAATATAGGCGTTGTGACTTTAGGAAAAAAGCAGGTGTACTTTCCTGCACTTTTGCAGGAACCCGTACATGTTGCAATTGTTCGCTGAAGCTTCATAACCAGTATCTTCTTAAGTTAAGTGAATTACAAATGAATATCCTTTTAGCTTAATCTCCAATCTTCTTAGATACTAATTTATCTTCATACATGCTCTTGATCACTAAGAAGATATGATCTTCGGACTTTTGTACTTGAGAATCTTGTGATGTATCTTTTGATATGTCTTCTGAAGTATCTTCTAAACCATTAAGAAACTCGATCTTAATGCAAAATCTTCTAATACCCCAAACCTTCTGATCATTGATAAATTATGGCATTAGACTCTGGATCCTTAATTTGGTCCTGAGTAGTATTCCAATCTTCTACCTCTCCTTTATGAAGATGCATGTGATTGTGTGGAAGGAGGTTGTCAATCTTCTACCTCTCCTTGATGTGAGGGATTTCAAAGTTGTTAATCTTGGTTTGTTAGGTGATAACTCCCCATTTGTAGAGTTATTTATGCACTTCTATTCATAAATCATTGTGATTTTGCATGCTTAGACTAAGAATTGTGTAAATATTTGTGTTTAATTAGGAAAAAGGGAATCAAGATCTGAATTGGAATATATTTGGCACAAATGGTTCCCTTGTGAAATTTGTAATGTTTTCTGTCTTAGTGCTATAGCGTCAGGTGCTATAGCATCAGATGCTATAGCATCCTTGTGCGCAGTAGAACTGGGACCCACTGTTGCACCCCGAAAAATCCGGTTTGGACTTCTCATTGTACAACGTGGAAAAAGTATGAAGCCGCCATCAATATTTTTATTTAAAGACTAAAACATTGAAAAAAAATGTCTTTTCAAGGCGGATGGTCTTTTGAAAACTAGAGATGTAGGTTCGGGGGTCGATTAGGTGCAGGGAAGGTATTAGCACCCCGCTCCTCCTTTCTACCGAAAGGGAACCTTTAACTTGATGTGTGGATTTGACGGAGTTGATTTGAAACGACCGTTCTACTTTTTTTTTTTGAGAAAGCGCTTTTGAAAACGGGGGAAAGAAGAATTTTTTGGTATTTTTTTTTGAAAGTGTGCTTGACGGGGCGAACCCGCTCCTACGTATCCTCAAATGCAATGAGGAAATCAAAGCTACGTAGTTCTCGGTTCTTTTTGAAAATAATTGTTTGAAAACTTATTGTGAAAATGATTTTTATTTGTTATGCTTGACGGGATGTGACCCGCTCCTACGTATCTCCCGGTGTGATGGAGAATTCAAGGCTTACGTAGTTCTCCTCTGTCGAGAAACTTTGGTGTGTTGGTGTTTTTTTTTGCAGGGGTTCTCGGGCTTGAACTGTACAGCTCACTCTCCCTAAAACATAGACATCCCCGCCTGTACAGACGACGTGCCCCCTACTTATTGAAAATGATTTAAATTATTTGAGGAAAAGATTTGTTGTGAGGTTGGTTGCTTTTATTTGAGCAAGTATCTTAGGCTCGCACGAACTGTACAACTCGCTAACCCTAAGACGCTAACCAACTCGGATGTACATCCGACTTGATTCCTTACTCATTTTTGAAATAGGGTTCAAGTTGTTAATTACTTGCTTTAATTCTCATAAGTATCCCAAGATGTTTGAGTTGTACAACTCCGATCTTAGGACACTAGTCAACACCGGCCGTACGTCCGACTTGACTCCTTATGAGTTTTCAAAAGGGTTTGTTATTGATCTTAGAAAGAATTTGATTGTCTTATGAAAACAACTTGAGAAAAGTTGAGTTTTGGAAAAAGCTTTGGAAAAGAATTGATTTGAAGAAAGGGGAAGAGAGTTTGAGGGTGATATTGATCACAAAGAGTTTGTTGGGATGGCGTGGCATCCAAAAGAAAAAGAAGTAGAGAATTCAATCAATTTCCAAGTCAAGAACCAAAGTCCGAATTTTAACAAATTGCAAGCAAAGCAATCATCAATGCAAGCATAGGCATACACATTACCAATTATAACATTTGCGCACAAGGATGACAATTAGTCTCCAACATTTAATGGCATGCATATGTAAGATCAACATTAACCACATAACTTGCAAGAAAGAGTACACAAAGTGATGATGCAAAAATTCAAATCAATCTAGGTATCAACACATGATAAAGCACGAGGTTGAATCCCTTTTGGTAATCCTTGACACTTGGAACAATAAGTGTCTAGTCCTTTTACCAAATCATTTAATTTGTTTCATTGGTCTCCAGGGGGTTGGGGTTCTTGGTTCTCCAGTTCAACTCTCCGAATCCGACGGGTATGATCGCCTCTGTCCCGTATGCCATCCGGAAGGGCGACTCTCCTGTCGACGAGTGAGGGGTGGTTCTGTAGGCCCATAGGACATAAGGTAGCTCTTCCGTCCAGCAGCCTTTTGCTTCGTCAAGCCTCCTCTTTAAACCTCTTAAAATTACTCTGTTTGCTGCTTCGGCTTGTCCGTTGGTCTGGGGGTGTTCCACTGACGTGAAACAGTGTTTGATGCCCAGGTCGGCCATCAGTTGTCTGAAACCTTTGTCCGCAAATTGCGTGCCGTTGTCGGTGATGACCACCTCCGGTACGCCGAATCTGGTCATGATACTTTTCTTGAAGAATTTCATACAATTTTTCGCCGTGATCGTAGTCAAGGGCTCGGCTTCAATCCATTTGGTAAAGTAATCGCCGCGACGATTAAGTACTTTACATGCCTTGGGCCAGGCGGAAAGGGACCTAGAAGGTCGATTCCCCACCAAGCAAAAGGCCAGGGAGAGCTTAGGTATGTCAGTTCAGAGGAGGGGGCGACATGCACGTCAGCGTACCTTTGGCATTTTTCGCATTTCTTTACATGATTCTGCGAATCTTTATTCATGGTTGGCCAGTAATAACCTGCCCTGAGTGCTTTTGCCGCGAGGGCTCGTCCTCCTAGGTGTTGTCCACAGATCCCCTCGTGCATTTCTGTGAGCACGTAATCTGCTTCTGGTCCTTCTACACATTTTAATAGAGGAATAGAGACGCCCCTTCGGAAAAGTCGGCATTCGATGACCGAGTATGATGCTGCGCGCCTCCTCACAGAAGCTTTAGATCTTTAGGAGCGAAAGAGGTTTGGGCAAGAAAATATGAATCTTTAGGAGCGAAAGAGGTTTGGGCAAGAAAATGAGCTAGACCCTTCAGAAAATGAGCGAAAGATGTACATTTTGTTCCTGAGCTAGACCCTTCAGACAGTGAAGGAGTTAGTTGGGCTTTGTTGCATGAGCCTGATGATGTTCTTGCTGGTGGCAAATCATTGTTGCCATTCTTCATAACAAAGTCTATACACTATGATCAACAAGTTGTAGTAGAATCAGACCAACTGAGGAGCATGCTTCAACATCTACCTCCAGTTGCCAGATGGATAAAAAGGTCTTTTGCAAATAGGGACCAAAAAATTCATTTAAGTGTGTATTTACTATGCTGGGAAATACTACAAACAATAAAGTCTGAACACAAAACATGGGATAGATGCAGATCATATAAGAAAACTTAATATGCCAATACACACATGCTTTACCATCCTTGTTATTGAAGGAGTCAAAGAAGAAGAATGCAAACCATGAATATATTTTTTGAAGGAGATCTCTCACCAACAACGGTCCATCCCCCAATTCAGGGGCAAATTCCTGGGAATACCACTCACTCACGTGACCCACACGTGAACCCAGCCGTAGTGTCGATGAGTAATCCTCACTACGGTGTGAATGGTTTTCCTCAGAACTATCCTGCTGAAACTCCTCAAGCTAGGGACAGGTATCATATGTTAGAAGAACGCTTAAGAATGATTGAAGGGTCGAGCTCTAGAGCAAGAGAAGCTCGTGATCTATGTCTCATCCCTGATGTGGCTTTACCTCGTAAATTCAAAGTGCCTGACTTTGACAAGTACCGAGGCGTGACTTGCCCTAAAAGCCATCTGACCATGAATATATTTTCTGAAGAAAATATGAACCTCTTTAGATCTTTAGGAGCGAAAGAGGTTTGGGCAAGAAAATGAATTGGCTGTGAAAGAGGTTTGGGCAAGAAAATATGAATCTTTAGATCTTTAAGACTCAACCCTCAAAAAGAATGTTCCTTCAATTGAGAAACCTCCTCAACTTGAACTTAAAGAATTTCCCCTGCATCTGAAATATGCCTTCTTAGGGGAAAATGATACTCTTCCTATGATCATTGCTTCTAACTTATCACAAAAGCAGGAGCATGATCTCATTAATACCCTAAGAAAGTATAAAAAGGCAATTGGTTGGCAAATGTCTGATATAAAGGGAATCAGTCCTACAATATGCATGCATAGAATTATCTTGGATGAAAATACCAAAAACAGCATTGAAGGACAGAGAAGACTCAATCCAATCATGAAGGAGGTGGTAAAGAAGGAAATTATCAAGTGGCTAGATGCTGGCATAGTCTACCCCATCTCAGATAGTGCATGGGTGTGCCCTGTGCAATGTGTACCAAAGAAAGGGGGTGTGGCAGTAATAGCCAATGAAAGAAATGAACTGATACCTATAAGAGCTGTCACGGGTTGAATCCCCATAAGTGTCTAGTCCTTTTACCAAATCATCAACACTAAAACAAATTATAGACCTAGAATGAATATCACATTTGCAAGACAACAAATGACCAAATGAAAGCACTTACAAGTTATTTTTATGACCAAGATTAATTAACAAGAAAAGAAACTTAAAACTTGCATTTTTGTTCATTAAGAATTGCAAAAAGAAGTTGAATCATTTTAGGTAATCCTCATCACTTAGAGTAAAGTGCACAAGGCACAAGTGAGAATCATTTTACCAATCATCAACACAAGATAATTTACAAACCAATTCATAAGAACAAACAAACTCATAAGCTCAAAAGAGGTTGAATCATCTTAGGCAATCCTCATCACTTAGAGTAAAGTGCACAAGGCACAAGTGAGAGTCCTCTTGCCAATCATCAACATGGTGCATGACTTATAAACAAGTTCATGAGAATAACAAGTTTCAAGCAAACAACCATCAAGATTAAAGTCTACTTTCAAGTAAATACAAGATTACACAACCAAACCCATCACAAATCTCTAAACCCTAATTTATTTGAAAAATGTGAAATGAACATAGACTCTAAACTTCATTTTTATTCATGAAAACAACAAAATAATGCAAGAGAAACAACATAGATTAATCTTTTTGACAAAGATTCACATGATTAAGCAAAGGAATGCACAAAAATCACATGAACCCTAATTTTTCCTAGTATGCGAAATGCAACAAGCTTCAAATCATCATTTTATTTCACAAAATGCAACAAACAAGATCAAAACAACACAAATCACAATTTATTCAAGGGTGAGAAGCATCTTAAACACCCAAGCCTCCCTAAGTGCTTGTCAAAGTGTTTAAGACACTTCTCACCAACAACAATAAACAAATCAATAGTATAACAACATAAATATGATGGGACGCAACATGAGAAACATGATTTTTACATTTTGATGCAAAAGGGTTGAAGATGATGCTAGGTTTTAAGATGCTTACCTCAAATCCAAGCTACGAAATGAATGATATGAAGAAACAAGACCACAAATCAACTAGATCTTCAATGAACTCCAAGGAAGGACCCACGAAAATCTTGGTCACAAGCCCCTTTGATGATGCAAACTTGAACTTGAATAGGAAAGGGAGAAGATATATGAAATGGGGATGAAAATGATGTGAGATAGTGATGTTTTGGTGGAAGAAAAAATAAAAAATGGATGGAGGAGAAGGGAATAGATGCATCGGCCAAGGGAGGGAAGAGGGAGGAGTTGATTGTGTGCTAGGGTTTTAGGGTGAGAAATGAGGCCAAGGTCCTTTGAAAGGTGGAAATGTGAAGGTATTTATAGAGTGTGCTTAGGGTTAAGGGCATTTAGGTCTTTTTGCATTAGCAAGTGCTCTAGGATTTGATTTTAATTTTGAATCAAAGGCTAGGATTGAAGTTCACATGGGTTGGGGATATTGAGAAAGCACAAAATGAGAGAGTAGTAGAGAGGAGAGGGAATTTCGGCCATGAGGGGAGAAATGGGAGGGAATTTGCAAGTTGTCAATTTTACAATTATACTATCACATGACCATTCCATTATCTCTTCATTTTTTGATTATTCTTTTTAGGATAATTGTACACAAATACACCCAATTTAGGCCACATACTAGGAATCTTAGGAATATGCCATTTTATGAGATCACCATGACCAAAAATATCATAAAAATCTCATCTTGAATCTTTTGTAGAATATTCCTTCTTGATGCCTTTTTTTTGAATTTGAATTTTTTGGTGCACAATGCATGCATGCACATACATACACATGACCAAAAACGTTTTGCCTCAAATAAATTTCTCTAAACTTGCACAATGATTTTTTGATGAGAAATTATCCTATTTTGTAAAATGACCAAAATACCCTTTTGCCCTAAAAACCATGTTTTTGCCCAAAAATGCGTTTCTACTCCAAAAAGGAATTTAAGAGCTCTAGAACGCATGCACAACATTCTTCACACTCTTCAAAATGATGCCACATCTTAATTTATTCATTTTTTGCCGAAAATTAGGGTTTTAAACCTAGGCGGACAAAATTAGGGTATGACAGCTGCCCTCCTTTATTTGGATTTTAACAACAAATATGACTTGGCCGAAGCATATTTCGAGGCAAAATAGAAATGAAGGATTCAGAAATTATACCAATTTTGTCTACTTAGAGAAACCCGAATTTTCCTTTTTCCTTTTCTTCTTTTTTTGTTTCTTCTTTTTTTTGAATGAATGGGTGTCAGCCCTCAATAAGCTAACAAAGCGGTAAGTGAATTGTCGACCCTCAATAAGCCAACAAAACAGGAAATCAATCGGTGCCAGCCCTCAATAAGCCAGCGAAAGCAGTAAATGAAAGCAATAAAGAAAACAGTAAAGAAAGCGATAAAATGTGCCGGCCCTCAGCCGACACAGGAGGCTGCCTAAAACCTTTTAACGAACCGCGCACGATCCGAGTTTGTACATGGGCCTGGGGAGCCTATGGGCTCAATGGGGTGGTCTTCAGAGCGACCGAGGGTGGGTACTATATCAAGTCTAGATCTCAATATTTCCCTAGGACTGCGCCATGTCTTAGGCCGACACGACTATCCTTTTCGACTGGACCTAATGAGGTCGAAGGACTTACCCGCAGCTCGAATACGAGGGGAAGTCAATTTTCTGGGGGACACATGGGTCCAAGGGGGATTCGCAAATCCAGTTGGTTTTCTTCAGTTGGTCAATGCCTTCGCACTGATCCAAGGTGCCTGCTTTCAGGACGCAGGGCTTTTCTCTGACTGTCTTTGGTTGATGATCAATGCTGCCGCACTGATCCAGGGTACCTATACACGTTAGTTGATGCGAGGCATGGTGCATGGGTGTATGTTATGCAAAGGCCTGTTATGGGGATGCATGCGATGCGGTGGAATGATGAATGCTCTTGATTTTCTTCCAGCTTTTCTTGATTGATTTTTCGCTTGATCAGCTTTCTTTTTTCTGATCATTTGTTTTTCTTAGTTTTTGCTCTTTTGCTCTTTTGCTCTTTCGGCTCTTTTTTTTCGGCTAATTTTCTTTTTGCTGGTTCAACCGACCCGTGACACTCATGGCGCAAGATTGAGGAGTCGAATTAGAATAGCGGGGCACATGGGCCAAGTGCAGGTTTGTTTTGTGATTTGCCATCTGAAATGGTTCATGGGTGCAATTATTTTTCTTGCGAAATTAATCTGTTTTGAGGAATTGCTTCTTTCCTGTGACTTTTAGGAATTTCGCAATGATTGCAATGCTCTATGATTTATGCACATGTTTTACAATTCAGTGTCACCATCATCATAAAACGTTTATTTTGAGCTGAAAAAGCAGGAAATAAATAAATAAATAAAAGCAAACAGATTTGAGAAAATTGGACTTTATTGATGTGGAAACCGGTCGTACAGAAAGTTACGCCGACTGTTCAATACATTTGAAAGTTTAAACTACAAAAAGACACGAAAAAGAGAGAAGCTAATTTCTGACTGTCCGTCTCTGTGGAACAGTGCCAAGCTTTAGGAGTGTTGTATGCCTTTGTTCATTTTCATGCCCAAGCTTTCTGACCCTAATTTTTGCCTGGATCGCCCTCTGCGGGTTTTCAATCCATCGGGTCGCTCTGATTTTGGCTAGGCTGCCCTTTCGGGTTTTCAACCTAGCGAGCTGATTCTTACTTGGCTTATCTTTCTCTTTTTTCGTCTATTTCTTTAGACATAATACTTCTTCACTGAATCTGAATTGACTGGGTTTCTGAGTTCTTCTCCATCCATGTCAGTGAGCATCAGTGCTCCTCCAGAGAAGGCTTTCTTGACCACATAAGGTCCATCATAGGTGGGAGTCCACTTCCCACGAGGATCGCTCTGAATGGGCAGGATCTTTTTGAGCACAAGATCTCCTTCCTTGAATTCTCGGGGACGAACTCTCTTGCCGAAAGCAGTTTTCATCCTTTGTTGGTACAGTTGCCCATGGCACAAGGCGGCAATTCTCTTCTCCTCAATGAGATTTAGTTGATCCAGACGAGCCTGTACCCATTCTGCTTCTTCCAATTTAGTTTCCATCAGTACCCGCAGGGAGGGTATCTCAACCTCGATAGGGAGCACTACTTCTGACCCATATACCAGAGAGAAAGGGGTTGCCCCGGTTGATGTACGCACTGAAGTACGATAGCCGTGTAAAGCGATGGGAAGCATCTCGTGCCAGTCTTTGTAGGTTACCACCATTTTCTGAACTATCCTCTTGATATTCTTGTTAGCCGCTTCAACTGACCCATTCATCTTGGGACGGTACGGGGAGGAATTGTGATGCTGAATTTTGAATTCTTTGCACAGGTCTTTCATCATTTTGCTGTTCAGGTTGCTACCATTATCAGTGATGATCTTGTCTGGAAGGCCGTAGCGACAAACCAGATCATTCCTTACGAATCTAGCAACCACAAAGCTAGTTATGCTGGAGTATGAGGCAGCTTCAACCCACTTGGTGAAGTAGTCAATGGCGACAAGTATGAAGCGATGCCCGTTTGACGCTTTTGGCTCGATAGGACCGATAACATCCATCCCCCACATGGAGGATGGCCGAGATGCAGCCAGAACATTTAATGAAGCAGGTGGTACATAGATATGATCGGCATAAATCTGGCACTTGTGGCACTTTCTCACGAAGCTGTAGCAGTCAGATTCCATTTGCAACCAGTAATAGCCAGCTCTCAAAATCTTTCTAGCCATGGTGTGCCCACTGGAATGAACTCCAAACGAGCCTTCATGGACATCTTTCATAATCTTCTCGGCCTCTTCCTTCGCAACACATCTCAGGAGTACCATGTCATAATTTCTTTTGTAGAGTATCTCGCCACTCAAGAAGAAATTCCCCGACAACCTTCTAAGAGTTCTCTTGTCATTTTCCGATGCCCCAGGAGGGTATTCTCTGTTGATGATGTATTGCTTGATGTCATGATACCATGGCTGGTCATCATGCTCTTCCTCTATTGCAGTGCAGTAATGATGTGCAGGCAGACTCCGATGTTGGATTCTGATGTGGGTCAAACTCCTGTCACAGTTGATGTTGAACATTGAAGACAAAGTTGCTAAAGCATCGGCCAATTGGTTTTCACTTCGAGGGATATGCTTGAAAGTGATTTCGTCGAAAGACTCCATCAGTTCTTGGACATAGTCACAATAAGGAATTAGTTTGGGATCTCTGGTCTCCCAATCACCTCTTACTTGATGAATAACCAAGGCTGAATCACCATACACATCAAGCCTTTTGACTTTCCACTCTAGGGCTGCTTGGATGCCGAGGATACACGCTTCATATTCTGCAATATTATTAGTGACATAGAAGCTCAGTCTAGCAGTGACTGGGATGAAGCGGTTGTCAGGGAAATTAACACAGCTCCAGCCCCATGTCCCCAAATGTTGGACACACCATCATAGATCATCCTCCGTCTTTCATTTTCTCGGGACTTCCCCTCGTCAAACAATGCCATGATGTCTTCGTCTGGGAATTCGCATTGCATTGACTGATAGCCCTCAATTGGTTGATGTGCCAGGTACTCTGCCAATGTACTGCCTTTGATCACCTTTTGGGTGACATACAGGAGGTCATATTCTGATAAAAGCATTTGCCACCGAGCAATTCTGCCTGTGAGTGCAGGTTTCTCAAATATGTACTTGACCGGGTCCATTTTAGACAACAACCAGGTAGTATGACTCAACATGTATTGTCTTAATCGATGCGCAGCCCAGGCAAGGGCACAACAAGTCTTTTCCAATGGTGAGTACCTTGTCTCGCAATCAGTGAATTTCTTGCTCAGGTAATAGATGGCCTGTTCCTTCTTCCCTGATTCATCGTGCTGCCCCAGCACACAACCCATAGAATTGTCCAACACGGAAAGGTATAGAATGAGAGGCCTGCCTGATACAGGTGGCATTACGACTGGCGGATTCTAAAGGTACACCTTGATTTTCTCGAAGGCTTCTTGACACTGGTCATTCCACTTCAACTTTTGATCTTTGCACAGCAGTTTGAAAATTGGCTCGCAGGTAGCAGTCAACTGGAAAATGAATCGGGAGATGTAATTCAGTCTTCCAAGAAAACCACGAACTTCTTTCTCAGTCTTAGGCACCGGCATCTCGAGGATGGCTCGCACCTTGTCTGGATCCACCTCAATTCCTTTCTGGATGACAATGAAGCCCAACAATTTTCCTGACCTCACCCCAAATGTGCACTTGGCTGGGTTCAACCTGAGTTTGTATTTTCTGAGACGCTCGAAAAGTTTCTGCAGGTTGACAATATGCTCTTCATCAGTTCTGGATTTGGCAATCATGTCGTCCACATAAACCTCAATCTCCTTATGCATCATGTCATGGAACAGAGTTACCATTGCTCTTTGATAGGTTGCCCCGGCATTCTTCAGTCCGAAAGGCATGACCTTATAACAGAAGGTTCCCCAAAGGGTTATGAAGGTGGTTTTCTCCATATCCTCTGGAGCCATATTAATCTGGTTGTAGCCTGAATATCCGTCCATGAAGGAAAACATTGAGTGCTGCGCTATACTATCTACCAGAACATCGATGTGGGGTAGAGGGAAATCATCTTTAGGGCTTGCTCGGTTCAGATCACGGTAGTCAACGCACATCCTAACCTTTCCGTCTTTCTTTGGGACCGGAACAATGTTGGCAACCCACTGTGGATATTTGGCAACTGCTTGGAATCCAGCGTCAAATTGCTTTTTCACTTCATCTCTGATCTTCAACGACATCTCCGGCTTCATTCTTCTCAGCTTCTGTTTTACCGGAGGGCATTCTGGTTTTACTGGCAATCTGTGCTCAACAATATCCGTATCCAAACCCGGCATGTCCTTGTATGACCATGCAAAGACGTCAACATACTCAAACAGGAGCTGAATCAACTTCTTGCGTTCAATACACTCCCCATTGCAGTACCAACCTTGACCTTTTTCTTGTCCTCTTCAGTACCCAAGTTGACTACCTCGACTGACTCCCCATGGAGCTGAGTTACCCTTTCTTCTTGTTCCATTAATCTCATGAGTTCTGGAGGAGCTTCCCAGTTGTCCCCAACATCCCCCTCTGCTTGATTAATAGGGTGATCAAAGTCATAATGTGGATCATTGGCACTGTTATTTTCAGAGACAATTATTGTTGATCTGCATTTTGCAGAAGCGAAAAGCAGAATGAAAAGCGAAGCGAGCAATCAAAAAAATAAAGCAAGAGAGACACAATGAAAGAAAGAGAAATGATTTTATTAATGAAATTCAAAAACACCGTTTTTATTAATGATGATGACAATGAGGATAAAAACATGCGTGCCCCTAGCAACTTGTCCTATGGCCTTCGGTAGAGCCACAGGGCTGCATTACAAGTTATTACTTTGAATTAAAAGCCACGGGAAAGTCAGCAGTTTCCCAATTCTTCAACTTTTCACCGGCAAGACAACGGCGGACTAGGCTGGCCTCACCCACTTCATCTTCAGATCCATCCCCGATGGCAGCAATCTGGTTTGGGTCCAGCAACCCTGCACTTGTAAAACTCTGGCGGATATCACAGATAGGAATTCTCTTGGACCATGGATCCTGGCCTCTTGATTTGGCTAACCATCTATCCTTTCTTTCCTCAGCCATCTTCTTTCTTTCAGCTTGACTTGGATGATATCCCAACCCACAACGGTCTCGGTTTTCCTTCAGTTGAATAGGCGCAAGAATGCCCTGACCAGTCTTGCCTAAACCACATCCCACCTTGTATCCTTGTTCTAACATGATCCTGGCGACCATTTCCTCATTCCTTGACAATTTTGACCCAGGGGATGAAAGCTCGCTTCCTCCAAATACAGCATTTGCGATCTCAAGGGACTGAAAGGAAGTCTCCAGAGATTCTTCAGCGGCTTCCACATACCGAAACGGAGATGGCTTGTTGAACAGCATTTCTTCTTCACCGAACACAACAACAGTCTTGTCATCTACCACAAACTTGACTCTTTGGTGCAAAGAAGAGGGAATAGCTCCCGCCATGTGGATCCACGACCTTCCCAACAGGCAGCTATATGATGAAGTAATGTCCATGATCTGGAAATTCACATAAAAGGTCTCAGGTCCGATCTGAATCGGGAACTCCATTTCCCCTAGCACTTCCTCCTTTGACCCATCAAAGGCTCTCACCAACGTCG
Organism: Astragalus membranaceus; assembly: GCA_039519185.1. NCBI lineage: Eukaryota > Viridiplantae > Streptophyta > Magnoliopsida > Fabales > Fabaceae > Astragalus > Astragalus membranaceus. The sequence continues at coordinate 77,410,417 of CM076850.1, read as the reverse complement.
AACTTGGCTTCATGTAAGAGCAGTCCATGGTGGACTTTGGCATGACATTTAAGGAGGACCCATTATCAATCAAAACTCGGGCCAACACATAGTCTCCGCATTTGACATAGATATGCAGAGCCTGGTTGTGCTTTCTTCCTCCTGGGGGCAACTCATCATCAGCAAAAGTCAAATGATTAGCTGCTACAATGTTTCCAACTATCCCATCAAACTGGCACATAGAGATGTCCCGGGCAACATGGGCATCGCTGAGCACCTTCATTAACGCAGTCCGATGGGATTCCGAACCTGAGCAGTAGCGACATCATAGAGATCTTTGCTGGAGTTTGCTTCAACTGATCAACAATTTGATAATCACTCTGTCTGACAATCTTCAAGAACTCATCGGCTTCTTGTTCTGTTGTCTTCTTGTCCTGAGCCATCTCTGACTCTTTCTCTTTTCCCTTACGACCCTATCTTCAGCAGCCTTAGATGTTTCAGCCCGAAGAGTTTCCGGAGCATACATTCTACCACTTCTTGTAATCCCACTTACTCCTGATATATTGGTGACAGCAGATGAGTTTGGAGAGATTTCCCCTGATAGCAGAGTACTATATTTCCAAGGAACCGCACTGTCTTTTTCATATGGAAAGGGAGCAGGGATCTCAATGACTATAGGCTGAGCTTTGGCTTGAACTTGCCTCTGATTGTAATCATATAAAATCTCAATTGGCCTTCTGGCCTCTCTGCCATTATTAGACTGAAGAGTCATCACACTCCCTTCTGTTTCAAAAGTACACACTTGAACTACACAGCGGTCCATCAAGTCTTGCAATACCAGCTTAAAAGTTTCACAGGCCCCATTACACAGGGAATCAGCACACCCATTCTCCTGACAACATCCTTTCTTGATGACCCCAAATCGGCACAACTCATCATGAATAGCACTTAAAGGAGTTTTAACCGTCTCAACACCCCTATCATCTGTCCAGTAGAATCATCTATTGCATTGGTCGACGGCCTCTCATTTCCTGGCAGTGGGTTTGTAGTTGTACTTGGACTGTTCTGTTTGAAAGAAATCCAATTAGCATCAATCAGATCTTGGACTACATGCTTAAAAGCTTTGTAGTCCTCCACTGTGTGACCGATTCCATCCTCACGAAAGCTACAAGTAGCATTGGCATTATAGCCCCTAGGGAAAGGAGGTTGAAGAGGCTTCATCGAGCGAGTATTAATCAGGTTCTTTGAAACAAGATGATTAAAGAGCTCCGTGTAGGTCATAGGAATTGGATCGAAACTAACTCACTTCTTAGTGACTTGTTGAGGTTGCACCGGTGCCGAAAATGGTACCGTCTGGGGTGAAGAATTGAAAGATGGATTCCCTCCGGAGATTACATTGGTCTCTCCCTCCTTCTTTTTAGGGAAATGAGAAGAATGCTTCTTTTGCCCACCTGAACTGCCTGAGCCACCTGAACTACCAAAGTGGTTGGCGATCTTCCCGCTACGCAAACCATTTTCAAGCCTTTCCCCAATAACTACCATATCTGAGAAATTTGATGAGACACTCCCTATCAGCCTATCATAATAGATTGCCGGAAGAGTTTCCATGAACATGTATACCATCTCTTTCTCTGTTAGTGGTGGCTTTACTTGTGCAGCTGTACCTCTCCACCGTTGGGCGTATTCTTTAAAAGACTCTTTATCTCCCTTGCCCATGTGCTGTAGTTGTGACCGATCGGGAGCTATATCCATATTGTATTGGTATTGTCTCAAGAAGGCTTCAGACAGGTCTTTCCAACTATGGATGTCGGAAGACTGTAACTGCATGTACCAGTCTAAGGATGCCCCACCAAGGCTGTTCTGAAAACAGTGGATCAACAGCTTATTATCACTAGCATACGCGGCCATTTTTCGGCAATACATGGTTATATGGCTTGATGGACAACCGGTACCCCGGTATTTGTCAAAATCGGGTGCTTTAAACTTTGGAGGAAGGAATATATCTGGAACGAGACACAAATCCCGGGCATCCTTGGCTCTGACACCTATACCTTCCACAGCCCTTAATCGTTCTTCGAGCACACGATACTGGTCTCTGGGCTGAGAGTTTTCAAACACATGCCTCTGAGGATGACTACCTATGCCATAGTAATATCCCCCAAACTGAGCGGGATTTCCTATTTGGTATGCAACATTCTGAGTAGGCGTGATGAGCCCTGGAGTCAGACTGGATGAATTTCCCGGTAACACAGCATCATGGTTAGGAGCGTGGACTTGGGGTCCACTAGCAGCTCCACCTGATACGACTACGGCAGCCTGACTTGGCCCTGTTATCCCAGCCGGATTGGATTCAACATTTCGAGGCATATAATCGACTGGCATCCCCCACGGGTACCTCTGTGCAATTGGCTGACTTTGAGCATTTATCCCTGGAGAACAAACAAGGTGATTAACCCCAGGTCCCGGCGGAGGAGGAGCAGTTGCAGCATTAGCAGGCCTTGGAGGGGGAACAAAAGAGACAACCCCATCAGGGCCTACAACCGCAGCAGACTCGGCAGCAACCCCGCTTTTCAGATTCTGTAACATAGCCATCACCTCATTCAGTTGGACTTTCATAGCTCCAACCTTCTCCTTCAACACCTGGTTCTCTTGAGCCAATTGCTCAGGATTGAGGATTTCCACAACCAAATCATCGGCCCCCGAATGGCTTTCTAACTCAAATTCTGGATGATGTTGAGGAGTTGCCATGAGTCTAGCTTGCAAGCGAGTGTAGTACCTGTGTCGGTGAACCAGCTTACCTTTTTCTGAACTCGAAAAGAAATGTTTTATGAGCACCTGGATGCATGAAATGAATGGATGCATAAATATATATATGTGCATGTATGAGATGCAGATGTGTTTTTCTCACGTAGTGCCAGGGAAATTGCGTGTTTTATTTTGACAAGCAACGAGGATCAAGAATGTGAAATGGACCGTACACTTTTATTCGAACTGAAACACACAATTCTTTTATTCATTCATAATGAAAGGACAAGAATACATCATAAAGAGCTCTTAAAGCGATAAAAAGAAAATCACAACAACTGGAATTTCAAACAACAACTAAGTCCATGCATTGGCACCTCTTTCTCTTTCTTGAAGCGGAAGGACGATCTGCCTGACCCCTCATCTTCAAGATCAAACCCCTGACATATTCAATGAAGCCCCGAACCTCCACTGGAGTGGTGCATACATCAACAGCAAGCTCAGCATCTCTTAAGCGTCTGGGAATGCCTGTAACAGTATCGTAACACAGCTTGGACAAGAGTGCATACTTCTCTTGCAAGCGCCGGCAATGATCATCCAACCTTCGGTGCTCTTCCATCAAACAGGTCATCTCAGCCCTGAACCTCTCTAGTAAACCACTTTGGTGTCTTACATGGTCCTCCAATGTCGTAGACCTCCCGAGTTCCCCATGGAGCATTGCTCGACAGTCCTCAAGCCTCTCTTGCATCGATGTTCTTGCTTGCACCTCAATCTTGAGTTTTTTCTCATAGTCAGCAGTAAGGGCTTTTAGCTGTGCTTTTGCCTCCCTCAGTTGGCCCCGCAAGCTCCTTTCTAATTCCTTGGACACATTCAACTGATCCTTCCACGCACGGGCATCACCATGCGCTCTATCTCTATCCAGATTTCGTGCTTTGATCTCGCTTGTAGCACTCTTGAGACCACCCTGCATATCGAGGAGCTTTTGATCACCAGCAACGATTCTCTCCTTGCAGTCGGCAAGGCATCTCTCTTTGTGTTCATTTTCTTGCTCTAAGCTCCTTTTCTCTGGAAGTAGCTTTTCCAGCTGGGCCTGCAACTCTAGCTTCTCTTGCTGGGACTGGGATAAGGCACCCTTGAGTCCCTCAACCTCCTCATTAGGAACGGGAGCAGGTGGAGGAACCTCAACTTCAATCTGAGGAACGCCTCTAAATGGGAGGTTAACTGTCTGAACCCGGAGCTGGACCCACTGAAGATATCCTTCACCCACACTTGTATCTCTGCGACCCAACTCAGCACGCCCCTTCTTTACTGGTCTATCCCAAGCCCGGACAATCCTCCTCAACAAACTCAAATTTTCGGAGCCTCTACTATGCAACACAAAACCTGTCAAAGACTCAACCAGAGGTGGAGTTGTCATTGGATAACCCAACTGCCTCAACGCAAGAGCTGGGTTGTAAGTGATACACCCCCTCGTGCCAACAAGAGGAACATTCGGACAGCCGTTGAGCTGAGAAATAAATTCCGACACATCGCAGGCCAGAGTACACCACAGGATCCCACTTCCCTTGAGGTTTGCAATGAACCGTTTCCACTCATCCTTCCCCTTTTCTTCAATGTGCCCTCTAAACACATGCGAGACAAACCATCGGTACAGGACTGGCAAACAACACATAACCATCCCTCCTCCTTTAGAGTGACGATCAACAAGAGAATAATACAGGTCAGCTAAGATAACAGAGGTAGGATTTTGTTTCCGCTTTTTGAATGCAAGGAATACATCAATAGCTGCCACATCAACAAAGTTCTCAACACATGGAAATAGGACAATCCCATAAACAAGAAGGGCGAGCAGATCAGAGAAAACTTTCCATTCTTTCTTAGCAAGTAAGACTTCAGCTTCAGCTTCTAAGAATATTCTTGACAAACCTTGCTTGTGACCCTTGACTTCCACATTTTTAACCAAGATTTCCTCTTTGACTTGAAGAATATCGGCCAAAGCCTTGGCTAATGAGTATCTCTCCACATACGAATATGGTTTGCAACTTGCAGCAGGAAAGCCCAAGATCTTCTCAATTTCTTCTACAGTTGGGACCAGCTGATAATCTTGAAAGGTGACGCAACGATACTCAGGGTCGAAGAACTGAGCCAAAGCAGTGAGAGCTTCAGTCTAGACATTCACCTCCAACAAGTCTAGGAGATTACCATACACACTCTGAAAAGCCTCTTTTCGCCATGAGGGAAGCTGATTACCGAGCCTAACCAAGCTTTGGACATCCTGTTGCTTGAAATTCCACTTGAGGGTTCTTTTCAAATTCTGATCCATTTTTCACTGATACCTACAATTCCCTGGCACTGGTGAGAATGCATGCGAAATGAATGCATGAATGCATGATGAGGATGATTGAAAGAAAATTATTTACAACATACGGTTTTCAAAAGCTGGATATTCACACATTTTTGAAAAAAAAATGGATGCAGGGGTATGCAGCTCCTTTGTGTCCTACAAGGTTTCTTACAGACAGGATCTAAGGCTATTTTTAAGGGTACACACTTCAAGGACAGCACTAAAAGGACCCTAGATAAGGTTCCTAGAGCCAACGACCTCATCTGAGAGTACCGATCACAGGGCCGTACGTCCAAGTGATGATGTCATCAAACAAAGCCAAACTCTAGGTGAAGTCTTCGCAACCACCCAACAAGACGTACGTCCAGTGAGCAGCCACTAATGACTTCGTTCTAGCCTAAGATATACTCTAGCCCGGGTATAGGGCTATCTCACCAAGAAACAAAGGTAAAAAGAGTGCAACGTGTGTGTAGGAGCACAATGACAAACATGCCCCCTACCTGCAAAGAAAATCCAGAAACAGTCCAGACAGAGAGAGTCATCTACCCTAGGGTTTTGCAAGCATATATCATCCCATCGCAAGCAAGGAAATCAACCTAGGGTACTAACAATCAAATGCACTACTTACCTCAAGAAAGGGAGCCAAGAAGAGGGGGTCATGATATAATTGGTGAGAAATGCATGAACTTACCGAAGAGAGGGAGCGAAGAAGAAGGGAACATAACAAGATGGGGGGAAATGATGCATGAGCTTACCTTGAAGAAAGGGAGCAAAGAAGAAGGGAACATGGGGATTGGAGGAATGCATGAGCATAAGTATATAGAAGAAAAAGGAGTAGAAGAAGAAACAAGAAGCAAACATAGAAGAAGAAAGAGGCAAATGCACATGAATGCAACACAATGAAAATGCAGAGAATATTCAATCATTATTGGTAAAAAAAGAAGAAGAGAAAAGAAAAAGAAAGAAGGAGATGAAAAGAGGGAAATAAAACAATCACATTCAGATCAAACAATTTAAACCACACATCAAGTTAATTAGGCTTGACCCTCGTCTTTTAAAAAAAGTCCCCAGTGAAGTCGCCAGCTGTTGCACCCCGAAAAATCCGATTTGGACTTCTCATTGTACAACGTGGAAAAAGTATGAAGCCGCCATAAATATTTTTATTTAAAGACTAAAACATTGAAAAAAAATGTCTTTTCAAGGCGGATGGTCTTTTGAAAACTAGAGATGTAGGTTCGGGGATCGATTAGGTGCAGGGAAGGTATTAGCACCCCGCTCCTCCTTTCTACCGAAAGGGAACCTTTAACTTGATGTGTGGATTTGACGGAGTTGATTTGAAACGATACTGGTCTCTGGGCTGAGAGTTTTCAAACACATGCCCCTGAGGATGACTACCTATGCCATAGTAATATCCCCCAAACTGAGCGGGATTTCCTATTTGGTATGCAACATTCTGAGTAGGCTTGATCAGCCCTGGAGTCGGACTGGATGAATTTCCCTGTAAGACAGCATCATGGTTAGGAGCGTGGACTTGGGGTCCACTAGCAGCTCCACCTGATACGACTACGGCAGCCTGACTTAGCCCTGTTATCCCAGCCGGATTGGATTCAACATTTCGAGGCATATAACCGACTGGCATCCCCCACGGGTACCTCTGTGCAATTGCCTGACTTTGAGCATTTACCCCTGGAGAACAAACAAGGTGATTAACCCCAGGTCCCGGCGGAGGAGGAGCAGTTGCAGCATTAGCAGGCCTTGGTAGGGGACCAAAAGAGACAACCTCATCAGGGCCTACAACCGCAGCAGACTCGGCAGCAACCCCGCTTTTCAGATTCTGTAACATAGCCATCACCTCATTCAGTTGGACTTCCATAGCTCCAACCTTCTCCTTCAACACCTGGTTCTCTTGAGCCAATTGCTCAGGATTGAGGATTTCCACAACCAAATCATCGGCCCCCGAATGGCTTTCTAACTCAAATTCTGGATGATCTTGAGGAGTTGCCATGAGTCTAGCTTGCAAGCGAGTGTAGTACCTGTGTCGGTGAACCAGCTTGCCTTTTTCTGAACTCGAAAAGAAATGTTTTATGAGCACCTGGATGCATGAAATGAATGGATGCATAAATATATATGTGCATGTATGAGATGCAGATGTGTTTTTCTCACGTAGTGCCAGGGAAATTACGTGTTTTATTTTGACAAGAAACGAGGATCAAGAATGTGAAATGGACCGTACACTTTTATTCGAACTGAAACACACAATTCTTTTATTCATTCATAATGAAAGGACAAGAATACATCATAAAGAGCTCTTAAAGCGATAAAAAAGAAAATCACAACAACTGTAATTTCAAACAACAACTAAGTCCATGCATTGGCTCCTCTTTCTCTTTCTTGAAGCGGAAGGACGATCTGCCTGACCCCTCATCTTCAAGATCAAACCCCTGTCATATTCAATGAAGCCCAGAACCTCCACTGGAGTGGTGCATACATCAACAACAATCTCAGCATCTCTTAAGCGTCTGGGAATGCCTGTAACAGTATCGTAACATAGCTTGGACAAGAGTGCATACTTCTCTTGCAAGCGCCGGCAATGATCATCCAACCTTCGGTGCTCTTCCATCAAATAGGTCATCTCAGCCCTGAACCTCTCTAGTAAACCACTTTGGTGTCTTACATGGTCCTCCAATGTCGTAGACCTACCGAGTTCCCCGTGGAGCATTGCTCGACAGTCCTCAAGCCTCTCTTGCATCGATTTTATTGATTGCACCTCAATCTTGAGTTTTTCCTCATAGTCAGTAGTAAGGGCTTTTAGCTGTGCTTTTGCCTCCCTCAGTTGGCCCCGCAAGCTCCTTTCTAATTCCTTGGACACATTCAACTGAGCCTTCCACGCACGGGCATCACCAAGCGCTCTATCTCTATCCAGATTTCGTGCTTTTACCTCACTTGTAGCACTCTTGAGACCACCCTGCATATCGAGGAGCTTTTGATCACCAGCAACGATTCTCTCCTTGTAGTCGGCAAGGAATCTCTCTTTGTGTTCATTTTCTTGCTCTAAGCTCCTTTTCTCTTGAAGTAGCTTTTCCAGCTGGGCCTGCAACTCTAGCCTCTCTTGCTGGGACTGGGATAAGGCAGCCTTGAGTCCCTCAACCTCCTCATTAGGAATGGGAGCAGGTGGAGGAACCTCAACTTCAATCTGAGGAACGCCTCTAAATGGGAGCTTAACTGTCTGAACCCGGAGCTGGACCCACTGAAGATATCCTTCACCCACACTGTAACATCCGCAAAATAATTAATAGAATTATTTGGATATTAACCCAATTAAATTAATTTAGTACTCGACTGGTAAATTTATTGAGTGCTAAAATTATTTATTGGTGGTCATCGGATCGTTAACCGGATAATACGGATCAAGGAAGTTTCGGAATCGAAATAGGAGATTTAGATCAATATGATAATTGGACCACGTTACCACGTATATATTAATAAATATATGTATATGCGTATGTGTGTGTGTGTATAAGTGAATGAATTAATTAAAAAATGAAAGAAAGAAAGAAAAGGAAACAGCGAGAGAAGAGAAAGAGAGAAGAAAAGAGAGAAAAGGAGAGAAAAGAGAAAGAAAGGGTGAGGAGCAAGAAGAAGAAAAAGGGAAGGGTTCGGTTCATCAAAACGACTTCCTTCCAACACGAAAAATGCTCAGCGTTACTTCCTCTTCGATTTGGTACCAAGATCTTCATCATCAACCCTCTCTCTCTCACTTTGCCATTTTCGAACTTGAGAGGGAAAATCGGAGTTTCGATGGTTGTAACTCAAGGGAAAGCTAAGGACGATGTTTAGGAGCGAGCACGAGGTGGATTACTCGAGTATTGAAGATCGATTGGGTGATTTGGAGTTGAAAATCAAAGATTGGGGTTATGGATGAATAGTAGCTTTTGGAGGTTAGGGATGATGAATAGTGTCCGTGGAGGATTTCGAGGGGTTTGGCATTTCGGTCAAAAGCGGTTTCGTGATCGAGTGGGAAGCTTTGGAAGCGGATAGGGTGTCGCCGGAGCGGGGAGCGTTCGTGTGGCTACTCGGTGATTTCGGCTCGATCGTGGTTCACGCGTCGAGGGTGAGTTCTACTCACGTTTAGGATTTTACATTTCGAATTAATTGATAAACTGTTTTATCGCTTTCGCTGGACTGGAATATTATGTGATACTGTCTGATTCGGGTTAGGAATCGATTGGGGCGAGCCTCGGGTTGCGTCGCGTTAAAATGGAATTTTTGGTGATTTGATTCGAGAGATTTTGATTTAAAACCGTTATTTGGAAAATCGTCGTATTTTGATAAACTCCGATTTGATTAAGATTTTGATTATATGTGTGTGAAAACTGTTTTCAATCGGAACGAGAATCGGAATTAAGCGGAATCGCGATTTTCGCGCGAAACCGCCAAAATCTGCCCTTGAAAGACCCCCTGCTGTCAACCCACGCGTCACTTGCGCGCGGCGCGCCACTCGCGCGCCATTGGGCAGAACCTGCTGTCTGTTCGCGCGCCACTTGCGCGCGGCGTGCCACTCGCGCGCCAGTTGACAGATTTTCAGCAACCAAACACTGTTTTTTCGTTTCGCAATAACTTTTGATCCGGGAACCCGATTGAGGTGTTCTCAGGGGCGTTGGAAAGCTTATTCAAAGATCTATCTATTTATTTAAATTAAATGGCATAATGGACTGTTTTTGAAGTTGTAAACTATTTCGAAAAATCGAATAATAGTACTCGTGTGCGAACATATGTTTTATTAATAATAAAGCGGACTATGAGTCCTACGTAATACGGTATAACTGACGCGGGACGATTATTATTTATTGTCTAAACCGGTCTAAGATTCACGATATATATATTATATCGACTACGGAAAACGGCCCGATACGGGTGTTACGTTCAATTGTTGGTCTGATTGTAAATGAACTAAATGTTCATATGATTGTAGATATATATATTATATCGAGTTTGGGTGACGACCCATGTTGACATACTAGGCGGGGAAGTCATGAACCCTTACCCTAGGCTCTGTGCCATTAGGAAACACTATTGGTTATGGGGTTCGCCGGGATTAGCAAGAGCTGGGTTGTAAGTGATACACCCCCTGGTGCCAACAAGAGGAACATTCGGAAAGCCGTTGAGCTGAGAAATAAATTCCGACACATCGCGGGCCAGAGTACACCACAGGATCCCACTTCCCTTGAGGTTTGCAATGAACCGTTTCCACTCATCCTTCCCCTTTTCTTCAATGTGCCCTCTAAACACATGCGAGACAAACCATCGGTACAGGACTGGCAAACAACACATAACCATCCCTCCTCCTTTAGAGTGACGATCAACAAGAGAATAATACAGGTCAGCTAAGATAACAGAGGTAGGATTTTGTTTCCGCTTTTTGAATGGAAGGAATACATCAATAGCTGCCGCATTAACAAAGTTCTCAACACATGGAAATAGGACAATCCCATAAACAAGAAGGGCGAGCAGATCAGAGAAAACTTTCCATTCTTTCTTAGCAAGTAAGACTTCAGCTTCAGCTTCTAAGAATATTCTTAACAAACCTTGCTTGTGACCCTTGACTTCCACATTTTTGACCAAGATTTCCTCTTTGACTTGAAGAATATCGGCCAAAGCCTTGGCTAATGAGTATCTCTCCACATACGAATATGGTTTGCAACTTGTAACACCCCAAAAATAATAGATTAATTTATTTAATTAATTAATTGAAATTGGGTGGTAGAAATAATAATATAATTATTTATTAAAATAATTATAAGGTGCTTTAAATAAAATGAGGAGTGGTATTGTAATTGGAGGTGGTGTTTTAATTAAATTGGGCTTAAGCTGCGGGGAAAGCCCGCAATCCAAGCCCACTAGCCTAGGCGCATATTTAAAGTGAAAAATTAGGTTTTAGCTCATTTTTGTGAAAAGAAAGAAAATAGGCGAATTGAGAGAGTGAGGAGAGGGAGGAGGCGACGGCTTGCAAGAGGAAAGGAGAGGAAATTCGTGGAGCACTCAAGGAGGAAGGGGAAAGCTTGTTGGTGTCTTGTAATTCCTTAGAGCCTTGCCTAGTATATTCGAATTTCATAAGGTAAGGGTGGGTCTCATCTTCTCTATAATAGGGTTTTATGATGGGGACTATGTAGGGGTAGGCTCTATGTATGCCGTTGTATGTATTTTTAGCAATTATTGATGAACCCTAGGCATATGATAACTTGTTGTTGAGAAATTGTGATTGATGATGATTTTGAGATAAATGTGATAATGTGTATGTTCAAGGCGATTAAACGTGTTTTGATGATGATTTGATGTGTCAAATGGTGTTCATATGCAATTGGTGATGATCGGTATGTTTGAGGATGGTTTGGTCATGATTGATTTGTGATGTGATATTATTTTTACGGTTGATATGCGATTTGAAGTTGTTCGTATGAGTTGTATGTGATTTGATGAATTTGTGTTGCTCGAATTCGTTGTTGTTGGTGTCTTAGGCGCATAGGGCGCCATTTTTGTGTTTATGATGTTGCTGAATTTTGATGTTTGGTGGAGGATTTTTAATGATTCTATATGTGTTTCATGATTGTTGTAATTGGTGTTGTGATTGATCATGTAAAAATTTGAAAAAGAAAATATATGCTGAAAGTGTGCTGATTTTCGTGTTGCTGGAAGTGTGCAAGGCGCTGGGCGCCCATGGGCGCTGTGCGCCGTGTTGCGTGTTGCGTGTTGCGTGCATCGTGTTGAGCTGGGCGCTGGGCGCCAGGCGCCAGGCGCTGGGCGCCAAGGGCGCCAGTGTGTGCGCTGTGTGTGTGTGCGTTGCGTGTTGCCAGGTGCTGGGCGCCAGGCGCTGGGCGCCAAGGGCGCCAGTGTTCGTGTGTGTTGTGTTGCTGGGCGCTGGGCGCCAGGTGCCAGGCGCCAAGGGCACCATTTTTCAGGATGTTCCCAAATTTTTATGAAAACTGTTTTCTCTATATCTTTTGACTCGGGTGTCCGTTGTAAGTGTTTCAAAAAGCGTTGTGAAGCCTTTTCAGTTGTCTATCTGTGTGTCCCATTTTTAAAAATAAAAACTTATTATTTCTGAAGGTTGCTGGGCGCCCCAAGTGGCTGTTCCCGGTGGTCGTTACTGTGACATGGAAAAATCGTTTTGGTGTCATTAAAAATCCCCTTTTGCGTATAATCAGTGGTTTTAGCGTCCAAGTGTCAAAAGTGATGATTTTGACGATGATGCCCTTAGTGGCTAGTTAAATGACCTTTTTGCCCTTAGTGGCCAATGTTGTTGATAATGATGTGTAAATGACGATGATGCCCTTGGTGGCTAGTAAATGACGTTTTTGCCCTCAGTGGCTATTGTTTGAATTGATGATGTTTATGAATAAGTGACGATGAAAATAAGTGACGATAAGGCCCAAAAGGCTAAGTGACGATAAGGCCCAAAAGGCTAAGTGACGATAAGGCCCAAAAGGCTAAGTGACGTTGTTGTGTGTAATTATGAATTGACAGGTGCTGTGCCTCTTATTTGGCAAATTGGTAAGTGACGGGTCACATAGTTGACCGTGATTGTGTGTTTGTGCGTGGTGCATGTCATAGTGTCTCATGCATCCCATATGCATAAACCCAGTGACGTTTGAGGCCCAAAAGGCTAAGTGACGATGAGGCCATAAAGGCTAAGCGACGTTTGTGAAAAGGTACCTCATGCATATGCCCGCGAGTGGGTTGCATTTCATACTCCTGCATGACATTGTGACGACTCGTTGTGCCGAGTAACTTGATGATGAGACTGATTGTTTACCCTTGCTGATGGAAATGAGTGTTTTATCCTTGATGATTGAATTGATGTTTCGTGGTGTGGTCGATATAGTGTCATAACTCTAGCATAGTGCTTATCATACGCTTTATTATATTGTAGATGTACTCACCCCTTCTGTTTGAATGTTACCCCTATGCGGTAACGTGCAGGTGAGCACAAGTAAAGGCTTAGGAACCTTCGCTAGCTGAGTCGGGTCGTCTGCTCTGATATGTAACATTTGGGGGAAATAGAACGTTGTTTTAGTTTATTCAAGACTGTGTATAATTGTTGGACTTTCCGCTGTGAAGTTGTATTTTAATTGACAATGACGTCTTGAAAGTATTATAGGACTGTTTTCAAAAAGCGAGTAATTTGGCGTGTGATGTTTAACGAAGTAAGTGTGACATCCCTTGTGGTGTAACTAAAATTTGAAACTCTGATTTTTTTACGTTAATAAATTAACGGGTAGAAAAGGGGTGTTACATTAGTGGTATCAGAGCAATGGTTGGTCCGTCCGGCCAAGTCATAGAGTCGTTGTGTCGGTTAACGACCAACTGTTGTCCTTTAGTCTTAGCATTTGGTAGTGTTGTATTGATGTTCCTGCAGGTACAAGTAAATGGGGGCTGCTAATGGTAAGTGAACTAGTGGGGGGAGATACCCCTACCGATATTGTGTGCTGTTGTTATTAAAATGCGGTTGCCGTTTTATTGCTACTGTTTAATTATTGAAACTACTATGCTGTTGCTGTAGACTATTGTTACTGTTAGTGTAAATTACTTTGTTTGTTGCCGTTAATTATTGTCACTGTTGTGCTGGAAAGTAATTACTGTGGTGTTTTATCGTTGACAATTAAGTGCTGTGGTTGTTTTGATTTAAAAACTTTAATTGCTGTTGCTGTTGAAATTTAAAATCCTTGTTGATGTTTTACAGTGTAACTGCTGTTACTGTTTAATTGCTGTTTTTGAAAAAGACCAATGTTGCTGTTGCTGAAAATATTGTGTTGTTTCTAAGGATTAATGTTGCTGTTTCATTGTTGATGTTTTTGAAAATCGTTTTATTTGAGCAACACTAATGCCTTGTGCTCGGTGATTTTGTGATCTGAAAGGTAAAATGACTTCTGAAATTGTTTTTGAAAAGTCAAATGGGCGATTTTACGGTTGGAAACGGATATTGGTGATAAAATCTTTTTTTTTTATGAATAAACGTAGATGTTGTTGTTGTAGAGAATGAAAGAAATAAATTTATTTTTGACTTAGGATTTTAAATGAAGTGTAGGTGTTGAAATTCTTGTTGGGCTGGAAGATAATTTTCTAGTTGGTCTTGTTTGGAAAAAGAGTAACGATTTTCTGTTGTGTAAGTTTTGAAACGTTTGACTAATAATTCGATTAATAATAATGAAGGTTGCATATATGTACATTATGAACATTGTTTGTACGTGTTTGCTTTTATTGAATTGCTGAGTTTTGGTGTTAATCGAGTATCTAAATGTCGTGTGCGATATGCTGTATGAAACTAAGTGTGTTTTATTCTTGTAAATTGAATTTGGGATTAATTAGAAACATTTTATAAAACTGAATTTGTGTGGTTTATTTGGAGAAATTTTATAAAGCTGTATTTTTGAGTTATTTAGTGAAACTAGTGAGGTACTGACTGAAAGTTATGATTGATGTAGTTGTTTTGGCTCGAATTGCGTGTAAGTGTAATTTTAGTCGAAAGACCGTAAAACCGACAATTAATGAATTGTGTGGAAATTGATGTTTGAATATATATATGATTAATAGGAAGTTTAAATTATGCCTGATGGCTGAATTTGTGGCTGCGTGGATGTTAATTTGTTGCTAGGCACACTGTGTAGGCACTTTTTGAGTAGGTTTGACTTTCTGCTAAACTGGGACTGTTTTACTGGTTGATAAATTTTGTAGCACACAATTTTAGAAACTAGACTGAACGCTTGTCATTTTGGCTTTGGTTTGGTCGCATTTGGAGTAGTATAGCTCCAGTTATAGGCTGCACAAGTTAAGGTAAAATTCTGAGAACAGTCTGGACATAGGGTCAGTATTTTGATTGTGGTGCTTTCAAATGAACTCCTTTTCGAATGGATCCAATTTCTTTGAAGACTAGACAAAATGTTTTACTGTTTAGGCTGAAGTTTCAGGTCATTTGGGTTTGTTTTGGTCATTGTAGAAGAGTCACAGCTTAGGACACAGTCGCTGCCCCATTTTCTGGACCTACTGCCTTGTTTGCGAAAACTGTGCTATTGGGCTCATCATTTTGAAATTCTAAAAATATAGCCAAAAACTAGACTCCGTAAGTTTTCCGTAGAGGGGTTGTTTGCTAAATTCCGATGTCGTTTGATAGGGTAAATAAATTGTTGAAGTTTATGTGTGAGTGCTGGAATTTCCTGCGTTGCTTAGTTTGTACTGTCACTGTAACGGAAAAACAGTTTTTGCAATATCTTTTGAACCAGGAGTCCGATTTGAGTAAACTAAAATGTTTCGGAAAGCTTATTCAGAGGCCTAACTGAATATTCTAATTTCAAGGCAAAATTGGCTTTTTCTGGTGTCGTTGATTTTTAGGCGTGTCGGTCGAATTAAATTGTTGTAGTGTTGTCGGTGGCTTAGAGCCCCAAGTTGTTATTGTGTTGTCGGTGGCTTAGTGCCCCAAGTCGTTGCTGCAGTGTCGGCGCCTTGGTGCCCGAAGTTGCTGCTGTGTTATTGATTATGGGATTGTTGGTCCCGGAGTCTTGTCTCCAAGTTGTTGTCATGGGAGGGTTAGTCCCGGAGTTGTCTCCGCATTGTTGCTTTGTTGTTGCTTGTGGTTGCCTCGTTAATAATATGGACGTTTATGTGTTGTCTTGGGTACCGCCGAATGGCCCAAGTTATATTGTTGTTGATTTGTTGTTGTGGGCCGATCGCCTGAGTGGCAAAGTTGTTTGTTAATGTTGTTGTCATGTTGTTAAATTATGTGGCTTGTTGTACAACTGTGATGCACTCTGTGAATTTCGTTGTGATGCTGTGATGATTGATGTATTTCGTTATCCTTAAGGGTAGATGAGTGGGGTAGAATGCAAGCTAGTTTATCAGAGTAGCGCAGCGGGTTGAGTCGCTAAGTATTGAGGCGACGTTATTTGGATAGTGTGAGAGTGTTCGCGTCGGTAGGAAAATTTCGAGGACGAAATTCCTTTAAGTGGGGGAGAGTTGTAACACCCCAAAAATAATAGATTAATTTATTTAATTAATTAAATGAAATTGGGTGGTAGAAATAATAATATAATTATTTATTAAAATAATTATAAGGTGCTTTAAATAAAATGAGGAGTGGTATTGTAATTGGAGGTGGTGTTTTAATTAAATTGGGCTTAAGCTGCAGGGAAAGCCCGCAATCCAAGCCCACTAGCCTAGGCGCATATTTAAAGTGAAAAATTAGGTTTTAGCTCATTTTTATGAAAAGAAAGAAAATAGGCGAATTGAGAGAGTGAGGAGAGGGAGGAGGCGACGGCTTGCAAGAGGAAAGGAGAGGAAATTCGTGGAGCACTCAAGGAGGAAGGGGAAAGCTTGTTGGTGTCTTGTAATTCCTTAGAGCCTTGCCTAGTATATTCGAATTTCATAAGGTAAGGGTGGGTCTCATCTTCTCTATAATAGGGTTTTATGATGGGGACTATGTAGGGGTAGGCTCTATGTATGCCATTGTATGTATTTTTAGCAATTATTGATGAACCCTAGGCATATGATAACTTGTTGTTGAGAAATTGTGATTGATGATGATTTTGAGATAAATGTGATAATGTGTATGTTCAAGGCGATTAAACGTGTTTTGATGATGATTTGATGTGTCAAATGGTGTTCATATGCAATTGGTGATGATCGGTATGTTTGAGGATGGTTTGGTCATGATTGATTTGTGATGTGATGTTATGTTATTTTTACGGTTGATATGCGATTTGAAGTTGTTCGTATGAGTTGTATGTGATTTGATGAATTTGTGTTGCTCGAATTCGTTGTTGTTGGTGTCTTAGGCGCATAGGGCGCCATTTTTGTGTTTATGATGTTGCTGAATTTTGATGTTTGGTGGAGGATTTTTAATGATTCTATATGTGTTTCATGATTGTTGTAATTGGTGTTGTGATTGATCATGTAAAAATTTGAAAAAGAAAATATATGCTGAAAGTGTGCTGATTTTCGTGTTGCTGGAAGTGTGCAAGGCGCTGGGCGCCCATGGGCGCTGTGCGCCGTGTTGCGTGTTGCGTGCATCGTGTTGTGCTGGGCGCTGGGCGCCAAGGGCGCCAGTGTGTGCGATGTGTGTGTGCGTTGCGTGTTGCCAGGCGCTGGGCGCCAAGGGCGCCAGTGTTCGTGTGTGTTGTGTTGCTGGGCGCTGGGCGCCAGGTGCCAGGCGCTGGGCGCCAAGGGCGCCATTTTTCAGGATGTTCCCAAATTTTTATGAAAACTGTTTTCGCTATATCTTTTGACTCGGACATTTGGTTTGAAACTCTCTATCTAAGAGTCTTAGGTTCTATTCTAGAAAACCCTAGAGTAAGATGCAAGCTTAGTTGAGTTCAGTTACGCCAAGTAATTGCATATAGAGAAGAAAGCTGCTAGCAGAGGGTGGAGAAGTGCCAGACGAAAGTGGATTGATGTAGTTGCGTGTAGTTCACTTTTTTCTTCGAGATTGGCTTGGTGTGCGGTGAATAGAAAATCGAAAATGATTACTTTTGAATTGTTGACCCACGTTTGTTTTATAAAAATCGTTTCATATGTGCCCCTTTTAGTTTTTATTGTATTTCGTACCGTACGACAGAGGTGTCCGTTGTAAGTGTTTCAAAAAGCGTTGTGAAGCCTTTTCAGTTGTCTATCTGTGTGTCCCATTTTTAAAAATAAAAACTTATTATTTCTGAAGGTTGCTGGGCGCCCCAAGTGGCTGTTCCCGGTGGTCGTTGCTGTGACATGGAAAAATCGTTTTGGTGTCTTTAAAATCCCCTTTTGCGTATAATCAGTGGTTTTAGCGTCCAAGTGTCAAAAGTGATGATTTTGACGATGATGCCCTTAGTGGCTAGTTAAATGACCTTTTTGCCCTTAGTGGCCAATGTTGTTGATAATGATGTGTAAATGACGACGATGCCCTTGGTGGCTAGTAAATGACATTTTTGCCCTCAGTGGCTATTGTTTGAATTGATGATGTTTATGAATAAGTAACGATGAAAATAAGTGACGATAAGGCCCAAAAGGCTAAGTGACGATAAGACCCAAAAGGCTAAGTGATGATAAGGCCCAAAAGGCTAAGTGACGATAAGGCCCAAAAGGCTAAGTGACGTTGTTGTGTGTAATTATGAATTGACAGGTGCTGTGCCTCTTATTTGGCAAATTGGTAAGTGACGGGTCAGAAAGTTGACCGTGATTGTGTGTTTGTGCGTGGTGCATGTCATAGTGTCTCATGCATCCTATATGCATAAACCCAGTGACGTTTGAGGCCCAAAAGGCTAAGTGACGATGAGTCCATAAAGGCTAAGCGACGTTTGTGAAAAGGTACCTCATGCATATGCCCGCGAGTGGGTTGCATTTCATACTCCTGCATGACATTGTGACGACTCGTTGTGCCGAGTAACTTGATGATGAGACTGACTGTTTACCCTTGCTGATGGAAATGACTATTTTATCCTTGATGATTGAATTGATGTTTCGTGGTGTGGTCGATATAGTGTCATAACTCTAGCATAGTGCTTATCATACGCTTTATTATATTGTAGATGTACTCACCCCTTCTGTTTGAATGTTACCCCTATGCGGTAACGTGCAGGTGAGCACAAGTGAAGGCTTAGGAACCTTCGCTAGCTGAGTCGGGTCGTCTGCTCTGATATGTAACATTTGGGGGAAATAGAACGTTGTTTTAGTTTATTCAAGACTGTGTATAATTGTTGGACTTTCCGCTGTGAAGTTGTATTTTAATTGACAATGACGTCTTGAAAGTATTATAGGACTGTTTTCAAAAAGCGAGTAATTTGGCGTGTGATGTTTAACGAAGTAAGTGTGACATCCCTTGTCGTGTAACTAAAATTTGAAACTCTGATTTTTTTTACGTTAATAAATTAACGGGTAGAAAAGGGGTGTTACACAACTTGCAGCAGGAAAGCCCAAGATCTTCTCAATTTCTTCTACAGTTGGGACCAGCTGATAATCATGAAAGGTGACGCAACGGTACTCAGGGTCGAAGAACTGAGCCAAAGCAGTGAGAGCTTCAGTCTAGACATTCACCTCCAACAAGTCTAGGAGATTACCATACACACTCTGAAAAGCCTCTTTTCGCCATGAGGGAAGCGGATTACCGAGCCTAACCAAGCTTTGGACATCCTGTTGCTTGAAATTCCACTTGAGGGTTCTTTTCAAATTCTGATCCATTTTTCACTGATACCTACAATTCCACGGCACTGGTGAGAATGCATGCGAAATGAATGCATGAATGCATGATGAGGATGATTGAAAGAAAATTATTTACAACATACGGTTTTCAAAAGTTGGATATTCACACATTTTTGAAAAAAAAAATGGATGCAGGGGTATGCAGCTCCTTTGTGTCCTACAAGGTTTCTTAGAGACAGGATCTAAGGCTATTTTTAAGGGTACACACTTCAAGGACAGCACTAAAAGGACCCTAGATACGGTTCCTAGAGCCAGCGACCTCATCTGAGAGCACCGATCACAGGGCCGTACGTCCAAGTGATGATGTCATATATCAAACAAAGCCAAACTCTAGGTGAAGTCTTAGCAACCACCCAACAAGACGTACGTCCAGTGAGCAGCCACTAATGACTTCGTTCTAGCCTAAGATATACTCTAGCCCGGGTATAGGGCTATCTCACTAAGAAACAAAGGTAAAAAGAGTGCAACGTGTGTGTAGGATCACAATGACAAACATGCCCCCTACCTGCAAAGAAAATCCAGAAACAGTCCAGACAAAGAGAGTCATCTACCCTAGGGTTTTGCAAGCATATATCATCCCATCGCAAGAAAGGGAGCCAAGAAGAGGGGGTCATGATAGAATTGGGGAGAAATGCATGAACTTACCGAAGAGAGGGAGCGAAGAAGAAGGGAACATAACAAGATGGGGGAAATGATGCATGAGCTTACCTTGAAGAAAGGGAGCAAAGAAGAAGGGAACATGGGGATTGGAGGAATGCATGAGCATAAGTATATAGAAGAAAAAGGAGTAGTAGAAGAAACAAGAAGCAAACATAGAAGAAGAAATAGGCAAATGCACATGAATGCAACACAATGAAAATGCAGAGAATATTCAATCATTATTGGTAAAGAAAGAAGAAGAGAAAAGAAAAAGAAAAAGAAAGAAGGAGATGAAAAGAGGGAAATAAAAGAATCACATTCAGATCAAACAATTTAAACCACACATCAAGTTAATTAGGCTTGACCCTCGTCTTTTAAAAAAAGTCCCCAGTGAAGTCGCCAGCTGTTTCACCCCGAAAAATCCGGTTTGGACTTCTCATTGTACAACGTGGAAAAAGTATGAAGCCGCCATCAATATTTTTATTTAAAGACTAAAACATTGAAAAAAAATGTCTTTTCAAGGCGGATGGTCTTTTGAAAACTAGAGATGTAGGTTCGGGGGTCGATTAGGTGCAGGGAAGGTATTAGCACCCCGCTCCTCCTTTCTACCGAAATGGAACCTTTAACTTGATGTGTGGATTTGACGGAGTTGATTTGAAACGATCGTTCTACTTCTTTTTTTTTTGAGAAAGCGCTTATGAAAACGGGGGAAAGAAGAATTTTTTGGTATTTTTTTTTGAAAGTGTGCTTGACGGGGCGAACCCGCTCCTACGTATCCTCAAATGCAATGAGGAAATCAAAGCTACGTAGTTCTCGGTTCTTTTTGAAAATAATTGTTTGAAAACTTATTGTGAAAATGATTTTTATTTGTTATGCTTGACGGGATGTGACCCGCTCCTATGTATCTCCCGGTGCGATGGAGAATTCAAAGTTTACGTAGTTCTCCTCTGTCGAGAAACTTTGGTGTGTTGGTGTTTTTTATTGCAGGGGTTCGCGGGCTTGAATTGTACAGCTCACTCTCCCTAAAACATAGACATCCCCGCCTGTACAGACGACGTGCCCCCTACTTATTGAAAATGATTTAAATTATTTGAGGAAAAGATTTGTTGTGAGGTTGGTTGCTTTTATTTGAGCAAGTATCTTAGGCTCGCACGAATTGTACAGCTCGCTAACCCTAAGACGCTAACCAACTCGGATGTACATCCGACTTGATTCCTTACTCATTTTTGAAATAGGGTTCAAGTTGTTAATTACTTGCTTTAATTCTCATAAGTATCCCAAGATGTTTGAGTTGTACAACTCCGATCTTAGGACACTAGTCAACACCGGCCGTACGTCCGACTTGACTCCTTATGAGTTTTCAAAAGGGTTTGTTATTGATCTTAGAAAGAATTTGATTGTCTTATGAAAACAACTTGAGAAAAGTTGAGTTTTGGAAAAAGCTTTGGAAAAGAATTGATTTGAAGAAAGGGGAAGTGAGTTTGAGGGTGATATTGATCACAAGAGTTTGTTGGGATGGCGTGGCATCCAAAAGAAAGAGAAGTAGAGAATTCAATCAATTTCCAAGTCAAGAACCAAAGTGCGAATTTTAACAAATTGCAAGCAAAGCAATCATCAATGCAAGCATAGGCATACACATTACCAATTATAACATTTGCGCACAAGGATGACAATTAGTCTTCAACATTTAATGGCATGCATATGTAAGATCAACATTAACCACATAACTTGCAAGAAAGAGTACACAAAGTGATGATGCAAAAATTCAAATCAATCTAGGTATCAACACATGATAAAGCACGAGGTTGAATCCCTTTTGGTAATCCTTGACACTTGGAACAATGCACAAGTGCATAAGTGTCTAGTCCTTTTACCAAATCATCAACACTAAAACAAATTATAGACCTAGAATGAATATCACATTTGCAAGACTACAAATGACCAAATGAAAGCACTTACAAGTTATTTTTATGACCAAGATTAATTAACAAGAAAAGAAACTTAAAACTTGCATTTTTGTTCATTAAGAATTGCAAAAAGAAGTTGAATCATTTTAGGTAATCCTCATCACTTAGAGTAAAGTGCACAAGGCACAAGTGAGAATCATTTTACCAATCATCAACACAAGATAATTTAAAACCTTCATAAGAACAAACAAACTCATAAGCTCAAAAGAGGTTGAATCATCTTAGGCAATCCTCATCACTTAGAGTAAAGTGCACAAGGCACAACTGAGAGTCCTCTTGCCAATCATCAACATGGTGCGTGATTTATAAACAAGTTCATGAGAATAACAAGTTTCAAGCAAACAACCATCAAGATTAAAGCCTAATTTCAAGTAAATACAAGACTACACAACCAACCCCATCACAAATCTCTAAACCCTAATTTATTTGAAAAATGCGAAATGAACATAGACTCTAAGCTTCATTTTTATTCATGAAAACAACAAAATAATGCAAGAGAAACAATATAGATTAATCTTTTTGACAAAGATTCACATGATTAAGCAAAGGAATGCACAAAAATCACATGAACCCTAATTTTTCTTAGTATGCGAAATGCAACAAGCTTCAAATCATCATTTTATTTCTCAAAATGCAACAAACAAGATCAAAACAACACAAATCACAATTTATTCAAGGGTGAGAAGCATCTTAAACACCCAAGCCTCCCTAAGTGCTTGTCAAAGTGTTTAAGACACTTCTCACCAACAACAATCAACAAATCAATAGTATAACAACATGAATATGATGGGACGCAACATGAGAAACATGATTTTTACATTTTGATGCAAAAGGGTTGAAGATGATGCTAGGTTTTAAGATGCTTACCTCAAATCCAAGCTACGAAATGAATGATATGAAGAAACAAGACCACAAATCAACTAGAGCTTCAATGAACTCCAAGGAAGGACCCACGAAAATCTTGGTCACAAGCCCCTTTGATGATGCAAACTTGAACTTGAATAGGAAAGGGAGAAGATATAGGAAATGGGGATGGAAATGATGTGAGATAGTGATGTTTTGGTGCAAGAAAAAATGAAAAATGGATGGAGGAGAAGGGAATAGATGCTTTGGCCAAGGGAGGGAAGAGGGAGGAGTTGATTGTGTGCTAGGGTTTTAGGGTGAGAAATGAGGCCAAGGTCCTTTGAAAGGTGAAAATGTGAAGGTATTTATAGAGTGTGCTTAGGGTTAAGGGCATTTAGGTCTTTATGCATTAGCAAGTGCTCTAGGATTTGATTTTAATTTTGAATCAAAGGCTAGGATTGAAGTTCACATGGATTGGGGATATTGAGAAAGCACAAAATGAGAGAGTAGTAGAGAGGAGAGGGAATTTCGGCCATGAGGGGAGAAATGGGAGGGAATTTGCAAGTTGTCAATTGTACAGTTGTACTATCACATGACCATTCCATTATCTCTTCATTTTTTGATTATTCTTTTTAGGATAATTGTACACAAATACACCCAATTTAGGCCACATACTAGGAATCTTAGGAATATGCCATTTTATGAGATCACCCTGACCAAAAATATCATAAAAATCTCATCTTGAAACTTTTGTAGAATATTCCTTTTTGATGCCTTTTTTTTGAATTTGAATTTTTTGGTGCACAATGCATGCATGCACATACATACACATGACCAAAAACGTTTTGCCTCAAATAAATTTCTCTAAACTTGCACAATGATTTTTTGATGAGAAATTATCCTATTTTGTGAAATGACCAAAATACCCTTTTGCCCTAAAAACCTTGTTTTTGCCCAAAAATGCGTTTCCACTCCAAAAAGAAATTTAAGAGCTCTAGAACGCATGCACAACATTCTTCACACTCTTCAAAATGATGCCACATCTTAACTTATTCATTTTTTGCGGAAAATTAGAGTTTTAAAGTTAGGCGGACAAAATTAGGGTATGACACCCACTTGAAGACAGCAGCAGAAAGCTGATCTACAGTGAATCCTAGTCTGTCCAGTCAGCGCCTCCCTAGTTCCACAATCCATGCTGATGCAGCCACCCTCCTACCACTTGCATTTCACCACTTGTCTACCTTGGGGAGACAACGCCTTTAGTTGGTGAAAAGATGACCCACTTGTTCATCCACTTGCAAGTGTGGAGGGAAAACTCAACTATAAAAGGAAGCCTATCTTCTGCACTTCAACATACATTCTGGAGCACGAAAATTCTCTGGTTTGAGAAGAAACATACAAGTAACAAAACTACTTCATTGCACCCATTAAAGATCCTTCCTCAAACCACTTGAAGAATATTCTGCCAGGTTCATGCTATAGCACTGTCAGCACACCAGCACACGCGTGGATATTGAAGAAGTGTATCTTCTGCACATTCTTCTATTTCTTCTCTTGGTGATATGAACACCTCTGTTTGTAAGTTGTTGACATTGTTTATCATGCGCTAAACACCTTTTGGTTGGATTGCTAAGCTATGTAATGACTTTCTAATGTGTTAATGATATAATATTTTGATGTATGCATTTTAATCTTTGTGTTTAAATATTTCCAAACCGGTTTTGGTACTGGCCAACTAAAATAGGTAGATTCATGAATTCAGACATGGTTCATGGAAAGATCTCAAAGATTAATATGAGTGAGTGGTTGTTTTAAACACATTTACAACAATCCTTGCCCAAACCTAGACATAGGAAGGCTTAGTTCATAGAGTGAACACTATGGGTTCTTTAATATGCAAAGGTGAACTTACTTGAAGCCTAGACATAGGATCTTGTCACGAAACCTTGGTGAAAGTGACCGAAAGGCACGCAGCTTATGCTATAGCACTCAATGCTATAGCATCAGATGCTATAGCATTAACACAGAAGAGAAACTTACTAAGCAAAAGCAGTCCAACTAATCCTTTACCATATAGTTTCCATATTTGTTTCTTAAAGCAATTTATCTCCTTATTTCTTTATTCTCAATATTGTGACTTATTTTACACACTAAATTCCTAAGATATTCCAACTATAAATTAAGAACAATCCCTGTGGGTTCGACCTTTCTTTCTACTATATTACTTGTGTGACTACGTATACTTGCGTATATAAATTCCACAACAAGTTTTTGGCGCCGCTGTCGGGGATTGAAACTAATTTTACTGTTGAAATTCATAGCATAATAGTGTAGCTTTTACTCTGGTGTTTGTTTCAGATGCTACAGCACAGGATGCTATAGCATATGCACAGGCTCAATTCACCAGAATTCCAATTTGATCCTGAAATAGAAAGGAGGTTCAGAGCATTGCGAAGGCAGCAAATGTTACAGCAAAGAACAGCCATGTCAGAACATAACTCTGGCAGAAGCTCCCATAGAGGAGGAAGAGGTGGCAGAGGTAGAGGTTCCCAACATGGTAGAACCCAACATGGCACTCAAACTGAAATTCCTGCATTCACAGGGAGAGGACCAGTCACAGATTATTCAGGCCCTGTGCATGACCAAGAAGAATGGTACATGCAACAAATCATTCAGATAGGATCAGAAGGTATGGTTAATGATAGGGACAGGCCAATGAAGGATTATGCTGTTTTTAACCCTCAAGCTATGCAAACTAGCATAGTGAGGCCTCAACTTAATACAGCTCATTTTGAATTCAAGCCTATGATGTTTCAAATGCTTCAAACAATTGGTCAATATGGTGGAACCATAAATGATGATCCACACATGCACTTAAAACAATTTTTGGAGATATGTAGTAATTTCTATTTTTCCTGGAGTTTTTGATGATGCCTTTAGACTCAAACTTTTTCCCTATTCCTTAAAGGACAGGGCAAAAGCTTGACTAAACTCATTAGAACCTAATTCAATACACACTTGGAATGAGTTAGCAGAAAACTTTTTGGCAAAATACTTTCCACCTACAATCTGGTGAGGACAGGCCAATGGATAATGAAGCATGGGAAATATACAAAGAACTGTTGAGAAAATGTCCTCACCATGGCATACCTGTCATTATCCAAATGGAGATTTTTTACAATGGATTGGAGCCACAAACCAGATTGATGCTAGATGCCTCTTCTGGGGGAGTTTTGCTGAAGTCATCTTACAATGATGTTTGTGACCTTATTGATGAGATAGCAGCCAATAGTTACTCTTGGCCTACAGCTAGGGCCACACCTCAAAAGAAAACTGGGATACTAGAAGTCAAAGAGGTGACAAAGCTAACAGCTCAAGTAGCTTCCCTCACCAACATGGTCAAAAATCTCACCACTTCCAATGCTATAGCATCTCCTCAAAACTGTGAGTCAACAGAAGCTGCTGCTACCATTGAACAAGCCCCTCCTGGTGAAACCAGTGGTGTCTATTGTGGAGGAGGGCACATTTATGAAGAATGCCCAAGCAATCCTGTATCTGTGAACTATGTGGGATTCAATAAAAACAATAACCCCTATTCAAACTCCTACAATCCTGGGTGGAGAAACCATTCCAACTTCAGATGGAACTATCATGCAGCAAGTTCATCTACTACTGCAGCACCAAATGCACCACCAAGATTCCCTTCCTAGCAACAACAAAGGCAGAATAGTCTGCCTGTTGACAACTCCTTGGAGACCATATTGAAGGATTTTGTGAAGGATACCAAAGACTTCATGAAAGACACTAAGGCTTCAGTTCTATATCATGATGCTGCTATCAAGAACCTTGAAAATTAAGTGGGGTAGATTGCTACTGCTCTAACTCAGAGGCCTAGTGGAGCTTTGCCATCAACAACTGAGGCATCTACTTCACATGTCCATGGAAAGGAACGGGTAAAGGATATTTCATTAAGGAGTGGTAAGGATTTGAAAGACTCATCAGAGATTCCAGCTAATGAGAATTCAGAAACACAAAAAAATGAAAAACTAGAAAAAGAAAAAAAGAATACTGATGCTATAGCACCTGAGGCTATAGCATCTGATGCTGCATTTAGCTCTTCACAGAAAATTGTTCCTGAGTATCCACCTCCTCCTTTCCCATAAAGGCTGAGGAATGTTGCCAAGTGGCTTCAGTCTCAAGAGGGGGGTGAATTGAGATTTAAAAACTTTTCATATCTTTTGAAAATTTTTTCCCCTTTTTCAATGACTTAGATTAATTATCGCACAGGTTAAATGGAAGATAAGGAATTAGAAATAAAGCAGTAAAGCACACAGAGATTTATCCTGGTTAGGTCACCTTCTAGTGACCTACGTCCAGTCCTCACACCCTTGTGAGATTTTCCACTAACACAAAACAAGGCTTACAGGTGCCTTAGAAAACCTTTATAGACTCAGGCACTCTTCACCTAGGATACCCCACCTATTGAAGAGCCCTCAAATCTAACCACAATACAACAAGAGATACCCCACCCTTGTTACAACAAGCTGCCCCAGAAAGATACCCCACTTCCTAGTACAAACAGCTACCCTAGAGAGATACCCCACTCCCTAGTTCAAAATACAACCAATAAACAATTACAAACTTAAAGACCGAAATACCTCTAATGTAGGCAGATAATACAACTTGAAGAATGCAACCCCAACTAACTCTTGCGAGAAACCAGCTCTGACGGACCAGCGGTGAGAGAAGAGAAAAAATAAAATATGAAGAGTTTTTCTAAAATGAACTTTGAATTCATGAAATGGGTTGATTGTCAAATGAACACAATGAGGCGCCTATTTATAGGCAACGCATGTTGAGTTATTTTCGGAAATAAGATAATCGATTGTTTGCTTGATTTAACTAAAATGAATAATTGATTATGTGAATACATGTTGAGCTATTTTTGGAAATGAGCTAATCGATTATTTGCTTGAAAGAAAAAAGTGTGAAATCGATTATTAGCTTGAAGGAAGTGTTGAAATCGATTCTTTGCCTGGAAGAATCGATTATGTGCTTGAAAGGAATTTGAATTGTAATCGATTCCTTGCTTGAATAGACTAAGGAGGGAATCGATTATTAGCTTTCCTAAAATCATGGATGAATCAATTATGTGCTTCCTTAAACCATAGGAATCGATTATGTGCTCCATAGGGAAAGGAAGGAATCGATTATGCACTTTCATATTGTGTTAGAAATCGATTTTGATATTTAGTAAAAAGTAGTGTGAATCGATTTTATAGTTTCTCAAAAACCTTTTTATGTTTACGTGTGTATGCATGCATTTTGAAAAACGTGGGACTTTGAGAGATGAGCTGACCTTCGTAAGAGCTTACACTTTTTCCTAAGACACACCCAAACCCTAAGGACTACCCTTATTTATAAGGACTACCCTTATATCTTGGAACTTCAATTCTTTGAGCTTGATTGTCTTGGATTGTGACTTTGATACTTTGTCACTTTCATCAACTTTGGCTTTGGTCAACTTTTACTCTTATCACCTTTAGCTCTAGTCTTTTTCATCATCAAAGCTTTGACCTGCATTACAAGTCCTGCAGTACAAGATATCCACAAGGAAGGCTCATGAGGACAAACAATTCAGTAAATTCCTAGAGGTGCTAAAACAATTGCACATCAATGTCCCTTTGGTGGAGGCACTTCAACAAATGCCAAACTATGCAAAATTCATGAAGGACGTCCTCACCAAAAGAAGAAGACTTGGTGAATTTGAAACTGTGGCAATGACTGGTGAATGTAGTTCAATTGTTCAAAATAAACATCCAAGGAAACTCAAGGATCCTGGCAGTTTCACAATACCCTGCTCCATTGGAAAATTCTACAATGGCAGAGCTTTATGTGACTTAGGAGCAAGCATAAACTCGATGCCTAAGTCCATATACACTCAGTTGGGTATAGGAACTGTCAGACCTACTACTGTTACACTTCAATTAGCTGATAGATCTTTAGCTTATCCTGAAGGCATAATTGAAGATGTACCAATCAAAGTTGACAATTTGTTTTCCCTGTAGATTTTGTTGTTCTTGACTTTGATGCAGATAAGGAAGTTCCCATCATACTAGGCAAGCCATTCTTAGCCACTGAAAGGACCTTAATTGATGTGCAAAAAGGGGAATTGACTATGAGGGTCAATGACCAGGAAGTGAAGTTCAATGTTCTGAATGCTATGAAGTATCCAGATCCAAGTACAGAAGAATGCTCATTTGTTATCTCTCTTGATCAAGTGGTCCAGAAACACTTTCACAAGCAACAAGACCACTTGGGCAGAATTTTTGATGAAAATGAGAAGACGGAACTTGTAGAACAGGGAGTCATTCAACAGGAACCAAAATTCAGAGAAGCTTGGGTAAAAAAATATGAGTCACTAGATATTGAAAACTCAAGCCTCAAGAAGAATGTTCCCTCCACTGAACAACCACCCTCCTTGGAGCTTAAGGAATTACCTAAGCACCTCAAATATGCCTATTTAGGGGAAAATGACACTCTTCCAGTGATCATTGCTTCTGATCTCACACAAGGTCAGGAACTTGATCTCATCACTACCTTAAAGAAGCATAAGAAAGCTATAGCATGGCAGATGGCAAACATCAAAGGAATCGGTCCAACAATCTGCATGCACAGAATAGTTTTGGATGAAAATGCTAGAAACAACATTGAGGGGAAAAGGAGACTCAATCCTATCATGAAGGAGGTGGTTAAAAAGGAAATTATCAAATGGTTGGATGCTGGCATCATCTATCCAATTTCTGACAGTGCTTGGGTGAGTCCAGTACAGTGTGTTCCCAAGAAGGGAGGAGTTACTGTTATAGCAAATGATAAAAAGGAGCTGATTCCAACAAGAACAGTGACAGGATGGAGGATATGCATGGACTACATGAAGCTTAATATGGCTACCAAAAAGGATCACTTCCCTCTACCCTTCATTGATCAGATGCTAGACAGGCTTGCAGGCAAGGAATTCTACTGCTTCTTAGATGGCTACTCTGGCTATAACCAAATAGCCATATTTCCAGAAGATCGAGAGAAAACAACATTCACATGTCCTTATGGGACATTTGCTTTCAGAAGAATGCCATTTGGGTTGTGCAATGCCCCTGCTACCTTTCAGAGATGCATGATGGCAACATTTTCTGACTTCATTGAAAAATTCATGGAGCTCTTCATGGGTGACTTCTCTGTGTTTGGAGAAGACTTTCAAAACTGTCTGCTCAATCTAGAAGAAATTCTGGTGAGATGTGAAAAAACCAACTTGGTCTTGAATTGGGAAAAATGTCATTTCATGGTCCAAGAAGGTATTGTTTTGGGTCACAAAATCTCCAAAAGAGGATTGGAAGTAGATAAAGCCAAAATAGAGGTCATGGACAAGCTTCCTCCACCAGCAACTGTAAGAGGTGTTAGAAGTTTATTGGGCCATGCTGGATTTTACAGAAGATTCATCAAGGATTTCTCCAAATTATCAAAGCCATTGTGTCAGCTGCTACAGCATGACATGCCCTTTATCTTTGATGAATCATGTCAACAAGCATTCCAGAAACTGAAGACAGCCTTGGTCACAACACCAATCATTGTGACACCTGACTGGAACAAGCCTTTTGAGCTCATGTGTAATGCTAGTGATTATGCTGTAGGAGCTGTCCTAGGGCAAATGTATGACAAGGTATTTCACTCTATCTATTATGCTAGCAAAACACTTGTAGAAGCTCAATTAAATTATACAGTCACTAAAAAAGAATTGTTAGCTGTAGTGTTTGCATTTAATAAATTCAGATCATACTTGGTAGGCACAAAGGTCATTGTTTATACAGACCATTCAGCCATCAAGTATTTAATTTCAAAAAAAGATGCAAAACCTATGCTAATAAGATGGGTTCTCCTCTACAACATTTTGACCCTACGGCAACGCTTGAAAACCGTTGTGCAAAGCAGAAAAACCGTGTTTCTGCGAGCGTTGCCTAAACTAAAGGCAACGGTTTTTGGTGTCCAAAGGCAACGCATACCATAAACCGTTTCCATTGATAACGAAAACGCAACGGTTTTATTTTCCTTGCTATGGCAACGGTCAATAACTGTTGCCATTTATGACAACACTTAGAAACTGTTGCCATAAAGGGCAAACACGTGGAAACCGTTGCCATAAAGGGCAACGCGTGAAAACCGTTGCCATAAAGGGAAACACGTGAAAACCGTTGCCATAAAGGGCAACACATGAAAACCGTTGCCATAAAGGGCAACACTTGGAAACCGTTGCCAGATATGGCAACACTGGAAAACCATTGCTTAATATATTATAGAATACGCTCAAAAACCATTTTCCTTGATAGAATAACTGTTGCAGTCATTGGCAACACGAAAAACCATTGCTATTAGTGACAACCACAAAAAAATCAGCATTGGTATCAATAGCATCACATAATAAACTTCTTAATTCTAATCATTCAAAGGAAACATCAATGTTGAACCTATAATTATTTTCAGTTTAAGACACTCATCCAAACTCTATTTTGTTATGCACAATGTAAAACTGAAAATGGATCCTTCATATAATATGAAGATTAGTTCAAATAATTATAAAATATACAAAGTATTTATGGAATCTGCATTAGCATGCATTGGAGCCTCTCAATAGTTTGGAATTGCTTCTCTGAAGATAGAAAGGTTTCCCTCACTGAGATTAGACTACTGACATATGATTTCTGAGCCTCAAATTCCCGTTCCACTCTACAAAGCTCTTCTTTATTTTCAGCAGCCCTTTGTCTCTGCCTAGTTGTTTCTTCCACTAAATCTGCAACTCTTTGCTTCATGTCACTCAAAATACCATTTGTACCCAAAGCAAAACTCTCCATCTCCTCTAATTTCATAGACATATTCTCTAACTGAGAAGACTTTCGCAAAATTTCTTCCTGACCTAAACTTACTTATTCCTTCTCAATTGTAGTTTCCGATTCCGCCAATAAAACCCTGAGGACTGGTCGGTATCATTTCATCGCGGAACTTGATCTAAAGTCACAACAGAGTCCCCACTGTCAGTAGGTAATCCACCCCTAGGTGTTGCTGAAGCTGCCACAGGCCTATTCATTTCAGGGACACTAATGACCAATATACAGCACCAATCCCCTTGTTGAGCTTCCACAATCAATATGCTACATACAAGAATCAATAATCTAACATTCAGAGCTCAGCTAGCATGAAAATCTCATTTGATAAACTACAACTACTGATCCTAATAATCAGAAATATGATACATGAGATTCTATTAGCAATACAATCACCAACAAGCAGCTTCCTTTCTAGCACAAAGCCATAAATTAGATTCCAACCTAAATTTTTAAGGTTAACCAAATATGAATTATCATTTTTTGACAATTAGGAACATAATGCAATTGAAAAAAAAATAAAAAGACAAGTAGCTCCAAAAGCAGGCAAAATTGAGATCCACGGTGTGTAATCACAAATAAAAAAGTACCATTAAGGAAGATCATTAGTTAGATTCAGAAATATGTTATTCAGTAGGATTTATTTACACATACTTGAAGAAGAAGATAGATGTAGTGAAACCCCCAAAACGATGAACAGTACAAAACAAGCCAATAACAAAATCGAACCAGGAGAGGGACGAACCAGAGAGAGGAAAACCAGGAGAGAGAGAGAGGGAAACGAACCTGAAGCTTGAAATCGTTGAAATCGTTATAGGGTTCACGATTTATGGAGTGATAGCTTGAAATCGTTAGATGGTGGAAGCGATTTATGATTTAGGGTTCACGATTTAGAGGGTGGAATGATTTCTGGCTAGGAGAGGGTGGAACGATTTCTAGTTTGGAGAGGGTGGAATGATTTAGAGGGTTGGAACAATTTCTGGTTGAGAGTTTTTGCGTGAGAACTGAGTTGTAAGGGAGCGTTTGATCGTTTCTGAGAAGAAGAGGGTGGACCACCGCCGTGCACCGCCTCCGTGGCCGTAGCAAAGAGAAGAGCGTTTGATGGTTTCTGAGAAGAAGAGGGTTTAATGCACTGCCTCTGTTGGGAAAAGGTGGACCGCCGCCGTACACCACCGCTGTGGCCGTAGTAGAGAGAAGAGCGCGCGTTTGTGAGTGAGGGTAAATTGTGAGAGGGTTTGCGTTTCTGAATGCGTATTGTTTTTCTTAGCGCAGAATTTTTTTTTTTAATAATTGTCTCTATGACAACGTTTTCTAACCGTTGCCTAAAGCTTAAACAAATAACCGTTGCCGTAGACCTTATGGGAACGGTTTTCAGCCGTTGCCATCTAAAAAAAAGAAAAAAAACATGAAACAGCAACGGGTTCAAAAAACCGTTGCCATTGTTGGCTAAGGCAACGGTTTTTTTGGAGTTACAATTTTAGGCGTTGCCATAGGGTCCAAATGTTGTAGTGAAAAAAACAACTTGGTCTTGAATTGGGAAAAATGTCATTTCATAGTCCAAGAAGGTATTGTTTTGGGTCACAAAATCTCCAAAAGAGGATTGGAAGTAGATAAAGCTAAAATAGAGGTCATTGACAAGCTTCCTCCACCAGCAACTGTAAGAGGTGTTAGAAGTTTCTTGGGCCATGCGGGATTTTACAGAAGATTCATCAAGGATTTCTCCAAATTATCAAAGCCATTGTGTCAGCTGCTACAGCATGACACGCCCTTTATCTTTGATGAATCATGTCAACAAGCATTCCAGAAACTGAAGACAGCCTTGGTCACAACACCAATCATTGTGACACCTAACTGGAACAAGCCTTTTGAGCTCATGTGCGATGCTAGTGATTATGCTGTAGGAGTTGTCCTAGGGCAAAGGTATGATAAGGTATTTCACTCTATCTATTATGCTAGCAAAACACTTGTAGAAGCTCAATTAAATTATACAGTCACTAAGAAAGAATTGTTAGCTATAGTGTTTGCATTTAATAAATTCAGATCATACTTGGTAGGCACAAAGGTCATTGTTTATACAGACCATTCAGCCATCAAGTATTTAATTTCAAAAAAAGATGCAAAACCTAGGCTAATAAGATGGGTTCTCCTCCTCCAAGAATTTGATTTGGAAATTCGTGATAAAAAGGGGGTCGAGAACCAAGTTGCTGACCATTTGTCTAGAATAGAAGGTGATAGTACAGGTACACAAGGATTAGAGATCAAGGAGAACTTCCCTAATGAAAAGCTGCTGACTGTTAGTGTAACAACATCCAATGCTATAGCATCTGATGCTATAGCACCATGGTTTGCAGATATAGTCAATTACCTTGTTAGCAGGATTGTGCCACCAAATCTGACTTACCAGGAAAGAAAGAAGTTTCTCCATGATATTAAAAAGTATTACTGGGATGAGCCCTTCCTTTATAAAGAATGTCCAGACCAACTGATAAGAAGATGTCTTGCAAAAGAAGAGCAGCACCCAGTGCTACAGCAGTGTCATGTTGAACCTTATGGAGGACATTTTGGGGGACAAAGAATAGCTGCTAAGGTGCTCCAATCTGGATATTTTTGGCCCACTCTCTTCAAGGATGCTCATGAATTCGCAAAAAGGTGTGATAGATGCCAAAGAACTGGAAACATTTCCAACAAGCATGAAATGCCTCTGACTAACCTTTTAGAAGTGGAGCTGTTTGATGTTTGGGGGATAGTCTTCATGGGACCATTCCCACCTTCCCATGGTAATTCTTACATACTGGTTGCAGTAGACTATGTCTCCAAATGGGTTGAAGCAGCTGCTTTACCTAACAATGATGCAAAATCAGTGAGTAAGTTCATTCACAAGAACATCATTACTAGATTTGGCACACCAAGAGCTATAATTAGTTATGGTGGTTCTCACTTCTGCAACAAGCTCGTTGAAGCTCTGCTAGCCAAGTATGGGGTGAAACATAAGGTTGCTACAGCATATCACCCCCAAACCAGTGGCCAGGAAGAAGTATCAAACAGAGAGATCAAGAGGATATTGGAGAAAATGGTTGGTCCAGCTAGGAAGGAATGGGCAGTGCAACTAGATGATGCACTATGGGCTTACAGAACAGCCTACAAGACTCCTTTGGGCATGTCTCCATATAGACTTGTTTATGGTAAGGCTTGTCACCTACCTGTGGAGCTGCAGCACAAGTCACATTGAGCCATCAAGAAACTCAACTTTGATCATGGCAAGGCAGGAACATCAAGATTGCTGCAACTGAATGACTTGGAAGAAATTAGGCACTTTGCCTAAGAGAATGCTGAAATTTACAAAGAGAAAACCAAGGCATGGCATGATCAAAGAATCCAAAAGAGAGACCTCAAAGAAGGTGATCAAGTCTTTTTGTTCAATTCAAGACTTAAGCTATTCCCTGGAAAGCTCAAGTCAAGATGGTCTGGTCCATTTAAACTTGTCAATATATACCCCCATGGGGCAATGGATCTGTATGATGAGGCCACAAACACCACCTTAAAGGTCAATAGGCAAAGAGTCGAGCAATATATTGGTGAACAAATGGAAAGGCAAAAGTTCACCATTGATCTTCAAGATCCTTAACAAACTTAGGAAAAGTTAGGCTGAGGACTCTTAAACTAAGCGCTTCTGCGAGGCAACCCACAATTTTGAAACTAACTCATTAGTTATTTGTCAATTGTTTTTATTATTGTTGTAGTAAATTTTGAAGCTGCAGAAATGCTATGGCATTAGATGTTATAGCATGAGATGCTATAGTATTGCTCATAGCACTCTTCAGAAAAAGCACAAGTCAAAGTGATGAGGTGGCGTGGGCAGTCCAATCTCAACTGCTATGCACATATCTGAGCAGCACGCAAACCTTCTCTCTCCTGCCTTGAATGCACAGTAACGGTCACTTCAGGCTGTCCCAACTCCCCACACCTCACTATGTTACACCTTAACTCATAACTACCCACACCACACTTCATTCTTATCATTTTCAACCTCTCATCATCGTAACTTCCGCAAGCAAATCCCCTAAATTTTCATCTCATCTCTCAAACCCAGAAACACCTCACTCAAAAATGGTGAAGAAAGCTGTTGGAAACAAACCTCCTAGGGCAACAAAAACACAACCCGGGTCCAGTTCCTCAAAAACTCAACCTCCCTCAAAAACTCAAAAATCACCATTAAAGGCTACAGCACCTATTGCCCCAAACAAGAAATTTTGGAGCATGGACTTCATAGCTGAAAGAGGCTTCAAATCAGGGAAGCAATCCTCTGCTTTCGCATCAACCATTGAAGCACTTGAATGGCAGAACCTCACACAGCACCATAAGTCATTTATTCCACCATTAGTGAGGGAATTCGATGCAGGAATCCCAGAACCTGCAGAAGGACATACACCAACATACTCCATCGTAAGAAATGCCAGGGTTCCCTTTAATGCTCATGCAATCAATGATTGGTACGGATTAGGCTACCATGGAACAACCTTTGAGAAAAAGGACAAAATTTGGGGAAAGACAGAAATGGTGGAACAGAAGAACAGGATATGTTTAAACAACTCACCATGGGAGAAATTTGGAACTGAGTTCAAGATGAAAAAGAACTATCTTATTGATGAAGCAAGCATGTGGTTCAAATTTGAGAGGCACTCAATCTTGCCTACTGCCCACACAACCACAGTGGAGAAAGAGAAGTTGATCTTATTTGACACAATCATGAAAGGAGAGAATGTGGATATAGGAAGACTGATATCCAGGGAGATCCTTGCATACAAGCTAAAACCAGTGGGTAATCTGTATTTCCCTTGTTTAATTACTGAATTGTGTATTAAGGCTGAAGTTGAGATTGAGAGAAAAGAGGAAAGAAGAACCCCTGCAGGACCTTTCCCAACTGAATTCAAGGCAAGACAGAAGCCTGCTACTTTAGCATCAGGTGATGGCTCCATGCTACAGCAGAAAGCTGTCTGGAAATTCATGAAGGAACATTATGACTGGGAACAGGCAATGTTTAAGGAACTGACCAAGGAGAAGAGCACTATGGATCCACCTCAGTTCCCTGAGTGGGTTCTGGAAGAAGAAACAGAATAAGAGACTGAAACAGAAAAGCAGCCCACTGATGGAATGACCCCAGAAAAGAAGAAGTTCCCTTTGAAGAAGCCCACTAAGAAGCCAATAGTTGAGGAAGAATCTGAGGAAACTGAGGAAGATGAGGAAGAAAGGAGAAGGATGAACAAGGAAGTAGTGAGTGAGGAGGAAAGTGAAGAAACTGAGAGTGATGAAATTGAGACTGAAAAAA
The DNA here is from genome assembly GCA_039519185.1 of Astragalus membranaceus. NCBI lineage: Eukaryota > Viridiplantae > Streptophyta > Magnoliopsida > Fabales > Fabaceae > Astragalus > Astragalus membranaceus. The sequence goes on along the minus strand of CM076850.1, from coordinate 77,373,427 downwards.
CTTCAGAAACAGAACACCTAGAACAAAACACACCAACACCCCCCCCCCCCACCCACACCATAATTCCACCACCATCATCACCCAAAATCCCCATTCCACCACCCAAAGAACCTACACCAATCCCACAACCAGCAAATGAACCTACTTCCCCATTGCCAACCCCTCCACCTGGCCTTGCAACAACCACAGAGGCTATAGCAGCAGAAGCTATAGCATCTGAAGCTATAGCACCTCCCCACACCACCAATGACTAATCAGAAAGTGAAACTATATTTTCTGCAGGACAGGAGAAGGAGCAAGAAGCTGAAAAGAACCAAGAAGCAGTAATGGAAGAAGCCACATAAGAAGAATCCCAAGAAGAAGGTGCTGCTAAGAAGTCCTCAACAGCATCTGAAGCTATAGCATTAGATGCTATAGCATCTGCTGAGTTGGCCCAGGAAACAACAGCTGAAGCAGAAACAGCAGCAGCAGGCAAGGACCAACAATTATCTGTGGAGCAAGTCTTCAAGAAGTTTGTAGAGGACACCCTTGCATCAATGGGATTGACAGAACTGGCACAAAGACTGAAGAGAGAGAAGGAAGAGAAGGAAAAAGCTGATGCTGCAGCATCCAGTGCTAAAGCACCTGCTGCAAAAGAGGAAGCACCCCAGCAACCAAAGAAGAAGAAGCAGAAGACAAAAGAAACCAGCCCAGAAGCCAAGCAGGATCAGTAGCAGCCTTAAATAAACCTGTTGGGTGCTATAGCACCTGTCCTGCACCCAACAGTTGTGTTAGTTTTAAATTCTATCTTTGAATCATGCCAAGTAATTTTTATGTTTTGCTGAGATATTTTGCTTAACCCTCTCCCCTAAATCATTTTGAAGGCAGTGAGGACACTGCCAAGTCTTAAACTGGGGGGAGGAACTTTAGTTGTTTTAAACTATGTTTGAATTGGTCTTGTGTCAAGTTAGTAATTCCCCTAGTTTTACAAAATCAAAAATAAAATTGAAAAATTTAATAATGATTGAGTGACTGTGTGAAGTAGCCTTGTTTGAATGATAACCAGTTTTATTTCTGCTCCCACACAAACTCTAAGCTTAGGAAGAAACTTAGTCAGCTAGGAATGAGCTGATGCTAAAGTTACTCTTGGTTGACCAAGAATGTGTCAAGTTTTCAATAAAAATTGAGAGTGGCATTAGAAGCTAAGTTTGGGGGTGCATCGGTTATACTAAGGCTAGGCTTGAAGACTTAGGAAGGTCTGTGTAATTCAATTGTGCCAGAAATTGTAACATCAGTTGTATAGCAATGTAGTGCTATAGCATCTCCTCACCAAAAAATGCTGTGACTGTGCCTAAAAGCTCATAAAAAAAAGAAGAGAAAGAAAAAGAGGAGAGAGCATAATACTGGAGTCCAGCAAGGGATGCTATAGCACAAAAGTCATCAAACATAAGCAGAAATCTGTTCTCATAGCATCAAGTGCTATAGCACCTCATGCTATAGCACTAATACCATTCATTTCTCTTAGTTTAATACACTGGACACTGTCTGAAATGCCTAAATCAAGCCGTTTGTTGTGCTTTGAAGCCCCTCAAGTCTTCTGTGGAATTATTAGTCTACTCTCTCTTTTGAACTCTCCTTGACACACTCAAAAGAAGGCCATTCTCTCCTAGGCTAAGTGAAGTTCTGAACCTGGCAGGGAATTAGACTATGTTTAGAGGTCACACACTCACTTTGGGCAGTAATGACTCTGGATATTGTGAAAAACAATGATTTGTGAGAGTGGATCTGAAATCTAAACCCAATCAAGAGCATGTTTTGTAAAATTTGTAACTTAGGAAGAAACTGACTTTAGTATGCTTCCTTGTTTATATAAAAAATATCTTGGCATGATGTTTAGTTAGATTTACCTGTCTTTTTGTCATTGCTTAGGGACAAGCAATGGTTTAAGTTTGGGGGTGTGATAACTCTCCCTTTGTAGAGTTATTTATGCACTTCGATTCATAAATCATTGCGATTTTGCATGCTTAAACTAAGAATTGTGTAAATATTTGTGTTTAATTAGGAAAAAGGGAATCAAGATCTGAATTGGAATATATTTGGCACAAATGGTGCCCTTGAGAAATTTCTAATGTTTTCTGTCTTAGTGCTATAGCATCAGGTGCTATAGCATCAGATGCTATAGCATCCTTGTGCGCAGCAGAACTGGGACCCACTTGAAGACAGCAGTAGAAAGCAGATCTGCAGTGAATCCTAGTCTGTCCAGTCAGCGCCTCCCTAGTTCCACAATCCATGCTGATGCAGCCACCCTCCTACCACTTGCATTTCACCACTTGTCTACCTTGGGGAGACAACACCTTTAGTTGGTGAAAAGAAGACCCACTTGTTCATCCAGTTGCAAGTGTGGAGGGAAAACTCAACTATAAAAGGAAGCCTATCTTCTGCACTTCAACATACATTCTGGAGCACGAAAATTCTCTGGTTTGAGAAGAAACATACAAGTAACAAAACTACTTCATTGCACCCATTAAAGATCCTTCCTCAAACCACTTGAAGATTCTGCCAGGTTCATGTTATAGCATTGTCAGCACACCAGCACAAGAGTGGAAGTTGAAGGAGTGTATCTTCTGCACATTCTTCTTCTATTTCTTGTCTTGGTGATATGAACACCTCTGTTTGTAAGTTGTTGACATTGTTTATCATGAGCTAAACACCTTTTGTTTGGATTGCTAAGCTATGTAATGACTTTCTAATGTGTTAATGATATAATATTTTGATGTATGCATTTTAATCTTTGTGTTTAAATATTTCCAAACCTGTTTTGGTACTGGCCAACTAAAATAGGTAGATTCATGAATTCAGACATGGTTCATGGAAAGATCTCAAAGATTAATATGAGTGAGTGGTTGTTTTAAAGACATTTAGAACAATCCTTGCCCAAACCTAGACATAGGAGGGCTTAGTTCATAGAGTGAACACTATGGGTTCTTTAATATGCAAATGTGAACTTACTTGAAGCCTAGACATAGGATCTTGTCATGAAACCATGCTGAAAGTTACCGAAAGGCACACAGCTTATGCTATAGCACTCAATGCTATAGCATCAGATGCTATAGCATTAACACAGAAGAGAAACTTACTAAGCAAAAGCGGTCCAACTAATCCTTTACCATATAGTTTCCATATTTGTTTCTTAAGCAATTTATCTCCTTATTTCATTATTCTCAATATTGTGACTTATTTTACACACTAAATTTCTGAGATATTTCAACTTTAAATTAAGAACAATCCTTGTGGGTTCGACCTTTCTTTCTAATATATTACTTGTGTGACTACGTATACTTGCGTATATAAATTCCACAACATTAGGTAATTGTCGTTGGCGGCTCCTCGTGGGGGAGGACGCTTTGTGGAGGAAAGTTCTAGTTTCGAAGTATGGTCGGGCCATTAAATCGATGTCCTGTTTGTATTAGTTGAGTATTCCTTAGTCTACTTCAGTCTAGTGGAAGGATCTCTGTCTCATATGAAGCTCGGGATATGAGGGAGGGGATTGGATCTTAGATAACATTAGGATGAAAGTGGGAAATGGTAATACTGCTTTATTCTGGCATCATGTTTGTTGGTTGATATGCCTCTTAGGTTTAGGTTTCCTAGATTCTTCTCTGCGAAAGATGACCCTGATGCTTTAGTTAGTTTTTATGGTAGTTGGACGAGTGGGCTTTGGGTTAGGACTATCCCTCAGAGGCAATGTTTGTTCATTTGGGAGGAGCCTATGCTTGGTGAGTTACTTCTTTTACTAGGACTTGATTCTTTATTAGCGACGCCAGATTGTTGGGTTCGGTCTCCACATGCTTCTGGTCCGTACTCGGTGGCTTCTACTAATCTCATTCTATCTCAATCATTGTCCCGTGTTCTAAGGCTATCTGATCAGGTGCTTCGGGTTCTTAACATGGTTTGGAAGAGTTTTGCTCCTCCTAAGGCAGTCGCCTTCTCTAGGCAGCTCCTCTTGGATAGAGTATCTACTCGGTCTAACCTGTTTAGTAGAGGGGGTGATCTCGGATTTGGATACAACTGTTTGTGTCTTGTGTAGGGACTGTTGGGAGTCCTCCCAACCAAGCAGAGCCGGCCCAAGGCCTAAGCAACTAAAGCAATGGCTTTGGGCCTCAAAGTTTTTTTTAAAAAAAGGGCCTCATAATTTATATTTATGTAATATTAAAATAAAATTTCGTTTTATATCATGAACCTGAATGCATCTCCTTAATTGCAAAGGTTCGATCTCTGTACACAACAATTTTAGTATTGCTTTTTTTTTGAATAACTCGATTATTTGTTGACCCATAAATTCTGTTTTTTTAATCAGTTGACCCATAAATGCTGACTTTTGAAAAATTCGATTATTTGTTGGCCATGAATGTCATTGATCATTGATTAGCTTGTCAAAAAAATTATACCACTCATAATGTTGGGCCCATATTTAACTTTTTTCAATATTTGTTTTTAATTATTTTTTTGATTGAATTAATCCTCTCGATGTATATGTTGGTTTAGTTTTTAAAATTTCTTCTTTTAAAATAATTGTTTTAATATGTTTTCATGTACATAAAATTCGACTAAAATTCTACATATAAAAATAGTTTATTATTAAAATTTTCACACAACATTCGAATTTTACTTATCAATAAAAGCTCAAAAATAATTTATTGTTTGAATTTTCTCACAACATTCAAATTTTGATGTAATTTGATAAATGATTTTTTACCACCAAAAAATTGAAAAAATTTAGATAAAATATAATATTTTTACAAAATAATATTATTAAAATATTAAACGGCTCATTTTAGAGCTTGCTTTAGGCCTCTTTAGTTTTGGGCCGGCCCGGCAGCCATACATACATGCTGTCGATACAATAAGAACTGAGAAGAAAGGATATATGTTCTTTTCACCAATGCCTGTTAAACTGAAAAAACTGAATTGCCAAACTTGATTCTTCATTCATGAATTGGGCATTTTATAGCCAGTGTCACAAGTGAGATTCTGTTCAAAAACGTGTAAAGTACAACAGACTCTTATACACTACTAACTAACTCTTAACAGCTAGTTAACAACTAAAACAGATTTGACCAAGCTCAATTAAAAATATTTTACATCAACAATGCCAATATATTCTTCACCTCATTAAAAAAAGGAATATTTTATTTTTTTTCTATTAAAAAAAGGATATATAATAAATAAAAAAATTGACGAAGTATATAATAATTTATAATACTAAATAAAACTCATAACACACATAAAACGTGTTGTGGCGAATGTGAGTAAGTTGTATATATTGTACACGCATAAAACGTGCTATATGTTTTATGCACCGTAGCTGAGGGCATGCATGTTAGGATATGTTTTAGATGTATCTAATCACAAGCCGACAACACAGCAAAAATGCACTTTACCTTAGCTTATAAATAAGGTTGCGACTGAACAACCCACATTTATTTAATAACTTTTGTCGGTATTAGGTTTTGTGTATCCAAATTTTATATTTGCTATGGGTTCTTGTTTTATGCTTGCTACGTACTGGCTTTAAATTACATTTTCAATTCAATGTCATTGGGTCTGTTTTGTTTTTGTTACATATTTTCTAAAAATTTAGATGGAGTGGTTGACAGGAGGAGATTGTATACCTAGCATGCATGACATAGTCGTGACAAATAAAATAGTTGATGCCATTAATGCTGCACGAGAAGACAGCCGTTGCTTATGGAGAGTCTCATCTACGGTGAGAGACATCAGACCAAAATATGTTGTTTTTATTAGAAGGAAAAAAGATCTTATTGATGTTTATTTTTGTCGGGTTATATATATTGATCGATTAATGTTGATTGTCACATGTAGTTGTTTGCCCACTAGCATCGGACGTGGTTCTAAAGCCCTTGGGACATTTTGCACAATTGCCACTCGCAAGCAATTATCCAGCCATATGTGCAGGCGAGAGTATGTTGAACAGGAGTTTGAAGTCATCAATGTGAAGCCAAATAAATAAAATATTCTATAATTTTTTTTTATAAGTAAATGTTAGTGGGGTGGGAGAATGTTGGTTTCCGAGGTTTAAACCCTAGACCTCATTCTTACAATTTTGTAACTCCTCCATGTCTCTTAACTCGCCAACTGAGCTACCTTCCTGAGACATATTCTATAATTTTATATAGCCTTGTCAGATGAAGTTCTTCGTGACCTTGTCCCTGTGACACCAAGAATTTTAGAAATATCATTTGGAAGAAATGTTAAATGGATTTGTAATGCCCACTTAATTTGTTATTCGCACTTTATTATTTTTCATTTTATGTTGCAATGTTATTTGTTATGTAACGTACCCAACTTATCTACTTTTTTTTACGACAGCAACAAACTTAGATAATTTCTTTATATAAAATATTCCCAATACAGGATGGAATCAAATCAAAAACATCCATCAAATCAAAAACATTTGAGCTAGCATATAATCTTGATGCCCGAGCTAGAGTATGAGCGGCAAGATTTACTTGTCTCCTAACAAAGCTAACCTAAAGGCTTGGATAATTAATTAAAAAAGTCTTACAACTAGAGATTAACACACCAAACTCGGTATTCGGTAAAGGGTCTGCCATCAAGCAACTTACAACCGGTAGACAATCCAGTTCTATGGAAAGAGAAGTCATCCCTAATGCCTCCAGCCAGAGTAAGGTTTGTCAAAGTCCCATTGCCTCCGCTTCTTGTGGTGTTGGAATCCCCGGGAACCACATAGTCTTACTCTTGTAAAAGCTACCCGTAGACGTACGACACTACAAGAATAAGTCTATATTGCCACCAACGTTCCCCACGGAGAACTGCCCGTCGCTAATTTGCGACGGATTTGCGACGGATTTGTGACGGATTTGCGACGAAGAGTGAGATTGGGCATTGGCGCTAAAAATCCCGCTCATAATTTGCGACGGAAACGGATGTCCGTCGCAAATTTGCGACGAAAGTGGATGTCCGTCGCACATTTGCGACGGAGGGTTAGTCGCAAGCCCGTCGCAAATGTTAATTGTAATTTTAATTCACGCGTAAACCCTATTGTCTCTTCTCACATCATCAGTTTCATTTTCTCTGTTCTTTCTCACACTCCCTCCCCCACACGCCGTCCCTCTCTCTCACGCCGTCCCTCTCTCCCACGCCGTCCCCTTCCCTCTCCCTCACGCCGTCCCTCGTCTCTCATCCTCTCACCCTCGAAATCGCCTCTCACCATTGAAATCGTCTCTCACCTTCAAACTCGTCTCTGAAGCTCGAATCGTGCTTCTTTAAGGCTTCGTGCCTTTCATTTCTTCAAGGCGTGAGACTGATAATAGAGAAAGACAGGAGTTTGCGTCAGAGAGAAAGAGATTCAAAAAGAAAGAAGAAAAATGGGTGAGACTGATAACCACCAAGCACCGCCACTAGTTCAGGCACCGCCACAGGGACCACCACCGGCGAATCTTGGACTTTCAAAGGGACCCACTTGGACTCCAGCTGAACAACTCTTGCAACTTCACTATTGCTTCCATTCAAATCCTTCATGGCGTAAGTCCCTTTCACAATTGCCACCACTATATATCTATGTATCTGATTCTGATTCTGTTTCTTCACTTTTTTATTAATTTTTAGGCTTAAAATTGGTAAAAAGTTATGCTTGATGTTAAAAGCAGTTGAGAATCTTAAAAATGTAATATTTTTTGTTGTGTGTGTCTGTATTTGGACTGAGTTTGTTTATTTGATTATTTTTCTTTTTGTTACCTTTATTCCAGTTTGATTCACTTTTTGGAAAAAAAAAAGGTTTATTTGTTTTTTTGTTCTTGTCAATTTTAAGAATGTTTTACGAGATTCAATTTGTATGATGGATTGATGTTGATTCACCTTTTGATTGCAGCTGAATCATTACTTTTGGGATTTCAGCACTACATTGTGATGCTTGGGACTACTGTTATGATTGCAAGCTACTTGGTGCCTTTAATGGGTGGAACTCATGTAAGTGTAGTTAGATTGATTAATTGATGAAAAGGTTGATACTTGATGATGATGATGATTGATTTTGTTGGTATTTTTTTTGTAGGGTGACAAAGCTCGTGTGATCCAGACATTGTTGTTTATGTCTGGTATCAACACACTGCTCCAGACATTGTTTGGTTCAAGGCTTTCGGCTGTCATGAGCGCTTCGTTTGCGTTCATTCTTACTTTTAAGTTTTAAGTCTGAACATGAGGTTTGTTCATTGCCAAATTCAAACAGCTTGTGAATCATTGTTGTTTATGTTGTTGTTGTTGTTGGATCCTATGTGTGCTGCTATGATTTAGATAATTTTGGGATTCAATTTTGTGTTCTGCTGTCTGGAACCATTTGATGATTTTTTTTCTCTTCATTTGTTTGTTTGGATGCATTGTTTTCTCTTCGTTTCGAAATTCTGTGTCTTAGTTTTCTTCAAAGTTAAAATGTTTGTTGTTGTTGTTGGATCATTTTGGGGATTTTGTTTCTTTTTCTCGGAATTCAGCTCCTTTCGAGATCAGGTTGTATGGTGCATACCTGTCTTGTTATTTGTCAGCTGAATTGTTCTGTCGAACATGAAAATGTTGATCCGAACTGCTAATGAATTATGAAACTGGCACTTGTAGAGGTTTATCTATACAATAAGGACAATTCAAGGATCGCTCATTGTTTCGTCTTTCATCAACATCTTCCTTGGGGTCAGCAGAGTATGGGCAAATTTAACAAGGTAAATTTATGTCAATCTTCAAATCTGCATAAATATTTTATTATTATGATTATTAGTTGATATGTTTTGGTGTCACTTCTTGAAATGCTAAATTTAGACACTGAGATGATACTTTTGATACAAGTTCTGAAAGTTGAACTTTGGTATCTTCAAGTCCTACTATTCCTAAATTCTGTCTTCCAAGTGTTTCTTGTGCTGTCTCTAGTACTGATTGAAGGTATTTTCCTTGTGCCTCTATTCGAAGTTGTAAGTGTCTTTGTACCTGCACAGGTTCACACTTCAGAACGGTTAATTTTCTATGAAGTACCGACACAGACACAGACATCATTTATATATAGTATATGTTGCCGTTTGGCAAGGCTCACCTCAAGTTGTTCATTGAGTCTTCTCTGAACCTCAATCTGCATCTGAAGTGCCTCACTTATGTGTATATCTCTGGCAAAATGGATTTGAAAGTTAGAATAAAAATCCTAAAGTGATGGAATGTTTATTTCAAACAAGAGTATATGAAGTGAATGAAAAAGGGTTTTGTTATTCTTACTTGTTAGGCTAAGGTGCAAGGCTTAATTTATTCATGTGAGTTCCATTGTTTTCCGAAAGTGATCTCTCTCCACTTCCTGTGGCTGCATGTGTATCTGCTAACATAAATTTGTTGTTATAAAGTAGCTCCCTGATTAATTATTCTGTAGATTAGAAGAAATAAAAGAGATTGTTCTCTTCTCTTACTTATTTTGTGTGTCACGTTGTTGCTTTGTCCATGCAGATTCTTGCTTAATCTATACTTCTGGTGACAAAAAGGAAAAGCTCAGTATTTGCACATTTGCACCATACATGTTAAGGTAAAAACTTTGTTCTTGGTTTGTGACTTTGAACATATAATATTTGACAGTTTAGTTCTTCAAATAATAATTTAGCATATATATATATATATATATATATATATATATATGTATGAAGATATAGCTAATGTTTTTACCTGAAGATGGCTCTTTAGATGATATAAGGTAAGTCCTGGAATCCCCATAAGTTTCATCACAGTTTTTGGAGTTGCCTCTGCAATAAAAAGATAGTAATATACATTAGTGAATTAAAATTCTATGCTTCTCAAGATTTGATGATTCAAGTGTATGTATACTTACTGTCAGCTCCACCTAACTGATTGACTGCTTCAATAAACCTAGCATGAAGATCAGGTGTCCATTTTAATCTAGGCTTAGCATCAGTTGATAGCACAAGTCCAGAATCACCAGAACCATTTCCTGTTTGAAGAAACATATGCCTCTCAGAAGAAATTGGCATTCTTGAAGAAGAATGAATATTTTTTTCCTCTGAATTTATGACATGCTAATGATTTATTTATATAACAAAATATTGGCATTTAGGATTTTGAGTGTTGTGGGTAGGAAGTTGTACAACTCCAGTGGTTAATTTTTCCTTTTTAGTTTCCTTTTCTGTATCTTTTTTAATGTGTTTTTTTTATTAAGCTACTATAACAAGCTAGTATCTATTATTTCCTGGCTTCCTAGATGGTTTCTGTTGAGGAGGATGACCTTGCTGGTCTGGAAGATGTGAGCTCTGATGGTGAAGACGACAATTATGAAGCAGAGCTCACTGATGGTGATTCAAATTCCAATGGAACTACTTCTGTTAGAAGGCCTTATAGAAAAAAAGCACGTGGTATGTTTCATTATTTAATTAATTTTGATTTCATTAATGGACCTATATTATTTGGCCCTGACTGTGATGTAAACATTCCTAAAAATCTGTTAACAGCTGATAGCATGGAGCCACTTCCTCTGATGGAAGGTGAAGGAAAAGCATTCAGAGTACTTGGTTTTAATCAAAATCAGAGGGCTGCATTTGTGCAAATTTTGATGAGGTTACTTTCTATTTTATCTTTATGTATTAAGTTGAAGAACTGTTTGCAGGCAATGTCTTGAGGGTTCTCCTAGGAAAGCTGCAGCTGAGAAGCAAGTTTTGGAAGCAATGTCTCAGAAATCTTATTGTTCTGGAAGTACACGCGCTTGTCGCACTCGAAGGACTATTAGTTACACTTTTGGTAAGATGTGCTATATTTTTAATTCTGCTGCACATGCCTACAGTATTCTAGCACCTGTAAATTTCAATGCACACGACAATGGTTCTCTTGCTGTCTTGCATATTAATGGAGTTTTCCTTGCCATGCTTTGTACTTTATTGTTCACTCGTTTGTGTTACTGACTGTGTTAGGAGAGTGGCTCATGTTCAGTGGAGCTTTGACTTTTGCTAAAAAAATTAGAATAAATCAAACATTATGATCTGAATATACCTTAGTATTTACTTGCATTATGACCCTGAGAGGTTGTTAGAGGTTGTTGATTCTGAGATTGCTGATATAATTGAGCTTTAGAAAACTAGACAATGGAAGGTGCAATTTCCATTATGATCTGAATATACCTTAGTATTTACTTGCAGCTTTGCCTGCAAACATGTAACTACTTGTGTTTAAATTCTTCCAAGTTTCTGTCTTTGGTTTACTTGCAGCTTTGGCTTGTTCTATGATTACTTCAACTGCAACTTGTCAAATGCAATGCTTATCAACTTCTTTTATTTCTATTTATGTGTAGGCCATGTTATCATTTAAGTAATTTAATGGGCAAAAATTGAGGAGAGGAAATGAGATATTTGTGGTTAGATTTATGTCTTTTATGTTAGTTGAGTGCCTAGTATGGTGAGCTTATTATTAATATTTTCTTTCTTGTTTTTAATCCTATTGGTTCTGTGCATCAATAGTTCATATTTTCTTTTTAATTATGGAATTAGAAGTTATCAATGTGATTAAAGTTGTTTGCTTCTATCCTGGTTCTCTTGATTTCTAAAGAGTTTCTTCCTCCCTTTTATGGTTTAATTAATATATGCATATTGGCTGTAGGAGTTTGGGCTCGAAGATGATACGGAGAAGAGACCTTCACATTTGGAAATGGTGACAGTTCAAGCTACTGCAAGAATGGTGGCTGGTGCTTTGACTCTAAGACTTTGATTTATTCTAATTTTGTTAATAGGTGTACTTTGACTTTAGTGGTTTAATGTTTGTGCTTGATCAAGTTATTATTTGCACATTGGCAACTATTATGTGCTCCGATTATTTTAATGCAAGTCTTCTTCTTCTTTGAATATATTAAATAGTAATTTGGAGGTATAATTTAATTTTTTTTAATTTTTTTTTAAAATTTGCGACGGATTTGCGACGGATTTGCGACGAAAAGTTGTCAGAGTTTGCGACGACTTTGCCACGGATATATGCAACGGCTTTGCGACGGGTTTGTGACGGACAATTTGCGACGGGGAGTTTCGTCGCAAAGCATTTGCGACGAGCTGTTTTGCCACGACTTTTCGTCCGTCACAAATGCCGTCGCAAACGCAAATTTGCCACGGAAAAAGGTCCATTTGCGACGGAAATTGCCGTCGCAAATGAGCGATTTTCTTGTAGTGCGAATGCACATTCCAATACCAAACTTGTTCTTATTAGCGAAAAGCGCTGCGTCAACGTTTCACTTGAGGGTACCATCGTCCGGTTTCTGCCAGCGCGGAACCTGTCCACGTTGCTGCTCACGACCAGCAGCTCCAGCAGGTTGTTTTTGTCTCACCCAACACCACTCGTGTAGAGTATCTGTCGCAGCATGCACTGTGCGGTCAATTGGTTGGAGTACACCCTCCCAGACGTTATCACTGCAAAAACCCCACAAGGACCAAAGAAGCATCATAAAAGTAATTCTTTTAGCCTCATTTAGCACCTGGAACAATTGAAAAAAAACAATCACGAAAATCAGCAGCATTAGTCGTAACGGAAGTGACATCCGGCGCCAAACCAGCAGCTGCCCACACTACAGCAATGGGCAGGCAGTCCAGGAAAAGGTGTCGTTCGGTTTCAAGTTCTTTTTCGCACAAAGGACAGAGTGCATCACAATTAACATGTCTTCGTTGAAGATTAACGCGGGTTGGCAGGTACCCACGCGCTAACCCCCAAAGTAACAGCTTAACTTTAGGTGGAATACGACACTTCCATATTAACATCCATGGACCTGCTACACGAAGATGTGAGTTATCAATAAAGTCCTCCATAAGAGCATAATACGCTGAACGGATCGAGTAACAACCAGTTTTGCTCCTCCCCCAACACAACGTGTCTTCCTCAATAGATTGAAACCGAGCATAGATTTGATTAAAAACGCCTCTTGAGTGTTAAAAATCTGATAAATGAAAGAAGAATTCCACCCACCAGTAGATGTATCCAATAAATCACTTACTTTTAAATCCTCTAGTCCAGTAACCATAGGAGATTTTACAAAGCTTTCATTCCCTACCTTTCAACCACGGATCATGCCAAACAGAGATATTCTTCCCATTTCCAATTCGCCAACGTGCCCCTAAATTAACAACCACCCGAGAATTGAAGATACTACGCCAAACATAACTGGGATTGTGGCCCAAGCGAGCCCCCATAAAATCACAATTCAAAAAATATTTAGCTTTAAAAATTTTACTTACTATAGTATCTGCGCGAGATGCAATATTCCCCGCTTGCTTCCCTAACATTGCCAAATTGAAACCATGAAGATGACGGAAACTCATACCTCCAAATTCCTTCCTTACCGTATGCTTCTCCCAACTCAACCAAGTGATGCCTTTCCTTGTACTACGATTAGTTCCCCACCCAAAAGAGTTCACATTTTCTCAAGCTCCTCACCTAAGGACGTGGGGAGCATGAAGGTGCTCATGCAATATGTGGGAATGGATTGCGCCACCGATTTTAGTAATACCTCCCTCCCAGCCTTTGAAAGATGCTTCCCAGACCAATGTTGAATCCTATTCCAAATTCGGTCCCACAAATAGCCAAAAAATTGTTTTTTGCTTCTACCAATCAAGGAAGGTAGACCTAGGCACTTGCCCGTCCCCAAACACTCTGAGACCTCCAATATAGTTGTTACTTCCTCCCTTGATACCTGTGATGTGTTCTTGCTAAAATATATTTTAGACTTTTGGAAGTTAATAGCTTGCCCAGAAGCTTTCTCATAGGTGTTGAGAATAGCTTTAAGGTGGCTACTCTCTCTACCATCAGCCCTGGAAAAAAGAAAACAATCATCAGCAAAAAGTAAGTGTGTGAGGGATGGTGCCCCTCTACACACTCACACCGTGTTTTTTTTTTACAATTATCTACTTAGTCTTGCAATTAAATATGTTTTTTCTATAAGCTGCAATTAAATATGTTTTTTATAAGCAAATTATATATTAATAAAAAGGAATACTAGGGGTACCTCCAACCCTTACATGTACAAGGGGCGTCATTAAAACCTCATCGGGCCAAAACCCCATGGAAAAAAAATTCAATGAGGAAAAAAAGTACCCCAGGAAAAACGAGACAAGTAGCCAAATTACACTGACTTCATACAAACAAGAAGATTTTTCCACCAATCAGAAATCTTTAAAACTGAATTAAGCCCATCTACGCTAATGAACCAATTCCAAGTTATAGTTTTGACATGATTGACAACCACTTGAGGGTTGAAGACTTGATTTCTAAAGAGAATATCGTTCCGGTGAACTAGTACTTTAATCTATCAGCCTTCTTAGATTCCAACCGCAAACCATGAACCCGAAAATGTACAACTCCAACATGAGAATCTATAATCACAATACTCCAACATGAGAATCTATTAATAGAAGTCCAGACCGACCAAAAACATCTGCAAAGAAAAAACAAATACTCTTTATGAGAGCAGCAGCTATAATGATTTCAGGAACGTATAGATTTGAAGGTGTGGCAAGTTAGTGGGAGAGATTTGTCTAGACGCAAACAGCATAGATCTTTAAATATCTTGTCATTTGTAGTTTTCTACTGTATTAGTTCTATCTCTTTTGACTTGAATCATCATCTTATAATGTGATTATATAATTGATTCGTGCTGTGATTCATGTTTGTCCGTTGGTATTTTATCATCCCTAGAGGGGGAAGTGAGAATATTGATCCCTTTTTAAAAAGAAAAAATATATATGTTTCGGGCTGGGCCAAGTCCAATCCACACAAGGAATGGCTCAAATCCAATACTAGATCCGGCCAAGACATCAGCTGCGGAGGCGGAATCAGGATCAACGGCTAGGATCGGCCTCTCCTGATCCTACGACCTAGATTCGTCCAAGGCTAAGGGTGACCCCTTCCCGCGTCTATAAATACGGAATTACCCCCCTGAAATCAGATACACTATGCTCATTTGTACCTCCTCTTCAGGGGTGGACCCAGGACCCCGGGGTCAGGGGTGTCAAATTTTTTAAATTCACAATTTGTTAAAAATATAATTAAAAACAACTATAATATATTTAAATAAATAAATTATACATTTCATAATTGTCCTCTACGTGATTTCATATTCTGAAATCGTACAATAATAAGCTCAGAGTCAATATCAGCAATAATAGCATGAGTAGTTTCTAATGCAGCAGCATGAGCAATATTTTTTTGGATTTTTGGAGCAGTTAATTGATGGTTTTCAGGAGCATTATCCAAAACAACGTTCTTTATCAAATCATTGTGCATGGAAAGAAATTTAAGAAACTCAAGGAAGTTACCTTGATTGGTAGAAGTCGTTGACTCATCAAGACCACGAAAAACTAATCCTTGCTTTAAGAGCCAACAAACACAATCAATCGTTGACTCGCAATTTTTCTTCGCAATCCAGGATCCGATGGCAACATATCTAAATTAACTTCAACACACGGCTCTTCTTGTTGTTGTTGTTGTTGTTGTTGTTGTTGTTGTTGTTGTTGTTGTTGTTGTTGTTGTTGTTGTTGTTGTTGTTGTTGTTGTTGTTGTTGTTGTTGTTGTTGTTGTTGTTGTTGTTGTTGTTGTTGTTGTTGTTGTTGTTGTTGTTGTTGTTGTTGTTGTTGTTGTTGTTGTTGTTGTTGTTGTTGTTGTTGTTGTTGTTGTTGTTGTTGTTGTTGTTGTTGTTGTTGTTGTTGTTGTTGTTGTTGTTGTTGTTGTTGTTGTTGTTGTTGTTGTTGTTGTTGTTGTTGTTGTTGTTGTTGTTGTTGTTGTTGTTGTTGTTGTTGTTGTTGTTGTTGTTGTTGTTGTTGTTGTTGTTGTTGTTGTTGTTGTTGTTGTTGTTGTTGTTGTTGTTGTTGTTGTTGTTGTTGTTGTTGTTGTTGTTGTTGTTGTTGTTGTTGTTGTTGTTGTTGTTGTTGTTGTTGTTGTTGTTGTTGTTGTTGTTGTTGTTGTTGTTGTTGTTGTTGTTGTTGTTGTTGTTGTTGTTGTTGTTGTTGTTGTTGTTGTTGTTGTTGTTGTTGTTGTTGTTGTTGTTGTTGTTGTTGTTGTTGTTGTGAGCTAGATCCACATTCATCAATTGATGACCTTGGTCTCTTTACTAAAAATTTATCCATTTGAAACTACAAACAAAATCAAATCAGAAATTAACAATCATAAATTACCAAATGTCCATTTTGGGGTTTCGGTTTCCCCAATCAGAAATTAACAAAAACAAAATCAAATCAGAAACTAACAAACAAAATCAAATCAGAAAATACAAACAAAATCAAATCAGAAATTTACAAATGTCCATTTAGGGATTCGGTTTCCCCAATCAGAAATTAACAAAAATAAAATCAAATCAGAAATTAACAAACAAAATCAAATCAGAAATTATCAAATCAGAAATCGAATTTCATTTTAGGGTTTTCAAGTTTCAACAAAATCACTGAAATCAGAGAAGAAAAAAGCTACATACTGTGAGATTAAGGTTGGTTGCTGCTTCAACGAGAGAACAGAGAAGAGAAGACAGCTTCGTGGAAGGAAACTGGTCTGGAAACAGAGAAGAACAGAGAAGAAAGCTTCGTGGAAGGCGAGATCCGAGAGATCAGAGGCGACTCGCATGAATGAGAAGAACAGAGAAGAACGGAAGGCTTCGTCTGATCGTCTCGTTGTTTTCATGGAAACTGGAAGCTTCAGCTTCAGCGTGAGAGAGAACGGAGAATAGGAAAGCGTGACTGCGTGTCTGAGAGAGAACAGAAGAGGAAACGATGCCTTTTGTTTTTTTTCCAGAGAGTGTGTTTGGGTAAGTGAACTTTGGGTATTTGGTGCAAATGGGTGCAAAATTTGGCTATTGGTGCAATTAAAAAAATTCTGGGGTGTCAAAAATTATTCAGGGGTGTCAAAAAAAATTCAGGGGTGTCAAAAAAAAATTTATTGGGTGGTAAACAGAAATATTTTTTTTTCAGGGGTGTCAGCTGAACCCCCTCACTCTAGGCTGGGTCCGTCACTGCTCCTCTTGACTTCTGATTGCTGACTTTGACATCGGAGTGTCTAGGGGTGGGAATAGGAGAGGCCGGCCTACAGGGGCCTACGACCCAGCCTACATCAGGCCCAGCCCAGGCCAGACTTTTTTCAAAAAAAATAAGGCCAAGGTTTTTTTAAAAGCCTATTGGGTAAGAGGGCCAGGCTGCATGCCATCAAAAAAGCCTTTTAAGCCTACCAGACCGACCTATTTAAATAAATATTAATAATATTTTTTATTAATACTATTATTATAATAAATTTTTTACTTCGTTTAACTTATAAATTTGCTTACATTTTATGTTTTTCAAAATGATGTCCTACATCAATTTTTAACATATTTAAAATTATTATTATAACATAAAATTTAAATAAAATGTCCTATAAAGATAATTCTTTAAAAGATTTTGTTAGATCTTGAATTAGATCTTAATTTCATTGATCGATTATCTTATTTGTCTATTTACAAAGTCTACACTACTCAAAGCTTGTAGACTTTCGTAAATTTTTTTGGTGAAAAAGACTTTTAAACAAGCTTGCTGGTCTCGTCAGGCTTTCCAAAAGGTCAGGCCAGGCCTCAAAAGTCAGTCTATCACAGGCCACAGGCTCAGGCCCAATATTTTCAATGCAGGCCAGGCCCAGGCCATACAAAGCCTAGCTCGGCCGAGCCTATTCCCACCCTTAGGAGTGTCTGCAGGTACCCACCACCAATCCGACCTCAAGATCGAAAGGGACGACTTCAACACCAACACTATCAATTGCAATCCCGGATTCCTATCTCGGGGCAAGGTACAAAACATTTGGCGACCACAGTGGGAGATCTTCAGTAGTTCTTCCTAAACTTACGTTCTTTCCATGGCTCCTCGAGGTCGACCATCTACCCGAGGTCAATCTCGGCCACGAACCGTTTTCGAAACAATACCCCAACCGGATCAAACTCCTGAGGGGCATGTTCTCACTCTTCCCATGGAGGCAGCGCGATCCGCACCATTACCTCTGCCTCCACCGGTTGCCGAGACCATCCCGGCCCTGGTGCAAGCGGTGAATCAGTTACTGGATATCTTAGATCGACGAAGCAGGGACATGGCATAGCAGGAGGCACGTCTAACACAGATGGAAGAGGAAGTCGCCGTTGTTTGAGCTAATACCATTGCAGCATCAGGACGAGCTCGTGCCAAGTCTCCAGCACAACAGACTGTGGCAATGAGACGTCATCGCTCTCCACCTCGGCGTCGACTTCTTCACAGACATCATGTCCACCGGTCTCTAGCTCACCGGGGAGGCCGAGGATCCAAGACTCCGTCGATCGACCTCCCCAAGCTCAATTCCAAGACGAAGTTCTTCCTTTGCTTCCTCCTCATCCCGAAGTCGATCGCCTCGAAGGGAGAAATCTCCTCCAAGAAAGAAGCATTATTCTCCCCAGGCCCGAAAGCATCTGGAGTGAGCCCCCGAGGCCGCTTTGGCCGAGCCCCGCGGAGCCCATTCATAATAGAAATTGCCGAATGCCGTATTCCGAGGACACTGGAGAAGCCCCCACAGCTGAACATGTACGATGGTTCATGGGCCCCCGACGAGCACATTGACACTTTTGACCTCAAGCTATAGTACAGGAATGCCAGTGACGACGTCAAATGCAAGATAGTTTCCCTATCTCTGAGCAAGGCAGCACTCGCGTGGTTCAAAGTTCTTGAGCCGACTTCAATCACGTCATGGGACCACCTCGTTAGCGTATTCTCAACTCGGTTCACAGCTTCTAGGCTTAAAACAAAGTCTGAAGACGTGCTGAGAACAATTCACCAGGTAGAAACAGAGACCCAACGCGACTATATTTAAGGTTGATCAATGCAGCAGTAAACATTCGCAACCTCGAAGACAGTATCAGGCTCCTCTTCATGAGGCATGGACTCCGTAAAGGGAGTCTCTTCAAGATCGACGTCGGCATACACCGACCTTGCAGCCTAAATGAATTCTTACGAAGGGCCCAAAAGTTCATTGACTATGAAGAAGACGATGCAGTTGGCGAAGTCGGCCAGTGTACAACCCCGGTCGAGGACCGGGACCAGAAAGATAGCCGACCCAAGAAAGAGTTCGGGGAGGTCAACGTGAACCTCGTCGTAAGTTCACATAACACATTGATCTGAACACCACCAGGGCCAAAATACTGGCAGAATGCACCAACGCTAAGTTCATAGATGTAAAGTGGCCACCTTCGTTAGTGCAGAAGGAAGGCGTAGACAAGCGCAAGTACTGTCGCTACCACTGGAGCCATGGCCATGATACTAATCAGTGCAGAGCCTTGAAAGACGATAGAAGGATGGGGAAAGAAAACGATCTCGCCCACCTTGGAAGGGCAAGGCCGTGGTTAATGAGGGGACCAAGCCTGCCAAGGAGGAGACCAATGATTCGGTCGAAGAGCACGAGGCGAGACAATAACGATCTCTACCCGTGACTGTGGTCATTATTGGCGGATACTCCCTCGACGCCGGAGAGACCAAACGATCCCTGAAGAGGAAGTGGAAGGAAATCATCAGTATTGCCAGCAACCCGACCTCGGCAACACCATTTGACAGGCCACCATTGGCTTTCTCCGACCAAGATCTATTGGATGGGAAACCCAACAAACATGTGTCATTGATAGTCTAGAGAATGCTTTTGGACCAGGGGAGCTCGGCCGACATCATGTTTGCTAACCTCCTTGGGAAATTGAAGATTGTTGAGACCGACCTCACCCCATACCGAGGTACCAATTTGTCTGGTTTTAATGGGGCCAAGACCCGACCTCTGGGTTATTTACAACTCATGGTGACCTACGGTGAAGACAAGCTCTCTCGTATAGTGAAAACCTATGAAGCCCCGATACTTCAAAAATGGAGACGTACCCGTGTGGGATACGTATCCGATACCGACACGCACCTGATACGTACCCAAAGAGTATCCAATAATTTTTTAATTCTTTTTAAAGAATATTTGACTCGATACTTTTCAGATACATCTTTGATACTTCTTACCAACTAAGGATACTTCTCAGATACTTTTTCGATACCTCTTACTAACTAAGCACATGATTGTCACTCATATATGATACACTTTAATACCTCAATAACTAAGAGACAAAATTATATGTGTTTTTGTAACATAATAATAGAAGAAATAATACATTGTGATATGGGTGGGATAAATATACGTAACTATCTCTACTTGATATGATCACAAGTATTTATTTCTACAATGTGATGATCATATATTCACTAATGATTGCTTATGTTTTATTGAGCAACTACATACTAATATGAATATCTTAGTCTATAGAAAGTCATCTATTTCCGCCACTGACTATTCAGATTATACGATTTCGGGTGGTCTCAGTTATTTTTCCACCCTTACTTTTTATGACTAGTCACTCATACATAGGTGTGTCGGTTGTCCTATTCCTTTCATCCATATATTTTGTGTGATTTTTTTATCTATTTGGGGAGTTTTTTTTTCATATCTATAAAATGCAATATTTGTTTTTCATCTTTGTTTTTTTTCTATTTGTGTTTCTATTCTATTTTATTTTTTGTTATATTTTTATATATTTAAATTTTAATTTAATTTTTTATTAAAGTATCCCAGCCGTGTCGTATCTAGATTTTAAGAATTTTCCCATATCCCTGTATCTGTATCGCGTCGTATCCCGTATCCGGGCTTCATAGGTGAAAACACAATTCCTGGTCCTACCCTACAAATCTCCCTATAACTGCATCATCGAGAGGCCGACCTTAGGATGGTTAGGCGCGGTCTCGTCCACGATCCACTTGAAGATGAAATTCTACTCGTTAAAGAACGAGATAATCACAGTAGCTTCCGGCCTGGAAGCAGCAAGAAGATGTCATTACCTCTCCATCAAATCAGAGCAAAAGGCCGTGAAAAAGCCTCTTGAAGTAGATCACAAGGAATCTGAGGTCAACCTCGCCGACCGTGATGCACGCTACGACCCAGATAGTTCAGAAGATGAACAAGACGTTCAACTCACCAATGAGATGAAAAAGACAATCAAGCGATCCTAGCCTAATGGAGAGTTTATTGAGGTACCATTGGGGGACGACCCAACAAAGGTAGTACAACTCGGGGCCGACCTCTCGAGGACGTAAAGAGGGATCTCACTAAGTGCCTGCGGGAGCATGCTGATCTATTTGCATGGTATGCAACCGACATGTCGGGGATTGCACCCGAGGTCACCTGCCACCATCTCTCAGTGAATCCCAATGCAAAGTGGGTAGTCCAACGAAGACGAGTTCTGAAGGAGGAGAAGGACGAGGCCTCCTCCAAAGTTGTCTCTGACCTCATAGCAGCAGGTTTTGTCAAGGAAGTCAAGTACACTACATGGCTTTCCAATGTCGTCCTCGTCAAGAAATGCAACGAAAAATGGCGAATGTGTGTAGACTACACCGATCTCAACAGAGCATGTCCCAAAAATGCATTTTTGGTCCCAAGTGTGAACAAGCTGGTAGACAGTGCCTCTGGTTTCCACTTGTTATCATTTTTGGACGCTTACTCTGGGTATAACCAGATTCTGATGTACCCTCCTGATCAGGAGAAAAACTCCTTCATGTCAAACAAAGGCAAGTACTGTTATCGGGTTATGCCCTTTGGGTTGAAGAACGTCGGGGCCACATACCAGCGCATGATGAATAAGGTCTTCCAGGAGCAGATACGCTGAGTTGTGGAGGTCTACCTGGATATGATGGTGAAAAGTAAATCAAAGGTCATATCACCGACCACATTGAGATCTTCGTCGAGGCAAGAAAGAACAATCTCACACTCAATCTAGAGAAGTGCACCTTCGGATTCCGGGCTGGAAAATTCCTTGGCTTTTGTGTCACAAAACGAGGAATCGAGGCCAACCCGGATAAGTGCAAAGTCGTAACAAAAATGCTACCTTCGACCATAAAGAAGGAAATTCAGAATCTAACAGGGATGATTGCTGCCTTGTCAAGGTTCGTCACTAAGGCTGCCAACAGATACCTGCCATTCTTCAAGGTACTAAAGAAAGGGGCGAGTTTCACTGGACCCTAGAATGTGAAAATTCTCTTACCGAGCTCAAGCTAATCCTTATGGAACCTCCTATACTCACAAGACCAGTAGAGGGAGACTCTGAGTGCAAACTGATTAGGGAGACCGAGCTCGGGCAAAGGCCAATTTACTTTGTCAGCAAGGTCCTCCAGGGTGCAGAAACGAGGTACAAGAAAATTGAGAAGGTAGCTTTAGCACTAGTGATGGAAGCTCGGAGGTTGAGACCATACTTCGTGGCTCACCAAGTTGTAGTGAGAACGGATTAACCAATCAGACAAATCTTACACCGGTCTTGCCTCGCTGGTCGAATCATCAAATGGGCGAAGGAACTGTCCGAATTCGATATTAAGTATGAATCTAGGTCGGCCCTCAAGGCTCAGGTGTTGGCCGACTTCATCATCGAGATGACTCCGCCCACACCTGAGAATGAGACCATGACCTGGAAGCTCCATGTAGATGGCTCCTCAAACAACAAAGGGAGCAGTGCTGGACTCATCCTCGAAAACAGTGAGGGGCTAGTAATAGAAGTGTCCCTCAGTTTCTCATTTCAGACATCAAACAACCAGACCGAGTATGAAGCATGCATCGCCAGGCTCCTGCTAGCTCGGGATTTCAATGCAAAGAAGATAGAGTTTCATACTGACTCCTTATTAGTGGTATCCCAAATCAAGCAAGGAAGACTTCACTACGAAGGATGTCATCCTATAGAAATACCTGGCTCGGGTAAGGGAATTTCTATAACTCTTCACCCAGGCCGATGTGACACATTTGTCTCGGACAGAGAATGCTAGGATCGACATTCTAGCCAAACTGGCCAACACCAAGCAAACGGGGAACCACCGGAGGCTGATTTAAGAAACATTAACTCAACCAAGTGTGAACTTAACACCAGGGTCAACCTCGGCCGTTTGTGTCATCGACCCAAAAGAAAGCTGGATCTCCCCAATTAAACACTACATCGAGCTCGGTAAAGAACCTCTCGACCCTAAGGAAGCTACCCTCGTCAGAATGAGGATGGCGTCGTACTTAGTGATTGAAGGAAATATATTCCGACGTGGCTTTTCAACCCTTTTACTCAAATGCATTGAAGGGGACAAGGTCGACTACATGCTGGCATAGATTCATGAAGGAACTTGTGGACACCACTTGGGTGCTCGAGCTCTTGCCAAAAAAGCGCTCCGAGCAAGATACTACCGGCCCGACATGATCAGGGTGCCTCCAACCTAGTGAAAAAGTGTGATAAGTGCCAACGTCATGCCGACGTACATCTCGCTCCTCCAGCTGATCTCACATCTATGTAGGCACCTTGGCCTTTCTCTTGGTGGGGGATCGACCTTCCAAGGGCATTTCCTCTGGCACCAGGGGGAGTTAAGTATCCGGTCGTAGTAGTAGATTACTTCACCAAATGGATCGAGGCCGAGCCACTAACGACCATCGTTGCCAGGTCCTATATCAGATTCTTCAAGAAGAGTCTCTTGGTCCAATTCGGCATCCTTGAGGTCGGGATCACAAATAATGGTACCCAATTTGCAGATAAGGGGTTCCGGGAGCTCATGAAGGACCTCGGTGGCATCAAGCATCATTTCACCTCGGTTGAGCACCCGCAGACCAACGGGCGGGCCGAGGCTGCCAACAGAGTCATCCTGCGTGGCTCAAAGAAGCGTTTTACGAGGCTAAGGATGCTTGGGTTGAAGAACTTCCCTATGTGCTATACGCATACCGAACCACACTACACTCGACCACAGAAGAAACACCCTTTCGCCTAACATATGGCGTCGAGGCCATCATTCTTGTCGAGATAGGCGAGCTGACTTGGAGGACCCTCCATCCTCTAAACAAAGAAGACAACTGACAAGCAATGCGACAAGAGCTCGACTTTACTCAAGAAATTCGAGACCAGGCTGCTCTCCCCGAGGTCGTGGTCAAGCGAAGAATTGCCAAACGCTACAATGCTAGACTCGTCCCCGCGACTTTGAAATCGAAGATCCTGTTCTTCGACGTGGTGGAAAGAACACATCTCAAGGAAATCTAGCTCCGAACTGGGAAGGTCCTTACAGGGTAACATCCAAGATAGCGAAAGGTGCCTACAGCCCAGGACCTGAAACGGATCGAAGCTGAGGATCTACACTTCTACAATGTAATGAAAACGGACCCTTGAGTCCCTTGCAATAGAATGAGGATATATTCATGTCCATTCTAATATTCTAATTATGAAAGCCGACCGCGACCGAGGTTGAAGCCTCCACCTGATCTCATCAAACTACTTCACTCTGAGTCCAACCCAAGCCTAGCACTTGGTGGACTGGACCGAAGGAAATTTTGAATCGCGCGTGACCTTGAGACCGACCCCTTTTGCCACACGCCTTTGTTCTTAGTTCAAACCAAGTCAAGCATTTGACGAACTGGAACAAGGCCGGAAAAGGATTGCTCACGATTCAGATGTAACGACGACCCTGCGAACGTCTTCATTTCGAGCTCAAACCAAGGCAAACACTTAGTAAGCTGGATCCAAGCAGGGATAATTTGCTCGCGAGGTCGAAGATAACGTATATCTTCAAGCCTCTTTGATCTGAGTTCAGTCAAGTGCTTGGCCCTTGATGAACGAGGTCGAGGCAGGAAAGAAACGATCGCAGGCTCGGATCTAATTATAAACGATTCGGCAAAATTGCTTACAACACTCAAGCAAAGTCACGAGTAAAACGCAATAAAGTAAGCCCGACAGGCATTAAACACCGAGAACAATATGCGGTAACAAAAATTAAAGCCAGACTCGGACGGTGCCTCAAGTTTACACTACACGCAGATGGTCCCGGTTGTGAACGAGACCACATCAAAACAAATATTCAATTAATTTACAAAGATCACAGGAGGGGATCATAGATCACTTCGACGTTGTTGTCTCGGCCCTTCTTCACGATATTTCCCTCGCTAACCACATGTTGAGGCTTCACCAAGTTGAGGTCGAGACCAGGTCGGAGCACGACGACTTGATCAACATCATTCTGGAAGCTCTCATTGGCAAGCCCCAAGGCCTGCTTGGTTGTCTCCTGCTTGAAAGAGATGGTCTCATCCCAAGGTTTCTCAAACGACTTGAAATTTTCCTCAAGGACCTTGGTTTTGCCCTTGAGCTCTTCGTTCACCACACCGAGCTCGTTGATTTTGCGTTCAAACTCGGGCACCTTTTCAGGAACTTGCGCCTTCTCTTCAGCAACTTTCTTTGCAGTTTCGGTGTCGAAAAGGAAGTTTCTCATTTTCTCCAATTCCACCTTTGGTGAGTCCAAGCTCTCCACCTTTGCAAGGAGGGTATCCCTTTCCTCCTTGAGGTGATCCCGCTCCTCCTGAGTCTCTACAAGAATGACATCACGCACACATTTTAATTTGTCTTCTTTATCCAGTAAAGCAGTTTCAAGCTGTAACATCCGCAAAATAATTAACCGAATTATTTGGATGTTAACCCAATTGAATTAATTTAGTACTTGACTGGTAAAATTACTGAGTGCTAAAATTATTTATTTGTCGTCATCGGATCGTTAACCGGATAATACGGACCAAGGAAGTTTTGGAATCGAAATAGGAGATTTCGATCAATATGGTAATTTGACCGCGTTACAACAAATATATTAAATAAATATATATGTGTATACGTGTGTGCATGTGAGAGGAGAAGAAAAGAAATTAATTAAAATGAAAGAAAGAAAGAAGAAGGGAGAGACAGTGAGAGAACCGAGAGGAAAACAGAGAGAAGAAGAGAAAAAGAAAAGAAGAGAGAAAGAAAGGGGGAGGAAGAAGAAGGGGAAAAAGGGGGCACTTCCGCTCAACGAAACGACTTCCTTCCAACACGAAAAATGCTCAGCGTTACTTCCTCTTCGATTTGGTACCAACATCTTCATCATCAACTCACTCTACACGAATTTACCATTTTCGGTTTGAAGCTCAAGGTGGCGTTTTTGAGAGCTATCTTCGTCAATAAAGCGGTTTGGAGGCTAGGGGAGTTCGAATGGAGGCTCGGGTACTAGTTTGGAGTGAAAGAATCAAGGTTTGATTGGGTGAGATTTGAGAAATCAAAATTGGGGGTTTTTGTGAATAGTGATTAGAAGTTGGGGAAGATGATGAATAGTGTCCGTGGAGAATTTCGGGAAAATCGGTATTTCGGTCAAAAAGCGGTTTCGTGATCGAGTGGAAAGTTTTGGAAGCGGATTGGAGCGACGTCGGAACAGAAAGTTTATGCGGGGAACGTTCGTGTGGTTTTGTCAGAAAAGCGGTGTCGCGGAAAGTCTCGGTGATTTTGAAGTCTCGGTGATTTTGAAGTCTCGGTGTCGACACACGCTTCGAGGGTGAGTTCTACTCACGTTTAGGATTTTATGTTTCGAATTATTAATTAACTGTTTTATCGCTTTCGCTGGACTGGAATATTTCTGGATATTGTCTGTTTCGGGTTAGGAATCGATCGGAGCGAGTCTCGAGTTGCGTCGCGTTAAAAATGGAATTTTTTTGGTGATTTGATTCGAGAGATTTTGATTTAAAACCGTTATTCGAAAAACTATGTCGTTTTCGATAAAATTCGTTTTGATTGAGTTTTTGATTTGATTGATTGTTTGTATGGTATTGATTGAAACTGTTTTTATGGTTGTAAAATCTGTTTTCGATCGGAACAAAAATCGGAATTGAGCGGAATAGCGAATTTCGCGAAAATCGCAAAATTCTGCGCTTGACAGGCCCCCCTTTCTGCCAGTCCACGCGCCGTTTGCGCGCCGCGCGCCACTCGCGCGCCACTGGGCAGAACTTGTCTGTCAACTCGCGCGCCGTTTGCGCGCCACGCGCCACTTGCGCGCCAGTTGGCAGAATTTCAGCAACTAAACACTGTTTTTCGTTTCCCGATAACTTTTGATCCGGGAACCCGATTGAGGTGTTCTAAGATGCGTTGGAAAGCTTATTCAGAGGCCTAACTGAATATTCTATTTTCAAGGCAAAATGAACTGTTTTTGATATTGAAGATTGTGTCGAAAAGTGGTCAACTAGATTGCGAGTGTGAACTTGGAATTTATAAAATATGGATTAAAGTGTTTGACTGATTGTCTGATTTGATGGACCGTGGGTTCATAGTACTGTAGATATATATGTATATATATGTATATCGAGTTGGGTGACGACCCATGTTTTGACATACTAGGCGGGGCAGTCATGCTCCCCCAACCTAGGCTCCGTGCCAATAGGAGAATGTACTATTGGTAAGGGGGTTCACCGGGTATATAGCACTGGATTGCAGTCGGTGTTATGTCATGAGTTTGTTGTACGTACACCGGGGTTTAGCACTTTATTGCAGTCGGTGTCGTACTGTGCGATACACCGGGGTTTAGCACTTTATTGCAGTCGGTGCCGCACTTTGTTTGTTGTATGTACACCGGGGTTTAGCACTTTATTGCAGTCGGTGTCGTACTGTGCGATACACCGGGGTTTAGCACTTTATTGCAGTCGGTGCCGCACTTTGTTTGTTCACGTTCACCGGGGTTAGCACTTTATTGCAGTCGGTGTCGTGATGATTTTAAAAAGGATTTTTAATTGAACCGAGAGAGTTAGTAGGGGTCTCGGTAGAACTCACTGAGATTGTATCTCACTGTTTAAATGTTGTTGTTTTACAGAGACACAGGGACAGCGGAAATCCAAGAGGCACGAGTAGGTTGAGCTCGGATTGGTTGCTGACAGCCTAGCTTTATGTTTAAGCTTGTTTCCCTTTTGTTGTCTGTATATTAAGACATTATGTATTTAAGGTATATCTTTCTTCCGCTTTCTTGTATGATACTGAATACTATAATTGCTGATGGTATATGGTCTGAGAACCATATTGTCTTGTTGTAAATAAGACTGTTTGGGTTATATTCAGCGAAAAATTTATAGTGATATTCAGTGTCTAAGCAGGAAATATATCTCTGATGTGTTACTAATGTGCACTTGGGTATTCTTAGTCAATAGAAGTACCGGGGTGTTACACAAGCCACAAGTTTTTGGCCTCGAGGAGTTTACCTTTCTCTCTGCCGGCAACCTCGGAGTTCCACTTGTTGAAGAGGTCCTGGCCATACTTTCCGACCTTGATGCATGATTCAAAATCTTCCACAGTAAGGTCGACGGCGGCCCCCTTTGTAGTGGACCCCTTCTGCTTTTTAGTAGACTTAGACTGGGCAGTTGAAGAGCGCTTCAAGGTATTCTTAGCTTTGCTCCTACCCTTTGCTTCTGACTCCCTCTTCTTTTTACCCTGCTGACGAGTAAGGGTAGGACCGGCTGCAACGACCCTGACACCAGTGGAAGAGCCAGCAACAGTGGCTCCGACAACAGTAGAAGAGACTGTAGGGCATAAGTGCTTTTATGACATAGGGTCTTAGTTCTTATACTATTACCAATTATGTTGCCTTAATGCAACCAGCCTATGTCGCCGAGGATGATCTCATAGGAAATATGGGAAGGGAAAGAAGGTAGTTGAAATATCAACTCCGAATGCAAAGTCCTAAGATAATTTTATCAAAGGAAAAGCAGGTGCAATTCTTCGATTCTTCAAAGGTCAGAAGATGTTCTAACTGTGGAAAGCCTCACAGTGGTGATTGCAAGCGACGATCTAATCGGTGCTATTATAGAAATGTAGAGGGTCACTATGGTAAAGAGTGCCCCGTAAGGAAAGGTTCCAAGGAGTTACAAGCAGCTCCAAGGCGAGGACGAGTCAACACTCGGGACGTTTAGACAGTTACAACTGCAGACAATCTACTGAGGGGTATGGGATCAGTTTCAATAACTCGATCAGTATATTATATGATTCGGGTGCAACCTATTGCTGTATATCCCGATCGCGTGTGAATCGGTTGGGATTAGCCTTAACATCGCTATCCGAGTCGATAACTGTTTTAAACTGCTGCTAAGGGTCGTGTCCAGACATAATCTTTGTATCGGATTGTCTACTTGTCATACGAGGCAGAAATCTTGTTGTAGAATTTATTGTTTGCCTATGAGAAGTGTGGACACCATTTTGGGTATGAATTGGATGACCGCAAATCATGTTGCAATCGACTGTGTTAATCAACTATCTGTTCCTCTTCAGAATCAGTTGAATTGTCTAAGACAAATTCGGAAGCGATTACCTAGTTCACCTTAGACGGTCAACCTTCATTCCAAGGTGCGGGAGCACATGTTAGTATGTTAACTGCATCCGCTGAAACTAGTTTAGATTTGACGAACGTTCAGGTCGTGAATGACTTTCTGGATGTTTTCACGATGAAGTTTCTTCCGAACCTCCAGAGCGAGAAGTAGAGTCTACTGTAGAATTGATTCCTAGCACGGGATCAATATCTATTGTTTCTTATTGAAGGTTTCTTGAGAATTAAAGGAAATAGAGTCTCAACTTGAAGAGTCGATGTTAAAGAAATTCTGTCGACCGAGTGCTTCCCTAAGGAGTGCTCTGGTGTGGTTAATCGAAAGGAAAAATGGTAGCATGAGATCGTGCATTTATTATCGACAACTCAACAAGGTGACGATCAGGAATAAATATCCCTTACCAAGGATAGACGATTTGCTTGAGCAATTTGAGGTGCTGCAGTGTTTTCAGAAATTGATCTGAGGTCGGGATATCGTCAAATAAAAGTTAGAGCCTTAGATATTCCGAAGACAGCTTTCCGTACCAGGTATGGACATTACGAGTTAGTAGTGATGCCCTTCGGTTCAACTAATGCTCCAGCGATATTCGTGGATTACCTGAACCGAGTTTTCCTCAATTACCTAGATCAATTTGTAGTCGTTTTCATTGATGATATCTTGGTGTACTCTAAGACCATTGAGGAGCATGTTCAACATCTCCGCATTGTTCTGAGTGTACTCCGAGGAAAGAAGTTGTACGCGAAGCCGTCGAAGCGTGACTTCTGGATGCCGGAAGTGAAGTTTTTGAGACGCGTGACTTCCCAATTGGGAGTTTCGGTGGATCCTAGTAAGGTGGAAGCAGTGTTGAATTGGGAACGACCAACGTTAGCCACTGAAATCAGAAGTTTTCTAAGTATAGCCGGTTACTACAGGAAGTTTATCGAAGGATCCTCACAATTGGTTCTTCCACTTACTCGGTTAACTCGTAAGGGTCATCCGTTTACGTGGGATGCCGATTGTGAAGAACGTTTTCAAGAGTTGAAGATTTTGACTTCTGCTCCAACCCTGACTCTTCCAGATCCGTTTTTGGGATTCCAAAGTTACAGCGACCCTTCTGGGAATGGTTTGAGACGTATTCTAATGCAAAATCAACAAGTGGTAGCTTGGGCGTCCAGACAATTAAAGTCTCATGAGAAGAGATATCCGACTCATGATCTGTAATTGGCATCTATTGTGTATGCACTGAAGATTTGAAGACGTTACCTGTATGGGTCTCGTTTCGAAGTCTTTAGTGGTCGCAAGAGTTTAAGGTATCTGTTTGATCAGAAAGAACTGAATAACAGGCAAAGAAGTGTGTTGAGTTTCTGGAGGATTATAAATTCGTGTTGATGTGACATCCAGGAAATTCCAATGTGTAGCTGATGCGAGTAATAGGAAATCGCTACACACGGCAGTATTATGATGCATTAGATGGAATTATTAGAGTCTGATAGAGACTTAAATCTGAATTCAAGATCAAGGAGAATCCGGTTAGTGTTGAGCCATATGAGGATCTCTAGTTCCCTAAAGGATTCTATACGTTTAGCATAGGAAGTTGATGTGAAGCTACAATCACAAAAGGTATTTCCAGATTTTTACCATGGATAGTGATGGAGTCAATTGTTTCAACGGTAGAATCTGTGTGGCCGATGATGAGATAGTATTATGAGATTCTGTTTGACAAGTCGAACGTGAACACGAATATGTAGGTGAGGTAACTGCTGACTGTTTTCACGTTGCGAATAACCATCAAAGGATTAATTGATGGATCTGCTTGTAAGTAGCTGAAATTTCCGAAGTGAAGCTTGGCGTGCGGTATAATAGTTTTGAAAAATCGTTGTTGTGAAAACCCGCATGCTAAAGTTAATTTGGGAACGAATCAAGAGGTAAAAAAAAAAAAAAAAAAAAATCTGATTGAGGAAGAAAATCCTAGGAGGATTACTTAGGTTGAGGAGAAGTTCTCAACGTTATGGACTAATTCGGAAAGGAATTGGGTGCGTCGTGGATAAATATATTGTAAAGAAAGTCACAATACAGGAAGAAGGGTCCTGAGTTCTGTTTGATAGTTGTTTTGAGAACAACTGAGGTGATTTTCATTACGTTCAAATTTGTTTGATGTCCCCGCGGTTTTATTTGTACGTTTAGGATAAACGTTTCCGGTAAATCCTCATTTCATCTCCTTTTGAAAAGTATTATCTCGAAATCTTGGGGGACAAGTGAGGAATGAAGCTTAGGAAGTGTTTTCGAACGCGGTGCCAAGCCTATGCAGGCGAAAGAGGAGTTGCTCGTATTGATTCATAACGAGAGAGTTCGAACTATAGCCTTAGAGCGTTCTAGGGTGGTAGTGGAACGTACTTAGAGGTTGATGTGACAACTTGAGAAGATTTTCTACACTCATTTCGTTAACTCAAGGTTGTGTTCCAGCAATTTTAGACCTTTCTGGGAATGTCAACCCTCGGTTAGTCGGATGAAAGACTTGGCGAAATTTTGAGGACAAAATTCTTTTAAGTTGGGGAGAATGTAACATCCGCAAAATAATTAACCGAATTATTTGGATGTTAACCCAATTGAATTAATTTAGTACTTGACTGGTAAAATTACTGAGTGCTAAAATTATTTATTTGTCGTCATCGGATCGTTAACCGGATAATACGGACCAAGGAAGTTTTGGAATCGAAATAGGAGATTTCGATCAATATGGTAATTTGACCGCGTTACAACAAATATATTAAATAAATATATATGTGTATACGTGTGTGCATGTGAGAGGAGAAGAAAAGAAATTAATTAAAATGAAAGAAAGAAAGAAGAAGGGAGAGACAGTGAGAGAACCGAGAGGAAAACAGAGAGAAGAAGAGAAAAAGAAAAGAAGAGAGAAAGAAAGGGGGAGGAAGAAGAAGGGGAAAAAGGGGGCACTTCCGCTCAACGAAACGACTTCCTTCCAACACGAAAAATGCTCAGCGTTACTTCCTCTTCGATTTGGTACCAACATCTTCATCATCAACTCACTCTACACGAATTTACCATTTTCGGTTTGAAGCTCAAGGTGGCGTTTTTGAGAGCTATCTTCGTCAATAAAGCGGTTTGGAGGCTAGGGGAGTTCGAATGGAGGCTCGGGTACTAGTTTGGAGTGAAAGAATCAAGGTTTGATTGGGTGAGATTTGAGAAATCAACATTGGGGGTTTTTGTGAATAGTGATTAGAAGTTGGGGAAGATGATGAATAGTGTCCGTGGAGAATTTCGGGAAAATCGGTATTTCGGTCAAAAAGCGGTTTCGTGATCGAGTGGAAAGTTTTGGAAGCGGATTGGAGCGACGTCGGAACAGAAAGTTTATGCGGGGAACGTTCGTGTGGTTTTGTCAGAAAAGCGGTGTCGCGGAAAGTCTCGGTGATTTTGAAGTCTCGGTGATTTTGAAGTCTCGGTGTCGACACACGCTTCGAGGGTGAGTTCTACTCACGTTTAGGATTTTATGTTTCGAATTATTAATTAACTGTTTTATCGCTTTCGCTGGACTGGAATATTTCTGGATATTGTCTGTTTCGGGTTAGGAATCGATCGGAGCGAGTCTCGAGTTGCGTCGCGTTAAAAATGGAATTTTTTTGGTGATTTGATTCGAGAGATTTTGATTTAAAACCGTTATTCGAAAAACTATGTCGTTTTCGATAAAATTCGTTTTGATTGAGTTTTTGATTTGATTGATTGTTTGTATGGTATTGATTGAAACTGTTTTTATGGTTGTAAAATCTGTTTTCGATCAGAACAAAAATCGGAATTGAGCGGAATAGCGAATTTCGCGAAAATCGCAAAATTCTGCGCTTGACAGGCCCCCCTTTCTGCCAGTCCACGCGCCGTTTTCGCGCCGCGCGCCACTCGCGCGCCACTGGGCAGAACTTGTCTGTCAACTCGCGCGCCGTTTGCGCGCCACGCGCCACTTGCGCGCCAGTTGGCAGAATTTCAGCAACTAAACACTGTTTTTCGTTTCCCGATAACTTTTGATCCGGGAACCCGATTGAGGTGTTCTAAGATGCGTTGGAAAGCTTATTCAGAGGCCTAACTGAATATTCTATTTTCAAGGCAAAATGAACTGTTTTTGATATTGAAGATTGTGTCGAAAAGTGGTCAACTAGATTGCGAGTGTGAACTTGGAATTTATAAAATATGGATTAAAGTGTTTGACTGATTGTCTGATTTGATGGACCGTGGGTTCATAGTACTGTAGATATATATGTATATATATGTATATCGAGTTGGGTGACGACCCATGTTTTGACATACTAGGCGGGGCAGTCATGCTCCCCCAACCTAGGCTCCGTGCCAATAGGAGAATGTACTATTGGTAAGGGGGTTCACCGGGTATATAGCACTGGATTGCAGTCGGTGTTATGTCATGAGTTTGTTGTACGTACACCGGGGTTTAGCACTTTATTGCAGTCGGTGCCGCACTTTGTTTGTTGTATGTACACCGGGGTTTAGCACTTTATTGCAGTCGGTGTCGTACTGTGCGATACACCGGGGTTTAGCACTTTATTGCAGTCGGTGCCGCACTTTGTTTGTTCACGTTCACCGGGGTTAGCACTTTATTGCAGTCGGTGTCGTGATGATTTTAAAAAGGATTTTTAATTGAACCGAGAGAGTTAGTAGGGGTCTCGGTAGAACTCACTGAGATTGTATCTCACTGTTTAAATGTTGTTGTTTTACAGAGACACAGGGACAGCGGAAATCCAAGAGGCACGAGTAGGTTGAGCTCGGATTGGTTGCTGACAGCCTAGCTTTATGTTTAAGCTTGTTTCCCTTTTGTTGTCTGTATATTAAGACATTATGTATTTAAGGTATATCTTTCTTCCGCTTTCTTGTATGATACTGAATACTATAATTGCTGATGGTATATGGTCTGAGAACCATATTGTCTTGTTGTAAATAAGACTGTTTGGGTTATATTCAGCGAAAAATTTATAGTGATATTCAGTGTCTAAGCAGGAAATATATCTCTGATGTGTTACTAATGTGCACTTGGGTATTCTTAGTCAATAGAAGTACCGGGGTGTTACACAAGCCACAAGTTTTTGGCCTCGAGGAGTTTACCTTTCTCCCTGCCGGCAACCTCGGAGTTCCACTTGTTGAAGAGGTCCTGGCCATACTTTCCGACCTTGATGCATGATTCAAAATCTTCCACAGTAAGGTCGACGGCGGCCCCCTTTGTAGTGGACCCCTTCTGCTTTTTAGTAGACTTAGACTGGGCAGTTGAAGAGCGCTTCAAGGTATTCTTAGCTTTGCTCCTACCCTTTGCTTCTGACTCCCTCTTCTTTTTACCCTGCTGACGAGTAAGGGTAGGACCGGCTGCAACGACCCTGACACCAGTGGAAGAGCCAGCAACAGTGGCTCCGACAACAGTAGAAGAGACTGTAGGGCTCCGACAAGAGTAGAAGAGACTATAGGGCCCGAGCTCGAACTAGCAACATTTTGTGCAAGAGGGCGCACCTCGACCACATCGTCGTCCGAGTATCAATTTTCTTTACCCGGGTGGTGAACTTGTCCACCCACCACCCCAGCATTCGCAAGGTCCGAGCATCTCCTGGTGAGACTATTGGACCGACATGCATACTCGGACCTGTCATACTTGAAATGTTCCGGCGTCCACGACAATGGAAACTTGGACTTTATCACCTACCCCTTTGCAGCAACATTCACTAGCCTCACGTAAAAGAATTGATACTTGAAATCCTTAACAGAGTTGGTCACGGGCATGAACAGACTCAGCTTTCGGTTGCATCGGAGCCCGACATGGCCCTGCCTCTCCCTGCCAGATCCGATCTCAAGCTGACGGAGACTTCGAACAAACTGAAGAAGACTTTCATACTGCAGGATCGTTTCAGAGCCCTCATCACAATCTAAAAGGTTTTTAAGAAACCCCGGGCGTTGGGGGTAAGCTGGGAATGGGAGAGTTTCAGATACCTCAGCACTCTCTTCTAAAACAGGGTGAATGGAATCTAGATCGTCAGCTTCTCCAGCATAGCAGCATAAACGAAGAAGCTGGTGGAGTGACAAAGAGCCTCGGTGTCAGGCACACCCTCTGTTTCCCACTCCTGCCCCAGAGCGCCGATGTACCTATCAAACTCGGCAAGATTGTACTGTGGCCCGTAGTTTGAAACCCACTTATAAGGATCCTCGAGTTCGACTTCTTCTCCATCGAACTCGGGACCTCCCTAGAGCTCAGGCTCAACCCCCCTGGGGCAACTGATTGACGAGAGGAGTGACCGCAAAACCACTAGACTCGGCATTATGCACAGACCTAGTCGAGGTGGACAGACTATCATCTCCAGGAATCTGATTACCATCCGCGGACTTCTTCAAGATTGGCTTCCCAGGAAGAATAGACCCCTTGGGTCTCTCGCTATCTCTAGTTCTCGCCATACCTGCAGGGGAGGAAGAAAAGAAACTCGGATTCGACAAGATCGAATCCGAAACAGACCATCTTCCTTCTCGAGGTAAGGTGGGGTGAATATCGGGTACATCAACCCAGAAGAAACAAAACATACAGAGAACAACAGTGTAGAAATAAAGAGTATTAACCTCGAAAGTATGAATATCAACGTCGAAGGGATGAGTTCCAATGTCGGTTCGCCGATGAACTGTGTTGTACACAAAGTAGCCAACGTCGAGTTGCTGGAGTGTGAGGTTGGGAGAAAAAGGATTATCAGCAGTGCACTATGGTGCCAAAATGACTGGCCTTCTCCCCTTATACTGACACCTTGAGCTCGGAAGATGAACCGACGCACTCCTTCCCAGACAACTAATGCTCTAACACTGAAAACTAGGCAGTCATGATGACAAGACACCTCGGTTCAGTCAAACATCACATCAATATTGGTGATTGACACATGTCAATCATCAAAAGCTCGAGGCTACGACATATGTCCATCCGACAACCTCGGGTCAATCTTGACCACGCCATCAGTCAAATCCTAACTCCAGGTCACATATCTCTTTGGAGCTGAGGTCGACGTCACATTCAACACAATCAGCACGGCGACTAGGACTGATCAACTACAGCAAGATTGTAATTAAAAGGCAAAACTCACGAGTTTTAAAGTCAAGCGGATACACGCCTGACTTCTAAAGTGAACAAATAGGGAAAAAAGTAGACTTTAGAAGTCAGGCGTGTATTCGCCTGACTACATAACTGACGCGGTGGCAAACTTGTAATTAAGGGTGAAATTATTTGTTTCTATTTTAATACTTTAGAAGTCAGGCTTGTATTCGCTTGACTTCTAAAGTACCAAAATATCTTACTCACGCGCTCACTCCATTCTCGCCTCTCAGAACCCTAGCTAACATTCTCACGCCTCTCTCAGAACCCTCTCCATTCTCACTGAGAACACACTCCATTCTCAGATCAACACTCTCCATTCTCAGATCGCGTTTCTCCTCCCACTCACCTCTCACCGTCGCGTTTCTCCTCCCCCTCACCTCTCACCGTCGTCAGATCTCAGATCTCACCTCTCACTCCCTCATCAGTCATCACGCTCACTCGCGTTTCTCCTCCCCCTCACCTCTCACCGTTGCGGAGTCAAAAGAACAAGTTGAGGAAAACGAGGTCATCGTTTTGAGTGAGGATAATGAAGAGGATGTCGCCGACGAAGTAGTAGACGATGGAGAGGATGATGAAGATGACGATGACGACGACGATGGTGACGACGACGAAGACGACGATGATGAAGATGAGGATGACGAAGATGCTCCTGAAGGCGGCAACGATGATAAGGACGATGAAGAAGATGAAGAAGAAGCAGGTGACGGCGAACGTGGTGGTGACCCTGACGAGGATGATGACGACGAGGAGGAGCAAGAGGAAGAGGTAAGTGACTTATATTTGCTTTATGAAATCCATAATTTGTTACTCTGCAAGAGGAAGAGGTAAGTGACTTATATTTGTTTTGTATTGACGAGCCTGTCTTTGTTACTCTGCAGGAGAATATCAATGTCCAGTGCTAAACAAAGTTTTCACTGAATTTACACACATTGTGGCAGTGAAGACTACTGGAAATGTGTTCTGTTATGAGGTTTGGTTTTTCAGCATATTTGTATTAACACTGCTAAATTACTTGTCTAGATGGTGTTTATGTTTTTGTCAGTTGTGGAAAATAGGCCGTTAAAGAGTTGAACATAAAGACAAAAAATTGGAAGGAGCTCCTCACCGATGAACCATTTACTAGGGATGACCTTATAAAAATTCAGGTGAGTTGGCTTTGAACAAAAACAGTTTCTACATGTTCCTTTATCTTTCACTGGCTTAACATCATATTGATGTTTTTGGATGTGCTCATTGCAGAATCCTAATGCACTTGATCAGAAGCTTCTTCTGGATTTTGATCATGTTAAACACAACTTGAAAATTGATGATGAAGGTATGATACAACCTGCAGCTTCTCCAGCTTTTGTCAGCTATAAACCTCCTGTTGGTCTTGATATTGCTGCTTTTATTATTGTTTGTTTTTATTAGCTGAGACCTTCTATTTTATTACTTCCAGAACGACAGAGAATGGGTTCAGATCCAACCTATAACATAAACATGTCGGGTGATATCAAGCAAATGCTTAAGGATCTTGTAACTGAGAAAGGAAAGGAAACCGCAATGCATGGGGGAGGTGGTGGCAAGGCACAAAAAGAAAGAGCTGCTGCCCTTGCTGCCCTCTTAGCTGCAAGGTCACGTGTTGAAGAAGATTCCAATTCAAATGGAGCGGCTGATGCTCCTCCGGCACTTAGGATTGTAGATGCTGCCTCTGCCTCTTTACATGGAAGAAGTGCAGCTGCTGCTAAAGCCTCATCAAGTGATAAAACTGCTGCTAGAATAGCTATGCACGTGGATGGTGACAGGGTGCCAGTAAATGGTAAGATGGTTAGATTCCTAGTTTTACCTAGTGATACACATTTGGACCTTTCGTGCATAATTAAATGATCCTTTTTATGTACTGTACCATCAACTTCTACTGAAGTTCCCTATTTCAGGTAAAAAGCTGCTACACTACTGGTGCTGCTTCCCGGTCTTTCACTTCAACAAAATTCTATCCAGTTACAAAAAATGAATATGAATATGTTAAAGTTGAGAAGAATCCAAAGAAGAAGGGATATGTACAACTGCATACAACACATGGTGATTTGAACATTGAACTGCATTGTGATATAGCCCCCAGGGCATGTGAGAACTTTATCACACTTTGTGATCGTGGATATTATAACGGAGTTGCTTTTCATAGAAACATTAGGTAATGTGATCACTTTTGTTTCCTCCCTGAAGTAAGTCAAAAGTCACATTCATGATGTCTTACATTACATCTTATGCAGAAATTTTATGATACAAGGTGGTGATCCTACTGGTATTGGTAAAGGCGGCGAATCAATACGGGGAAAACCTTTTAAAGATGAACTCAACTCCAAATTAGTCCACTCTGGACAGGGTGTGGTTAGCATGGCAAACAGTGGTCCACACACTAATGGTCCAAATTAGTCCACACACTAATGAAGAGGTAAGTGACTTATATTAGATGACAATTCTTCCCTACCCTTCATCTTGCAACTTTATTTGGCAACAATCTCCCTTTGACAATATGTTATCCACTTCTCCCTTTGACAATATGTTATCCACTTCTCCCTTTGACAATATGTTATCCACTTCTCCCTTTGACAATATTTTATTAATTGCAGCTGCTCCTATAGCTGAATGTTTAAAATATGGTGTTTTTGTTCAGGATCAAGAGGGATCTGATATGTTATGTTATTGTTTACCTTTTTTCTTTTCTAACTTGGTTGTTTTTGTTCAGGATCAAGAGGGATCTGATAAAGAAGCCCCTCCAGCAGAAATTGAAGAGCTCACAGATGAGGAGTAGTTAAAGTATTGCCACTTTAGTTCTTATGCAAAATTTTCAATGAAATTAAGGGTATTATTTTTAATCCTAAAATATAATAATCTAAAATTATGTTCCCCCTTTTAGATATGATATTATCTCAGGAGAGAATTTCAAGTTGATAATTCTGAAATTCTGAGTCCACATCAAGGATTTCTTTCTTTGGAGTTAGGTGTTCTGTGGAATGCATGCTAATAGTAAATTAAACACACTATTAATCAATGTTATTTTGATAACCTCTAATGTGCCAATGGAAGATCTATGCTCTTTATTTATCATTTAAGTCCCGTTTCCAAGGACCACTTTGGCTCATTACTTTTGTTGATGATCTCTAATTCTAGAATACAGACTCAGAGTGCTGTTTCGGCAGTCCATTTCCTCCTTCAGAGTGCAGAAGCAGCACTACCGAAACAGAAAAGGAATGTGGCTGTAACTGAATTTAAGCATGCAATGGTTGCGCATAAGAGGTGCTGTAAAACCAACCAGAATTTCTTTGGTATTTTTTTATGATATTTAAATGTTGAATTTTCATAGGGCAATGGGTGGTTCTGTTCCTTTTGAAGAAGCCTTGGGTGCTAGACTATCTTTGTTCAAACCTTCTTTGTCTCAATTTCAGAATTTTCTTTATCAAAAACCCCCAAGGTATGATAGAGACTAGCTGATATTGTTAAGTGTATTGAGCAGATTTTAAGTTTTGATGAAGAATGTGACTTGATTACTTATGAGTATTTTCTATTGATTTACCCCAACTCCAGTAATCCAGTTATTCTTTCCTTTGACCTTAGGTTTCCATAGACTTATTGTTTTTCTATTGATTACTTATGAGTATTTGCTCATCTGTTTTTGTTGCTGTTATTAGGTTTCCATAGACTTATTGTTTGTATTATTGCTATAGTTTATTGTCCTGGAATTCTCATCTTTTTATAATAGCCATGGAATTTAACTTAGAAAATGGTTGCTGAAATTTCATAATATTGGTATTTTAATGTGGTATGTGTTTAACTTAGAAAATGGTTGCTGGAATTTAACTTATTTGTGGTTTTATTTCATAATGTTTGTATTTTAATGTTGGCATGTGTTTATTTGATCAGTACATATATCATTATTTCTATTTCTATACTTACAAAACCTTTTTTTATTTGACCATGCAGATAGGATGTTTTCTGAAAACGTTTGGGTTCGCAAAGGTGGTGCTTATACCGGGGAGATTAGGTATGCTCTCTATACTTGCTTCTTCAACTCATTTGTATCAGTGGTTTATTGATAATGTGGCACATAATCTTGAAGTTTCTAAAATTAGCCCATCATTTAATCTGTGTCTGTTATATCTTTTGTTTTAACAGTGCTGAAATGCTTGTTAATTTGGATATTCCTTGGGTTATTGTCGGTCACTCTGAGCGAAGACAGCTTTTAAATGAAACGAACGAGGTACAAAGTTTTCACTTGTCTTTGGTTTATATTTGGATTTTCTCCCTCTATGCTGGTTGTGTTGTAACTTCTACCACTTTCTGGAGTCACTTGTATTTGTATTTGTATTTGTATTTGTTTGCGTTATTACCTGTAACAGTTTGTGGCAGACAAAGTTGCATATGCACTTTCACTATGTCAGAAAGTTATTGCTTGCATTGGAGAGACTCTTGAACAGCGTGAAGCTGGTACAACTGTGGCTGTTGTTGCTGAGCAAAGGAGAACAGATAGAAACAGAGTGCAGATACGAAACCATAATTTTCAAACCTTTTTGTGATTTTAGGAATTTTCTAATGATCGATAGCTTTGTTATATATTTTGTTCAGTTTGCACATAGAGATTGCATTCAGAGATGGTGCAATGAAAAAGGAAATACAACTTGTGAAATATGTCTACAGGTATGAGGATGTTTCAGTTTCTTCAAAAATAAGGAAGAAATTGTCTGTTTTCTTGTTCTTGTTCTTTTTATTCTTATTTTCTAAAATGTATATTGGGTCGGCTGTTGCCCCATTCCTATCTAATTTATTTATTTATTTATTGTTTTTGCAGCAATATGAACCTGGCCAAAGAAATCTCAATTATCTGATGCAGCAATGACCATTAGGTGATTCCCCATTACATATTTTTTGTCTCTCAAGTTGAATTTTTTAATTTTTTGTCTACATATTCTTGTTATAATTATTTTTAGAAAATTTGACAAAAACTAATTTTTACGGAGCTGACAAATTTTGTGTTGGTGACCTGTGACAGAGATAGCCTGCAAATTGCAAGGAGGGAAGAAGCGTTAAATAGAAGAATTATAGTTGAAGGTGTAACAATAGAAGACAATTACTCCCAATGCACCTATGCTGCCGATAGAAGCGCGTCTTGCTGTCGATCACTGGCTTTTACTGTAAGCATTTTCTATATTTTGACAAATAGAAATATATACTGAAATTGTGTAGCTTGGACTTTGAAAAGAATAAGTCAAAGACTCCAAGGTTGATTGCAATTATTGCCTGCCAATTGACTCATTTGTTGCTACTTGGTGAGGGTCAATAGGATGATGCAATTGCCATGAAATGCATGCTATGTTGTGGTGTTTATTAGATGCTTAGAAATTTGTAATATTTTTAGTTTTTTAAATTTCTTTGTTTTCTTGCACTTGTAGCCAACTAGCAAACTAGCCTGTTGATCTGACATACATCTCTAATTTTTTACCCAGGACTATCGATCGACGAGTTCTCAATGAAGAAGTTGGACTTGACTGCAGAAGAGCTTTCCGAGGAAAAGACTTGACTGCTATTCACTGGTTTTGTAGATTACTAGTTTTGTAGATTACTTATCTCTTATGTTTTTATTGCTTGACATTGTCATATGACTAAATCACTGGCAAATGTTGGATGAATTTTTTGTATATGATGAATTTAAGTACAATGTGATGAATTAAGTGTAGAATTCTATTTGCATGTACTTAGATTTAATGTAATTTAGCTTTGGATGTATTTTGTACTTAAAGTGTAGAATTCTACTTAGCTAAATGAATTTTTGCTTTGAATTATAGTAGAATGTGATGCATGACCAATTAATGCTTGGTATAACCGGGGGTGTATAGAATGTGATGAATTATAGTAGAATGTGATGAATTTCGTATTACCAGGGTGTATAGATTAAACCAAAATTTGAAAAAAAAAAACTTTTAAAGTCAGGCGCAATAATGCTTGACTTTAAAACTCACTTACGAAGTCAGGCAAGAATAAATGCTTTACTTTAAATCATACTTCAGGCAAGAATAAATGCTTGACTTTAAATCATACTTACGAAGTCAGGCAATTATAAATGCTTGACTTTACAACTGACTTACGAAGTCAGGCAAAATAAATGCCTGACTTTAAAACTGACTTACGAAGTCAGGCGAAACAAATGCTTGACTTTAAATCAGACTTACGAAGTCAGGCTATCGCTTGACTTTAAAACTCCTGACATACAAAGTCGACTTAATAAAAGTCAAGCGGGCGCCTGACTTTAAATCCCCTTTTCGCCTGACTTTAAATCCCTTTTTTGCACTAGTGAGTGTAATATGTGCTAAATATAGTAGTATGAATAAAATAACAACATTTATGGTTTTAAGATGAATGCCATTCATAACTTAGCATTTTGTATATATATTCGTATGTTTGATGTGTTTTGTTCAGTGCACCTGCAGTTGATGCACCTGCACCAGAAAAACAACAGTGCATCTGCACAAAAGTAATCTACAACAGAGAAACTGCACTAGGTGCATCAACACCATCCTGCACTAAAGACGAATTACCCAACATTGGAAGCACCTCAATCCATACCAATGTATAAACACCTCAATGACATCATGCTTAGTCACAAGTCACATGGAGGCACACGCCAACATGCAAAAGGAGGCGCCTACAATAGAAGATCATCATGAAGGCTCATTCATAAAGGACACATGGCCTTCCACGATTGGACCTCTCTTTGAGGTTGAGTGTTGGACTCAATTTCCTTCATCAAAGTTCTGAAAAGTAACCATGGTTAAACCTCCTTAGGTTAACTTGATCCCCAAGCAAACCCTCACTTGAAGGAAACCTCCAAGGCTATATAAAGGCTTCCACTTCTCACTTGAAGAATCATTCCATTATAATCCATAATCATCTCCTCTCTTGTATTTTATTTCTTTTCATAGTTTTAAGTTAGTAGTTAGTTTGAAGAAGGTAAGGAAGGAGTTGACGACTTCTTCCTTCACTTCTTCATCGTGTTAGTTAGCTGTAGGAAATCAGTGCATCTCTCTGCTGGGCAAACTTATGCAAGAGTACTTCAATCAGTGTAATCTCTACCCTATTGATATCTCTTGTACTTTCCATTATATCAACATGTTTTATTTCATCTATTTTTGCCTTGCAATGCATATTATGAGCTAAACCTCTTTGGTTGAGATGTTCTAACTTTATAATTAGCTTTTGAGTAAGTTATTGTGCTTTTAAGTGTCGTATGCATTTTGGTTCTTGTGTACACTACATCCATCTTATTTTAAGGTTGATCGCTTAGAATAAGTAGAGTTATATTCACAGACATGGTTTATAACTAGAAACCAAGAACTAATAAGGGTGAGTGTTTTAATGAAGGCTTTGTTAACTTGTGTAATAAAGAAAACTTTGTTAAAATTATGTTAAGTCCTAGACATAGGATAACATAGTCCTTAGGGTGATACAGTGGGTACTTTAAAGGCAGGAGTGAACTTATTTAGGAAGCCTAGACATAGGAAGCTTGTAACGAAACTTTGAAGAAAGTAGCTGAAAGGCACATACTGATGCAGCTGCACTCAATGCATCTGCACCACATAAAAACACAAAAATTTCAAAAGTGAGTTATTTAGTGAAGACATCTCAACTATCATTCTCAAATGATTTCCTTCATATTTTCTTACATATTTACATTCTGTTTTCCCTAAGCATTAATATCCCAATTTGTGAGTAGTATAGTTCACACTAATTTATACACTTTTAAAACTACAAAAGTTAGTCCAATCCCTATGGGTTCGATCTTTTATACTACTTGTTTGTGACTGTGTATACTTGCACATTATCTTTTTCACACACCAAGTTTTTGGCGCCGTTGCCGGGGATTGCCATTAATTTTTGTTGTTTAGACTTATAAATTATAGTGTTTTATTACTTTGGTAGTTTGTTTCTTAGTGCAGATGCACAGGATGCACTAGCTTATGCACAGGGCCAAATCACCAGAATTTGAATTAGATCCAGAGATAGAGAGAAGGTATAGAAAGTTGCTGAGACTCCAGAAACAAATATTACAAAGGTGCAGAAACTCAATGTCTCATCAAGGTGAAGGACAAGGCTCAAGACCAACCTCTGTTAGAGGAGGTCCAGGCACACAACCAGATTTTGAAGCAGATCACAGAAATCAGTTCATTCACATGGGACCAATAGGTATGATTAATGATAGAGATAGGCCCATGAGGGATTATGCTATGTTTAATCATCAAAATATGCAAACAAGTATAGCAAGACCTCATATTGATGTTGTGCATTTTGAATTTAAACCCATGATGTTCCAAATGCTACAAACAATTGGTCAATTTGGTAGATTTCCTCATGAGGATCCCCATGAGCATTTAAAACAGTTTTTAGAAGTATGTAGTAACTTTATCATTTTTGGTGTTAGTGAAGATGCATTT
Source organism: Astragalus membranaceus (assembly GCA_039519185.1). Taxonomy (NCBI): domain Eukaryota; kingdom Viridiplantae; phylum Streptophyta; class Magnoliopsida; order Fabales; family Fabaceae; genus Astragalus; species Astragalus membranaceus. The sequence goes on along the minus strand of CM076850.1, from coordinate 77,328,634 downwards.
AGACTTAAGCTATTTCCATATTCTTTGAAAGACAAGGCTAAATCTTGGTTGAATTCATTAGAGCCTAATTCTATTCATTCATGGAATGAAATGGATGAGAAGTTTTTAGCAAAATATTTTCCACCCATAAAAACTTCTAGAATGAGAAATGATATTACATCTTTTAGACAAAAAGAATTTGAATCATTGTTTGAAGCATGGGAAAGATAGAAAGAGCTTTTAAGAAAATGTCCACATCATGGTCTGCCTGTCGTTATTCAAATGGAAAGTTTTTATAATGGTTTAGAACCCCAAACCAGAATAATGCTTGATGCATCATCTGGGGGTGTGTTATTAAACTTGTCTTATAATGAAGCATGTGAATTGATTGATAGAATTGCAACAAAAAGCTCTAGTTGGCCTACTGAGAGGGTGAGTGCCCTAAAGAGACCATCAGGGGTACATGAAATTAGTGAAGTATCAGCCCTATCCGCTCAGTTAGTCTCACTGAGAAACATGTTTAAAAACTTCACTTCAACTAGTGCAGCTGCACCAACAGAAAACACTACAACAACCATAGAACAAGCCCCCCAGGTGATACAAGTTTTGTGTATTGTGGAGGAGGTCACTTGTATGAGGAATGTCCTAGCAACCCTGTCTCTGTCAATTATGTAGGATACAATAGGAATAACAACCCTTACTCTAACACCTATAACCCTGACTGGAGGAACCACCCAAATTTTAAATGGAACAATACTAGTGCACCTGCACAAAAATGCAGCTGCACCAGTCACACCATCAGGATTTCAATCTCAGAACTACCAAAGACAACAACCACCTGCCAATGATAACTCCTTAGAAGCCTTGCTCAAATCCTTCATTAGTGAAACTAGAACAGCTAGGCAAGCACAAGATGCATCTATAAAGAATTGGGAGAATCAAGTGGGGCAATTAGCAACAGCTCTGTATCAAAGACCAACAGGTACACTACCATCAAACACAGAAGCTACCACATCCCACGGGCGAGGTAAGGAACAGATGTAAGCCATTTCTCTTAGAAATGGAAAGGATCTGGCAGAACCTTATGAGACTGAAGGTGAATGTAAGGTAGAAAATGAAAAACATAAAAACAGAAAAGGAAAAAGTTTGCAAGATGCAGAAGAACCTCATGCACCTGCATCTCAAGAAGTTCAAATTCCAAGGTTAGTTCCTGAATACCCTCCTCCTCCTTATCCTCAAAGATTAAAAAAGGCACATGAGGAGAAGCAATTCAGTAAGTTTCTTGAAATTTTAAAACAATTACACATCAATGTTCCCTTAGTTGAAGCACTTCAACAAATGCCTAATTATGCTAAATTCATGAAAGCTGTGCTTTCAAAAAGAAAAAGATTAGGGGATTTTGAAACAGTTGCTATGTCTAAAGAATGTAGTTTAATTTTGCAAAACAAAATTCCAAGGAAATTGAAGGATCCTGGCAGTTTTAAATTCCATTCTCAATTGGAAAATTTTATACAGGTTGTGCATTGTGTGGTTTAGGTGCAAGTATCAACTTGATGCCTAAATCCATATTTACACAACTTGGAATTGGAAATTCTAGGCCTACTACATTGACACCTCAACTTGCTGATAGATCAATAGCCTACCCAGAGGGAATTATTGAAGATATTTTGGTTAAAGTTGACAAATTTGTGTTTCCCGCAGATTTTGTTATTCTTGATTTTGATGCAGATAAGGAAGTACCAGTCATTCTTGGGAGACCATTCTTGGCAACTGGAAAAGCACTGATCGTTGTACAGAAGGGAGAACTAACCATGAGAGTAAATGACCAAGAGGTGAAATTCAATGTGATGAATTCTTTGAAGTATCCTGCAGAGGATAATGAAGAATGCCCAGCCATAATCTCTCTGGATCAATTAGTGCTGAAGCTGTCTCATAAGCAGTATGATCATCTCACCAATGCTCTTGCATCTGATGCTCCTGCACTGCTAGGTGAAGACGTGGTAGAAAAGGAGAGTGTGGGAAGAAGAAATGAATCAGAAGAAGAAGGAAGTGTTAAAGAGATTAATCCTGAACCAGGCCCTAAAGAAACAAACAACCAACTCTCCCAACTCAATGCCCATCTCACAAAAATCCAACTCCACAAACTTTGGTGAAAGTGTATCCTAATGGGGAAGTGGAATTGTTTGATGAAGCCACTGGTATCACATTCAAAATCAATGACAAAAGGGTGAAGCAGTATTACGGAGCACATGTGGTGAGGGACAAAGGCACCACTCATTTCCAAAATCTCTAAATCAAGGAGATAGTCAGGCTGAAAGACTCTTAAATCAAGCGCTTGTGGGAGGCAACCCATGATTTTGAATTATTAATTATGTTCTTTTTTCAGTTTTATGTTTTGAAGTATTTTGTAGGAAAACAGAGGTGAATGGTGCAACTGCATTTAATGCAGATGCACCAAAAGCTGAGGAGCCCAAGAAGAAGAAGCAGAAGGTCAAACACATTCATGTGATATCAAGCTCAAGTCTCAGGAGTGGAGCCAAAAAATAAACTTTAATGTTGTTCAATTATTTTGCTTAAAGTACTTTGTTTAATATGTTTGGTTTGTCCCGCATGTACTAACCCCTCTCCCCATTTTGAACAAAATTCCTTTTTGAAACTCAACTTAAAGCAGTGAAGACACTGCTCAGCTTTAAGTTGGGGGGAGCACTTTATGCATGTGTGTGTTTTAAATAGTTAAGTGTGTTTGTTTTTAAGTACTTATATATGTTTGTGTTAGTATCTGTTATAGATATGTGTTTATTTGTCCATGTGAAATAGTTTTAATTAAATTTCAGTATTAGATGTACTTAACAAAGTAGTTTGAAATGCATTAAACTATTTTAAAAAAAAGTAGCAATTCCTTTTCAAAAACAGTAGGTGCATAATTTTTGTTGTTAGGTGCATCAAAATTATTTCTATGTTCAAAGTAGGATTGGATAGTTTTGAAACATGATCAGCTTAGATTCTTTTTCACAAACTTAGCCAAATGCATTCTTTGAACTGAATTTTAAAATGATGAAAGAATCCTTGTTTTCCCCCAAATAACAAATTTTATTATTACTTTGACACATCAAAACTGAGTTTTGAAAAGAACGTTGCTATTTGAAAAAAGTATCTGATGCAAGAGGAATTTTTAGAAAGCCAAGGTCAAAATCAAATTTTTATTAAAAATATAGAAGAGCATAAGGAATTAAGTTTGGGGGAGTTTCCATGAACACTAAGGGAAAATATGAGGAACTTAGAGTAGTCAATGCCAAAGGTTCAAAGTGTTGTAATTAGCTATATTTGTCTAAGTCATTAAACTGTACCCGTTCCAAAAGTGCATTTGATTTGAAAAGAAAAATTCAAAAAGAAAAGAAAGAAAAAGAAGAAATGAAAAGAAAATCAAAGAAAAAAGTATGGATAAGGGGGTCAGTGAGGAGGGCAATATATGCTACAAGTCTTGAAATGTAGTATCAAGTGCAGCTACATTCAATGCATCTGCACCGTTACAAAAAGTTCAGTGCTTCTGCACTTCACAAAAATACTCAGTGCGCCTGCACCTATGAGCATCTGCACCAAAGAAAAGAACCACCAAAAGTAAGAATAGTGCATTGACTCAACTGTTTTGAATACTCAGTCAAAGTCCTTTGTTGTGCTTAAAGCCCCCCAAGTCTTGAAGATGTTGTTAGTCTAGTCTATATTTTGAAACACCTTTGCTTTGACCAAACGTGATCTAAAATTTTCCAAAGGCTAAGAGAAACATTTTACTTAGTTTTGGAACTGATTGATTCTCAGGGGGACACACACTCACACAAATGAGTTTTAATAACTTTGGATGCTTGAAAAATCAAAGGCACAAAAGACAAAATTTTCTAAGAAAATGAAGTTCATAAAATGCAAGATCATTCTTTGAAAAGATATGAGCTGATTTGTTCTTCTTGAATATAAAAATCTTAATAGTGTTTTCTTTTTGTCATTACTTGAAGACAAGCAATGGTTTAAGTTTGGGGGTGTGATAACTGTATTTTATATAGAGTTATTTATGCATCTAAACATAACTAATTGCTTGAAATCAAGTGTAATATGTGCTAAATATAGTAGTATGAATAAAATAACAACATTTATGGTTTTAAGATGAATGCCATTCATAACTTAGCATTTTGTATATATATTGGTATGTTTGATGTGTTTTGTTCAGTGCATCTGCAGTTGATGCACCTGCACCAGGAAAACAACAGTGCATCTGCACAAAAGTAATCTACAGCAGGGCAACTGCACTAGGTGCATCTACACCATCCTGCACTAAAGACAGATTACCCAACATTGGAAGCACCTCAATCCATACCAATGCATAAACACCTCAATGACATCATGCTTAGTCACAAGTCACATGGAGGCACATGCCAACATGCAAAAGGAGGCACCTTCAATAGAAGACCATCATGAAGGGTCATTCATAAAGGACACATGGCCTTCCACGATTGGACCTCTCTTTGAGGTTGAGTGTTGGACTCAATTTCCTTCATCAAAGTTCTGAAAAGTAACCATGGTTAAACCTCCTTAGGTTAACTTGATCCCCAAGCAAACCCTCACTTGAAGGAAACCTCCAAGGCTATATAAAGGCTTCCACTTCTCACTTGAAGAATCATTCCATTATAATCCATAATCATCTCCTCTCTTGTATTTTATTTCTATTCATAGTTTCAAGTCAGTAGTTAGTTTGCAAGAAGGTAAGGACGGAATTGACAACTTCTTCCTTCACTTCTTCATTGAGTTAGTTAGCTGTAGGAAATCAGTGCATCTCTCTGCTGGGCAAACTTATGTAAGAGTCCTTCAATCAGTGTAATCTCTACCCTATTGATATCTCTTGTACTTTCCATTATATCAACATGTTTTATTTCATCTATTTTTGCCTTGCAATGCATATTATGAGCTAAACCTCTTTGGTTGAGATGTTCTAACTTTATAATGAGCTTTTGAGTAAGTTATTGTGCTTTTAAGTGTCGTATGCATTTTGGTTCTTGTGTTACACTACATCCATCTTATTTTAAGGTTGATCGCTTAGAATAAGTAGAGTTATATTCACAGACATGGTTTATAACTAGAAATCAAGAACTAATAAGGGTGAGTGTTTTAATGAAGGCTTTGTTAACTTGTGTAATAAAGAAAACTTTGTTAAAACCATGTTAAGTCCTAGACATAGGATAACATAGTCCTTAGGGTGATATAGTGGCTACTTTAAAGGCAGGAGTTAACTTATTTAGCAAGCCTAGACATAGGAAGCTTGTAACGAAACTCTGAAGAAAGTAGCTGAAAGGCACATACTGATGCAGCTGCACTCAATGCATCTGCACCACATAAAAGCACAAAACTCTCAAAAGTGATTTATTTAGTGATGACAACTCAACTATCATTCTCAACTAATTTCCTTCATATTTTCTTACATATTTACATTCTGTTTTCCCTAAGCATTAATATCCCAATTTGTGAGTAGTATAGTTTACACTAATTTATACACTTTTAAAACTACAAGAGTTAATCCAATCCCTGTGGGTTCGATCTTTTATACTACTTGTTTGTGACTGTGTATACTTGCACTTTATCTTTTTCACACACCACCGACCTCGACTTGGGGGCAACTATTCCAGATCGGGCCAAGCCCAATCCACAAAAGGAATGGCCCAAATCCAATACTGGATCCTGCCTAGATATCAGCCGCGGAGGTGGAATTACGATCAACGGCCAGGATCGGCCTTGCCTGATCCTACGGCCTAGATTCATGCAAGGCTAAGGGCGACCCTTCCCGCGTCTATAAATAGGCCACCACCCCCCTGAAATCAGGCACGCTTCGCTTATTTGTACCTCCTCTTGACATCTGATTGTTGACTTTGACATCAGAGTGTCTGCAGGTACCCCCCCCCCCCCCCCCACCGATCCAACCGCAAGCTCGGAAGGGACGACTTCAACACCAACACTACCAACTACAATTCCGGATTCCTATCTCGGAGCAAGGTACATAACACTATATTTTATCATCCCACTGAAGGAGCAAAATATTGATCCCTTTTTAAATAAAAAGAAAGACTTTATTATGATCTCGTATATATATATATATATATATATATTTATAACAATTGAGAATGAATCTCATTAAATTCATCTCCACGTGACATCCTCTCAGCAATTTAATAACAAATACTTTTTTTGTAATTAATGCTATTCATGATAATATCTTACCAATGCAAAAAAAAAAGGAATAATTTGTGGAATAAAATATTGAATGACATTGATATAAAATGACATTTTTTAACTTATTATTTACTATCTGAATTCTCAAAAAAATATAAACTATCATAAATTACAAATAACAAACAAATACGAAATTTATAAAAAAGAGATTCGTAAATTGTATAGCACAATAAATAATAAAATAAATCAAATAAAAATATAATAAAAATATAAACATAATAAATTTTTTGTTGACAATAAAGATAATAAATTGTAAATCGTAACTTTAATCCACCTCTGTTTCTTTGGAATCATTGTATAAATATTAAGTCTAGAATTAGTTATTTAAACTTTTACAAAAGTCTTGAAATGATAAAATAGTATAACTTTAATCCGTCTATATTTGAGGTTATATTTATATTTTATAGACATGTTAGTTTTTTTATGAAGATATATAGCTAATTAGGCCCTAATAGTTCAAAATGTTTATTTAAATTCATGTCTGTCGTTTATGGTCAATAATTTTACGTATAACTGTAATATACCTAATGAATTTGACGGACAAAAATTCAAGCCCAGTGTAAAACATGATTTAACGGAAAAATATCAACTCTTTTATTTCCTTTTTTGGAAACGTTCTTATTTCCTGATACCCTAATTTCAACCCGTTCCAAATAAGTTTTAGACTCCCTCCCTGGTTAGTTATCTCATATTCTTCAGACCCAAGAGCACTTGGATGATATGGTAGGGGTCTCTTCCAGCTTAACCAAGGTCTTGAGTATCCAGCATTGGGCATGCAGCAGTGTAATATTTCTTGAGGGAGAGCTTTGTCGGTCGTTGTGGTCCTACCCGGCTCGAGGGAATTAGTCTTTGCAGTTGCGTGCAGAGGATACCCAATTTATACAAAAAAAATTCTTCAGACGAGCATAATATTTGGGTTTAGGGTTTTCAATCAGCGCTCTTTCGATCCCTCTCGCTTTTCATCTCCATTGTCAACCATGGCTAGACATGGCCCCTCTGATACGGTCTTCCATGCCCCATTCAACACCTATATCAGAGATCTGAAAATGTTTTACTATCTATGTTATTCTATGACATCTCATGATTTTTTGGCTTCGATTATTTATTTTTCTTTTTCTTCTCTTTTATGTATGTCATTCTCTTCTATCACTCCAAGCATTGAACCCATGGTGTCATTTTATCACTATCCCCACCCTCTTGGAACGCACTGCAGAGATTACCACTGACAATTGTATGTTGTATTGCAACAGAAATTTGTAGAGGCATACTCACGAGACTTTGATGATCGCATCATGTTCTAAAATACTTTCCACAGATTAATTTTTTTCTTCAATATTAGTTTTGGCCCACGCCTCACTAATATAATTTTGTATGTTAGTGTTTGTTTACATCATCTCCAATGGGAAATAATAACTAACCCCTCTTTGTCTCCTCTTTTTGTTTCAAATTTATGGTTTTTTGTTGCAAAGATGAGATCTGCTGGGTCACTTTTTGCAATGATGAGATTTGTAGGGTTGGGGGCTTTTATTTCGAGCTGTCTAATGAAGATGATCTAGAAAGGGAGTAAAGCGAGAGTGTTTGAGTGGCACAAACTTACAATTGTCTTCCTCCTCTATCCATCATGGACACCACACTCTCTCTTCATAAGATAAGACCTCTTATTTTTACTCACGCTTCTATTACCTGTTATTGTTTATTGTGAAAAAAGATTTGATACCCACGTGGAGTTTTCAATTTAGTCGGGGGAATTCAAAACAATTTTTTTGCTTTGAAAAATAACAATACTAAAAATGAAAGCCCAGTTTTGATATGTTTATCATTTGCGAATATTATAATGGTTTTTAGTAATTTAGGCCACATAAAAATGAGGTTATTTAGAGTACTATTGAGAACAAGCGATTGTGTGGTAGTCATGCCTACTATTAAGGCAGGTGTATTGGGTAAAATGCATCATCGTTCCCTCTCACAATTTATATTTCCTTTGAATTTTATGTTATGTTTGTACTTATGAAATGTGTACCAAAAATACGTGTTCGTATTTTTACTCCAGTATTATTGGCTTCATATGGGCCAATTACTTTTCTCTTCTTGATACTTACAGGTATCCAACTCCCCATTTTTGTTTAAAGATTTTACACTAATTTCTCTTCTTCTCAATCATAGGTTTCAATTTAACAACCTCTATTTGAATATTTTCCACCTATCTCCAGTTCCTATTTAGGAGAATAATTGACACAATACTGCATATTATATTTAAGTTAATATTTTGTTTCATGTATCTAACGATTTTTCGCAAAAAAATGAGTTTATTTCTATTTTCCCAAACAACACACTTCTTCTCTAGCAGATTTTAATCTTCATGTGTACTTTGTAGTGTCCTCTGTAAGAGGCTTTATCATTGAATAGTTACGTTTTTTTGAACATATTTTATTGCTTTTTTTAACAATGAACATATTTTATTGCTATTCCATTATAAATATCATTTAAATTTTGTTTATTTGATTTTGAATCAAGGAATTTGTAGTCGGTAATATGATAGGAGAAAAATATTTAATGGGAAACTCCTGGCTTGACTTGAACATGAGACCATTTGGATGCTAACTCATTTTAGCAATAAGGTTTTACAACTGCGTTTTCTCTTTTTTGTATAAATTAACCAAGCCTTTATGCTTTTCTTATCCTGCATTTAATTCTTACATGAGATTATACATACTAATAATATTAATAAATATTTTACAATCATATTGCTAAAGGATTAATATTTATAAAATGTGTTAAGTTCTATTTTTAGTGTTTGCATGGTAATTGTAACGCCCAAATAATTTAATTATTTAATTAATTAAATTATTTAGGTATTTTATTAGTATAGCTATATTTAATAATTAATAAAATGATGTTTTATTCGAAATAGGGAGTGGTGCTTAGTAATTAGCTGATTAGTGGACGGAGGCCCGTGATCCACGAGCCCAAGGCTTAGGCGCATAAAGGAGGGTGTTGGCTAGGGTTTAGTCATTCCCATTTTTGGAGAGAAAGAAAGAAATAATTTGCGAAGAGAGGAGAAGAGAGAAAGGAAGGGGGCGGCGAAACCAAGAGAGCAAGAGGAGAGAAGTCTTGTTGCGGTGGTTCTTTGGAGCTTACGTACAAGGAGATCTCGCGTTCAGCAAACCTAAGGTAAGGGTGGGTTCTATCCTTATAATAGGGTATATGATGGGGATTATGTGGGAGGTAGGACCTATGTTGTTCTTTTGATCTTGTTGGTGTTGATTTATTGATGTTAGCATGTATGCATGATGGTTGTGATTGGTTGATCATGGTGAAAATTGGTGTTTGGCGTTTTGGTGCGAATTGGCGTTGTGTTTGGTTGCTGGAATTGGCGCCCTGCTGCTGGGCGTCGTGTCTGTGTTGCGTCTGGTCCCTGCTGGAGTCGCCCTGTTGTTGGGCGCCAAGCCATTGTCGCCTCTATTGCTGATTTTGGCGCCCTGGGCGCCCAGTCATGTTGTCTGGTTGTTGATGTTGCTGGAAGTGGCGCCCTAGGCGCCCAGTGATGCTGTCTTGGTTGCTGGAGTTGGCGCCCTAGGTGCTCAATAGTGTCTCAGTGTTGTTCCTGTTGCTGAAACTGGCACCCTAGGCGCCCTGTTGCTGGGCGCCAAGCCTGATGTTGTTGTTGCTGTCTCAGGCGCCCTGTTGCTGGGTGCCAAGTCTGCTGTTGCTGTTTTCTGAAAATTGGTGTCGCTGCCACAATGAACAATTGTTGCTGTTTTTCTGAAAATTGGTGTTGCTACCACAATGAACAATTGTTGCTGTTTTTCTGAAAATTGGTGTTGCTGTCACAGTGAACAATTGTGCTGTTTTTCTGAAAATTGGTGTTGCTGTCACAGTGAACAATTGTGCTGTTTTTCTGAAAATTGGTGTTGCTGTCACAGTGAGTAAAATGTTGCTGTTTTCCACAAATAATGTTGCTGTCACAGTGAGTAAAATGTTGCTGTTTTCCACAAATAATGTTTGTAACATCCCTAATTTTTAAAGACTCGTACTATGATGCCTAAGACCGAGTAATTATTTGTGGGAATAATTGGTCGTGTCTCGGGGATTAATAGTCAAGGAAAAAGTCCAAAGAAATCCTACTCTACATTTAATTGTGGCTTAGTCATAATTTAAATGAACAATTCAGCTGAAGGGTAAAATCGTCATTTTGCCTCACATCGAAGATTTATCAATTGAACGAAATGATTAATCGCAACTCGAGAGAGAGGTAGTCGAGAAACCTTTGCCGAGTAGAAAACCATAGGATTTTAGGGGTTAGAGTACCAAAAACCTTGGATAGATGGGCCAAGGGCAAAATGGTCATTTCCTCACCATTTAACCCTCAGCCCTTATTCTTACCCCAGCTGAACCATTCTTTCTCACTCATCACTTCCAGCAACTAATAAACAAAAGAAAAGCTGGAAAGATAAAAAGAGAATAGAGAGAAGAGAGTGGGGGAAGGGAGAAGGAAGGAGAAAGGAGGAGAGCTCTCTTGAACCTCCATGTATGTAAGTTCTCTCACCTCCTCTCCACTCCATTTTTCATGCTCTTTCTATTGAGCCTATTTTCTGAACCAAACCCTCCCTCTTTCAACTTGCACCATTTTCGGATTTAAAGTCACAAGGTTGAAGACAATGAAGTTTTGATCCCCTAACCCCTTGCAGGTTCTGAATGGCTGCCAATAAAGAAGCCTTGTCCTTGTATTTGTGAATTGGAAGGTGTTATAGTGTCTGAGTAGCTGCTGGTGCAGATAATGGAAACTCAAGTTGAAGTTGCAAATGATGGAGGATGATGATTGAAGTTCATCAGTCATTTTTCTGGGTAAAACCCGTATGGTATACCTTCATTGTTTTCATCGTATCTCACTGTACACTACTCCGATGATCGTGATTCTTGTCCCTCTGGAAACTAGACACAAATATATTCATTTTGGGCACAAGAACCGTATGATTGCATGGAGAAATGAAGGAGATATCACGTCCCCAAGATACGGTTTCAGAATCAAACACTGTCCTGGACCGGTCACCTTGTCTTGGTGATATCTCCCAAACCACTGGATGCATGCGTGTGAATCCTTGACCATCTGAAAGTAGACGAAACTATCTTCACAATGGGCACTGATTTGAGTAGATTTGGTCACGGATTGACCGAGTTATGCTTATTGCAAAACTGGATCCTAATACTGGGAAATGGAAATGGAAGCTAGTACGCCCGTTCGTCAAATTTGAGTTCGATTCGCCAAAGTCTCGAGCACCATCAGTTCGATATACTGAAGTGGGGTCCAGTAGCGAGGATGATTGACTTAGTTACTGGTTGTGCAAGTGGGACCCATCAAGTTCAGATGCGGAGGCACTAGGAGCGTGTACATGACTACGAGGATTGTTCGAGTGGTTACGATCCGGTCGTCCGTGCTCCGGTGTGATTTCTCGCGACATCGTCAACCGGGTGAGTTCTACTCACGGATAGGGATATTTATCGTGTCTTGAAAATATATCGGTTTGAGTCATAAGGCATTTATCAGTTTTCGAAAGATTTTGGAACCGAAAACCGTTTTTGAGCAATATTGCGTTTTTACGGTTTTTAATGAATTGTTGAACAATTTACGAAATTGTGATTTAAACGCTTTCACTGGAATATGGTCTAGAATGTTGTTTATTAAATCTTCTTTCAGGTTGGAGAACGATCGGAGTTCGATTTGGGCGAGAAATGGAAAGCGGAATGAGAAACTAGAATTCAGTAACAGAACAGGCCGCACGGGTCGTGCGCCCCTGGGCACGGACCGTGCGCCCTCTTCGGGTTGGCTGTGTGGTTTTGGTAAATCACGCACAGGTCGTGCACCCCTGGGCACGGACCGTGCGTGAGCTGCAGTTATCGGACTCCGATTTCTCATTTCGTCGCTCCTTTCGATCCCGAATCACTTCTAATCTTCTTCCCAACCAATTTTAAGGATATTGCCTTAGTGACAACCGTATTTTGAACTTATTCAACTCATGATTTTGAAATAAAGCTTCGAAAGCATATTTGATTGAAAAACCGAAACCCTAGGATACGTGTGGGTACACCGTCTGATGGATTGACTGAATATATATGTCTATATATGCCACTTGAATATGATTATAATGCTGGAGGACAAATATATGAATTCCTCAAAACGGATTATAGATCGATATGGATATTGTTTATCCAACTATTATGTGATTGATCCTTTGGTGATCGAAAAAGATATAAATTATCTAACTCTCGAGAATTTGATGCGTATTGTCATATGTATCGCGTTGGGTGACGACCCGACAAGTAGCATACTAGGAAGGGAAGTCATGAGCCCTCACCCTAGGCCCTGAATGTGTTTTGGCGTGGTCAACTCACGGGTTACCGGGATTAGCAGGCGTTGTGCAGCCGGTTTGTGCTAAATTAAGAACTCGAATTGCCGGGATTAGCAGTCGTTGTGCAGTCGGCAATTCGATTAATAAATTAAGAACACGAATTGCCGGGATTAGCAGTCGTTGTGCAGTCGGCAATTCGAGTAATAAATTAAGAACACGAATTGTTGGGATTAGCAGTCGTTGTGCAGTCGGCAATTCGATTAATAAATTAAGAACACGAATTGCCGGGATTAGCAGTCGTTGTGCAGTCGGCAATTCGATTAATAAATAAGACATTGTTATGTCAGCTTTTGTTGTAACGGTTTAATGAATTGAACCGAGTGTTGTGAGGGGGCACGGTAGAGCTCACTGAGATAATGTTATCTCACCGAATCCATATTTGTTGTTTTTACAGAGAACGGGTTATAAGGACGGCAGACGGCACAGATAGTCGTCGGGCTCGAGGAGAAGTTGGATATGTAATCTTCCATCTATGATTTGGATTCTTCTGATGTAGTCTCTGTATTCGGTCTTATGACTCGAAGTTGTAAAATATTATTTTATAGTTTCCGCTGTTTCTTGTAAAGATGAATATCTGAACACGAATTTTTATACTCTGATTTATACCAAATTGTATATTTAGGTATTTCTTTGTTAAAGAAATACCGGGGTGTTACACTGTTTTTCCCAAATAATGTTGCTGTCCCAGTGAGTAAAATGTTGCTGTCACAGTAGCACACTTGTTGCTGTTTTACTAAACAAATGTTGCTATTTTCCCTAAAAGAATTGATGTTGTTGTCACCGTTGTCATGTTGTTGTTTTTATGGAAAATCACCGTTGCTGTCACTGTTTTTAAGTGCTGTTTTAAAAGCTATTGTCGCTGTTGCTGTAAATTCGTATTTGTCCTGGTGTTGTCAATTGTCGATGTCTCGGTGTTGTAAAATTGTCGTTGTCATTGATGTTGTAAATCTATTGATGTCCTTGGTGTCGGTGGTCGTTGGTCAAGTTGTTAAACTGTCCTATAGGTGTAGGTGTATTGGTGATGATTGGTGCTATTGTGATGGTATAACAGGTGATGTGCCTATTTTATGGGCTAAGGTGAACAGGTGATGGGTCTATGACCATTTATTGATGTTGGTGCTGATTGTGTCACATAGATGACTGTTGTTGTCGATTGACTTTGGTGTGTTGTTCATGGTGTCGCATACATTTTCATATGCATTATATTTTTAGTGATGAAGGCTTCGGCCTTGGAGCTATAGGTGATGATGGTGATGCTCATATAGGTGATGTTGCCCTTATTGGCTACTTTATTGGTGATGATTGGTACCACATGCATATACCCGTTGGTGTGGGTTGCATCTCATATACTTACTCATGATGTTGGTGTTAATGTTGGTGATTTGTAATTGATGTTCTTGTGAAGCGGTTGATATAGTGTTATAACTCTAGCATATTGCCTATCATATATGCTATTATAATGTTAGATATCTCACCCCTTCTGTTTGAATGTTACCCCTATGTTGGTAACGTGCAGGTGATTGCGAGTGAAGGCAAGTCTACCTTCGTTAGTTGAGTCAGGTGTCGTCGCTCTGATACGTAGCACTCGGGGGGATGAACGCTAGGCTTATTAGTGTTTCTATTATTTTAATTTTTGAAGTTTTATGGTGATGTTATAGTTATTTAATTGAACCTTGATTTTATTCCGCTGCTTGATGATGTTATGGCGTGCTACGTGTTGCACTATTTTAATGGTGAAACTATTTTATTGGCGTGTGATGTTTAACGGTGTAAGTGTAGCATCCCTTGTGGGTGTATTGAAAACGTTTTGAAAACTCTGATTTTTGTCAAAAATTTTCTGGGTTGAAAAGGAGTGTTATAGTAATGATTGGTTCTTTTCAAAATGAAAATCATTTGCATCGAGTATTTTTTTATGATTCCTGATGAGTTGTTAACATTGCATGAACTATAAGTGCCCGTTTGGTGGTCAAGATAAGGAGACGGGATATGATAAGTCTATCATATTTTGTGTCAGTCCAGTGTTTGTTGAGCCAGCAGGATATGATAACTTAATCCTGTGACTTATCCTATCCTGTCACTCTAGTTGAAATTTTATCCTGACTATGAGCTGGGTTAGAAACTAGCAGGATAGGATAAAGAAATAATTTATTCGTTTACCCTTCTAAAATATATTTTAAAATATAAATAAAATCTAATAAAAAATAAATATAAACTAAAACCAAAAGTATTAATAAATTTTTATTAAAAATTAAAAATATTAATTCTTAATTTAAAAAATATATGTATAATTTTATGATAAGAGTAATTTTTCATTTTATATAATCTAATAATTATAAATCTGTTGATATTTAAAAAATTAAAATATGTGATGAAAAATAAATTTATTATTAAAAAAATATAAAAATAGAAAATTAATTTTTTTTTCATCAAATGAAATATAATTGTCACATGAGTAGTTTTGTTAATAACATATAATATATTTCATATAATTATTTATTAGCTTATTTAAAATATATATTAGAATTATTAGTTACTTGTACAATTTTTTATAATTTGAAAATGTTTATTTGATAGCGCCAATGATTTTTTTAAAAATTGTATAAAATTATTTCATTAGTATTTATTACTAATTTATAAATATTACTAGTGTTTTTGACAAATAAATATTTTAAGTGAATTTTTAGAAAAAGTTAATATGTATTTGTTAAAAAAAAGGTTATATGCAATTTATTCACAAGGACAATTTTACTCATTAAATATGATATATATATATATATATATATATATATATATATATCATATCCTGTCATGATTTGGAACCATAACATACAATCACGGTCGTATACTGCTGATAAAAATATATGGCTATTGGTATATCGATTTGACTTTGCTTTGTATTGTGTACCAAACACAAGATATGATAGTGTCTATCCTGCCACTATCATATCCTGTCTGTATCCTATCATCTATCTTATTCTGTCATCCTGTGCACCAAACGGGCCCTAATGGTCTATGTGAAGCACTTGAGTGTTGCAGAGACTTTCAACGAAATTCATGAACTACCCATGAAATTTCTCATGCTCTCAATTGTTGACTTAGATGTAAATGGCATACACACTTTGATTAGAATGGAGGAGTTTTTCCTTAAACAGTTCCACATGGTGTTGTAAAGTGATAAGTGCATTTTGAAAAACAAATTCTTATAAACATTTATGTATCATATATTTATGATCATATCTCTCATAATCTCTATCGTCTTTTTTATGGACTATCTATAGAGCCTAAAATAAATTTACACATAAATGACATAATTTTATAAAACTGTAATTTTAGAGAGAAATACTTAGATGAACGCTATATTTGTCGAAGTTTTAATAATTAATCCAATTGAAATATAATTGTTTTGTTATGTTTGATGTTTGATACTACATATGTTTGATATATTTTAAATTCATTTTATCATTCCAATTTAGTACGAAATTAAATTAGTAACTAGCTTACAATTTTTTTCTAATAAGGAAAAGAAAGATAGGAACACACAACCATTATATGGAGATATATTATGTCTAGAGGTCTATTACTACCTCTGTCCAATTTTATATGTAGTTTAAGGTTTTGGCACATCCATTAAGAAAAATTATTAGTAGTCTAGATTTTTTAAAAAGTGGTGTCTAATTTACTATTTAGCCTTTTATCTCTCTACATAGATAAATTTGAATCATTTACTAAATGTAAAAAGTTGTCATAATTAAGAAGGGCATGCGTGGAAAAAAATATTAAATGCTTCCTTGAAAATGTAAAACAACAATCAATTTGAGACAAATTGATTTTGATAAAACAATTTATAAAATGGGACGGAGGTAGTAATATACAAGCACATTCATTAAATTCAATACCATATATACCAATCAATATTTAACAAAAGGCATAAGGGATGGAGGGCTAGAGCCGTGAGGTACCCAAGAGATCACTCATTACATATTTTTTAAAAAGATATGTGTGTTTTAGTAAAAATAAAATAAAATATGTGTGTGCAAATATAGTGGCCGTGTAAGATCTCATACAAATATTCATAAAAATATCAATTTAAACATAATAAATATTGGCAAACTTTTTAAAAGATGAGATATACCCGTGCGAGGCACAGGTCAATTATTCTAGTTATAATTCTATATGTATTGGTGCATATGCTAATTGGGTTTGTATTGAGCAAAACAGTTCTTCATCAAGTGTTGGGTAAGATTTTATGTAAATAGTTAATATAAATGAACAATGAAATATATATATATATATATATATATATATATATATATATATATATATATATATATATATAAAGGTTTGGAAGAGCTAGTTAATTAAGTCTTCAGAGCACGCCGCGTGGACTGGCCTAAAGACACGTAGATCGGATAAGATCGACACAACGGATAAGATAAAGAAACTGACCTGACAGGCGTCAACAAGATAGACCTCCGGAGGGAACCGTCCGAGCAGTTATGCTAGAAGCCGGCTATAAAGACAGGACTCTGTAGAAGAGAAAAGGTATGCAAACACACACACACAAAACACCATAACCGAGATAGACAAATCATTATGCGGTCTCTTTGTAACATTCCGAATTGTTAATAAAATCTTATTCAAGTACATTGGCGCCCACTGTGGGCCGGTAAATTCATTCCCGGTCACACTCCATTTCTCACTAACTATGGTTACTACTCGTCGAGGTCGTCGACGAAATCCTCAGTCGTTGACCCATGATGCGACCACTTCTACCATAGAGCCCGGTCGTCAAAGCCAACCTCGAATACAACGCCTTCCCTCTCCAGAAACCGTTCCTGAGCAAAATACCACCGCTATTCCAACAGTAACTGCCACCTCGGTTGTTGTTGAAGCACATGTTCATCAACCCACAATTCCTGCACAACCAACCCTTGAGGACCATCCTCTTCTCATCGGCATCAACGCAGTCATTGATGAATTGCGTAAACAAAACCAGTCTCTACAGCAACAGATGAACACCATTCAACAAGAAAGAGACCCAAACAGTTTGGATTGCATCCAGATCGAAAAGCCCCAACCATTGACAAATGCCATCATGTCCAACCTCGTCCCACCCAACTTCAACCCACCACCTTTGCACACTTATGATGGGAGAAAAGATCCATAGGAGCATTTAACCGCTTTTGACACCCAGATGGCCATCATCGGTGCACATGAAACTTTAAACTGCAAACTTTTCTCAAGAACCGTGAAAGGAGCCGCTTTGCGTTGGTACATGAGCCTGCCTCGACAATCAATTCCAAATTATGCAGACTTCACCAATAAATTCATCAGGCATTTTTCAGATAGAAGACACCAGAAGGCTTCAACTGCTACTCTCTTAAACACAAGACAATGTCTAAACAAATCTCTTCGCGAATATCTCGGACGTTTTAGCAACATAACCGTTGATGTGGAACATCCCGACCAAAGATAGTTCGATAATGCCTTTGCCAATTGTAGCACCCCATTTCTACCCGGCAAAATAATGCAAAAATATCAGAGTTCATAAAAATCTTTTTCAACAACAATGGAGTGCCACATTTACTTCGTGAAAACAACAACGAGTTAATTCGCTTTTGAAAACAGTTATATAACACGTTTGGATGAACCGATAAAACAACCATTTTAATCCTCAGAAATAATTCATCTTTAAAAACTACGCAGCGGATTCACAACAACTCAAATTAAATAATCGTTGTGTCTTAACAACTCAGGACAGCTCAGAAAACATCAAAATAGCAACATAACACCTTAAAGCTCCAACAACGAAATAACAAGGCAAACAGTATTAAAACGTGTGTTCATTCCCCCCGAGTGTTACATATCAGAGCGACGACACCGACTTGATCAAACGAAGGTGAACTGCCTTCATTCGGGATTACCTGCACGTTACCAACATTGGGGTAACATTCAAACAGAATGGGTGAGATATCGCACTATATAATCGGATACATGAAAAACAATATATAATTATGGTCAAATCATCACTTATCAGCAGTCAAAGTCATCTCAATCACATAAGTATGCACATAATGCGAAATGTGACTCAACTCAGGGCCACCACCCTATAATGCATGTGGTACCATAATTCAAGCCCATAAATAGAGGCATCAACATCGCAACATCGTCGTCGTGGTTTGCCAATCCAGGACATCGTGGTTTGAGCATAGCTCCATCGTAAAAATATGCTATGCATGCGACGCTATGTAAATGCACAAACAAATAACAACGGTTACATAGCAACGCAACAACATCGGAAAGCAACATTGGCCGTAGGCCTACAACACATCACCTGCCAATGAATAGAGGCAAATTCGTCTTTGTACAACCTTCGTCGTCAACAATTTACAACTTAGCAATTTTCAACATTTTGGCAACATCGCAATATTTTAGCAACTTTCAACATTTTGGCAACATCGCAATATTTTAGCAACTTTCAACATTTTGGCAACATCGCAATTTTTTAGCAACTTTCAACATTTTGGCAACATCGCAATATTTTAGAAACTTTCAACATTTTGGCAACTTTGGGCCTAATCACATATTCAACATCATTTTAAATAACAATCGTGAAAGTCACATTTGGGCAGCCACACTTGGCGCCCTTGGCGCCCACTGCGCCAAGCAACACAATTGGCAGCCAAACTGGCGCCCATGGCGCCCAGCAGCACAACGGGCAGCCAAACTGGCGCCCATGGCGCCCAGCAACGCAACACAGCACAAGGCAGCCTGATTTAGGCGCCCATGGCGCCCCTGCAGCAGACACAGTACGAGGCAGCCTGATTTAGGCGCCCATGGCGCTCCTGCGCCAGACACAACACGCAACAACACCAACCGGGCAGCCAAATCTTGGCGCCCTTGGCGCCCATGCGCCAGGAAAACATCAACCGGCGCCCATGGCGCCCAGGAACAGCAACAACGGTCAGCCAGGATTAGGCGCCCTTGGCGCCCTATACGCCAGGTACCCGCAAGACCGCAACACAACACAACAGGGTGGCGCCCTTGGCGCCCAGCAACATTTTCAGAAACGGCGCCCATGGCGCCCAGACCACAACACACGCACAGAACGTCGCCCAGGAGGCGCCCAACGACACAGACAGAGACGGCGCCCATGGCGCCCAGACAACAACATCAAAAACGGCGCCCATGGCGCCCATGACCAGAATTTCGATTCCAAAACATCATCAAGCACGTTCAATCATCATCAATCATGTTCAATCATCGTATAAAAATTCAATACCTACAACTAGGGTCTTCTAACTTAATCACACCTAGGGTTCCATCAACCTTTCTACATAGAGCCCTTCATACACCCAATTATAGAGATAGAACCCCACCCTTACCTTAGCCTTTGGAGAACTCGAAGCCTTGCCCTAGCTCTCTCTCCTCTTCGTCGTGCCTCTTCTCTCTTCTCTTCTCTCCAATTCTATTTTTTTTATCCTTCTAAATGAGCAAAACCCTAACCAAATCCCTTATATGCTCATTTAGTCCTATGGGCTTTTCCTTAGCTTATGCGACTTAATCATGGGCCTCACTAATACTTCTCATTTTAATAATCCCAACCCCAACAATAGGTCCACATATACTAGCATTATTATTATTTTATTATTTTTCTACCAATTAAATTCCCAAACAATTCAATTAAATAATTAATTAAATGTTAGGGCGTTACAACTCTCCCCCACTTAGAATATTTTCGTCCTCGAAAATTTTCCTGATTCGAACAACTCTTGATACGACTCCGGCATCCTGCTTTCCAGCTCCCACGTCATGCTTTCTCCGGCAGCTCCCAGCCAGACTACTTTCACCAAAGCGATCTCCTTGCCTCTAAGAGTCTTCACTTCATGATCTTCAATACGCACAGGCATCGTCTCCACAGTGAGATTATCCCGTACTTGCACATCATCCATATGAATTACATGAGATGGATCTGAAACATACTTCCGAAGTTGCGACACATGAAACACATCGTGCAAGTTCGAAAGATTAGGCGGCAAGGCCACCCTATAAGCAACATTTCCAACTCTTTCCGAAATCTGATACGGACCGATAAAACGAGGCGCGAGCTTCTTAGACTTCAAAGCGCGTCCAACACCGGTCACTGGAGTGACTCTCAAAAACACATGCTCACCTGCTTGAAATTCTAAATCCTTCCTTCGCTTATCATGGTAACTCTTCTGTCTACTTTGCGAGGCTTTCATCTTCTCCCGAATCAATCTCACCTTCTCAGTAGTCTCTCGAACGATTTCCGGTCCAAGTACTACACTTTCCCCAGATTCATACCAACATAGAGGAGTCCTATATCTCCGACCATACAACGCTTCAAAAGGTGCCATCTCAATACTTGAATGGTAACTGTTATTATAAGTGAACTCTATAAACGAAAGGTACGCATCCCACGAACCTCCTTGCTCCAAAACACAAGCTCTCAACAAATCCTCCAACGACTGAATAGTCCTCTCTGACTGACCATCCGTCTGAGGGTGATACGCCGAACTCAACCTCAACTTAGAACCCAACTCCACTTGCAAACTCTTCCAAAAATCAGACGTGAACCTCGGATCCCTATCTGAAACGACACATAGCGGAACACCATGCAGCTTCACAATCTCTCGGATATAAATCTCTGCCAACTTCGGCACTGGATATGTGATGTTAATAGGAACAAAATGAGCCGACTTTGTTAGCCTATCAACAATCACCCAAATAGCATCATGACCTCTCGCGGTATTTGGCAATCCCGTCACAAAGTCCATTGAAATACTATCCCATTTCCATTCTGGAACCTCTAACGGTTGCATCAACCCTACAGGCTTCTGATGTTCAACTTTCGACTTCTGACAAGTTAAACATGCATACACAAACTGCGCTACATCACGCTTCATCCCTTGCCACCAAAACAACTTCTTCAAGTCCTTATACATCTTAGTAGCTTCCGGATGAATACTCAACTTACTCCTATGACTCTCTTCAAGAATTGCTTTCTTCATCTCTGCGTCATCAGGAATACAAATTCTATTACGGAACCTCAACACACCTTGCGCATCCAGATTGAAATCATTATTCTTAGACTGATCGATTCCAACCATCGAATCCACCAGCTTAACATCCAACTTCTGAGCTTCTCTGATACTGTCCAAAAAGTCATTATTAATCTTCAACATTCCCAACCTGACACTCTGCGGTGTCACTTCACAGACCTAACTCATATCTCCGAACTGCTCAATTAATTCCAACTCCCTAACCATCATTGCCGACATGTGTAAGGTTTTTCGACTTAACGCATCAGCCACGACATTAGCTCTTCCAGAATGATAATTTAACCCGAAATCATAATCCTTCAATAACTCCAACCACTGTCGTTGCCTCATATTCAATTCCTTCTGATCAAATAAATACTTCAAACTCTTATGGTCACCAAATACTTCAAATCTAGAACCATAAAGATAATGCCTCCAAATTTTCAGCACAAACACAACTGCAGCAAGCTCTAAGTCATGCGTAGGATAATTCTTTTCATGAGTCCTCAACTGCCTCGACGCATAAGCAACTACCTTCCCATTCTGCATCAGCACACCTCCTAAACCCATCTTGGAAGCATCACAATACACCACAAAAGATTCTCCCGGATTGGGCAACGTCAAGATAGGAGACGTCGTCAATCTCTTCTTCAATTCGCCGAAACTCTCTTCACAACGAGCGTCCCACACAAAAGCTTTACCTTTGCACGTCAGATGAGTTAGCAGGAGTGCTAACTTTGAAAATCCTTCAATGAACCTTCTATAATAACCAGCTAACCCCAAAAAGCTCCTAATCTCGGTAGCCGACTTCGGGGCTTCCCACTGCAACACAGCATCTACTTTAGACGAATCTACCGCAATGCCACTGCCTGAAATGACGTGACCAAGGAAACTTACTTCCTTCAACCAAAATTCACATTTATACAACTTTGCATACAACTTCTTCTCTTTCAGGACCTCCAACAATAATCTCAAATGCTCTGCATGCTCTTCTTCCGACTTAGAGTAGACCAGAATATCATCGATGAATACCACCACAAACTGATCCAAGTAAGTATGGAAGATACGGTTCATGTATTCCATAAATACCCCCGGCGCGTTAGTAACACAAAAAGGCATTACCGAATACTCATAATGCCCATAACGCGTTCTAAAAGTCGTCTTCTGAATATCCTCGTCTTTCACTTTAATCTGATGATAGCCCGACCGCAAATCAATCTTACTAAACACTTGAGCACCCACTAGCTGATCCATCAAATCATCTATCCTTGGGAGTGGATACTTGTTCTTAACCGTTACCTTATTGAATTGTCTATAATCGACACAGAGCCTCATACTTCCATCTTTCTTCTTTACTAGCAACACAGGAGCTCCCCACGGCGACACACTTGATCTCACAAACTTCTTTTCGAGCAAATCCTCAAGCTGCTTCTTCAATTCGGACAATTCAGATGCAGACATCCTGTACGGTGCCATAGAAACAGGTCTAGTACCAGGTACAAGATCAATAGCGAATTCCACTTCTCTCTCTGGTGGCACACCTGGAATCTCATCAGGGAAAACTTCAGGAAATTCACATACTACCCACAGCCCTCCAATTACGGCTCGGTTCTCGACAGACATTGATACCATCAGCGAGAATAACTGGACTTCCTCCCGCATCAACTTCCGCAACTGACCGGCAGACAACAAACCAGCTTCCTCCTCTTCAGGGGCAGAAAAACTTACATACTTACTACGGCAGTTAATATGCACATGGTTATGCTCTAACCAGTTCATACCTAAGATCACATCCAATCCACTTAATAGCAAACAAATCAGATCAACAACAAAGTCTCTGTCGAAAATCGACAAAGGACATTGAGAGAACGCTAGAGAAGTAGTCACCGACCCCTTAGCTGGAGTGTCGACGACCATCTCTCCATTCGTAGAAGACAACGCAAGACCCAATCTTTCAACACAATCAGCAGCAATAAAACAATGAGTAGCACCGGTATCAACAATAGAAGATAGAGGAATATTATTAATGAAGCATGTACCTCTAATAAGCCCATCTTCTTCGGAAGTCTCTGTCCCTGCCAATGCGAACACTTTTCCACTAGCCCGCTCCTTCTTTGGTTTCTGACACTGACTACTGATGTGTCCTCCTTCGCCACAGTTGAAACAAACCACCTCCTTATGCTCACACTCGGACGCCTCATGCCCGATCTTACCACAACAGAAACACCTCATCGGCTCAGCTTTCCATGCATTACTCTTATGCCCAGCTTTGCCACATCTGAAGCACACAATACCAGTCGGAGCATCTCCCCCACTAGTTCTCTTACCATCAGCGGCTTTCGGTTTACCTCTTCCTGCAGTAGCATCATACGGCTTACCACGACTCGGATTCTTGCTCCTCTTCTCATTAATGATCTTATAATGAGCATTGTGATCTTCTTCATAGATCCTGCAGCTATCAATCAAATCGAAAAAGTCACGGATCTTTTGATACCCAATTGCCTTCTTGATCTCTGGTCGCAACCCGTTCTCAAACTTGATGCACTTCGAGAACTCAGCAATTGCTTCACTATAATGCGGATAGAACTTAGCCAGCTCCACAAACTTAGCAGCATACTCAGTAACCGACAGGTTTCCTTGCTTCAGCTCAAGGAACTCAATTTCCTTCTTACCCCGATCATCCTCCGGATAATACTTCCTCATAAACTCCCTACGGAACACAACCCAAGTGACCTCCTCACCTGTAGCTACCAACCTTTGACTAGTCTCTAGCCACCAGTCATCAGCCTCTTCTGCCAACATATGAGTACCATAACGAACCTTCTGCGCTGGAGTGCAGTCCATCACACGGAAGATCCTCTCCATCTCCTTCAGCCAAGCCAACGCTCCATCAGGATTATACTTGCCTTTGAAAGTAGGCGGATTCTCTCTTTGAAAGGTCGCCAAACTACGAGACCCAGCATTCTCACCAGCATTCTGCTGACCCTCCACGACCTGAGCCATAGCAGCCAACGCAGCAACAATAGCAGCATCGTTCCTTCCAGCCATCTCAACTAATCACTACAACATAAACAATAGTTAGAACTAATTGACAATACTTGATCGTCAATGACACAACAACTTGACAACTTGGCCGGACATACCGAAACTGCTCTGATACCACTAATGTAACACCCCATTTCTACCCGGCAAAATAATGCAAAAATATTAGAGTTCATAAAAATCTTTTTCAACAACAATGGAGTGCCACATTTACTTCGTGAAAACAACAACGAGTTAATTCGCTTTTGAAAACAGTTATATAACACGTTTGGATGAACCGATAAAACAACCATTTTAATCCTCAGAAATAATTCATCTTTAAAAACTACGCAGCGGATTCACAACAAGTCAAATTAAATAATCGTTGCGTCTTAACAACTCAGGACAGCCCAGAAAACATCAAAATAGCAACATAACAGCTTAAAGCTCCAACAACGAAATAACAAGGCAAACAGTATTAAAACGCGTGTTCATTCCCCCCGAGTGTTACATATCAGAGCGACGACACCGACTCGATCAAACGAAGGTGAACTGCCTTCATTCGGGATTACCTGCATGTTACCAACATTGGGGTAACATTCAAACAGAAGGGGTGAGATATCGCACTATATAATCGGATACATGAAAAACAATATATAATTCAGGTCAATTAATCACTTAACAGCAGTCAAAATCATCTCAATCACATAAGTATGCACATAATGCGAAATGTGACTCAACTCAGGGCCACCGCCCTATAATGCATGTGGTACCATAATTCAAGCCCGTAAATAGGGGCATCAACTTCGCAACATCGTCGTCGTGGTTTGCCAATCCAGGCCATCCTGGTTTGAGCATAGCTCCATCGTAAAAATATGCTATGCATGCGACGCTATGTAAATGCACAAACAAATAACAACGGTTACATAGCAACGCAACAACATCGGAAAGCAACATTGGCTGTAGGCCTACAACACATCACCTGCCAATGAATAGAGGCAAATTCGTCTTCGTACAACCTTCGTCGTCAACAATTTACAACTTAGCAATTTTCAACATTTTGGCAACATCGCAATATTTTAGCAACTTTCAACATTTTGGCAACATTGCAATATTTTAGCAACTTTCAACATTTTGGCAACATCGCAATATTTTAGCAACTTTCAACATTTTGGCAACTTTGGGCCTAATCACATATACAACATCATTTTAAATAACAATCGTGAAATTCACATTTGGGCAGCCACACTTGGCGCCCTTGGCGCCCACTGCGCCAAGCAAAACACAATTGGCAGCCAAACTGGCACCCATGGCGCCCAGCAGCACAACGGGTAGCCAAACTGGCGCCCAGCAACGCAACACAGCACAAGGCAGCCTGATTTAGGCGCCCATGGCGCCCCTGCGCCAGACACAGCACGAGGCAGCCTGATTTAGGCGCCCATGGCGCCCCTGCGCCAGACACAACACGCAACAACACCAACCGGGCAGCCAAATCATGGCGCCCTTGGCGCCCATGCGCCAGGAAAGCATCAACCGGCGCCCATGGCGCCCAGGAACAGCAACAACGGTCAGCCAGGATTAGGCGCCCTTGGCGCCCTATGCGCCAGGTACCTGCAAGACCGCAACACAACACAACAGGGTGGCGCCCTTGGCGCCCAGCAACATTTTCAGGAACGGCGCCCATGCCGCCCAGACCAGAACACACGCACTGAACGGCGCCCAGGAGGCGCCCAACGACACAGACAGGGATGGCGCCCATGGCACCCAGACAGCAACATCAAAAACGGCGCCCATGGCGCCCATGACCAGAATTTCGATTCCAAAACATCATCAAGCACGTTCAATCATCATCAATCATGTTCAATCATCATCAATCATGTTCAATCATCATATAAAAATTCAATACCTACAACTAGGGTCTTCTTACTTAATCACACCTAGGGTTCCATCAACCTTTCTACATAGAGCCCTTCATACACCCAATTATATAGATAGAACCCCACCCTTACCTTAGCCTTTGGAGAACTCGAAGCCTTGCCCTAGATCTCTCTCCTCTTCGCCGCACCTCTTCTCTCTTCTCTTCTCTCCAATTCTATTTTTTTTATCCTTCTAAATGAACAAAACCCTAACCTAATCCCTTATATGCTCATTTTGTCCTATGGGCTTTTCCTTAGCTTATGCGACTTAATCATGGGCCTCACTAATACTTCTCATTTTAATAATCCCAACCCCAACAATAGGTCCACATATACTAGCATTATTGTTATTTTATTATTTTTCTACCAATTAAATTCCCAAACAATTCAATTAAATAATTAATTAAATTTTAGGGCGCTACACCAATAGTCTTCGGGGTGGTCAATTCAATGAATCCCTCGCCTACCGACCTGCTTCAAACATGCCGGAGGTGTTGGCCAGAGCAAAGGCTTACATGAAAGGAGAAGAAAGCAAAGCCAAGAAGCGCAACCGCGACGCCAGAGAGAGCGGATAGGATCGTCGTCATCATTTCGAAGATTTCCAACCTAACACTTCCCAGAAAATAGGTCCCCAGCAAAGCAAGAGCAGTCCGCCAAGGAGATCATTAATTCCTTAGAACAAACAAAGGGAGACAGTACTTAAGAAAATCTTACATACAAGGCTTATTCCAGAGATGACACCGGTGAAAAGAGTGCTCGGCAGAGACTCACACCAGTGGTGTGAATACCACAAGGCGCGAGGACATGATACTGAAGAACGAAATTGAGAAGTGAATCCGGAAAGGGATGTTAAAGAAGTACGTCAAAGACGATTCCAATGCTTCAGGAAGTCACCATCCAGACGAAACACAGCCAAAATCACAATCTCAGGTTGAGAAAATAGAAGAAGCTGACGACAGTATCTCAGAAGGATTTCCATGGGAGGCGAAACCAGTTTGGCAAGGAAACGCAATGTGCGGAAAGTCATGTACATTGCCGAATGCCAAGTCAATTCGGCAGCCATTGACAGCCCCGACTTGAACTTCTCTCCAAAAGATCTTGAAGGAATAGCCCCGCACGAGGATGACCCTTTGGTTGTGGTGGTGCATTTACTCAACTTCAATGTCCGCCGTCACTACAAGAAAAACACATTTTTTCGGTGGATTTTTTCCGTCGGTACGGTTCCAGCGGTAATTTGGCATTTCAGGCGGATTTTTTCCGTCAGAAAATTTCCGCCGGATTTTATTTCAGTCCGTATGTTTTTGGCGGATTTTTCAAATTACCGGCGGATTTAAATATCTGTCGGTAATATAAAAAATCCGCCGGAAAAATTAGGAGGGAAAAAGTAAGCCGGTAAATCCGCCAGAACTGTCCGAAAATGCCTATAAAAAAAATTTCTCCTACACTCTTCTCATTCTCTCATATCACTCCTTATTTCCTTCTCATTCTCTTCTACTTTTTATCTATCTTATCTTTCTTCTTCTTTCTCATACTCTCCAATCTCCATAAATTTCTCCACATATCTCTCTTCTATATTTCCCCTTTCTTCTTCCTTCTCATTTATTATCACTCCTTCATTCTTATTCCTTCTTAGTTCTTACTTCTTTGTTCTCATTCTCTCCTATAGTATTACTTCTCATACTCTCCTTCATTCTTCTTCCTTCTTACTTCTACATTCTTATTCTCTCCTATATTATTTCTTCCCATACTCTTTCTTTCTCATTCCTTCCTACTTCTTCATTCTCATTCCTTTATTCCTTCTCATTCTCTTTTATATCATTTTTTCTCATATTCTATTTCATTTTCATTTTTTCTTACTTTTATTAAATTTTAAAATTCGAAATTTTTACAAAAACAAAATTTAAAATTTTTTTTTAAAAAATCCACCGGTAATGAGCATTTCCAGTGGATTTTTCAAAAAAAAATTAAAATAAAAAATCGGCCAGAAACACCGATTACCGGCGGAAAATATCTGTCTGTAATGGGAGTTTCCGGCGGATTTTTAATTTTTTTTTGAAAAAAAATCCCCCGGAAACGGCCATTACTGACGGAAATTACCGCCGAAAGAATCCGGCGGAAATTCCTCCGAAAAACATTACCTACGAGCGTTTTACTAGCAGAAAAAAATCTGCCAGAAACGTCACTTTTTCGGCGGATTTGGTGCATTTCTGATGGATTTTTTCCACCGGAAAAGCACGTTTTTCTTGTAGTGCGTGTATTGATTGATCTAGGGAGCTCGGCTGACATGATCTATTGGGAAGCTTCCCAAGGTATGCAGCTTTCCCGTTAACATTTACAACCATATCATGGAACTTTAGTTGGTTTTTCAGGTGAGCAGGTTCAAGTCACAGGTTACATTACTCAAAAAACAACCTTTGGCATGGACAAACAAGCCAGAAGAATCAGAGTTCGCTACCTGGTGATCGATGCGCAATCATCATACAACATCATCATGGGAAGACCCGCCTTGAATATTCTGGGTGATGCTCTCTCCACTCGTTATCTTACCCTTAAATATCCTTTAGATGGAGGTGAAGTGGGAGTGTTGAAAGCAGATCAGTAAGCAGCCAGAAAGTGTTATTTAGATAGTCTGAAAACCAGGATAAAGAATGATGTGGAACAAAGCAAAAGCCAGTTCCTATAACGTTAACTTTGCCAATCTGGATCCCAGAGAAGATTTCAATGAACAACGACTAATGCCCATTGAAGATCTAAAGCAGATACAAATCGAAAAGTTGCCTGATCAAGTCACCAACATTGGAGCCAACTTATTACCAACAGTAGAAAACACTATTGTAGAGTTATTAAAAAAACAACATTGGCTTGTTAGCTTGGACACCAACAGACATGTCTGGTATTGATCCATCATTCATTTGCCATTGCCTATCACTTGGACCAGTCGCCAAGCCAGTTTCTCAGAGGAAGAGAAAGCTCGACATTAAGCGCAAACAAGCCATTGCAGAAGAAACTCAAAAATTATTGGATACCTCATTCATAAAGGAAATCCAGTATCCTAGCTGGCTATCTAATTTTGTCCTAGTAAAGAAATCAAATGGCAAGTGGCGCATGTGCGTAGACTTTACCAATTTAAACGCAGCATGCCTCAAAGATCCATATCCATTACCTAGCATTGATGCCCTGATCGATGGCGCCTCTGGTTATCGAATGTTGAGTTTCATGGACGCATATTCCGGGATAAATAAATCAAGATGGACCCGGATGATGCGGAAAAACAACATTCATGACTGATACTTGCAATTATTATTACACCGTGATGCCTTTTGGTCTAAAGAACGCTGAGGCAACTTACCAACGTTTGATGGACAAGGTATTCCATGGTCAGATCGGTAAGAACTTAGAGGTGTACATTGATGACATCATAGTTAGAACTGAAGAAGTGAAAGACCATTCTGAAGATTTGGGAGATTTTCTATCATCCATCCGCAAACACAATGCGCTTGAACCTTACAAAGTGTTCATTTGGGGTGCAACCCGAAAAATTTATTGGTCTCAAGCTGGCGAACAGGGGCATTAAAGCATATCCTAACAAATGTCGAGCTATCTTGGAAATGCAAAATCCCATCCATCACAACAGCTCGGTGCCTTCGTCTGTATTTCCAAGGGCATAAGATTATTGTTAGAACTGACCATCCAATAAAACAAGTACTAAGAAAACCAGACCTTGCAAGCAGAATGGTAGTATGGTCAATAGAATTGTCAGAATACGACATCACCTTCCTCCCTCGAGGTGGAATAAAGGCACTGGTTTTGGCCAATTTTATAGTAGAACTCACTTCGGATACCTGAGCCAGAGCTTATTGCCTGGATATTATCAGTAGATGATGCATCCAATATAAAAGGCAGCAGCGCTGGCAATACACTGGAAATTCCAGATGGGCTTTTAATTGAACAATCACTTTGCTTCAACTTCTGAGCTAGTAATAACCAAGAAGAATATGAAGCCGTCATCGCAGGCATGAAATTGGCCAAAGAGGTTGGAATTCAGAACCTTAAGGTCAAAAGCGACTCCCAACTACTGACCATCCAAGTCTCGGGCGAGTTCTAGACCAGAGACCCCCAACTATGCAGATATCTTCGGAAGGTCAGAAGTCGACCTAATGATTTATCTACTTTCGAACTCCTATATGTCCAAAAGCCAGTACCAAACAAGCCATTACCTATCATTCATTTGCCATTACCTATCACTTGGACCAGCCGCCAAACCAGTTTTTCAGAGGAAGAGAAAGCTCGGCATTAAGCGCAATCAAGCCACTGTAGAAGAAACTCAAAAATTATTGGATGCCTCCTTCAATAAGAAAATTCAGTATCTTAGCTGGATATCTAATGTTGTCCTAGTAAAGAAATCAAATGGTAAGTGACGCATGTGCGTAGACATTACCAATTTAAACGCAACATGCCTCAAAGATCCATATCCATTGCCTAACATTGATGCCCTGGTCGATGGAGCCTCTGGTCGTTGAATGTTGAGTTCCATGAACGCATATTCCAGGTATAAATAAATCAAGATGGACCCCAGGCTGATATTTTATTGAAACTTGCAAGTATAAAAAAGCCAGGAAATAATCACACTTTTATCTAAGAGACCCCTCTCTCCCTCAGCATCAAAGCAGAATAGGTAAATTACTTAGATCAAACCTCCAATTGGACTACTCCTCTCATTTCCTTTTTGCAGCATGATATTCTGCCAACAGACGAGCTGGAAGTAAAACAAGTTTGCAGAGAAGCAGCAAACTACACCTTTGTAGCAGGCAAGCTTTACAAAAGACGTTTCTCCACACCCCTGCTATGGTGTCTACTCCCTGATGAGAGAGACACCAGGAAATTTTCGGAAGCCACATTGGCGGACGCTCTTTAGCTAACAAAGTTCTCCGGGCAGGATGTTATTGGCCACGTCTTAACAAAGACTGCATGATCTTTTCAAGAAAATGTGATAAATGTCAAAGGCGTTCTGATCTCCACCACGCTCCAGCAACAACTCTCCAGTCTATTACATCACCATGGCCATTTTACAAATGGGGGGTTGATATCTTGGGACCTTTCCCAATAGGTCCAGGACAAATCAAATTCCCGATTGTTGCAGTTGAATATTTCACTAAGTGGATTGAAGCACAACCAGTAGCCACGATCACGACATTCCGAGTAAAAAAGTGTTACTGGAGAAACATCATATGCAGATTTGGTCTACCAGCCGAAATAGTGCCTGATTACGGAACTCAGTTCCCCAATTTATCGGTGGTAGACTTCGGCAAGAACCTCGAAATTCAAAACAAGTTCACATCGGTTGAGCATCCACGAGCAAATGGACAAGCGGAATCCGCCAACAAGATAATTTTGTCCGGTCTAAAGAAAAAACTAGATGATGCCAGAGGTGCTTGGCAGACCAATTGTGCCAAGTCATATAGTCTTATCACATTACACCTCATTCCTCCACTGGAGAAACGCCTTTCAAACTTGCGTTTGGTTCTGCTGCCATGATTCCCGTAGAACTCGGTCAACAAACTTTCAAAAGAGAAAACACAAATGAAGCCACCAATATCAACAACCTCAACGCCAGTCTAGACTTGCTAGATGAAACGCGTGAGATCGACCATTTACGCAAATTCACAGCCAAACAACGAGCAGCTAGGCGATACGATTCCAAAGTTGTCCTTGGAGAGATGAAACAAGGAGACCTTGTCTTAAGAAGAACATCCAAGTCGGACGGCACTGGAAAACTATCTCCCAATTGGGAAGGACCCTACAGGATCATATACATGCTATTCGAAGGAGCCTACAAGTTAGAAACGTTATTGGGCACCCCCATTCCACGCTCTTGGAACAAACCTCCGTTTCTACTTCAGTTAAGTGTCTAGATAACCACAACAATAAAGGTTCACTCTTTTCTCCCACCGGAAGTTTTTAACGAGGCACTACCTTTCTGCTTTATGTAATTTCGCTTCATGTAATTTCCCTTTCATGTACAAGCTTCAAAGTTCACTAATAAAGATTAATCTGGCAAGTACTATTTTCTCCCACTGGGTGTTTTTAGCGAGGCTTGCCAATTGATTACCTCTGGTGTTTCCTGTTGAGTATTCCTTTTCACTTTTATCCTTTAATGTTTAAAGCAAATAAGTCTCCATGAGACAAGAGTTAAATTATTTGCAATACTCCCACTTGATGACATCAAGTAAAACTTAATAGTCTCCACGAGACAAGGGTTAACCTCTTCAAAAGATACTCCCACTTACAATAGCTAAAGTAAGTAAAAATTTAACCACTCAAACAACACAAGGACCAAGACTCTACGAGACGGTCCCAACTTAGTGGTTACACCCCCAAATTTCAAGTCGGAAATCCGGTTATTCCTAAACTAAGCCCGTAACCGACTTGGGGATGACAAGGTCATATTTATCAAAGTAAATAATTATAAATTTGCACCTTGAGACAACTCGATCAACACTTTCCAACACAAAAGGAAATCGAGTACGAGTCCATCATATTAACCTTAGGGTTCATTACGCGGCTTTGTTAACGAAACTGATTAACACTTAAGTGGCAAATTGGTCTATGCATTTGATATGTAAAAAAGTAAACCAAATGCAGGCCAGCCACAATAAGCTTGGGGGGCTCTTCGTGCAATTCGGTTTACAAAACGAATTAGCATGCAAGTATTTTTTTCCTAAACATTTAGAGCATGATGCTCCAATGTCTCGAGGGGGTTATACATTCAGTAGGCCGGTAAAGTTAAAATGCAAGGCGGTCTAATCAACAAATAAACTACTCAAAAATCATTAAAAGAAGCGATTTGCAAAAGCCCAATTATATTAGAGAAGACATAGCCATTAATTTAAAAGCCCGGAGGCATTACAAACAGCTCAGAGGCATTACAAAAAGCCCAAAGGCGTTACAAAATAGCAATAAAACATTACAAGATTAAAAGCCCTATTATTTCGGGGGCAGTACCATCTTCCCTTGCCTCCTCCATGTTCACATCATGCTCGTCCTCGCTAGAAGAGGGCATCTCCACCAACTTGTCATCTGAGATCACTTTGTATGCGCTGATCTCCGAAACATCCACATCCGGATACAAAGGCTCAACCTGCTCTTTGTCTTGAGAAAACCCTTTCAAAAGACCTGCAGCCATCTCAACCTTCAACTCTTCAATTTCAGCATCTTTCTGCTCGGCCGCAGTTTTAAGATCGACGTTGGCCTCTGATTGCGTCTTCACCTCGGACCGAACCTTGTTGATTTTTTTCGTCCACTCAACCTCCAAATCTTCCAGTTGTTTCTTGACAAACTCATCCTTTTCTTTAAATTTCTATTCTTGGGAGGCCAACTCACTTTTCAATCGAGCAACCTCATTGGCTAAATCCTGTTAACTAGCCAAAGTATTCTTCGCATCTTCAAGTTCTTTCCTGTTTTGACGTTCACGAACTCGAAGTTTGTCGAACTCATCACCAATGATATGACCCAAGCCAATCGCCTTCAAAGTGTAAGATTGCAAAGCAACGCACGCCTGCTCCAAACCTAGGCCCTCAATCCGGCTTGAATCATCCTAAGTCAGTAATCTTTCTCGTACAAAGTTCTTCACCGAAAAGCGCCTATCCCAGAGTGATGTCAGATCACCTTCGCCGTCAAACTCAGCTAGGAGATTGGACCAGATCACTTCGCCCTCATCGGCCTTGCTTTTCTTTGAACCCGAAATTCCAAGAGTTTAATGACAAACTTTCTGAATGGTGAGGGATGCAGAAGGAGGACGTCCACTCGTAGATGTGTTGCTAGCAATCGTAGTCAGAGGTACAGCCGAAATAGGCGTGCTTCCATCAAGGACCATTTTTCCAGTGATCTTCTTGGTCCCGAGCATCGGCATCGGCAATGGCCTTGGCAGCCATCCTTTGCTGAGTTTTCTTGAGATAGCTCCTCATATCTTTCTCTTTAAGAGGCCCCATCCGAACTGCAAGAAAGCAAAGAAGAACGAATTAATTAACTGTTATTGAATCAACACACAGAAGGTTCATGATGTGACTTACTCAAAAATTGAAGTAATTCTTCTTCATTGTTTTCCATATTTATGAGCTCTTTGCAACTCATAGGGGCGAATTTTGAAAGAAATTCTATTGCTTCCTTATAATCCCCGGGCAATTCACTCTCGACAATGCCCATAACTGCGTAGGGTTCGCTTTGCCAATACAAAGGGAAATGATAAGTCCCCCTGGGTATCGATCAGTGTTTCAGGACATGAAGACTTCCCTGATCCCGGAAGAACTCAACTTTAAAATCTTTGTAAGAGGTGGTGAAGGGGGTTAGTAACCGTTTTTGGGGGTAACTAGTAAAGAATATCCATTTTCCTGACCCTTCTCCTTTGGTTCGGTAAAAGGCAAAAAAGATGCCAACTTTAGGGTTTAACTTTAGAGCCCGGCATAATATTTCAAACCCACAAACAATACCCCGGCTATTCATATGAAGCTACGTGGGGGCAACGTTCAAAGACCTCAACACCGAGGTCTCAAACAAAGTAAGGCGCATCTGCATCTTTAAGTCTTCAAACAAGCAAGCGTACATATACGTCGCCTCATTCTACACTCCTCTCGGTCTCGCCAGGAAAACCGGTTCTCCCACCTTACAACATTCAACGATTAAATCCTCCTCTTTTCTAGCAGAAGACAACTTCCTCCCAGCTCGAAATTTTACAATGGATGCTTCGGTCAAGTAAGTAGACGAATAGCCGCGTGACTCAAGGTTAACCAACTCCACAACTTCTTGATCGAAAGCCATCAAAACTTTAACCTCGACAACTAGGTTTGATCTCGTCCAAAATAAGCCTCAAATCAGACGAAACCTCGACAACTTCGTTTCCACTCTCGTCTAGTTCCCACAGTTTAACCATCTCAAAGTCCCAACAAAAAGCGGAAGAGAAATGTAAAAGGAACAAAAAGTAGGGATCAGGAGTTACCTCTAAGCAAGCTAACGATCTCCCCGTCGAGTACCAAAAATAGACAGAACCAAAGATTAGCTAACAGACAAGAAACCAATGAAAAAGGAAAGGTAATCTTTGTTTCTAAAATTTTACTCTTAAATAGACAGAAGAAGCAGCTCTGTAGGCTTATCAAGCCACACGTCCACGCGCCCGCAACGCGTTTGGGAAACCAAAGCGTCAAATCGGCTCGCCTCCCATTGTTCTCTCTCATGACCATTGAAGTGACATAAAGAATGAAAGCGCGTCTCCCCAAACGTCAGAACAGTACGCATTGCTGCTAACCTTTCACATCCATCACTTTAATTTATGTCAGCACATTTAATCCTCAAGTTAGCAGAAAGAGATAAGGGCAGTATAAGGACAGGAAACAGCTCGGCGTAAGAAGACCAAGGCTCTTTATTTGCTCTTTACTGTTTCTTAAGCTCTTCATCCTTAAACCACTCGAGCTTGGGGCTGTGGACCAGGCTAGTTAATTAAGTCTTCAGAGCACGTCACGTGGACTCGGCCTGAAGACACGTAGATCGAATAAGATCGACGCAATAGATAAGATAAAGAAATCGACCAAACAGGCGTCAACAAGATAGACCTCTAGAGGGAACTGTTCGGGCAGTTATGTTAGAAGTCGACTATAAAGACAGGACTCCAGAGAAGAGAAAAGGCATGCAAACACACACACACACACACAAACACCATAACCGAGATAAATAAATCACTATCCGGTCTCTTTGTAACATTCTGACTTGTTAATAAAATATTATTCAAGTACAGAAGGATACTTTTCTGCAATTAAGAGTAGCAAAGTGAAACATTGTGCTTATCGTATCGTATAACTGAAGTGAAGCTATAAGTTGATTCCCCCCGTTATTCATAAAACAAATTTTCTAACGTGTACATCACTCATTCTGAATTTTTGCCTTTTAACAGTATTAGCCAATTACGCTTACGCCTAAACAAGTCTAGGTTACCTTATGATCCGTTCGCGCGGGGGATGTTCGGGTAAAATGGGGTTGATTTGGTTTTTTTCTTAATTTCAAAACAGATTTCCATCAAAACTCAAAACAAAAAAAAATAGGTTTTATAATTTCTGTTTTTGTTTTCAAACTAACACTTTATCACTAATGGTTAACGACTATCACTCCGACCATCGACTACCACTCCGACCACCGGAAACCCCCACTTCAACCATCGCCGACAATCACTCACTACAAGAAAAACGCAATTTTTCGGCTGATTCTTTCGCGGCGGAAAAATAGACTTTCTGACGGAATTTTTGCATTTCCGGTGGATCTTTTTTAAAAAAAAAAATTAGAATTGATGTCTTGGAAGTGGTGAAGCGAGGGTTTTGAGTTTTCTCTTGGCTAGCTAACAGGGAGATAACTTACAGAGGGTAACTCCCGTTCTTCCTTTACCAAAGTTGCTTCCCCTAGAGCCAAACATGGCATTCTATGCGTCTTTAGGTAGTTTTCCCTCTCCGCCTACTATCTAGATGCAAACCTTCCCTTACTTTAACCCTAATCATGCTAAAGACATGGAATTGAATGCTTTCAAGGATAGGTCATTGGTGTGTGGAAAACATGTGCAAGTATACACAGTCCATAACAAGTAATACAGTGTTTAGAATAGGTCGAACCCACAGGGATTGATGAACGCTTTCAAAAGTTAATATTATGTAATTTAGAGAAAAGTAACCAATTTAAGAAGATAGTTTGATGTTGGTGAGTATCACAAGTAAGTTAGAATAAAGCAAGGTGTAAGTAGTTGTAATGCAAATAGAGAAAAGCTAGTTGGAATGTCTTCCCCAAGTAATTTACTTATAAGTGTTTAATGCAGTTATGATGCAGCTGCACTGCATGCTGTTGCATTAGTTGTGTGTCTTTCAGTCACTTTTCTTCAGAGTTTCATTACAAGCTTCCTATGTCTAGGCTTGCTAAATAAGTTCACTCTTGTCTTTTAAAGTACCCACAGTATCACCCTATGGACTATACTATCCTATGTCTAGGACTTAGTATGGTTTTCACAAAGTTTCCTTTATGTAAAACACTCACCCATATTAGTTCTTGAGTTCTTAATTGTAAACCATGTCTGCTTTTACAAATCTACTTATTCTAAGTGATCAACCTCAAAATAAGTGTTGAAAGTATTATCAAGCAAGAACTAAAGTGCGCACATCATATACTAAGTATTAAACTTACTTAAGAGAGGTTTAGCTCAACATAGACATTGCAAGGCAAATATAAACAGAATAGAACATGTTTATATAATTGAAATCACAAAAGAGAAACAACAAGATAGAGTTTACACAAGTTGTAGCTCTTAGCATGAATCCTCCTAGCAATTTAGTTGCATTAGCTCCTTAGCACTTTGATAAAACTATGAAATCGAGGTAAGGAGGATTTGTCACTTCCTTCCTTTCCTTCTTACAAAATAGAAACTAACTATGTATATTGAAATTTAAATCTAACTTATGGATTGTGATCTATCTTCAAGTGAAGGAGTGAGGTCTTTATATAGTCTTCAAGAGAGGTGCTTCCTTCCTTCATGTTGAAGTAACTTTGATGGCTGTATTCATGGTTACTTTACAGCAGTTGATTCCCATGTGAAGTCTTCAATCAAGTGTATAGGGAGGTCAAATGAGATAACAACATGTGTCCCTACGTTGATGACTCTTCAAAGCTATGTGGGAATTGTAGGCAACGAAATCTGAAGTGTTCTTGCTTTAGGGGACCAAGTATGAGGTCATCAAATTCAAGTGGATGGCAAGTGGATGTGCAATTGGATGGCTCCAACCTTCAGGCAATGCAGTTGCAGTGCAGTAGCATTGTGCTGAGCCAGCGCAGTTGTAGGTGCAGAATCAATGCAGGAGCATTTGATGCAGGAGCATCTAGACTGCACTGAACAAACTAATCAAACATACCACAATATATCCAAAATGGCCTATAATCAACTATAACCATGTCAAATACTCAAGTTATCACTTTTTACACAAAATACTATATAAACTCTTTATCTTTGCTTGAAAGAGAGAAATTTACTAAGTTTAAACATATGAATAACTCTATATTAAATAGAGTTATCAGTCATTTGACTCTCTTTCAAGAATTCTCCTCTTTCTTGACTCTCCCTGAACTAGTGGAATACGCTAGTCGACGGAGGAAGGATAGCTATGATATCAGACTCTGGCCAAAGATCCTCAACGAATCCACGACAGTTCTACTTTGATAAATGAATCAGACAACATTTCGTTGTTGCTATCAAAAGCATACCTGATACATGGAGACCATAAAGGGATCTCTTCACAGGATTAAGTTTAGAAACTAAATGTCTGTGGCTGTCCGGCAAGGATGCTTGGGTTAGCAATAAGTCGGCTTCTGCCAATGCTGTTAGAGGGTGTTTTTGTTTATGAAACTTCCATCTAATATCGAAGTACTGATACAAGCTCAGCCCCAAAAACCTTCTTTGGCCTTTTTGTTTGAGTCCTTCTTGTGGCCCGAGCCAAAAGGGAAGAAGAATAAGCGG
Organism: Astragalus membranaceus; assembly: GCA_039519185.1. Taxonomy (NCBI): domain Eukaryota; kingdom Viridiplantae; phylum Streptophyta; class Magnoliopsida; order Fabales; family Fabaceae; genus Astragalus; species Astragalus membranaceus. The sequence goes on along the minus strand of CM076850.1, from coordinate 77,289,447 downwards.
GAATCCATGGAAAGAATATGTAGTTGTCGGAGATACTTTGTTGTGCTTGTCTGATTTGGAATTGGCATATTGAGAAAGAGATCTGATAATTCCGACTTCGATAGGTCCTACTTCAACCAAAGCAGGCTTGGACTGACGCCCATTGTCACTTTCTTTTCAGTTTATGCGCAAGGGTTCCAAACCTGGCTGGAAACAAGGACAGGGGCAACATTTACCCTCGTCGTCTCCAAAGGCTCAGGCATTCCTTGAAGTTCAAGCATTTGTACCAGTCGATAAGTCGGAAACTACCCCACCTACCACGCAAGGAAAGAAAGGCTGTGAGAAGGGGGTGAGGTAAGGAGTAGTATAAGAGTGGCTCGGTCATCAATAGGCCTCTCCTTATTTGAATCATTCTATAGGGCGGGGTTGCAGACCAACAATCCAGCAAAAGGGCTGAAAATCTCCTTTATCAAACCTTCCCCTTTTGATAATAATAAGGTAGGTATGCATCAAAGGCCAGCAAACCCAGAAATACCAAAAATCCACCGGAAACCTACCGAGAGAAAAAAAATCCTTTGGAAAGTCAATTTTTTGCGGTGGAAATTTACCGACGAAAAACATCCACCGGAAATGCCAAATTTCCGCCGGAACCTTAACGATGGAAAAAATCCGTCGGAAACGCATTTTTCTGTTAGTGCTTAAATCCTTTGAGTATGGACAGTAACAGAGTAAAACAAAGTACAAAATAAAAAAAAAAGACAAGAGTGAGGCACTCGATTGTCAAAAGTAAAAATGCATTTAACGAAGATAGTTTCGAAACACAAGAGATTGGCTTAAACATACATTGTTCACAATAATTGCCAGAGGTCCTGTGTGAGCGTATGCTTTAGCCGTGATGGGTTACTGAATGTTATGAAATGCGTCTTTGATACTACGTACAAACTGCTGTTTATTGACTTTACATACAACAAACTTTTTTCATGATGGACATCTGTTCATTCGAAAGATAACAAAAACTAGGAACTGTCTAATGATTGTTGATGATTGATGCAACATGTCTTCTGGCATTTAGATGCTTTACATATGTCCCTTCGCTTGAAAGCTTTATGAAGAAACTACCACAACTGCTTCATTCCTTTCGCGCCTTGCACTAACTTTCAAATTTTGTAAGAGACCGTCCTCAAAGCCACTTGTATAGTTCGAACTATTCCGCCTCTCTAATTCTTCTGCCTGGCCCTAGCCTTCGAATCTTGCCTTAAAGATTTTCTGATGTGCCCATGTAGCTAATTTCAAATTCGAAATTTAGCTGTGACATATGGGAAACTGTTGGTGATGTGCTAACAACACTCTCTTTTACAAACTCTCATCGACATTCACTTTATGATTGGTTAAAATTCAAGTGGTCCTACTAAAGCACTAGGTCCCATTTTCAAATGGGTGAGACCCACATGAATTTTGATCAATCATAGAGTGAATGTTGAAGAGAACATGTAAAACCGAGTGTTGCTAATATTTCTAAGAGTAATGTTATTTAGCCAAAATGTTCCAGTCAAAAATAGCCAAAAACCAAGTTACAACACCAATTAATCAAGTTTTATAAGCCATTAACCAACCTGCTTTTTCACAGTTTTCTAGGTCATTGACTAAAAACTGTGAAAAAGCAGGTTGGTTAATGGCCTATAAAACTTGGTTAATTGATATTGTAACTTAGTTTTTGGCTATTTTTGGTTAAAACATTTTGGCTAAATAATTGGTCTATTTCTAATACATTGCTAGCATTTCTAAAACATTGCTAGCATCCCTTTTATAGTCTCATCATTATAGCTAGATGGGTCCTTTTGGCAAATGTTACCTCTACAATTCAACTACGCATCATTGCTTAATCTCATAATAGGCCTGGACAAAAACATTGACCCGCCCGAAAAACCGCAGGCCCGAAGAAAATCGTGACAAATGGGCCGGACATGAGCGGGTTGCGGGTTAAAAATGGGTACAGTTGGTTTTAAGGGGGTTAAATTGAGCGGGTTCGGTTGGACTCAAAAACACCGCTGGAAACGGAACCCGCCCGTGTGCAGAGTAAAAGTTAAACACGTATGTATTGTATGTTGAGCACATCTGACCTCTGCACTGAGTGTGTCGTACGGTCTTCCCAATAAAAAAGAAATAATAAAAAAGAGTATCAAAAAGTTTCTCCAAAGTAATGAGTGTGTTATCAAAAAGTTAATAGTTGCTCTCCCCAATATTTCATAAACGTCATTGCTTTCTCTTTCCACTCACCTCTTTTAAATTTTTTATATTATTTTTCTTCTCTCTCTAACAAGTACTCTTCATCTCTTTCGTTTTACTTTCCCTTTCTCTGGTTCACGCATCCATGTCTGCCGCTCTGGTTTTTTTCATCTCCCTCCTTCTTCCTCCATTCTGTATCTCTTTCGCTCCATACTAAACCCGCTTGTACCCACGGTTTTCACCCGAAAAACCCGCCAAACCCGCCAAACCGAACCCGCACAATCCGAGAGAACAGTTGGGCGGATTTGGGTCTGTGTTTCAGGAGCGCGGTTTTGGCCGGATCTGTGTTTTTGGGCCGAAACTGCCAAAACCGCCCGATGTCCAGGCCTATCTCATAATATATCATTATATGACTCTTTTTTAAAAAAAAAAGAGACATTTGAAATAGGGACAGTACATACATAATAATAAAACACAAAAGGTCCAATGTCATGCATTCATTCCGTGGCACCTTTGGCACAGAGCAGCGTTAAAACTCTGGGTCAGCTGTCCTGTTCCTCGAGGCACCTACAAATCAGCGAGGGGGTTAGTCACTGCGGTCGGCGGTGGATACCCTAGGTAAAAAAAAACATAACTTAGTTTCAACACCTCTAAGATGAATTAGTTTCATAAACATAAATTAGTTTATTTTTTCAGAAAACTAAATAATTGATTGAAGTATAAAAATTGAAAAGCAATTCGCCTCACATGTTATTTTGATCCTTTCTTTGCTAGTCGGTGATACCAATCTTTTTAAAAAAAAAATTAAAGGGAGGGAGAGAGAGAGTTGTTGTCAGAAAAAGTAAAGAAAAAATTAAAGTGAGAGGGAGAGGAAGGAAAAAAATTGGAACCAAATACTAAGACTAATATAAATCTATTATTTATCTTTTAATTACTAACATAAATTTGTAAACTAATTTTTGAGTGTCTTAGAAAAAAGACAAGAAGACTTAATGATTGTTCAAAATATTTATAAATATTAAAAATACACGTGACAAATATTTGTCACTGATACTTAAAAAAATGACAAATAAATGCCACTGATATATAAAAAACACAAGATAAATATTTTTTTACTGATTATTGTAATTTTTGAATACTACTGTAAATGTATTATTATCTTCTACTTTATACTATCGTCTACTAATATACTAAAACTAAACAATTTGACCACTAGGAAAAATTCCAAAATAATTTTTAGTGTCTTAGAAAAAAAACGACAAGACTTAATGACTATTCAAACTACTAATAAATATTAAAAAAACATGTTACAAATATATCTCACTGATATTTAAAAAAAAAGGACAAGTAACTGTCAATAATATATAAAACAACACAGAACAAATATTTGTCATTGATATTTATAATTATTTTACTTTTAAGTCTTGACGGAGAATAATATAATAGTTTCCATCGAGTTTGTCGATATAGTATCAAAGTGTTCGACGAAATCCCAAGTAGGTACGCAGTTGGCGAGCTAAGAGATACTGAAGGAGTGCACCAAAAAAGTGGAAGAAGGAGGCCCCGGGTTCAAACCCCGAAAACTAACACTCCCCCACCCCAACTAACATTGCTTATCAATAGAAAGAGTCTTCGATGGAAAAACATGTATTGAAGGGTTAGAGATCATTTTGTCAGAAAAATAAATCGAAGACTAACAATTTAATAAGAATATTTCCCATTAGAGACTAATTTTATAAATCCTTAATATTCTGCTTTTTTTGCGCCAACAAGAAAATATTTTCTCTTATATTTGATTTTATATGTATATATATGGTTTTTTAGTTCCAACATGAGACATTATTATATGTTGTTATGAAAAATTATACTTTATATTTTTATTTTTATGTGTTTATTTTTTATATATTCGGGCTAATTAATTTCTAACTTAGTCAATTCATATAAAGGACACGACTTTTCCCGTGCGTATGTACATGTATATTGCTAGTAAATGATAATTATAGGAACTATGGTTGTTGCGGTTGTTACATGACATAAATGAGAAGATTAAGAGATCCTAATATGAGAGAGTCTTCAGAGTGATATGAGTTGACCGATGGAGGAGCAGAGGTGTGCTCTTTCTTCTTCCAGGGGGTTGTATTTGGCCGAGCCTCTATGGGGGTCGGTCCGGTTTGGAACCAGGGCAGTCTACATTCTACCCTCCCACCAATTCCTTCTTTTTTATTTAATTTTTTTATTTGACTTCTTTATTTTAACGAGGCAGTTCCCATAGAAAGGATATTGTACTATTTTTCATTCACTAGATTTTTCCTCATTGGGTTTTTTCTAGTAAGGTTTTAATGAGACATATATCATCGATGAACATTCAAAGTGGAGTGTTATGAATAATAGGAATTAGTGGATGTCCACCCTTAGGCTTCCACATTCCACTAAGTCTCCTTAGTAATAGGATTGTTAGTGGCTTTTGATGATTGGCCATTCATTTGGCTATTTGTGTCTTATAAATAAGACTCCTATTCTAGCGTAAAGATACTTTTGAATAGCATAATACAAAAACTCTCTTATTCTCTTCTTCTCTCTTCTTCGTCTCTATTCTCTTATATAATGTCTAGTATTTGTTCTTACTCAAATTTTGGTTATATATATATATATATAAGTAGTTTTTATTTTTTCTATCTCTCTCTTCTTCTCACAACACCCACCTATATTACATCCAATACGTTTAATTTTTTTTACTAAACATAAATTAGTTCATTTCTCTTTCAGAAACAAATTAATCGATTGAAGTATAAAAAGTGAAAAGTTGTTCCCACATGTCATTTTGATGCTCTCTTTACTACCTGTCGGTGATCATCAATGAAGGCAAACGTACATATACATTGAATAGTCTAACATTTTTTCTTAGTCTCATCATTACTTAGAAGAGGGTTCATCCCTTTTACCATTACTTAGTCTCATCATTCTGTCTAGATGGGTTCCTTTTGGCAAATGTTACCTCTACAATTCAATTCAACTACGCATCATTGCTTAGTCTCATAGTATATCATTATTATAAATAAAAATATGATTGACCATTGTCGTCATAATATATCATTATATGACTATTTTTAAAAAAGGAGACAATTGAAAATAGTACATTTGAAACGGGAACGGTACATACAGAATAATAAAACACAAAAGGTACAAATGTCATGCATTCATCCGCAAACTGTTTGTCTGTTTCTCAATATAAAGTCCGAGTGAATATGTTCCCAATCGGACCGGCCGGTGTACATGCTCGCTCGGCTACAAAAGGATCTCTTTGCATTACTAGATTGCTTATAAATATCTTGCCTCTACCTCTCCCAATATAGAATGATCAGAGAGAAATATCCTTGATTTCTCTCCCCTTTGTCTGTAAGGGTCAACTTGGTCATTAAGTGTATTAATCACCATTAATGTACCTTGTAATACAAATACAGCCCTGAGAGGCCAATAAACGGATCACAATTCCATTTTCGCATACTCTAGGGAGATTCTTATTATTCTTGTATTCGGTCATTTTCCTCACAGGGAAACCAATCGTAACATTGGGGCCCACCGTGGGGCCCAAAGCAAAAATTCTTCCCACGCCGCCCCACACAAAAACCTAAAAATCCATCATCACAATGGCAGAAACCCGCTCCAGCGATCCCAAAATCGATGATCTCTCTAAAGCGCTCCAACCTCTACAATCCCAAAGTGCGAAGCGGAAAAGCATGAGCAAGGCTTTGGAAAAACATATCCAGACCCAGGAAATTGGAGTATGGCGGCTGTAGGAACATCTCAATGACGCAAGGAAGCTAGCCCAGATCCTCGAAGAAACGTCCCAGCCGCATGATGAAATACCTCAAAAAGGAGACTACACCATCGCGCATTGCCCCAAACCCTGACGACGCCGTGAGGTTCCATGAGAAGAACGATGGCAGCGGAGGCCAAAAGGCAGCACGTCGAAACAATCTCTAGGGGATTCTCAAGGGGAGGAGCTTCGTCAAACTCAAGGAAAACGTATGCTCGCTCCGTTATGAATTTAAATACTGGCGATGCCTTTGTGTTACCAGAATACTCGACCGTTACCTTCAGTGTCGACAACTTCAAGGGAGTCCAAAGCCACGAAGGCGACCCTCTACTCATATCTTCCACAATTAGAGGCTCCAGCGTCCGACGAATACTCATTGATGGAGGAAGCTCTGTAAAGGTGATGTATTGGGAATGTTTTGATCAGCTTCAAATACTAGTGAAGGGCTCAAAAACTTTCCAGGCGTCCTAACAGGCTTCTCTAGGCAGAAAGTGGAGGTGTGCGGCTACCTCAACCTACTAACGACATTCGGGGACCAAGGGCAGGAAAAAACAGTGACCCTCCAATACATGGTGATCAAGGCACCATCCGCATACAATGTTATTTTGGGCCGACCAGCTTTAAACGCTTTAGCGGCAGTGGTGTCCTACCCTCAACTCCACATGAAGTTCCCACTACCGAACGAAAAAATAGACATAATCTGAGGGGATCAGGTAACTGCACAAAGGTGCAAACAGTACAGAACAAACTGATACATCTCTAAGATTACGGGCTCCTAGACTTGGATCCCAAGTTATATGACCCCGCCAGAGAAGAAAAACGCCCAAAGCCAATCGATGACCTGAAAGAAATTAAGATTGGCCCGACCAGTCACCAAAAAACAAAGATCGGGGTCAGCCTAACCCCAGACGCGGAGCGAAGACTCTCAAAAATTCCTAGGTGACAATCTGGATTGTTACCAAGTGGCTTCAGTCTCAAGAGGGGGGTGAAATGAGATTTTAAAAACTTTTCCCCTTTTAACGACTTAGATTAATTTTTCGCGCAGGTTTATGGAATGAACGAATTAGAAACTGAAAGCAGTAAATAACACAATCTATTTATATTGGTTCAGCCACCTCTTAGTGACCTACTCCAGTCCTCACAAACCGTTGTGAAATTTTCACTATCAAAACAAAGCTTAAAGCGGGTGCTTTCAAACCCTTACAAAACACAAGCACTCTTCACTTAGGATACCCCACCTTCGTGCAAGAGCCCTCAACAATTGATAAACAAGATATACCCCACCCTTGTTACAATCAAAACCCTAGAGAGCTTCCCCACTCTAGAGATCTCTAGTACAACCAATTGAGACACAAGAGATACCCCACCCTTGTTACAATCAAAACCCTAGAGAGATTCCCCACTCTCTAGTAAAACCCAATAACAGAAATTGAACAAATTACAAGAAATAGAAATACCTCTAAAGTAGGTGAATACAACAAGTTGAAAGCTTCCCAACCTATCCCTTGAGAGAGATCAACTCAAATTGATAGAAATAGTGAAGAACAAGTGCAATAATGCTCTAGGGTTCAATAATATGCTTTTTATTCGAGGTTGGTGGTGTTTGGCAAGCCCTAGGTCCCTATTTATAGATGCTGTCAAAATATGACTGTTGGGACTGATTTATTTCACTAATAATCGACTATCACGTAAGTGGATGATCAATTATCATGTTTCTGGACGTGTTTTGTCGGAAAAAACATGCTCATAATTGATTATCACGACTGCATATTCGGTTATCATAATCTGTTATCGTAATCCATTATCACGATTCTGGTCCTCTTCCTGCATAGCCATAATCTATTATTACGATTCTAATCCTATTCCTGCATAACTATAATCAATTATCATAATCCATTATTATGATTCTGATCTTGTTCCTGCATAGCTATAATCTATTATCACAATCTATTATAGTGTTTATGATTCTCCTAAAATGAATGTTATTGCTTATAATCATTTAGGTAATTGTGCCTAACTTATTTAGCATACTTTTGGCATATGGAAGGATTATGTTAGGCTCCATATAGATCATATAAAAAGGATTTGGTTCATGAGTGTCTACCTATGTGAGTGCTTGATTGTGTATGGTGTTTTGAGCCGATCCACAAAAGAGGTTTACATTTATTTCCTAAGACACGACCGAACTTCCTATCATCTACCCTTGACACGGACTTTCTTCTTGAGTTGGTTTTGTCATGGAGTTCCTTTTGTCACTTTATTTAGATTTGATTCATCATCAAAACTTAACCTGCAACACAAGATATCCACATGGACGTGTTTGCATGGTCTCCCCAGAACATGTAAGGTATTGACCCTAACTTTGTCTGTCACCATTTATCACTAAGTCCGTCTGTTAGGCCTGTGGGACAGAGGAGAAGAAAATAGGACGAGGAGAAGACAGCGGCCATAAGAGAAGAAACCAACAAGTTCGTCAAAGTTGAATTCATCAGGGAAGTCAGGTACCCTACCTAGCTGGCAAACCCGGCGATGGTGAAAAAAACAGCTTTCATGACCGACTGCACCAATTTCTACTACAAGGTAATGCCCTTCGGCCTAAAAAACGCAGGAGCAACTTACCAGCGCGGCGCCTGATGGACAAAATCTTCGAGGAAGTAATCGGCAAAGCAATTGAAGTTTACGTGGATGAAATGGTTGTTAAAGCTGAAACCGATGAAGCACGCCTCAACAACCTGTCCAGGGTCTTCCAATTGCTGAAGGAGCACAACTTAAGGCTCAACCCAGACAAATGCTCCTTCGGCATGCAAGCCGGAGAATTCCTGGGGTTTGTCTTTGCTCACAAAGGAATCGAGGCCAAACCTGCTAAATGCAGGGCCATAATTGATATGAGAAGCCCAAAAGAAGCAAAAGAAGTCTAGATACTGACAAGACGAAAAATTGCATTGTCGTGTTTCATGGCCCGATCGGCAGATAAGGTGAAACCCCTCTTTCAGCTACTGAGGAAAAATACTTCTTTCCAGTGGTCGGAGGAGTGCGAGTGAGCGTTCCGATCAATCAAACAGTTCATAGCAACTCCACCAATACTGATGGCCCCCACCCAGAGAGCCTCGCTGCTGCTTTACCTGGCCATCTCCGAAAATGAATGCAGTGCGGTCCTCATCCAAGAACAAAACAAACAGTAGCAGCCGGTCTACTATGTTAGCAAGGTATGGCAGGGACTAGAGATCAGGTACCAGAAGATAAAAAAATCAGCATTCGCAATAGTCCTAGCCGCCAGGAAACTCCGAAAATACTTTCAGAGCCACACGGTGATAGTCAAAACTGATATCCCGGAAAAAAGGTGCTCGGCAAGCCCGACCTTGCCGGAAGAATGGTCGTATGGTCAGTTGAGCTCTCAGAGTACGATATCCAGTTTGAACCAAGAGGACCGATCAAGGCGCAAGCATTAGCAGACTTCGTGGCAGAACTAGTGGATAAAGGGGCCATTGAACACAGGGAGACACAGGAAGCATGGGTCCTCTCTATCGACGACTCCTCCAACTTAAGAGGAAGTGGCGCCTGAATAACCCTCGAGGGGCCGGACGGAGTACTGCTGGAACAATCCCTCCGGTTCGGTTGGAAGACCAAGAACAACCAGGTCGAGTATGAAGCCCTGATAGTATGGATGATCCTAGCAGTCGATGTAGGGGTGGAAAAACTGAAAGCACGGATCGACTCCCTATTAGTAACTGGACAGGTCACAAGAGCTTTTACTGCCAAGGACGAGATGCTGATCAAATATCTCGAGAAGGTGCAACAACTAAAAATGAGGTTTAAATCATTTGAACTGACGAATGTACCTAGGGAACAAAATAGTAGAGCAGACATCCTGGCCAAGCTAGCCAGCACGAAGAAACCAGGTAACAACCAGACGGTAATTCAAGAAACCGTCCCCCCAACCTAGCATAAATGAAGTACAAGTCCTTTGGGTAGAGACAGAAACCGGCTGTTGGATGTCCGACATAGTAGCTTACCTAAAGGGTGAACAGCCGCAGATGACAGAAGCAGAAGCACAGAAGTTAGCAAAAACGACCAGCAAATATACCATGATCAGCCTAGAACTTAATAAAAGAGGATTCTCAGCCCCCTCCTCAGGTGCATAACATACAGCCGTGCGGAGGAGATTGTCACGAAAATACATAAAGGAGTGTGTGGTAGCCAAGCCTTGGCAGCAAATATTGTAAGGGCATGATACTACTGGCCAACGATCAAAAGAGACTCCCTAGAGTACGTGAAGAGGTGTGACAAATGCCAGCGGTATTCCAGCATCCCAGAGCACCACCAACAAATCTGCAAGCAATATTTCCAGCATGGTCGTTCATCGTATGAGGGTTGAAATCCTGGGACCATTTCCCCTGCCGCCGGCCAAGTCAGATTCTTGGTAGTAGCTGTTGACTACTTCACCCAATAGTAAAAAGGTTCTACTGGAATAAGCTCATATGCAGGTTCGACGTCCCCGAGACCATAATAACCGACAACGAAACTCAGTTCGCCTCCGAAGCAATCGCCGATTTCTGCGAAATGTGGAAAATCCAACATTTGCATCAGTAGAACATCCACAAACAAATTGTCAAGCTGAGGCAGGCAACAAGATCATCTTGAATGACCTGAAGAAGCGGCTGGACGACGCCAAGGGCAATTGGGCAGAAGAGCTTTCCCTGGTAATCTGGTCTTACCACACCACTCCACAGTCGGCGACAGGAGAAACTCCATTCAGGCTAACATATGGAAGTGACACCATGATCCTCTTGGAAATATTGGAGCCCAGCTCCAGAAGGATGCTGGCCGAGAGTGTAACACCCATTTCTACCCGGTAATTTATTAGCATAAAATCAGAGTTTTCAACAATGAAACGGATGTCACACTTTTCGACTAAAAAAAAAACCTTAAACGGATACATAACACTCATCACTCGGATGAACCGGCAAACAGCATTTTTAGTCTTAAAAACCAATCAACTCTTACTCATTCACGCAGCGGAAAATCATAAGGGTTCAACTAAAACAAACGTAGTGACCATGTAAGATTTATAACATCAAAATCCACAAATAACATAAACAATATAAATAGTGTTCATCCCCCCCGAGTGCTACGTATCAAAGCGACGACACGACCGAACTAGTGAAGTACAACAGCCTTCACTCGTGGATACCTGCACGTTACCAACATAGGGGTAACATTCAAACAGAAGGGGTGAGATATCACACAGTATAAAGAATCGTATGAAAGACCGTATATCTAGGTCAGAAAGTCAGATAATCATAACAGACAACAGGTCAACAACAGCATGGACATAACAGTCAATATCAGCACAACGGTTAACATCAGCACAACATGCAAATATCATCTCAACAGTCAAATATCGACCCAACAGTCAATATATAACAACAACAGTCAATATACAACAACAACAGTCAATATACAACAACAACAGTTCACCACAGTCAGTGACTTCAAACATGCGGTATGAATGCGGGATGCTCAACAGAGGGCCAACTACCCTATAATGCATGTGGTACTGAGTCCAGCCAAATTAGGCTTCCAACAAAAATCCATGCCAAAAGAGGCAATCCAACGTGGTGGAGACTAGCTCCGGGGCCAACTACCCCATATGCAAATGATATGCATGCGACACAATGATGCAACACGGACAATAAACAACAAGCAACATATCTTAGCACACATTGACACAAGACTCAACACTGGCCATAGGCCCACAACACAAAATCAACAATGGCCACCGGCCTACAACATAAAATCCATGCCTAAAGAGGCAATCCAACATTGGCCACCGGCCTACAACAACAAATCAACAAGACAACAGGGCGCTAAGGCCACCAACAAGGCAACAACAACGAATCAACAAGACAAGAGGGCGCTAAGGCCACCAACAAGGCAACAACAACGAATCAACAAGACAACACAAACATATAATCATACATGTGATAAATCATCATACCCTAACCCCCACATGCAATCATCAAACATAGTATTAGGGCATGGGAACATCAATTACATGACAAAATCAACCAATATAGCATTCAAAGCATTTTATCAAACACATAATAAACATGATACACATATGATGACTACCAAACTCTAACCCACAAACAACCCTTCATACCAACCCTTATAAAGCATGAACCTCACCCTTACCTTAGCTTTTAGAATCGAAACCCTAGCCTTAGGAAGTACCACGAAATCTAGCTTTCCTTCTCTCTCCTTGTGCTACGCCTCTCTCTCTCTCTTGTGCCTTGTGGATTCACGCCTTCTTCTCTTCTTTTCTCTCTAGCCGTCGCCTTCTCCTCTTCTCTTCTCACTTTCTAATTGTGTTTTGTTTCTAATTATGAGAGAAACCCTAACCTAATTCCCTTAAGTAGACTCATCACCCTTCATGGGCTATTTTCCTTAGCACTTTCGCATACCCTATTGGGCTAGTTCCCTCCAATTAGTTATTTCCAATCCTAATATGCACCAACACACTAAAATAATTAACTTACATTTCTATTATTATATCTATCACATAAAACTAATATAATTAATTAAATAAATAAATCAGTAAATATTTAATTAATTTTGGGGCGTTACAACTCTCCCCCACTTAAAAGAATTTCGTCCTCGAAATTTTACCTGATCTAAACAACTCGGGATAAGATTCCCGCATCTTGATACAACATCATATCACTACAACACAAACTATAGTTAGAACTAAATGACAATACTCGATCGTCAAATGACGCAACAACTAGACAACTTGGTCGGACAGACCGAAACAGCTCTGATACCACTATTGTAACACCCATTTCTACCCAGTAATTTATTAGCGTAAAATCAGAGTTTTCAACAATGAAACGGATGTCACACTTTTCGACTAAAAAAACCTTAAACGGATACATAACACTCATCACTCGAATGAACCGGCAAACAGCATTTTTAGTCTTAAAAACAAATCAACTCTTACTGATTCACGCAGCGGAAAATCATAAGGGTTCAACTAAAACAAACGTAGTGACCATGTAAGATTTATAACATCAAAATCCACAAATAACATAAACAATATAAATAGTGTTCATCCCCCCTGAGTGCTACGTATCAGAGGGACGACACGACCGAACTAGTGAAGTACAACAGCCTTCACTTGTGGATACCTGCACGTTACCAACATAGGGGTAACATTCAAACAGAAGGGGTGAGATATCACACAGTATAAAGAATCGTATGAAAGACCGTATATCTAGGTCAGAAAGTCAGATAATCATAACAGACAACAGGTCAACAACAGCATGGACATAACAGTCAATATCAGCACAACGGTTAACATCAGCACAACATGCAAATATCATCTCAACAGTCAAATATCGACCCAACAGTAAATATATAACAACAACAGTCAATATACAACAACAACAGTCAATATACAACAACAATAGTTCACCACAGTCAGTGACTTCAAACATGCGGTATGAATGCGGGATGCTCAACAGAGGGCCAACTACCCTATAATGCATGTGGTACCGGGTCCAGCCAAATGAGGCTTCCAACAAAAATCCATGCCAAAAGAGGCAATCCAACGTGGTGGAGACTAGCTCCGGGGCCAACTACCCCATATGCAAATGATATGCATGCGACACAATGATGCAACACGGACAGTCAACAACAAGCAACATATCTTAGCACACAATGACACAAGACTCAACACTGGCTATAGGCCCACAACACAAAATCAACAATGGCCACCGGCCTACAACATAAAATCCATGCCTAAAGAGGCAATCCAACATTGGTCACCGGCCTACAACAACAAATCAACAAGACAACAGGGCGCTAAGGCCACCAACAAGGCAACAACAACGAATCAACAAGACAACAGGGCGCTAAGGCCACCAACAAGGCAACAACAACGAATCAACAAGACAACACAAACATATAATCATACATGTGATAAATCATCATACCCTAACCCCCACATGCAATCATCAAACATAGTATTAGGGCATGGGAACATCAATTACCTGACAAAATCAACCAATATAGCATTCAAAGCATTTTATCAAACACATAATAAACATGATACACATATGATGACTACCAAACCCTAACCCACATACAACCCTTCATACCAACCCTTATAAAGCATGAACCTCACCCTTACCTTAGCTTTTAGAATCGAAACCCTAGCCTTAGGAAGTACCACGAAATCTAGCTTTCCTTCTCTCTCCTTGTGCTACGCCTCTCTCTCTCTCTCTCTCTCTCTCTTGTGCTTGTGGATTCACGCCTTCTTCTCTTCTTTTCTCTCTAGCCGTCGCCCTCTCCTCTTCTCTTCTCACTTTCTAATTGTGTTTTTGTTTCTAATTATGAGAGAAACCCTAACCTAATTCCCTTAAGTAGACTCATCACCCATCATGGGCTATTTTCCTTAGCCCTATTCGCATACCCTATTGAGCTAGTTCCCTCCACTTAGTTATTTCCAATCCTAATATGCACCAACACACTAAAATAATTAACTTACATTGCTATTATTATATCTATCACATAAAACTAATATAATTAATTAAATAAATAAATCAATAAATATTTAATTAATTTTGGGGCGTTACAGAGAGGGCCCCAAATGAAGAGCAGCTGCAAGCAAACCTCGACCTCCTAGACGAAGTCCGAGTGCTAGCCAATGTAAAAGAAGAGGTCGCCAAACAGCAAGCAATGAGGAAATACAATACTAAGGTCTGACTCAGGGAATTCAGATTGGGCGACCTCGTGCTCAGACAAACATTGAGGACGGGAATAGTTGGGAAACTATCACCCAACTGGGATGGCCCCTTTCGAGTCAAAGAAACGATCGGCAGAGGAGCATACAAGCTGGAAAAACTGGACAGGGGAACATCCCCAGATCTTGGAATCCTACAAACCTGAGGTTCTACTATAGCTAAACCTATAACATGTACGAGCAAATGTACTTTTGTAAAGCCGAAACGCCCGCAAACATGTACTCCTCCTCAATATTAATGAAATGCTTCAACAAAGCTTTTTGCTCCTCTACTGTCGAAATCTAGAATGTGCCTAATAATACCAGACATAAGTCCTGACAGGTAAGAACTGAGCAACGTCTCGACGTTTCCCTTGGGCGCCAAAAAATTAAGTCCCGACAGGCAATAGGGTGGACTGACGAGTTCATGCCCCACCCACGGGCGAACCTCGTGGAGAAAAAGCATAATTGACAAGTTTGCCGCACCATTAGAAGTTAGAAGTTAGCCTGCCACATAGAGTGGCACTGATTTGATCTTTTAAGAAGTGCCAAATCTTTAGTTCTAGATTCTCTCTCATGGTGACGTGGCAGAAATGATGCCATGGCATTATGAGGCTGTAGAATTGGCAAACACATCAAAGCACCACAAGACTTCTAAAATTACCAAATTCTTACCAAATACATCCTAACCTCTAATATTACTATTTAACACAATTACTTAATTAAACAACAATATTACTTTAGAACTTACCTTGATTTAGGTCTAGAAGGTAGAAATAACTCTTATAAATGAGAGTTATCAGTCTCCACCTGTCAGGTCTTTGGTTTTTCCCCCTTAGAGAAATTCGGACCGTTCAGTCGTATTGCGGCGCCTCTCTAGGTTTTGCTTTTTGTCACTAGCTTCTAACTTTTTGGAGACACGTTGGATAAAAGAAAGAAAATGATCTTCCTCTTCATTCATTTGAACCCCACTCCATCTTCTCCATAAGTCCTTTTGCTGGTCTATAACAGAGAGACTTCTTGACACCATCTCATCTCCATTTTTATCACAAAAATACTCACCAACTCCATTAACAAAGGTTCTAGCACGCGAATGCTGTGAAGCAATGCTGCACCATTTATGGTTGATTCATGCGAAGGGGGTCTAAATAGTATATCTTCTATTCTATTTTACTTCTTTGTATTTTTAGTATTATGAAGATGGTTGTTATCATTGTTTGTAGTTTCTTGATAATGCTCATCATGAGCTAAACTTCGAGTAGTTGGGATGTGTAACACCCCTTTTCTACCCGGAAAATTTTTGACAAAAATCAGAGTTTTCAAAACGTTTTCAATACACCCACAAGGGATGCTACACTTACATCGTTAAACATCACACGCCAATAATAAAGTTTCACCATTAAAACAGTGCAACACCTAGCACGTCATAACATCATCAAGCAGCGGAATAAAATCAAGGTTCAATTAAAAATTATAACATCACCATAAAACTTCCAAAAATTAGAATAATAGAAACACTAATAAAGCCTAGCGTTCATCCCCCCGAGTGCTACGTATCAGAGCGACGACACCTGACTCAACTAGCGAAGGTAGACATGCCTTCACTCGCAATCAGCTGCACGTTACCAACATAGGGGTAACATTCAAACAGAAGGGGTGAGATATCTAACATTATAATAGCATATATGATAGGCAATATGCTAGAGTTACAACACTATATCAACCGCTTCACAAAAACACCAAATTACAAATCACCAAAATTAACACCAACATCATGAGTAAGTATATGAGATGCAACCCACACCAACGGGTATATGCATGTGGTACCAATCATCACCAATAAAGTAGCCAACAAGGGCAACATCACCTATATGAGCATCACCATCATCACCTATAGCTCCAAGGCCGAAGCCTTCATCACCAAAAATATAATGCATATGAAATGTATGCGACACCATGAACAACACGCCAAAGTCAATCAACAACAGTCATCTATGTGACACAATCAGCACCAACATCAATAAATGGTCATAGACCCATCACCTGTTCACCATAGCCCATAAAATAGGCACATCACCTGTTATACCATCACCAATAACACCAATCATCACCAATACACCTACACCTATAGGACAGTCTAACAACTTGACCAAAGACCCCCGACACCAAGGACACCAATAGATTTACAACATCTATGACAACGACAATTTTGACAACACCGAGACATCGACAATTGACAACACCAGGAACAAATACCAATTTACAGCAACAGCGACAATAGCTTCTAAAACAGCACTTAAAAATAGTGACAGCAACAGTGATATTTTTTTTTTGGCAAAACAGCAACATGAAAACAGTGACAGCAACAGTGATTTTCCATAAAAACAGCAACAATTGTTCATTGTGACAGCAACACCAATTTTCAGAAAAACAGCAACAATTGTTCATTATGACAGCAACACCAATTTTCAGAAAAACAGCAACACTTGTTCATTGTGACAGCAACACCAATTTTCAGAAAACAGCAACAATTGTTCATTGTGACAGCAACACCAATTTTCAGAAAAACAGCAACAATAGACTTGTGACAGCAACACCAATTTTCAGAAAAACAGCAACAATTGTTCATTGTGACAGCAACACCAATTTTCAGAAAAACGGCAACAATAGACTTGTGACAGCAACATTTTACTCACTGTAACAGCAACATTGTTTATGAAAAAAAGCAACATTTTACTCACTGTAACAGCAACATTGTTTATGAAAAACAGCAACATTTTACTCACTGTAACAGCAACATTATTTGTGAAAAACGGCAACATTTTACTCACTGTAACAGCAACACCAATTTTCGAAAAAACAGTAACAATTGTTCATTGTGACAGCAACACCAATTTTCAGAAAAACAGCAACAATTGTTCATTGTGACAGCAACACCAATTTTCAGAAAAACAGCAACAATTGTTCATTGTGACAGCAACACCAATTTTTCAGAAAAACAGCAACAATTGTTCATTGTGACAGCAACACCAATTTTCAGAAAAACAGCAACAATTGTTCATTGTGACAGCAACACCAATTTTCAAAAAAACAGCAACAATAGACTTGTGACAGCAACACCAATTTTCAGACTTGGCGCCCAGCAACGGGGCGCCTGAGACAGCAACAACACTGGGCGCCTAGGGCGCCAGTTTCAGCAACAGGAACAACGCTGAGACACTACTGGGTGCCTAGGGCGCCAACTCCAGCAACCAAGACAGCATCACTAGGCGCCTAGGGCGCCACTTCCAGCAACATCAACAAC
Source organism: Astragalus membranaceus (assembly GCA_039519185.1). Taxonomy (NCBI): domain Eukaryota; kingdom Viridiplantae; phylum Streptophyta; class Magnoliopsida; order Fabales; family Fabaceae; genus Astragalus; species Astragalus membranaceus. The sequence goes on along the minus strand of CM076850.1, from coordinate 77,271,339 downwards.
CAAACAACATGACTGGGCGCCCAGGGGGCCAAAATCAGCAACAGAGGTGACACTGGCTTGGCGCTCAGCAACAGGGCGCCTCCAGCTGGGAACAAACACAACACAGCCACGGCACCCAGGGGCCGGGCGCCGTTTCCAGCAACCCAACAACAACACCAATTTGCACCAAACATCCAAACACCAAATTTCACCATGACCAATCATCAAGCACCAATTTCAAACATCATGAATATGTTCTAACATCATCAATCAACACCAAGTAAGATCAAAGGGGCAAACAAGAGTCTAACTCCCACATAATCCCCATCATGCACCCTATTATAACGTAGAACCCACCCTTACCTTAGGTTTGCCGAACGCGAGATCTCCTTGTACGTAAGCTCCAAAGAACCACCGCAACAAGACTTCTCTCCTCTTCTCCTTGTGCGCGCCGTCCCCTTCCTTTCTCTCTTCTCCTCTTCGCAACTTTCTTTCTTTTCTCTAAGAATGCGCTAATGACTCCAAAACCCTAGCTAAAGTTCTCTTACATTCGCATAGACCCTTGGGCTCTTGGATCACGGGCCCCCGACTACTACTCAGCTAATTACTGAACACCATCTCCTAATTTAAATAAAACATCATTTTATTAATTATTAAATATGACTAGACTCATAAAATACCTAAATAATTTAATTAGATAAATAATTAAATTATTTGGGCGTTACAGGATGCACAATGTTTGTAATGATTTTTGAATAGTTAATGTTATATATTGATGTACGCATTTCAATCCTTGTATTATACTTCTTTCAAACTTGTTTTTGGAATGGCCAACTAAAATGAGTACATTTATAAATACAGAAATGGTTTATGATTCAAACTCAAGAGTTGATATGGATCAGTGTTTGCTAAAGGATACTTTAGCAAACCATGCTTAAACCTAGACATAGGAAATCATAGTCCATAGGATGATACTGTGGTCACTTAATATACAGGGGTGAACATATTTAGGGCTTAGACATAAGCACTTGAAGTGAAGCCCTGATATCAGTGACTGAAAGGCACGCATCATAATGCTACAGCCTCCAATGCTATGGCATCATATGTAGCATTATGATGTTCTGAAGAATTTAGTTAGTAGAAGCATCTCAACTATGTTTTTCTTGAAATTTTCACAACACCTTACTTGTTTTATTTAATTTTCTGTTACAACACACTATTGTGGTTACAAAATATTTGTCAGTTGGTTACCCTTCACTAGTAAACCATCAGAATTTCAGTTGGATCCCAAAATAGAGATTAGATTTTGAAGGTTGAGGAGAATTCAGAATCAACAAAGAAACAGAGGCAGTGGTAGATTAACAATGTCTGAACATAACACAGGCAGAGGTTCTTGTAGAGGTTTTGGTAGGAATTCCAATAGAGGTGGCAAAGGGCCTATCACAAATTTTTCTGGGTCATTGAATGATTTAGAAGATGATTATAGACAGCAGGTCATTAATATGGGACCTATAAAAATGGTGAATGACAGAGATAGACAAATGAGGGACTATGCAGTTTTTGATTCTCAAACTATGCAACCTAGCATATTGAGGCCTGAACTGAATACAAATCACTTTGAATTTAAACCCATGGTGTTCCAAATGCTTCAAACATTAAGACAGTTTGGAGGTTCTCCCACTGAGGACCCTCATGCACACTTAAGGCAATTTTTGGAAGTTTGTAGTAGTTTCCTCATCCCTGGTGTTAGTGAAGATACTTTTAGACTTAAGCTATTTCCTATCATAATCCAAATGGAAACATTTTACAATGGTTTGGAATCTCAAACCAGGCTGCTGCTCGATGCTTCTTCTGGGGGAGTATTGGTGAATTCATCTTACAATGAAGCCTGTGACTTGATAGATAACATTGCAACCAACAGCTATCAGTGGCCTACCGGTATTAGGTTTTGTGTATCTAAATTTTATATTTGCTATGGGTTCTTGTTTTATGCTTGCTACGTACCGACTTTAAATTACATTTTCAATTCAATGTCATTGGGTCTGTTTTGTTTATGTTACTTATTTTCTAAAAATTTAGATGGAGTGGTTGACCGGAGGAGATTGTATACCTAGCATGCATGACCTAGTTTGTGACAAATAAAACAGTTGATGCCATTAATGCTGCACGAGAAGACAGCTGTTGCTTATTGAGAGTGTCATCTACGGTGAGAGACGTCAGACCAAAATATGTTGTTTTTTTTAGATGGAAAAAAAGATCTTATTGATGTTTATTTTTGTCGAGTTATATATATTGATCGATTAATGTTGATTGTCACATGTAGTTGTTTGCCCACATAGCATCGGACGTGGTTCTGAAGCCCTTGGGACATTTTGCACAATTGCCACTCGCAAGCAATTATCCAGCCATATGTGCAGGCGAGTATGTTGAACAGGAGCTTGAAGTCATCAATGTGAAGCCAAATAAATAAAATATTTTATGCTTTTTTTTTATAAGCAAATGTTAGTGGGGGCGGGAGAATGTTGGTTTCCGAGGTTTGAACCCTAGACCTCCTTCTTACAACTTTGCAATTCTTTCATGTCTCTTAACTCGCCAACTGATCTACCTTCCTGGACATATTCTATAATTTTATATAGCCTTGTCGGATGAAGTTCTTCGTGACCTTGTCCCTGTGACACCAAGAATTTTAGAAATATCATTCGGAAGCAATGATGAATGGATTTGTAATCAGAGGCGGATTCAGGGGGTGTTCCCCGTGTTCCCGGGAACACCCCAAATATCCTCTTTTAGTGGTAATACACCCCAAATATCCTGTCTTGGTGGTAATACATCCTGCCTTAGTGTCATTGAAGGAACACCCAATTTACTCCTGAAGAAAAAGGAACACATTTTGCATCCATTTGCACTAAAGACCCAAATTTCACTTACCCAAACACCACACACTTTTATTATAAAAAAAACACCACACAATTGTGAAGACCTTTAATGCTAGTGTCACAGAACATACTTTGAAGATTCACTTCTACTGGGCTGGAAAAGGAATCACTGGCATACCAACAAGAGGAGTTTATGGACCTTTAATATCTGCTATTTCAGTGGATCCTAGTAAATAACATCTTGCATCTTCCTGTTACTTAGTTTTTTTATCAGCTTAGACAATTTGGCAAATAAACACTACAGACACACTATCGCACGGTCACATCTGGGTTTGAACCCGAAAGTCGGGTCCCCATATTGCTGAATTTGTTAATGCAACTAGCAGTGGGGGATTACTGTCATTATGAAATGTATAATTTATTTATTTAAATATATTATAGTTGTTTTTAATTATATTTTTAGCAAATTGTGTATTTAAAAAATTTGACACCTCCAACTCCGGGGTGCTGGGTCCGCCAGTGAGGAACACCCTATTCTAAAATCCTGGATCCGCCCCTGTTTGTAATGCCCACTTTGTTATTCGCACTTTATTATTTTTCATTTTACGTCGCAATGTTATTTGTTATGTAATGTACCTAACTTATCTACTTTTTTTATGACAGCAACAAACTTAGATAATTTCATTATATAAAATATTCTCAATACAGGATAGAATCAAATCAAAAATATTGGAGCTAACATATAATCTTGATGCCCGAGCTAGAGTATGAGCGGAAAGATTTACTTGTCTCCTAACAAAGCTAACCTAAAAGCTTGGATAATTAATTAAAAAAGTCTTACAATTAGAGATTAACACACCAAACTCGGTATTCGGTAAAGGGTCTGCCATCAACCCATTTACAATCGGTAGACAATCCAGTTCTATGGAAACAGAAGTCATCCCTAATGCCTCCAGCCAGAGTAAGGCCTGCCAAAGTCCCATTGCCTCCGCTTCTTGTGGTGTTGGAATCCCCGGGAACCACATAGTCTTACTCATGTAAAAGCTACCCGTAGACGTACGAATGCACATTCCAAAACCAAACTTGTTCTTATTAGCGAAAAGCGCTGCGTCAACGTTTCACTTGAGGGTACCATCGTCCGGTTTCTGCCAGCGCGGAACCTATCCATGTTGCTGCTCACGACCAGCAGCTCCAGCAGGTTGTTTTTGTCTCACCCAGCACCACTCGTGTAGAGTATCTGTCGCAGCATGCACTCTGCGGTCAATTGGTTGGAGTACACCCTCCCAGACTTTATCATTGCGACAACGCCACAAGGACCAAAGAAGCATCATAAAAGTAATTCTTTTAGCCTCATTTAGCACCTGCAACAATTGAAAAAAACAATCACGAAAATCAGCAGCATTAGTCGTAACCGAAGTGACGTCCGACGCCAAACTAGCACCTGCTCACACTACAGCAGTCTGCGGGCAGTCCAGGAAAAGGTGTCGTTCGGTTTCAGGTTCTCTTTCGCACAAAGGACAGCGTGCATCACAATTAACATGTCTCCGTTGAAGATTAACGCGGGTTGGCAGGTACCCACGCGCTAACCTCCAAAGTAACAGCTTAACTTTAGGTGGAATACGACACTTCCATATTAACATCCATGGACCTGCTACACGAAGATGTGAGTTATCAATAAAGTCCTCCATAAGAGCATAATACGCTGAACGGATCGAGTAACAACCAGTTTTGCTCCTCTACCAACACAACCTGTCTTCCTCAGTAGCTTGAAACTGAGGCATAGATTTGATTAAAAACGCCTCTTGAGTGTTAAAAATCTGATCAATGAAAGAAGAATTCCACCCACCAGTAGATGTATCCAATAAATCACTTACTTTTAAATCCTCTAGTCCAGTAACCATAGGAGATTTTACAAAGCTTTCATTCCCTACCTTTCAACCACGGATCATGCCAAACAGAGATATTCTCCCCATTTCCAATTCGCCAACGTGCCCCAAAATTAACAACCACCCGAGAATTGAAGATACTACGCCAAACATAACTGGGATTGTGGCCTAAGCGAGCCCCCATAAAATCACAATCGAAAAATATTTAGCTTTAAAAATTTTACTTACTATAGTATCTGCGCAAGATGCAATATTCCCCGCTTGCTTCCCTAGCATTGCCAAATTGATACCATGAAGATGACGGAAACCCATACCTCCAAACTCCTTCCTTACCGTAAGCTTCTCCCAACTCAACCAAGTGATGCCTTTCCTTGTACTATGATTAGTTCCCCACCAAAAAGAGTTCACATTTTCTCAAGCTCATCACCTAAGAACGTGGGGAGCATGAAGGTGCTCATGCAATATATGGGAATGGATTGCGCCACAGATTTTAGTAATACCTCCCTCCCAGCCTTTGAAAGATGCTTCCCAGACCAATGTTGAATCATCTTCCAAATTCTGTCCCACAAATAGCCAAAAAGTTGTTTTTTGCTTCTACCAATCAAGGAAGGTAGACCTAGGTACTTGCCCGTCCCCAAACACTCTGAGACCTCCAATATAGTTGTTACTTCCTCCCTTGATACCTGTGATGTGTTCTTGCTAAAATATATTTTAGACTTTTGGAAGTTAATAGCTTGCCCAGAAGCTTTCTCATAGGTGTTGAGAATAGCTTTAAGATGGCTACTCTCTCTACCAACAGCCCTGCAAAAAAGAAAACAATCATCAGCAAAAAGTAAGTGAGTGAGGGATGGTGCCCCTCTACACACTCACACCGTGTTTTTTTTTACAATTATCTACTTAGTCTTGCAATTAAATATGTTTTTTCTACAAGCTGCAATTAAATATGTTTTTTATAAGCAAATTATATATTAATAAAAAGGAATACTAGGGGTACCTCCAACCCTTACATGTACAAGGGGCGTCATTAAAACCTCATCGGGCCAAAACCCCATGGAAAAAAAATTCAATGAGGAAAAAGAGTACCCCAAGAAAAACGAGACAAGTAGCCAAATTACACTGACTTCATACAAACAAGAAGATTTTTCCACCAATCAGAAATCTTTAAAATTGAATTAATCCCATCTACGCTAATGAACCAATTCCAAGTTATAGTTTTAACATGATTGACAACCACTTGAGGATTGAAGACTTGATTTCTGAAGAGAATATCGTTCCGGTGTACTAGTACTTTAATCTATCAACCTTCTTAGATTCCAACCGCAGACCATGAGCCTGAAATTGTGCAACTCCAACATGAGAATCTATAATCACAATACCCACCCAATTATTAATAGAAGTCCAGACCGACCAAAAACATCTGCAAAGAAAAAACAAATGTAAAATAGATTCATCCTCCTCAAAGGGACAACAATATTGCATATGGATATCGTTTCCAAAATTAGGGATCCAGATTCTCTGCAGTGATATTTCCACTACATTTATGCAGTCAAAATAATCAAAGGCCAAGATTTTATGGAGCCATGTATTTTGTTTGTTTAAAAAACATTCAAAAGCTAGGATATCATGCAGTCATATTATTGATTGCTGAGAATCCAAATCCCAAAATTAGTCGTAACCCAAGTCAAAATTCCATAGACTAGCAAACTTAGGATATGTTTTAGATGTATCCAATCACAAGCTAACAACAGAGCAAACTAACAAACCTAGGATATGTTTTAGATGTATCCAATCACAAGCTAACAACAGAGCAAAAATGCTGAGTTGTCTACTTCACCTTAGCTTATAATTAAATAAGGTTGCGACTGAACAACCCACATATACTGTGTGCAAGTAAACAACTCTCTTAATTTCTCTCTATTCTCTAGTAATTGTCATCACCGATACCACTGAATGGACCTCAGCAATATCCTCGCTGTCATTGATATATCTCGATATCTAGAGATGTCTGAGGGCCGTTTTGACTCAGAAACCACCGCCCTCTGTTGCAAGGTTAGTGTAAATTTGAAGGAAAAAGGAGCTATACTTGTGAAAGACCCACGATGCTCCATTGCAGACAACGATGAATTTGTGAAAATGGTAGAGAGGTACTTCTCAAGTCCTCTCGATTATAAACTACTCCATCAGAGACCTGGACTAAACTACCAGGTACTTCGCAAAACTGGTCTCTTCATCTTTCTCCCAATTTTCTCTTCATCAAAACATGTATTAGAAATATAAATTCAGTTATACTCGTATTCATTACTTTTTTCGATCAATATAATTCCATTTGAGAAATTCTCTTAATCAAGCTCTTTATACGAGGAGAAACTTCGAAACTTCATCTCTGTGATCCTCTAATTTCTAACATGGTATCAGAGTGATACCGTTGCTCAATTTACAGCGATCTAGCGATCTAGAAGATGAAGAAGATGAAACAGATTCTGTGTATGAATCGGAAGCAGAAGAAGAATCTTCGGATCCTAACAAGATGAAACACGATTCAGTTTCTGAAATAGTGGAAATCAGTAACTGCAATTTCGTCTTTGGCAGCTTCGGTCAAGAATCAAATCTTGACAGTGTGCAGGTGATTCCAATCAAGACAATCAAACCAAAAATTGAGTGTTACACGGTCAAGATCGGTCAGATAAACTGCACTCTTGACACAAAAGTGAAAGATGAAAAGAAACTACAGAAAATTGCTACTGACGAGATTTTGAATCTGTTCAAAAGCGTGTTTCTTCTTTCCAAGATTGTTCTTCCTTCTTCACCAGATTCTGTTCACGTTTCACACACGAAATTCGTCTTCCTCGCACCGAATCTGTTTCATCGTTTATGCTTGGAGTCACGAAATCTTCAACCGCCAATCGTTGTGTCGTCACCGGTCGTCTTCGCAACACCTTCAAAATACTCATCTTTCTCATTCGATCCAGGCGGAGCTTCGAAAGACGCTGGTTACACCGCCGTACGATTCTCCGATTTCGCTTTGAATCTCGGCGTGCCGCTGTCTGCATCAATTCGTTTTTCGTTGAGTACCGATCTGACATTTGCGAAGCCACCTAAACAGAGGATTCTCGTCTTCGATCTCGGTGGAAGTCTCGCCGTCGACGACTTCGTTGTCGTACGTCATCTGTTTCATGTGGCGCTGACAATGAGGGAGGAAGATGAGTTGATTTTTGCCGATCTGATCTCTCCAAAACTTCCAGAAGATCCGATTCTCATCTTCGATCCCGGTGGAAGACGAATCGTTTCTGTTCCGTGGTAAGGGATTTAATGATGCCAGCTCTTCGACTCTTGAAATCCTCAAAAAAAAATCTCTTCAACGAAATGACTTCGACCTTCGAATCTGTTCATCTTCCCAGTCTATCTTCTCTATCGATGGATTTCGTAGCGCTCAAGTCAAACTTAAGAGAAAGTGAAAACGAAGTCGTTTCAGGGTTCGCTCTCTTTTCTCGCTGAAATACCCGGAAATACCCCAAAATTTTTAGTTTAACGGATTTACCTGTTTAAGAAGTAAATTGGTTTGTGAAAAAATACAAAGACGGATTTAGATACATCCGTTGGTAACAAAAATTGGGAGACGGATGTACCAAAAGAAACTTACATCCGTTTTGTTAAATTTACAAAGTGGATGTAAGTTTCACTAATGGAAAAAATCATTTTCATATCGGTTAAAATTGACATTTCATATCGGTTCCCGAACCGATGCCGAAAAAGAAGATATAAAAAATAGAGACATTTCATATCGGTTCCTGAACCGTTATGAAAAGTTTTTATATCGGTTGCCCCTAGAACCGATATGAAAAGTCTCTTTTTTTAAAAAAAAAAAGATTTTTAACATCGGTTTTATATGGGAACCGATATGAAAAGTCTCTTTTTTTTTTTAAAAAAATGATTTTTAACATCGGTTTTCTATGGGAACCGATATGAAAAGTTTTTTTTTTTTTTAAAAAGTGAGGTTGTCTTCCATCAACTCTAGATCCTTCTGTAATAATTCTTTTACGGACCACGTATATTGTTTGAAAATATAAACACCAATATTAAATAAAAACATCCAAAATCAACATGACAATGAGATATGCAAGTTACAAATCAAAAATTTGATACATTGTATTATAGAGGCATGAACTGTGGCAAAAAAATACCAACAAAGATCTCAAATTATACTCAATATCCATATCCAAATACAAAAAACGAATCTAATAAACACTATATTTTACTAACACCAACAAATAATCATTCCATATGTAACACCCCATTTCTACCCGGCAAAATAATGCAAAAATATCAGAGTTCATAAAAATCTTTTTTTTTTAACAAACAATGGAGTGCCACATTTGCTTCGTGAATACAATATACGGGTTACTTCGCTTTTGAAAACATTTATACAACGTGTTTGGATGAACCGATAAAAACAACTATTTTAATCCTCAGAAATAATTCATCTTTAAAAACTACGCAGCGGATTCACAACAAGTCAAATTAAATAATCGTTGCGTCTTAACAACTCGAGATAGCTCAGAAAACATCAAAACAGCAACATAACAGCTTGAAGCTCCAACAACGAAATAACAAGGCAAACAGTATTAAAATGCGTGTTCATTCCCCCCCGAGTGTTACATATCAGAGCGACGACACCGACTCGATCAAATGAAGGTACAACGGCGATCATTCGAGGTTACCTGCACGTTACCAACATAGGGGTAACATTCAAACAGAAGGGGTGAGATATCGCACTATATAATCGGATACATGAAAGACAATATATATATATTTCAGGTCAATTCATCACTTAACAGCAGTCAAAATCATCTTAATCACATAAGTATGCACATAATGCGAAATGTGACTCAACTCAGGGCCACCGCCCTATAATGCATGTGGTACCATAATCCAAGCCCGTAAATAGGGGTATCAACATCGCAATATCGTCGTCGTGGTTTGAGCATAGCTCTATCGTAAAAATATGCTATGCATGCGACGCTATGTAAATGCACAAACAAATAACAACGTTTACATAGCAACGCAACAACATCGGAAATCAACATTGGTCGTAGGCCTACAACACATCACCTGCCAATAAATAGAGGCAAATTCGTCTTCGTACAACCTTCGTCGTCAACAATTTACAACTTAGCAATTTTCAACATTTTGGCAACATCGCAATATTTTAGCAACTTTCAACATTTTGGCAACATCGCAATATTTTAGCAACTTTCAACATTTTGGCAACTTTGGGCCTAATCACATATTCAACATCGTTTTAATCAACAATCGTGAAATTCACATTTGGGCGGCCACACTTGGCGCCCTTGGCGCCCACTGCGCCAAGCAACACAATTGGCAGCCAAAACTGGCGCCCAGCAGCACAACGGGCAGCCAAACTGGCGCCCTTGGCGCCCATGGCGCCCAGCAACGCAACACAGCACAAGGCAGCCTGATTTAGGCGCCCATGGCGCCCCTGCGCCAGACACAGCAACAGGCAGCCAGAACATTGGCGCCCCTGCACCAGACAACACCTAAAACAGCAACTGGGCAGCCACCACGTTGGCGCCCTTGGCGCCCATGCGCGAGAACAACACAGGAACATCGCAAATCGGGCAGCCAATACTTGGCGCCCTTGGCGCCCATGCGCCAGGAAACATCAACCGGCGCCCATGGCGCCCAGGAACAGCAACGACGGGCTGCCAGGATTCGGCGCCCTTGGCGCCCTATGCGCCAGGTACCTGCAAAAACAGCAACACAGCACAACAGGATGGCGCCCATGGCGCCCAGCACAGTTTCAGGAATGGCGCCCAGGCAACAACACACGCACAAAATTTGGCACCCAGGAAGGCGCCCAGCCACAGCAACAGCAACATTGGCGCCCATGGCGCCCTATGGACAGAATTTTTGGTTCAAATCATCAACAAGCAAGATCAATCATCAACAAGCAAGATCAATCATCATCAATCATGTCCAATCATTATCAATCATGCTCAATCATCATCAAATCACATTCATTCATCATCAATCAAATTCAATTCCTACAACTAGGGTTTTCTAACTTAATCACCTAGGGTTCCATTAACCTTCCTACATAGAGCCCTTCATACACCCAATTATAGAGATAGAACCCCACCCTTACCTTAGCCTTGAAGAATTCGAAACCTTGCCCTAGCCTTCTCCTCCTCTTCGCCGCGCCTCCTTTTGTTTTTCTAATAAGTGAGCAAAACCCTAAAAATGCTTATTTATACTTACTTAATTTTCATGGGCTTTTCTCTTGGCTATGCGACTTAATCATGGGCCTTTTCCCTAACACTTCGAATTCGCTACTACTAACCCTAACCATAGGTCCATATATTCTAACATTATTTTTATTTTAGTATTTTTCTACCAATTAAATTCCAAACAATTCAATTAAATAATTAATTAAATTTTAGGGCGTTACACCATACATCTTGGGAAAAAGACAACAGTAAATGAAGTGAAGGGTAGAGTATGTGAATGGTAGAGTAGAGGAGCTTGGAATCCACCTTTTTTTCTTGATTTTTTGGTAGTAACTATTTCTCTTGGATTAGCAACCTGCAAATTACAAAATAAGAGAGAATTTAGGGTCCTAGCAACTTGCAATATATATCCAGTAAAGACTTGATAAGAAGCAAAAACATAAGCAATTAAGGCCAACTCCATGAAAAATGGCCTGTAACAAAACAGTCAGTCATTTGGGTCTCTAATAATTCCTCCACTAGCAGCCATATTCATATGCTTATTGTAAACAAAAATATCATCTTAATTTCAGATTCTAAAGTTATACAAAAATATCATCTTAATAGACAAAGATATAAAGTGAAAGTTGCTAAACACAGAAAGCTAGGGGTTGAATATAGCTCTTTTCAGTTTCAATTTAGTAATCCAATTCAAAGGCTAAGGGTTGAATTGAATTGTTTCTTACTAGCACAGAAAACACACTTAAGGTTAGTAACTCAAGCATGATATGCATAAAAACAAATAGTCAACAATATATTAACCCATTTTTGTTCCTACCAATCAGCAAAGTTTGAATTGGTTTACTAAATTGAAACTCAAAGGGGTGAGAGAAGCTAAACAGTAAATCAGCAAAATTGGCAGTTTGAAGTTTATCCAGCTCTTTTGATGCAAATAGAAGAGCAACACCACCGCCTGTGAAATCAAATTAAAGTCAGATCTGACCTGAACTAGTAGAGCTAATCATAAAACTGCAGTGTTGATATTTTACCGGGTACTATGCCCTCCTCTACAGCTGCTTTAGTTGCATTTAAGGCATCAGTCACTCTATCCTTCTTCTCACCAACTTCGGCCTCACTAGCACCTCCAATCTGCAGAACAAAGATTAATTTTGGCATTACAGAACCTCATTAGCATATGCATCAAGTTAACAGTCAATGTGAAGTTGACTAGGCATACCTTAAGCACTGCAACACCCCCAGAAATTTTGGCTAATCTTTCCTGTAAGTTTTCCTTGTCATAATCAGAAGTGCTATTTTCAATTGCTGACCTAATCTGTTCACATCTTTCCTCAATCCATTTCTTGTCACCTGCAACATTAAGAACACTAGTTAGTCATCTACATACACCGAATTAACTCCTACTGGTATACTTGCTCCTTGTGGGATCTTCTAACCCCTGCAACATATTGTTAAAATTTTAACAAATCATATCACAATTCATTTTCAAAACCAAGCCATATCAATATTTACGATTCATCTGTAGGAAATACAACATAAATGTCTAAGATTAAACATAATAGGAAAATGGAAAACACAAAATGAAGTAATATAATGTGTTTTCTGCTTTTATTAGTGCTCAACTAATGAAGTTGTAATTTGCTTTGGCCACTGACTATTCGGATTATACGATTTCGGGTGATCTCAGTTACTTGTCCACCCTTACTTTTTATGACTAGTCACTCATACATAGGTGTGTTGGTTGTTCTCTTCCTTTCATCTATATATTTTCTCTGTGATTTTTTATCTATTTGGGCAGTTTTTTTTCATATCTATAAAATGCAATATTTATGTTTTTCATCTTTGTTTTTTTCTATTTGTTTTTATTCTATTTTATTTTTTCTGTTATGTTTTTATAAATTTAAATTTTAATTTAATATTTTGTTAAAGTATTTCAGCCGTGTCGTATCTGGATTTTCAGAATTTTCCCGTATCCCTGTATCTGTATCGTGTTGTATCCCATATCGTATCCCGTATCCGGGCTTCATAGGCGGGTGGTGGCAGGACCGGAGCGTGAGCAACCCCTAGCTGAAAACTCCCGGTATACAGATCTAACCATGAAGTAGATTCAGGAGATGTAAAGCGCTCCCATTGATGACAAATTGCAGGCAACAGACAGTCAGGCAAGAGCGCAACATGCACCTAGTGGCAGTGGTTCACGTGAAGAATAAAGATGATGCTGCGACTCTTAGTAGAAGAATAAGTACTTCTCAAAGAAAAATAAGTAAATGTCTGTCCCAAAGATAATTCAACTAGGGCAACATTATATTTGGTAGATATAATGTACCCGATTTCAGGCAAGCTCAACCATTTTTCCTTCTTCTACCTCTCACAGCCTCTAACAAATAGGGACTCCTTAATAACTGCAAGCCTATCAACCCCAAATAATTCAGAATATAGCTCAGAACCGGAGTTTATTTCTTGGATTAAATCTTGTCTAATTAAAGACCAACTTTCCTCACCATGACCAACAGCGACTGCTCGGAAGCCACAATTACCAGCCGGTTCCACATCAATAATATCTGCAACATAAGACTAGAAGTGAAGAGGAACCCACGGTAATAGCAATTTAGAAGTCCCCTGCCGTGTTAATTTATTTGAATCCCGCTGTGATAATGTAGGGAATGCAAGCTCATCTTAGGAGAAGCCCAGAGTCTTGAGTATTTTTCAACTTCTCATCCACATGCTTCTCGCAGCCAAAATAATTTTATCTCTCATCCCCCTTTTACCTCCACCTTTGTCAGATCTAAGAATGATAACCACAACTCCAATGCTTCTCCCAGCGTCTCTGACCCAACGTATAACATCCTCACGTGTAGGAAATAGCTACAAAATAGAAAATTGTTAGGTACTTAATTAATTAAATATCTACATACATGTTTTAAAAAATAATAACTAATTAAATATACCGTCTCCGTCTTGAATGACCCTGATGCATCTATCTCGACCGGAACCAACAGTGACTCCGTATCCATATCTGTTTCAGTTTTACGAGAAAAAAATAAGACATAAGACATAATAATATAATTACGAAACAGATTTATCTGCTATGGACATAAATTAGTTTTAGTTTTTTTCGAAACGGATTTATGTGGTAACAGATAAATCCGTTTTGGAGCAAATATAAAAACAGAAGTAAGTTTGCAAAATATAAATCCGTGCTTGAAAATTTTCAAAAAACAGAATTACATTTTTAAACGTAAATCCGTTTTGACACAATTAAAAGCCAAACGGAAGTAAGCCTTTTGAGATTACTTCCGTTTTGAGAAAAAAGTCAACTAACGGAAGTATCTTTCTCCGTTTACTTCCGTTTGGCGTTGTATTTAATGCAGTTTTAATGATTAACAGATTTACCCCTACTACAGATAAATCTGTTTGCTGATATAGTGGGTCCCACTAGAGAATCTGGTCCAAATTCAATTTTGTGTAATAAATGAGAGGGGTATTTTCGGGTTTCTAAAAATTGTGGGGGTATAAAAAAAACCCAAATGATATTGGGCCATTTCATTTCAAGTATTTTCTATTTGGATTGGGCTCAAATTTCTATTTGTGTTTATTAGTTTCTTTTGTTGTTGTTGCTGTTTACTTCCATTTTCTTTACTATTTTAATGCATGAAATAATTCTTGTATTTCAAGCTGATGTGGAGATACCACTATCAGCTTGAGGGAGGCTATTAGAAATATAGATTCATTTAGGGGTTGTTGCAACTGTTAGGAATTAGTTAGATTTTAGTTAGCTTGTTAAGCTCTATATATAGAGCATCTAGTACCCACATTCAGTATTTTTTTTCAATCAATATGATTCCATTTGAGAAATTCTCTCAATCAAAACATGACATCCATGGAAATTAGAGAGAAAAGCTTTAAATGTCTATTATATTGAAAGTAGTGAAATATTACAAAAAGAGAAGAGTTGATGACAAATGAGTCTACCATCTACCTTATATACTAATTAACTAATGGACCTTAGTATCTAATGGGTCTTACTAACCAACTAATTGGCTTACCGCTTATATTTTAACAACATGGACTCTTTTAAATTGTTGAGGCTTTAGGGTGATCAGTTGGGTGCCCGGTACCTCAATGAGTTGTATTTTCCACTCTTTTCTTGAATTAATTTTCTTCTTTGTGTTGTAAGCTTTTAATTTACTACAAATAAATACACCTTGTTAACACCCGATGATAATAGATGGCGCTTTAAATGAATGTTATATAGGTTGGGGTTACATCGGAAGGAATTGAAGTTCCGAGGAGCTTAGTAGACAAAGAAATGCAACACATGATGAAACAAATGCCCGAAGAGCATCAGCCACGTGCTCCTGTTGGTCCTGATCTCAAATGGCGATACTTTTGGAGACTGAACAACCCTTTAGAGGTATAATGCCTCACTCTAGTTCTTTTCTTTTGATCCCTCCAAGTCTTGTGCTTGCTAGTTTTGTTTCTTCCTATGGATGTCTTGTTTACTTAAATATATATTGTATTTACAGCCAGTAATACCCGAAGGCTTCCCTGAATGGAGGGAAACCATGGATTCATGGGGACACAAAATGATAGCAGCCGTTGAAGTTAGTCATTTAATATTTACTGATAATTTCATTAATTACACTATTTCTAACGTGCGTGATCTGATTTTGTATAGTTTTTTTTTTTATGTATAGGTGGTTGCTGAAATGGCAGCTATTGGGTTTGGTCTTCCAAAGGATGCTTTTACTTCTCTTTTGAAGCATGTGAGCACCTCAATTTTTTTATAACATGTAAACCACTTCAAGAATTTCTTCTTTCGGCACACGTCGAAAAACCTGCAGAAAAATTATGGTGCAACTTTCATGTTTCACTTTTACGGAAGTTTCATCTGCCATCGACATTCCTTTCCACTACGCACCTTGCACAACTGTGAAACCAGTTCCCCGTGCGCAATTATAGACTCGCAATCTTTGAAGCAATTTGCCGGACCTGCTCCCCTGGACAATTTTTTCTTTACATGCCCAAAATTGTAGCCTTTCAACACCTTGTGCAACCCCGATTCCATCAACACATCCATGACTTGAATTTTCCACAAGCCAAAATTGATTTTTCCATCAAATATCTCCATGTCAAACTTCACAGCACTTGAAAAATTTAAAATTCCAGCTATAAACATACTGTAAGTCGTGCATCGAGTAGGTTCCCAGGAAAGAGAGGTGGGTCACAACGGACACGCTTAAATACCAAGTCTTTCCTTAGCCAGAACCTTTCTCAAACAACACTTTCACAGTATCAAACTTCTTTTCTGATGTGCAAGATCAGACAAAGCTGCAGCCACAGAGCATACTAAGAAATTAATACCCCACCGAACCAAAAGCTCTGATACCAGTAGTTGGGAAAAACAACATAGAGAAATAAAATGGGCACAATCGGAACACAAGAATTTATCGTGGAAAACTCCAAAATCGGAGAAAAACCACAAACTGTTGTCTAATGACAACCAGAGAATAACTATGTGAAAATTGTTACAACACATAGACCTCTCTCAACACCCCATGGCCCCAATACACCCACACCCTCCAAAGAAAATATTTAACTACATCTCCCAACACTCTAAAACAAGAGTATAAGAGAAAAAAAAGTCAAATACAACTTAAGGTATTTCTGACAGATGCATCTTGTAATGAAGAACTTGAGCCCATTATATAGCATTGGTCTTCTCATTCCTTCACGAAACTAAGCAATGTGAGATTTTTTCAAGATGCCAATTTCAATCAACTCCAACAATCTCCACTTTGATTGTAATTGATAACCGAGACATCTTCTACTTTCATTGTATTCACCGACAATCATAGTTCTAAAGAACTATCATATTCCACCATAAAGAGTATACTTCACTTGAAACTAAACCACTTCAAGAATTTCTTCTTTCGGCACATGTCGAAAAACCTGCAGAAATATTACGGTGCAACTTCCATGTTTCAGCTTTCCGGAAGTTTCATCTGCCATCGACATTCGTTTCCACCACGCACCTTGCACAACTGTGAAACCAGTGCCCCGTGCGCAATTATGGACTCGCAATCTTTGGAGCAATTTGCCGGACCTGCTCCCCTGGACAATTTTTTCTTTACATGCTCAGAATTGTTGCCTTTCAACACCTTGTGCAACCCCGATTCCATCAACACATCCATGACTTGAATTTTCCACAAGCCAAAATTTCTTTTTAACATTCCAGCTGTAAACATACTGGAAGTCGTGCACCAAGTAGGTTCCCAGGAAATAGAGGGGGGTCACAATGGACACGCTTAAATACCAAGTCTTTCCTTAGCCAGAACCTTTCTCAAACAACACTTTCACAGTATCAAACTTCTTTTCTGAAGTGGAAGATCAGACAAAGCTGCAACCACAGAGCATACTAAGAAATTTATACCCCACCGAACCAAAAGCTCTGATACCAGTTGTTGGGAAAAACAACATAGAGAAATAAAATGGGCACAATCGGAACACAAGAATTTAACGAGAGAAACTCCAAAACCGGAGAAAAACCACGAACTGTTGTCTAATGGAAACCAGAAAATAACACAATGTAAAAATTGTTACAACACATAGACCTCTCTCAACACCCCATGGCCCCAGTACACCCACACCCTTCAAAGAAAATATTTAACTACATCTCACAACACTCTAAAACAAGAGTATAAGAGAAAAACAAAGTCAAATACAACTTAAGGTATTTCTTACTGATGCATCTTGTAATGAAGAACTTGAGTCCATTATATAGCATTGGTCTCCCTCTTCCTTCACGAAACTAAGCGAAGTGGGACTTTTTCAAGATGCCGGTTTCAATCAGCTCCAACAATCTTCTCCTTGATTGTAATTGATAACCGAGACATATTTTGCTTTCATTGTCTTCACCGACAATCATAGTTCAAAAGAACTATCATATTCCACCATAAAGAGTATACTTCACTTGAAGCTAAACCACTTCAAGAATTTCTTCTTTCGGCACATGTCGAAAAACCGGCAGAAAAATTATGGTGGAACTTCCATGTTTCACTTTTCTGAAAGTTTCATCTGCCATCGACATTCCTTTCCACCACGCACCTTGCACAACTGTTAAACCAGTGCTCCGTGCGCAATTATGGACTCGCAATCTTTGGAGCAATTTGCCAGACCTTCTCCCCTGGACAATTTTTTCTTTACATGCCCAAAATTGTTGCCTTTCAACACCTTGTGCAACCCCGATTCCATCAACACATCCATGACTTGAATTTTCCACAAGCCAAAATTGATTTTTCCATCAAATTTCTCCATGTCAAACTTCACAGCACTTGAAAAATTTAACATTCCAGCTGTAAACATACTGTAAGTCGTGCACCAAGTAGGTTCCAAGGAAAGAGAGGTGGGTCACAATGGAAACGCTTAAATACCAAGTCTTTCCTTAGCCAGAACCTTTCTCAAACAACACTTTCACAGTATCAAACTTCTTTTCTGATGTGCAAGATCAGACAAAGCTGCAGCCACAGAGCATACTAAGAAATTTATACCCCACCGAACCAAAAGCTCTGATACCAGTAGTTGGGAAAAACAACATAGAGAAATAAAATGGGCACAATCGGAACACGCGAATTTATCGTGGAAAACTCCAAAACCGGAGAAAAACCACAAACTGTTGTCTAATGACAACCAGAGAATAACACTATGTGAAAATTGTTACAACACATAGACGTCTCTCAACACCCCATGGCCCCAGTACACCCAGACCCTCCAAAGAAAATATTTAACTACATCTCCCAACACTCTGAAACAAGAGTATAAGAGAAAAATAAAGTGAAATACAACTTAAGGTATTTCTGACAGATGCATCTTGTAATGAATAACTTGAGCCCATTATATAGTATTGGTCTCCCTCTTCCTTCACGAAACTAAGCGATGTGAGATTTTTCAAGATGCCAATTTCAATCAACTCCAACAATCTCCACCTTGATTGTAATTGATAACCGAGACATCTTCTGATTTCATTGTCTTCACCGACAATCATAGTTCAAAAGAACTATCATATTCCACCATAAAGAGTATACTTCACTTGAAGCTAAACCACTTCAAGAATTTCTTCTTTCGGCACATGTCGAAAAACCTGCAGAAAAATTACGGTGCAACTTCCATGTTTCACTTTTTCGGAAGTTTGATCTGCCATCGACATTCCTTTCCACCACGCACCTAGCACAACTGTGAAACCAGTGCCCCGTGCGCAATTATGGACTCGCAATCTTTGGAGCAATTTTCCGGACCTGCTCCCCCGGACAATTTTTTCTTTACATCCCCAGAATTGTTGCCTTTCAACACCTTGTGCAACCCCGATTCCATCAACACATCCATGACTTGAATTTTCCACAAGCCAAAGTTGATTTTTCCATCAAATTTCTCCATGTCAAACTTCACAGCACTTGAGAAATTTAACATTCCAGCTGTAAACATACTGTAAGTCGTGCACCGAGTAGGTTCCCAGGAAAGAGAGGTGGCTCACAATGGACACACATAAATACCAAGTCTTTCCTTAGCCAGAACCTTTCTCAAACAACACTTTCACAATATCAAACTTCTTTTCTGAAGTGGAAGATCAGACAAAGCTGCAACCACAGAGCATACTAAGAAATTTATACCCCACCGAACCCAAAACCTCGGATACCAGTTGTTGGGAAAAACAACATAAAGAAATTAAATGGACACAATCGGAACACAAGAATTTAACGTGGAAAACTCCAAAACCAGAGTAAAACCACGAACTGTTGTCTAATGACTACCAGAGAATAACACTATGTGAAAATTGTTACAACACATAGTCCTCTCTCAACACCCCCATGGCCCCAGTACACCCACACCCTCCGAAGAAAATATTTAACTACATCTCACAACACTCTAAAACAAGAGTATAAGAGAAAAACAAAGTCAAATACAACTTAAGGTATTTCTGACTAATGCATATTGTAATGAAGAACTTGAGCCCATTATATATCATTGGTCTCCCTCTTCCTTCACGAAACTAAGCGATGTGAGACTTTTTCAAGATGCCAAGTTTAATCAACCCTAACAATCTCCACATTGATTGTAATTGATACCCGTGACATCTTCTGCTTTCATTGTCTTCACCGCTAATCATAGTTCAAAAGAACTATCATATTCCACCATAAAGAGTATACTTTACTTGAAGCTAAACCACTTCAAGAATTTCTTCTTTAGGCACATGTCGAAAAACCAGCAGAAAAATTATGGTGCAGATTCCATGTTTCACTTTTCCGGAAGTTTCATCTGCCATCGACATTCCTTTCCACCACGCACCTTGCACAACTGTGAAACCAGTGCCCTGTGCGCAATTATGGACTCGCAATCTTTGAAGCAATTTGCCGGACCTGCTCCCCTGGACAATTTTTTCGTTACATCCCAAATTTGTTGCCTTTCAACACCTTGTGCAACCCCGATTCCATCAACACATCCATGACTCTAATTTTCCATAAGCCAAAATTGATTTTTAACATTCCAGCTCTAAACATACTGTAAGCCGTGCACCGAGTAGGTTCCCAGGAAAGAGAGGTGGGTCACAATGGACACTATTAATTACCAAGTCTTTCCTTAGCCAGAACCTTTCTCAAACAACACTTTTACTCTATCAAACTTCTTTTCTTATGTGGAATCTCAGACAAAGCTGCAACCACAGAGCATACTAAGAAATTTATACCCCACCGAACAAAAATTTCTGATACCAGTTGTTGGGAAAAACAACCTAGAGAAATAAAATGGGCACAATCGGAACACAAGAATTTAACGTGGAAAACTCCAAAACCGGAGAAAAACCACGAACTGTTATCTAATGACAACTAGAGAATAACACTATGTGAAAATTGTTACAACACATAGACCTCTCTCATCACCCCATGGCCCCAGTACACCCACACCCTCCAAAGAAAATATTTAACTACATCTCACAACACTCTAAAACAAGAGTATAAGAGAAAAACAAAGTCAAATTCAACTTAAGGTATTGCTAAATGATGCATCTTGTAATGAAGAACTTGAGCTCATTATATAGCATTGGTCTCCCTCTTCCTTCACAAAATTAAGCAATGTGGGACTTTTTCAAGATGTCAATTTCAATAAACTCCAACACAACTATAGGTGGTGCGCTTGACTCACGCACGAATCTGTTCGGGACATATATATACCTATTCGGGACATATAATGATGTCGAACTTGGGACTGCAAAAGTATAACAAGACAATTGTATACGTATGCTGACAACTGACAAGTGACACATCCTTCGGAACTATTTGGGACATATATACCTATAGTTCTTAAGGATGTGTCACTTGTCAGTTGTCAGCATTCGTATACATATTATTTTTAAGTGTTTTATTTCATGTGCCTAGCATAGGTATATACCGAATAGTTTTTAAGTGTTTAGTTAAACACTTAAAAACACAAGGGCCGGATAATGTCCCGAATAGTTCTGAAGGATGTGTATTATTTTATGGCTTCACAAGTGACACACCCTCCATGCAACGGAACATGAAATAAAACACTTAAAAAAATAATAAATATTATTTTAAACTCCTACTAACGAGAATTAAACACTTGTTTAACATGCAGATGAAGGAGTTAAAAGCATGAAGTTAATGTTTCTCCCAATTTTACAATATAAATATATATATATATATATGTATATTTATTTGTGTGTGGGTGTAAAACTGAGCGACGGCTTGATATAACCGTATACGTACTTTCATATATTTTGCTTGTAAACCAGTGATTTCTATGTAGTGTGATTGTATAATGCTTTTGCCATATGTACTAGGGACCACATCTATTAGCGCCAACAGGGAGTGACCTTCAAAAGTATGACCAGGAGGGGACTATTCTTGCCGGATATCACTACGACCTTAACTTCCTAACAATCCATGGTAGGAGTACATTTCCTGGCTTAAACCTCTGGTTGAGAAATGGACACAAAGTTGAAGCAAAGGTTCCAATAGGGTGTCTTCTCGTTCAGACCGGAAAGCAGGTAATCTGAAATAATAAACTTGAATTTGCTGATATTTCATCAGAAGGTTTACAATGATGTTTGAAACAAGTAACTCATTTAGTTAATAACTTGTCGGTATTAGGTTTTGTGTATCTAAATTTTATATTTGCTATGGGCTCTGGTTTTAGATGGAGTGGTTGACCGGAGGAGATTGCATGCCTAGCATGCATGACCTAGTCGTGACAAATAAAACAGTTGATGCCATCAATGCTGCACGAGAAGACAGCCGTTGCTTATGGAGAGTCTCATCTACGGTGAGAGACATCAGACCAAAATATGTTATTTTTTTAGAAGGAAAAAAGATCTTATTGATGTTTATTTTTGTCGGGTTATATATATTGATCGATTACTGTTGATTGTCACATGTAGTTGTTTGCACACATAGCATCGGACGTGGTTCTGAAGCCCTTGGGGCATTTTGCACAATTGCCACTCGCAAGCAATTATCCAGCCATATGTGCAAGCGAGTATGTTGAACAGGAGCTTGAAGTCATCCACTCCATCTAAATTATCCAGCAATTATCCAGCCCTTGTGAAGCCAAATAAATAAAATATTCTATGGTTTTATATAGCCTTGTCAGATGAAGTTCTTCGTGACCTTGTCCCTGTGACACCAAGAATTTTAGAAATATCCTTTGGAAGCAATGTTAAATGGATTTGCCCACTTTGTTCTTCGCACTTTATTATTTTTCATTTATGTTGCAATGTTATTTGTAGTGTAACGTACCCAACTTATCTACAGACTCATAGTTAGTCATGCAATTAAGTATGTTTTTTTATAAGCTGCAATTAAATATGTTTGAAAAACTACTATGGCACAATTTTTGTAATGACTGCGCGTTGCATCCCAAATTTTGTAACCATAATATTCTATGATCTCTTCTATGTTTAACCCTATTTTGTTCTCTGCTTAATTAACCATAATCTAGATTAGTGTAATACAGTAATAGTGCTTGTAATGGAATAAGACAAGATAGTGTACTATATTACTGGAAATGAGCTAGCAAATGTTCAAAATGGAGACTAGCTTGAGCTAATAAGTAGTACACTATAATTAGGGAATTGAAAAAAAAAGGACCAAAGAGAGAGAGAGTAAAGGTGCGAAGAGAAAATAACTTCACTACAAGCATGGGTCCTCACTACACGTTTCTCTCACATATTGTGATTTTCAACATTATTACTTTTCACCTCAGCTATGAAGCCCCGATACTTCAAAAATGGAGACGTACCCATGTCGGATACGTATCCGATACCGATACGCACCCGATACTTCCCGATACGTACCCAAAGAGTATCTAATAATTTTTTAATTTTTTTTAAAAAATATTTGACTCGATACTTTTCAGATACATATTTGATACTTCTTACCAACTAATGATACTTTTCAGATACTTTTTCAATACCTCTTACCAACTAAGCACATGATTGTCACTCATATATGATACACTTTAATACCTCAATAACTAAAAGACAAAATTATATGTTTTTTTGTAATACAATAATAGAGGAAATAATAAATTGTGATATGAGTGGGATAAATATCCGTAACTATCTTGATAAGATCAAAAGTATTTATTGCCACAATGTGATGAATATATATTGACTAATGATATGCTTATGTTTTATTGACCAATTACGTACTAATATGAATATCTTAGTCTATAAAAAGTCATCTATTTCTGCCACTGACTATTCGTATTATACGATTTCGGGTGGTCCTAGTTACTTGTCCACCATTACTTTTTATGACTAGTCACTCATACATAGGTGTGTCGGTTGTCCTCTTCCTTTCATCCATATATTTTGTGTGATTTTTTTATCTATTTGGGCAGTTTTTTTTTTCATATCTATAAAATCCAATATTTCAGTTTTTCATCTTTGTTTTTTTTCTATTTGTGTTTCTATTCTATTTTATTTTTTCTGTTATGTTTTTATATATTTAAATTTTAATTTAATTTTTTATTAAAGTATCCCAGCCGTGTCGTATCTTGATTTTCAAAAAATTTCCGTATCCCCGTATCCGTATCGTGTCGTATCTCGTATCGTATCCGGTATCCAGGCTTCATAGCACCTCAGCAATTAAGACATGAATATGGGTAGATTTGAAGCCAATTAAGGCCTAAATAGGGTTAGGTTTGTGGCAGCTTTCTATTCCCACTAAAGTGGGAGTGTTTGGGTGGAGATTGTTTTTGGGGAAACTTCCAACTCGCGATACTTTTACTTCTAAGGGCATTATACGACCTTCATGGGGCATGTTGCCCTTTTTGTTTTGACCAGGATGAGTCAACTACCCATTTATTTTTATTGTGTAGGTGTTCCAGGTTAGTTTGGCTTGCAATTCAGAATTGGTCGAAAATGGTGATTGTAGATAATCTAGTAGGTGTCGAGCATTTTCGGGCTCATGGCTTGCATTTGGAATTGCAAAAGACGTGCAGATTGAAATATATGATATGGATGGCTGTATCTTGGTGTATATGGTTCCATCGAAACCATATTCTTTTCAAAAGTCATGTTTTTAATCTGCAAGTGGTTGTTAATCATGTTAAGTTTATAACATGGATCTGGTTCATAAGTATAGAAGACCGCAATTCTACTTTTAAAATCTCTGATTGGTGGGGTAACCCTGTATGAATTCGGTGTAACTAATTTATTGCCTCTCTCTTCCTGGGGTACTATTTTTCCTTATTAGGTCTTTTTCCATGAGGTTTTGGCCTAGAGAAGTTTTAATGAGGCTCATTGTATATGTAACGGTTGGGGTGCCCACTTGCACCCTCTTTAATATAATTTTTTACTTATAACTAGTAGGATACCCGTGCATACGCACGGTGCTGTCGTGTTATTTTTATGAATGAACTTAGACAGTATTTAAATAGTTTGAACATTACCCCGTGAAAATAGAGACAAATTTAAAGTAGATAAAAAAGGAGTTTCAAATAAACAATAAATAAATATTAAAATTTAAAAATGTAAAAGTATCATTTAAAAACAATACATGCATTTATCCCGTGTTTTTTTATATATCAGTGAAGTGTTCTTTTATAAATCAGTGTTGTTATCCCGTGTTTTTTTATATATTAGTGCAACTATCTCGTGTTTATATATATATATATATATATATATATATATATATATATATATATATATATATATATATCATTGCAGTTATACCCGTATTTTTTTTATATCAGTGCAGTTATCTCGTGTTTTTTATGTATCAGTGCAGTTATCTCATAGTTTCAATTGATTATTTGAGTTGATTAGTAGATTATATTAGATAGTAAAAGATAGATAGTAGATTATTAATAAGAAATATTTATCCCGTGTTTTTTATATATCACTAACAATTATTTGTCCTTCTTTTGATATTAGTGACAAATATTTGTCACATGTGTTTTAAATATTAATCAGTTTAAATAGTCATTAAGTCTTCTTGTTTTATTAGATAGTAGGTTCATAGTAATTTTCAAAAATTATAATTACCAATAGCAAATATTAATCTCGTATTTTTTTATATTTCAATGCAGTTATCCATTGTTTTTTATATATCAGTGCAGTTATCTGGTAGTTTCATTTGATTATTTTAGTTGATTAGTAGATTATAGTAGATAGTAAATTCGTTAGATAGTAGATTATCAATAAGAAATAATTGTTTTAAATATTAATTGGTCTTCTTGTTTTTTAGATAGTAGGTTTGTAGTCGTAGTCTTCAAAAAAATTAATTATCAATGACAAATATTAATATCGTGTTTTTTCATATATCAGTGTAGTTATCTCGTGTTTTATATATATTAGTGCAGTTATCTCGTAGTTTCAATTGATTATTTTAGTTGATTAGTAGATTATAATAGATAGTAAAAGAGAGATAGTAGATTATCAATAAGAAATATTTGTCTTAAATATTAATCAGTAGTTGAAATAGTCATTAAATATTATTGTTTTTTACATAGTAGGTTTATAGTAGTCTTCAAAAAATTTAATTATCAAAGACAAATATAAATCCTGTGTTTTTTTTATATATATCAGTGCAGTTATCCCGTGTTTTTTATATATTATTGCAGTTATCCCGTAGTTTCAATTGATTATTTGAGTTGATTAGTAAATTATAGTAGATAGTAAAAGATAGATAGTAGATTATCAATAAGAAATATCTATCCCATGTTTTTTTATATATCAGTAACAATTATTTGTCTTTTTTAGGTATTAGTGACAAATATTGTCACGTGTGTTTTAAAAATTAATTAGTTTAAATAGTCATTAAGCCTTCTTATTTTTTTAGATAGTAGATTTATAGTAGTTTTCAAAAATTATAATTATCAATGGTAAATATTAATCTCGTGTTTTTTTATATATCACTGCAGTTACCCCGTGTTTTTTATATATCAGTGCAGTTATCTCGTAGTTTCAATTGATTATTTTAGTTGATTAGTAGATTATAGTAGATAGTAAAAGTTAGATATTAGATTATCACTAAGAAATATTTGTTTTAAATATTAATTACTAATTTAAATATTAATTACTAATTTAGATTATCGCTACCTTTGGGGGGTTGGCAACAGGAGCGCAAGCTTTAGGAGCTCCCGCAAGCGCTACTGATGGCAAAAAAAAAGCGCTCCCAATCCCCAAATCTGTTGTAGTGAGTCATTAAGTCTTCTTGTTTTTTAGATAGTAGGTTTGCAGTAGTATTCTTCAAAAAATTTAATTATCAATGACAAATATTAATCTCGTGTTTTTTATATATCAGTGTAGTTATTCCGTGTTTTTTTATATATCATTGCAGTTATCTCGTAGTTGTAATTGATTATTTTAGTTGATTAGTATATTGTAGTAGATAGTAAAGGAGAGATGGTAGATTATCAATAAGAAATATTTGTTTTAAATATTAATCAGTAGTTTAAATAGTCTTTAAATATTATTGTTTTTTAGATAGTAGGTTTATAGTAGTCTTCAAAAATATTAATTATCAATGACAAATCCTGTATTTCTTTGTATATCAGTGCAGTTATCCCGTGATTTTTATATATCATTGCAGTTATCTCGTAGTTTCAATTGATTACTTTAGTTGATTATAATAGATATTAAAAGATAGGTAGTAGATTATCAATAAGAGTGTAAACAAATTTCGGAGAGAAAAATTAAAATTTTAAGGTGAGTTTTTTTTTTGTTTTTTAGTGTGACTCATTTACATTTTTATAGGTAATTTGAATAGAGTAGTGTTTGTATAAATTTAGAAATTTAGTTAAAAAAATTAAAGTGAAGTGATAAAAGAAAGAGAATAATTATTTATGGAAAAATTAAAAGTAAAGTAAAAAGAAAAAAAGGAAGAAAGAGAGTGTAAGAGAAAAGTTAAAAGGAAAAAAGAGAGTGTAAGAAGAAAGAGAAAAAAGGAAGAAAAAGAGTGTAAGAGAAAAGTGAAAAGTAAGAAAGAGAGTGTAAGAAGAAAGAAAAAAAAAAAGAAAAAAAAAGTGTAATGACATTTTCACCCTTAAATTAGATATGTGTCTTGTTAATAAGATATCTAAATTAGTAATTTCATAGGAGGTTTGTTTGTATAAATAGATAAATAGATATTAGACAAAAAATAATTCCTTGAAGCTTTCCAAGAACCAAGGTTTCATGGCAGAAACTAAAAACATACATTTTTTTAAAGGACTAGCACTTCATGGCGTGCATATCCCACACAAATGCTTGGGTGTGTCTCTAACATGAATTGAAAGACACACGTGACCTAACACGTTGCATATTCTGATTAAAAAAAATCTGAACCAAAGTGGTGAAGGGATAACTGCACTGATATACAAATCTGAACCAAAGTGGTGAACGGATAACTGCACTGATATAAAAGAAATTTCGCTGTAATTTAGCGAATCATCTATTCCCTTGTTTTTTTATATAGAATAAGCTGTTCACTTTAATTTTATGAAGATTTGCACAAATTCAACTCAACTTACGTATTGTCCTTCTTCATTATAAAATCTAAAGCTGTTACCTACTTTATTTTCACCACCAACAACACGACGGTGGTGGTTCTCAAGTCCTCTAGTGCGATTCAGGGTGGTTGGCTCATATTCCTACAATTTTGCTTTTGAGCAGTGGGAAGAGTTGAAGCGGTGACCGTGATGGTGGCGGTGACGGAGCTGTCATGGTTAAAGGGGGAGAATCAATAACAAGGTGGAAACTGGTAACGTGGAGATGGTATAATTAAAGTCACTGGACTAGTCGTTGTTGGTGATCACATGTTTATTTAAAAGGTAACATCTGGGTAAGAAGCTGATTTCTTACCAAGGAGATGGTGGAAACGTCATATGATGATTGGCTGTGGAAGTGGAGGTCTAGGGATAATGTTGATGATGAAGTAAAATATTTCTTTTTGACTTTGTCGTCATTCGCGATATTTCGCAAAGGATTTTGTTCGCTGCATATAGCAGCGCTGTTTGAAAAAATAACATTCAATAGTGAAAATTAGAGCTTTGTAGCGCATAAGAGAACGCGGTCAAACTGAAGTGACTAAAACATGTCGAAACACTAAAAAGCTTACATAACTACAAACATACGACCTAAATGCCAATAAGAGTAAAAACAACTTAAATCTAAATACCACCCTATAGTTAATCACGTCGCATAGACAGATTCGGTAGACAGCTTCACAGAGGGCTGCTCCAAACGTTTACCTACGGTCAAGACATCCAAGACACGACACTAATCTGATCACGAAACAACTTGATCTAATACCAGGTTTGACCCCACGACTAGTCTTACAATAATCGACAGCTTGAGAGCAAGATATCAAAGCATGAAGGGCATCACACATGTTGCATCTTCAGTATTTGATATCAAACCACTTTGTAGGGTCCTCCTCCTCCTCATTCCTTATTGTGAAATCCTCAAGCCCCTTACCTGATCGAAAACCTTCAAGATCTAATTGAGTTAATCCACAGTGAACCAAAGCCTCTTGTGCAAGCAAGATCTAATCCAGTTAATCCATACTGAACCGAAGCTCATCTAACCCAACATGAATACAAGAAAATCCCAAGAAACAGAATCATAAGCCTTTTCAGCATCGACTTTAAAAAGCATGCATTCTTCCTTTCTTCTCTTCGCCAGATCTACCTTTTCATTGACAACCAACACCCCATCCAAAATCTGTCGGCCCAAAAAGAATGTTGATTGATAAAGAGAAATAATCATAACTAACACTTTTTTCAATCTACTAACTAACACTTTTTCACCACAATCCTAGGTATCACTTTTTTCACACTTTTTCCGCACAATTGTCAATAATCCTGTGTAGTCATATGTGTTAGGTCTGTGTAGGTTAATAAATGTCAGGAATTCCACCTTTATTAATTCCCATGTATACAACCAACCTACTAGCTATTCATAGAGTTTACAAACTATAACTATCTTAATGTGTTGGACACATGTCCCTTTGAGTTAACTAATTATCTACACGTCAAAAAAAAACTAATTATCTAATGATTCACCAATAATATCAATGATTTGATGCTATAAGTTTCGAACTCGAAGTTTAATCGTAATACCTATATACATATACATATACATATATTATGCTATAAATATTGTTACGATACAATGCGCATATCCCAATTCCCACGGGTAATAACACTAATACTGATAAATAATACTAATAAATAAATAAATAAAAACTTCCACACGCCAAGCACTCATCACGATAATCACACTAATGTTGAATAATTATTATATTTTTGAATCTAGTGTTGAATATTACATAGTTTCAACTTCCACACGCCAAGCAATCATCTTGATTTGTCAATGAGCACGCCATCTGTGCCATCTTGGTATCAGCATCCTCCGCCTTGGGCTTTTCCTGTATTCCCAAAGAAAAGAATATTTAAAATCAAAAAAATGTACAAATGACAAATCCAATTAATGGAAAGATTGATGACAAATTCTTATTACTTTAAGGGTAGAGGTATCAACAGTAAACTTGTTAGCATCGGTTGCAGCTCGTGTTCGGAGGTAATACATCCCAGTCTTCAGACCCTTCCAAGATGAAATTGAAAGAGCTAAATATCAATGGGCAATAAGATAATGAATGTGCATCTTGTGGTGCATCAAGAAATCAAAGAGCAATGCGCAGAAGAAATAGACCCAGATATTATATATCACTCTTAGTGAAACCAATTGCTGATTTGAACAAATAGAATGGATACAAAAATATACCCCACCAAAAAGAAAATACTAGAGACGATATGAATGATATTTGACGAGATGGACATATTTAACTTGCTCCAATTGAAAAACTAAATACCTTCGACCATGCATAAAAATGTAAGGAAGTCAACTTTCCAAAGTTGGGTCGATCCATGTGTATATTCAAGCTTTGACTCTGATCTATGTAGCATCCTCGATCAGCAGCCATATCAACCAGTATCTTTTGCTTGATCTCCCAAACAATTCTGATAGGTTTAATTAGAGTCAGCGTTAAATATTAGAGCCAAGTCTGCTGGGTTAGCTAGAAGAAAATCACCAATCTCATACTTGTATATGCCTTTCAGTTCATCAGGTATTTCTGGGATCTTTTGGACTGAACCATCGTCATAGATAATCTTATTCTTGAGTGCAGGAGACCACAGTCTTAATTCGGTCAAGTCATGAAGAAGATGCTTATTCACTAACACAAATTCACCACTGAAAGAGAAACAGTTAACAAACAAGACAAGATACCAAAACATGATAACATGTGGTGGCAACAAACCTTAGAACTCTGCGGTTGTAGATATTATAAGTATATGGCTCAATACACTCGTTATTGCCAAGGATTTGGCTAGTAGACGCAGTTGGCATTGGGGCAACAAGAAGTGAATTTCTTACACCCCTCTTTGAGATCATCTCTCTAAGTGCATCCCAATCCCATCTACTAGAGGGTGTCACACCCCACATGTCTGGCTGAAGAATTCCCTGCACATGCAAAAAACAATTAAGACATCACAAACATCTTGGATATTTACATTTATGAGTTTATACGTATAAAAACTAAGTTTAATATACGTGACCAACTATTGTTCGCTTACAACATAAGATGGAAATTAGCTTTATAACTCCAACTGTACTCGGAACAAAGAAGGGTGAGGGGAAAAAACACCTAAAAATGAAAATACCTTGCTTATAGGACTACCAGCGAATGTTTCATAGTGACCTTCTTTTGCAGCCAATTCACAAGAAGCTTTTAGAGCATGATAATATATAGCCTCAAATATCTCCTTGTTTAACTGTCGAGCCTGCACTCCTTGTCCATGAAAACTTTAAAATTCATGAACAATTAGCTTAAACTGTTTATGAATTACAAGACCAATAAACATTATTTACCTCTGGTGAATCAAATGGCATGCCGAGTAGTATGAAGGTATCAGCTAAACCCTGAACTCCAATACCAATGGGTCTGTGTCGTAAGTTTGACCTTCTTGCAATTTCAACTGGGTAGTAACTAACATCAATTATTTTATTGAGGTTTGTTGTCACCATAGCAGTAACCTGTAAATGTAATTAATCACAAGTCACAACCAGGCAAATCACAGAGGAACACAAATAAAATCCCGTATTGTATCTAGTAAAAATAGTAACTATAAACCATACCTCCCCTAGTTTGTCGAAGTCAAAATATCTATTTCTATAACCTCTGCTCCCAACTAGCTTATTTGGATGGGCCTCCATGGGCACACCCTATAGCAAGAAACACACATTCCGAATCAGGAATAACAAATTGGCACAAAAACCAAACAAGTCTAACACATGAAGTAGGGCAAAGATATCCACCTTTTCTCTTACATATCGTGAAAGGGCAATTGATGCAAGGTTGCATACAGCCGTCTCTGTTGGACTTGTGTACTCAATTATCTCAGTGCATAAGTTTGATGACTTAATTGTGCCCAAATTCTGCTGGTTGCTTTTCTTGTTGCAAGCATCCTAAAACAGAAAACAAAAAATTTCAATAGCAAAAAGGTAAAGTAAAATGCATTGAAAAAGAAACTTGGTCGAGCATGTCATAATTTTGTAAACAACCTTAAAAAGCATGTAAGGATTTCCAGTTTCTATTTGTGACTTCAAAATTTCAAACCAGAGATCCTGTGCTTGAACAACCTTCTTTGCTTTTTCCTGTATGGATTTGGTTAAAAATAACAAGGCAGTAATCAGCAAAAGAGACACCTGAAACACGCAAAACAACCCAATGCACACCAGGATAAAACTTACTTCTCTTTCATACTGATTGTACAACGTCTCAAATTCTTCACCCCAACAATCTGCCAAACCCGGTGCTTCATTGGGGCAAAACAAGGACCATTGTCCATTGCTTTGAACTCTTTTCATAAACAAATCAGGCACCCATAGGGCCAAAAATAAATCTCGAGCACGAAGCTCTTCCTGTGTTAGTAGCACACAACACATTGTTATTGAAATAAAATAAAACAATCCCTCATCTTTGTAGAAAAATATGCTGAATATTATTTCAAGTATATAATTACACTAACTAATCTTATTATATAGACAAGTAATTAAACCTAATGGACCTAGTACATGGACTACTAATAATAGCAAAAAACTACTATTTACAACACTCCCCCTCAAGCTGGTGAATGTATATCTATCATTCCCAGCTTGCAAGTAAGTTGGTTGAGACGTTCTGTCGGCAAGCCTTTTGTTAACACATCAGCTAATTGGTGCCCAGAAGAAATGTATTCTGTCATTATCAATCCACTATCCAATTTTTCCTTGATAAAGTGTCGGTCTATCTCAATATATTTTGTGCTGTTGAGCAATACTGATAGCCGATTTGTTGTCACAAAATAACTTCATAGGGGCTTCATACTTAATCTTTAAGTCACTTAGTGTAACATCCCTAATTTCGGTTAATTTCGTTTTATGAAATTAACTAGCGAATTGTTATTCGATAAGATAATAATTCAAGTCATGGACATGTTAAAAGCGTGAAAGCAACATTTAGTTGCTAATAGTATGAATTACTTGATCGTTTTGAGGTAGAAATAGAATTATGTGAGGATTAGGGGACCAAGGGTATTTTGGTCATTTCCATATATTCGAACCCTAACCCAAATTACTCGACACCAAAACATACTCCTTAACTCCATAAGACCACAATCACAATTTTTAGAAGTTAAGTATGAGTTAGCGGTTATTAAAGAGTAGATTAAGGTGAATGGTTAAGTGGAGGGCAATGTGGTCATTTCCCATCCACTTAATACCTTACCCAGCTGAACCAACTTCCTTCCACCGGAATTCCAGAAATTTCAGAAACATAGAGAGGGTTGAGAGAGGAGAGGGTGAGAGAGATAGAGGAGGAAGAAGGAAGGGGATCTTCTACATCCCTTGATGCATGCTTGATCTTTGACCACCATTCTTCACCATTTTTCTTCCTCTTCCCATTGATACCAGACACAACACACATCTTCCTCCTTCTCCAAAACACCATTTTCGAATGCTAGCAAGCTTGGCCATCAATGGAGTTCTCCTCTTGCATGTTGATGTCAAAACACCAAAAGTGAAGTTTTAAGCCTTGCATGTAAGTTTGAAGCAACACTAGTGTACATTACCACCCACATTTCGAAATTTCTAGAGAGTATGTGTAGCTTGGTTCTGTTTTGAGTGTTTGGAATCCATTTTGGAGCTCAAATTCGTGGTTATGAATGGTTGAGGTTGAAGATACAAGTTCAACAAAAATTCAGCTGGAAACCCGTAGGAACCCTCTTCGGTATTTACCTAATATCTCTCTGTACACAACTCAGATGAACGTGATTGTTGTTTATGCAGAAACTAGACACAAAATGCTTCAAGATAGACACAAGAATCATCCGATTTCATCGAGTATTGAGGTAGATATCGTGCCCACAAGATTTTGATTCTAAATCAGTCACAGTTTTGACCCAGTTCCCTTATTTTCGTTATAACTCTCTCATTACTGGTTGAATCCGTTTGAAACCTAACCCCTCAGAAACTAGACAAAATTACCTACACAATAGGCACTGGTTTGGATAGTTTTGGTTAAGAATTGAAGGAATTATGCCTATTGCGCAACAATGTTCAGATGCTGTTAAACCGAATTAGAGGTGGTTGTCGCGTTCTAGAAGTTGGAGTTTGATCAGAGTAAAGAGGGGATTTCGCTATTAATTGAGATGCAATTGGGGAATCTTCAGTCGCTGGTCATGTTTGGGGATCCATTCGGGATCGCTTTGATGTTCGTTGAGGCGAGAAATTCGCGATGGTGAAGAGTTCGAGTACGGGGACCGTTCGTGGAGTTACTTTGTCGTATCAACCGTGGAATTCGTGGTTGTGTGATTTTCATCGCAATCTATGAGTTCTATAACTCGCTAGGGATGTTTTGGTGTTAAGTCATATAGTGCCTTTTTGAACTGATTAGATTCTGAAAACCGTTTTGTGAAAAATAGCGAAAAACCGTTTTTATCGAGAAACCGTTAATTTTATAAACGACTGAATTGATTAAATTGTGTGGATTGATTGATTGTTTAATCGCTTTCTCTGGACTGGAATTATTGTTTGGAATGTCTGTTTTTAAGTCTCGAAGATTCTAAGAAGTCTCGGTATCGGATTAAAAGCGGAACGGAACAAAATCGCATTTACGAAAATCTGTTTATGAACTATCAGGTAGCCATCGCGTCGCGACCCTCTGTAAAATTTCAACGAAAATGTTTCTGTAACTTTTCGTGTCGCGACGGAAACTGTTCGCGTCGCGACGCAGTGTGATTTTCAGCAAAACTTGTCGATTTTGTTTTCGCGATAACTTTTGATCCGGTAATCCGATTGAAGTGTTTTCAGTTGCGTTTTGAAGCTTATTAAAAGACCTATTCAGATGTGTGTTTAAAAGAATAAAATGCCCTGTTCTAAAAGTCAAGAATGTTTGGAAAACCGAATGATAGTGAACGCGAGTGTGAACGAATCATGTTATATAACGAACCTAGAGTTCTATCAGGTCAAGTAAAGTCCTTTGATTGTAAGTCTATATAGAATTATACACTGTCAATCCATGTAAAAACAATTCAAGTTACTTTCCCTCGGGGAAAGGTAGATGGTATACTTTGAGTATATCGAGGATGACGATCCTCCAGTTTATTAGCATACTAGGGGAGGGGAAGTCATGAGCCCCAAAACCTAGGCTCTCATGTTGCTCACTTGGATTAGTGGGATGGGTTCACCGAGACGTCCCAACCTTAGCTAAGGCGGACTTCGAGGTGTTGTGCTAAGTTCATGAAAATATGATGTGTATGTCGCTTATGAGGGCTACACCAAGAAATAATTAATGTAACGAGTAGTTGCTTATCAGGGATACACGTTATAAGATATACTTCATGTGTGCTTATGAGGGCCATGATTATAAAGTAAAGCATAATGAACTGCTAGAGTTAGTAAGGGGTCTCGATAAGACTCATTGAGATAATGTTTATCTCACCCTTCTTATATTGTGGTTTTTACAGAGAAGCAGGGGAAAGCTAAGGCGAACATCCATGGCTAGCAGATTTGACTCTTGGAGTTATTTGGACATTTAGTCCTATGTTTAGGCTTTTGCCCTTTTTTCGCTTTTCTAGTTTCGGTTGTATAACTGTCTTTGTATTAGTTGTAAAATCGTTTCCGCTATTTGCGTTTTGAATATTGAACATCAGGGTTGTATAAGTTTTGAGTCGCGAGACTTAATTACTTTCATGTCAGTTTATGGGGTTCATTGAACCATTTGGTATTTACTATCAGAAGTTTTAGTTATGTTCAATATCTCGATAACAGGAAATTACTCTGATGTATGCCATGACGTGCATTTCGGTGATTCTATATGTTAGAATTTCTGGGGTGTTACATTATGGTATCAGAGCAGTTCGACCTAATCGGGCTTAGTTTAGTTTAGAGTTGAGTCGATTCCTTGTTAATCATTGTTGTAATTATACTTGTGATGCTAAGAGACATTGAGCCTGATCAACTCAATACTTGGTGTATCATAAGCGGAATTATGGCAGGATGATCAAGACGTAGTCCTCGACCAAGACCGAAGTTCCTTAAAACCCGTTTCATCTTAGGGAATATTGGAAAGAATAAGGTAGTTAAACCATCAACTCGGAATGCAAATTTAAAAGGTAACCTATCAAAGGAAAGAAAGTACAGTAGTATGATTCCTCAAGATTCTTCAAGTGTTTTACTGGTAGGAAGCCACCGAGGTGAATGTCGTCCTAGTGTGAATCAGTGGTTCCATTGTGAGAAAGAGGGTCACTAAATCCAGGGTGCCCAAAAAGGAAAAGAAAGAGTCTACACTGTAGATACTCAAAAAGTCAAAGCTACAGACACTCCACCGAGAAAGTGGATATTGTCCTAGGTATGAGTTGGATAACTGCCAACCATGTGACTATTGATTGTTTTCATCGAACTATCGGTTTTGCCTCCGAGTCAGTGGAGCTACAACCGACCAATTCTGAAGCTGTTATCTCATTCACTACTACTAGTAATTGTCTATTCCAAGGCGCAGAAGCTTATGTCATGATGTTGTCTGCATTTACTGAGACAGGTCCAGATTTATCTTCTGTGCAAGTTGTTAATGAGTTCCTAGATGTATTTCCTGATGAAGTTTCTTCATTACCTCCGGATCGTGAGGTGGAGTTCTCTATAGAGTTGGTTCCGGGCACTGGGCCAATTTCTATAGCTCCGTACAGAATGTACCCTTTTGAGTTAAAAGAATGGAAGACTCAACTAGAAGAGTTAATTTCAAAGTAGTTTATCCGACCGAGTACCTCACTGTGGGGTGTTCCAGTGTTGCTAGTTAAGAAGAAGGACAGAAGCATGAGATGATGTATCGATTACCGTTAGTTGAACCAGGGGACTATCGAGAACAAGTATCCTTTGCTGAGAATTGATGTTTTGCTAGACCAATCAAGGGGAGCTTCAGTGTTTTCGAAGATTGATTTGAGGTCAGAGTATCACCAAATAAGAGTTCGAGTTCTGGATATTCCGAAGACCGCGTTCCGTACTAGATGTGGACACTACGAGTTTGTAGTGATGCCCTTCGGTTTGACCAATGCTCCGGCTACATTCATGGATTATATGAATCAGATTTTAATCCGTATCTGGATCAGTTTGTAGTAGTTTTCATTGATGCTATATTGGTGTATTCTAAGACGATTGAGGAGCATGAGCAACATCTTTGAATCGTTCTGAACGTACTCTGAGAGAAGAAGTTGTATGCTAAACCATCCAAGTGTGATTTTCGGATGCCTGAAGTAAAGTTTCTGGGCCATGTGATATCCCTATCCGGTTTTCCAGTGGACCCCAGTAAGACTGAAGTTGTAGTAAATTGGGAGCAGCCATCTACAGTCACGAAGGTGAGAAGTTTCTTAGGCTTTTCTCAGTTGGTTCTTCCACTCACTCGGTTAACTCGAAAGGGTCAACCGTTTGTATGGGACTCTGACAGTGATGATCGTTTTGCAGAATTGAAGAATCGTCTGACTTCTGCACCCGTCCTGATTCTTCCAGATCCGTCCATAGGATTCCAAATCTACCGTGACGCTTATGGTAAGGGTTTAGGATGTGTCTTTATGCAGAATCAGCAAGTAGTTGCTTATACCTCCAGACAGTTGAAGCCGCATGAAGAGAATTACCCGACGCATGATTTAGAATTGACAACGATTGTGTTTGCACTAAATATTTGGAGACATTACCTGTATGGGTCTCGTTTCGAAGTCTTTAGTGATCACAAGAGCCTGAAGTACTTGTTTGATCAGAAGGAGCTGAACAATAGACAGAGGAGATGGGTAGAGTTTCTGAAGGATTATGATTTTAAGTTGAAGTACCATCTGAGAAGGCTAATGTTGTAGCCGATGCTTTGAGTAGGAAGTCTATTCACACTGCAGAGTTGATAATTCATGAGATGGCATTATTGGAATCGTTCCGAGATCTTAATTTGAAAGTGAAGCCAAGGAGGAATAGGTTGGTGTTGAGCCATATTCAGATTTTGAGTCCCTTGAGAAATTTGATTCGCTTAGCCCAAGAGATCGATTTAGAACTGCAAACGCAGAAAAGATTGCCGAATTACACCGAAGATAGCGATGGTGTGATTTGCTTTGATGGTAGAATCTGTGTGCCGAATGATGAAGATATTAAGTGGCAGGTTTTAGAAGAGGCTCATAAGAGTCAGTTCTCAATACATCCTGGGTCTACCAAGATGTATCGAGATTTGAAGCAGTTGTATTGGTGGCTGGGTATGAAAGTGGAAGTTGCAGAATTTGTGTCTCGATGCTTGACTTGTAAAAGGGTCAAGATAGAGCACCAGAAGCCAATCGGTCAGTTACAGCCGTTGAATGTACCCGAATGGAAATGGGAGAGCATTTCTATGGATTTTGTCATGGGGTTGCCACGGTCCCAAGCCGGAAATGACTCTATTTGGGTAGTGGTGGATCGCTTGACCAAGTCCGCTCATTTTATTCCGGTGCGTTCGAATCACAAGGTTGCCAGGTTAGCAGAGGAGTATCTCAAGAATGTTGTGAAACTGCATGGAATTCCTACTAGTATCATCTATGATCGTGATCCCAAGTTTACATCACGATTCTGGAGAGCACTGAATATGGCGTTGGGAACAACGGTGTGTGCTAGCACCGCTTACCACCCTCAGATGGATGGGCAGACCGAGAGGACGATTCAGACATTAGAAGATATGTTGAGAGCTTGTGTACTTGATAGCAGAGGCCGATGGGAGGATCATCTTCCATTGGTGGAGTTTTCCTACAACAACAGCTACCACTCTAGTATCGGAATGGCACCATATGAGGCATTGTATGGAAGGAAGTGTAGAACACTGTAACACCCAAAATAATTTAATTAATTATTTAATTGAATTATTTAAGTGTTGCAATATTATTTTTTTTTATATTAATTATCAACATATTATTTTATTTAAATTGAAGGGAGCGATATTGGTAATTTCGGGGTGGTAAGATTGGCCCAAGCCCAAGCCCATTGACTTAGGCCTAGGCGCATGTAGCAAGGGTTAGGGAAGGGGGACTCATTTGCGAATTAGGAGAGGAAAAGAGAGGGAGGCATCGCAAAAAGAAAGAAAGAAAACGCAAAAGAGAGGAGAGAGAAGAAAGAAAGAATTCGCAAGAGGAGAAGAGAGAAGAGAGATCGCGAGAGAGTGAGAAGAGAAAGAAGGGTGCGATCGCGAGCAAGGAAGGAAGAGGAAGAAGGAGCTTTGGTTGCTAGGATGTATGTTCTGAAAAATCACTGAGATCCCCTCCCCCGGGAGTCATGTTGCTTGTGTGCGTATATAGGGTGTTTTGGGTGAACTTCGAATTCTGGGCATATTTTACCGTGCCATATTTTGTATTTGCGTGCCCAAATTCAATTTTAAATGTTTTGGCTCGAGTGGTTT
This sequence comes from Astragalus membranaceus, assembly GCA_039519185.1. Classification (NCBI taxonomy): domain Eukaryota; kingdom Viridiplantae; phylum Streptophyta; class Magnoliopsida; order Fabales; family Fabaceae; genus Astragalus; species Astragalus membranaceus. The sequence continues at coordinate 77,231,866 of CM076850.1, read as the reverse complement.
TATTTTTTTGCACGTGTCATTTTGAGGTTGTCCCGTTGGCTCCACGTTGAAAAGGATGCACCATAGTCACAGAACATTCTGCCAATTTGCGCCTCACTTGCGCGCCAGTCGCGCGTCACGCGCAAGTCACTGGGCATTTCTGCCGTTCCGCGCGCCACTCGCGCCTAAGTCGCGCGCCACGCGCGAATCTGCTGTTCCTTGCCATTTTCAGCACGTGTCTCGGTTTTGTCCCAAATTTGTTTTTGACATATCTTTTGACTTGGGTGTCCGTTTTAAGTGCTTCAAAGTGCGTTTCAAAGCTCGTTCAGTCCTCTATCTGTGTATGCTACTGTAATGTGAAAAATAATTAATTTGGCTGAAAGTTTCTGGACACTTGTATTTTGCTAGTGGTGTGGTAAAGTGACGGTGGGTCTACGGACCAAAAATGTTGGTGATGATTTTAGGCTGCGGTCTTGAAGTTCTAATTTTTAATGATGATGTGTGTGACTTGGGATTGTGAAAAATTATGCTTATTGGTTGTTCATGGAGTCACATGCATACATTAGACTGCGGTCTTGACGATGCATTTTTAGGCTGCGGTCTTGACGTTATTTTTCGACTGCGGTCGCGACGTGCCCAGTTGGCTAATGAGAAGTGATAATGGTACCACATGCATTCTGCATCGCATACACACATGCTCATTATTGATAATTACTTTGTTTGGTGTACAATATGACTGTGTGACAATTATATATTGCGGATGTTGATGTTTATTTATCAGTTGGAAATGTTGCTGTATATGTATAAAATATAAATGTGTTGCTGTGATTGGTGTAGTCCTTATACTCTAGCATACCGCTTATTATAAGCCTTATTATGCGGTTTAGACTCACCCCTTCGTTGTTTATTACTACAGGTAACCATGAGTGAAGGCTTGTCTTCCCTCATATCTGCGTCGGTCTAGTGCTCTGATACGTAACACTCAGGGGATGGGCGCTAGTTTTCCTTCGTTTGATTATTCGAGTTGTTAAACATTTTTACTGAGATTTTTATGTTGAGGCTGCGTTATGTGTGCTGAGTTTTAATTTTATTCCGCTGCGAGACGATGTAGTTCCTGTCATGTGAACTGAATAATATGTTGTGGGAACCCCATTCCATTGTTAAGTGTTACATATTTTCTTTGATTTATAAAAGGAATTTTATTATGTCGTTGATGTTTGTTTCGAGGAAATGTAGCATCCCGTTTGGATTAGTTGAAAGATAAAATTTTTGAACTCTGATAATTTCTATTTAAATACCGGGTAGAAAATGGGGTGTTACATTAGTGGTATCAGAGCAATGGTTGGTCCGTCCGGCCGAGTCGTCGAGTCGTTGTGTCGGTTAACGACCAACTGTTGTCTTTTGAATCTAACAGTTGTTTGTGTTGTACTAACGCTTCTGCAGGTGAAGGTAAAATAAAAAAAAATTTGCTAATGGTAAGAGTACTAGTGGGGGAGATGTCCCTACTAGCGTTGTGTGATGGTATTGTGTGTATTACCGTGATCCTGTGTGTGAACCCTGTCTCTTTTGTTTTGGTTCCTGTTGTTGACTTTCTGGTTGTGTGGTCCTTATTGTTGACCTCCATGTTGCATGTCGTTAAATGAACTTCCCCGTTGCTTAGTGATCGCATGTGTATTAATCGCTGAACTATTTTAATTGATTGACACCAAGCCTTACTTAAAACTCTCTTGTAGTGTGTCTTGCTGTTAAGGATAACTGTATAGGTAAAATAGTTTTTCTGATTCACTTGTTGTTGTTACTTCGTCGATAACATGCAATAATGTTCTCTTTGATAACATACAAATAATGTTTTGATCTAGTATTGAACCTTGTGTGTTCTTCATGTTATTCATTGATTACGAACTTGTTTTGCTAAATTGTGTTAAGTTGTTTTTTTTATCACTCTCAGTAAAGACATCCATGCTTAAAAATGTTGAGTCTTGCATTCCTTGACTTATAACTATTTTCTATTGAAGGGTTAAATTTGCTATCACCAGAAATTGACTTATGCGTGTTAGTTGGGTTATCTCTCTTTACCTTGTGTCTCTGATTGTTTTGCCATGCAATGCTGTGAGTTTAGAGTCTTCACGAGTTGTTTTACAATGATGCTTACAGCTTAGTAATTTTTGCACTTGAATTTTTTTTTTGTCAAAGTTTTTGATTATTACTTCTTGAATTGTGTTATGTGGTTTTAGAACCTAAAAATAAAAAGATTTTCTGAGAACAGCTTGTGAAAATCTTGTTAAACAATTTTAATGTCGGATACCAATATTGATATTAAAATTATTTTGATGCTAGCCGTGTGTAAGGTTCTTACCGTAACGTCTTCTTGATTTCATATTGGTATTGTATACCAAATGTTTTATGAACTCCTCGGTAGTGTGTTTTAATGTTCGAAAACTGAATACAATGAAAAGTTGCCTGTACTGAAATTTCATGATTTTGTGTTAGCAGTTACATTTCTCTACCGTATGTGCTACGTGAATGCTTGATATTGTGCGCGTGGAATTTTTGACAACATTCTGAGTGGTTTCTCCTGAGTGGTTTTGAAAAACCTTGAAAAGATAATTTGTACATCTCATGTTGTTTTCGTAAAAATAATTGTTACTGGCCGCGAAAATTACTGTTACTGTTCTCGATTTTATGCGCTGCTCCGTGTATCTTGTTGTTTTGATATGTTGTCCGTTGACCCTTGGTTGACGTTTGTGGAAACATGTTATGTGATCGTATAATATGTGCCAATTTGTTGCTGTTGTCGAAGGCGTTTGCCCTCGGGCGCGCCGTGCCTGTTTTGCTGTGTTGCTTGCGGCGCCTTAGCGCCCACCGTTGTGACTAAGTTGTTAGTCCTGATGCTGCTGATTGTTATCATAATTGTTGAGGTTGTGGTTGTTGCCATGTCGTATGCTGATGTTTTGCTATTGTTGCCTTGGGTACCGCCGAATGGCCCGCGTTGTCGTCGATTTATGTGGTCGGCCGGTGGCCATTGTTGTTGAATTGCATTGTGTGCACTCTGTGAGTCTTGCATTGATGATGTGATGGTCGGTATACGTGTGTCCGTAAGGGTAGATGAGTGAGGTAGAACCCAAGTCAGCGTATCAGAGTAGCGCAGCGGAGTCCTGGCATACTATATTAAGAAGGAAATTTAATAGAGTTTGGGGGTGATCGTGTGGTACCGGCAGGATCACGCTCAAACCCCTATCAAGGATCCTTATAGAACCTCTGGAGAATGGGTCTGATTGTTAGTGCTTGAGTTACCTGGCTGAACAAGTAGGAGGGACGACCGCCCAATCACTTATCGCCGGTAACTAAAGCAGTAGTGATCAGCATGGTAGATAGTGACAGATGTCTAGATGGCTTTGGTTGTTAGTGGAGGAGGGTTCGTGTGGGTAGGTAAATTTTCGAGGACGAAAATATTCTAAGTGGGGAAGAGTTGTAACACCCAAAATAATTTAATTAATTATTTAATTGAATTATTTAAGTGTTGCAATATTATTTTTTTTATATTAATTATCAACATATTATTTTATTTAAATTGAAGGGAGCGATATTGGTAATTTCGGGGTGGTAAGATTGGCCCAAGCCCAAGCCCATTGACTTAGGCCTAGGCGCATGTAGCAAGGGTTAGGGAAGGGGGACTCATTTGCGAATTTGGAGAGGAAAAGAGAGGGAGGCATCGCAAAAAGAAAGAAAGAAAACGCAAAAGAGAGGAGAGAGAAGAAAGAAAGAATTCGCAAGAGGAGAAGAGAGAAGAGAGATCGCGAGAGAGTGAGAAGAGAAAGAAGGGTGCGATCGCGAGCAAGGAAGGAAGAGGAAGAAGGAGCTTTTGTTGCCGTGGTTACTTCGGTGTTTCGTAGAGGTCTCATCGTCTTCGGAAAAACTTAAGGTAAGGGTGGGTCTTACCTTATAATAGGGATTATAATGAGGTGTATGTGGGTTGTAGGAATTATATTGATCGCATTGTGTTTTTATTGTTGTTTTGATGTATGATTGAAACTCGTGTTTGATGATTGAAAATGTGTGAACTATGAGATGTGTGTAAGAATTGTAGTGCACGCTAAATGTTTGATGAAACTCGTGTTTGATGATGTTTGATGATAATTGAAGTTCTTGTTGATGATTGAGCATATGAAATTTGGAGAAAATTGAGTTTGAAGGACCCTAGGCGCCATTGTTGTTGCCATTGTCTCACATTGTTGCTGCTGTCTGGGCGCCATGGGCGCCTGTGCCTGTTCCGTTGCGTTAGTGTTGCTGTCCTGGGCGCCATGGGCGCAGGATCCCTGTGCCTGGGCGCCAAGGGCGCCTAAATTGGGCTGCCCGGTTTGTGTTCCCGAGTTATATTTCTGAGTAATCATGTCATTGGGATGTCGTTATGGTTGAGTTTTGGTTGCTAGGATGTATGTTCTGAAAAATCACTGAGATCCCCTCCCCCGGGAGCCATGTTGCTTGTGTGCGTATATAGGGTGTTTTGGGTGAACTTCGAATTCTGGGCATATTTTACCGTGCCATATTTTGTATTTGCGTGCCCAAATTCAATTTTAAATGTTTTTGCTCGAGTGGTTTTATTTTTTTGCACGTGTCATTTTGAGGTTGTCCCGTTGGCTCCACGTTGAAAAGGATGCACCATAGTCACAGAACATTCTGCCAATTTGCGCCTCACTTGCGCGCCAGTCGCGCGTCACGCGCAAGTCACTGGGCATTTCTGCCGTTCCGCGCGCCACTCGCGCCTAAGTCGCGCGCCACGCGCGAATCTGCTGTTCCTTGCCATTTTCAGCACGTGTCTCGGTTTTGTCCCAAATTTGTTTTTGACATATCTTTTGACTCGGGTGTCCGTTTTAAGTGCTTCAAAGTGCGTTTCAAAGCTCGTTCAGTCCTCTATCTGTGTATGCTACTGTAATGTGAAAAATAATTAATTTGGCTGAAAGTTTCTGGACACTTGTATTTTGCTAGTGGTGTGGTAAAGTGACGGTGGGTCTACGGACCAAAAATGTTGGTGATGATTTTAGGCTGCGGTCTTGACGTTGTAATTTATAATGATGATGTGTGTGACTTGGGATTGTGAAAAATTATGCTTATTGGTTGTTCATGGAGTCACATGCATACATTAGGCTGCGGTCTTGACGATGCATTTTTAGGCTGCGGTCTTGACGTTATTTTTCGGCTGCGGTCGCGACGTGCCCAATTGGCTAATGAGAAGTGATAATGGTATCACATGCATTCTGCATCGCATACACACATGCTCATTATTGATAATTACTTTGTTTGGTGTACAATATGACTGTGTGACAATTATATATTGCGGATGTTGATGTTTATTTATCAGTTGGAAATGTTGCTGTATATGTATAAAATATAAATGTGTTGCTGTGATTGGTGTAGTCCTTATACTCTAGCATACCGCTTATTATAAGCCTTATTATGCGGTTTAGACTCACCCCTTCGTTGTTTATTACTACAGGTAACCATGAGTGAAGGCTTGTCTTCCCTCATATCTGCGTCGGTCTAGTGCTCTGATACGTAACACTCAGGGGATGGGCGCTAGTTTTCCTTTGTTTGATTATTCGAGTTGTTAAACATTTTTACTGAGATTTTTATGTTGAGGCTGCGTTATGTGTGCTGAGTTTTAATTTTATTCCGCTGCGAGACGATGTAGTTCCTGTCATGTGAACTGAATAATATGTTGTGGGAACCCCATTCCATTGTTAAGTGTTACGTATTTTCTTTGATTTATAAAAGGAATTTTATTATGTCGTTGATGTTTGTTTCGAAGAAATGTAGCATCCCGTTTGGATTAGTTGAAAGATAAAATTTTTGAACTCTGATAATTTCTATTTAAATACCAGGTAGAAAATGGGGTGTTACATTAGTGGTATCAGAGCAATGGTTGGTCCGTCCGGCCGAGTCGTCGAGTCGTTGTGTCGGTTAACGACCAACTGTTGTCTTTTGAATCTAACAGTTGTTTGTGTTGTACTAACGCTTCTGCAGGTGAAGGTAAAATAAAAAAAAATTTGCTAATGGTAAGAGTACTAGTGGGGGAGATGTCCCTACTAGCGTTGTGTGATGGTATTGTGTGTATTACCGTGATCCTGTGTGTGAACCCTGTCTCTTTTGTTTTGGTTCCTGTTGTTGACTTTCTGGTTGTGTGGTCCTTATTGTTGACCTCCATGTTGCATGTCGTTAAATGAACTTCCCCGTTGCTTAGTGATCGCATGTGTATTAATCGCTGAACTATTTTAATTGATTGACACCAAGCCTTACTTAAAACTCTCTTGTAGTGTGTCTTGCTGTTAAGGATAACTGTATAGGTAAAATAGTTTTTCTGATTCACTTGTTGTTGTTACTTCGTCGATAACATGCAATAATGTTCTCTTTGATAACATACAAATAATGTTTTGATCTAGTATTGAACCTTGTGTGTTCTTCATGTTATTCATTGATTACGAACTTGTTTTGCTAAATTGTGTTAAGTTGTTTTTTTTATCACTCTCAGTAAAGACATCCATGCTTAAAAATGTTGAGTCTTGCATTCCTTGACTTATAACTATTTTCTATTGAAGGGTTAAATTTGCTATCACCAGAAATTGACTTATGCGTGTTAGTTGGGTTATCTCTCTTTACCTTGTGTCTCTGATTGTTTTGCCATGCAATGCTGTGAGTTTAGAGTCTTCACGAGTTGTTTTACAATGATGCTTACAGCTTAGTAATTTTTGCACTTGAATTTTTTTTTTTGTCAAAGTTTTTGATTATTACTTCTTGAATTGTGTTATGTGGTTTTAGAACCTAAAAATAAAAAGATTTTCTGAGAACAGCTTGTGAAAATCTTGTTAAACAATTTTAATGTCGGATACCAATATTGATATTAAAATTATTTTGATGCTAGCCGTGTGTAAGGTTCTTACCGTAACGTCTTCTTGATTTCATATTGGTATTGTATACCAAATGTTTTATGAACTCCTCGGTAGTGTGTTTTAATGTTCGAAAACTGAATACAATGAAAAGTTGCCTGTACTGAAATTTCATGATTTTGTGTTAGCAGTTACATTTCTCTACCGTATGTGCTACGTGAATGCTTGATATTGTGCGCGTGGAATTTTTGACAACATTCTGAGTGGTTTCTCCTGAGTGGTTTTGAAAAACCTTGAAAAGATAATTTGTACATCTCATGTTTTCGTAAAAATAATTGTTACTGGCCGCGAAAATTACTGTTACTGTTCTCGATTTTATGCGCTGCTCCGTGTATCTTGTTGTTTTGATATGTTGTCCGTTGACCCTTGGTTGACGTTTGTGGAAACATGTTATGTGATCGTATAATATGTGCCAATTTGTTGCTGTTGTCGAAGGCGTTTGCCCTCGGGCGCGCCGTGCCTGTTTTGCTGTGTTGCTTGCGGCGCCTTAGCGCCCACCGTTGTGACTAAGTTGTTAGTCCTGATGCTGCTGATTGTTATCATAATTGTTGAGGTTGTGGTTGTTGCCATGTCGTATGCTGATGTTTTGCTATTGTTGCCTTGGGTACCGCCGAATGGCCCGCGTTGTCGTCGATTTATGTGGTCGGCCGGTGGCCATTGTTGTTGAATTGCATTGTGTGCACTCTGTGAGTCTTGCATTGATGATGTGATGGTCGGTATACGTGTGTCCGTAAGGGTAGATGAGTGAGGTAGAACCCAAGTCAGCGTATCAGAGTAGCGCAGCGGAGTCCTGGCATACTATATTAAGAAGGAAATTTAATAGAGTTTGGGGGTGATCGTGTGGTACCGGCAGGATCACGCTCAAACCCCTATCAAGGATCCTTATAGAACCTCTGGAGAATGGGTCTGATTGTTAGTGCTTGAGTTACCTGGCTGAACAAGTAGGAGGGACGACCGCCCAATCACTTATCGCCGGTAACTAAAGCAGTAGTGATCAGCATGGTACATAGTGACAGATGTCTAGATGGCTTTGGTTGTTAGTGGAGGAGGGTTCGTGTGGGTAGGTAAATTTTCGAGGACGAAAATATTCTAAGTGGGGGAGAGTTGTAACACCCAAAATAATTTAATTAATTATTTAATTGAATTATTTAAGTGTTGCAATATTATTTTTTTTATATTAATTATCAACATATTATTTTATTTAAATTGAAGGGAGCGATATTGGTAATTTCGGGGTGGTAAGATTGGCCCAAGCCCAAGCCCATTGACTTAGGCCTACGCGCATGTAGCAAGGGTTAGGGAAGGGGGACTCATTTGCGAATTTGGAGAGGAAAAGAGAGGGAGGCATCGCAAAAAGAAAGAAAGAAAACGCAAAAGAGAGGAGAGAGAAGAAAGAAAGAATTCGCAAGAGGAGAAGAGAGAAGAGAGATCGCGAGAGAGTGAGAAGAGAAAGAAGGGTGCGATCGCGAGCAAGGAAGGAAGAGGAAGAAGGAGCTTTTGTTGCCGTGGTTACTTCGGTGTTTCGTAGAGGTCTCATCGTCTTCGGAAAAACTTAAGGTAAGGGTGGGTCTTACCTTATAATAGGGATTATAATGGGGTGTATGTGGGTTGTAGGAATTATATTGATCGCATTGTGTTTTTATTGTTGTTTTGATGTATGATTGAAACTCGTGTTTGATGATTGAAAATGTGTGAACTATGAGATGTGTGTAAGAATTGTAGTGCACGCTAAATGTTTGATGAAACTCGTGTTTGATGATGTTTGATGATAATTGAAGTTCTTGTTGATGATTGAGCATATGAAATTTGGAGAAAATTGAGTTTGAAGGACCCTAGGCGCCATAGGCGCCATTGTTGTTGCCATTGTCTCACATTGTTGCTGCTGTCTGGACGCCATGGGCGCCTGTGCCTGTTCCGTTGCGTTAGTGTTGCTGTCCTGGGCGCAGGATCCCTGTGCCTGGGCGCCAAGGGCGCCTAAATTGGGCTGCCCGGTTTGTGTTCCCGAGTTATATTTCTGAGTAATCATGTCATTGGGATGTCTTTATGGTTGATTTTGGTTGCTAGGATGTATGTTCTGAAAAATCACTGAGATCCCCTCCCCCGGGAGCCATGTTGCTTGTGTGCGTATATAGGGTGTTTTGGGTGAACTTCGAATTCTAGGCATATTTTACCGTGCCATATTTTGTATTTGCGTGCCCAAATTCAATTTTAAATGTTTTGGCTCGAGTGGTTTTATTTTTTTGCACGTGTCATTTTGAGGTTGTCCCGTTGGCTTCACGTTGAAAAGGATGCACCATAGTCACAGAACATTCTGCCAATTTGCGCCTCACTTGCGCGCCAGTCGCGCGTCACGCGCAAGTCACTGGGCATTTCTGCCGTTCCGCGCGCCACTCGCGCCTAAGTCGCGCGCCACGCGCGAATCTGCTGTTCCTTGCCATTTTCAGCACGTGTCTCGGTTTTGTCCCAAATTTGTTTTTGACATATCTTTTGACTCGGGTGTCCGTTTTAAGTGCTTCAAAGTGCGTTTCAAAGCTCGTTCAGTCCTCTATCTGTGTATGCTACTGTAATGTGAAAAATAATTAATTTGGCTGAAAGTTTCTGGACACTTGTATTTTGCTAGTGGTGTGGTAAAGTGACGGTGGGTCTACGGACCAAAAATGTTGGTGATGATTTTAGGCTGCGGTCTTGACGTTGTAATTTATAATGATGATGTGTGTGACTTGGGATTGTGAAAAATTATGCTTATTGGTTGTTCATGGAGTCACATGCATACATTAGGCTGCGGTCTTGACGATGCATTTTTAGGCTGCGGTCTTGACGTTATTTTTCGGCTGCGGTCGCGACGTGCCCAATTGGCTAATGAGAAGTGATAATGGTACCACATGCATTCTGCATCGCATACACACATGCTCATTATTGATAATTACTTTGTTTGGTGTACAATATGACTGTGTGACAATTATATATTGCGGATGTTGATGTTTATTTATCAGTTGGAAATGTTGCTGTATATGTATAAAATATAAATGTGTTGCTGTGATTGGTGTAGTCCTTATACTCTAGCATACCGCTTATTATAAGCCTTATTATGCGGTTTAGACTCACCCCTTCGTTGTTTATTACTACAGGTTACCATGAGTGAAGGCTTGTCTTCCCTCATATCTGCGTCGGTCTAGTGCTCTGATACGTAACACTCAGGGGATGGGCGCTAGTTTTCCTTTGTTTGATTATTCGAGTTGTTAAACATTTTTACTGAGATTTTTATGTTGAGGCTGCGTTAAGTGTGCTGAGTTTTAATTTTATTCCGCTGCGAGACAATGTAGTTCCTGTCATGTGAACTGAATAATATGTTGTGGTTACCCCATTCCATTGTTAAGTGTTACGTATTTTCTTTGATTTATAAAAGGAATTTTATTATGTCGTTGATGTTTGTTTCGAACAAATGTAGCATCCCGTTTGGATTAGTTGAAAGATAAAAATTTTGAACTCTGATAATTTCTATTTAAATACCGGGTAGAAAATAGGGTGTTACATATGAGGCATTGTATGGAAGGAAGTGTAGAACACCACTGTGTTGGTGGGACGTAGGTGAGCAGAGATTGTTGGGACCGGATTTAGTCCGTGAGACTACGGAGAAGATCCGTCAGATTAGAGAAGGGATGAAGACCGCTCAGAGTCGGGAAAAGAGTTATGCCGATAAAAGAAGAAGGCCTCTAGAGTTTGAAGAAGGAGATCATGTATTTGAGGCTGTCTCCAACCATTGGTACCGGTATTGAAATGCGAGCGAAGGAGCTCGGTCCTCGATATATTGTCAAGGTAGTTTGGGACGGTGCCTCACCCGACGAAGCGACAGGGGAAGTAGAGGAAAACATGCAGGTGAAATATCCCCATCTTTTCGACTGAGGTATGTTTTGTTCAATTTTGAGGACAAAATTTTAAAAGTTGGGGTGATTGTAACATCCCTAATTTCGGTTAATTTCGTTTTATGAAATTAACTAGCGAATTGTTATTCGATAAAATAATAATTCAAGTCATGGAAATGTTAAAAGCGTGAAAGCAACATTTAGTTGCTAATAGTATGAATTACGTGATCGTTTTGAGGTAGAAATAGAATTATGTGAGGATTAGGGGACCAAGGGTATTTTGGTCATTTCCATAGTATGAATTACATTGTGCTAAGTTCATGAAAATATGATGTGTATGTCGCTTATGAGGGCTACACCAAGAAATAATTAATGTAACGAGTAGTTGCTTATCAGGGCTACACGTTATAAGATATACTTCATGTGTCGCTTATGAGGGCCATGATTATAAAGTAAAGCATAATGAACCGCTAGAGTTAGTAAGGGGTCTCGATAGGACTCACTGAGATAATGTTTATCTCACCCTTCTTATATTGTGGTTTTTACAGAGAAGCAGGGGAAAGCTAAGGCGAACATCCATGGCTAGCTGATTTGACTCTTGGAGTTATTTGGACATTTAGTCCTATGTTTAGGCTTTTGCCCTTTTGTCGCTTTTCTAGTTTCGGTTGTATAACTATATTTGTATTAGTTGTAAAATCGTTTCCGCTATTTCCGTTTTGAATATTGAACATCAGGGTTGTATAAGTTTTAAGTCGTGAGACTTAATTACTTTCATGTCAGTTTATGGGGTTCATTGAACCATTTGGTATTTACTATCAAAAGTTTTAGTTATGTTCAATATTTCGATAACAGGAAATTACTCTGATGTATGCCATGACGTGCATTTCGGTGATTCTATATGTTAGAATTTCTGGGGTGTTACATTATGGTATCAGAGCAGTTCGACCTAGTCGGGCTTAGTTTAGTTTAGAGTTGAGTCGATTCCTTGTTAATCATTGTTGTAATTATACTTGTGATGCTAAGAGACATTGAACCTGATCAACTCATTACTTGGTGTATCATAAGCGGAATTATGGCAGGATGATCAAGACGTAGTCCTCGACCAAGACCGAAGTTCCTTAAAACCCGTTTCATCTTAGGGAATATTGGAAAGAATAAGGTAGTTAAACCATCAACTCGGAATGCAAATTTAAAAGGTAACCTATCAAAGGAAAGAAAGTACAGTAGTATGATTCCTCAAGATTCTTCAAGTGTTTTACTGGTAGGAAGCCACCGAGGTGAATGTCGTCCTAGTGTGAATCAGTGGTTCCATTGTGAGAAAGAGGGTCACTAAATCCAGGGTGCCCAAAAAGGAAAAGAAAGAGTCTACACTGCAGATACTCAAAAAGTCAAAGCTACAGACACTCCACCGAGAAAGTGGATATTGTCCTAGGTATGAGTTGGATAACTGCCAACCATGTGACTATTGATTGTTTTCATCGAACTATCGGTTTTGCCTGAGTCAGTGGAGCTACAACCGACCAATTCTGAAGCTGTTATCTCATTCACTGCTACTAGTAATTGTCTATTCCAAGGCGCAGAAGCTTATGTCATGATGTTGTCTGCATACAGGTCCAGATTTATCTTCTGTGGAAGTTGTTAATGAGTTCCTAGATGTATTTCCTGATGAAGTTTCTTCATTACCTCTGGATCGTGAGGTGGAGTTCTCTATAGAGTTGGTTCCGGGCACTGGGCCAATTTCTATAGCTCCGTACAGAATGTAGCCTTTTGAGTTAAAAGAATGGAAGACTCAACTAGAAGAGTTAATTTCAAAGTAGTTTATCCGACCGAGTACCTCACCGTGGGGTGCTCCAGTGTTGCTAGTTAAGAAGAAGGACAGAAGCATGAGATGATGTATCGATTACCGTTAGTTGAACCAGGTGACTATCGAGAACAAGTATCCTTTGCTGAGAAATGATGTTTTGCTAGACCAATCAAGGGGAGCTTCAGTGTTTTCGAAGATTGATTTGAGGTCAGAGTATCACCAAATAAGAGTTCGAGCTCTGGATATTCCGAAGACCGCGTTCCGTACTAGATGTGGACACTACGAGTTTGTAGTGATGCCCTTCGATTTGACCAATGCTCCGGCTACATTCATGGATTATATGAATCGGATTTTAATCCGTATCAGGATCAGTTTGTAGTAGTTTTCATTGATGATATATTGGTGTATTCTAAGACGATTGAGGAGCATGAGCAACTTCTCTGAATCGTTCTGAACATACTCCGAGAGAAGAAGTTGTATGCTAAACCATCCAAGTGTGATTTTTGGATGCCTGAAGTAAAGTTTCTGGGCCATGTGATATCCCTATCCGGTGTTCCAGTGGACCCCAGTAAGATTGAAGTTGTAGTAGACTGGGAGCAGCCATCTACAGTCACAGAGGTGAGAAGTTTTTTAGGCTTTTCTCAGTTGGTTCTTCCACTCACTCGAATAACTCGCAAGGGTCAACCGTTTGTATGGGACTCTGACTGTGATGATCGTTTTGCAGAATTGAAGAATCGTCTGACTTCTGCACCCGTCCTAATTCTTCTAGATCCGTCCATAGGATTCCAAATCTATTGTGACGCTTCTGGTAAGGGTTTAGGATGTGTCCTTATGCAGAATCAGCAAGTAGTTGCTTATGCCTCCAGACAGTTGAAGCCGCATGAAGAGAATTACCCGACGCATGATTTAGAATTGACAGCGATTGTGTTTGCACTAAATATTTGGAGACATTACCTGTATGAGTCTCGTTTCGAAGTCTTTAGTGATCACAAGAGCCTGAAGTACTTGTTTGATCAGAAGGAGCTGAACAATAGACAGAGGAGATGGGTAGAGTTTCTGAAGGATTATGATTTTAAGTTGAAGTACCATCCGAGAAGGCTAATGTTGTAGCCGATGCTTTGAGTAGGAAGTCTATTCACACTACAGAGTTGATAATTCATGAGATGGCATTATTGGAATCGTTCCGAGATCTTAATTTGAAAGTGAAGCCAAGGAGGAATAGGTTGGTGTTGAGCCATATTCAGATTTTGAGTCCCTTGAGAAATCTGATTCGCTGAGCCCAAGAGATCGATTTAGAACTGCAAACGCAGAAAAGATTGCCGAATTACACCGAAGATAGCGATGGTGTGATTTGCTTTGATGGTAGAATCTGTGTGCCGAATGATGAAGATATTAAGAGGCAGGTTTTAGAAGAGGCTCATAAGAGTCAGTTCTCAATACATCCTGGGTCTACCAAGATGTATCGAGATTTGAAGCAGTTGTATTGGTGGCCGGGTATGAAAGTGGAAGTTGCAGAATTTGTCTCGATGCTTGACTTGTAAAAGGGTCAAGATAGAGCACCAGAAGTCATTCGGTCAGTTACAGCCGTTGAATGTACCCGAATGGAAATGGGAGAGCATTTCTTTGGATTTTGTCATGGGGTTGCCACGGTCCCAAGCCGGAAATGACTCTATTTGGGTAGTGGTGGATCGCTTGACCAAGTCCGCTCATTTTATTCCGGTGCGTTCGAATCACAAGGTTGCCAGGTTAGCAGAGGAGTATCTCAAGAATGTTGTGAAACTGCATGGAATTCCTACTACTATCATCTATGATCGTGATCCCAAGTTTACATCACGATTCTGGAGAGCACTGAATATGGCGTTGGGAACAACGGTGTGTGCTAGCACCGCTTACCACCCTCAGACGGATGGGCAGACCGAGAGGACGATTCAGACATTAGAAGATATGCTTAGAGCTTGTGTACTTGATAGCGGAGGCCGATGGGAGGATCATCTTCCATTGGTGGAGTTTTCCTACAACAACAGCTACCATTCTAGTATCGGAATGGCACCATATGAGGCATTGTATGGAAGGAAGTGTAGAACACCACTGTGTTGGTGGGACGTAGGTGAGCAGAGATTGTTGGGACCGGATTTAGTCCGTGAGACTACGGAGAAGATCCGTCAGATTAGAGAAGGGATGAAGACCGCTCAGAGTCGGGAAAAGAGTTATGCCGATAAAAGAAGAAGGCCTCTAGAGTTTGAAGAAGGAGATCATGTATTTGAGGCTGTCTCCAACCATTGGTACCGGTATTGAAATGCGAGCGAAGGAGCTCGGTCCTCGATATTATTGACCCTTCCAAATTGTCGGGCAGGTTGGGCCAGTAGCATATCGCATTGCATTGCCTCCAACATTGTCTAGATTGCATGACGTGTTTCATGTATCGCAGTTGAGGAAGTATATTCCCGATCCGAGTCAACCGTTGAGTTATGAGACGATTGACATCAGACCAGACTTATCTTATCAACCTACTCCAGTCAGGATCATCGAACGTGGCGAGAAAGCTCTCCGGACGAGATCAATTCCTATTGTCAAGGTACTTTGGGGCGGTGCCTCACCCGACGAAGCGGCAGGGGAAGTAGAGGAAAACATGCAGGTGAAATATCCCCATCTTTTCGACTGAGGTATTTTTGTTCAATTTTGAGGACAAAATTTTAAAAGTTGGGGTGATTGTAACATCCCTAATTTCGGTTAATTTCGTTTTATGAAATTAACTAGCGAATTGTTATTCGATAAAATAATAATTCAAGTCATAGACATGTTAAAAGCGTGAAAGCAACATTTAGTTGCTAATAGTATGAATTACGTGATCGTTTTGAGGTAGAAATAGAATTATGTGAGGATTAGGGGACCAAGGGTATTTTGGTCATTTCCATATATTCGAACCCTAACCCAAATTACTCGACACCAAAACATACTCCTTAACTCCATAAGACCACAATCACAATTTTTAGAAGTTAAGTATGAGTTAGCGGTTATTAAAGGGTAAATTAAGGTGAAGGGTTAAGTGGAGGGCAATTTGGTCATTTCCCATCCACTTAATGCCTTACCCAGCTGAACCAACTTCCTTCCACCAGAATTCCAGAAATTTCAGAAACATAGAGAGGGTTGAGAGAGGAGAGGGTGAGAGAGCTAGAGGAGGAAGAAGGAAAGGGATCTTCTACATCCCTTGATGCATGCTTGATCTTTGACCACCATTCTTCACCATTTTCCTTCCTCTTCCCATTGATACCAGACACAACACACATCTTCCTCCTTCTCCAAAACACCATTTTTGAATGCTAGCAAGCTTGGCCATCAATGGAGTTCTCATCTTGCATGTTGATGTCAAAACACCAAAAGTGAAGTTTTAAGCCTTGCATGTAAGTTTGAAGCAACACTAGTGTACATTACCACCCACATTTCGAAATTTCTAGAGAGTATGTGTAGCTTGGTTCTGTTTTGAGTGTTTGGAATCCATTTTGGAGCTCAAATTCGTGGTTATGAATGGTTGAGGTTGAAGATACAAGTTCAACAAAAATTCAGCTGGAAACCCGTAGGAACCCTCTTCGGTATTTACCTAATATCTCTCTGTACACAACTCAGATGAACGTGATTGTTGTTTATTCAGAAACTAGACACGAAATGCTTCAAGATAGAGACAAGAATCATCCGATTTCATCGAGTATTGAGGTAGATATCGTGCCCACAAGATTTGATTCTAAATCAGTCATAGTTTTGACCCAGTTCCCTTATTTTCGTTATAACTCTCTCAATACTGGTTGAATCCGTTTGAAACCTTAACCCTCAGAAACTAGACAAAATTACCTACACATTAGGCACTGGTTTGGTTAGTTTTGGTTAAGAATTGAAGTAGTTATGCCTATTGCGCAACAACGTTCAGATGCTGTTAAACCGAATTAGAGGTGGTTGTCGCGTTCTAGAAGTTGGAGTTTGATCAGAGTAAAGAGGGGATTTCGCTATTAATTGAGATGCAATTGGGGAATCTTCAGTCGCTGGTCATGTTTGGGGATCCATTCGGGATCGCTTTGATGTTCGTTGAGGCGAGAAATTCGCGATGGTGAAGAGTTCGAGTACGGGGACCGTTCGTGGAGTTACTTTGTCGTATCAACCGTGGAATTCGTGGTTGTGCGATTTTCATCGCAATCTATGAGTTCTATAACTCGCTAGGGATGTTTTGGTGTTAAGTCATATAGTGCCTTTTTGAACTGATTAGATTCTGAAAACCGTTTTGTGAAAAATAGCGAAAAACCGTTTTTATCGAGAAACCGTTATTTTTATAAACGACTGAATTGATTAAATTGTGTGGATTGATTGATTGTTTAATCGCTTTCTCTGGACTGGAATTATTGTTTGGAATGTCTGTTTTTAAGTCTCGAAGATTCTAAGAAGTCTCGGTATCGGATTAAAAGCGGAACGGAACAAAATCGCATTTTCAAAAATCTGTTTCTGAACTATCAGGTAGCCATCGCGCCGCGACCCGTGCCCCATCGCGTCGCGACCCTCTGTAAAATTTTAACGCGTCGCGACCCGTGCCCCATCGCGTCGCGACACAGTGTGAATTTCAGCAAAACTTGTCGATTTTGTTTTCGCGATAACTTTTGATCCGGTAATCCGATTGAAGTGTTTTCAGTTGTGTTTTGAAGCTTATTAAAAGACCTATTCAGATGTGTGTTTAAAAGAATAAAATTCCCTGTTCTGAAAGTCAAGAATGTTTGGAAAACCGAATGATAGTGAACGCGAGTGTGAACGAATCATGTTATATAACAAACCTAGAGTTCTATCAGGTCAAGTAAAGTCCTTTGATTGTAAGTCTATATAGAATTATACACTGTCAATCCATGTAAAAACAATTCAAGTTACTTTCCCACGGGAAAAGGTAGATGGTATACTTTGAGTATATCGAGGATGACGATCCTCCAGTTTATTAGCATACTAGGGGAGGGGAAGTCATGAGCCCCAAAACCTAGGCTCTCATGTTGCTCACTTGGATTAGTGGGATGGGTTCACCGAGACGTCCCAACCTTAGCTAAGGCGGACTTCGAGGTGTTGTGCTAAGTTCATGAAAATATGATGTGTATGTCGCTTATGAGGGCTACACCAAGAAATAATTAATGTAACGAGTAGTTGCTTATCAGGGCTACACGTTATAAGATATACTTCATGTGTCGCTTACGAGGGCCATGATTATAAAGTAAAGCATAATGAACCGCTAGAGTTAGTAAGGGGTCTCGATAGGACTCACTGAGATAATGTTTATCTCACCCTTCTTATATTGTGGTTTTTACAGAGAAGCAGGGGAAAGCTAAGGCGAACATCCATGGCTAGCTGATTTGACTCTTGGAGTTATTTGGACATTTAGTCCTATGTTTAGGCTTTTTCCCTTTTGTCGCTTTTCTAGTTTCGGTTGTATAACTATTTTTGTATTAGTTGTAAAATCGTTTCCGCTATTTCCGTTTTGAATATTGAACATCAGGGTTGTATAAGTTTTGAGTCGTGAGACTTAATTACTTTCATGTCAATTTATGGGGTTCATTGAACCATTTGGTATTTACTATCAAAAGTTTTAGTTATGTTCAATATTTCGATAACAGGAAATTACTCTGATGTATGCCATGGCGTGCATTTCGGTGATTCTACATGTTAGAATTTCTGGGGTGTTACACTTAGCACGATTTTCATCCATAATTGTGCCATAGCTCTAAATTCTGCCTCAGCACTTGATCGAGCTTGCTCCTCCAAGTGACAAGGTTCCCACATAAAAACGTGCAATAGCCTGAGGTGGATCTTCTATCACTCACTGAACCTGCATAATCTGCATCAGTATATGCCTTTATCGTCAAGTTTCCACCTCTCTTGAAAAAAAGTCCTCTCCCTGGAGTGGCTTTGAGATATTGCAGAACAAGGTCTACTGCTTGAAGGTGTCTTACTCTTGGATCATGCATAAACTGACTTACAACACTAACTGCATATGCCAAGTCAGGTCTTGTGTGGGCTAAGTAGATCAACTTCCCCACTAGTCTTTGATATTGCATTTTATCAACCTTAGCACTTTCCTCTTTAGTGCTCAGTTTGTGATTTTGCTCAATACGAACGCTTGCAGGTTTACATCCAAGCTTTCCCGTTCCTTTCAGAAGGTCAAGAGCATATTTTCTTTGAGAAATAAAAATTCCTTCATTGGAGTAGGCTACCTCAATCCCTAGGAAATACTTAAGTTTCCAAAGGTCCTTCATTTCAAATTCTGTAGCTAATTTTTCCTTAAGCAGTTGCCTTTTGGTCAAATCATCCCCTACAACAATAATATCATCAACATAAACAAAAAGTATTGTCAGTTTACCACCCCGTGAATGTTTGAAGAAAAGTGTATGATCTCCCTGGCTTTGCTTATAGCCAAGAAGCAACATTGCCTTTGAAAACCTCCCAAACCAGGCCCGGGGAGACTGTTTTAGCCCATATAAAGCTTTTCTCAGTTTGCAAACCACATTTGTTCCATTAGTGGGACCAAATCCTGGTGGAATCTCCATGTACACGTCCTCTTCTAAATTGCCATACAAGAAAGTATTCTTAACATCAAACTGGTGCAAGTCCCCACCAAAATGCACAGCAAGAGAGAGTAAAATACGAACTGTATTCATTTTTGCCACAGGAGCAAATGTTTCCTCATAATTGATTCCATAAGTTTGAGTGTATTCTTTTGCCACTAATATTGCCTTGTACCAATCAAGAGTACCATCTGATTTGTGCTTGACTGTGTAGATCCATCTACAACCAACAGGCTTCTTGTCCCCTGGTTTCTCAACAATATCCCAAGTTTCATTCTTCTCAAGTGCCTTCATCTCTTGATTCATAGCTTGGGCCCAATTTTTATCTTTTAGTTCCTCTTGTACTGATGTAGGGATTCTTACATAGTCAACAGCTGCAATAAAACTTTGATGCTACAAGGAAAGATGCTTAGAGGAGACAAATTGAGAAATAGGGTATTTGGCACAAGACATTTTCCCTTTCCTCAAAGCAATAGGCAAATCATCTGTGTCAGTGTCACTAGTTTCAGAACTGTGGGAATCACTAACAGAAGGGTTAATCTCAGTACTTACCTCCGATTCAGGCAATTGAGATTGTGTCTGGAGCAGGTCGGGCTTACTTCTTCTCTGATACACCAAAATTGGCTCACCAGCCTTAGTATTTGCTGGTGTCGAAGATGATGGTTCCTGCAAAACAGAAGACGAAGGAGGAACCAAAATAGAAGTAGGAGACTCAATAGTAGGACTTGTGGAAGTAAGACTAGTAGTAGTACTTAAGACAGGAGTCACAGACAACTCAGGTAGGAATAGAAACTCAGACTCAAATTCCAAATCATTATGAATGCTCTCCCCCTGAAGCTGAGGACGAGTGAAGTAGGATACATTCTTATGAAACGTGACATCTTTAGAGATAAAGTACTTATAACTAGGAGGATGATAACATTTATATCCTTTCTTGTCGGGAGGATAACCCACAAAAATGCATCTGATTGCACGGGGATCCAACTTATTTCGGTGTTCTTTGTGAACATGGACAAAAGCAACACAACCAAACACTCGAGATTCAAGACTCTGCAAAACGGGAACAGAAGGAAACCGTGAAGTCATAAACTAAACAGGACTGATATTACCTAACATTCGAGATGGGGCCCGATTAATTAAGTAGGCAGCCGTCAATACTGCTTCTCCCCAGTATGAGTTGGGAACTGCCATTTCGAAGAGAATGGCTCGAGCAACTTCAAGTAAATAACGATTCTTTCTTTCTGCGACACCGTTTTGTTGTGGGGTGTCGGCACATGTAAACTCATGAAGAATTCCTTGTTGACTAGTAAAATTTGAAAGACTCTGATTGGCATATTCCTTGCCATTGTTAGAGCGAATTCTTTTAATGCCTTTGCCAAATTGTGTTCGCACCATGTGATAAAATCTGATAAATAATTCTGGCACTTCTAATTTATCCTTCATCAAAAAAATCCAAGTTGCTCAAGTACAATCATCAATAAATGACACAAACCATTTAGCACCCGAAACATTAGAAATAGGTGCAGGTCCCCAAACATCAGAATGTATAAGATCAAAAGGTTCAGCACTTTTATTGGAACTAGGAGGAAAAGAGACACGATGATGTTTTGCTAACTCACAAACTTCACACTTAAAAGACTCAACTGAATGATGTAAAAACAAGGAAGGAAACATAGACTTAACTAAAGAGAATGGAGGATGACCAAAACGTTTGTGCTGAAGCCAAATATGTGCGGCAGAATGAGAAGACTCAGAAGACTCAGTCTGCAAGCAGGAAGCCAGCACCTTCGAACAATTTGGTTCATCAAATAAGTAGTATAACCCTCCATTTTCCTTAGCAACTCCAATTGTCTTTCCCGTGGTAAGATCCTGCAAAACACAATAAGAAGTGAAAAAGGTTACTTTACAATTCTGATCACGAGTGAGTTTACGAACAGATATTAAATTGTGAGGGAACATGTAGCACATCCTGTAATTGAAGTGAAGGTTGCAAGTTAACACTCCCAGAGCCATCAATACGGGCATAAGAACCATTAGCAATTGTAACATAACAATTCCTCTCAGAAGAGGTATAGGAAGAAAATAAACTCGAACTGAATGTCATGTGGTCGGTGGCACCAGAGTCCAAAATCCAAGCATCCTTAGGGATTTTACCGCAAACAGTGATGGATCGGGAGCATACGCTAATACCGGTCGTTGGTAGAGAACAAGTTCCAGAAGGCTTACTGAGAGAGTCAAGTAGGGCCTTTAAACGATTCACCTCATCCTCGGTGAATGATAAAGAGTAATCAATAGCAATTCTGTCAGCCATCTGTGACAACAATCAAAGAAAAAAAAAAGCAGGCAAGAACAGCAAAAACAACCGTAACGATGTCCGATATTGAGAAAGAGCTCTTAACCGTACCAAAAGTGTGAGCTACAAATAGCCCACAAACAAAGGGCTAAATAAATAAGACTGGCAGTACGTCAACCAGTGCCGTGAGAGCAAAAAACAGCAGGAACAACAACCCAAAAAAAAGAGCAATAACACAAACAAGTGGCTCCAAGGTTACCCAAAAAATCAAAGTGCTCAAAACGTGAAAAAGACCCCCAAAACAGAAAGAGGAGATGCCGATGTACAAACTGTCCCAAAGAAATGTCGCGAAAAATGGACTGTAGGGCAGCGCGTGGGGCTCACGCGCCGGAGAGTGCCGGAGATCTAGCAAAGCGTGGGCGCGCGTGGGGCGGAGGACGGCGGCGAGATTTTGTGGGGTGGATCAAAATTTGATGGCGGTTCTGATGGTGGTGATGATGAGATGAGATAGGTCGTGTATGGTGGGTTTTGGGGTGGAACACGTGTTGGTGAGGACAAAAAGGAAAGATAAAACAGAGAACGGAGGAATTGATCTGTGTCTACTGTTTTGTAATGAAAACGAAGTAGTAACAGTGCTCTGAAGGCTGCTATGAAGGCAAGAAAGGGTCACAATTAAGGTAACCAAGATTTACCATAATGAAGAGGGCTAGGGTTTATGCGGAAGCAAATCTCTCAAGATCGAGAGCTCTGATACCATGTAGAAATATATACTGAATATTATTTCAAGTATATAATTACACTCACTAATCTTATTATATAGACAAGTAATTAAACCTAATGGGCCTAGTACATAGACTACTAATAATAGCAAAAAACTACTATTTACAACAAACTTCACCTAGCATAAAATAAAAAGTAGTGTCAGAATAACTCAATGATGAGAATTAAAGAAAATTGTTACCAATGCTTTTTTAAGCTCATACAAATTACAATCATACCTTCCCATGATTTAGTTTCAATTCCAAGAATTCGAATATATCAGCATGCCATGGCTCT
This sequence comes from Astragalus membranaceus, assembly GCA_039519185.1. Lineage (NCBI taxonomy): Eukaryota > Viridiplantae > Streptophyta > Magnoliopsida > Fabales > Fabaceae > Astragalus > Astragalus membranaceus. The sequence goes on along the minus strand of CM076850.1, from coordinate 77,209,349 downwards.
AGGTAGACAGCAAATGCACCTACAACAAGCGCATAACATGTGTAGGTAAGAACAATTGACAAGCATTCATCAAATACAAGAATCACCATTTATACTTAAATAAATGCATTTACCTTTTCTCTTGCCTCCCCCCAGATCAACATAACGAGCTGTATCATTGAACACACGCAGCATTGGGACAATACCATTGGAGCAGCTATTTGTCCCACGAATGTAACTGCTAAAGGCCCGAATGTTGTGGACAGAAAGACCAATTCCTCCTGCAGATTTGCTAATGACAGCGCATTCCTTTAATGTATCATAAATCCCCTCGATACTATCATCTTTCATGCACACTAAGAAGCAACTATTCAACTGCGAATTCATAATTTCAGAGATCCAACTAAATAAGCCAAAAGATTGCCAATTTAACTCAGCAAAGACAAAAGTCAAACCACAGATTCCAAAAATTGAAAAGACTGAGGGCAAGAGCATATACACACTTGAGGCCTAGGTGTTCCTGCATTGAAAAGGGTGGGAGTTGCATGTGTGAACCATCGCTGAGACATCATGTGATAGGTTTTGATGGCCGACTCAATGTCCTCCATGTGAATTCCAACAGCAACCCTCATCAACATGTGCTGAGGCCTTTCCACTATCGTTCCTTGCATTTTCAAAAGATAGGATTTCTCTAAGGTTTTGAAACCAAAGTAATCATAGTCAAAGTCCCTGTCATAGATTATCTCACTGTCCAAACGAGCAGCATTCTGAAAGAACACCAAAAGGAATAAGGAATACTTTAAACTTCACAACTGGATACCAAACCCCAACCCCTTCAAATTATTAGACATTTTGGGACCTTGATGATTATTTTGTAAACATCATCTGCAATCAAGGGAGCCTTCACCCCAGATCTCTGGTTAAAATGGCTGTACATTAATTTTACCCTGAAACCATTAGAATTCAAGTAAGTAAACCACATCAAACCATTTGAAGGTTAATCAAACACGAAGATCGCTCACTCATTCAAAGAGACTTACGTCTCGGAAAACGACTTTTTGGTGTTTTTGTGGAGGTTGGAAACGACAATCCTAGCAGCCAACTACACCAAAGACACGTCATCACAAAAAATAGAAACAACAGAAATGTTCTGGATATACGGTAACCCAAGAAAAGCGCAAAATTGACTTACAGAAGCATAATCGAGGTGGCTAGTGGTCATAGCAGCGGCGGTTTCTGCCGCGAGTTCATCAAGTTGGCCGGTGGTGATGCCGTTGTAAATGCCGGCATAGACCTTCTGAGCCACCAAAACAAGGTCGCAGTGCTCTGTGCTCAAGCCGTAACTGAGTTTCTTAAGGCGCCCGATTATTTTGTCTAAATGTACCACCTCTTGGCGTCCATCTCTCTTCACAACGTACATCTTTGTCCTGACTCCTGACAGTGTTCTGAGTTTGCCTGGGGACGCTCGTCGAACAATTTTGGCGCAGGACTGAGTGCTATATATGTTAAGAATATAAATATCAAGAGTCTCCCACTCCACTTTCCCACCAAAACTCCCCCCACCCACCCACCCACCCCTCGTCGAACAATTTTGGCGCAGGACTGAGTGCTATATATGTTAAGAATATAAAAATCAAGAGTCTCCCACTCCACTTTCCCACCAAAACTCCCCCCCCCCCACCCACCCCTCACTCCTCTTTTTCGTGATAAATTACATAAAATGTGTTTTAGAGTATTTTAGAGTCTAGAAAAAAATTTAACTATTTAAATACACAAAGTTTGTTCCTCGATAACCAATTTCGTTAAAAATAAATGATTTTGTAACAAAATTTGTAATGTGTGATGCTAAACAGTCTGTTTTATGGTACTTTACAATTCAAAAAAAAATTAGATGTACAAATACATGAAGTTCGTTCCTCAATCTAAATATTATTTTCGTGGCAAAATACCTAAAGTGCGACCCTAAGTAGTGTGTTTTGGGTACTTTCGTTTTTCTTCCTTTTTCATGTTTTAAGCGGTGTGTTTTCGGGTACTTTAGGATTCAAAAAAATTTGAACTGTTCAAATACGCAAAATTTGTTCCTCAATCACCGGTTTGTTAAAAGAATATAGTAATTTTGTAATAAAATACGTAAATTGCAATGTTAAGCAGTGTGTTTTGGGGTACTTTATCTGTTGAAAAAAATTTAACTGTTCAAATACGCAAAGTTTGTTCCTTAGTAACCGGTTTGGTGGAAAAAATAATTTCGTGACAAAATATGTAAAGTACGATGCTAAGTAGAGCTGTCAATTTGGCCCATATGGGCCAGCCCAGCCCCAGGCCCACGTGGCCCTAGGGCCAAAAGGCCCATGGGTTACGTCAATAGAGGTAAGGGTGGGTTTTAACACTAATAATGGGTTATGATGGGGTATATGGGTAGTTAGGGTTTGGTTGGATTATTTGCGATGTTGGATTGAAATTGATGATGGTGCGATGTTGCTATTGTTGTTATTTCGCATGATGTGTTGTTATTGAGTCTTCAATGGTGTTTGTCTTTATGTGATGATTGATTTTGATGATATATGATGTTGATGATGATTCTTGATAATGGCGGGTGGGTTGTGGTTGTCGATCATATCGTGATGTGGATTCGTTAAAAATCTGGTTTCTAGTGGTTGTTGTGCAAAGAGGGAATTGATGTGCTGAAATTTCGTTTTGAAGCCGTTTTGATAGGTGTCCAGTATTTCTGTGATTGTGACTTCATTATTGGCCCGAATTGCGTGGGGTTTGTTTCATTGGGAAGTAGACACGATTTCCTTCACTTTAGGCATTGGTTTCGCTAAATTTGAGTCAGTATAACTGGAGAAAACATTTTTACAAAATGGGTAAAAGAATATGAAAAACTGCATGAAACCGTATGGGTATAGGTTCAATGTTTTGTTCATAACTCTTTCCACCGAACTCTGTTTCGGATGATTTTTATCTCATTGTAAACCAGACTCACGGGGCTTCAATTTAGACACGGATTTCGTTTCATTTGGTTGAGAATTCAAAGAGAAAACTGGGTTACAATTTAGCTAACAGAAGCTGTCGAACTTCTGTACCCTGAGAGGTATTTTGCAAAACTGTACTATTTGGGTACCTAAACAAATAAATAAAAATTATTTCTAGAAACTAGACATCTCAAGCTTTCCAGAGGATATTCGTTTGCAAAATTCCGACATTGTTTGATATGCTAAATTAATTGTCGGAGTTTGTGCACAGTTGCTGAGAAATACTGCTCCTTAGCTGTTTAGTAAAATGGTCGAACGAATAGGACATTGTGCTGGTTATTGTCGCTGCCCTTGTGTCCTGTGTGTGGGCGCGCCTAGTGCGTAAGTTCAGGCATTGTCTAGTGGTGCTGTGCACCAATTTGTGGTGTTGCGTGTGTCTGTCGTGTTGGTGTTGTCTGGTGGTGCTGTGCGCCAATTTCTGTGCTGTGTGTGTGTTTTGGTTGTGCGCGCTGTTTGGCGTGATGTGTACAGGTGATATGTGGCAGCTGCGATGCTGTAAACAGGTGAGATTTACGAGGTAGCTGTGATGCTACGACACGTGGTATTTCTGTGTGATAATAATTTTGGTGGTATGGTATTTATTAATTAAATGCTCTGAGTATGTGTATCTATGCATGAATCATGAGTTGCATTGTCATATGCATCTTCGAGGTAGCTGTGATGCTACGACACGTGGTATTTCTGTGTGATGATAATTTTGGTGGTATGGTATTTATTAATTAAATGCTCCGAGTATGTGTATCTATGCATGAATCATGAGTCGCATTGTCATATGCATCTTCGAGGTAGCTGTGATGCTACAACACGTGATTATTTTGGTGGTATGCCCGTCGTGGCCTTTTACGAGATCGGTACCGCATGCATATGCCCAGAGGGGTTGCATTCGTTCATGAGTCCATTTATAACGAGTGTTGGTATCTATTTACTAATGGAGTTTGTGCCTTGTGCCGTGATATGATGCATTGAATTCTATGTGCTTGCTGTGAGTTACCTGCTACTTATTTACTGCTGTCATTGCTTATTATTTCTGTTAATGGTCACCCCTTCTGCTTGGAATGATGCTCTTACGTGGCAACGCTGCAGGTAACTGCGAGTGAAGGTCTCCGGCTTTCCTATCTTCTGTCGGGTGGTGTCGTCGCTCTGAAATGTAACACCGGGGGGGGGGGGGCGTAAACGCTATTCATTTAGATATCAATATGTATTTGAGACTTCCAGTTGTGGTTTAAGACCCTTTAATGTGAAGACGTGTTTTGATGATTATTTTTCCGCTGCTATGAGATTTCGAAATTATCTGACGTTATTAATCGAGATCGTTTTTGAGAGTAAAGTGTAACGCCTTCTTCAGTATGGCGAAGTTAAATTGTGAAGAACTCTGATTTTATTTAAAATAAATGAGGTTTAGGAAAGGGTGTTACATAAGTGGTATCAGAGCAGTTTGGTCTGTCCGGCCGGTGGTCGAGTCGTCAAGTTGAGTAGCATTTGAGTTTTATTACTCGTTTTTGATTTTTGTTTCTGTTGCGGTGTTGAAATGGCAGGACGGAACGATGCTGCACTTGCTGCTGCTATGCAGGCTATGGCTCAGGTTGTTCAGAATCAACAGGGTGATGCTGGTTGGCGCAGTCTGGCCACTTTTCAGAGGGAGAATCCTCCTACTTTCAAGGGCAAGTATGATCCTGATGGCGCGTTAGCATGGCTGAAGGAAATGGATAGGATTTTCAGTGTGATGGACTGCACCGAAGCTCAGAAAGTCCGCTATGGTACTCACATGTTAGCTGAGGAGGCTGACGACTGGTGGTTGGAGACTAGGCAGAGGTTGGTGGCTGCAAATGAGGAGATCACTTGGGAAGTGTTCAACAGGGAATTTCTGAGAAAGTACTATCCTGAGGATGTCCGCGGAAAGAAAGAAATTGAGTTCTTGGAGCTGAAGCAGGGTGGTATGTCAGTGACTGAGTATGCTGCCAAGTTCACTGAGTTATCCAAGTTTTATCCGCACTATGTTGGAGCTGCTGCTGAATTTTCGAAATGTATTAAGTTTGAGAATGGACTGCGGGCTGACATTAAGAAAGCGATAGGGTACCAGAAGATCCGGGTGTTTTCTGAACTAGTTGACAGCTGCAGGATATTTGAGGAAGACAGTAATGCCCATTCTAGGGTCATGAGAGATAAGCAGAGGAATTCCTCGGATCGTAGTAAGCCGTACGATGTCCCGAATGAAAAGGGGAAGCGGAAGGCCGCTGACGACACGAGAACAAGTGGGGGAGATGCTGCTGCTAGTGTGGTATGTTATAGGTGTGGGAAGGATGGTCATAAGCGTCCAGACTGTCCAGGTGATGTGAAGAGATGCTTTAAGTGTGGCAAGGAGGGTCATATGGCAACTGATTGCGATCGTAAGGACACACTCTGTTTCAACTGTGGAGAGGGAGGACACATTAGTGCGCAGTGTCCGAAACCAAAGAAAGAAAGGTCTACCGGAAAAGTGTTCGTTTTGGCAGGTGAGTCGTGAGTTTTGCCTTTTATGTTTTCGCTGCGTGCTGTGTTTGTATTTGGTGTTAGTTATCTGTGTTTTGTGGGTAGCGTAGAATTTCGAGGACGAAATTATTTAAGTGGGGGAGGGTTGTAACGCCCCAAAAATAATTAACTGATTAATTAAATTATTAAAAATAAATTGGAGGTGAAATAGGAATTAATTAAGAGAATAATAAATAATATGACGAGGGAGGGGTTGATTTGGGAAAATGAGAGGGTGTAACTGTGAGCCCAGCGCGGGAGGGCCCACAGCTTAAACCCTAAAGTAACTGCGACTCTCTTCATTCTTCACAATTGTGCGAAATTGAGAGAGTGAGAAGAGAGGGAGTGGTGCGCGGCTAGGAGAGAAGAGAGAAGAAGGAGAGGCGCGATTTCTTTCAAGGAGGAAGCCGTGTTCCGTTCGTGTGTTCGTGTCTCGTTCTTCATAATTTGGAGCTTACGTCAATAGAGGTAAGGGTGGGTTTTAACACTAATAATGGGTTATGATGGGGGTATATGGGTAGTTAGGGTTTGGTTGGATTATTTGCGATGTTGGATTGAAATTGATGATGGTGCGATGTTGCTATTGTTGTTATTTCGCATGATGTGTTGTTATTGAGTCTTCAATGGTGTTTGTCTTTATGTGATGATTGATTTTGATGATATATGATGTTGATGATGATTCTTGATAATGGCGGGTGGGTTGTGGTTGTCGATCATATCGTGATGTGGATTCGTTAAAAATCTGGTTTCTAGTGGTTGTTGTGCAAAGAGGGAATTGATGTGCTGAAATTTCGTTTTGAAGCCGTTTTGATAGGTGTCCAGTATTTCTGTGATTGTGACTTCATTATTGGCCCGAATTGCGTGGGGTTTGTTTCATTGGGAAGTAGACACGATTTCCTTCACTTTAGGCATTGGTTTCGCTAAATTTGAGTCAGTATAACTGGAGAAAACATTTTTACAAAATGGGTAAAAGAATATGAAAAACTGCATGAAACCGTATGGGTATAGGTTCAATGTTTTGTTCATAACTCTTTCCACCGAACTCTGTTTCGGATGATTTTTATCTCATTGTAAACCAGACTCACGGGGCTTCAATTTAGACACGGATTTCGTTTCATTTGGTTGAGAATTCAAAGAGAAAACTGGGTTACAATTTAGCTAACAGAAGCTGTCGAACTTCTGTACCCTGAGAGGTATTTTGCAAAACTGTACTATTTGGGTACCTAAACAAATAAATAAAAATTATTTCTAGAAACTAGACATCTCAAGCTTTCCAGAGGATATTCGTTTGCAAAATTCCGACATTGTTTGATATGCTAAATTAATTGTCGGAGTTTGTGCACAGTTGCTGAGAAATACTGCTCCTTAGCTGTTTAGTAAAATGGTCGAACGAATAGGACGTCGTGCTGGTTATTGTCCCTGCCCTTGTGTCCTGTGTGTGGGCGCGCCTAGTGCGTAAGTTCAGGCATTGTCTAGTGGTGCTGTGCACCAATTTGTGGTGTTGCGTGTGTCTGTCGTGCTGGTGTTGTCTGGTGGTGCTGTGCGCCAATTTCTGTGCTGTGTGTGTGTGTTTTGGTTGTGCGCGCTGTTTGGCGTGATGTGTACAGGTGATATGTGGCAGCTGCGATGCTGTAAACAGGTGAGAGTTACGAGGTAGCTGTGATGCTACGACACGTGGTATTTCTGTGTGATAATAATTTTGGTGGTATGGTATTTATTAATTAAATGCTCTGAGTATGTGTATCTATGCATGAATCATGAGTTGCATTGTCATATGCATCTTCGAGGTAGCTGTGATGCTACGACACGTGGTATTTCTGTGTGATAATAATTTTGGTGGTATGGTATTTATTAATTAAATGCTCCGAGTATGTGTATCTATGCATGAATCATGAGTCGCATTGTCATATGCATCTTCGAGGTAGCTGTGATGCTACAACACGTGATTATTTTGGTGGTATGCCCGTCGTGGCCTTTTACGAGATCGGTACCGCATGCATATGCCCAGAGGGGTTGCATTCGTTCATGAGTCCATTTATAACGAGTGCTGGTATCTATTTACTAATGGACTTTGTGCCTTGTGCCGTGATATGATGCATTGAATTCTATGTGCTTGCTGTGAGTTACCTGCTACTTATTTATTGCTGTCATTGCTTATTATTTCTATTAATGCTCACCCCTTCTGCTTGGAATGTTGCTCTTACGTGGCAACGCTGCATGTAACTGCGAGTGAAGGTCTCCGGCTTTCCTATCTTCTGTCGGGTCGTGTCGTCGCTCTGAAATGTAACACCGGGGGGGGGGGGGGGACGTAAACGCTATTCATTTAGATATCAATATGTATTTGAGACTTCGAGTTGTGGTTTAAGACCCTTTAATGTGAAGACGTGTTTTGATGATTATTTTTCCGCTGCTATGAGATTTCGAAATTATCTGACGTTATTAATCGAGATCGTTTTTGAGAGTAAAGTGTAACGCCTTTTTCAGTATGGCGAAGTTAAATTGCGAAGAACTCTGATTTTATTTAAAATAAATGAGGTTTAGGAAAGGGTGTTACAGCCGTGGGGCTGCCGGAGATTCGCCTGGCACCACCTCCATATTTAAATATAAATATATATTTATATTTATATTTATATTTATATATATATATATATATATATTATAACTATTATATATATATATATATATATATATTATATTTATATATTTACAGATATTAAAAATATAAATAAAAAAATCTGAAGTATAAAAATATATTAAAATGATGTTTAAAAAGTATTTTTTTACTAATAAAAATATTTTTTTAGTAAAAGGTTTTTTATGTTTTAAAAATATAAAGGAGGTGGTAGTGATGGTGGTGGTGGTGAGAAGAAAAAGGAGGTGGTGGTGGTGGTGGTGAGTGGGAGATGGTGATGGTGGTGGTGAGAGAGAGAATGAGGTGGTGGTGAGAGTGATCGAGAAGAGGAATGGGGTAAAAGAATGAAAGAGAAGTATAAGTAGTAGGAAAAGAATGATAAAAAAAAATGGGGGCCAACCCACAAAGCCCTGGCCCCAACCCACTAAAAAATTTAAAATGTGGGTTGGGGCTAAAAAAAGCCCCATTAATAGGGGGTGAAATATTTGGGGCTAAATTAGGGGGCCAATGGGGCTGGGCTTGGGGCCAAATTAACACCTCTAATGCTAAGTAGTGTGTTTTCAGATGCTTTAGTGTTGGCAACAAAAATTAAACTATTCAAATATGCAAAGTTTGTGCCTCAATTGTCGGTTTGGTGGAAAAAATAATAATTACGTGACAAAATACATATAGTGTGATGCTAAACAACGTGTTTTGGGGTACTTTAGTGTTAAGAAAAAAATTTAACCCCTCAAATACTCAAAGTTCATTCCTAAATAACCGATTTGTTGAAACAAATAATAATTTCGTGACAAATACGTAAAGTGTGATGCTAAGCAGTGTATTTTTGGGTACTTTGACGTTCAGAAAAATTTTAACTATTCAAATACTCAACGTGGTACTCACAAATTATGAAGGCAAGACTGGCCACTCACTTGGGGCCATTGAAGTCGAGTTAGCTGTGGGTAGCATCAAAAGATCAACGTTGTTTCTTGTAGTTCCTTCTAAGGCTAACTACAACTTGTTGCTAGGAAGAGAGTGGATACATGGCGTGGGGGTAATACCATCAACTGTTCACCAAAGGCTCATTATTTGGAGAGAAGATGGTTTGGTCGAAAACATTGAAGGAGATCAGAGTTACTTCAAAGCAGAGGTAAATACTATCACTAAGAAAACTTACGACAAACAATTGGCGAACATTGTGCCATGTTCTTCTTCTGATCTTGGTTATGTACACCAAGATAATGTGTTTTCCTCAGTTACTCTTCACCCAAACTACGGATTTATTTGGGAGAGGGAGGTAATGGATGAGGATAATCACCCAAGAGGCTTTTGCAAGCCTACTGGGTGGGATGGACCATAAATAGTTTATTTATGTCTAAGCCCAATGCATGGGATAGAATTACGGCCTATGTGGCTGAAAACGAAGAAAAACGGCTTTGGAAGTCGAGTTACAACAACAAATGGTTGCTGAAGCCAGGGACAGTAATAGTAAGGAAGACTTGGTCGAAGACCAAAGGCTTGATTGTGTATATGATGATGAGCCTTTAGGTTTTGAAAAGGACCCAATGGGTTCGACCAAGAAAATACAAGCACGAGATCCCTTGGAAGAAATTGACTTGGGAGATGGCTCTGTAAAAAGGCCAACATATATTAGTGCAAAGATTGACAAAGCTTTCAGGGTGCAAACTGTTGAACTTTTGAAGGAATTTAAAGACTGTTTTGCTTGGGACTACAATGAGATGCCAGGTTTGAGTCGAGAAGTAGTGGAATTGAAGCTGCCTATACGACCAGAAAAGAAGCCAGTGAAGCAGACACCAAGAAGATTTGCACCACAAATCCTGTCAAAAATCAAAGCAGAAATCGAAAGACTACTCAAGAGCAAGTTCATCAGAACTGCCAGGTATGTAGATTGGTTAGCAAATATAGTTCCTGTTATTAAGAAAAATGGAACTCTTAGAGTTTGCATAGATTTCAGGGATTTAAATAATGCTACACCCAAATATCAATACCCTATGCCTGTGGCGGAAATGCTTGTTGATCCATCAGCAGGCTTTGAATATTTAAGTACGCTCGATGGTTATTCTGGTTATAACCAAATTTTTATTGCTAAAGAAGATGTATCAAAAACAGCATTTCGATGTCCAGGGGCATTAGGTGTTTATGAATGAGTGGTGATGCCTTTTGGCTTAAAAAATGCTGGTGCTACATACCAAAGAGCTATGAATTCTATCTTTCATGATTTTATAGAAAATTTTATGCAAGTGTACATAGATGACATAGTTGTTAAGTCTTCATCAGAAAGTGGTCATTTAGACCATCTTCGACAATCATTTGAAAGAATGAGAAAATATGGATTGAAAATTAATCCACTTAAATGTGCCTTCTGTGTACGTGCAGGTGACTTTTTAGGATTTGTTGTGCACAACAAAGGCATTGAAATAAATCAAAACAAGACAAAGGCAATTTTAGAGACGAAAGCTCCTTCGACAAAGAAAGAATTGCAGTCGTTACTAGGAAAAATCAATTTCCTTAGAAGGTTCATTTCAAACCTAAGTGGCAAGACACAAGTTTTTTCGCCATTACTTCGACTGAAGAAAGAAGATGTGTTCAGGTGGGATCCAGAACACCAAAAAGCTTTCGACGAGATCAAGGGCTATTTGATGAAGCCTCCTATTTTGTTTCCTCCTATTAGAAATAAAGTAATGAAATTGTATGTAGCAGCATCAGAATTGTCAATAGGTAGTATGCTAGCACAAGAGGATGAAAATGGTGTCAAAAGAGCCATTTATTACCCCAGTAGAGTTTTAAATGATGCTGAAACTAGGTATCATCCAATAGAAAAGTTGTGCCTATGCTTGTATTTCTCTTGTACAAAATTAAAGCAATATATAAACTCTGTTGATGTGTATGTTTACTCGCATTTTGATATTATTAAACATATGCTGTCGAAACCAATATTACATAGTAGAAGTAAATGGGCTTTAGCGCTTTGAGTATTCACTAACTTATCAGCCTTTAAAAGCTATTAAAGGTCAAATTGTGGCTGATTTTATCGTCGATCACTCATTGGTCGAGGTCCCATTAAATTTAGTGGATATTCAGTCATGGAAGTTATACTTCGACGGTTCTAGCCATAAAAATGGTTCTGGAATTGGAATTCTCATTGTTTCTCCAACAAAAATACCAACGAAGTATAAGTATAAGATCGAAGGTTTTTGCACCAATAATGAGGCTGAATATGAAGCCTTGATAGCAAGACTTGAGATTTTGCTAGACTTGGGGGCAAAACATGTCGAAATTAAGGGCGATTCTGAATTAGTTGTGAAGAAGTTAACTAAAGAGTATATATGCATCAAGGAAAATCTAGTAGTGTATTTTGTTGCTGCCAATGCTTTGTTAAAACGTTTTAACAGTGTTAACATAAAGCATGTGCCTCGAATTGACAATCAAGAGGCAAATGATTTGGTACAGATTGCTTCAGGCTATAGAGTCTCGAAAGAAAAATTAGAAGAACTAATAGAAATAAAAGAGAGACTAATTTCGACAGATTATTCTTTAAATGAACTATCAACGCCAAAACTTTGGGGGGCAGAGGAAGTATTATCACCTCCAATTACTGCAAATGAAAATTTTCATGAAAATTTTCAGCATTTTGAAGTTTTTGCCATTGACAATATGTCGAATGATGATTGGCGAAAGAAAATTGTCGAATACTTGGAAAATCCAACTGGAAGAACTAATAGGAAAACCAAGTATAGAGCCTTAAGTTATGTGATTATTGGAAAAATGAATTGGTCAAAAAGACTCCTGAAGGAGTTTTGCTTAAATGTCTTAGTGAAATGAGGCATATTTAGCAATATCCAATACTCATAGCGGAGCCTGTGGATCTCATCAAGCAGGCCATAAAATGAAGGGTTAAATATGTTTTTAGTCCCTACAAAATCGGCTCCTTCTAAGTTTAGTCCTTACATTAACGAAATAGGTGTTTTGGTCCTCATCTTATTTTACCGTTTTCAATTTTAGTCCCTCATGACTTTTAATAGCGCTTCAAAACTTTTAATAGCGCTTTTTTGACCTTTTATAAGCGCTATTAAAAATTTTTAAGCGCTATTAAAAGTCACAAGGGACTAAAATTGAAAACAGAAAAATAAGATGAGGACCAAAACGCCTATTTCGTTAATGTAGGGACTAAACTTAGAAGTAGCCGATTTTGTAGGGACTAAAAACATATTTTACCCTAAAATGAAATGGCTTTTGTTTCGACAAGAGGTGTACTGGCCAACTATGTTGAAAGACTGCATAGAATTTGCTAAAGGTTTCCAAGAATGTCAAAAGCATGCAGAAGTGCAACATGTACCTGCAAGTGAGTTACATTCGATTGTAAAACTTTGGCCATTTAGAGGTTGGGCCTTAGATTTAATTGGCTAGATTAAGCCAACTTCGTCGAAGGCCATCGTTACATATTAGTTGGGATAGATTATTTTACTAAGTGGGTTGAAGCTATTCCCTTACCTAGTGTTAATCAAGAGGCAGTGATTAATTTCATTCAAAACCATATGTTGTATAGGTTTGGGATTCCAGAAACCATTACTACAGACCAAGGTTCAGTTTTTATTGGTCAAAAAATGGTAGAATTTGCCTCTGAGAATGGTTTCAAATTATTAAGTTTGACGCCATATTATGCACAAGCAAATGGTCAAGTCGAAGCAGCCAATAAAATCGTCATTAACTTGAAGTTGCTTTAAGTTGAAATTTAAATTACAAGATTAGCTTTAAGTTTCTTGAAAACAATCTTGGCATGATCCAGTCTGGCAGTAATGAGGGCTTCGTCTTCGACCAATCTCTGAACTGCTGCCTCATGTTTGTTGGCCCTTTCTAGGTGCTCAATAGCCAAAGTTGCTTCAGATCGAAGTGCAGCTTCCAAAGAATCTGGAGCTCTCTTTCGAATGAAGGCTTTCTTCTTTTCTTCCGCCTTAATGATTTGTTCCTGGTACTTTGAAATTTTAACATCACATTCAGCTATTTCTTTGGCATCATTTGCTACTTGAAGTTCTAGTGACGAAATTTTAGCATCTGACGCTTCGACTGCAGCCCATTCTTCCTATTGAAGTTTAGCCTCACGCTCTTTATTTGCAACAACATTCTTTTTCTTTTGAAAGTCCCTTGCAATTTGCTCCAGAAGAACCTCAAATTCGACAAGGAAGCCAATGAGAGATTTGCTGAATGTTGATTTGTTAATTTTGTTCAGCAAGTTCTTAATTTCATAAGTGACCATATGATTTTGTTCAATGGTTTGGAACAAATCTATTTCTAAGACTTTGGTTTGATGTTCTCGAAGAAGGTCTTCTCTTGAGCTTTCAGAAATCCCGCCAACAGAAGTAGTCTAAGAACTTCGTTTGTTCTCAATCGAGGCAGATCTGCTACTCAACATCAACTTCAGAGCTTCAAGGGGATTCTTACTCTTTAATTCCCCTAATTCTTCTTGACTGATGGTGTTGCTGGTCGAAGGTACGGCCTCAGGCGAGTTAATACCTTGTGGAGACTCACCAATTTGTTCTGAATCTCTTAGAGATTCCTCTTCTTCATCCTCCTCATCTTCGACTGATTCGACACTTTCTTTCTGATTTTCTTCTTTTTCTTCTTCTCCTTCGTTCTGGTTTTGAGGTGAAAGTGGACCATTGTTTTCCATGTCGATGTCAGGATTTTGGTCATTGTTTTCGACCCTGTTGTCATTACCTTCTTGTGGCTGATTTTCGTTAGTGTTTTCGACCAGTGCATCATTGCCTCCATGTTGTTGGTTTTGAGTTGTAGGGTCGACCAGTGCTTCATCAGTTGGTTGCTGTTGAGAATAAATAGAAGGTTAATAGTACCGTTGAAGTGTCTCCTTCGACACGAGAATGTGCACTCTCAGGTCTCTTGAGCATTTTTTTCTTTGAAGGCTTCTCCAAGACTTGTTGTTGTTGAGTGCTTTCGCCTTGTTGCTTCTTTTTGACGGGCGTTTGTTTGGTAGTCTTAGAGGAAACCTTTGAAGCATCTTGAGAGTTCTTCTTCTTTTCTCTTTCGAACTGAGATTTGGAAGCCTCATTTTGTTTGGGATTGTTTACTGGTTCATCAGGCTAAAAATTCGACACCCATGTTAGTAAGAAACAAGAAAATGTATAAGTGTTATAAAACAAAGAAGTTAAGGATTTCGACCTCTGATTCATCACTCACAACTATGGTGTTATGTAATTTCAAAAACGTCATTCTCTGGCTTCATTTAAAACTCAGTCGAAAAAGACATTTTTTGGGGGGCGATTTGTTAGCCTACAATTTCGGCAGGCTCAATTAAATGCAGTCAACGAGGTTTGACTTGCTAATTTCAAGAGGAAAGGTGTTGATTTCGATAGTGAGAAGTTTTCCCAAGAAGGTTCGACGCAGTGCTTAACTTAGTGGAAATTGAAGAATTGAAGCCAATGGTTCGACAAGAAGAAAGTTAGTGATAGATCAGAAGTCAAGTGCTCGTTGTCGAAACAGCATAGCAGTTATTGTGGTCGAAGACATGGTAGTTACCATTTTTCAAAATCTATGTACAGTTAGTTAGTTATTGTGTTTCCCTCCTTGTATAAATAGTAGTTTTTCATAGGAAAAATGGGTCACAAACTCACATATAGAATTCTGAAACTCAAACTTCCAACATCACAAAGAAAACGAGTCAGAGAACAATGTATGAACTTGTGCACCATTCTCTTTATAATTAAACCAATTTCACTTTTACTTTCTTAAGTTTTCTGCATTTTATTTGTTTTCTTTTCGCCTTCTACTCAGAATTCTCCCTTCTGGAGATAACTTCGACGGTTATCTTCATACTTTCAAGTTTAAACCGCAAGAACACTCATAATTTCTGGAAAAACTTTAACACAAATGTTCTAGGATTTTCTAGTTGATCCTGCAAGCAACATTAATTTGTAACTAGCGGTGTTTACCAAAAAACACGGTAAACAGGTGGTTAAGGGGGATATTGTGGATTATTTGCAGGAACTCCATATCACAGGAGTGTTACCTAAAGCTATCACAGCTTCCTTTTTGACTTTGGTTCCAAAAAATAGCAACCCCCAAAGTCTAAAGGAGTATAGACCAATTTGTTTGATTGGATGCCTATATAAGATCCTATTTAAGGTATTGGCTTCTAGGTTGAAGAAGTTATAGGCAAAGTTATTTCTCCTTGTTAGTCAGCTTTTATCTCTGGTAGACAGATTCTAGACAGAGTATTAGTTATTAATGGAGTGGTTGATCTTGCCAAGCTTAGAAAGGATGATTGTCTATTATTCATAGTAGATTTTGAGAAGGCATATGATTCAGTGTCTTGGAGCTTTTTGTTGTATATGATGAAGAGAGTGGGTTTTGATGAGAGGTGGATAGGTTGGATGCAATCCTGTGTTTTTGCCAGTTCTATGTCGGCCTTGGTGAATGGAAGCCCTACGGAAGAATAGTTCACAAAGGTTTAAGGCAAGGTGATCCTTTATCTCCTTTTCTTTTTCTAATTGTGGCTCAGGGGTTATCTGGTATGGTGCAGAAGGCTGTTCAGGTGGGATTGTTGGATGGATATCAGGTGTCAGGCGGTATGAATCTGTCACTATTACAATTTGCAGATGATACTATACTGATGGGTAAGGGGTCTTGGAAGAACTTGTGGAGTATCAAAACCATTTTCAGGAGCTTTGATTTATTGTTAGGATTGCATGTTAATTTTCACAAAAGTAAGTTGATTGAGCTGAATCTTACTGAAGGTTTTCTGGAGTCGGCATCAGTCTTTCTCTCCTGTTGCTCAGCAGAAATTCCTTTTAAGTTCTTGGGCGTGCCGGTGGGTGCTAACCCGAGGAGAAGGAATACTTGGAAGCCCGTGGTGGATTCTATGAGGGCTAGACTGTCATCCTGGCGGAGTCGTCACTTATCCATGGGAGGAAGGGTAACATTGATTAATTCTGTTCTTTCAAGTTTACCTCTATATTTTTTTTTTCTTTCTATAAAGCTCCTGAAATCGTTATCAAGGAGCTTATAAAAATTCAGAGGGATTTTTTATGGGGTTCAAATGTTGAGGAAAGGAAAATTTGTTGGGTAGCTTGGGATGACATTTGTAGGCCAAAGAAGGAGGAGGGGAGGGGGTGGGGTAGGAGTGAAAAATTTAGAAGCTTCTAACATTTTTCTCCTCGCTAAGTGGAAATGGCGGTGTATTCATGATAATAATGCCGTATGGAAGGAATTGCTTTCTTTTAGATATGGCGAGTTGAAGTTGAAGCACACTTGTAATGTAGGCCGCATTTGGGGCTAGAAGGACTCAATATGGTGGAGGGACTTGATGTTGTTAGGGAATTACATTATACCAAACCAGAATTTTTTTCACAAAGCCATGAGTTGCACCTTAGGGGATGGACAATCTATTCTTTTTTGGAATCATAAATGGTTACTATCTGATCCGTTGAAGATGGTATTTCCGAACTTGTATAATATTTCTAGTCAACAAGATGTGATCGTGGCGGACACAATCGATAGATGGAAGTGGAGCTTACACAAATCTAACTTATTCACTGTAAGTTCTTGCTATACTTTTGTCATGAGTTTGGTGAATCATTTCCCATTGGGTAGGAATATATTAGATGTGCTCTCTGTTGTTTGGAAAATTTCGGTGCCATCCAAAGTGGTGTTGTTTTGTTGGAGATTATTCCTAAACAGGTTGCCAACCAAGGAGAACTTAGCTAGAAGGAATGTGGAAATTAGTAATAGTTGGTGCCCTTTGTGCGAAAGTAGTGATGAATCCGTTGACCATTTTTTTCCATTGTGTTTTTTCTAAATCTATTTGGAAAAGTATTTATTTTATCATGGTTGGGGGTTGAAGACGAAATAGAAATGGAATTTGACCAAGGCAGTGGCAACAGATTCAGCAAGTTGACTAGAAATAAAGCCAAGTTGCTAATGAAACAGCAAGAAGGAATTTGACCAATTTTAATTGCTTGTTTGACTTTGAAATGCTTTACAATTTTTGCAGTTTATCTTCTTTTCTCCTTTGTTAATTTTAAGAACCCCATCATTGGTGCTTTCATTGACCTCTCATGCCTCCTACACCTAATCAGAAAATGGAGGAAGCAATTGCTCAGATTCAGGATAAGTTGGAGCTGATGCAGAATCAAATTGATGCTTCAAATGACTCGCAAAATGCACTCACCAAGATCATCAGCGATCTCGTTGATAAAGTTGCTATGATGACCGGCTCACCGACACCACCTCCTACACCGCCACCATTTGTGTTGGGAAACACTACGTTCAAGCCTTCGAAGCTTCATCTCAATTCCTGCGACGACTCCAATGTTCTTTATTGGTTGTTTCAGGCAGACCAATACTTCACGTACCGCCACATTCCACCGCCAAAACGCATGGAGATGGTTGGGTTCTTCATAGCCAGCGACACACTTAGCTGGTTTAAGTGGATGCACAGTAATCATCAACTCACCACTTGGGAGGTTTTTCTTCGTGCTCTCGAATTACGATTTGGACCTTCTTCCTACGTCAATCATCAGGCGAAGTTGTTCAAGCTACAGCAGAATGGCACGGTTGCAGAATTTCAAGCTGAATTCGAGAAACTCTCCAATCGGATCACGGGGTTACCTCAGGAAGCTCTCTTGAATTATTTTGTTTCGGGTCTGAAACTCGAAATCCGTCGTGAGATTGCTCTACATCAATTGTTTTCAATGTCCCAATAAATTGGATTTGCGAAACTCATTGAGGCAAAGCTGCAAGATGTTCCTAAGCCCAACATCCAGAATTCTCTGGCTCGTAAATTCCCAACATCAACCCCACCGGCGACCGCCACAGTTCCCCCAAAACCACCTCCATCCCCTTTCCGATCAAATGCCTTCACCCGCTGAATTGGAAGCTCGCCGTGCCAAGGGATTATGCTTCAATTGTGACGACAAATTTCATCCCGGTCGCAAATGCCAAACTAAGCAATTCCTCTTGTTGATGAGTGATGAGGGAAATTCCTTTGAAACTGAATGCTTCGATGGGGTTAACAGGGTCTCTCCGCCGCTGCCACCACTTCCCACTTGCATTTTACCATCACAATCTGCACCCGAGGCTTCTCACTTTCAGTTATCTGCCACTGCCTCCTGTGGAGATCCTTTCCCGCAAACATTGCGAATGAAAGGGAGCATCCACGGTTGTAACACCCCGAATAATTAATTAATTATTTAATTGAATTGTTTAGGAAATTAAGTTGTAAGAAAATATTAGAGTACAAATATATTTTCGTATGTGGGCCTAATTGTTGGTGTTAGGAGTAGTAAAAATAAGGGGGTGTAAAGAAGGCCCATGAAGCCAAATCGCATAAGTGAATGAGAAAGCCCATAAGACCAAATAAATTATAAATAGGTGTTATTTTAGTGTTTGCTCACTTTAGAAGAAAAAAATAAGAATTGGAAGAGAAGAGCAAGGAGGGGGCGGCGAAGAAAGCTAGGGCAAGGCCAAGGAGACCTTCGAATTCTTCAATCCAAGATAAGGGTGGGGTTCTAACTCTATAATCGAGTATATGAAGGGCTTTATGTAGGAAGGTTAGGGAACCCTAGGTGTTGTTAGTTCTTGAAAACCCTAGTTGTAGATATTGAACCCCAAATGTTGATGTTGAATCCTATTGATGATATGTGTTACCTATTGATGATGTATGAACATATTTGTTGATGATTGGGAACCAAAAATCTGTCCTGGGCGCCCTCCTGGGCCCCATCTTGTTGTTCGCAGGATTGCTGGGCGCCATGGGCGCCGAATGTGGTTGTGTGCTGTTTCTGGCGCATGGGCGCCATGGGCGCCAATGTTGTGGATGCCCTGTTGCTGTCGTTGTGTTGCTCTGGTGCATGGGAGCCAAGGGCGCCAATGTCTGGCTTCCCGTTGCTGTTTCTGGCGCATGGGCGCCATGGGCGCCAAGTCTGGCTGCCCTGTTGCTGATGTTGTTCTGGCGCACTGGGCGCCATGGACGCCAAGTGTGGCTGCCCTGTGTTGCCGTTGGGCGCCAAGGGCGCCAAGTGTGGCTGCCTTGTGTTGCTGTTGGGCGCTGTGGGCGCCAAGTGTGGCTGCCCTGTGTTGTTGTTGGGCGCTGTGGGAGCCAAGGGCGCCAAGTGTGGCTGCCCTGTGTTGCTGTTGGGCGCTGTGGGCGCCAAGGGAGCCAAGTGTGGCTGCCCTGTGTTGCTGTTGGGCGCTGTGGGCGCCAAGGGCGCCAAGTGTGGCTGCCCTGTGTTACTGTTGGGCGCCAAGTGTGGCTGCCCTGTGTTTCTGTTGGGCACTGTGGGCGCCAAGGGCGCCAAACGTGGCTGCCCTGTGTTGCTGTTGGGCGCTGTGGGCGCCAAGTGTGGCTGCCCAAGGGTGAGTTCTAAGGTTGTTGCTTGAAACGATTTGTTGCTGTTGGATATACATTTAGGCCACGGTTGCAAAATTGTTGATAAGTTGCTAAATTGTTGATAAGTTGCTAAATTGTTGATAAGTTGCTGAATTGTTGATAAGTTGCTAAGTTGTTGAGTTGTTGATGATAAGTTGTTAACCGTTGGTTGAACTGTTGATAATGTTGTACCTAGTTGGAATTGCCTCTATTTATTGGCAGGTGTTATGTTGTAGGCCTACGGCCCACGTTGAGATTCTGTTGTTGTTGTGTTGCTGTGTAATCGTTGTTGATTGTTTGTGCATCCGCATCGCGTCGCATACATAGCATTTTCATGTTGGAGCTATACTCAAAACACGTTGGCCTGGACTGGCAAATTATGTTGAAATTATGTTGAAGGCTTATGCCTTGTTGATGCCTCTATTTATTGGCAGAATTTTTACGTTGGGAGTTCTGCTCCGATGGTACCACATGCATGTGCATAGTATTGAGTCGCATTCATATTGCACCCTTAAGTGACTATGTTGATAACTTGTGATTGATCGAAGTTGATTGTTGGCTGGGAAGTGGTTAATTTAGATCCCCTGATTCTAATATATTGTTTTTCATGTGTCCTATTATATGGTCGGATATCTCACCCCTTCTGTTTGAATGTTACCATTCTGTTGGTAACGTGCAGGTAATCACGAATGAAGGCTGCTTACCTTCGTTGGATCGAGTCGGTGTCGTCGCTCTGATACGTAACACTCGAGGGGGATGAACACATGTTTTCATTATCGTTTGCTATGTTATTTTGTTGTTGGAACTTTAAGTCGTTACTTGCCGTTTTTGAGCTGTCTTAAGTTGGTTAAAGACGCCACGTTTATTTGAATTGATTTTGTTGCGAATCCGCTGCGTAGTAATGAAAATGACTTATTTTTAAAGACTAAAAGGTTGTTTATTGGTTCATCAAAAAGCGAAGTGCTATGTATCTGTTTTTCACAGGCGAATTAATCATGTTTGTTGTTTTTACGAAGAGAGTGTGGCACTCCATTTGTTTGCTGGAAATTTTTATAAACTCTGATTTTTGCATTATTTTACCGGGTAGAAATGGGGTGTTACATTAGTGGTATCAGAGCTGTTTCCGTCTGTCTGGCCAAGTTGTCCAGTTATTGTGTCAATTGACGAACGAGTATTGTCATTTGGTTCTAACTATTGTTTGTATTGTAGTGATAAGTTAAGATGGCTGGAAGGAATGATGCTGCTATCGCTGCTGTTTTGGCGGCTATGGCTCAGGCCGTGGAGGGTCAGCAGAACGTTGGTGAAAATGCTGGGTCTCGTAGTTTGGCGACCTTTCAAAGGGAGAATCCGCCTACTTTCAAAGGCAAGTATAATCCTGATGGAGCGTTGGCTTGGCTGAAGGAGATGGAGAGGATCTTCCGTGTGATGGACTGCACTCCAGCGCAGAAGGTTCGTTACGGTATTCACATGTTGGCAGAAGAGGCTGATGACTGGTGGCTAGAGGCTAGTCAGAGATTGGTAGCTGCAGGCGAAGAGATCACTTGGGTTGTGTTCCGTAGGGAATTTATGAGGAAGTATTACCCTGAGGATGTCCGGGGCAAGAAGGAAATTGAATTCCTTGAGCTGAAGCAGGGGAACCTGTCAGTTACTGAGTATGCTGCTAAGTTTGTGGAGTTAGCCAAGTTTTATCCGCACTATAGTGAAGCCATTGCTGAATTCTCCAAGTGCATCAAGTTTGAGAACGGGTTGCGACCAGAGATCAAGAAGGCAATTGGGTATCAGAAAATCCGTGTCTTCTCTGATTTGATTGATAGCTGTAGGATCTATGAAGAGGATAACAATGCTCATTATAAGATTATTAATGAGAAGAGGGGCAAGCATCAGAATCGTGGTAAGCCGTATGATGCTCCTGCAGGTAAAGGTAAACCGAAAGCCGCTGATGGTAAGAGAACTAGTGGGGGAGATGCTCCTGCTGGTATCGTGTACTTCAAATGTGGCAAAGCTGGTCATAAGAGTAACGTGTGCAAGGCTGAGGCAAAGAGGTGTTTCCGTTGTGGTAAGACCGGGCATGAGATATCTGGGTGCGAGCATAAGGAGATGATTTGCTTTAACTGTGGCGAAGGAGGACACCTTAGTAGTCAGTGTTAGAAACCGAAGAAAGAGCGAGCTAGCGGGAGAGTGTTCGCTTTGGCAGGGACAGAGACTTTTGAAGAAGATGGACTCATTAGAGGTACATGCTTCATTAATAGTATTCCTCTAACTTCTATTGTTGATACCAGTGCTATTCATTGTTTTATTGCTGCTGATTGTGTTAAAAGATTGGGTCTGACGTTGTCTTCTATGAATGGAGAGATGGTTGTCGACACTCCGGCTAAGGGGTCGGTGACTACTTCTCTTGTATGTTCTCAATGTCCTTTGTCGATTTTCGACAGAGACTTTGTTGTTGACTTGATTTGTTTGCCGTTAAGTGGATTGGATGTGATCTTGGGTATGAACTGGTTAGAGTATAACCATGTGCATATTAACTGTCGTAGTAAGTCTGTGAGTTTTTCTACCCCTGAAGAGGAGGAAGCTGGTTTGTTGTCTGCTAAACAGTTGCGGAAGTTGATGCAGGAGGAAGTCCAGTTATTCTCGCTGATGGCATCAATGTCTGTCGAGAACCGAGCCGTAATTGAGGAGTTGCAGGTAGTGTGTGAATTTCCTGAAGTTTTTCCTGATGAGATTCCAGGTGTGCCGCCAGATAGAGAAGTGGAATTCGCTATTGATCTTGTACCTGGTACCAGACCTGTTTCTATGGCACCGTACAGGATGTCTGCATCTGAATTGTCCGAGTTGAAGAAGTAACTTGCGGATTTGCTTGAAAAGAAGTTTGTGAGACCAAGTGTGTCGCCGTGGGGAGCTCCTGTGTTACTAGTAAAGAAGAAAGATGGAAGTATGAGGCTCTGTGTTGATTATAGACAGTTGAATAAGGTAATGGTTAAGAACAAGTATCCACTTCCAAGGATAGATGATTTGATGGATCAGCTGGTGGGTGCTCGAGTGTTTAGTAAGATTGATTTGCGATCGGGTTACCATCAGATTAAAGTGAGAGGTGAGGATATTCAGAAGACGGCTTTTAGAACTCGTTACGGGCATTATGAATATTCGGTGATGCCTTTTGGTGTTACCAACGCGCCAGGAGTATTTATGGAATACATGAACCGTATCTTCCATACTTACTTGGATCAGTTTGTGGTGGTTGATAAGCTCCAATTTAGTGCATTTTTAGAGACACTTTTGAGTTATTTTTAAAGCTATTATTATTATCTAAATAAATAAGTGACTCAAATTGCTATTTATTTTATAGGAAAGAAGATAAATAAAGAAGTTGTTTCAATGAGTTGTTTGAAGCAAAATGGGAGTGTCATTAGCAAAAGAAGCATGTGGCCCAAGTGTGGAAAAATAAAGTCTAAGTCCAATTCCAAACAAACCTAAGCTTGAATAGTAAGAAAAGAAAAGGAAAGAGCTTGAATTAAAGGGAACAAACAGTAGCCGCAATTGAATGGAGATATAAAGGAATTCAAAGGATAGAAAAAAGGGGAGAGAGTGCCGCACACAAACACAAACGACGCAAGCAACAGTACGCACGGCAACGCATAGGAGAGGTTTTGGGTACCCGTTCTTGACACCGCGAGAGAGCTCTGGAGCAGAAAAAGGAGACTAAATTTTCAGGATCAGAAATTTCTCTATTCCGGGTTATTTTTATCTCTGTAATTTATGACTCCTAATTTTATTTTATTGTTCTCGAACACTATGGATAGCTAAATCCTCTTCTAGGGTCTTAGGTGGATCTTGCATGTTTAGAGACATTTTTATGTTCTAATTTCTAGTTTGAATTTCTGTTTTTATTTTAATTAATATTGTCCTATTGTTTTTATCACGTGATTAGGATTAGCTACCCTTTGCATGTTTATAATCAATTAGTTGATCAGTGACCGTACTGCAATTATTTGGTGGACCTATAGGATAATTGGGGCTATAATTAGGGCATGACCAAACCATAATTTAGTCTTCCAATCATTCAACTTTTTTGCTCTTTATGCTTTTCCTGAATTTAAATTCTTGCATGACCAAACGAGGGTTAATTTAGGAAAAAGAATATTAATCGCGAATGACCAAACGGATTAGTAGTTTTAGTAAAGGGATTGGTAATTAAGTAAAATAAGGGAATTCAGGTAGG
The DNA here is from genome assembly GCA_039519185.1 of Astragalus membranaceus. Lineage (NCBI taxonomy): Eukaryota > Viridiplantae > Streptophyta > Magnoliopsida > Fabales > Fabaceae > Astragalus > Astragalus membranaceus. The sequence goes on along the minus strand of CM076850.1, from coordinate 77,185,596 downwards.
ATTAGACATAGGGGGAATCGAAGCTTGCAAGTGAAACCGTGATCCTAGACCTCTCTCCATTTATTAAATCTAGTATTTTAATTCTAGTTATTTAGTTATTTTTATTTGGTTTCTATAATCATCAAACTATTGGTTCGTCTAAACAATAAATAATCTCGATTAGTTTGGTACTTGTTAATTAATCCCTGTGGAGACGATAATCTTTTATACTACTTCTGCGAAAGAGTACACTTGCTCTAAGTGTGTTTTTAACGCAACAAGTTTTTGGCGCCGTTGCCGGGGATTAATTTAGCAATATTAAACGAAAAAGATTTTTATTGCTTTAGACATTTTTTATGCACTAGTTTTATTTTATTTTTTTTTATCTTATTGAAAAAAAAATACAAAAAAAAGGCTGCTAATACTTTCCCAAGAGACCGCTGCAGTTCACTTTTTTTGCAGATAAAAGTTTAAATCATGGTTAAGACAATTGGAGATTATATTAGAGATGCAGAGGCACAAAGGAATTTAGAGAAGTCATATTGGTATATGTCTCAATGTCAGATGCAAATTTCTCCTCCTCCTTATGAACCTTATTCAGACTATTGGGATGACTATGAGCCACCTCCTTATTCCTCCCACTGGGATAATTATGAGTCACTACAAGTGCAAAGGCAAGAGGAGGAAAAGTCAGATGTCAATGAGGTCTTGGCCAAATTTATGCAGCAGACACTTGAAAATTTTGAAAGCCTGAATGGTCAAATCTCAAGTCTCATTGCTTTGTTATCTCAAGAGGCCCAAGAAACTCCTTCACAAACTAAGTCGACCCAAAATAAAGAAGCTGAGCAATACAAAAAAAGTATTCCTACGAGAGATGAAGTTGTCTCCATGGAATATAATTTGGATGAAGAAGCTCTCAAGAAAGATGAGGAGACTCCTACTGAAGGGAGTCAAATCAAAATAGTAGCTCCTACTGAAGGGAGTCATATTGAAACAAAAGATCCTATTAATGAGAGCGGTTGTGAGGAGAATGAGAAAGATCCATTGGTTCTGGATTTGGAGAAAGAGGAGAAAGCGCCCATTTTTGGGCAAATTGTTTTAACCATTGGTGATGCTGTGATTGAGGTTCACCGGGGAAAGGTAACTTTGAGGAGTGGTAAAGAAGATGATGTTATTAAAGCTTTAAATTCCAATGAAATTTTTTCTTCTTTAACTTCGCCTTATTTTGATGATGTGGTTGAAACTAACATGTTTAGTGAATTAAAGATGCAGGACCTTTTGGAAAAAAGTCTTATTTTGCAGGATCCTAGCATAATGGTGGATGGAGATAAAATAAAAATTTCACCATCCTTTGAAGTTCATCCACCACGTGGAAACAGAAAGAACAATGTGAACCACATGGTTAGAAAGTTAAGAAGGTGTACTGCGTTAGATGTAAAATTTGCTCTTGGAGAGCCCCCAGATTGAGCACCAACTATCGTCAGGCTCATGACGTTAAACAGGCGCTTCGCAGGAGGCAACCTGTGTTTTATTTTAAGTTATTTTATTTTAAGTTATTTTCATTTTCTTTTTGTTTTGTTTTGTTTTTAGGAATAAGCTCAGACTACAAGCTCTCTCAGGGAAGTCACTCTTACTCTCTCATTTATTTATTTTTGTGCCAATTTGATATTTTGCATTGAGGACCATGTTTTATGCTAGTGTGGGGGAGGAGAGTTTAACTTGGTCAATTCATCTCTATTAATGCATATACTCACTACATGTGTTGATAGCATTTTTTCTCGCTAGTTTTGGATATAAAACTGAAAAAAATAGAGATTTTGCCTTTAGGGGATCCCATAATTAATTTACTTGACAGACTTGTGCTTAATTGTAACTGTGAGGATGTCCTTAGGAAGCTGATAATTAGCATTTGTCCTTGTTGAGTACTTTTTGTGAACTAGCTTCTAAAGGTGAGATCTGGGCCTTCATACGGGGATTGATACTAAATCATAAATTTTTACCCCTTTTCTTTCTATGAGTGTGTTTCCCAAATTGCTACATTCTAGAATTTGTCTTTTGACCATTTCAAGGCGAAAATTGATTTGCATCATGTAAAAAGATTTGGGGAATTTAGGTATTTTTCTGGCCTCAGAGTCGTTTGTTGAATTTATCCATTAGTTGCCCCCTTTGAGCCTATTTGTTATATTTTTTCTTTGGTACCCAGATATAATTTTTTCTTTGTGGTAACCATTTGAAATTAAATTTGGAGCAACTATTGAAAGTTACAATTTTGTCCTGTATTTCAATTGTCTATCTCATCGGAACAGAGAAACAAAATAGGAGTGGCTAATGTGGTTACAAGTTCATTTTCCTCCCGAAAGAAATATAGAAAAATGAAATGAAAAAAAAAAAGAAAGCAAGAAGGAGGAAAAGGCACATCAAAAGAATGAAAGAGCCAAAGGGCAAATCCAAAAAAAAAATGAAAGGGCCTACTCAAGAAAAAAAAGGCAAATCAAAAAGAGTCTACTCAATAGAAAAAGAGTGAAGAAGGAAATGGAATTAATTTGGAGTTTGGGTAAAAATTGTAAAATAAATAGGAGCTCCATATTTTGTTTCAAAGGTTACTATTTATTTCTTGTTTCTTTTTTTTTAGCCCTTTGATTATCCCTTTCTTCTTATCCCCTACCTTGCATGAATTCACCCTGGCCCCATTACAACCCATGAAACCCCATATTTTGCATGCATGTGAACTATTTAGTGGAGATTTGGTCAAATTACAAACATATGGTAATGTGCATTTTGTGGAAACTCAAGTGTATATTTCCCTAGTCCCTAAACACTTAGAGAGATTGTGAGCGAATGCATTTGTTCACAGAAATGTATTCTTCAGGGACATGAGTCTCTAATTGGGCAACCTTTTGACACCTCATTTGTGCTATATTGTCTATTGTCTGTCATTATGCTTCTAATTGTGGATCTCTTATTTGGCTACCTCTATTTAGTTGCAAAATTTCTTGAGCCAAAAAATTTGCTTGAGGACAAGCAAAGGTTAAATGTGGGGGAGTTGATAAGCTCCAATTTAGTGCATTTTTAGAGACATTTTTGAGTCATTTTTAAAGCTATTATTATTATCTAAATAAATAAGTGACTCAAATTGCTATTTATTTTATAGGAAAGAAGATAGATAAAGAAGTTGTTTCAATGAGTTGTTTGAAGCAAAATGGGAGTGTCATTAGCAAAAGAAGCATGTGGCCCAAGTGTGGAAAAATAAAGTCTAAGTCCAATTCCAAACAAACCTAAGCTTGAATAGTAAGAAAAGAAAAGGAAAGAGCTTGAATTAAAGGGAACAAACAGTAGCCGCAATTGAATGGAGATATAAAGGAATTCAAAGGATAGAAAAAAGGGGAGAGAGTGCCGCACACAAACACAAATGACGCCCGGGTTATTTTTATCTCTGTAATTTATGACTCCTAATTTTATTTTATTGTTCTCGAACACTATGGATAGCTAAATCCTCTTCTAGGGTCTTAGGTGGATCTTGCATATTTAGAGACATTTTTATGTTCTAATTTCTAGTTTGAATTCCTGTTTTTATTTTAATTAATATTGTCCTATTGTTTTTATCACGTGATTAGGATTAGCTACCCTTTGCATGTTTATAATCAATTAGTTGATCAGCGACCGTACTGCAATTAGTTGGTGGACCTATAGGATAATTGGGGCTATAATTAGGGCATGACCAAACCATAATTTAGTCTTCCAATCATTCAACCTTTTTGCTCTTTATGCTTTTCCTGAATTTAAATTCTTGCATGACCAAACGAGGGTTAATTTAGGAAAAAGAATATTAATCGCGAATGACCAAACGGATTAGTAGTTTTTGTAAAGGGATTGGTAATTAAGTAAAATAAGGGAATTCAGGTAGGATTAGACATAGGGGGAATCGAAGCTTGCAAGTGAAACCGTGATCCTAGACCTCTCTCCATTTATTAAATCTAGTATTTTAATTCTAGTTATTTAGTTATTTTTATTTGGTTTCTATAATCATCAAACTATTGGTTCGTCTAAACAATAAATAATCTCGATTAGTTTGGTACTTGTTAATTAATCCCTGTGGAGACGATAATCTTTTATACTACTTCTGCGAAAGAGTACACTTGGTCTAAGTGTGTTTTTAACGCAACAGTGGTATTCATTGATGATATTCTGGTCTACTCTAAGTCAGAAGAAGAGCATGCAGAGCATTTGAGATTAGTGTTGGAGGTCCTGAAAGAGAAGAAGTTGTATGCAAAACTGTCTAAATGTGAATTCTGGTTGAAGGAAGTGAGTTTCCTTGATCACGTCATTTCGGGTAGTGGCATCGCGGTGGATCCGTCTAAAGTAGATGTTGTGTTGCAGTGGGAAGCCCCGAAGTCGGCTACCGAGATTAGAAGCTTTTTGGGGTTAGCTGGTTATTATAGAAGGTTCATCGAGGGATTTTTTAAGTTAGCACTTCCGCTAACTCAGCTGACTTGCAAAGGTAAAGCCTTTATATGGGACACTCGTTGTGAAGAGAGTTTCGCCGAATTGAAGAAGAGATTGAGGACGTCTCCTATTTTGACGTTGCCCAATTCAGGAGAGTCTTTTGTGGTGTATTGTGATGCTTCCAAGATGGGTTTAGGGCGTGTGCTCATGCAGAATGGAAAGGTAGTTGCTTATGCGTCAAGGCAGTTGCGGACTCATGAAAAGAATTATCCTACGCATGACTTAGAGCTTGCTGCAGTTGTTTTTGTGCTAATGATTTGGAGGCATTATCTTTATGGTTCTAGATTTGAAGTATTTAGTGACCATAAGAGTTTGAAGTATTTATTTGATCAGAATGAATTGAATATGAGGCAACGACGGTGGTTGGAATTATTAAAGGATTATGATTTCGGATTGAATTATCATCCAGGAAAAGCTAATGTCGTGGCTGATGCGTTAAGTCGAAAGACCTTACACAAGTCAGCAATGATGGTTAAGGAGTTGGAATTAATTGAGCAGTTCAGAGATATGAGTTTGGTCTGTGAACTGACACCGTAGAGTGTCAGGTTGGGAATGTTAAAGATTAATAATGACTTTTTAGACAGTATCAGAGAAGCTCACGCCTCGTTTTATCGGTCCGTATCAGATTTCGGAAAGAGTTGGAAATGTTGCTTATAGGGTGGCCTTACCGCCTAATCTTTCGAATTTGCATGATGTGTTTCATATGTCGCAACTTCGAAAGTATATTTCAGATCCATCTCATGTAATTCATATGGATGATGTGCAAGTACATGATAATCTCACTGTGGAGACGATGCCTGTACGAATCGAGGGTCGTGAGGTGAAGGCTCTAAGAGGCAAGGAGATCGCTTTGGTGAAAGTAGTCTGGTTGGGAGCTGCCGGAGAAAGCATGACGTGGGAGCTGGAAAGCAAGATGCGGGAATCTTATCCCGAGTTGTTCGAGTCAGGTAAATTTTCGAGGATGAAAATATTCTAAGTGGGGGAGAGTTGTAACGCCCCGAATAATTAATTAATTATTTAATTTAATTGTTTAGGAAATTAAGTTGTAAGAAAATATTAGAGTAAAAATATATTTTCGTATGTGGGCCTAATTGTTGGTGTTAGGAGTAGTAAAAATAAGGGGGTGTAAAGAAGGCCCATGAAGCCAAATCGCATAAGTGAATGAGAAAGCCCATAAGACCAAATAAATTATAAATAGGTGTTATTTTAGGGTTTGCTCACTTTAGAAGAAAAAAAATAAGAATTGGGAGAGAAGAGCAAGGAGGGGGCGGCGAAGAGAGCTAGGGCAAGCCCAAGGAGAGCTTCGAATTCTTCAATCCAAGGTAAGGGTGGGGTTTTAACTCTATAATCGGGTATATGAAGGGCTTTATGTAGGAAGGTTAGGGAACCCTAGGTGTTGTTAATTCTTGAAAACCCTAGTTGTAGATATTAAACCCCAAATGTTGATGTTGAATCCTATTGATGATATGTGTTACCTATTGATGATGTATGAACATGTTTGTTGATGATTCGGAACCAAAAATCTGTCTTGGGCGCCATCTGGTTGTTCGCAGGATTGCTGGGCGCCATGGGCGCCGAATGTGGTTGTGTGCTGTTTCTGGCGCATGGGCGCAATGGGCGCCAATGTTGTGGCTGCCCTATTGCTGTTGCTGTGTTGTTATGGCGCATGGGCGCCAAGGGCGCCAATGTCTGGCTGCCCGTTGCTGTTTCTGGCGCATGGGCGCAATGGGCGCCAATGTTGTGGCTGCCCTGTTGCTGTCGCTGTGTTGCTCTGGCGCATGGGCGCCAATGTCTGGCTGCCCGTTGCTGTTTCTGGCGCATGGGCGCCATGGGCGCCAAGTCTGGCTGCCCTGTTGCTGCTGTTGCTGATGTTGTTCTGGCGCACTGGGCGCCAAGTGTGGCTGCCCTGTGTTGCCGTTGGGCGCTGTGGGCCCCAAGGGCGCCAAGTGTGGCTGCCCTGTGTTGCCGTTGGGCGCTGTGGGCGCAAAGGGCGCCAAGTGTGGCTGCCCTGTGTTGCCGTTGGGCGCTGTGGGAGCCAATGGCACCAAGTGTGGCTGCCCTGTGTTGCTGATGGGCGCTGTGGGCGCCAAGGGCGCCAAGTGTGGTTGCCCTGTGTTGCCGTTGGGCGCTGTGGGCGCCAAGGGCGCCAAGTGTGGCTGCCCTGTGTTGCCGTTGGGCGCTGTGGGCGCCAATGGCGCCAAGTGTGGCTGCCCTGTGTTGCCGTTGGGCGCTGTGGGCGCCAATGGCACCAAGTGTGGCTGCCCTGTGTTGCTGTTGGGCGCTGTGGGCGCCAAGGGCGCCAAGTGTGGCTGCCCTGTGTTGTTGTTGGGCGCTGTGGGCGCCAAGGGCGCCAAGTGTGGCTGCCCTGTGTTGTCGTTTTGCGCTGTTGGGCGCCGTGGGAGCCAAGTGTGGCTGCCCTGTGTTGCTGTTGGGCGCTGTGGGCGCCAAGGGCGCCAAGTGTGGCTGCCCTGTGTTGTTGTTGGGCGCTGTGGGTGCCAAGGGCGCCAAGTGTGGCTGCCCTGTGTTGCTGTTGGGCGCTGTGGGCGCCAAGCGCCAAGGGCGCCAAGTGTGGCTGCCCAAGGGTGAGTTCTATGGTTGTTGCTTGAAACGATTTGTTGCTTTTGGATATACATTTAGGCCACGGTTGCTAAATTGTTGATAAGTTGCTAAATTGTTGATAAGTTGCTGAATTGTTGATAAGTTGCTAAGTTGTTGAGTTGTTGTTGATAAGTTGTTAACCGTTGGTTGAACTGTTGATAATGTTGTACCTAGTTGGAATTGCCTCTATTTATTGGCAGGTGTTATGTTGTAGGCCTACGGCCCACGTTGAGATTCCGTTGTTGTTGTGTTGCTATGTAATCGTTGTTGATTGTTTGTGCATCCGCATCGCGTCGCATACATAGCATTTTCATGTTGGAGCTATGCTCAAAACACGTTGGCCTGGACTGGCAAATTATGTTGAAATTATGTTGAAGGCTTATGCCTTGTTGATGCCTCTATTTATTGGCAGAATTTTTACGTTGGGAGTTCTGCTCTGATGGTACCACATGCATGTGCATAGTATTGAGTCGCTTTCATATTGCACCCTTAAGTGACTATGTTGATAACTTGTGATTGATCGAAGTTGATTGTTGGCTGGGAAGTGGTTAATTTAGATCCCCTGATTCTAATATATTGTTTTTCATGTGTCCTATTATATGGTCGGATATCTCACCCCTTCTGTTTGAATGTTACCCTTCTGTTGGTAACGTGCAGGTAATCACGAATGAAGGCTGCTTACCTTCGTTGGATCGAGTCGGTGTCGTCGCTCTGATACGCAACACTCGAGGGGGATGAACACATGTTTTCATTATCGTTTTCTATGTTATTTTGTTGTTGGAACTTTAAGTCGTTACTTGCCGTTTTTGAGCTGTCTTAAGTTGGTTAAAGACGCCACGTTTATTTGAATTGATTTTGTTGCGAATCCGCTGCGTAGTAATGAAGATGACTTATTTTTAAAGACTAAAAGGTTGTTTATTGGTTCATCCAAAAGCGAAGTGCTATGTATCTGTTTTTCACAAGCGAATTAATCATGTTTGTTGTTTTTACGAAGAGAGTGTGGCACTCCATTTGTTTGCTGGAAATTTTTATAAACTCTGATTTTCGCATTATTTTACCGGGTAGAAATGGGGTGTTACAACGGTCATCCTGTTTCGGTGCTTATTGACATGGGAATTACTCATAATATCATTCAACCTCGCTTAGCTTTATTTTTACAATTGCCTATTTCTCCTGTATCTTCTTTTGCAGTGATGGTTGGCAATGGAGAACAATTAGGATGTTCTGGATTGTGTGAGCAGGTCACCTTAATTTTGCAGGAACATGTATTTACGGTGCCACTATACCTTTTCCCAATCCACGGAGCAGATATAGTTTTGGGTATGGCTTGGCTTAAGACCTTGGGCACTGTACTCTCAGATTTCTCTATACCCTCTATGACCTTCAACTTCAACCATAACACCTCTTCAATTACACTTTATGGCCAACCCTTTGACAAAACCTTACCTATGTCACACCACCAATTGTGTCGCTCCTTAGTCATTGAAGGAGTTGCCCAACTATTTACCTTACTCACTCAAAATCCCACACCACCAACCAATGTTAAACTTCCCTCCACCTCAACCAATAACCCCATACATTCCCATGTTAAGACCGATACCTTAACTCACCACAACCCTCATATAGCCCACCTTTTAAACCAATTCAGTGAAGATTTTGCCATTCCTCATGGCTTACCTCCAAACCGTCCCCATGACCATCATATTCACCGATTGTCCAATGCCTCTCCTGTTAGCATTAAACCGTATCGTTACCCTCACTCTCAAAAGGAAGTCATGGCCAGCCTCATTACAGACATGTTCCGTGAAGGTCTTATACAACCGAGTACTAGCCTATTCTCTTCTCCCGTGGTTTTGATCAAAAAGAAAGACGGTTCTTGGCGATTCTGCGTTGACTACCGTGCCTTGAATTTCATCACGGTTAAGGACCGTTTCCCCATTCCGATAGTGGACAGTTTATTAGATAAATTATTTGGGGCTGCCGTGTTCTCTAAAATTGATCTTCGTTCGGGATACCACCAAATACGCCTTGCTGTTGAGGATGAGCCCAAAACTGCTTTTCGAACTTATGATGGTCATTATGAGATTTTGGTTATGCCATTCGGCCTTACCAACGCTCTGCCCACCTTCATAGCCGCTATGAACAATGTGCTTCGTCCGTTCCTTCGCAAGTTTGTGGTGGTCTTCTTCGACGACATTTTGATTTATAGCAAAGACCTTGACACACATCTATGGCATCTCCAACAGGTTCTGTTATTACTCCTAGAATCCAAATTTTATGCTAAGATGCCCAAATGTGTCTTTGCCACAGATTCTGTTGACTTTCTTGGCCATGTTATATCTGCCAAGGGTGTTAGCGCTGATGCATCTAAGGTGCAAGCCATCCTTGATTGGCCAGTTCCTCGCTCCTTAACAGCTCTTCGTGGATTTTTGGGTTTGACCGGATACTACCGGCGCTTTGTTCGCCATTATGCCACTGTATCTGGGCCATTAACAGACTTTTTAAAGAAAAATTCCTTCACTTGGTCGCCAACAGCAGATCGACACGGTTTTCACAGCATTGAAGCAAGCCATGACATCCATGCCGGTTCTCCAGCTGCCAGATTTTGAGGTTCCTTTTCAAATTGATACTAATGCCTCCAGCATAGCAATTGGTGTTGTGTTGTCTCAGAATAAGCACCCTCTAGCATTTTTCAGCAAGAAAATCTCTCTGAAGATGAAAGCCGCTTCCACTTATGTCCGGGAGATGTATGCTATCACGAAAGCTGTTAAGAAGTTGTAAGACCCTACGTTTCGGTAACTTAAATTATCCTTTTGAATTGTTTTATTATCAGTAATTGGCTGAAACATTATCTGTGGTTGAGATATAGTGTAGAAATAGTGTTCGGGAGGAATAATACCTATTTTGTCGAATAATTATTTAGTCACGTTACAGTGATAAACTATTATTACGAGAAAATTCATTTGTTGAGCTTAGGATTTATCAGTTAACTAAAAATATCGAGGTAGATATTTTCCAAGAGTTTAGTGAGGTGACTAACTGGTTTTACAAAAAAATGTGTAAGAGAATGTGATTGATTAGTTGTATATTTAGGGAGTAGCATAATTTAATTTAACTAATCTTTTTAGGGAATTAATCAAGCAACTAATCTTAGAAAAGTGGAAGGATTGAATAGTTTGTTTACTAACTAATTAGTTAGCTAACAAAGGTTCATAGGGTAATTCCACAAAGTGAGAAAAAAAAATATCTACTCCTTGCAAGTGGACTGCTGAGAGAAGTCCACACCCCACACACCCCACACTTTAGTATATCTTCTTCTTTCCTAAGTTTGAAAACAGAAAAAGTGTTGGTGCTCCATTGTTGATCAAACTTTGGGGGTTCAAGTGAGATTGACTTGGATTTTGGGAGAGCTTCCAAGAGAGAAAGTTTGGGGATTTCCTTGGGGAAGCTTGTGGTGTGCCTCAATAGTAAGTTATTTTTCCTCTTCTCTCTCGTCTTCTTACTGCCGAACTGATTGTGATAGGGATTTAGAAATTTCACTTAGTTATGGTAGTTGTTTTTGATGAAGGTAAGAAAATAGGGATATAAGAAAAAGAACAAAACTTGATTCTCCCACTTTCTAAAAAGCAACGTGTACAGGAAGAGTGAGTTTTGGGTTTGGGAATGAGTGATTGTAGTTGCTTGTCCATTGTTTGGTTATAATGGTAACCATTATTTTATTAGTATTACTTTTGTGTATCATGTTTGTGTTATGGATACTGGAGTGTTTCACTTAGATTAGTCACACTGTTGGAGTACATGAACTTCAACAAATTATTAGTCTATTGATGATCTATTTATTTACTTATTTTCGGTTTTAAAGAAAAGGAGATATTTTGAAATTTCACAAACTAGTTTATTGTAGTATTGCTTCGAATGAAACTTCAAAAGAATGGAAAATTTTTGGGGTAGGAAGTTGTTAAACTTATGAGTTGAATTAACAAAGTGTTGCAATTTTAAGTTTCCTTGATGTTCCTTAGGTTGAAGAAAATATGGTATGATACTATCAAATCCTTATATGTTAAAGTGTGACTTTTATGAGATTTAACAATGACTATGTGAAGAAAGTTTGGGAGAATTAAAATTTGGTGAAGTCAAAAGAGATGGAATTGTATTCAGTAGTGTACTTTTGAGGGAAAACTATTTTGTTATAGTGTTGATATTTCAATGGGGAAAATTTGAAAACATGGAGTTTTGATTAGTGTTTGAAATCAAATCTAACTTATATGCTCTAGAAGTTGTGTGCCTAGTTGTTGGGGGGAAAGAAAACTCTAGGGGTAGTATGTGAGTTGGCTGAATGGTAGTAGACATAGATTCTGAAGATTTTCTTGACTAAGACTAAAATATGATTTATAGGTGTTGAGAGGGGTGGCAGAGTTGGAACCGTGTCAGAAGGGAGCAGTAAGAGCCAGCGAAGCGATAAGGGCATCTTCCAACTCCTTTAAAGCATTTACTGAATTAAGTTGTAAGTGGTGAAAATCATTGTATGAATTGATGTGTGTGTTTGAGGTTATGTGGCTATCGATGTGTATGTCATTATTCTTGATTGCATGTGATGCTTGGTTGAATAATGCATTGTGTGGTGGGAATATGCATGAGTTGGAATATGCTTGAGTTGTTGTGTATATTCATGCATACATAGGTGGCGTTGTTCTTTATTGGACCTCACAAATGGTGGTGTTGTTCTTTATTGGACCCCACAAATGGTGGTGTTGTTCTCTATTGGACCTCACAAACCCCTTCGGGGAGGTGATATTCCGGAATCATTTGCACTTGCATGTAGCCATTGCATTAGGATGTGTGGGGTATGAGTGGTGTGTGATGGTGTTCATCTGTTGATTTTTAACTGAGATTGTTTTTCTTATGTATATCTGACTTGAATATGTAACGGTATACACATATATGTATATATGTTGTTTTTGGTTGATGACCCTTGTTGTTGTTATTTTGGGCTGATCGCCACCACCAGCCGATGATCGAGTGCATGGTCAGTAACGAGGAGGAGGAGCCGGTCGGGATGCAGCTGTTTCCAGTGGGCGTGTGCACTAGTGTGTTGTTGGTTTAGAGTCTAGTGATCAGCTTAGGGTTTATGTATTTTGCATTTAGTAGTACTTATTTTCTGGTATTGGATGACTGTATACGTTTTGTATGTGCATACTTTAACAGTAGGGCCTTCTTGGACCCGTTCTTGGGGCATGTCTCTATGCAGGTGATTGCCAGACTCCCGAGTTATGAGTGGTCCTTGATGAAGGCAATTCACAACTCCAGAGTATTCTGTTTTTGTTGTTGTTGTTGTTGGGTGCAGTCGTGACTTATCACAGGGATGTTTATGTTACGTATCTATGTAAGTGAGATATCACTACCCTTATGAAGTTAGTACACCATGGTTTGCATTATACCTTTCAAATGCTGGTGCTACTCTGATTCGCATTTTGAAAAGTATTTTGAAGGAAAATTGTCTTGTACAAAGTGATTCATATTTTTTTAAAAAAAAAATGCACCACACCTTAGAGGTTTAACCTAACTAGTGACCTAGGAAAGTTGGGGTGTTATAGAAGTGGTGTCAGTATTTGTTGGGGAGGAAGTTTTACATCGACACAGACCAACAAAGTCTCAGAAATTTGTTGCATCAAACAATTCAGACACCTGAACAACAGAAGTGGTTATTTAAACTTTTGGGGTTTGACTATGAACTTCATTACAAACCAGGCAAGACAAATAACGTGGCAGATGCGTTATCCCGGAAATTTGAAGCTATCGAGCCCATTTTCTTAGCCTTCTCCTCCCCTGTCTTGAACTTTGTGGACCAGCTGCGTGGTTTTTACTCCAGCCACCATGAAGCATGTGAGTTACAGGAAGCTCTCCTCAAGGAATTCCACTCCACTCCCTTTGGTGGTCACTCAGGAACTAGAGCCACCATGGCTCGGCTTGCTGATTCTTTTTATTGGCCAGCTATGCAAAAGGATGTTAAACACATGGTTGTTCACTGCCAAGTCTGACAGCAGAACAAATCCTCCAATCAAGCTCCCTCCGGTCTCTTGCAACCCCTCCCTGTTCCCTCGACAGTATGGGAGGGACATCTCAATGGACTTTATTACCCATCTTCCACTGTCTCATGGGAAATTTGTCATTTGGGTGGTTGTAGATTGCTTTACTAAGTTTACTCATTTTATTGCTTTGCCTACACACTTCACAGCTCAGTCTTTAGCTACTACTTTTGCTGCTGAAATTTACCGCCTTCATGGGGTGCCTCAAACCATCGTTTCAGATCGTGATCCCCTCTTCCTTAGCAACTTTTGGAAGACTTTCTTTCAACTACAAGGAACAACTCTTTCCTATTTAAGTGCGTACCACCCCCAAAGTGAGGGCCAAACGGAAGTCCTCAATCGTTGCTTACAAGTCTATTTGCGCTGCTTTGTAAGTGAAGAACCGAATCGCTAGACCTCTTTTTTACACCTTGCTGAGTTTTGGTATAATACTTCATTCCATTCCTCCATTTCCATGAGCCCGTTTGAGGCGTTGTATGGCCGACCACCCTTTACCATACCAACTTACCTGTCTGGTGGCACTAAAATCGCAACTTTAGATGAATTTTTGTCTCACCGCCAAGCGCTGCTCACCAAGCTTAAGGAGTCTTTGAGTTCAGTGCTGCAACGCATGAAGGACACCGCAGATAAACATCGCAAGGACGTCAGCTTTGACGTAGGGGATTGGGTTCATTTGAAGCTTCAGCCGTATCGACAGTTGTTGTGAAAAAACGTGTGCAAGTATACACAGTCTAACAAGTAATAAAGTGATAAGTAAAGATCGTTCCCATGAGGATTAATGTTCAATTGCTAAGTCTATGGGATAGCGTTTGATTTGGTGAGTAAAATGTAACCAAATAAACAAGTGGGATTGTTGTGCAATAAGTAACGTAATGTAGAGTAGAGCAACAAGATATGAACGAGTAGAGGTACGAGAGATGGTGGTAGTCAAGACTAGGATCAATAAACAAAACTTATAGGTGCAGTGCTGTGATTGATGCTGTGATAGCACTCAGTGTGCAGAATGAAAGTGGATATTCCTATCGCTATGAAACGTAGTGTCGTCAAGGTTTCCTTATTCCTAAGCACCCATTGAGGTCCATTACGTAGGTTGAAAAGCTTGTTTCAGTTCACACTGCAGCCCTAACTTCATATTCCTATCATTCGTTAGGAAAGAATAATATTCCTATTATTCTTCAAACTATATTAACTTATGAAATCGGTGAGTTAACTCCTTCCAGATGTTAAAACACGTTACCCTAGTCCAAGTGATCAAGTTCGAAAAGAGTTTATAACAATGAAAACACACAAGCTAATAAGGCATCACAAATCGATCGCATTAAAGCACTCTAAAAGAATATGTTTATATCACCATTGTCTTGATTATCAAAGGATTTAGCTCATGATGAGGTTAGACATGATAAAACAACACAAAGTTACCGTAAACAGATCCATCAACGTAGTAAAAGCACTTAGCGACTGAGTTACACCAACGAGCATGAAGGCGTTTCACAACTACTAATTAGCGGTGCTCTCGCGATACTGGTAGGACTGGCTAACGGTGATCTTGTATTGGAGTGTGGAAGTGAATGGAGCGTATGGTGTTTGGGTGGTGAGGAAGGTATATCGTGTTCTCTGAACTCGTTCTCTTTTTCTCTCCAAGGAATTGCGTATATGTTGCGTGTCGTCTTCACTAAGGTAGATGCCTATATATAGGCCTTGGTAGCACGGCGCGCCTCCTCTTGGGCCTTGTGCAATCAGTTTGTTGTAACAAACCCTAGAATTCACGCTAGCTTCTTGCTTACGGTGGCGCCTTGCTTGCTAGAAGATAAAGTTTCATTTTCTGCTGTGCTTAGCGAGGCGCTTCGCCTAGTCACGCTCCTATCCCATTAATCGCAGCGATGCTGCCGCGGCACCCATCATAGCACCTGCCTTAGCACATAAATACTTACGAATGTCCTGCACACTGAGCACACAGATTAAATTCCACAAAATTGGCACTTTCGTGCCCAAGTTATAATTAACATCCATGAGTTCATTAGTGTCTAATATTAAGATATCTACTACAATTTAGAGCATAATTTACTTATGGATCAAGATAATTCCCATTTGACTGAATGCAAATGACTCACATTTCTGTGAGTTATCAACAGTCATCAGTGGCACGACGTCGCTCTCAAAAACTTGCTCGCCGTTATTATGGGCCTTTTAAGGTGTTGCACCGCATTGGTTCCGTTGCTTATGAGCTTGAATTGCCATCGACTGCCAGGATTCATGATGTTTTTCATGTTTCGATTCTGCGTCTTAGCCGTGGAAATCCCGATCTGCGTGTTTGGCCATTGCGGAGCATCTTCATGGAACGCGACCTCTCTTGAAACTGGTGGCCATTTTGGGAAGATGCACAGTTGCTGGGAGACAGGGAACAGAAGACCAAGTTTTGGTTCGATGGGAATCTCAACCTGAAACTGAAGCCACGTGAGAACCCATTTCTTCAATTGTTCGTGACTTTCCCAACTTGGACCTTGTGGGCAAGGTCAGTCTTGGAGGGGTAAGCAATGATACAGCACAAACTGGCCCAAGTAACTTGGGAACTAATGAGGATAGGCCCAAGATGAGTATTAAGCAGCCCAGCTGAATGGTTGATTATGTTAGCAATTAAATTGAATTCTGGAATATTCTATTAGGGTATTGTTAAGTCCTTGGTTTGTTTTCCTGAAAGTTGTTATGCCTATAACAAACTCTCATTATATAAAGCCAAGTTGCTAATGAAACAGCAAGAAGGAATTTGACCAATTTTAATTGCTTGTTTTACTTTGAAATGCTTTACAATTTCTGCAGTTTATCTTCTTTTCTCTTTTGTCAGTTTTAGGAACCCCATCACATTTCATTTTATACTTGATTTACAATGAGATTATACACTTTGTGAGTAGCCCAAAAAACAGAAATGAAACTACTCTTCTACCTCATGAGATTCGAAATTTGCATGTGAAGTGGAATAATTAAAATTTGAGTTTGAGTGGTTGGATGTTGGCATGGGAGCTGGAATAGGGTATCTTGGTAGCTACATTGAAGTTTAGAACATAAAGAGAGGGTTTTGGAAGATGGTTTGTATTTTAGTGTTGTTGGGACTTGAAGAGTTGATAGGAGCTTCATTCTTGCTTGCAATTATAGTATTCTACCTTGAAGTGAGTTTCCTCCTTCCCATCCCTTTTATAATTAGGGTTTTGGACATCTTAGGATGTTTCAACCCATATGTTTTCTGAAGTCTTGGTTATTTGTTGGTTGAACTTACCACCCCACCCATAGGTTCATTTGGGTGTTTATGCTTTTATCATAAAAAACATGATTTCTATGTATAAAATTATGGTGAACTGCATGATTTCGTATGAAATTGATATCTATTGATATTGTGATTGGTGAATTATTCTATGTAATGTGGTTGTATGATGGTTAGGGTAGGTTAAGAGTGTAACACCCAAAATAATTTAATTAATTATTTGATTAAATTATTTAGGTATTACATTGTTATAATTTTATTAAATTATTAATATAGTGATTTATTTAAATGAAGGGAGTAGTGTCCGGTAATTACGGAGCGGTAAGATTGGCCCAAGAGCCCAAGCCCATTGACTTAGGCTCCTAGGCGCTAGGGAGTGATGCAATTCGCATCATTTGAGAGGAAAAGAAAGAAAGGCTTGCGAAATAGAGAGAGGAGAAGAGAGAAAGGGTGTACGGCGCGCACAAGGGAGAAGAGGAGAAGAAGAGGATTCGCGAATTCCAAGGGGGAGAAGAGAAGCTCGGTTGCTGTGGTTTCTTGGTGTTCCCGTGGAGAGATCATCATCTTCGGAAAATCTAAGGTAAGGGTGGGTCTTGCTTTATAATAGGGTTTATAATGGGATGTATGTGGGGTAGGATCTATGTCGCCTTAGGTTGTTGTTTGATATCTGATTAGTGATAGTTGAAATATAACCATGTTGATTGAAATCTTTGATTGATGATGATTATTAAGAAATTGGTGTTTTGATGTTGTCATGGTCGTACATGAGGTGTTTGATAAATTTGGTTGCGTCGTTGTTCAAGTCCTAGGTGCCACGGGCGCCATTGTTGTTGCCATTGTCATGTGTTGCGTTGTTGTTGCTGTCTGGGCGCCCTCCTGGGCGCATGTTGCCTGTCTGTGTTGCGTTTCAGTGTTGCTGTCCTGGCGTAGGGGCGCCATGGGCGCAGGTTCCCTGTGCCTGGGCGCCAAGGGCGCCTAATTTTGGCTGCCTGTGTTGCGTTCCTAAGTTGTGTTTCCGTATAGTTATGTTGCCTGGATGTCATTGGTGCTGAGTTTGGCTTGCTAAGTTGCGTATTCTGAAATGTCACTGGGATCCCCTCCCTTGGGCGCTAGTTTCTGCCTGCACCAGTTTTCTGTGTTGCTGTGTTGCTGGGCACCAGGATCCCATATGGGCGCCAGGATCCCTTTCCTGCGCCAGTTTCTGTGTTGCTGTGTTGCTAGGCGCCAGGATCCCCTATGGGCGCCAGGATCCCTTTCCTGCGCCAGTTTCTGTGTTGCTGTGTTGCTAGGCGCCAGGATCCCCTATGGGCGCCAGGATCCATTTCCTGCGCCAGTTTCTGTGTTGCTGTGTTCCTGGGCGCCAGGATCCCCTTCCTGCGCCAGTTCCTGTTGCTGGCCAGTTTCCAGCGTGTTCCCTGCTAGGCGCCCAGTGCCTGGGCGCCATTTTCAAGATGTTGCCCAAATGTTCCCCGGTTTTGTTTTTGACATATCTTTTGACTCGGGTGTCCGTTTTAAGTGTTTCAAAGTGCGTTGTGAAGCTTATTCAGTTTAATACCAGTATATTCTATTTTAAGGTAAAAATTATTATTTTTATGATGGTTTCTGGGCGCCTCAAGTGGCTGTCCCCGGTATGAATATGTTGTTGTAAAATTATGTACTGTGTTGTGTTGTGAGTTGCTGTTGGGCGCCAATCTTGTGCTGCCATGTTGATGTTGATGACGATGGGTCTAATGACCAAATGATAATGACGTTGTTAATGACGATGGGCCTAATGGCCAAATGATGATGATGTTATAGATTATGTTGTTGTTGTGATGACTTTGATCTGTTGGATTGTTCATGAAGTCGCATGCATTACATATGCATATATATTGACGATGTAAGGTTTCGGCCTTCGAGCTATTGACGATGATGATGCTCAAATATTGACGATGTGCCCAATGGCAAATTTATTGACGATGATGGTACCACATGCATATGCCCCATGTGGGTTGCACTTTATACATTTATTCATATCATTGGTGATATTCCCATAGTTGCTATACGTGGTTGTTATAGAAGTATATATGTTGATACTGTTGTGATATATATATGTAAATATGGATGTTGTTGTTATATGGGATTGGTGTAGTTCAATACTCTGGCATATTGCCTATTATGAACTTTATTATACTGTTTGAGACTCACCCCTTATGTTGAATATTACTCTACAGGTAACCGTACGTGAAGGCTTTTAACCCTTCATTTCCTCGAGTCGGTCGTTGCTCTGATACGTAGCACCTGGGGGGCGAACATTAGCTATTTTAGTTGTTATGTTATGTGATACTGTTGGATGTTTTGTATTAGTACCGTTATAACAATGTTTTGGGAACTGTTTCCTTTTATTCCGCTGCGTGATGATGAACTATTATTGTGTAGACTGACTAGTCGTTGAGGGTTCGCCCATTATTTGATGAGCTACGTATCATGTCTTTTGAAATGATGATTTATTATCAATTTCTGTTTTGTTGATTTGAAGTAAATGTAGCATCCCTTTTTGGATGTACTTAAAAATGATTTTTAAAACTCTGATATTTTTATTATAAATTGCCGGGTAGAAATGGGGTGTTACATTAGTGGTATCAGAGCAGTTCGGTCTGTCCGGCCAAGTTGTCCAGTCTTAGTGTCTTTTGACAATTAAGAGTTGTTAGATTAGTTCTAATTGTTGTTTGTGCTGTAGTGTTAAGTTGAAATGGCTGGAAGGAACGACGCTGCTCTTGCTGCTGCTTTGCAAGCTATGGCGCAAGCTGTAGGGAACCAGCAGAATGATGATGCTAATGCTGGAACTCGCAGTCTGGCTACCTTCCAGAGGGAGAAGACGCCTACCTTTAAGGGCAAGTATGATCCCGATGGTGCGCTTGCGTGGTTGAAGGAAACGAAAAGGATTTTCCGTGTCATGGATTGTACTGAAGCTCGGAAGGTCAGGTATGGTACTCATATGCTGGCAGAAGAAGCTGATGACTGGTGGTTGGAGGTTAGGCAGAGGTTGGAGACTACTAATGAAGAAATCACTTGGGCTGTATTCCGCAGGGAATTTTTAAGAAAGTATTTTCCGGAAGATGTCAGGGGCAAGAAGGAGATTGAGTTCCTTGAGCTGAAGCAAGGAAACCTGTCTGTGACCGAATATGCGGCTAAGTTCACTGAATTGGCCAAATTTTATCCGCATTACACTGATGCTACTGCTGAGTTCTCCAAGTGCATCAAGTTTGAGAATGGGTTGAGGGCTGAAATTAAGAAGGCTATTGGGTACCAAAAGATATGTGTATTCTCTGATTTGATTGACAGTTGTAGAATTTTTGAAGAAGACAGCAGTGCTCACTCTAAAGTTATGAGGGAGCAGAGGGGTAAGTTTCAGAGTCGTAATAAGCCATATGAGGTTCCTGCTGGCAAAGGTAAACAGAGATTTGCTGATGGTAAGAAGTCTAGTGGGGGAGATGCTCCTGCTAACCTTGTGTGTTTTAAGTGTGGTAAACCCGATCATAAGAGCTACGGATGCAAGTCGGAAGCGAGAATGTGCTTCCGTTGTGGTAAAGAGGGTCATTTGGCGTCTGAGTGTGAGCGCAAGGATATTCTCTGTTTCAACAGTGGTGAAGGTGGTCACATTAGTACTAAGTGTCCTAAGCCGAAGAAGGAGAGGTTCAGTGGGAAAGTGTTCGCTTTGGCGGGTGAAGAGTCTTCTGAGGGTGATGGACTTATTAGAGGTACGTGTCTCATTAATGGTACTCCTCTAAGATCTATTATTGATACTGGTGCTACCCACTGTTTTATTGCTGTTGAATGTTGTAAGAAGTTGAATCTTCTTTTGTCTGCTATGAATGGAGAAATGGTAGTCGGTGAGTTTTGGAGTTGATGATTCTGGTCTGTTATCCGCTAGTCAGTTGCGGAAGTTGATGAAGGAAGAAGTTCAGCTGTTTTCGCTAGTGGCCTCGTTGTCAGTTGAGAGTCAAGCCATTATTGAAGGATTGCAGGTGGTGTGTGAGTTTCCCGAAGTGTTCCCTGATGAGATTCCGAGTGTTCCGCTGGAGAGGGAAGTTGAATTTGCTATTGATCTTGTACCTGGTACCAGACCTGTTTCTATGGCACCATACAGGATGTCTGCATCTGAATTGTCTGAATTGAAGAAGCAACTTGAGGACCTGCTTGAAAAGAAGTTTGTAAGGCCGAGTGTGTCACCGTGGGGAGCTCCTGTGTTGTTGGTAAAGAAGAAGGATGGAAGTATGAGGCTCTGTGTTGATTATAGGCAGTTGAACAAAGTGACGATTAAGAATAAGTATCCGCTTCCGAGGATTGATGATTTGATGGACCAGTTGGTGGGTGCTAAGATGTTTAGGAAGATTGATCTGCGTTCGGGTTATCATCAATTTAAGGTGAAAGACGAAGACATTCAGAAGACGGCCTTCAGAACTAGATATGGGCACTATGAGTATTCTGTGATGCCGTTTGGTGTTACCAACGCGCCGAGAGTATTTATGGAATACATGAATCGTATTTTCCATACTTACTTGGATCGGTTCGTGGTGGTGTTTATTGATGATGTTCTGGTGTATTCTAAGACAGAAGAAGAACACGCAGAGCATTTGAGAGTAGTGCTGGAAGTGTTGAAAGAAAAGAAGCTGTCTGCGAAGTTGTCTAAATGTGAGTTCTGGCTGAATGAGGTGAATTTCCTTGGGCATGTTATTTCTGGTAGTGGTATTGCTGTGGATCCGGCCAAGGTAGATGCTGTGTTGCAATGGGAGAGCCCGAAGTCAGCTACTGAGATTAGAAGCTTTTTGGGGTTGGCTGGTTATTATAGAAAGTTCATCGAAGGTTTCTCTAAGCTAGCCCTTCCGTTGACTCAGTTGACTTGTAAGGGAAAGGCTTTTGTTTGGGATGCTCGGTGTGAGGAGAGCTTCAATGAGTTGAAAAAGAGGTTGACAACGTCTCCTATTTTGACTTTGCCCGTTCCGGACCAACCGTTCGTGGTGTTTTGTGATGCTTCCAAGATGGGTTTGGGAGGTGTGCTTATGCAGGATGGTAAGGTAGTAGCTTATGCGTCTAGACAGTTGAGGACCCATGAGAAAAACTACCCTACGCATGATTTCGAGCTAGCTGCAATTGTCTTTGTGTTGAAGATCTGGAGGCACTATCTTTATGGTACTAGGTTTGAGGTGTTTAGTGACCATAAGATCTTGAAGTACTTGTTTGATCAGAAGGAGTTGAATATGAGACAGAGACGTTGCTTAGAATTGTTGAAGGACTATGATTTCGGCTTGAACTATCACCCAGGCAAGGCTAATGTCGTGGCTGATGCTTTAAGTAGAAAGACCTTGCATATGTCGGCAATGATGGTTAAGGAGTTGGAGTTGATCGAGCAATTCCGAGACATGAGTTTAGTTTGTGAAGTAACACCTCAGAGTGTTAAGTTGGGAATGTTGAAGATTGGCAATAACTTTTTGGCTAGTATCAGGGAGGCTCAAAAGTCAGATGTTAAACTAGTAGACCTGATGGTTGAGAATGATCAAGCTGAGAACGGGGATTTCAGGTTGGATTCCCAGGGTGTATTGAGATTCAAGGATAGGATTTGTATTCCTGATGATGCAGAGATGAAAAGAGTGATTCTTGAGGAGAGTCATAGAAGTAAGTTGAGTATTTATCCGGGGGCTACAAAGATGTACCAAGATGTGAAGAAGTTGTTTTGGTGGCCGGGGATGAAGCGGGAAGTGGCACAGTTTGTGTATGCCTGTTTGACTTGCCAGAAGTCAAAGGTTGAGCATCAGAAACCTGCAGGGTTGATGCAACCATTAGATATTCCAGAATGGAAGTGGGACAGCATTGCGATGGATTTTGTGACAGGATTGCCTCATACTGCGAAAGGGTATGATGCGATTTGGGTGATTGTTGATAGGTTAACAAAATCGTCCCATTTTGTCCCTATTAATATCACGTATCCCGTGCCTAGGTTGGCAGAGATCTATATCCGGGAAGTGGTGAAGCTTCACGGAGTTCCTAGTAGTATTGTTTCAGATAGAGATCCGAGGTTCACTTCAGAGTTCTGGAGAAGTTTGCATGAGAAGTTGGGATCAAAGTTGAGGTTGAGTTCAGCCTATCATCCTCAGACAGATGGTCAGTCAGAGAGGACTATTCAGTCATTGGAGGATTTGTTGAGAGCTTGTGTTCTGGAGCAGGGAGGTTCGTGGGATTCCTACCTTCCATTGATAGAGTTCACATACAACAACAGCTACCATTCTAGTATTGGGATGGCACCTTTCTAAGCATTGTATGGTCGGAAGTGTAGAACCCCATTGTGTTGGTATGAGTCTGGTGAGAATGTGGTGCTTAGACTGGAAATTGTTCGTGAGACAACTGAGAAGGTTAAGTTGATCCGTGAAAAGATGAAAGCGTCGCAGAGTCGACAAAAGAGCTACCATGATAACCGGAGGAAGGATTTAGAGTTCCAAGCGGGTGAGCATGTGTTTTTGAGAGTCACCCCGGTGACGGGTGTTGGTCGTGCATTGAAGTCGAAGAAGCTCACTCCTCGTTTCATTGGTCCGTATTAGATTTTTGAGAGAGTTAGGAATGTTGCCTATAGAGTGGCTTTGCCACCTAATCTTTCGAACTTGCATGACGTGTTTCACGTGTCGCAACTTTGAAAGTATGTCCCAGATCCATCTCATGTGATTCACATGGACGATGTGGAGGTGCGAGATAATCTCACTGTGGAGACTATGCCGGTGAGGATTGAAGATCATGAGGTGAAGGTTCTAAGGGGCAAGGAAACTGCATTAGTGCAAGTGGTCTGGTTAGAAGCTGCTGGTGAGAGCATGACGTGGGATGTAACACCCCCTTCTAATCAGCTAGGATTTAATTAATTTAAAATCAGAGCTTTCAAAAACTTTTCAATGCATCCACAAGAGGGTGCCACATTTACATCAACAACATATATAATAACGCTAACTTAATTCATAAAGACATAAAGTACGTGATACATAGCACCACAGTCAGCATAAACATCCTGTTTAGTTTACATCAACACAGTATAAAAACCATCGCAGCGGAATAACATCGAATCTCAAGGTGTTCAATTACATCACCAAATAAACAGTCTAAAGGCATCAATTAAATAAAATAAGTAAACTAAGACGCCCCCCCGGTGCTACGTATCAGAGCAGACCCAACCAACTAGAAGAAGGTACTAGATCACCTTCACTCGTTATCACCTGCATGTTGCCGACATGAGAAGCAACATAAAAGCAGTAGGGCGAGTCTCTTTACATAAATAATAACAAATAAGATAAGCATCATATTAGAGAAGGCAACTAGCAACACCAAATCACAGCAATATTAACATACACCATCACTCTATATCATCAAGAATCAACACCGAAGGTATGAAATGTGCATGGAATGCAACCCAACTCCTAGGGCATATGCATGTGAATCCATCATCACCTTGATAATAGCCTTGAGGGCACTCACCAAAATAAGGCCGAAGCCCTCTGCTCACCAATCATTTATCATAAGGCCGAAGCCTTCTGCTCACCAATAAATGCACATGATTATGTGACGCCATGAACAATGCACCATACACACCAAAATAATGCAATAGCATACTCACCAATAATTTAATT
The DNA here is from genome assembly GCA_039519185.1 of Astragalus membranaceus. Taxonomy (NCBI): domain Eukaryota; kingdom Viridiplantae; phylum Streptophyta; class Magnoliopsida; order Fabales; family Fabaceae; genus Astragalus; species Astragalus membranaceus. Next base: position 77,161,528 of record CM076850.1, on the reverse strand, counting down.
AGCTCACCAATGATTTTATTAACTCACCAATAATTTATCTCACATTAATATATATGTGACCATTAACACACCAATTACACCGTCCACCAAGTAAATATGGATTAAATTGTCACAAAAGGACTAAAACAGCACCACAAGGACTAAAACAGCACCACAATAATATAAAACAGCACAGCAATATGACAGCAACAGCAACATAAAAAAAACAGCAACAGCAACTTTAGAAAAACAGCAACAGCAACTTTGGAAAAACAGCAACAGCAACTTTAGAAAAACAGCAACAACAACTTTGGAAAAACAGCAACAGCAACTTTGGAAAACAGGAACAGCAACTTTGGAAAAACAGCAACAGCAACTTTGTAAAAAACAGCAATAGCAACTTTGGAAAAACAGCAACAACAACTTTGGAAAAACTGCAACACACACGCACATGGGGCAGCCACGTTTTGGCGCCCACCCACCTAGCACACACACACGCACGAAATCAAGCAACATGTCACACGCCTAACCAACAACACGGACACACAACACACCACACGCACCAAGCACAAGGGCAAGCCAATTTGGCGCCCTCACTCCTAGCACAAGACACGGCACAAGGGGCTGCCACACTTGGCGCCCCACCGTGCCACACACGCACGCGCCCGAAGCACACACAACACGCATGGGCAGCCACATTTGGCGCCCACGCCTAGCATATACCCACGACACACCACGCCAATTCAAGCAACATATCCCACGCCCTACCAACAACAACACGCACTCACAAGACACAACAACACCACAACTAAGGCGCCTTGGCACCCACCAACAACACCACACAAAACACGCATATAACCCACCACTCAATTGCACAACGCTTCAAGCACCAAATTCCAACTCCAAGTCATTCATACAATTCATCAAGCACCTAATAATCATTATATTTTCATCCTCAATTTTATTGAATCAATACAACAAACACCTTATATGCATACTTAGTCTCGTGTTCATTTTATCACCAAATACAATAGAATCATCACCAAACAACATAGAGTTACTAATTTGAATCTCAACATGTTACAAAACACAAAAACAACACACCAAATCAATCAATTAAACATCCTCAACCTAACTCATATAGGGCACTAATCTTATAGATTATTATGAACGAAAGAGAGCCCCCTAACCTTTGGTAATTGAAGAATTCACAAAGCTCCTAGCAATTCACCAAAATCACCAAAAATCCAAGCTTCTTCTTTCCCTTAGGCTCCACGCGAAGACTCCCTCCCTTGCCCTAGCACCGTCGCGCCTCTTCTCTCTCACTCTTCTCACTTTCTAATTTTTTTTTGATTTTGCACAAGTGAAGACTTCTCCTAAGACTCCTATAATTTTACTAACTTAACTTGGGCCACTTAACGGTAATGGGCCTTATTTACACTCCCATAATTACTTAAACATCTCCTGAAACAAAATAAAACTCTAAATTAATTTAATTTGCTTAAATAAATATTGTAAGCCTCAAATAACTTAATTAAATAATTACTTAAATTATTTTGGGGCGTTACAACTCTCCCCCACTTAGAATATTTCGTCCTCGAAATTACCTGAATCAAACAACTCTGGATATGCTTCCTTCATCTTACTCTCCTACTCCCAAGTCATGCTTTCCCCAACGGCTCCCAACCAAACCACTTTCACCAAATTGATCTCTTTACCTCTTAACAGCTTCACCTCACGATCTTCGATTCTAACCGGCATCGTCTCCACAGTGAGGTTCTCCCTCACCTCCACTTCATCCATTTGAACCACATGAGATGGGTTAGGAACATACTTCCGGAACTGAGACACATGAAATACATCATGCAGGTTCGAAAGATTAGGTGGCAGAGCCACCCGATAAGCAACGTTCCCAACTCTCTCCAAAATCTGATATGGACCGATAAAGCGAGGAGTTAACTTCTTAGACTTCAAGGCACGACCAACACCAGTCACCGGAGTGACTCTCAGGAACACATGATCACCGGCTTGAAACTCCAAATCCTTCCTTCTCTTATCATGATAACTCTTTTGTCTACTCTGCGAAGCCTTCATCTTCTCACGAATCATCTTCACTTTCTCCGTAGTCTCACTGACAATCTCAGGACCAAGTACCACACTTTCTCCCGATTCATACCAACACAGAGGAGTCCTACATCTTCTACCATACAATGCCTCAAAAGGCGCCATCCCAATACTAGAATGAAAACTGTTATTGTAAGTAAACTCTATCAATGGAAGATGAGAATCCCACGACTCTCCTTGCTCAAGAACACAAGCCCTCAACAAATCTTCTAGCGACTGAATAGTCCTCTCCGTCTGACCATCTGTCTGCGGATGATACGCTGAGCTCAACCTCAACTTAGAACCCAAAGCTTCTTGTAAACTCTTCCAAAACTCAGAAGTAAATCTAGGATCTCTATCAGACACAATACTCAGAGGAACACCATGCAACGTCACAATCGTCTTAACATAAATCTCTGCCAACTTCGGAACCAGATAAGTAATACTGATTGGCAAAAAGTGAGCAGACTTCGTCAATCTATCAACAATCACCCAAATAGCGTCAAACCCTCTTACGGTATTAGGCAAACCAGTCACGAAATCCATAGAAATACTATCCCACTTCCATTCCGGAATCTCTAACAGTTGCATCAACCCTACAGGCTTCTGATGCTCCACCTTCGACTTCTGACAAGTCAAACAAGCATACACAAACTGAGCTACATCACGCTTCAAACCAGGCCACCAGAACAACTTCTTCAAGTCTTGATACATCTTTGTGGCTCCCGGATGGATACTCAACTTACTCCTGTGCCCTTCTTCAAGAACTGCCTTCCTAATCTCCGCATCACTCGGAATACAAATCCTTCCACGGTATCTCCACACATCTTGCGCATCAATCTCATAGTCTTTATTTTCGGAACGATCAATCCCAACCGCCAATTCAACTAGCTTGATATCCCGCTTCTGAGCCTCTCGAATGACATCTAAAAATTCATTATGAATCTTCAACATTCCTAACCTAACGCTCTGAGGTGTCACTTCACAGACCAAACTCATATCTCTAAACTGCTCAACCAATTCAAGTTCCTTCACCATCATTGCTGACACATGCAACGACTTCCGACTCAAAGCATCGGCTACAACATTAGTCTTTCCCGGATGATAATTCAAACTGAAGTCATAATCTTTCAACAATTCTAACCATCTCCTTTGCCTCATATTCAACTCTTTCTGATCAAAAAAATACTGCAAACATTTATGATCACTGAACACTTCAAATTTAGAACCATACAGATAATGCCTCCAAATCTTCAAAGCAAATACAACTCCCGCAAGCTCCAAATCATGAGTAGGGTGGTTCTTCTCATGAGTCCTCAACTGCCTGGACGCATAAGCCACTACCTTACCATTTTGCATAAGAACACCTCCTAGTCCCATCTTAGAAGCATCACAATACACTACAAAAGGCTCTCCTGACTTAGGCAACGTCAAAATAGGGGAAGTTGTCAACCTCTTCTTCAATTCATTAAAACTTTCTTCACAGCGAGAATCCCAAACAAACGCCTTCCCTTTACAAGTCAACTGAGTTAGCGGGAGTGCCAACTTAGAAAACCCTTCTATGAACCTTCGATAATAACCGGCTAGCCCCAGAAAACTTCTAATCTCCGTAACCGACTTAGGAGCCTCCCACTACAACACGGCATCAACCTTAGATGGATCTACTGCAATACCATCGCCCGAAATGATATGACCAAGAAAGCTTACTTCCTTCAACCAGAATTCACACTTAGATAGCTTAGCATACAACTTCCTATCCCTCAAGATTTCCAACACTGACTTCAAATGCTCAACATGCTCCTCCTCAGACTTAGAATAAACCAAAATATCATCAATGAAGACCACTACGAAACGATCCAAATACTCATGAAAAATACGATTCATATATTCCATGAACACCCCCGGAGCATTCGTAACACCAAATGGCATCACCGAATACTCATAGTGACCATACCAAGTCCTAAACGCCGTCTTAGGAATATCTTCATCCTTCACCTTAATTTGATGGTAACCCGATCTCAAATCAATCTTGCTGAACACGCGGGCACCCACCAATTGATCCATCAAATCATCAATCCTTGGGAGCGGATATTTATTCTTGATCGTCACCTTGTTCAACTGTCGATAGTCAACGCAAAGCCTCATACTCCCATCTTTCTTCTTTACTAGCAACACCGGAGCTCCCCACGGCGACACACTTGGTCTTTAGAACTTCTTTTCAAGCAAGTCCTCAAGCTGCTTCTTCAACTCAGACAACTCAGATGCAGACATTCTATACGGTGCCATAGACACAGGTCTAGTACCAGGTACTAGATCAATAGCAAACTCTACTTCTCTCTCAGGTGGCACATCAGGAATTTCATCAGGAAACACTTCAGAAAATTCACACACTACCGGCAACTCATTAATCTTAGCTTGGCTCTCCATAGACAACGACGCCGTCAGAGCAAACAGCTTAACTTCCTCTCTCATTAACTTACGCAATTGGCCGGCAGGCAACAAAACTGATTCCTCTTCGACCGGAGAAGAGAAACTCACAGACTTATTAAAACAATTGATATGAACATGGTTATTTACCAACCAGTCCATACCCAAGATAACATCTAACCCATCTAACGGCAAGCAAATCAAATCAACCAGAAAATCTCTACCGAAAATCGATAAAGGACACTTAGCACACACGAGAGAAGTAGTTACCGAACCCTTAGCTGCAGTATTGATAACCATCTCCCTCTTCATAACAAACAAGACTAGATTCAACTTATCAGCACACACAGCAGCAATAAAAGAAAGCGTAGCACCAGTATCAACGATAGCAAGTAACGGACTACCATTAATGGAACACGTACCTCTGATCTCATTAGCCGCCTCATACCCTGCAAGAGCAAATACCTTCCCACTAACCTTCTCCTTCTTTGGCTTGGAGCACTTGGTACTAATATGCCCCACCTCTCCGCAGTTGTAGCAAACAACATCCCTCTTCTCACAATTAGCAGCTATGTGACCTTCTTTGCCACATTTGAAACACTTGTTAACCGGGCAATCAAAACTCTTATGACCGGGCTTACTACACTTGTAGCACACAATGTTCGCAGGGGCATCTCCCCCACTTGGCTTCTTGCCTGAACCAGCTTTCCACTTGCCCTTACCACCAGAAACATCATAGGGCTTCCCACGATATTGAGAACCCCTCTTCTCCTTCACGGCTTTATAGGCCGCACTGCTATCCTCCTCAAAAATCCTACAGCTATCAACCAAATCAGCAAACACCCTAATCTTCTGGTAACCAATTGCCTTCTTGATGTCAGGCCTCAGACCATTTTCAAACTTGATACATTTCGAAAACTTAGAATTAGCATCGTTATTATAGTGAGGGTAGAACTTCGCCAATTCCACAAACTTCGCCGCATACTCGGCCACAGACTTGTTTCCCTACTTCAATTCCAGAAATTCAGTTTCCTTCTTTCCTCTCACATCTTTTGGGTAATACTTCCTCGTAAACTCTCTCTTGAAGACATCCCATGTGATCTCTTCACCAACAGCTTCCAACCTCTGTAGAGCCTCAAGCCACCAATCATCGGCTTCTTCAGCTAACATGTGAGTACCATACCTCACCTTCTGAGCAGGCGTGCAATCCATAACTCGGAAAATTCTTTCAATCTCCTTTAACCATGCCAGAGCTCCATCAGGATCATACCAACCCTTGAAAGTGGGTGGATTCTCCCTTTGGAACGTGGCCAAATTACGAGCACCAGCATCAGCAGCAACCTGCTGATTTCCCACCGCCTGAGCCATTGCTTCCAGAGCAGCAGCAAGCGCAGCATCATTTCGTCCAGCCATCTTAACTAATCATTGAAACAAGATTCAAGTCAGAACGAGTAACAAGACTCGAGGATTATAAAAACTAAAGACTCAACAACTTGGTCGGACAGACCGAACTGCTTTGATACCACTAATGTAACACCCCCTTCTAATCAGCTAGGATTTAATTAATTTAAAATCAGAGCTTCCAAAAACTTTTCAATGCATCCACAAGAGGGTGCCACATTTACGTCAACAACATATATAATAACGCTAACTTAATTCATAAAGATATAAAGTACGTGATACATAGCACCACAGTCAGCATAAACATCCTGTTTAGTTTACATCAACACAGTATAAAACCATCGCAGCGGAATAACATCGAATCTCAAGGTGTTCAATTACATCACCAAATAAACAGTCTAAAGGCATCAATTAAATAAAATAAGTAAACTAAGACGCCCCCCGGTGCTACGTATCAGAGCAGACTCAACCAACTAGAAGAAGGTACTAGATCACCTTCACTCGTTATCACCTGCATGTTGCCGACATGAGAAGCAACATAAAAGCAGTAGGGTGAGTCTCTTTACATAAATAATAACAAATAAGATAAGCATCATATTTGAGAAGGCAACTAGCAACACCAAATCACAGCAATATTAACATACACCATCACTCTATATCATCAAGAATCAACACCGAAGGTATGAAATGTGCATGGAATGCAACCCAACTCCTAGGGCATATGCATGTGGATCCATCATCACCTTAATAATAGCCTTGAGGGCACTCACCAAAATAAGGCCGAAGCCCTCTGCTCACCAATCATTTATCATAAGGCCGAAGCCTTCTGCTCACCAATAAATGCACATGATTATGTGACGCCATGAACAATGCACCATACACACCAAAATAATGCAATAGCATACTCACCAATAATTTAATTATCTCACCAATGATTTTATTAACTCACCAATAATTTATCTCACCATTATATATATGTCACCATTAACACACCAATTACACCGTTCACCAAGTAAATATGGATTAAATTGTCACAAAAGGACTAAAACAGCACCACAAGGACTAAAACAGCACCACAATAATATAAAACAGCACAGCAATATAACAGCAACAGCAACATAAAAAAAACAGCAACAGCAACTTTAGAAAAACAGCAACAACAACTTTGGAAAAACAGCAACAGCAACTTTAGAAAAACAGCAACAGCAACTTTCGAAAAACAGCAACAGCAACTTTGGAAAAACAGCAACAGCAACTTTGGAAAAACAGCAACAGCAACTTTGGAAAAACAGCAACAGCAACTTTGGAAAAACAGCAACAACAACTTTGAAAAAAACAGCAACAGCAACTTTGGAAAAACAACAACAACAACTTTGGAAAAACAGCAACACACATGCACATGGGGCAGCCACGTTTTGGCGCCCACCCACCTAGCAGACACACACGCACGAAATCAAGCAACATGTCACACGCCTAACCAACAACACGGACACACAACACACCACACTTGGCGCCCCACCGTGCCACACACGCACGCGCCCGAAGCACACACAACACACCTGGGCAGCCACATTTGGCGCCCACGCCTAGCATATACCCACGACACACCACGCCAATTCAAGCAACATATCCCACGCCCTACCAACAACAACACGCACTCACAAGACACAACAACACCACAACTAAGGCGCCTTGGCACCCACCAACAACACCACGCAAAACACGCATATAACCCACCACTCAATTGCACAACGCTTCAAGCACCAAATTCCAACTCCAAGTCATTCATACAATTCATCAAGAGCCTAATAATCATTATATTTTCATCCTCAATTTTATTGAATCAATACAACAAACACCTTATATGCATACTTAGTCTCATGTTCATTTTATCACCAAATAACATAGAATCATCACCAAACAACATAGAGTTACTAATTTGAATCTCAACATGTTACAAAACACAAAAACAACACACCAAATCAATCAATTAAACATCCTCAACCTAACTCATATAGGGCACTAATCTTATAGATTATTATGAACGAAAGAGAGCCCCCTAACCTTTGGTAATTGGAGAATTCACAAAGCTCCTAGCAATTCACCAAAATCACCAACAATCCAAGCTTCTTCTTTCCCTTAGGCTCCACGCGAAGACTCCCTCCCTTGCCCTAGCACCGTCGTGCCTCTTCTCTCTCACTCTTCTCACTTTCTAATTTTTTTTTTGATTTTGCACAAGTGAAGACTTCTCCTAAGACTCCTATAATTTTACTAACTTAACTTGGGCCACTTAACGGTAATGGGCCTTATTTACACTCCCATAATTACTTAAACATCTCCTGAAACAAAATAAAACTCTAAATTAATTTAATTTGCTTAAATAAATATTGTAAGCCTCAAATAACTTAATTAAATAATTACTTAAATTATTTTGGGGCGTTACATGGGAACTGGAGAGCAAGATGCGAGGGTCTTATCCGGAGCTGTTTGAATCAGGTAAATTTCGAGGACGAAATATTCTAAGTGTGGGAGAGTTGTAACACCCAAAATAATTTAATTAATTATTTGATTAAATTATTTAGGTATTACATTGTTATAATTTTATTAAATTATTAATATAGTGATTTATTTAAATGAAGGGAGTAGTGTCCGGTAATTACGGAGCGGTAAGATTGGCCCAAGAGCCCAAGCCCATTGACTTAGGCTCCTAGGCGCTAGGGAGTGATGCAATTCGCATCATTTGAGAGGAAAAGAAAGAAAGGCTTGCGAAATAGAGAGAGGAGAAGAGAGAAAGGGTGTACGGCGCGCACAAGGGAGAAGAGGAGAAGAAGAGGATTCGCGAATTCCAAGGGGGAGAAGAGAAGCTCGGTTGCTGTGCTTTCTTGGTGTTCCCGTGGAGAGATCATCATCTTCGGAAAATCTAAGGTAAGGGTGGGTCTTGCTTTATAATAGGGTTTATAATGGGATGTATGTGTGGTAGGATTTATGTCGCCTTAGGTTGTTGTTTGATGTCTGATTAGTGATAGTTGAAATATAACCATGTTGATTGAAATCTTTGATTGATGATGATTATTAAGAAATTGGTGTTTTGATGTTGTCATGGTCGTACATGAGGTGTTTGATAAATTTGGTTGCGTCGTTGTTCAAGTCCTAGGCGCCACAGGCGCCATTGTTGTTGCCATTGTCATGTGTTGCGTTGTTGTTGCTGTCTGGGCATGTTGCCTGTCTGTGTTGCGTTTCAGTGTTGCTGTCCTGGCGCAGGGGCGCCATGGGCGCAGGTTCCCTGTGCCTGGGCGCCAAGGGCGCCTAATTTTGGCTGCCCGTGTTGCGTTCCTAAGTTGTGTTTCCGTATAGTTATGTTGCCTGGATGTCATTGGTGCTGAGTTTTGGTTGCTAAGTTGCGTATTCTGAAATATCACTGGGATCCCCTCCCCTGGGCGCTAGTTTCTGCCTGCGCCAGTTTTCTGTGTTGCTGTGTTGCTGGGCGCCAGGATCCCCTATGGGTGCCAGGATCCCCTATGGGCGCCAGGATCTCTTTCCTGTGCCAGTTTCTGTGTTGCTGTGTTGCTAGGCGCCAGGATCCCCTATGGGCGCCAGGATCCCTTTCCTGCGCCAGTTTCTGTGTTGCTGTGTTGCTAGGCGCGAGGATCCCTTTCCTGCGCCAGTTTCTGTGTTGCTAGGCGCCAGGATCCCCTATGGGCGTCAGGATCCATTTCCTGCGCCAGTTTCTGTGTTGCTGGGCGCCAGGATCCCCTTCCTGCGCCAGTTCCTGTTGCTGGCCAGTTTCCAGCGTGTTCCCTGCTAGGCGCCCAGTGCCTGGCCGCCATTTTCAGGATGTTGCCCAAATGTTCCCCGGTTTTGTTTTTGACATATCTTTTGACTCGGGTGTCCGTTTTAAGTGTTTCAAAGTGCGTTGTGAAGCTTATTCAGTTTACTACTAGTATATTCTGTTTTAAGGTAAAAATTATTATTTTTCTGATGGTTTCTGGGCGCCTCAAGTGGCTGTCCCCGGTATGAATATGTTGTTGTAAAATTATGTACTGTGTTGTGTTGTGAGTTGCTGCTGGGCGCCAATCTTGTGCTGCCATGTTGATGTTGATGACGATGGGTCTAATGACCAAATGATAATGACGTTGTTAATGACGATGGGCCTAATGGCCAAATGATGATGATGTTATAGATTATGTTGTTGTTGTGATGACTTTGATCTGTTGGATTGTTCATGAACTCGCATGCATTACATATGCATATATATTGACGATGTAAGGTTTCGGCCTTCGAGCTATTGACGATGATGATGCTCAAATATTGACGATGTGCCCAATGGCAAATTTATTGACGATGATGGTACCACATGCATATGCCCCATGTGGGCTGCACTTCATACATTTATTCATATCATTGGTGATATTCCCATAGTTGCTATATGTGGTTGTTATAGAAGTATATATGTTGATACTGTTGTGATATATATGTAAATATGGATGTTGTTGTTATATGGGATTGATGTAGTTCAATACTCTGGCATATTGCCTATTATGAACTTTATTATACTGTTTGAGACTCACCCCTTATGTTGAATATTACTCTACAGGTAACCGTACGTGAAGGATTTTAACCCTTCATTTCCTCGAGTCGGTCGTTGCTCTGATACATAGCACCTGGGGGGCGAACATTAGCTATTTTAGTTGTTATGTTATGTGAGACTGTTGGATGTTTTGTATTAGTACCGTTATAACAATGTTTTGGGAACTGTTTCCTTTTATTCCGCTGCGTGATGATGAACTATTATTGTGTAGACTGACTAGTCGTTGAGGGTTCACCCATTATTTGATGAGCTACGTATCATGTCTTTTGAAATGATGATTTATTATCAATTTCTGTTTTGTTGATTTGAAGTAAATGTAGCATCCCTTTTTGGATGTACTTAAAAATGATTTTTAAAACTCTGATATTTTTATTATAAATTGCCGGGTAGAAATGGGGTGTTACAAAGAGCACTTAGAATATAGATGAGAAGACAAAAAACTGCAATTCCGCACACAAATATAAAAAACACGGTCGTGTTAGATAAACACTGGCACCCGTGTTAGTTTCGATTTGACTCTGAATTTTCTATAGCCTTCCAACTTGTTTCGTTCATAACTTTTGATCCAGAACTCCGATTTAGGTGTTCTTGGATGCGTTGGAAAGCTAAAGAAAAGATTTACAATTGAAAATAAATATTGGATTCTGTTTTCATCTTGATTCTAAAAGTCTCCCAAAATTTATCATAGCCCTAAAGCTTGATATGCTTCGTTTATGTTATAAATTGGTTTTGGTAATAACAGTTTGATGAGATATGTGAGCGACAAACTATCTTATATTTAAGCTATACATAAATGAATTAATGGATCATGTGTCACACTTGGACATGGAGTCATACCCCTGAGTCCAAGATTCTCTGTTAAGACAAAATCCCTAAGTCATGTTTTGATGAGAACAAACAATTTTGATAAGCTTCTTATGCTTTCTGATTCATTAGTGATCTAATGAGTTCTCTTGAGTGATCTTTTAGACGGGTATAAAAAATGAGGTGCTCAGAAGAAGAACTGAGTCTTAGAAGAAACTTGCTAAGCTCAATGAGGTGCTCAGAAGACAACAAGCAAAGAGACAATGATAGGTGGACTAACATGAAACAAAGGAACAATGGCAATCAAAATATTCATCTGAATAACATATACTTATGTTGGTAATAACTCAGAATATACTTCAGAAGGCATTTTGTTTGTATCATAGAAGGTTATTGAGAATAGTGTTCAGAAGCTATTGTACAGGCTTCGGAAGCATGAAGAAAAATTGTCACTCTTCTCTCAACGGTCAAAATGATACATCAACAATTATATTATGCTAAGAAAAATTGTTGTAAGTGAAAGAATCCATCGCAAACGAAATTCATGTGTTGACGAGCTCAGAAGCTCTCAACGGTCACATGCAACAGTGTACGGAGCCTGCTGCAGTGTACCCGTCTAGACGCCAAAGCATCAACGGATCTATTTCTCTTTGCTAACGTATTCCAACTGATCTTTTAAGGCAAACAATCTATAAATACATGGTTGAGACCTTAGAACTTCTTCAAGGGAGATTATACAAAATTGGTCAAGACATCAGAAGCTTCTCAGTAGCTTCTGAGTAAGTCTACACTCTCTCCTAAACACACTCACAGCAAATCAACTTTTCCGGGACTTTATTGAGTGTGTTCATAGCTTGGTGTCAATAGTTAAATATATTTTACTTAAGCTATTTTATCCCAGTTCAGAACCAAACATATTTTCATATGTGTACCTTCTAAGAAATAAGCATAGGTTGCTGTATTGTGAGGGAAGAGGGGTAAGAAAGTGTTTCTTAGAGGTTAAGTTGCTAGACTTGGAAAAAAACTAATGGTTAAGTTGCTAAACTTGGAAATATAGATTGTTCCCAGTTACTGTATAAGCGAACCTATATCCAGATCGTTTCCAGAATTTTAACCTAACTTGAGACGCCTATAACTCGCGCTATACAACTCCAAATGCAACCAAACTTGTTCCAAATTAACAAGCATTAAGTCTAGTTTCTGAAAAGGTAAACCGCATAATTTTTGGACCGCTATATTGTTCCCAGTTACTGTATAACCGAACCTATATCCAGATCGTTTCCCTTATGAACATGGCAAGCACAAATATAATTCTAGGGCTAATAACATAGAACACCAATCACACAAAAATTGTTCAACAAGGCAACATAAACATATGATCATACATGGTGACAACTTATCAAACCCTAACCCTTACATAAAGCCATTCATAGGACCCATTATAGAGCTAGAACCCCACCCTTACCTTAGCCTTGAAAGATTCGAAGCTCTCCTTGGCTTGCCCTAGCTCTCTCTCTCTCCTCTTGGCCGTCTCTTCTCTCTCTCCTTCTCTCTTGGCCGTCGCGCCCTTGCTCTCTTCTCCAACAAACCTCTTATTTTTGCTCCTTCTAAATGAGCCAAACCCTAAAATACCTCTTATTTATACTTATTTAATTTTATGGGCTTTTCTATGGCTTATGCGAATTACATCATGGGCCTCGCTTAACGCTCCTCATTTTACTACTCTCAACCCTAACAATAGGCCCACCTATACTAGCATTATTATTATTCTATTATTTTTCTACCAATTAAATTCCCAAACAATTCAATTAAATAATTAATTAAATTTTGGGGCGTTACAACTCTCCCCCACTTAGAATATTTTCGTCCTCGAAAATTTACCTGATTCGAACAACTCGGGATAAGATTCCCGCATCTTGATACAACATCATATCACTACAACACAAACAATAGTTAGAACTAAATGACAATACTCGATCGTCAAAGGACACAACAACTAGACCACTTGGTCGGACAGACCGAAACAGCTCTGATACCACTAATGTAACACCCCATTTCTACCTGGTGAAATAATGCAAAATCAGAGTTCATAAAAATCTTTTTCAACAAACAATGGAGTGCCACATTTGCTTCGTGGAAACAATAGACGGTTTAATTCACTTTTTGAAAACAGATACATAGCGCTTTCGGATGAACCGATAAAACGACATCTCAAAACAAGTCAAACTTCTTTTAACTACGCAGGGGAAATTCAATTGTTTCAACTAAACAATCGTGGCAACTATGCACAATTCATAACTCAAAAACCCAACAGTATACAATTTAGATAACATAAATAAACGTTCATCCCCCGAGTGCTACGTATCAGAGCAACGACACCGACTCGATCAAATGAAGGTACAACGGCATTCATTCGAGGTTACCTGCACGTTACCAAATAGGGGTAACATTCAAACAGAAGGGGTGAGATATCGAACCATATAATGAATCATATGAAATACAATATATATCAGGTCAGGACATCAGATTATCATTTCACACAGTCAATATCATCATATCACAACGGTCAATATCATCATATCACAACGGTCAATATCATCATATCTCAACGGTCAATATCATGACATCACAACGGTCAAGTCATTACGTCACGACAGTCAAAATCACTTCGATCGCATAATTATGCAACATGAATGCAGAATGTGACTCGACTCAGGGCCACCGCCCTATAATGCATGTGGTACCATAATTCAAACCCGTAAATAGGGGCATCAACATCGCAACATCGTCGTCGTGGTTTGAGCATAGCTCCATCGTAAAAATATGTTATGCATGCGACGCTATGTAAATGCACAAACAAGTTACAACGGTTACAAAGCAACGCAACAACATCCGAAAGCAACATTGGCCGTAGGCCTACAACACATCACCTGCCAATGAATAGAGGCAACTTCGTCTTCGTACAACCTTCGTCGTCAACAATTTACTACTTAGCAATTTTCAACATTTTGGCAACATCGCAGTATTTTAGCAACTTTCAACGTTTTGGCAACTTTGGGCCTAATCACACATTCAACGTCATTTTAAATAACAATCGTGAGATTCACATTTGGGCAGCCACATCAACAATAACAACAACGGCAGCAACAACAATAGCAACAACGGCAACAGCAACCGCAACACTGCAACAACGGCAGCAACGACACCAGCAGCAACACAGCAACAGCAGCACAGCAACGACAGCACAACAACAACAACACAGCAATGGCACGCAGCAACAGCAGCCCAGCAACAGCAACACAGCACAGCGGCAGCAACACAGCACAGCAACACAGCAACACAGCAACAGCAGCAGCAACACAGCACAGCAACACGGCACAGCAACAGCAGCAGCAACACAGCACAGCTACAGCGGCAGCAACACAGCACAACAACACTGTGTTAGACTATTGTATAACCTTAGAGGGGGGGTGAATAAGGTTATGTGTAATTCTTGGATTCTTTTCAAAATAAATGATAAGTTTGTTTAAATCAAATGCGGAAAAAGAGATTTGAACTTATCAGATATATGCAAGTAGGCAGATTAGGCACAATGAGATATTATTCTATATTCAATATTTACAATAAGGTTGTTTTATAAGTAATGCAATGATATTGAATATAGCAGATCTACAGTAGTGATAGAGAAGATGATAGATAAACAGATCTGTAGTACAACGAGTATAACTATAACCAGATTAACAGATTCAGATCAGAGTAGTGATATTATAAACAAATATAAACAGTAAATAAAGTAAAGAGAGAGGGATAGAGATACACCAGGAATTTTACGAGGTTCGGGATAAAGCCCTACGTCCTCGGCTTCCGGCTTTGCAACCTTTGGACTTTGCTGATAACCACTATATGAAGAACCAATGTTTTACAAACAATCAACTTCAAATAGCAAATCTCAATTCCCCTGAATTGAGAACCCGAGCTCCTCGCTAAGGATTTCAACCGCTTCAATCTCCTGATTGAACGACCCAAGATCACTTCCCAGGATTTCAAACCAACTCAATCTCCTGATTGAGAGACCCAAGAAAACTTCCCAGGATTTCAAAACCACTCAATCTCCTGATTGAGAGACCCAAGAAAACTTCCCAGGATTTCAAAGTGACCCCACTTAAAATAACGAATACAACTTTGAGATCTATGATCCAATCACTTCGGACAGTATGACAATATAGTAACTTTAGAGAGATGAGTGATTTGGAAAATAGAAAATGATATGAAAGTTGAAGCTCTATTTTCTCTCTTTCTCAGATCTAGAAAATGTATGTGAGAAGCAGAGAGGAGTTGTGAATTGTGGTGTGAGGTGTGATCTGAAAATGAGAAACACTCCTCCTATTTATAGTGTTAGGAGAGGTTTGAAAAAATGAAACTCATTTAATACATAGTATAATCGATTATGCTCTTTATGTGAAACAAATGGCTAATCGATTATTTGATATATATATATATATATATATATATATATATATATATATATATATATATATGGAAACTTGGTTTGGCTTCATAATCGATTATCATATGTAGTTGTAGGAGTGCATAATCGATTATTGTTGTCAAGGATGGCTTCATAATCAATTATATTACTTGGTTAAATAATGATATAATCGATTAGAGTTGTCAAGAAAAGAAGGAAGCAAGCTTGATAATCGATTATGTGTTTTAGTGAAAATGAAGGAGTAATCGATTAAGTGATAAATAAGGAAACTTCCATTTGCTTCATAATCGATTATGGGTGATGTGCAAATGAAGGCTAATCGATTATTTGCTTCCTAATTGATTAGGATAATCGATTTATTGATCTAAAAAAGGAAGGTAAGGCAAGATCTTAATCGATTATTTGTTTTAGTTAAAATAGGAGAGTAATCGATTATGTGCTCTGAAAACATTCAGACACCTAATCTATTATCATAATCTATTATCTTTGTAAAAATATAGGATTTTGATTTCAAGCCTTCAACCAAAATAGTTTTAGGGTTTATGGTGCCACTTTATGCTTGCATGCAATTTTTATAAAATATTTTTCAAAACTATTATGATGCACCATGCATGTTTTGAAAAACTCATCTCTCAGCTACTAAAAGTCATAGATCTTCAGTGATAGGACCTTACACAGTGTCCTAAAGAAAGCGGATAAACAAATAGGACTTGAATTTGCTTCTTCTTCAAGCTACTTCACTTTAGTGTCTTCTCCTCTTTAATTTTTATCCTGCACTTTATTCAACTTGAACCATTAGTAGATAAGATGTAATTTGTTATCATACAAAACAAAGAGTGTTTGCCCTTGGTTCAACACACTGCACAGCAACAGCAGCAGCAGCACAGCAACACAGCATCAGGGTGTGGCGCCTAGGGACAGGGCGCCAACACCAGCAACACAGAAATAGGGTGTGGCGCCTAGGGACAGGGCGCCAACACCAGCAACAATAAAATAGAGCATGGCGCCTAGGGATAGGGCGCCATCATCCGCAAACAACAAAATACCAAGCACAGGGAAAATTTCCATCAAACATACCTCTACTTCGGTAAATTAATTAACCTATCAAACGGTATCGAAACTTAGCAAACGACCCTTCTATGGAAAGCTAAGAATGTCTAGTTCCTGACTATAATTGTTATTTTGCAAAATAATGGTCCAATTCCTACATTTTCAGTAAATAAGCAACAAGGTTCAGAAAACAGGACAACCACCATGACCTAGCTTGTGACACCTCTAAAATTATCAAAACTCAATCAAATGACATGGGACTTGAGCCTAACCCGAAAAACATTGAGTGTAGTTTTCAACGAATCAAGAATCAATCAAAAAGGAGTTCAAACGAAAACGTCATACACGAAATACCGAACTTATATCCAGATTGTTTCCAGAATTTTAACCTAACTTGTGACACCTATAACTCGAGCTATACAACTCCAAATGCAACCAAACTTTTTCCAAATTAACACGCATTAAGTCTAGTTTCTGAAAAGGTAAACCACATAATTTTTGGACCGCCAGATTGTTCCCAGTTACTGTTTAAGCGAACCTATACCCAGATCGTTTCCAGAATTTTAACCTAAGTTGTGATGCCTATAACTCGAGCTATACAACTCCAAATGCAACCAAACTTGTTCCAAATTAACAATAATTAAGTCTAGTTTCTGAAAGGGTAAACCACATAATGTTTGGACCACTAGATCGTTCCCAGTTACTGTATAACCGAACCTATATCCAGATCGTTTCCCTTATGAACATGGCAAGCACAAATATAATTCTAGGGCTAATAACATAGAACACCAATCACACAACAATTGTTCAACAAGGCAACATAAACATATGATCATACATGGTGACAACTTATCAAACCCTAACCCCTACATAAAGCCATTCATAGGACCCATTATAGAGCTAGAACCCCACCCTTACCTTAGCCTTGAAAGATTCGAGGCTCTCCTTGGCTTGCCCTAGCTCTCTCTCTCCTCTTGGCCGTCGCTTCTCTCTCTCCTTCTCTCTTGGCCGTCGCGCCCTTTCTCTATTCTCCAAGAATCCTCTTATTTTTGTTCCTTCTAAATGAGCGAAACCCTAAAATACCTCTTATTTATACTTATTTAATTTTATGGGCTTTTCTATGGCTTATGCGGATTACATCATGGGCCTCGCTTAACGCTCCTCATTTTACTACTCTCAACCCTAACAATAGGCCCACCTATATTAGCATTATTATTATTCTATTATTTTTCTACCAATTAAATTCCCAAACAATTCAATTAAATAATTAATTAAATTTTGGGGTGTTACAACTCTCCCCCACTTAGAATATTTTCGTCCTCGAAAATTTACCTGATTCGAACAACTCGGGATAAGATTTCCGCATCTTGATACAACATCATATTACTACAACACAAACAATAGTTAGAACTAAATGACAATACTCGATCGTCAAAGGACACAACAACTAGACCACTTGGTCGGACAGACCGAAACAGCTCTGATACCACTAATGTAACACCCCATTTCTACCTGGTGAAATAATGCAAAATCAGAGTTCATAAAAATCTTTTTCAACAAACAATGGAGTGCCAAATTTGCTTCGTGGAAACAATAGACAGTTTAATTCACTTTTTGAAAACAGATACATAGCGCTTTCGGATGAACCGATAAAACGACATCTCAAAACAAATCAAACTTCTTTTAACTACGCAACGGAAATTCAATTGGTTCAACTAAACAATCGTGGCAACTATGCACAATTCATAACTCAAAAACCCAACAGTATACAATTTAGATAACATAAATAAACGTTCATCCCCCCGAGTGTTACGTATCAGAGTGACGACACCGACTCGATCAAATGAAGGTACAACGACATTCATTCGAGGTTACCTGCACGTTACCAACAAAGGGGTAACATTCAAACAGAATGGGTGAGATATCGAACCATATAATGAATCATATGAAATACAATATATATCAGGTCAGGACATCAGATCATTATTTCACACAGTCAATATCATCATATCACAGCGGTCAATATCATCATATCACAACGGTCAAGTCATTACGTCACGACAGTAAAAATCACTTCGATCGCATAATTATGCAACATGAATGCAAAATGTGACTCGACTCAGGGCCACCGCCCTGTAATGCATGTGGTACCATAATTCAAACCCGTAAATAGGGGCATCAACATCGCAACATCGTCGTCGTGGTTTGAGCATAGCTCCATCGTAAAAATATGTTATGCATGCGACACTATGTAAATGCACAAACAAGTTACAACGGTTACATAGCAACGCAACAACATCGGAAAGCAACATTGGCCGTAGGCCTACAACACATCACCTGCCAATGAATAGAGGCCACTTCGTCTTCGTACAACCTTCGTCGTCAACAATTTACTACTTAGCAATTTTCAACATTTTGGCAACATCGCAGTATTTTAGCAACTTTCAACGTTTTGGCAACTTTGGGCCTAATCACATATTCAACGTCATTTTAAATAACAATCGTGAGATTCACATTTGGGCAGCCACAGCAACAATAGCAACAACGGCAGCAGCAACAATAGCAACAACGGCAACAGCAACCGCAACACTGCAACAACGGCATCAACGACACCAGCAGCAACACAGCAACAGCAGCACAGCAACGGCAGCACAGCAACAGCAACACAGCAATGGCACGCAGCAACAGCAGCCCAGCAACAGCAACACAGCACAGCAACAGCAGCAGCAACACAGGACGGCAACACAGCATCAGGGTGTGGCGCCTAGGGACAGGGCGCCAAGACCAGCAACACAGAAATAGGGTTTGGCTCCTAGGGACAAGGCGCCAACACCAGCAACAATAAAATAGAGCATGGCGCCTAGGGATAGGGCGCCATCATCCGCAAGCAACAAGACACCAAGCACAGGGCAAATTTCCATCAAACATACCTCTACTTCGGTAAATTAATTAACCTATCAAACGGTATCAAAACTTAGCAAACGACACTTCAATGGAAAGCTAAGAATGTCTAGTTCCTGACTATAATTGTTATTTTGCAAAATAATGGTCCAATTCGTACAGTTTCAGTAAATAAGCAACAAGGTTCAGAAAACAGGACAACCACCATGACCTAGCTTGTGACACCTCTAAAATTATCAAAACTCAATCAAATTACATGGGACTTGAGCCTAACCCGAAAGAAATTGAGTGTAGTTTTCACTGAATCAAGAGTCATTAAAAAATGAGTTCAAACGAAATCGTCATACACGAAATACCGAACCTATATCCAGATTGTTTGCAGAATTTTAACCTAACTTGTGACACCTATAACTCGAGCTATACAACTCCAAATGCAACCAAACTTGTTCTAAATTAACAAGCATTAAGTCTGTTTTCTTAAAAGGTAAACCACATAATTTTTGGACCACTAGATTGTTCCCAGTTACTGTATAACCGAACCTATATCCAGATCGTTTCCAGAATTTTAACCTAACTTGTGACGCCTATAACTCGTGCTATAAAACTCCAAATGCAACCAAACTTGTGCCAAATTAACAAGCATTAAGTCTAGTTTCTGAAAAGGTAAACCACATAATTTTTGGACCACTAGATCGTTCCCAGTTACTGTATAACCGAACCTATATCCAGATCGTTTCCCTTATGAACATGGCAAGCACAAATATAATTCTAGGGCTAATAACATAGAATACCAATCACACAACAATTGTTCAACAAGGCAACATAAACATATGATCATACATGGTGACAACTTATCAAACCCTAACCCCTACATAAAGCCATTCATAGGACCCATTATAGAGCTAGAACCCCACCCTTACCTTAGCCTTGAAAGATTCGAGGCTCTCCTTGGCTTGCCCTAGCTCTCTCTCTCCTCTTGGCCGTCGCTTCTCTCTCTCCTTCTCTCTTGGCCGTCGCGCCCTTGCTCTCTTCTCCAAGAACCCTCTTATTTTTGTTCCTTCTAAATGAGCCAAACCCTAAAATAGCTCTTATTTATACTTATTTAATTTTATGGGCTTTTCTATGGCTTATGCGAATTATATCATGGGCCTCGCTTAATGCTCCTCATTTTACTACTCCCAGTCCTAACAATAGGCCCACCTATACTAGCATTATTATTATTCTATTATTTTTCTATCAATTAAATTCCCAAACAATTCAATTAAATAATTAATTAAATTTTGGGGCGTTACAAAATATGTTTTAAATCTGATGCATGCAAAATAAATAGTTTAGGTTCTGGTAAAACTGTTTTTGAAGGTAATAGAACAAACAACTTATACAGTGTGTGTCTTGATGACTTGCCTGATGAAACATGTCTCATTTCTAAAGAAGATGAGAAATGGATATGCATAGAAGACTTGGTCGCGTTAGCATGAGAACAATTTCAAAGTTGTCCAAGTTAAACCTTGTAAGAGGGCTTCCAAAGATCAAGTATGAGAAAGATAAATCATGTGAAGCATGTATCCAAGGGAAACATGTAAAATCATCTTTCAAAACTTTAGACATGATATCTACTGTAACACCCCGGTATAATTTATCGATTAAAAATACCAAAGTGCACATTAGTAACACATCAGAGATATGTTTCCTGCTTAGACACTGAATATCACTATAAATTTTTCGCTGAATAAAACCCAAACAGTCTTATTTACAACAAGACAATATGGTTCTCAGACCATATATCATCAGCAATTATAGTATTCAGTATCATACAAGAAAGCGGAAGAAAGATATACCTTAAATACATAATGTTTTAGTATACAGACCACAAAAGGGAAATAAGCTTAAATATAAAGCTAGGCTATCAGCAACCAGTCCGAGCTCGACCTACTCGTGCCTCTTGGATTTCCGCTGTCCCTGTGTCTCTGTAAAACAACAACATATAAACAATGAGATACAATCTCAGTGAGTTCTACCGAGACCCCTACTCGCTCTCTCGGTACTTGTTTAAAAACATTTTTAACTCAACACGGCACCGACTGCGTGACCGCTACATCCCGGTGAACCGCATTATTTTACACATAGCATTCCACCGGCTGCGTGACCGCTACATCCCGGGGAATCTGCTATAACTCAGTACGACACCGGCTGCGTGACCGCTACATCCCGGTGAATCGCACAACAAAACAATTCAACAGATCACCGACTGCGTTACCGCTACATCCCGGTGAACCTGTTATGACTCAGTACGACACCGGCTGCGTGACCGCTACATCCCGGTGGACCGCACAACAATTAATTTAACATAACACCGACTGCGTAACCGCTGAATCCCGGTGAACCCCCCTACCAATAGTACATTCTCCCATTGGCATGGAGCCTAGGAAAGGGGATCATGACTGCCCCGCCTAGTATGTTACACATGGGTCGTCACCCAACTCGATATACATATACAAACATATATCTACAATCATATGAACCCATAGTCCATTTACATTATGCTTTACCACGTAGGACTCATAGTCTGGTTTGTTATTAATAAATCATATCCGCACACGTATACTATTGTTCGGCTTTTCGAAAGAATTTCAACTTCAAAAGTATTTTATAAAACCCTTTTGAAACATACCCAAAATCATGGCTTTAGAAGCCCAATATCATTATAGAAGGGTTAGGAAAGGATTAGGAGAGGATTGGAATCGAAACGGAATCATTTTGGGCACTTTGAAAATTTTGGACAGAACAAGGCGCACGGGTCGTGCCCCTGGACGCACGGGTCGTGCTCATTTGACAGCATTGCAAAAATGGCCTGTTTTATGAAAAATTGCTTTCCGATTGATCCCGATACTCGTTCCGCTCAATTCCGATTCTCGTTCCGATCGAAAACAGACCAAACAACCAACAAAATAGACCCAACTAAAACCACACAATCAATCAACCCAATCAAAAACTCAATCAAAACGGATTTTATCAAAAACGACATATTTTCCAATTAACGGTTTTTAAGTCAAAATCTTTCGAAATCAAACCACCAAAAATTCTGTTTCAACGCGACATAACTCGAGACTCGCTCCGATCGATTCCTAATCCGAAACAGACAATATCCAGAAATATTCCAGTCCAGTGAAAGCGATAAAACAGTTAATTAATAATTCGAAACATAAAAATCCTAAACGTGAGTAGAACTCACCCTTGAAGCGTGAACCACGATCGAGCCGAATTCGCCGAGTAACCACACGAACATTCCCCGCATAAACTTTCCGTTCCGACGTCGCTCCAATCCGCTTCCAAAACTTTCCGCTCGATCACGAAACCGCTTTTTGACCGAAATACCGATTTTCCCGAAATTCTCCACGGACACTATTCATCATCTTCCCCAACTTCTAATCACTATTCACAAAAACCCCCAATTTTGATTTCTCAAATCTCACCCAATCAAACCTTGATTCTTTCACTCCAAACTAGTACCCGAGCCTCCATTCGAACTCCCCTAGCCTCCAAACCGCTTTATTGACGAAGATAGCTCTCAAAAACGCCACCTTGAGCTTCAAACCGAAAATGGTAAATTCGTGTAGAGTGAGTTGATGATGAAGATGTTGGTACCAAATCGAAGAGGAAGTAACGCTGAGCATTTTTCATGTTGGAAGGAAGTCGTTTCGTTGAGCGGAAGTGCCCCCTTTTTCCCCTTCTTCTTCCTCCCCCTTTCTTTCTCTCTTCTTTTCTTTTTCTCTTCTTCTCTCTGTTTTTCTCTCGGTTCTCTCACTGTCTCTCCCTTCTTCTTTCTTTCTTTCATTTTAATTAATTTCTTTTCTTCTCCTCTCACATGCACACACGTATACACATATATATTTATTTAATATATTTGTTGTAACGCGGTCAAATTACCATATTGATCGAAATCTCCTATTTCGATTCCAAAACTTCCTTGGTCCGTATTATCCGGTTAACGATCCGATGACGACAAATAAATAATTTTAGCACTCAGTAATTTTACCAGCCAAGTACTAAATTAATTCAATTGGGTTAACATCCAAATAATTCGGTTAATTATTTTGCGGATGTTACATTCTCCCCAACTTAAAAGAATTTTGTCCTCAAAATTTCGCCAAGTCTTTCATCCGACTAACCGAGGGTTGGCATTCCCAGAAAGGTCTAAAATTGCTGGAACACAACCTTGAGTTAACGAAATGAGTGTAGAAAATCTTCTCAAGTTGTCACATCAACCTCTAAGTACGTTCCACTACCACCCTAGAACGCTCTAAGGTTATAGTTCGAACTCTCTCGTTACGAATCAATACGAGCAACTCCTCTTTCGCCTGCATAGGCTTGGCACCGCGTTCGAAAACACTTCCTAAGCTTCATTCCTCACTTGTCCCCCAACTTTGATTAATCCAGATCAAGGTACTCCTCGGTAGACGTAAAAACAAACACGATTTCCTCGAAAGGTGTAAACATTTTCTCAACAAATCCTCTAATATCCTTAACGGTTCTCGTACACACCGACAATGTGACGAGAAAGTCACTGGTGAAACTTCTTGACTCGCCCCCAAGATTTCGAGATAATACTTTTCAAAAGGAGATGAAATGAGGATTTACCGGAAACGTTTATCCTAAACGTACAAATAACCCGCGGGGACTTCAAGTAAATTGAACGTAATGAAAATCACCTCAGTTGTTCTCCAAACAACTATCAAACAGAACTCAGAGCTCCTTTCCGAATTAGTCAATAGCGTTGAGAGCTTCCCTTCAACCTAAGTGCGCCTCCTATGATTTCCTTCAATCAGGTCCTATTAGCCTCTTGATTCGTTCCCAAAATTAACTTTAGCATGTGGGTTTTCACAACAACGATTTTTCAAAACTATTATACCGCACGCCAAGCTTCACTTCGGAAATTTCAGTCACTTACAAGCAGATCGATCAATTAATCCTTTGATGGTTATTCGCAATGTGAAAACAGTCAGCAGTTACCTCACCTACATATTCGTGTTCACGTTCGACTTGTCAAACAGAATCTCATAATACTATCTCATCATCGGCCGCACAGATTCTACCGTTGAAACAATTGACTCCATCACTATCCATGGTAAAAAATCTGGAAATACTTTTTGTGATTGTAGCTTCACATCAACTTCCTATGCTAAGCGTATAGAATCCTTTAGGGAACTAGAGATCCTCATATGGCTCAACACTAACCGGATTCTCCTTGATCTTGAATTCAGATTTAAGTCTCTATCAGACTCTAATAATTCCATCTAATGCATCATAATACTGCCGTGTGTAGCGATTTCCTATTACTCGCATCAGCTACACATTGGAATTTCCTGGATGATACTTCAACCCGAAGTCATAATCCTTCAGAAATTCTACACACTCCTCTGCCTGCTATTCAGTTCTTTCTGATCAAACAGATACCTTAAACTCTTGTGACCACTAGAGACTTCGAAACGAGACCCATACAGGAACGTCTCCAAATCTTCAGTGCATACACAATAGCTGCCAACTCCAAATCATGAGTTGGATAATTCTCTTCACGAGACCTTAATTGTCTGGACGCCTAAGCTACCACTTGATGATTCTGCATGAGAACACATCTCAAACCATTCCCAGAAGCGTCGCTGTAACTTTGGAATCCCAAAAACGGATCTGGAAGAATCAGGGTTGGAGCAGAAGTCAAAATCTTCAACTCTTGAAAACGTTCTTCACAATCGGCATCCCACGTAAACGGATGACCCTTACGAGTTAACCGAGTAAGTGGAAAACTAACGGTGAGAACCCTGGACAAATCTCTTATAGTAACCGGCTAGACCCAGAAACTTTCGATCTCTGCGATTGATGTTGGTCACTCCCATTCAACACCGCTTCCTTCCTACTGGGATCTACAGAAATTCCCGACTGGGGAAATCACATGTCCCAAAGACTTTACCTCTGGCACCCAAAAGTCACACTCCGAAGGTTTCAAGTACAGCTTATTTTCTCGGAGTACTTTCAGAACAATGCGGAGATGTTGGACATGCTCCTCAATGGTCTTAGAGTACACCAAGATATCATCAATGAAAACCACAACGAACTAATCCAGATAAGCGTGGAACACTCGGTTCATGTAATCCATGAATACCGCTGGAGCATTAGTCAAACCGAAGGGCATCACTACGAACTCGTAATGTCCATACTTAGTACGGAAGGTTGTCTTCGGAATATCTAAGGCTCTAACTTTTAATTGATGATAACCTGACATCAGATCAATTTTTGAAGACACCACGACACCTCGAAGTTGATCCAGCAATTCGTGTATCCTTGGCAAAGGATATTTGTTCTTGATTGTCACTTTGTTGAGTAGTCGGTAATCAATACACAATCTCATGCTACCATTTTTCCTTTCGACTAACCACACCAGAGCACTCCTTAGAGAAGCACTCGGTCGAAGGAATTTCTTTAACGTCGACTCTTCAAGTTGAGACTCCATTTCCTTTAATTCTCAAGAAACATTCAATAAGAAACAATAGATATTGATCCCGTGCCAGGAACCAATTCTACCGTAAACTCTACCTCTCGCTCAGGAGATTCAGAAGAAACTTCATCGTGAAAACATCCAGAAAGTCATTCACAACCTGAATGTTCTCCAAATCTAAACTAGTTTCAGTGGATGCAGATAACATACTAACATGTCATTCCGCACCTTGGAATGAAGATTGACCGTCTAAGGTGAACTAGGTAACCGCTTCGGAATTTGTCCTAGACAATTCAACTGATTCTGAAGCGAAGCTGATATCTGATTAACACAGTCGATTGCAACATGATTTGCAGTCATCCAATTCATAACAAAAATGGCGCCTACACTTCTCATAGGCAAACAATAAATTCTACAACGAAATCTCTGCCTCCTATGACAAGTAGACAATCCTATACAAAGATTATGTCTGGACATGACCCTTAGCAGCAGTTAAGATGGTTATCGGCTCGGATAGCGGAGATAAGGTTAATCCCAACCGATCCACTCACGATTGAGCTATTATACAATGGGTTGCACCCGTATCGTATAATATACCAACGGAGTTGTTGAAAACTGATCTCATACTCCTCAGTAGATTGTCTGCAGTTGTAACTGTCTGAGCATCCCAAGTGTTGACGCATCCTTGCCTTGGAGCTTCTTGTAACTCCTTGGAACTCTTCCTTACAGGGCACTCTTTACCATAGTGACCCTCTGCATTACTATAATAGCACCGATTAGATCTTCGCTTGCAATCACCACTGTGAGGCTTCCAACAGTTAGAACATCTCCTGACCTTGGAAGAATCAAAGAATTGCACCTGCTTTTCCTTTGATGAAATTATCTTGGGACTTTGCCTTCGGAGTTGATAATTCAATTACCTTCTTTCCTTTCCCATATTTCCTATGAGATCATCCTCGGGGACATAGGCTGATTGCACTAAGGCAACATAATTGGTAGCAGTATAAGAATTGAGACCATAAATCATAAAAGCACTTATGCCCGTCTTATACTTCTGCATTCTCCGTTCGTCATCCGAAGCTTACTTCACCACTTGGTAAAACCGTGACAACTTCTCAAACTTAGCGGTGTATTCTTCCACCGCCATGTCACCTTTCCTGAGGATGCACTGGTTGAAGATTCCGGTTTTGGTCGAGGAATCCTATCATAATTCCGCTTATGATGCACTAAGTATTAAGTTGATCAGGCCCAATGTCTCTTAGCATCACAAGTGTAATTACAAAAAGGACTAACAAGGAATCGACTCAACCCTAAACTAAGTCCGACTAGGTCGAACTGCTCTGATACCAACTGTAACACCCCGGTATAATTTATCGATTAAAAATACCAAAGTGCACATTAGTAACACATCAGAGATATGTTTCCTGCTTAGACACTGAATATCACTATAAATTTTTCGCTGAATAAAACCCAAACAGTCTTATTTACAACAAGACAATATGGTTCTCAGACCATATATCATCAGCAATTATAGTATTCAGTATCATACAAGAAAGCGGAAGAAAGATATACCTTAAATACATAATGTTTTAGTATACAGACCACAAAAGGGAAATAAGCTTAAATATAAAGCTAGGCTATCAGCAACCAGTCCGAGCTCGACCTACTCGTGCCTCTTGGATTTCCGCTGTCCCTGTGTCTCTGTAAAACAACAACATATAAACAATGAGATACAATCTCAGTGAGTTCTACCGAGACCCCTACTCGCTCTCTCGGTACTTGTTTAAAAACATTTTTAACTCAACACGGCACCGACTGCGTGACCGCTACATCCCGGTGAACCGCATTATTTTACACATAGCATTCCACCGGCTGCGTGACCGCTACATCCCGGGGAATCTGCTATAACTCAGTACGACACCGGCTGCGTGACCGCTACATCCCGGTGAATCGCACAACAAAACAATTCAACAGATCACCGACTGCGTTACCGCTACATCCCGGTGAACCTGTTATGACTCAGTACGACACCGGCTGCGTGACCGCTACATCCCGGTGGACCGCACAACAATTAATTTAACATAACACCGACTGCGTAACCGCTGAATCCCGGTGAACCCCCCTACCAATAGTACATTCTCCCATTGGCATGGAGCCTAGGAAAGGGGATCATGACTGCCCCGCCTAGTATGTTACACATGGGTCGTCACCCAACTCGATATACATATACAAACATATATCTACAATCATATGAACCCATAGTCCATTTACATTATGCTTTACCACGTAGGACTCATAGTCTGGTTTGTTATTAATAAATCATATCCGCACACGTATACTATTGTTCGGCTTTTCGAAAGAATTTCAACTTCAAAAGTATTTTATAAAACCCTTTTGAAACATACCCAAAATCATGGCTTTAGAAGCCCAATATCATTATAGAAGGGTTAGGAAAGGATTAGGAGAGGATTGGAATCGAAACGGAATCATTTTGGGCACTTTGAAAATTTTGGACAGAACAAGGCGCACGGGTCGTGCCCCTGGACGCACGGGTCGTGCTCATTTGACAGCATTGCAAAAATGGCCTGTTTTATGAAAAATTGCTTTCCGATTGATCCCGATACTCGTTCCGCTCAATTCCGATTCTCGTTCCGATCGAAAACAGACCAAACAACCAACAAAATAGACCCAACTAAAACCACACAATCAATCAACCCAATCAAAAACTCAATCAAAACGGATTTTATCAAAAACGACATATTTTCCAATTAACGGTTTTTAAGTCAAAATCTTTCGAAATCAAACCACCAAAAATTCTGTTTCAACGCGACATAACTCGAGACTCGCTCCGATCGATTCCTAATCCGAAACAGACAATATCCAGAAATATTCCAGTCCAGTGAAAGCGATAAAACAGTTAATTAATAATTCGAAACATAAAAATCCTAAACGTGAGTAGAACTCACCCTTGAAGCGTGAACCACGATCGAGCCGAATTCGCCGAGTAACCACACGAACATTCCCCGCATAAACTTTCCGTTCCGACGTCGCTCCAATCCGCTTCCAAAACTTTCCGCTCGATCACGAAACCGCTTTTTGACCGAAATACCGATTTTCCCGAAATTCTCCACGGACACTATTCATCATCTTCCCCAACTTCTAATCACTATTCACAAAAACCCCCAATTTTGATTTCTCAAATCTCACCCAATCAAACCTTGATTCTTTCACTCCAAACTAGTACCCGAGCCTCCATTCGAACTCCCCTAGCCTCCAAACCGCTTTATTGACGAAGATAGCTCTCAAAAACGCCACCTTGAGCTTCAAACCGAAAATGGTAAATTCGTGTAGAGTGAGTTGATGATGAAGATGTTGGTACCAAATCGAAGAGGAAGTAACGCTGAGCATTTTTCATGTTGGAAGGAAGTCGTTTCGTTGAGCGGAAGTGCCCCCTTTTTCCCCTTCTTCTTCCTCCCCCTTTCTTTCTCTCTTCTTTTCTTTTTCTCTTCTTCTCTCTGTTTTTCTCTCGGTTCTCTCACTGTCTCTCCCTTCTTCTTTCTTTCTTTCATTTTAATTAATTTCTTTTCTTCTCCTCTCACATGCACACACGTATACACATATATATTTATTTAATATATTTGTTGTAACGCGGTCAAATTACCATATTGATCGAAATCTCCTATTTCGATTCCAAAACTTCCTTGGTCCGTATTATCCGGTTAACGATCCGATGACGACAAATAAATAATTTTAGCACTCAGTAATTTTACCAGCCAAGTACTAAATTAATTCAATTGGGTTAACATCCAAATAATTCGGTTAATTATTTTGCGGATGTTACATCTACTCACAGACCTCTTGAACTTCTCCACATGGATCTATTTGGCCCAACGAAACATGCTAGCCTAGGTGGAAAAAGATATGGTTTTGTGATTGTTGATGATTATTCAAGGTATACACGGGTGCTATTTTTTAAAAACAAGGATGATGCTTTTAATGAGTTTAAAACCTTTTTCAAAAAGGTTCAAAATGAAGCTGGTTGTAACATTATTGCAATTAAAAGTGACCGTGGGGGAGAGTTTGAAAACTCCTCCTTCAAAGAATTTGTTGATGAAAATGGTGTGTCACACAATTTCTCCTGTCCAAGGACTCCACAACAAAATGGAGTTGTTGAAATAAAGAATAGAACACTGCAAGAAATGGCTAGAACCATGTTAAATGACTCTGAAGTTGAATTTTTTTTTTGGGCAGAAGCGGTTAACACTGCTTGCTATATTATTAACAGAGTCACCATCAGAAAAATTCTTGAGAAAACCCCAGATGAACTTTGGAAACAAAAGAAGCCAGTCATATCTTAGTTTCATGTTATTGGGTGTGCTTGCTATGTTTTAAACAACAAAGACAACTTAGGAAAATTTGATGCTAAGTCTGATTCTGCTATATTTCTTGGTTTTTCCTCAACATCCAAAGCTTATAGATTTTTTAATCATAGGACTAAGGTTATGGAAGAAAGCATGCATGTTATGTTTCTTGAAGATAACCATGTAGATAACAGAGATGATGATGATGATGATGATGATGATGATGATGATGATGATGATGATGATGATGATGATGATGATGATGATGAGATAGAAAAAGAAACAGACAAAGGAAACTTGAATATTGTGACGCAAGAAACAAGTTGCATTCCACAATCTTCTAAACAACAGAAGAACCCCCAAATCCAATCCACACAAGCTTCTGAACTACCAAAGACCTGGAAAATGGTGGTGGATCACTCACAAGATCAAACCATTGGTGAAACATCTGAGCCAGTTAGAACCAGAAGCTCTTTTAGAAAGGAATCTTCTCAACATGCCTTCATTTCTAAAATAGAGCCCAAAAAGATAAATGAAGCAATATCTGATGAATCTTGGGTTGAAGCTATGCAAGAATAACTTGCTCAATTTGAGAAGAATGTAGTATGGAATCTGGTTCCATCTCCTACACACTAATCTGTGATTAGAACAAGGTGGGTGTTCAGAAACAAAATGGATGAAAGTGGTAAGGTTGTGAGAAACATGGTAAGACTTGTAGCTCAAGGCTATAATCAGCAAGAAGGTATTGATTATGATGAAACATTTGCAGCAATTGCTAGATTAGAAGCTATTAAAATTTTTCTCTCTTATGCTACTCACAAAAACTTCAAACTATTTCTAATGGATGTCAAGAGTGTCTTCTTGAATGGTTTTCTAAATGAGGAAGTGTATGTACACCAACCTCCTGGTTTCATTGATCAAAAGAAACCAAACCATGTTTTCAAACTAACCAAGGCCTTATATGGACTCAACCAAGCTCCCAGAGCTTGGTATGAGAGACATAGTTCATTTTTGATCAAAAATGGTTTCTCAAGAGGAAAAATTGATGTTACACTCTTCAGAAAGGTCTACAAAGATGAACTTTTAATTGTACAAATTTATGTTGATGATATCATCTTTGGGGCGACAAATGAAAAACTTTGCACTGATTTTAGAAATCTTCTGAAGAGTGAATATGAATTGAGTTTAATGGGGGAATTAAGATACTTTCTCGGTCTTCGAATTAAACAATTAGAGAAAGGCATTTTTATTTCCCAAGAGAAGTATGTTAGAGATCTTCTTTGGAAATACAATATAAGGGAAGCCAAAGCAATGACTACACATATGCATCCTTCTTCCTTTCTTGAAAAAGATGAAGAAGGAACACCTGTTTCTGAGAAGGAATATAGAGGTATAATAAGATCCCTATTGTATCCCATTGAAAGTAGACCAGATATAGTCTTCTCAGTAGGGTTATGTGCTAGGTTTCAATCTGCTCCTAAGGAATCTCATCACTCAGCAGTCAAAAGAATCTTTAGATATCTTGTTGGTACTGATCCTAACATTGGTCTGTGGTATAGAAAGAACACTCATTTTGACCTAGTTGGATACTGTGATGCTGACTATCCTGGTGATAAAATTGAAAGAAAGAGCACAAGTGAATCATGTCAAATTCTAGGAGAATCTCTAATATCATGGAGTTGCAGAAAGCAAAGTACTATAGCCTTGTCCACAACAGAAGCTGAATATGTAGCTGTAGCAAGCTGTTGCTCACAAATTTTGTGGATCACAAATCAACTTGAGGATTTCTCTATCAACTATTAAGGTATTAATTCCTATATTTTGTGATAATACTAGTTCTATAAATCTATACAAAAACCCTATTCAACATTCTAGGTCCAATCATATTGACATAAAGCATCATTTCATTAGAGACCATGTTCAAAAGAAAAATGTTGAATTAGTTTTTGTTGATACTAAGCATCAATTGGCTGATATTTTCATAAAACTTCTTTTAGAAGAAAGTTTTAGTTTCATCAGGAACAGGTTGCATATTGTTAAGGCTCCATCTAGTTCAGAAGGCACTTAGTTGTGTCTTCTCAAGACTCAGAAGGCAGATCCCATGTCTTCTAAAGTGCTCAGAAGGCACTTATGTTCATGACTTTTGTTTTATAGCTTAGCTTTTTTTAGCTAGTTCTTTGTTTCTTAATTTTCTTTATTTTATGTCATAAAAATATGGGGGTAAGAATCGGTTAGAAACAAGGTAAGAAAGAGAAAAAAATCAGAAGACCGTTTATAGCCGTTGCGCTGATGTCAAGTCACATCTGCGATAACTTCCTTTGCCTCTTTCTCTCTCATGCCTTCTAACGGCAACAAAGAGTAACTGTTTCCTCCAATGTCTTAATAAAAGACATTTATCACTTCAATCTTCAAAATCTTAACCGCTTCTCTCTCACACGATCTCTCCTCAAATAGCCTAGAATTCGTAGGATGACCACACCAAAGCGTAAATCCCCTTGTTTGGCAAAACTAATAACCACCTTCACAAACACTCCAGAAACCCCCATTATCATTGGAAACATGGAAGAAAACCTTGATCCATAAATGAATCAAGTACACTCAACTTCAAAGAAAAACAGGGGTTCATCGTCTAAAGGGAACAAAGATGCTACAAGATGACCCATTGAGTCTGGAAAGTTTTTCAATCTCAATGATTTGAAGGAAAACGGTTGGAATTTACTTCCATACCTTAAGAGGCAAAAGTGGAAAATTTTTGTTCAAATCAAAGAACTCGTCTACCCAGACCTTGTAAAGGAATTCTTTGAAAATGCTTACACCGATGATGATCTCAAATAGATTAAAAGCAAAGTTGGAGGCAAGGAACTGCATCTAACTCAAGCGATCATATCAGAAGCCTTGGAAATCCCTACCACACAAGAGCAAATTTTTGGAGAAGAATGGATGACTACGGTGAACACCACTAAAGAGCGTGTCAAGAAAAGGATATTGAAGGAAGGAATTGAAGAAATCAATGTTGGGAACTTGAAAAATCATTTAAGGATCCTTCACAAGATGTGTGTTCATAATTTCGCTCCAAGAGGAGGGACTTATGAAAAGGTTACTTCCACTGGCCAAATTATACTCTACCATCTAGCCAAAAGAAAGTGCCTAAATCTCCCCCACATCATACTGAAGCACATGATTTGTGCCATCTATGGAATGGGAGTAACCTCTACCATTCCATATGGTATGGTCCAAACCAAAATCTTAATTCTGAGGGAATTATCCTTGAAGACTATGTGAGTATAGATTCATGCGCAACATTCACATCAAAAAAATTTGAAGCAAATGAGGATTGAACTTAGGCCAATGGAGATAGAAGATCCATTAGAGGAACCCGTTAGAAAATCTCGGAAGAAGAGTAAGAAACGAAGAAGGTCAGAAGCTTCAGACAGTGAAGGAACTACTCTGGAGAGTTCAGAAGCTTCTGAGGCTAAAGGAGGATCAACTACAACAAGAACAGGAAGACAATGAAAAAGAGAAAGAAAGGCAGGCTACAGAAGTTGTTACAAAACTGTTAAAACATAAAGGAGAGAAAAGGGTGGAATCAAAGGGCAAACAGAAGGTAATGCCCAAGAGGAAGAAAGTAAAAACACCTCCTAGAGGATACTCAGATGCTACTCAGAAGACTTTCACTGAGAAGCCTCTCAGTGAGCCATCTGTTGAGGGGGAGCACATCCTATTGCAAACACCGGGCCCCTCTGCTAGTCAAGTAGCTTCTGAAGAACTAGCAAATCTTCAGAAATCTTTTGAGAAAGTTATTCCTCAGCCAAACATTGAAACCCCAAAAGCCAATACTCCAAATACCTTTCAAAAAGAAGACTTCAGAGACATGTTCTCCTCCCCTCCTATCTTTGATAAATCTGTCTCTCCACCAAATCTCCAACAACGTCCTCCTATTGCTGCTTAACCAATCAATGTTAGTGGTATTGCTGCTTTATACTCTGATAATCCACCTTCAGAAAGGTGCTTCCTCCTCCAACAAGGTTGAAAAGCAACTAAGAAAGATGAAAGCCTTTCTGAATAAAGTTCTAGAAGGGCAAAGGTTGTTGCAAGAAGGTCAACGTGCTCAAAATGCTAAGAATCATCACATTCAACAGTTGCTTCTAACCACTGCTTTACCTACAATTAGCCCCTCTCTTGAGATTCCAGAATTTGGTCCTATTTCTCCTATCCAAGATGTCCCTAAGCTTGCTACTTCAACATCCTCTGATGACTCATCCCCTTTGAAGTATATGCTTAATCTGGTTGCTGCCCCCTACCTTTTGATTTGATGACAAAAGGGGAGAAGGTTTAGATTAAGTTTATAGGTTTCGTAAGTGGGGTAATGGATAGGCTAGGATATTTTGTATATGTTCTGAAATGCATATCTGTGCTATAAAGATCACTTGTTTTGTGAAACTGAAGCTTCCTATCAATCAGTTGTATCTGTTTTAATTTATTGTTATATGCTCCAGAACTGTAATCCAAAAATGTATCATTTTGCTTCACTATTAATGAATCTGTTCTGGTCCCAAATGCTTGTGTGCTTTATTGTCTATACTTAAAACAAAAATATATATCATAAATTAAGGGGGAGCATATTAACTGTTCTTATACAACTGCTATATCTGAAAACCTTAAAAACTTATCAAAAGGTTTTGTCATCTTCAAAAAGGGGGAGATTGTTAAGGCAAAATCCCTAAGTCATGTTTTGATGAGAACAAACAATTTTGACAAGCTTCTTAAGCTTTCTGATTCAATAGTGATCTAATGAGTTTTCTTGAGTGATCTTATAGACAGGTATAAAAAATGCTACATCTCAAGAAGAACAAGTGCTAAAAATTAGCACATTATAAGAAGAAGAATTGAACCTTAGAAGACACTTAGTAAGCTCAATGAGGTGCTCAGAAGACAACAATCAAAGAGACAATGATATGTGGACTAACATGAAACAAAGGAACAATGGCAATCAAGATATTCTTCTGAATAACATATACTTATGTTGCTAATAACTCAGACGATACTTCAAAAGGCGTTATGTTTGTATCACAGAAGGTTATTGAGAAGACGGTTTTCAGAAGCTACTATACATGCTTCTGAAGCATGAAGAAAAATTGTCACTCTTCTCTCAACGATCAAAATGACACATCAACATTGGTATTATGCCAAGAAGAATTGTTGCAAGTGAAAGAAGCCATCGCAAATAGAATTCATGTGTTGACGAGCTCAGAAGCTCTCAACGGTCACCTTCAGTAGTGTACGGAGCCTGCTGCAGTGTACCCCGTCTAGGCGCCAAAGCATCAACAGATATATTTCTCTTTGCTAAAGTATTCCAACAGATCTTTTAAGACAAAGGACCTATAAATACATGGTAGAGACCTTAGAACTTCTTCAAGAGAGACTACACAAAACTGGTCAAGATATCGGAAGCTTCTCAGTAGCTTCTGAGTAAGTCTACACTCTCTCCTAAACACACTCACAACCAATCAACATTTTTGGGACTTTATTGAGTGTGTTCATAGCTTGGTGTCAATAGTCAAATGTATTTTACTTAAGCTATTTTATTCCAGTTCAGAACCAAACATATTTTCATGTGTACCTTCTAAGCAATAAACATAGGTTGTTGTATTGTGTGGGAAGAGGGGTAAGAAAGTGTTTCTTAGAGGTTAAGTTGCTAGATTTGGAAAAAGCTAGTGGTTAAGTTGCTACACTAGGAAAAAACTAGTGGGACAATTGATAGAGTTGTGGAAGAAAAGTACCAGGGTTCAGTCATTGGTTGCCTTGTAAAACTATTTTTGAAATAGTGAAAATCTCACAGGGTGTGAGGAGTGGACGTAGCCCTTGGCGAGTTGGGTGAACCACTATAAATCTGTGTGTGTTCTTTACAAGCTTTCTTTACTGTTTTTTCACTAACTGTTTTCTAAACAAAACAACTTAAACAATTCTTTAAGAACTAAACTATACCTTCTAAACAATGCAAAATTTACATGGTTATTCTTTTAGAAAAAAACCAAACAAGTTTCTGAAAGAATTTGTGTCTAGAAAATGTTTTAAAATGTGTCACAATTCAAACCCCCCTTCTTGTGACTTATATTTGACTTCACTCTCATGTTTGTACCCTTCTAAATTGTTGGGTAAGGGTTTCCCAAACTGTGATGATTGTAACATTTATATGTATGTAAGACTGCTTCATTTAGGGATTGCGTCGTGGGTAATTGATTAAAAGATATCGTGAGTATATGTATAGTGAGGTACCATTGAGGAACTCACTGAGATATATCTCGTCCTTTATTTATGTGGTGATTTACAGATAAACAGGTGAATAAAGTTGATGAATAAGGAAAGGAATAAAGCTCCTTGATTTTCTTATGTATTGAACTTTAGTTAAGGAATGTATTTTGTTTGAGCAATTATGTATAAGAGATATTGAACCATTTAGGTTTCTCAGATTCTATGTAACATCTCCTTTTTGTCTATAGGATTTATGCTATTCTAAGTTTGGATTAAAGGGTGTAATTTATCTATATGAAATCTTAGGTCACCTCTTGGTGAAATATGAAGGAAAAATGATGCGAAAGCTTCTTGTTTTTGGTATGAGACCAAGTTATTTATGGAGAATATATCAATTTAATCCAAACCTAGATTTGTGTATCTCTAAATTATAACTAAATTGTAAGGTACTAGACTTTGTTGACGAATAAAGTTTAGGATGTTACATTTGGTATCACAGTAGTTCGACCTAGTCGGGCTTCGTGATTCTGTGGTTAATATATTAGGTAAATCGAGTTAGTTAGGGACTTCGGTGATTAGCTGTCAGAGTTTCTCAGTATATTGTGTGAAGCATTGAGCCTAATCAACTCAATATTTCATACAAGGTACTAAGAATGAGGACAGTTAACCTCCTGGCCCCGAAATCTTTCGAAAACCCTTTCAACCCTGAACCATAGTATTCCCAGACCTCTATAAATCAGAGTAGCGCAGAGGAAGCATTGGCAACCGCGGGATAGAGATGTTGGTTTAGTTGTCACCTCCATGAAGAATTTGGTGGTCAGCTTTTGATGACCTAATTTTCCTCTTGAATTCTCTAAATGAAGGAGTGTTGGTTTCTTAGAGATACATCTTATTGGTAGTCACCCTTAGACACCGAGTTCTGCCTCCTATATATATATATATATATATATATATATATATATATATATATATATATCCCTACCCTTGAGATAATACTCTGATACTGAAATTGCATACCTTTTCAAGGAACCTTAGTCAGAATCCCAAGTTCTAGAGGGTTCATGTTTCAGCTCCTTTGAGATATGAATTGTATTTTGATGTTTTCTGCTTATAGAAAGACCTCGTTCTATCTTAGGGCTGATGAGTTTTCTAGGTTAGATAGGTATTATTAGGGGGGATCCCAATGTTGTACGAACAGAATCCAAAACTTGTTAAGATTTCTTCCCTTAGTCCTAGTTACCCAGCTAACCTTATGATCAGAAACTAGTATGCTACATGTCCACAAATTGCTAACCTTAAGATTTCTTTCCCTACCCTAGTGGTGACCCATTGTTGACTTTATGATACAACCCATAAGATAAGATTAGTCCTTAAAGTTTACGAACTTCTAGGTGTGTGCTTTTGTTTTGACTAAGGATTTGATTCCTTGGGAGATGGTATGGTCTTTTCTACAGAAGAAACAGGATGAATAGGGTACTTTCATCGTACTTGTTTATGAATCTTTGAAAACTTGTGTTCTCGGTCTGAGTGTTTGAACTTATTTGCGGTAATTGGTATTTAATGCTTGATGTCTTATAAATATAGGCTCAATTGTAAGAATTGCTCTGGATGAAATTGACTGTGGAATTGGTTACATGTTGTGTCATTGATGTGTGAAGTATTTTTACTATGGATCTCAATTGTTTTGGAAAATGTTTTGGATAATAAATACCATGATCCTTATGATATGATGAAATTGAACTACAGGCTATTAAATTATATGTTGATGAGGGTGTCCTAAATTACATGTTGCGACTCAATTAGTGGATTGAATTGCTACTTGAAATTGATGTTTGTACATGTTATGATGATGTTGTGAACACCAAATGGGAGTATATTTTGACTCCTTATGTCTTTGCGTGTGTATGTGGAATAAAATAAAGATTGTTTGTAAGTGAATGATATACTAAACCTATGAGTTTATTGTGAAGAGAAATTTTTCTGAAAGTTGGACTTTGATAATCAAATAATGAGTTCAATCAGGCTTATGATACCTTGAAATGTGATTGATGGCTATGTGTTTATTCCTTCAATTATTGACAGTTCACATACTAGGAATTTATGAAACTAAGGAGTCTATGCTTTTAATCAATGTTTGAAATAGAACTGTTCACAAGTATGAATTAAATGTTTTTATTAATAAAATAAAGAGAAGACATGAAAACACAAGGGGGGACTAGACCCAAACCCTTGGCAATAAAAACAATAATAGAAAGCCCAACAAAATCCCCTAAAATCAACAACCAAAGAGTTCTAATAAAAGAATTTCTTAGGCGACCAGGACAGCCCAAAAAAGGGAGCAGGGCAACACCAGAATAGCTCCCACAACCTCCACCCACTGCCTACTGCGCACACACTCCAAACCACCACAGCCATAATCACCTCACTATCCTCACATTAAGCGCACTCTCAAAAATCGAGGTTAGAGATGGAGGCCAAGAGACGATTGGGAAGGGCTCCGAAGCTGAAGGCAAAGGTAGGCGCCCAGCGAAGAGAACTGCTAACTGTAATCAAGGGACCCAAACTCCGAAACAGGGCCGCACCTGCATGCCCCCACACACCACCACCCACCGCCAATTGAGCGCCATACCACAACACCCAGCATCACCTCACTATCCTCATATTAAGCACACTCCAACTGATCGAGGTTAGAGGTGGAGGCCAGGAGAGGGGAAGGGCTCAGGAGCTGAAGGCAGAGGGGAGGAGCCCGTCAGAGAGAACTGCAAACAGCAGCCAGGGCACCCACCGAATCAGCACACACCTGTTTTCCGGCGTCGAAACACTAGCCACCACCGCGAAGCCGTGTCACCGGCCAACACCGCGACACAACCGAGCTTGACCGAGGTCGTCGATCACCAGCCACCACCGCGGTGTTGTGCTACCGGCCAACACCGTGAAACAACCAAGCATGACGCTACATAGCGACATTCAGCTAGTGCCGGCGACGAAAGACGAAAAAGTGGCCTCGGAGGTGAATGCTGTCGTGACCGCGGATCCAAGAGCGATCCACCAGCCACCATCCCGCGCAAATCATCAAACCACCGTAAAACAGAAGCACACCATGTACCTCCTAAAACGCGCAGATCCACCAAAAAGCAGATCCAAACCAGCAACGCCACGGGGCAGAGACAAAGAACGGCACAGAGGAAGCAAGATCACTTTGCGACCCACGAAAAAACAACAAAACGCTGAGACCCAGATCATCAGACGCAGAACCAATCGCACAACCCAAATTCCTGAAAAGCGCAATCGCAACTCCGAATCAACAACCATCGCTGGACAGTCGCACCAAACCCAGCACCGAATCAATCGCAGAACCAAACCCAGAATATCCACACCATCAAAACAACACGATGCAACAGAGATCACCAGCAGAGATCAAGACCGAGCAGCAATCGATCACCAGCAGACGAGGCGGACAAACTCTCCCCTCCTTCAGCGGCGATCAATCGTAACCCAGAGAAAGGACCATCTAACCTTCGCCTAGAGCAAGCGGCGCCGCGGACCAGATCGGGCTAACCCAGTTTGCGAAATCACTCCTCTCGGATCGGAGATCGAAACCGATCAGAGCCAAACGATCACCAGCAGAGGACGAGGCACAAGGCGGTGATTGGAAGAAGGCCAAAGAGACCCCCCCCCCCCCAGCGGCGACGGCGATATCTGACCTTCTTTTCTTTCGCGTTCTCCTCTCTGTAATCAAACCGATCAGAGTCAAACGATCACCAGCAGAGGACGAGGCACAAGGCGGTGATTGGAAAGGGGGAGAAGGCCAGGGAGACCCCCCCCAGCGGCGACGGCGATATCTCCGCTCTCACACTTAACTGCGGAGTTCTGCAGAGTTTAACAATAGTATGAATTAAAAAGAAAGTATGAATTAAAAATCGGGAAAAGTTCCGTGACATAAGGAATGAGAAGAAAATTAGAAAATAACCATAAAATAGATTCGGATGTGTCGGCTCGAATTGTACTATCATCCGAATAAATCACAATATTTTATCAAAATCTTCTCATTACTTTTGTGCAAGTACTAACCCCTTTAATTCTTAAATGTCTTATAAGTTATCATGGATTCATTGAATTTCGTTTGGGTTTAATTGAAATGTCGAAACAAATGTCTTGTTTGGTTTTATGCCCTATACAAACTAAGTTTAGGGCATAGCAGGATACTTGATTTTCTCATATAATTTGTATAAACTATCAAAGGATTGGCTTCTCTAAACTTTAGGTTTGGTGGAACAATATTAATGGCCAACATAAACTGATTGTCGTGCTTTTTGTGATTTAAATTGTATGATCAATGAAAGCCTTACATAATATTTTCATTTCTCCTGAGTTATATCAATTTAGCATAACAGATGTATTAGACAGTTTGATTAGGGTTTTCAGAAGAGTATGTGTATATATATATATATATATATATATATATATATATATATATTTTGTTGTTACCTAAAGTTAATATCCTAGTTCATTTGGTGTTAAGTGTTTTAATAAAGTCAATTTAAATAAATACATGCATAGGGTAACCTGTTAGTATACTTTCACCAGCTCTAACATGAATACACATGTGTTCATGATATATCTAATCTATGTTAACTAGAAGTAGCTTTAACAATGCTGTTATACAAATGTTGTGTGCCTTTGAAGCTTTTTAACTTTTACTCCTCCTTGATACCTCGTAAAGAGCTTTATTGTGATAATGATATACTATTATAAGTTCTATACTTATAAGTTCTATCCTATTTCTACAAAATTCACATTTTGTACGGAAATTTCGCTATTCTAATCCCTTTGATAAGTTGTGTTCGATGAGAGTTATCAGACCTTGTTGCAACCACACTTAAGACCAAAATCCTTTAGTTGGTCGAAATTTTTTTGGAATGTATCTATTCTTGATAGAGTAACTAGGGAAATTTTGGCCAAATTTTTGAGGACAAATTTTTTTAAGTTGTGGTGAATGTAACACGCAAAGTAATTAAATTAATTACTTTGAGTATAGCCGTGTTATAGCTTTATATATTTTTTTATTAATTTGGGATATTACATTGGGCCTTTAATTTTATTTGATGCATTTGGGATGTTTTGATTGGTTTTGTAGTTTAATCGAGTAATTAGTGTGATTTAATGCATTATTGATGTTAGTTGTAATACCCAAAGTAATCGATTGATTAATTTGGCTATTATCCTTGTTGTGATTGATACAAATCAAATGTATTATGTACTTGATCGATGATTTTATTGTTAATTTATGCCTTTGAGTGATTGAATTACTAATGGAACATTGATGTTTTATCATGACTATTTATATGTTGCATTCTTATTGTGTGTTGGTTTAATTGAATTGGTCATTTTGTATGAATTAATGTATAATAGAACTGTTACTACTAGTAATAAGGGGAAGTGCAGGAAGTAAAACATAATTTGGTTAGTGGAGCCCAAATCAAACTCAGTCCAGTGCTAGACCCAACATTAGATTCAAACCCAGCCCATTCTTATGGTGAATGGCATGATTTCGTATGAAATTGATGTCTATTGACACTAGTGGAAAAATGGGATTCAAAGTCGGACCTTTCGGACATTTAAAGTCGGACATTCACCCGACTTCTATCAAAGCGACTTAGAAAGTATGTTTTTTTAAAGTCGGATTAAGGTCCGACTTAAAAAGTACGTTTTTAAGTCGGATTATTAGTGCGTCCGACTTTAATTATGGCCTGTGGAAAACCTTTTAAAGTCGGATTATTAGTGCGTCCGACTTTAATGTACTCACGCAACTAAAGTTTACTAATCCTTGATGTAAGAAAGCCTGTGGAAAACCTTTTAAAGTCGGGCGTTAGTTGCGCCCGACTTTAAATGTTCCTTTTTTTTTAAAAAAAAAAAACTTTAGTTGGTGCTTCAATAACTGACAGGCTTTCTTACAATAACCGACAGGCTTTCTTACATCAAGGATTAGTAAACTTTAGTTGCGTGAGTACATTACATTGCTCTGACAACCATATAGCCTGTATGGAGGCTCAAATGCACTACAATAACTGACAGGCTTTCTTACATCAAGGATTAGTAAATTCCTCAAAATTTCCACAAAAGAAGTTCTAGTTTCACTATGGGCACAAAGATTCAAAAGTAGCCTCTGCAATTGACCTTTATATAATGGCTGCAAAATTTAAATACAAATCATCAGCAATAAATTTGTGCTCCTTTTGAAGAATTTCCTAGTTCCTATCATTGAGTACTACCTGAACGATGCGAAATAATGCTTCGCCCGGCACCATTCAGGCCAGAACCAGTACCTTCACCATGCCCAGCATGTCTTACATATACGGGATTTTGTTCAACTACAAGCGCAAATCAGTAAAGTCATAGTAAAACATAGACGGATGCAATTATTTAAACTAATGAAGTAATCAATTGTGCTGATACATACCTCATTACCATGCATATTTACAAGTGTTTTCAACTCGGCTGAGGAAAAGGGCTTCATGTCGATGGCCCAGTAAATAGTCCAACAACTGGAAAACCACATAAAGGCACAAAAAACTGAGAAGAAGGAAAGGGACGGAACAAATTAAATTTTCTCCTTGTTCATTCAAAGAAAAGTAATAGAAATTCTACTCAATGGATGTCACCTTACTAATTGCAAAAGCAACTGGATAACATATCCATACAAGCATGTGGAAAAGGGAGTCACTGATGCACCAATGGCTAAGCCATATGTCAGAGCACTTTCATAGGAAATGGTAGGTAAGAATGCAAACGTATTCATATTAAATATATTAAATACTAGACAAATAAATGACATGCATAAATCCAAAATTCAAAGGGGTTAAAACCACCATTCAGCAGGGCCATACTGAGGATATCATTGGAAAATTTATTGGATAACGCAAACCGGCAATTAGAAAATCGGAAATGAAAACAAGGAAACTCTACAAGCCTGCACAATTTTTTTAGGTGCAACATCTCTTTCAAAGTGTAAACTGCAAGTTGAATATATGATGAAAAAATAGGTTGCATTTTCAACTAGCATCTTCCCAGCATATCCATCACAATAAACTCTAACAAGATGGTTTTGGTCCTATGTAACTTCTGTAATAATTTTCCTTATTCAAAGAATAATAAGAAAGAATAATAAGAAAGACTGGCATAGAGGCATTTAGTTAAAGTCCATGACAAAAGAAAATCGATCAACACCTGCGTTTCCTTCAAACGGTCCCCAGTTCTCCACTTTTGGACAGCCTTTCACTTCCAGCCAGATCAGTAAGGTTTAGCACGCCTTGCACCTACTGTTCCGTGTTCTACAAAACCAGATAAAATTAAATCAGGAAACAGTATCGAGATAAATGAACAGCAACTGCACACATGTATCAGAAAGCAGCACCTAGTTAATACCATATATACGCAACGTAAAGACAAAGTGACTTCGTGATGATTGTTCATTCATCTGTGTTCTTCCTACTGACCTGGAAAAACAACAAGGGACATTGATGTAGTTTTAAAAATTCTAAGGGAAGATCGGGGACGACAATGTTGTTCTTTAAAAATCAAAGGCCAGAATAATATAAATCAAGATCACAAACACTTTATATATTGTTTACTAATGAGTTAAATTTTCTAACAGGATCAAGAATACAAATTTATTATGAAATGAAAATGA
Organism: Astragalus membranaceus; assembly: GCA_039519185.1. Classification (NCBI taxonomy): domain Eukaryota; kingdom Viridiplantae; phylum Streptophyta; class Magnoliopsida; order Fabales; family Fabaceae; genus Astragalus; species Astragalus membranaceus. The sequence continues at coordinate 77,116,993 of CM076850.1, read as the reverse complement.
TTTTGCAGTAGCAAGAAACTTTACAGCTTCAAAAGGAATATTAACAGCCATCCAAAATTCATATGGAAGAGCAAATTCATATTAGCATTGTTGCACATGTTCGGCTAGAAAATTTATCCCAGCATATTTTGAAACAAAGTCACTTAAATAATATTCCATATTTAGGTATAATTTTACCTGCCTTGTGCAGCCTGTTGCAGGAGGGAGGAAATCTCATTTACACTGCAAACATCCACAATAGTCAGGTCTGAAACATCCACAATATTTCTAGAACTGAAGCCTACAAATATTTTATAAAATCTGTTAAAAGCTTCCACTGAAGCATGTAATCTAGTGAAAATAAAGAGAAAGTATATTAACCTGTCATTCTTTGTTTTATACCAATTTTCTGTCTATGTATTAGATTATGCCTATCAAAAGAAGGAGCAGTAGAAATCACCTTGTAACTAACAACTACTACAAGCAAAAATCAACTAATAGCATCAAGATCAATAACCCCCCGTGCGTTACAAACACCCACCACAATCGGTTATAAGGGCCAATAGATATCAGAAAAATAGAACTGTGTCCCTCTCCAAATTAATCATATACTATTATACAAAGACAGAAGAGGAACAAAATCCCCCCAATTTTAATGAGACAAAGCAAATTTTCAAAAAAACAAAATATAGGGAAAAGCAAAACACCTACACATTTTACTCACCTTTATGTTCTCCTTTTCAGCATCCAACTGCTGCTGCAGCATATTTATTTTCTGCCTTAGAGAAGCACATGCCTCCTACAAATAAAGTCACTATCTTATAAGTCTCATGAACCCAGTAGTGCATAATTAATCATCAAAAGGAAATGATCGAGAACAAACAATACGACACACCTCGAGAGCATTTGTTTTGTCCAATTCTGCAGCTAATCTCCATTTACACTCTTTGTATTCTGCTACTTCTTTAGTTAAAGCCTATACTTGACCAAATTGGTAATCACGATCGTCTCTGATATGTTTTAACTCTTCCCGAAGGCATTTGAGATCGTTTGCTAACATTTCTTTCTGCTTTGTAGCCTCATCTTGAGAAGCCTAAGAAAAAATATAAAGCAGGGGAATTATTATACATGCTGAAGATCATTTAGAATTTGTTTTACTGCTCTGCACAAAAAGGTTGTATAACATGTTAAAAATTATTATACATGTTGAAGGGGGAGGGGGGGTGAAGGGAGACAGAGCAGATAGCAATAATTACTAGACATGTGAATGCATAATAATACTAACATGCAAAATTTAAGTTGCTTACAAGAGTCATCAAAGGTGGTAAAGAAAGCTCAATCCTGTCATGGTCCCATTTTCCCTTTAGAATGTCAGTGATTACTTTTGGAAAGGGCACTACTTTAGCTGCAACCTATAATGTCGATATAACAAAGACAATTTAGTCATTGATGTTTCTAAAACATTTGATGATTCAAATATTTCCAAAACAACATGTGGCCAACCAATGTAAGAGATAACCAACATAAGAATCCTAGCATGTTTGTTGATAATAGCAGGTAAGCTAAATAATGGGGCTAAAGCAAGAATTAGTTACCTTGAGTTTTGTTTTACAATTTACCTCAAGAAGTAAAAACATATGGAAGGACCATGATACTGAAGTTACAATTTTGTGGAAATAGAATGGATGCAATGCACGGGTGACTACAGAATATATCAGCATATTTGTCAATAAATTTTCAAGAATTCATAGATAGTTTCAATAGTCTCAAGATCGATGCCAAATGAGGGTCAAACAAACCAGGGAGGATGCATTAGGCCAGTTCCATACTGAATTTACAGATTCATAACACTTGCATAGTTTGTTCAAATGCATATCTCTTAAGTGTGAATGTTTATATGACTATGTTCTACAGCAGTAAGTTTTGATATAAAGTGAGAACAACTTCATATTTCAAGGAATGTTTTTATATGACTGTTTTTATATGACTGTCAAATTGGATTTTCAAAACTAAATGCATATAAAGTGAGAACAGCTTCATATTTCAAGGAAATGCTATAGAATTTTTGTATAAGTGTTTATGTTGAAAATCATTTGGTGAAGGCAGAGAAACATGTTATTCAATTGAGTCAAAACTAACCATGACTTACAGGTGGACCATAACTGGGATCCTCCTCATTCAGAGGAACAAATTTTGAGTCTTCAATTACCTCTTTAGGAAGTCCTGTATTATGAAGGAATAAATAAAAAAACATCCAATGCTTAGTACGGTGTTTGTTGAATGAATCTAATAGAAGAAAATGATAATTATCTAACTATCAAGTAACAAAATATGATTATGATATGTCACTGTTGTGGGAGAGGGCACAAGTACCATTCTTAATATCGAAACTAACGAATCCTGTAAACAGAATAACCTTGAATTAAACTACCGAAACTAACATGTTTATTATTTGATCCATGCATTCAAAGATGCTTCAATCAAAATATCAAGCCTTACACTAACATGTTTATTAAACAACAAGAAGGACAATTTTTTAATCCAAAAACATCAAGTTTCTACACAAATAACCTACTCTCATAACATCAAGTTTCCATAATCCAATTCAATTGCATTCAAACAAAACGAAACAACACTACATAATGCAGCAGTTAACAAGCTTAAAATCCTCAGCTGAATCTTTCATTAGATTCTACTTATAATATTTTTATCAAAAAAGACTTACTTTCCTTGAAGACCAAAAGACTTAAATTCATCTCTTCGATGAACACGTCAAGGAACCTTCTTCTCTGAAACAGAATCAGCATTATTGAATTTGTCAACAATTCGCAATTTTGCCTCTTTCTTCTGCTTCCTTTTCTTGCAAACGAAAATAGAATAACTAATCAGAAATTTAACAAATCAAAAACCAACCTTAGGAAATCAGTAACAAAAACTATGTATTTCCAAATGTGTATACCAGCACAAGAACCCCAAAATAATATCCCAGAACAGAACCAACACATAGAAACCCCAACACACAATATTCTCACACTTATTAGTAGAATCACATACACAGATAAATGGAAATGAACAAATACCTAAAACCTCAATGAAGCAGTGAAAACAAACAAACAAGGATGGTGGATCCAACAAGAATCAGATCCAATCAAGTTCAAAAACAAAACAAATCGATTAAAAGGAATCGATTAAAAACAAATTGCAGAAATAAATATTAGTAGGAATCGATTAAAAACAAATCACAGAAAATTAGAGAGAGAGAGAGAGAGAGAACGAGACCTACCAGCGACGGTGACAGGGAGAGAGACCGTGAATCTTGCAAAATCAGAATGGGAAAACTATCAATTCTAAAAACTCAGAATCAAAAAACAACAAACCCTAACAAATTTCACAAAACAAAGATTTCCGAAAAGAACCAAAAAATAGGTAACGAACCCTTATCTATTTGAATAGGTACACAAATAAAGGGATTACCTTTAACAGTAGCGACGGAGGAAGACAACACGGAGCTTTGGCGGAGGAAGAAAAACAAGAAGTGACGGTGACAGGGAGAGAGACGGTGACAACGAAATAGACGGCGCGGCAGGGAGGAGAGAGCGACGGAGAGAGGGAGCTTAGGGGGGGGGGGGGGAGAGCGATGGGTAGAGATGAACGATGACGGAGAGAGGGAGTTTTTCTGGAGAGCGTGGAACGATGGAAAGCGTGGAACGATCGATTGAAAGCGTATGGAAGAGCTAGGTTTTCTGTAAAAAAAATTTTGTTTTAAGTTTTTTATTTTTAGAATAATTATAAGTGTTTTGGTTTTCAGATACGGAGAAGTAAAAAATAGATTACACATTTCAAGTCGGGCGTAGTACGTATCCGACTTAAAAGGGTGAGCGCCAGAATTTTTACCCTACGTTTATTACAAAATTGCCACCGCCTCCACTTTTTAAGTCGGATATTTGGGGGTCCGACTTAAAATCACCATTCTTTTCTTGTTTTTGCACTAGTGTGATATTGTGATCGGTGAATTATTCTGTGTACGTAATGTGTTGTATGATGGTTAAGGTAGGTTGGGAGCTATTAGAATAGAGATGAGAAGACAAAAAACTGCAATTCTGCACACAGATAGAAAAACACGGTCGTGTTAGATAAACACAGATAGAAAATTCAGTTTGACTATGAATTTTCCATTGCCTGCTAACTTGTTTCGTTCATAACTTTTGATTCAGAATTTCGATTTAGTTGTTCTTGGATGCGTTGGAAAGCTAAAGAAAAGATCTACAATTATAAATAAATGTTGGATGGTATTTTCATCTTGATTCTAAAAGTCTCCCCAAATCTATCATAACCCTAAAGCTTGATATGCTTCGTTTATGTTATGTATTGGTTTCAGTAATAATAATTTGATAAGCTATATATAAATGAATTAATGGATTATGTGACGCACTTGGAGAGGGAGTCATACCACCCTGAGTCCGAGACTCTCATGTTTGTACCCTTCTAAATTGTCGGGTAAGGGTTTCCCAAGCTGTGATGATTGTAGCATTTATATGTATGTAAAAAAGCTTCATTTAGGGATTGAATCATGAGTATATGTATAGTGTACAATTGAGGAACTCACTGAGATTTTCTAAATCTCATCCTTTATTTATGTGGTGATTTACAGATAAACATGTGAATAAAGTTGATGGCTTAGGAAAGAAATAAAGCTCCTTGATTTTCTTATGTATTGAAGTTTAGTTAAGGAACTTATCTCATGGTGTATTTTGTTTGAGAAGTTATGTATAAGAGATATTGAACCATTTAGGGTTCTCAGATTCTATGTAACATCTTCCTTTTGTCTATAGGATTTATGCTATTCTAAGTTTGGATTAAAGGGTGTAGTTTATCTATATGAAGACTTAGGTCACCTCTTGGTGAAATATGAAGGAAAAACGATATGAAAGTGTTCTGTACTGTATCTCTGGACTTGTACCCGATCTTAGACACAAGGTCCGATCCGAGATAGTTGGTAGGGGTTGGTCTTGATCAACCGAGCTCCGCTTCCGATCCGGGGCAGGTGGTACCTGCGGGGACACTCCGACGCTCAAGTCAGCCAGAGAGCTAATTAGAGGTGAAGAGTAGGAAAGAGTGTGTACCTTTAATGAAGCATTCAATGCTTATTTATAGAGTTTGGTGGTGTTAGACCTGATGAATCAGGACCGTCCGATCTTGCGTTGCGATCTCAACCATCGGTTGATGGATCTGCATTTGGTGTTGGGCCTCATTATTGTGGATTGGGCCAATCCATAACAGTTGCCCCCCAAGTCGGGTCGTCTTGGGGCGAGCTAGACTTGATGCCTTATATGGACTTTGTGAGAGTTTTTGAAATTGAGGTCGGACCTTCGTGGCGACCTTCTTCAAGGCCGGGCTTATAGCTACAAATAGGGCTGCCCCCAGCCTCGGAGTGCCCGAGATACGGGTCTTGTCAAAGATCTTTGAGTGTCGGGCTTATACCAACGAGGGTGTCTGCCCCCAGCCTCAGAGTGCCCGAGATACAGGTCTTGTCAAAAGATCTTCGAGGCCGGGCTTATACCAGCAAGGGTGTTTGCCACCAGCCTCGGCAATGTTAAAAATGTGACCAACTGAGGGACTCGAGGTGTCAATTTAAAGTCGCCTTCAGGGCAGTTTACCGGGACTCGGCCCAGATCGAACTCGCCCTTCAGGGTAATGGCAAACTCGGCCATTTAAAATGTGACCACCTGAGGGACTCGAGGTGTCAATTTAAAGTCGCCTTCAGGGCAGTTTACCGGGACTCGGCCCAGATCGAACTCGCCCTTCAGGGTAATGGCAAACTCGGCCATTTAAAATGTGACCACCTGAGGGACTCGAGGTGTCAATTTAAAGTCGGAGGATCTCTGTGGGCAAAAGCGCCGACGTTCCTGCCTCGGGGAATTTTCCCGCTTTCTGGAACGTCGCCTCGGAGAAGAGGAAGCCAGAGATGAGCCGGGCCGAGGGGAACCCTCGGATCAGTAGGAACCATCCGGAGTTCCGATCCTAGGTGGAGTTCCGGTCTTAGCGTGAAACTTTAAGGCGATCGCTCGACCGATCCCAAATCCTTTCATCCAACCTCGGAACTTACTTTTACTAAGCAATAAATGTGAGGAAAATTGTAGCCGACCCATATATATTAGATGGTTAAACATTTACAAAGTCGGATTACATCACGCCCGTAGGCTCATTCCGAGACTTAGGAGAAACGTGGCCTTCCTGCGTTAATCCCTTCTTCATGATCGATATACTTCTGAGATCGCTGGAGGAACTCGGCAAGCGACTCAACTTGGTTGACCCCGACGTCTATCTGAAATAGACTTCCTTCACGAAGGCCAGCCTCCATGAAGAAAAGACGGAAGGAGTCGTCGAGGTTCCGAACTTGAGCAGCTTCTCTGTTGAATCTCTCTATATAGTCCCGGAGGGACTCATTTTCTCCTTGCCGAATTGCCTGCAATACCTTCCGAGATTTAGGCTTCATCTTCGAGTGGGCGAAGTGTGCAGAAAAAAGCTTGGCCAACTGATCCCAAGAGGAGATTGTATTTGGCTTAAGAGCCCTGAACCAGTCGAGAGCCGCCTTCTCTAGAGTGAGGGGAAAAGTTCGGCACTTTATCTCTTCTGGAACGTTGCGGTATTGCATAACCGTGTCAAAGTAGTCGAGATGGCGATCTGGATCGCCAGTCCCGTCATGCATTTTCAGACCTTCAGGGGGCTTCTCTAAGTGCTTGGGCACCGGAAAGTAGTCGATTTTAGTTGTAAAGGGTCCTTTACGCTTTGCCGACCTCTCAAGTGGTGGAGATCGTCGGTAGCCATACTTGCCGGGGGACCCCCGTGAGCTAGGGCGTCGACGTTCCTGCCTCGGAGACCTTTTCCGACTTCTGGAACGTCGCCTCAGAGAAGAGGAAAACAGAAACGAGCTAGGCCGAGGGGAACCCTCAGGACCATAGGAATCATCCGGGGTCCGACTTGGGGGAATCTCCGATCCCCGCGCTCCTCTATAACAAGGTGGAGTGAGGTGATGGTATCTCCCCCAAGCCGGAGATCGGCGGCGGCCGCGGCCATGAGTCGTTCCACTTGAAGAGTTGCGCAGAGAGGAACTCCGAACCGGGATGTTACGAGCTCGGGTCTCAGCAACCTGAGCTTCTAACTGGGTGTAGCGTTGTCTTTCCTGCTGGTCGACCTCGGCTCGTCGATTTAGGAAAAGGATGAGCTGTTGAACAGCATCGACCGGTACCTGGACGGTCGGAGGGGGAGGTGGAAGCCGGTTTCGGGATGGGCTCCCATGCACCATAGCCGTAGCCGAGCTTCGAGCATGCACCGGGCTAAGGGGTAAGATGACCGCCACTTCTTCCGAAGTCACCTGCTGCAGGACCGGCCCTTCACCGACATTCAGGACAGTCCTATGTCGTAAGGTCGGAGCCATCGTCAATCAAGGAGATGGGAGAGGAACTAGAGTACAAGATCCTCCCACTGTGGTCGCCAATGTTCTGTACCGTATCTCTGGACTTGTACCCGATCTTAGACACAAGGTCCGATCCGAGATAGTTGGTAGGGGTTGGTCTTGATCAACCGAGCTCCGCTTCCGATCCGGGGCAGGTGGTACCTGCGGGGACACTCCGACGCTCAAGTCAGCCAGAGAGCTAATTAGAGGTGAAGAGTAGGAAAGAGTGTGTACCTTTAATGAAGCATTCAATGCTTATTTATAGAGTTTGGTGGTGTTAGACCTGATGAATCAGGACCGTCCGATCTTGCGTTGCGATCTCAACCATCGGTTGATGGATCTGCATTTGGTGTTGGGCCTCATTATTGTGGATTGGGCCAATCCATAACAGAAAGCTTATTGGTTTTTGTATGAGACCATGTTATTTATGGAGAATATATATCAATTAATTAATCCAAACCTAGATTTGTGTGTCTCTGAATTATAACTAAATTGTAAGGTACTATACTTTGTTGACGAATAAAGTGTAGGATGTTACATATTACACCTTCAGTCGATAAATTATTGTTAGTGATCCCTCGTTCACACCTTCTTTTTGACAACTAACCCCATAAATGAAATTCTACCAATTTGATCCTAAATACTCTCACATGTAACTCATATTTGTCATTTTTAAAATAATTTTTAGCAACATTTAAGTTCCTATTAGTTACTTATAGCAATATAAAAATAATCAAAAATATCCGTAAAAAAATATATATTCAAAAATAGGAAAGGATCATACATGTCTAATAATAATTTAACAATATTCGTACACAGTTAAAAAAGGATTCCATGTCAATGTTAAGCAATTATATATAAATCTAGATAGATCTAAAAATTTAACAACCATATATATGTGTAAAACATCTATGTAGCAAGTAGGCCATAAAATTAGGATAATCAACATCATTGTATAAGCACTTACGAGACATTATAAAAAGATAATAATGAAATCATAAATTAAAATAAACTATGAATTTATAATCCTAATATAGGTCAAGAATTTTAGTACAAAATATATGTTTATTTTAGTCCTAATATATATATATATATATATATATATATATATATATATATATATATATATATATAACCGAAAGATCTCTACATTTACATCTTGATGGCTTCTCCAGGTCAGCATGACATCATCATTTTGGCGCCAAAATTTCCCACTTCCCGCCCAAAAGCCCCAGCCAATAGAATGCTGCCATGTGTTTTCTTGCCACTCCCATGCGAAGTTGTCAGCTGAAAAGACAGGTACAGAGAGAAAGAACAGAACCATTTTCCTATCTCTTCATTTACATTCTTTCTTCCCCACGCTTCCTTTCTTTCGATCTCTGACTCTGACTTTCTCTTCTCTCTCACTCTAACAAATTTCTCCAAATCGGTTTTGAGATTACATAGAGAAAAAATAGAACCATTTTGCTATCTCTTCATTTCCTTTCTTTCTTCCTCTCTTCCTCTCTCGCCATCTCTCTTTCTTTTTCCCTATTCACATTATCTACTCTCTAATACTCCTCATCTGCAACCACTCCTCATCCTCTCATTTTTATGTCTTTTTTCTTTACCTACAACAACTGCTAGCGCGAGAGAAGAAAGGAAGTGTAACCGTTCGAGGTTAGTGAAGACAGCGAGAAGATCGTGAATCTGACGTAGGATGAGAAGGAATCGAGGAGAGAGGACGACGAGCGGGCATGGCTGACCGGATGAAGGTTGCCGCAACAGGGAGCTCACTTGAAATTGCCACTCTATGGATGAGAAAGGTATAATACTTTGTTCTCAATACCTTGCATGTTTTCTTCTTTCTTTTATTTTGATTTTTGGACATGAATTGCAAAATGATATGTGTCGTTGCTGGAAAAGGAGAAAGAAAATCTTCTTCTCCCTGTGTGTAACCTTCAGGAACCCGACTTCTCACACACAAATGTTTCGTACACGCATTGAGGAGAGAAAAGGCGTGGTGGAGTGAGAAAGGGCGAGAGTGATGGAGAGATGATGAGTTGAGTGAGAGAGAGGACCCTGAGAGAGATGTAAGAAGTGCTGCACGCGGTGGTTGCCATGCGATGAGGCTGGTGGCGGTGGGCACCGCACCGTGATGGTTCAAAAGAAACATTTTTCTTTAGCATTTTCTGCATCTCACGTGAGTGTCATTAGAACATCTTTCTTTTCCTTTTTATTCAATTCTTATTTCTCATTTGAGATCAAGCGAATCCATTTAAATGAAGTTCAGTTTCGTTTTATTTGATGGTTCTTCAGAAAATGAAGAGAACACTGATTTATTGGAAGGTGACTATAAGTCTATATCCATTTCACTCTCCAGAAGAATTTGAGTGACAATCTTGCTAATTGCATAAGTCAGATTCTTGGGATTGAATAAACTCAAAATCTCTGTTTCAACTAAGATTTTATAGGTTTTTGCAATTTTTCCATTTTTCAAGATTAATAATGCACTATTTGGGGTCAGTTACAAATTGTGGAATAGTTGATATAGTGGCCACCAGAGTGTTCTTTGCTTTATTTTGTCATTTTTTTATTCTTTTATTTATGCTAATAATTTTGTTGCTCATTTTTCTTTAGTTTGTTCATTAATTTGCAGAATACAGAACTGTTTCTGGAGTTGTTGGACCATTGGCAATACTTGAAAAAGTTAAGGTATTGACAGTCTGCTTGCTGTTACTCTCATTGAGTTCTCTCATATGTTAATTTTCTCAATGTAAATATCCTGGTTTCTGCATGGGGTGACTAAATTTTGTATTCATCAACTGCATCAGGGACCCAAATATCAAGAGATTGTCAAGATTCGTTTAGGTGGCGGAACTATTCGACTTGGACAAGTTCTGGAGGTTGATGGTGAAAAGGTTGTTGTTCAGGTGAGAGTTAATAGAGTTCATAAACATTTGTACTTGCCTCTTATCTTCATGTTGATTAAGATTGATGTGTTTGTTTTTATTGCCTAACCACAATGTTCGGAGTTTGTGAGTAGTATTCTTAGTAGAAATGCCTTCTTTGTCTACTTTGTTCATGTAGCTATATTGATTTTAATAGCATACCATTTTCTCATCGTCTAATTTGCTACATTGGTAACATTATTAACATCACTTGATATTCTATTCATTTTTAACTACTTATCAAATGGGTATCCATTATTTTCAATATTTTTATTGATTTTGGGTAAATTGAAACCAGTGCTTCAGCTGAATATGCGTATGGGTTAATTTCATGTTCAGAAATTGGTTTTCTTTGAATTGAAGGAGTAATTAATTTTGAGCATATTATGAATGAAATTGCAGAGGAACGGTTTGAGAATTGAAGTTTATTTTTGTCTTTTTGCAGATTTTGTGTTAGCAATTCCTTCTGAACTGGAATCAGTTTTGCGGTTGAAGACTATTAACTACTTTGTTACAAGGAGGCCATGGCTTGGTATGTGACTATGTGCCATGTTGCTACAATGGTTATTTATTATTATATTGTTTGCTCCTTATGTATATATGGTCAATTTTACTTCTCATTGTTTCTATGCGTTTTGTTTTTAGATCTTTATGGAGTTAATGTGAGACCTGTTGCACCATATGGAAGTGCAAGTAGAAAGCCTTATGTTGATTCTGCACTTATACATCGTTGCTTATCGGATGAGCTGCTCTTTGAGGTACTGTATTTTACATTGTGCAACTACAATATTTGGTCATGATCCCCTCACTCATCAGTGAAAATAATAGACATTTGATTTGTGTTAGATGAGATTTTTTTATGATTGATTATTTATTCCTGGTCAACTTAATTGGTGAATTTTAAGATTGATTTTATGCATGCTGTAATTTTGTGATCTTTATTAACCAACTAGAGTAATAAGTAGTCAGCTCTAAACAGGTAAACATAGATGCATCTTGATCAGGATATAATTGCATATTAAGTTATTTCTTTTGTAGATCCTGCTACTTATACTATATTTTTGTATTAAGTGGAAAGATTTTAAGAAGATTTCATTCAACCTATTGCAGATGTCATATACATCATGGTACCTTGATGCCTTCAAATATGCAATTGCATCCAATATAGATGTACTAAATTTAAGGAGCATATGGTCCTGGTTACTTGGATCTCCCATTTGTTGAAATGTACATTTTTTGTGTTGGTCTCTTCTACCATTGAAGTGTGTTTTTGTAGAGTTCTATGATGCCAATTTATTGGCTAGATATGAGAGATCTTCGTTGCTATTGGAAATGATGGACCACTTTATGAAACTATGTTATAATTTGAAACTTGAAAGGGATAACTTTGATGGGTTATATTAAATTACGTTAGTTATTTGCCTTATCCAACATAATTAATTCTTTTGCACCCAATTACTATTAAGAGACAAGTTATTTTGGTTTTGCTACTTTTTGGTGGAGCAGGATTAAGTCAAGCTTGAACACAAACATGGATCAACCTAACTCTAGAAAGCTGACTTCCTTGACTCCCCTTGGTTTTTTCATTTTGTAAATAGGGCAAGAAGGAAGAAGGAAAAGAGAGGAGGCAACTGAAGGAATGAAAGAGATAGAATTAGCATTGCAAGTTCATCCATTGTATCTGACTATCTGTAATGATTAAGTGAGGATATTGGGTTTATAGTGAAGTCAATAAGTAGGAGGAAATAGTTAAGGAATATCAAAGTGTTTAAGGTACTGTAGAATCTGGTAGAGAACTTCTCAAGCCTCGGGGGGAGCTAATATTATGTTTTCTTCATCTATTTATCCTTTACTTATTTCTACATGTTTTGTTTCTTGCTTTAATACACTGTTGCCTTCAATTTTTTGAGAATTTGACATTTCTCTGTTGTTAGGAATGACTGTTCACTTTTGTTTGCGTCGTCAACTATGTGAAGACTTCAACAGTTGTGTCCGCTATCAAAGAAGTGAGGTGGTAGGTAAATAATTCTATAACATGTTACATATATGCATTATATTATTATTATTTCCAAAAGGGATTATGTGTTGATTCATCATATTATGGGAATGGGAAAAGCAATGTCATGCGATTTCAGCATTGACAGTCCATTACTAAAGTAGTAGGTTTCCAAGTTGTAAGGGAATTCAATATTGTAAGCTATGTATCCAAAGATGCATGTCTTTTGTACATAAAGGTTACTTTAATTGCAAGTCTTTGGATGCATTACCTATGTATCCAAAGATGTAAGTCATTTGTAAGCTATTGTAATCCATGACCCCCGTTAGTTTTTTGGATCTGAGATCTTGAGTCCTGACCATGATTTATAAGGCCACATATAGTATCAATTGCTTTTATTGCATTAGTTTGTGTATGGAATCAATTGATAGCTTTTTAGTGGCATAAAATTCTATTCAACTTAGTATGTTCACCTTCTGAATCTGATTCTCTTTCCTTCAATACCTGGACATTGTGTTAGTCCTTTAGTCCTTGCTTTTCTTCATATTTTAGTCTACAGCATGTTATATCTATTTTTTCAGTTTTTTTTGTTTCCTCTCAGTTGGATCATTCTTTATCTATGCTTTCTCCCATTGTACATAAAGGTTTATTTGAGTTTTTCAATTTTATGTCTCGATTGTTTTTGTGGGGTATATTGAGAAAGTTTTGCTTACACTCCGACCTCTTACTTTCCTCACACCTTTTGGTCAACCTGTGTTGCCATATGTTTACACTCTTTTGGATCAAAATCAAACACTTGGAATGGGAATTCATAAATATATGGTTGCCATAAGGTTTGGCTTTTGTGTTCTTTGAGTTCTTCTTTTTGTAGCAGTAATCGTCTTTATAGGAAAGAAGGAAGCACATGATGACTTTCTTAATGAACTACTTGATTCAGCATCTCCATTGTTAGATGAGCACACGGTAAGGCTTCCTTCATTAGTTACTTGGATTTTGATAGCTTTAGATAGATATAGATTTTGGTTTCTTTTATGTTAAAAATATCAAAAGTCCATATGGTGAACACGAAACTGGAACTTAGAAGATTAGGGATTCTAAGTGTCTTCCCAATGAAAATAATAGTTTGGTGTTTCTTGCCTTCATCTAGCTATTCACCTATCTCCAAAGATTGTTTGTGTTTATTACCTTGATTGTCTTGGCCTGTCTAGGTTGCCTAATGCTAAGCAAACAGTCGGTGGTAGTCTCTGGTATTCTAACAATGGTTTCGGCCTTGGGTAGAGGCAGCTAACATGGTTGTGCAAATCCATGTTCCCTGGTGAAGTGGAAAGAAAAATGACTTTTGATTAGAATGGTACCTACCAAGAGCCAGTGTATTTTGTTACAAAATCTGTTAGTTTTCCCTGTTGACTATGAATATCAGTACTGTTAGTCACTGACATTGACCAATTGGAGGCCATCTTATTAACATTAAATCCAAGTATTACCTATCTACAGAGTTCTATTAGTTTGCGGTGAGGATTTTTGGTAATATAATAGAAGAGGATGATATTACATATATGTTTATCTTCTTGATAACTATTTTCATGTGGAAAAATGGTTAAGAAGGGCGAGATTCCCATATTTGTTCTTCCATTTTTGATTTTTAGTCATTGGCTTCCTTTGGCTTTTCCTTCTTCTTTTCCGTCCATTTATGTTGCTTTTCCCTTTCATTTTACCCGCTATTTGTCAATCTATTGTTATTAGCTTATGGATCTTCTAATTTGGGTTTCCTTTCATTTTGATTAAATAAAAATTAGGTATAGCATCCTATCTATGATGGCTTCAAAGAAATTTTCCAGCATCATATCTCTAGATACGATAATTGTTAATGTTCTTAAGTTTCTCTTCATCTTACCTCTGATTTACATATTGTTTATGTTGTCTAAAATTTTCTTTTCCTTTTATTTAACAGAGGCTGATTAAAATCCTAGAAGCTTTTATAGAGATTATCATCAAGAGTTCCCTCCTACTCTTTGCATAGAAACAAGACCTGACACACCATATCCCGCCTCTATTTTTGTTGATACACACGGATCTGCTTATCTAGACACTGACGTTGTTCGGATAATGAAACTTTTTGGAGCCGATGGTTTGTATGGGACGCCTCGTAGCAGAGAAGTCCAATTGACTTACACTTCAACCGGTCGTTTTAAAGTATATTGCCCAATGTTACTGATCATCTTCGTCCAAGAATAATGCGTCATCAACCAAGACCTCTTCGAGTTGAGTGCCCTAATGAAGCTTTTGGAGGAAACATTCCAAACAATTCTTCTACTAATGAGGTTTTTGGATATGGAGAAACTCCTGATAACCCAATTATCATGTAATACCTATCTTTTTTACAATGGTTGTTTTATCATTAAATTTTTGGACCTTCTTTTGTGATTTGCATGGACTATTACTTATGATTGAATTATAAATTCCCTTTAATTTGTGTACTGATTTTCAATTTATCCACAAATTTTAATATCACAACAATTAAGTATTCGCTAAAGCTTTGACCTCGTGCATCGCACGGGTCCCGACGCTAGTATACCGTACGGTGGTGGTGAACAAGAGAAGGTACAAATAAAGAAAAATAAAAAATTATTAATAAAGAAAAATAATAATATAAATAAGGTACAAATAGTGACATCTAAGAATAAATTATAGATGATAAGATACACAACTGTTAAAAAGGATAGTTATTCTCTCCTGTTAAAATACACACCTATTTAAAAGTTCTTCTCTCCGAGTGAGAGTGTTTGTTTCTTTTTCTTTACCATTATCATTGAGTGTGACGGAGTGTGGTCTTCTTCCAAAGGTGTGATAGTTCTTTGCTTTCTCTATCTTTTTCCTACATACTGAGTGGTGTCTACGGCCTGCAACACAATTATGGAGAACCTAAATCTACAAGAGGAGGCTGAGATCGAGTTTTTCGAAGAAGGTGAAGATCAAGTTGTAGCGAAGCCATCGCTATGTCTAGTGGGCCGTTTCCTTACTGATCAGAACATTAGGGTTGCAGTGATGAAAGAAAGGATGGCAGATGTGTGGCCACCGGGAAGGGGAGTATCAATCACAGAACTTGAACCATGTTTGTTCTCATTCCAGGTTTACCATGAGTTGGATGTCCAAAGAATCCTTAAACAGGGACCGTGGTACTTTGACAAGCAGTTGGTGATATTGGAGGTAGCACAGAAGGGGGATTCATCTCGGGAAATACCTCTGAATCAAGTTCCTTTTTGGGTGCAAGTGCATGATCTACCTATTGGTTTCATGTCTGAGAACGTGGGTAAGAGTTTAGCAAACTTCATAGGAGTTTTTTTGGAGTACGATGAATATTGGAAGTAATTCAAGCTAGATGGAGACTCATCTTATCATGTAATTGCAACTATTAGATATACTTTACAGTTTTTAAGCTTGTGTAGTTTCTAACTCTGCAAAGTCAGCAACTTTACTACTTGATATAAATACCTCATGTAAGTCAAAGTCTCACTCAGTGTGTGAATAATAGTCAATGATCACATTGATCATTCTCTGATTCTCTCTCTTTTCTGTTATTCGCATAACCGTTCCTTCTCAAAGGTGTGTGTGCGTGTATCTGTGAAGTGTGTGATTCACAGAAGAATCGTGTCAATTTCATCACGATTCATCATTTGTTCCAACAGATTTGGCATCTAGAGCAAGGTTGAGATCGATCCACAAGTATCTACACGACAACGATGGCGAACACTGGTGGTAATAATGGTCAATTTCCGGCGAAGCTTCCGATACTCGACGAGAAGAATTACGACCGATGGATAGTTCAAATGAAGGTAGTTTTCCGCTACCAGGATGTTGTCGAAATCATTCGCAACGGCGTGGTGGCTGTTGGCGGCGATGCGCTGTGCGAACAACAAAAGAAGGATAGTAAAGCGTTGTTTCTGATTCATCAGTGTGTAGACGCAGAGGCGTTTGAGAAGATATCTCAATTTGAGACAGCGAAGGAAGCATGGGATGCATTGGCCACGGCGTACTCCGACGATGCGAGTCTAAAGAAGGTGAGGTTACAAACACTACGTAGAGAGTACGAACTGCTTCAAATGGGAGAGAAAGATTCAATTGCGGAGTACTTCAACAACTTGACACTGCTGACAAATCGAATGCGTACCAACGGCGAAACAATTTCTGATCAGAAGAAAACTGAAAAGGTACTCCGAACCCTAACTCCTAAATTCGACTATGTAGTGACTACAATTGAACAATCTAAGAACCTAGAAACTATGAAGATTGAGGAATTACAAGGTTCACTAGAAGCTAATGAGGCTAGGATTAGAGAGAGATTGAATGAAAAGGAGAAGGATAAAACTGTGGAAAAATCAATTGAACAGGCACTGCAGGCTAGGTTTCAGAAGGGAAAGGGGAATTGGAAGGGTGAAGGATCTGGTAAGAAGGCAGAAAACAACTCTAGTGATTATCAAAGGAAGAAGGAGGCTTGGAGGAATAAAGGACAAAGGAAGAAATTATAAGAAGGAGTTACAATGTTATAACTGTGACAAATTTGGTCATTTTGCAGATGAGTGTAGATCAAAAGAGTCACAAGAGGAGGTACAACTTGCTGATGGTAAATCAGAAACTGAAGAAGTGGTTCTTATGGCAGAAACTGTTGATGAAGAAGATAAGGAAGTGATGTGGTACTTGGACACAGGTTGCTCAAACCACATGAGTGGCAATAGAGCTTGGTTCAGAAACCTAGATGAGACTGTGAAGAGGCCAATTCGATTTTGGTGATAACAGAGTGGTGAATGCTGAAGGGATTGCCAGTGTAAGGATTCGTAGGAATGATGGAAGGATGTGTACCAGTACTGATGTGCTGTTTGTTCCATCAATGAAGAGCAATTTGATTAGCCTTGGTCAATTGCTAGAAAAGGAATACTCTGTCATAATGAAGAACAAGGAACTGACATTAATGTTTGATGTTACAGGAAAACAAGTATTGAAGGCTTCATTGAACAAACATAGAATCTTCAAGATATGAATGAGCATAGTGAAAGATGACTGTTTAAAGGCTGTGGCAGATGGTGAGAATTGGACATCGCATGAAAGATTTGGTCATCTAAATTTTAGGGATTTGAAGAATCTTGAAACTCAAGAGATGGTGTGTGGTTTGCCCAAAATCAAACTACCAAGTGAAGTGTGTGAGCAGTGCTATGAATAAAAGCAAGCCAGAAGTTCCTACAATGCTGAGTTAAAGACAAAGGCATCAAGGAAGCTGGAAGCAATTCACTCAGATGTGTGTGGACCATTTGAGGTGAAAACCTTGGGAGGTAACAGTTATTTTGTCTCCTTTATCGATGAATTCACTAGGAAGATGTGGGTTTATTTGATAAGTAGAAAGAATGAAGTGTTTGATGTGTTCAAGAGTTTTCATGGAGGTGGAGAATACACCTCCACTGAGTTCAAAGAGTTTTGTGAGAAGGAAGGGATTAGACATAAAATAACAGCACCGTACACTCCACAACACAATGGTACTGCAGAAAGGAAAAACAGGACAATTCTCAATATGGTTAGGAGCATGCTGAAGAGTAGAAGCATGCCTAATTATTTTTGGGGAGAGGCAGTGTCCACTGCAGTCTATATTCTCAATAGGAGTCCAACCAAGAGGCTTGAAAGGTTTACTCCTGAGGAAGCTTGGTCTGGTGAAAAACCAAGTGTCAAACACTTCAGAGTATTCGGGTCATTGTGCTTTAGGCATGTGCCTGACCAACTTAGGAAGAAGCTTGATGACAAGGGTCAAGCAATGGTGCTGCTAGGCTATCACACAACTGGTGCATACAAACTTTATGATCCTAGAAGGAATAAGGTGGTGATTAGCAAGGATGTTAAGTTTGATGAGTCACAGAGTTGGAGTTGGGACAACTCTGTGACAAGTGACCAACCAGTAACTGTGATGTTGGAGCCTGCAGAAAGTGAGATAGAACCAGCAAGTGCTGAGGATGGAAAAGAGCTAGCAAGGCCAAGAAGAGAGAGGCAAGTGCCACAGAGGTTCAGTGACTTCATTGTATTTCCAGACACTACCACTGATGATGATGTTGATGATCTGATGCAAGCAGCTTTGCTTGTAGAATCTAAACCAGTAACAGTTGAACAAGCACTTAAGAAACCTCACTGGAAGCAAGCTATGCTTGAAGAACTGAGATCAATTGAGACAAATGATACATGGAAACTAGATGATTTGCTTCCTCAAAGGAAATTAATTGATGTGAAGTGGATTTTCAAGACAAAAATGAAGCCCAATGGTGAGATTGGAAAATACAAAGCAAGGCTCGTAGCTAGAGGTTTTCTACAAAGACCTGGATTCGATTATAATGATGTGTTTGCACCTGTGGCAAGGATTGAAACAATCAGAATGATTGTGGCAATAGCAAGTTTTAGAAACTGGTCCATGTACCAACTTGATGTGAAGTCTGCCTTCTTGAATGGATACCTAGAAGAGGAGGTGTATGTGAGTCAACCACCTGGGTTCGAGGTAAAGGGGAAAGAGAACAAGGTGTACAGGTTGAAAAGGGCCCTTTATGGCATAAAACAAGCCCCAAGAGCATGGAACAAGAGAATAGACTTGTTCATGTTACAACAACAGTTTGTGAAATGTACTAATGAACATGGAATCTATGCTAGAGGTTCAAGTACTGATCATTGCCTGATAGTATGCCTATATGTGGATGACATGCTTCTAACGGGTACAAATGTGGCTGATATGGAAGAATTTAAGAAAAGTATGATGACAGAATTTGAGATGTCTGATTTGGGGGTTCTTACATATGTTCTTGGCATAGAATTCACTGCAACTAAAAAGGGAACACTGCTGCATCAAAAGAAGTATGCTGGTGATGTATTGAAGAGATTTAACTTGTGTGATTGTAATCCTGCAGCCACTCCAAGTGATCCTGCAGTAAAGCTAGTGGCAGAGTCTGAGGAGAATACTGTTGATGCAACATTGTACAAGCAGCTGGTAGGATATCTGAGATATTTGTGTCACACAAGGTCTGATATTTTGTAACATCATCAAAATAATTAGTAGAATTATTTGGGTGTTAACCCAATTAAACTAATTTAGTACTTGACTGGTAAATTTATTGAGTGCTAAAATTATTTATTGGGTGTCATCGGATCGTTAACCGGATAATACGGATCAAGGAAGTTTTGGAATCGAAATAAGAGATTTAGATCAATATGGTAATTGGACCACGTTACCACGTATATATTAAATAAATATATATGTGTGTGAGTGTGTGTGAGTGAAAGAATGAATAAAAAGGGAAAAAAGAAGAAAAGGAAGCGTACGAGATACAGAGAAGAGAAAAGAGAGAAAAGAGAAAGAAGAGGAAAGGGGTAAGGAGGAAGAAGAGGAAAAAGGGAAGGTTTCGGTTCATCAAAACGACTTCCTTCCAACACGAAAAATGCTCAGCGTTACTTCCTCTTCGATTTGGTACCAAGATCTTCATCATCAACTCACTCTCTCACTTTGCCATTTTCGAATTTGAGAGGAAAAAAATTGGAGTTTTGATGGTTGTAGCTCAAGGGAAAGCTCAAGATGATGTTTAGGAGCGAGCTCAAGGTGGATTACTCGAGTATTGAAGATCGATTGGATGATTGGGAGCTAGTTGGATGAGTTAGGGTGGAGAAATCACATTTTTGGGGTTAGGTGTGAATAGTGGCTTGAGGTTGAAGAAGAAGATGAATAGTGTCCAGGAAAGATTTCGAGGAATTCGGTATTTCGGTCAAAAAGAGGTTTCGCGATCGAGTGGAAAGCTTTGGAAGCGGATTGGGTGTCGCCGGAGCGGGGAGCGTTCGTGTGGTTACTCGGTGATTTCGGCTCGGTCGTGGATCACGCGTCAAGGGTGAGTTCTACTCACGTTTAGGATTTTTGTTTTTCGAATTAATTGATTGATCGTTTTATCGCTTTCGCTGGTCTGGAATATTACTTGATACTGTCTGTTTCGGGTTAGGAATCGATCGGAGCGAGTCTCGAGTTGTGTCGTGTTGAAATGGAATTTTTGGTGATTTGATTTCGAAAGATTGACTTAAAAACCGTTAATTGGAAAATATGTCGTTTTTGATAAAAATCCGTTTTGAATGAGTTTTTGATTGATTTGATTGATTGTGTGACTTTGATTGGAACTGTTTTTATGGTTGTCAAAACTGTTTTCAATCGGAACGAGAATCGGAATTGAGCGGGATAGCGAATTTCGCAAGAAAACGGAAAAAACTGCACTTTTCTGCAGAGGGTCGCGTCGCGACCCGTTCCCATCGCGTCGCGACCTGGCCCATTTTTGTCACGCAAAAAATTTCTGTCGCTTTTCGCGTCGCGACAGTAGCAGTTCGCGTCGCGACGCTTTGCAGATTTTCAGCAACTATTCACTGATTTTGTTTTCGCAATAACTTTTGATCCGGGAACCCGATTGAGGTGTTCTAAGATGCGTTTGAAAGCTTATTCCGAGGCCTAACTAAATATACAATTTAAAAAGGTAAAAATAACTGTTTTTGAAGTTCAAATTGTTTCGAAAGACCGAATAATAGTACACGTGTGCGAATATATTTTATTAATAATAAAGCGGATTATGAGTCCTACGTGGTATGGTATAACTGATACGGAATGATTATTATTCATTCGTCTAAACCGGTCTACGATTCACGATATATATATTATATCGACTATGGGAAACGGCCCGATGCGGGTGTTATGTTCAATTATTTGTCTGAGGTAAATGAACCTTGAGTTCATATGATTATAGATATATATATTATATCGAGTTTGGGTGACGACCCATGTTGACATACTAGGAGGGGCAGTCATGATCCCCTATCCTAGGCTCCGAGGCCAATAGTGAAACTATTATTGGTAAGGGGTTCGCCGGGATTAGTCTTGGGGCAGTCGGTGGTGTGTCAAAGAGTATTGAGTAACGTTCACCGGGATTAGTCTTGGGGCAGTCGGTGGTACGTTATTGTTGTTGTGTAGTGTGGTTCGCCGGGATTAGTCTTGGGGCAGTCGGTGACGCACTGAGTTATAGCAGATTCGCCGGGATTAGTCTTGGGGCAGTCGGTGGAATGCTATGTGTAAAATAATGCGGTTCATCGGGAGTTAGCGTTCGCGCAGTCGATGCCGTGTTGAGTTAACAATGTTTTATAACTGGACCGAGAGTGCTAGTAGGGGTCTCGGTAGAACTCACTGAGATTGTATCTCACTGTTTATATGTTGTTGTTTTACAGAGAAGCAGGGAAAGTGGAAATCCAGGAGGCACGAGTAGGTGGAACTCGGGCGGTGGCTGAAGATTTAGCTTTATGCTTAAGTTTATGTTTTCCCTTGTTATCTGTGTATCAAGACATTTTGTCTTTAGCGTTATGTATTTATTTTCCGCTTTCTTGTACGATATTGAACACTGTATTTCACTGATGGTTTGTGGTCTTATTTATGTTTAAGACTGTCCTGTTGTTATTCAGTGAAAATTTTATAGTGGTGTTCAGTATTTAAACAGGAAATATATCTCTGATGATTTAGGTTTGGTACACTTGGGTATTTTTACTCGATAAAAATACCGGGGTGTCACAGTTGGTATCAGAGCAGTTCGACCTAGTCGGACTTAGTTTAGGGTTGAGTCGATTCCTTGTTAGTCCTGGTTGTAATTACACTTGTGATGCTAAGAGACATTGAGCCTGATCAACTTAATACTTAGTGCATCATAAGCGGAATTGTGGCAGGATGATCAAGGCGCAATCCTCGACCAAAATCGGAATCTCCAACCGGTGCATCCTCAGGAAAGGTGACATAACGGTGGAAGTATACACTGCTAAGTTTGAGAAGTTGTCTCAGTTTTACCAAGTGGTAAAGTAAGCTCCGGATGACGAATGGAGAATGCAGATGTATAAGAAGGGCCTTAGTGCTTTTATGATTTATGGTCTCAGTTCTTATACTATTACCAATTACGTTGCATTAGTGCAATCAGCATATGTCGCCAAGGATGATCTCATAGGGAGTATGGGAAAAGGAAAGAAGGTAGTTGAATTATCAACTCGGAATGCAAAGTCCAAAGATAATTTCATCAAGGGAAAAACAGGTGCAATTCTTTGATTCTTCAAAGGTTAGAAGATATTCTAACTGTGGAAAGCATCACAGTGGTGATTGTAAGCAAAGATCTAAT
Source organism: Astragalus membranaceus (assembly GCA_039519185.1). Classification (NCBI taxonomy): domain Eukaryota; kingdom Viridiplantae; phylum Streptophyta; class Magnoliopsida; order Fabales; family Fabaceae; genus Astragalus; species Astragalus membranaceus. The sequence continues at coordinate 77,094,436 of CM076850.1, read as the reverse complement.
CGGTGCGATTATTGTAATGAAGAGGGTCACTATGGTAAAGAGTGCCCTGCAAGGAAAAGTTCCAAGGAGTCACAAGCAGCTCTAAGGCAATGACAAGTCAACACTCTGAATGCTTAGACGGTTACGAATGCTGACGGTATACTTAGAAGGACGGGAGTCCTATTCAATAACTCAATCAGTATATTATATGGTTCGGGTGCAACCTATTGCTGTATATCCCGATCGCGTGTGAACCGGTTGGGATTAACCTTATCTCTGCTATCCGAGCTGATAACCATCTTAACTGCGGCTAAGGGTCGTGTCCAGACCCAATCTTTGTGTCAGAATGGTCTACGTAGAAGCATTATTTGTTTGCCTATGAGAAGTGAGGACACCATTTCGGGTATGAATTGGATGACTGCAAATCATGTTGCAATCGACTGTGTTAATCAACTATCAGCTTCGCTTCAGAATCAGTTGAATTGTCTAGGACAAACTCTGAAGCGGTTACCTAGTTCACCTTAGATGGTCAATCTTCATTCCAAGGTGCGGAAGCACATGTTAGTATGTTATCTGCATCCACTGAAACTAGTCTAGATTTGGCGAACATTCAGGTTGTGAATGACTTTCTGGATGTTTTCACGACGAAGTTTCTTTTGAACCTCCAGAGCGAGAGGTAGAGTTTGCAATAGAGTTGGTTCCTAGCACAGGATCAATATCTATTGCACCTTACTGAATGTCTCCTTTAGAGTTAAAGGAATTGAAGTCTCAAATTGAAGAGTGGATCTCTAAGAGGTTCATTCAACCGAGCGCTTCTGTAACACCCCAAAAATAATAGATTAATTTATTTAATTAATTAAATGAAATTGGGTGGTAGAAATAATAATATAATTATTTATTATTTATTATAATAATTATAAGGTGCTTTAAAAATAAAATGAGGAGTGGTATTGTAATTGGAGGTGGTGTTTTAATTAAATTGGGCTTAAGCTGCGGGAAAGCCCGCAATCCAAGCCCACTAGCCTAGGCGCATATTTAAAGTGAAAAATTAGGTTTTAGCTCATTTTTGTAAAAAGAAAGAAAAGAGGCGAATTGAGAGAGAGAGGAGAGGGTGGAGGAACGGCGCTCATGAGAAGAGGAGGAAGAGGAGAAGTGCGCAAATCCCAAGGAGAAAAGGGAGAGGGGTCGTGTTGCGGTGATCCTTGGAGCTTACGTATACGGAGATAGCGTGTTCGTCATAACCTAAGGTAAGGGTGAGCGTTTCAATTTAATGTAATTGGGTATATGGTGGGTTTGTGGCTTTTGGTGTTGGGTTGAATTCGTGAATTATATGTTAGGAGGAACGAAAGATTGAATTATTGGTGATGATATGCGAATTGTCTTATGAGGTGAGGAGATGAATTTCGAATTCTTAGTGAATGTGGTGTGGTTAATTTCGATGTTAGGTGAATTGTTGGTGTTGAATTGCAACTTTGATAAATTGGTTGATATGAGTATAATTGTTTGAATGACTCCAAGAAATTTAAAATAAACGATGTTGCTGTCCCTGGAATTAAAGTGCTGCTGTATGCTGTCTTGGTAAAAGAAATGTTGCTGTTTGTCAGTTTAAATGTTGCTGATTGCAGAATTAAAGTGCTGCTGTATGTCAATTTCGAAATGTTGCTGTTTGTCAATTTAAATGTTGCTGTTTGCAGAATTTAAGTGCTGCTGTATGTCAATTTCGAAATGTTGCTGTTTGTCATTTAAATGTGTTGCTGTTTGCTGTTTTTGTCAAAGAAAAATGCTGCTGTTGCAGAACTACAAAAATGTTGCTGTTAACCCTGTAAATGTGTTGCTGTTTTGCTGTTTTTGTTAAGGAAAAATGCTGCTGTTTATCAAATAAAAAGAGTGCTGTTTATCAAATAAAAGTTTACTGTTTATCAAATAAAAATTTGCTGTTTTTCAAAATAAAAGGGGGTCATTTATCTAAATAAAAAGGGTGCTGTCTTGCTGTCATTTTTATAAAAGAGTTGCTGTTTTATGAAGGAAATGCGCTACTAATCTACAAAAAGTAAAGCGCTGTTTTTGTGTGTAAAATTATGCTGTTTTCTTACTGCTGTTTGCGTAAAAAGGCTACTAATTTGATGCTGTTTTTGGACTCAAAAAATACCGCTGTTTTCCACACTGTTTTTCTCAAGTGTAGTTGTGATGTTGAAAATGAGATGTTTGTCCAAAAATTTAAACAAGTTGTACTCGAATTTTTTTTATATATATATAGGTTGTCACTTAAATTGTTAATGTGTAGTTACTTAAATTTAAATGGTTTACCACTTAGATTTTCAATGTGTAGCTACTTAAATTTAAATGTTTTGTCACTTAAATTTTAATGTATTGTTATTTAAGATTTAAGGATGTTGTTACTCCAATTTTGAATGTGATGTTTATGAAGAAGTGTGATATTATTATGGTGATTATGACGAATACACTCTATGAGTGTTCTATGATGACGATGACGAGTACTCCAGGTGAGTGATTTGGTGTTTGCACATGTGTCCATAGTGTCTCATAGCATGTGCATATTATGATGCGCCCATAGTGGCAGTGACGGTGCGCCCATAGTGGCAGTGACGGTGTGCCCATAGTGGCTTATTTACGACGAGTATGGTACCATCATGCATATACCCAGGAGTGGGTTGCATTTTCATGCACATACATGTTTATGACGTTGTGTGATTGTCTGCTATGAAGTTGATGATAATGATGATGTTGTGTGACTGTTGCCCATATTACTCTATTATATGCTTAATTATGTTTTATTGAAATTCTCACCCCTTCTGCTTGGAATGTTGCTCTATTGTGGCAACGCTGCAGGTAACCGCGAGTGAAGGTCCTACTACCTTCTTTGATAGCCGTTGGGATGTCTGTCGAGTCGCTCTCTGATACTGTAGCACCTAGGGGGCGTGGTTGAAGTCTGATAGTTTAATTAATTAACTGTTTAATGACTATGTGGAGTATATGAGATGTGTTTGAGAGCCTTAGTGAGTTATTCTCTTATTCCGCTGTGATGTGTTGAATTTTTGTGAAGTCTAATTTTTATGACGGTGGTTTTATTGCACAAACTATAACGAGCGCAAATGAGGAGTTTTATAAATGACGATGTGACATTTCTTTTCTACCAGTTAAAACCAATATAAATGAAAAAGATTTTTGTACTCTGATAAATGACGTGTAAACTTTGGGGTAGAAAAGGGGTGTTACATTAGTGGTATCAGAGCAATGGTTGGTCCGTCCGGCCAAGTCGTAGAGTCGTTGTGTCGGTTAACGACCAACTGTTGTCTTTTAGTCTTGACCATTGGTTTGTGTTGTAGTGATGTTCCTGCAGGTACAAGTAGACGGAAGCTGCTATGGTAAGTAAACTAGTGGGGGAAACGCCCCTACTGGTATTGTGTGCTGTTTGCTATGTTGTGCTCCGTGTGAACCCTGTGTCGTTTGGTTGTGACTTTTATTTTGACCCTGTTGTTGTGGTTATGTGCTTTTGGTGATTGCTGCTGTTGTAAATTAAGTTACTGTTGTGCTGCAAAGTAAATACTGTGTTTTTTCTTTATTATTTTATCATTGCCATTGCTGTTTGTTTATTGTTACGTAGTTGTGTTATTGTACCATTAAACTACTGTTGCTGTTAGCTGGAAATATTATTGCTGTTACTGTTTAATTGCCGTTCTAAAAGATCGATGTTGCTGTTGTTGGAAATATTGTACTGTTTTCTAAGGATTAGTGTTGCTGTTTAATTATTGATGTTTTTGAAAACCGTTTTATTTGAGCGACACTAATGCCGTGTGCTATGTAATTTTTTGATCTAAAAGGAAAAAGGGCTTCTGAAATTGTTTTTGAAAAGTCAAATGGACGATTTTACGGTTGGAAACTGATATTGGTGATAAAATCTACTTTAACGAATGAACGTAGGTGTTGTTGTTGTAGAAATTGAAAGAAATGAATTATTTTGGACTTAGGATTTTAAATGAAGGAAGTGTAGGTGTTGAAATTTTGTGGAATTGGAAAAATGACCTTTTTCTCTAATTGGTTTTATTTTAAAGAAAAGAGTAGCGACTTGTGGTGGTGTGGGTTTTGAAAACCTTGTCAAAAATGATTTGATCACGATTTTGAAAACTATTATTGGGTTTCTTGGGAGCAAAAGTGTATTAGTATGTATTAGTATGTATGAGACATTGGCTGCTCTATGAGGTTGAATTTGGTTATTTAAATCACACAAAGACTAGCCTGTAAAAATGGTGTTTAAATTGGTTATGAAAATTGGCGTGCTCTATGTATTGTTTGACTTATAAGAAATGTTGATTCGAGAGGTTAGCCTTGCTTGTGACTAACATTATTAGTATATAAATGCATTGAGTTAATAGGATGAACAAAAAATTAATTGATGCATGCGTAAGTCGAATTGGGCGGTAAAGATGTATAATTGAATTGTTAGTAATTTAGAGACTTTATAGAGCCGAGTTTGTAGTTAAATGGAGACACCTTATAAAAATGAACTTGTTGTTATTTGGGGAGTGACTTTTAATTACTAATGAGATGAAGCTGATTTTTGGTTATTTTCTGAGAAGGTGCTAAACTGTATTTTTAGTAGTTAGAGAGTTGTACTAGTTGGTTTTACAAGTAGCAAGGTTGAATTTCGAAGAAAATGATGTTTGAATGTATATGATTATTGGGAAGTTTAAACTATGCTTGATGGCTAAATTTGTGGCTGCTTGGATGCTTAATTTGTTGCTAAGCTCACTGTGTAGGCACTTTCTGAATAGGTTTGACTTTCGGCTAAACTGGGACTGTTTTACTGGTTGGTAAATTATGTGGCTCACAATTTTAGAAACTAGACTGAACTCTTGTCATTTTGGCTTTGGTTTGGTCGCATTTGGAGTAGTATAGCTCCAGTTATGGGCTTCGCAAGTTAGGGTAAAATTCTGGGAACCGTCTGGACATAGGGTCAGTGTTTTGGTTGTGGTGTTTCCAAATGAACTCCTTTTCGAATGAATCCAGTTTCTTTGAAAACTATACAAAATGATTTACTGTTTAGGCTGAAGTTTCGTGTTATTTGGGTTTGTTTTGGGCATTGTAGAAGAGTCGCAACTTTGGACACAGTCGCTGCCCCATTTTCTGGACCTACTACCTTGTTTGCGAAAACTGTTCTATTAGACTCATCATTTTGAAATTCTAAAAATATAGCCAGAAACTAGACTTCGTAAGTATTCCGTAGAGGGGTTGTTTGCAAAATTCCGATGTCGTTTGATAGGGTAAATAAATTGTTGAAGTTTATGTGCGAGTGCTGGAATTTCCTGCGTTGCTTAGTTTATGCTGTCATTGTAACGGAAAAATGTTTTTGCAATATCTTTTGACCCAGGAGTCCGATTTGAGTAAACTAAAATGTTTCGGAAAGCTTATTCAGAGGCCTAACTGAATATTCTAATTTCAAGGCAAAATTGACTGTTCTGGTGTCGTTGATTTTTAGGCGTGTCGGTCGAATTAAATTGTTGTTGTGTTGTCGGTGGCTTAGTGCCCAAGTCGTTGTTGCAGTGTCGGCGCCTTGGTGCCCGAAGTTGTTGATGTGTCATTGATTATAGGATTGTTGGTCCCGAAGTCTTGTCTCCAAGTTGTTGTCATGGGAGGGTTGGTCCCGGAGTTATCTCCGCATTTCTGCTTTGCTGTGCTTCGTGGTTGCCTTGTGGATGATAATGATTTTTCTTTGATGTTGTTGGTTGTTGTGTTTTGGGTAACGCCGAATGGCCCACAGTGTTTTGTAGTGGGTACTGCCGATATGACCCACGTTGTTTTGCTGAGGGTACCGCTGAATGGCCCGAAACGTTTTGATGAATTTTGTGTTGTAGGCCTATGGCCGACGTTGTGATTTAGTTGTTGATTTCGCCTGAGTGGCAAAGTTGTTTGTTGATGTTGTTGTCATGTTGTTAAATTATGCGGCTTGTTGTACAACTGTGATGCACTCGGTGAATTTCGTTGTGATGCTGTGATGATTGATGTATTTCGTTCTCCTTAAGGGTAGATGAGTGGGGTAGAATGCAAGCTAGTTTATCAGAGTAGCGCAGCGGGTTGAGTCGCTAAGTGTTGAGGCGACGTTATTAGGATGGTGTGAGAGCGTTCGCGTTGGTAGACAAATTTCGAGGACGAAATTCCTTTAAGTGGGGGAGAGTTGTAACACCCCAAAAATAATAGATTAATTTATTTAATTAATTAAATGAAATTGGGTGGTAGAAATAATAATATAATTATTTATTATTTATTATAATAATTATAAGGTGCTTTAAAAATAAAATGAGGAGTGGTATTGTAATTGGAGGTGGTGTTTTAATTAAATTGGGCTTAAGCTGCGGGGAAAGCCCGCAATCCAAGCCCACTAGCCTAGGCGCATATTTAAAGTGAAAAATTAGGTTTTAGCTCATTTTTGTAAAAAGAAAGAAAAGAGGCGAATTGAGAGAGAGAGAGGAGAGGGTGGAGGAACGGCGCTCATGAGAAGAGGAGGAAGAGGAGAAGTGCGCAAATCCCAAGGAGAAAAGGGAGAGGGGTCGTGTTGCGGTGATCCTTGGAGCTTACGTATACGGAGATAGCGTGTTCGTCATAACCTAAGGTAAGGGTCAGCGTTTCAATTTAATGTAATTGGGTATATGGTGGGTTTGTGGGTTTTGGTGTTGTGTTGAATTCGTGAATTATATGTTAGGAGGAACGAAAGATTGAATTATTGGTGATGATATGCGAATTGTCTTATGAGGTGAGGAGATGAATTTCGAATTCTTAGTGAATGTGGTGTGGTTAATTTCGATGTTAGGTGAATTGTTGGTGTTGAATTGCAACTTTGATAAATTGGTTGATATGAGTATAATTGTTTGAATGACTCCAAGAAATTTAAAATAAACGATGTTGCTGTCCCTGGAATTAAAGTGCTGCTGTATGCTGTCTTGGTAAAAGAAATGTTGCTGTTTGTCAGTTTAAATGTTGCTGATTGCAGAATTAAAGTGCTGCTGTATGTCAATTTCGAAATGTTGCTGTTTGTCAATTTAAATGTTGCTGTTTGCAGAATTTAAGTGCTGCTGTATGTCAATTTCGAAATGTTGCTATTTGTCATTTAAATGTGTTGCTGTTTGCTGTTTTTGTCAAAGAAAAATGCTGCTGTTGCAGAACTACAAAAATGTTGCTGTTAACCCTGTAAATGTGTTGCTGTTTGGCTGTTTTTGTTAAGGAAAAATGCTGCTGTTTATCAAATCAAAAGAGTGCTGTTTATCAAATAAAAGTTTGCTGTTTATCAAATAAAAATTTGCTGTTTTTCAAAATAAAAGGGGGTCATTTATCTAAATAAAAAGGGTGCTGTCTTGCTGTCATTTTTATAAAAGAGTTGCTGTTTTATGAAGGAAATGCGCTACTAATCTACAAAAAGTAAAGCGCTGTTTTTGTGTGTAAAATTGTGCTGTTTTCTTACTGCTGTTTGCGTATAAAGGCTACTAATTTGATGCTGTTTTTGGACTCAAAAAATACCGCTGTTTTCCACACTGTTTTTCTCAAGTGTAGTTGTGATGTTGAAAATGAGATGTTTGTCCAAAAATTTAAACAAGTTGTACTCGAATTTTTTTTATATATATATAGGTTGTCACTTAAATTGTTAATGTGTAGTTACTTAAATTTAAATGGTTTACCACTTAGATTTTCAATGTGTAGCTACTTAAATTTAAATGTTTTGTCACTTAGATTTTAATGGAGTGGCCCAATAGGCCCAACGAGACAGTCTAGTGCAACCTGCAGCAAAGGGGGTGCTGCGCGCAGCAGCCAGGTGCAACCTGGGCCAGCGACCCACTCGACCAAGGCCGGCCCAACGCGGCCCATCATCTACCTTGCTCCGCAAGATGCGGCCGATCCCGTAAATTGCGCAACGGCTAGAACGCCAGCCTTATATATACCACACCAGCATGTGGCTTCAGGTATGTTTTACTCACCTTGTGACCCTGCCCGTTGAAGCACCTCTGACTTGAGCGTTGGAGTGCCTTTGCAGGTACCACCCGCGTGCGGCTTACAACTCGGTCCCTCATCACAGCGACCGATCAACGTTACCAACAACAACCCATCGTATTGATCAGGTACGATCAATTGACGACCACAGTGGGAGGCCCGAGCGCTATTCCACATCAGACCATGCCGCCACGCCAGAAACGCACTTCTTCCAGGCTCAATACCTCTGGGCAGAACCGACCTCAACGGACCCCAGAGGGCGTGCCTGTGACCGTTCATGAATCACAAGATGAGCCTCGCCAAGAGCCCTCAGTACAGGGCGGCCGCGGGCCAGTTATCCAACCGGTCCAGCAACTACCGGCCGAGCTGGCCGAAGCTGGAATCCCAGAAGCATTGCCCGAGCATGTGACCCAGGCACTTATACAAATTCTGGAGCAAAAGAATCAAGTGATTGCTGATCGAGACGAGCTGATCGAACGCTATGAGAGAGGCTCGATCTCAATCCGCCCGCGTGCGGACAGCGGTCACCGAGGGCAACCATCTCAGCCCCATCGTTCACCACCACGAAGAGAAGCTCCTACTCGTCGAGGCGTATCCCGACGCAATCCTCCAAGAAGGGCGATCGTTCATAGGTCGCCCCCTCATCGAAGAAGTCGCCACCGGCGTTCCCCCGAGGAAGAATACGACTATGCTGACTCAAGCTACCGTCCAGAGTCAGAAGGGTCGCCAACAAGATACTCGTCAAACGAGTCCTCAGGATCCCGCCGATCAAGAAGCAGGTCGTGGGACTCGTATGAGGAGTTTGACGACTACAGTAACGGGGAGATTAGAGATGTCTCCCGTGCCATCAGCCAATCAAGAAGAAACTGTTCAGAGCGGCCTAGAGGACGGTCGTCGTCGCATGCTCCACAATACCATGGCCCCCATGGACCCCCTCCAATTGCCGACGGATTCCTTGGCCAACCGGTCGGCCTTTACGGTCTGCCCATCGACCAAACTGCCGCCATGCAGCCCTGCGGGCAGAATTACATTCCGACCGGACAAGGGCCCTTCACCAGAGAAATCAGACGCTATCGCATTCCAAGGGATCTCAGGAAGCCCCCGAACATGAACAAGTTTAACGGCCGCGGGGATCCCGATAAACATCTCATGTACTTCAACAACTACTGCAGCTATAGAGAGCTAGGTCGGACAATGAAGTGCAGACTTTTTCCTCAGTCGCTCGAAGGTCGGGCGTTAGAATGGTGGGAAACCCTACGTCCCAACACCATCTCTTCTTGGGAAGGTCTCGTGACAATGTTCCTAGCCAATTATACAGCCAACCGCTGCCAGTACAGATATGAAGAGCACTTGGACACGATCGTCCAAGGAGAGAATGAATCCCTGAGGGAGTACATCGACCGATTCAACACTGAAGCCGACGCGGTCCGCGACCTGTCAGATAGAGACAAGTTGAAATATCTAAAGCGTGGTATAAGAGAGGACCACAGGTTTGCAGTAGAGTTCACGTTGAACCACTATAGCGACCTCGGAATGTTTCTTCGAAGGGCCAACGATCATATGGCTTACGAAGAAAAATTGGCCGCTAGGAAGGGCGCCCGAGCGCGACCCAAAGAGGAGCACAACAGGCCAGGTAGCGAGCAAGAAAGCCACCGAGAATACCGACCTAAGAAATATGAACAGCGCACGAAGTTGAATACTCCCATTGCGCAAATCTATTCTGAGCGACAGAACAGAGAATTCCTGAACATGAAGCGACCCGACCCCCTCGTGCTCAAAGAAAGGCATCGACCGACCAAGAAGTACTGCCAGTACCATTGTAGTAAGGGGCACGATACGAACGATTGTATGGCCCTCAAAGATGATATCGAGGACCTGATTCAAAGGGGAGAGCTGAGGGAGTATGTTCTAGAGGAAGATGATGAGTTCAGCCCGCGAGCTGAAGAATGAATTCAAACGACCCTACAAACTGGTACTGATACTCGATCGATCAATAAAGGACAGGCGAGCACTATTTTTACCGAGGCTCGACCTTTTGAAAGTGTGTGTTTTAGTTAACATGTACGAGTGCATGCCCGAACACTTAGTAAAGTAGCGAGCGATCGAACAGGAACTAAAATTAAACTTTCGAATCAAAAGTACACAACGGGTTCACCACGGTCGAAACCGGGCACCCAATCCACCGACCGTTCGCAGGCCGGAAAGATGCATCAAGCCTCGAATAGGCTACGCTGCTTCACCACTGTAGGTCGTCCGCGCGAGGCTACACATGGGGCAACGAATTAAGCCTCGAATAGGCTGCGATTGGTCGCTTCCTACAGGTCGATCCCGCGAGACTCTCAAGAGTCAACAAAGAGTGCCATCGAGTGGCCCAAGGGTCAGAATGACCCACAATCAAACGTAGGCCGCCGAGCGACCTACATCGAGCGCCATCGAAGTGGCCCAAGGGTTTGAATATCCCACAAAGCATAGGTCGCCGAGCGACCTACATCGAGCGCCATCGAAGTGGCCCAAGGGTCAGAATGACCCACAATCAAACGTAGGCCGCCGAGCGACCTACATCGAGTGTCACCGAGTTGGCACAATCAAGCGCCATCGAATGGCCCAAGGGTTTGAATAACCCACAAAGCATAGGTCGCCGAGCGACCTACATCGAGCGCCATCGAAGTGGCCCAAGGGTCAGAATGACCCACAATCAAACGTAGGCCGCCGAGCGACCTACGTCGGGTGTCACCGCATTGACACAAGCGAGTGCCACCGAGTTGGCCCAAAATAGATCACCGTGTTGATCAAATCGAGCGTAGGATCCCGAGCGACCTACAACGAGTGCCACCGAGTTGGCCCAAAATAGATCACCGTGTTGATCAAATCGAAAGTAGGATCCCGAGCGACCTACAACGAGTGTCACCGAGTTGGCACAATCAAGCGCCATCGAAGTGGCCCAAGGGTTTGAATAACCCACAAAGCGTAGGTCGCCGAGCGACCTACATCGAGCGCCATCGAAGTGGCCCAAGGGTCAGAATGACCCACAATCAAACGTAGGCCGCCGAGCGACCTACATCGGGTGTCACCGCATTGACACAAGCGAGTGCCACCGAGTTGGCCCAAAATAGATCACCGTGTTGATCAAATCGAAAGTAGGATCCCGAGCGACCTACAACGAGTGTCATCGAATGGCCCAAAGCGAGCGCCATCTAATGGCCCAAGCAAAGTGAGTGGCAGCGACCACATTCCAACATGAGGGGCAGCGACCACATTCCTCAAATAGGCCGTGCTAGGCTGCTCCCTGCAGGTCGAGAGCCCCAGGCGACCAGTCAAAACGATTAAGCGAACTTAAGCACAATCGAAGCGACCTAAGAATAGTCGCACCCCCAAGGGCGAGTTCGATCTGAGTCGATACTTGGTAAACTGCCCAAGGGACAGGGCCGAGACCCGACCGGTTAAAACGATTCAAGCCCCAGGTCGGTCTTAAGCGAGCCGACCTGGACAAGAAGCTTTTCCTGCCAGCGAGCCTATCCTTCTCTTGCATGACCGATTTCACACCCGCTAAAGCAGAATCCAGAGCGACCTCTGCCACACCGGTCCCGCGCGACCTAACGAGGGGCATCGACCCCAGAACACCGGCCGGTCCCGTGCGACCACACGGGTGGCAGCGACCACCTTCCCATCGTCCAAAACGTCACATCATCTCAAACAACAGAGGTCGGCAGCGACCGACGCCAAACTCAGCGATTAATAGGCGGCAGGGACCGTCAGTCACCCTTCCACAACTCGAATGCAGGGGGGCAACGATTCAAGCCTCAGCCCGCTCTTAAGCGACCTAGGCTTGGGGGGCAACTGTTCTGGAGTGGCCCAATAGGCCCAACGAGACAGTCTAGTGCAACCTGCAGCAAGGGGGTGCTGCGCGCAGCAGCCAGGTGCAACCTGGGCCAGCGACCCACTCGACCAAGGCCGGCCCAACGCGGCCCATCATCTACCTTGCTCCGCAAGATGCGGCCGATCCCGTAAATTGCGCAACGGCTAGAACGCCAGCCTTATATATACCACACCAGCATGTGGCTTCAGGTATGTTTTACTCACCTTGTGACCCTGCCCGTTGAAGCACCTCTGACTTGAGCGTTGGAGTGCCTTTGCAGGTACCACCCGCGTGCGGCTTACAACTCGGTCCCTCATCACAGCGACCGATCAACGTTACCAACAACAACCCATCGTATTGATCAGGTACGATCAATTTTCAATGTGTAGCTACTTAAATTTAAATGTTTTGTCACTTAAATTTTAATGTATTGTTATTTAAGATTTAAGGATGTTGTTACTCCAATTTTGAATGTGATGTTTATGAAGAAGTGTGATATTATTATGGTGATTATGACGAATACACTCTATGAGTGTTCTATGATGACGATGACGAGTACTCCAGGTGAGTGATTTGGTGTTTGCACATGTGTCCATAGTGTCTCATAGCATGTGCATATTATGATGCGCCCATAGTGGCAGTGACGGTGCGCCCATAGTGGCAGTGACGGTGTGCCCATAGTGGCTTATTTACGACGAGTATGGTACCATCATGCATATACCCAGGAGTGGGTTGCATTTTCATGCACATACATGTTTATGACGTTGTGTGATTGTCTGCTATGAAGTTGATGATAATGATGATGTTGTGTGACTGTTGCCCATATTACTCTATTATATGCTTAATTATGTTTTATTGAAATTCTCACCCCTTCTGCTTGGAATGTTGCTCTATTGTGGCAACGCTGCAGGTAACCGCGAGTGAAGGTCCTACTACCTTCTTTGATAGCCGTTGGGATGTCTGTCGAGTCGCTCTCTGATACTGTAGCACCTAGGGGGCGTGGTTGAAGTCTGATAGTTTAATTAATTAACTGTTTAATGACTATGTGGAGTATATGAGATGTGTTTGAGAGCCTTAGTGAGTTATTCTCTTATTCCGCTGTGATGTGTTGAATTTTTGTGAAGTCTAATTTTTATGACGGTGGTTTTATTGCACAAACTATAACGAGCGCAAATGAGGAGTTTTATAAATGACGATGTGACATTTCTTTTCTACCAGTTAAAACCAATATAAATGAAAAAGATTTTTGTACTCTGATAAATGACGTGTAAACTTTGGGGTAGAAAAGGGGTGTTACAGCTTCTCCATGGGGTGCTCCGGTGTTACTTGTAAAGAAGAAAGATGGAAGCATGAGATTGTGCATCGATTATCGACAACTCAACAAAGATTCGATCAAGAATAAATATCCCTTACCAAGGATAGACGAATGCTTGAGCAATTTGAGGTGCTGCAGTGTTTTCTAAAATTGATCTGAGGTCAGGATATCATCAAATAAAAGTTAGAGCCTTAGATATCCCGTAGACAGCTTTCCGTACTAGGTATGGACATTATGTGTTTGTAGTGATGCCCTTCGGTTTGACTAATGCTCCAGCGGTATTCATGGATTACCTGAACCGAGTTTTCCTCAATTACCTAGATCAATTTATAGTCGTTTTCATTGATGGTATCTTGATGTGCTCGAAGACCATTGAGGAGCATGTCCAACATCTCCGCATTGTTCTGAAAGTACTCCGAGAAAATAAGTTATACTTGAAACCTTCGGAGTGTGATTTTTGGGTGTCAGAGGTAAAGTCTTTGGGACATGTGATTTCCCAAGTCGGGAGTTTCTGTAGATCCCAGTAAGAAGGAAGCGGTGTTGAATGGGAGTGACCGACATCAGCCGCAGAGATCAAAAGTTTCTGGGTCTAGCCGGTTACTATAAGAGATTTGTTAAAGGGTTCTCACAGTTAGATTTCCACTTACTCGGCTAACTCGAAAGGGTCAACCGCTTACGTGGGATGCTTATTGTGAAGGATGTTTTCAAGAATTGAAGGTTAGGTTGACTTCTGCACCAATCCTGATTCTTCCGGATCCGTCTTTGAAATTCCAAATTTACGGCGATGTTTTTGAAAAGGGTTTGGGATGTGTTCTCATGCAGAATCATCAAGTGGTAGCTTATGCGTCCAGACAGTTGAAGATCCCTGAGGAGAATTATCCGACTCATGCTTTGGAGTTGGCAGCTATTGTGTATGCACTGAAGATTTGGAGACGTTACCTATATGGGTCTCGTTTCGATGTCTTTAGTGATCACAAGAGTTTAAAGTATCTGTTTGATCAGAAAGAATTGAATAATAGACGAAGGAGATGGGTTGAATTCCTGAAGGATTATGAATTCGTGTTGAAGTAGCATTCAAGAGAGGTCAATGTTGTAACGAATGCGCTGAGTAGGGAATCCATTCACATGGCAGAGTTAATGACGCGAGAAATAGAACTGTTAGAGTCTTTTAGATCTAAGTTGTGGTACATCCATAAGTTTCCACTTTAGTGGCAAGGTTTTGGTGTTAACCTTTCGCTTGCGAATGTTAACGATCAGATAGTATTATGTGATTCCGTTTGACAAGTCAAACGTGAATACGAATATGAAAGTGAGGTGACTGTTGACTGTTTTTTTTTTCACATTGCGATTAACCACCAAAGGATTAATTGATGGATCTGCTTGCAAGAGTCTGAAATTCCCGAAGTGAAGCTTGGGGTGCGGTAGGATAGTTTTGAAAAATCATTTTTTGTGAAAACCCGCATGCTAAAGTTAATTTTGGGAACGAATCAAGAGGCTAATAAAATTTGATTGAGGAAGAAAATTCTAGGAGGATTACTTAGGTTGAGGGGAAACCCTCGACGCTATTGACTAAGTTGGAAAGGAATCGGGTGCGTCATTGGTAAAAACCTCGTGATGAAGTTGCAATAGAGGAAAAAGAGCTCTGAGTTCTGTTTGTTAGTTGTTTTGAGAACAACAGAGGTGATTTTCATTACGTTCAAATGTATTTGTTGTCCCCACGGTTTATTTCTACGTTTAAGATAAACGTTTCTGGTAAATCCTCATTTCATCTTCTTTCGAAAAGTATTATCTCGAAATCTTGGGGGCGAGTCAAGAAGTTTCACAAGTGACTTTTTCGTCACATTATCGGTGTATACGACAACCGTTAAGGATATTAGAAGATTTGTTGAGAAAGTGTTTACACCTTTCGAGGAAATCGTGTTTGTTTTTACGTCTACCGAGGAGTACTTTGATTTAGATTAATCAAAGTTGGGGAGCAAGTGAGGAATGAAGCTTCGGAAGTGTTTTCGAACGCGGTGCCGAGCCTATGTAGGCGAAAGAGGAGTTTCTCGTGTTGATTCGTAACAAGAGAGTTCAGACTGTAATCTTAGAAGCGTTCTAGGGTAGTAGTCGAACATACTTAGAGATTGGGGTGCCAACTTGGGAAGAGTTTCTACACTCATTTCGCTAATTCAAGATTGTTTTTCATCAAATTGAGGCATTTCTGAGAATGTCGATTCTCGGTTAGTCGAATAAAGGACTCGACGAAATTTTGAGGACAAAATTCTTTCAAGTTGGGGAGAATGTAACATCCTCAAAATAATTAGTAGAATTATTTGGGTGTTAACCCAATTAAACTAATTTAGTACTTGACTGGTAAATTTATTGAGTGCTAAAATTATTTATTGGGTGTCATCGGATCGTTAACCGGATAATACGGATCAAGGAAGTTTTGGAATCGAAATAAGAGATTTAGATCAATATGGTAATTGGACCACGTTACCACGTATATATTAAATAAATATATATGTGTGTGAGTGTGTGTGAGTGAAAGAATGAATAAAAAGGGAAAAAAGAAGAAAAGGAAGCGTACGAGATACAAAGAAGAGAAAAGAGAGAAAAGAGAAAGAAGAGGAAAGGGGTAAGGAGGAAGAAGAGGAAAAAGGGAAGGTTTCGGTTCATCAAAACGACTTCCTTCCAACACGAAAAATGCTCAGCGTTACTTCCTCTTCGATTTGGTACCAAGATCTTCATCATCAACTCACTCTCTCTCACTTTGCCATTTTCGAATTTGAGAGGAAAAAAATTGGAGTTTTGATGGTTGTAGCTCCAGGGAAAGCTCAGGATGATGTTTAGGAGCGAGCTCAAGGTGGATTACTCGAGTATTGAAGATCGATTGGATGATTGGGAGCTAGTTGGATGAGTTAGGGTGGAGAAATCACATTTTTGGGGTTAGGTGTGAATAGTGGCTTGAGGTTGAAGAAGAAGATGAATAGTGTCCAGGAAAGATTTCGAGGAATTCGGTATTTCGGTCAAAAAGAGGTTTCGCGATCGAGTGGAAAGCTTTGGAAGCGGATTGGGTGTCGCCGGAGCGGGGAGCGTTCGTGTGGTTACTCGGTGATTTCGGCTCGGTCGTGGATCACGCGTCAAGGGTGAGTTCTACTCACGTTTAGGATTTTTGTTTTTCGAATTAATTGATTGATCGTTTTATCGCTTTCGCTGGTCTGGAATATTACTTGATACTGTCTGTTTCGGGTTAGGAATCGATCGGAGCGAGTCTCGAGTTGTGTCGTGTTGAAATGGAATTTTTGGTGATTTGATTTCGAAAGATTTTGACTTAAAAACCGTTAATTGGAAAATATGTCGTTTTTGATAAAAATCCGTTTTGAATGAGTTTTTGATTGATTTGATTGATTGTGTGACTTTGATTGGAACTGTTTTTATGGTTGTCAAAACTGTTTTCAATCGGAACGAGAATCGGAATTGAGCGGGATAGCGAATTTCGCAAGAAAACGGAAAAAACTGCACTTTTCTGCAGAGGGTCGCGTCGCGACCCGTTCCCATCGCGTCGCGACCTGGCCCATTTTTGTCACGCAAAAAGTTTCTGTCGCTTTTTGCGTCGCGACGGTAGCAGTTCGCGTCGCGACGCTTTGCAGATTTTCAGCAACTATTCACTGATTTTGTTTTCGCAATAACTTTTGATCCGGGAACCCGATTGAGGTGTTCTAAGATGCGTTTGAAAGCTTATTCCGAGGCCTAACTAAATATACAATTTAAAAAGGTAAAAAGAACTGTTTTTGAAGTTCAAATTGTTTCGAAAGACCGAATAATAGTACACGTGTGCGAATATGTTTTATTAATAATAAAGCGGATTATGAGTCCTACGTGGTATGGTATAACTGACGCGGAATGATTTTTATTCATTCGTCTAAACCGGTCTACGATTCACGATATATATATTATAGCGACTATGGGAAACGGCCCGATGCAGGTGTTATGTTCAATTATTTGTCTGAGGTAAATGAACCTTGAGTTCATATGATTATAGATATATATATATTATATCGAGTTTGGGTGACGACCCATGTTGACATACTAGGAGGGGCAGTCATGATCCCCTACCCTAGGCTCCGAGGCCAATAGTGAAACTATTATTGGTAAGGGGTTCGCCGGGATTAGTCTTGGGGCAGTCGGTGGTACGTTACTGTTGTTGTGTAGTGTGGTTCGCCGGGATTAGTCTTGGGGCAGTCGGTGACGCACTGAGTTATAGCAGATTCGCCGGGATTAGTCTTGGGGCAGTCGGTGGAATGCTATGTGTAAAATAATGCGGTTCATCGGGAGTTAGCGTTCGCGCAGTTGATGCCGTGTTGAGTTAACAATGTTTTATAACTGGACCGAGAGTGGAAATCCAGGAGGCACGAGTAGGTGGAACTCGGGCGGTGGCTGAAGATTTAGCTTTATGCTTAAGTTTATGTTTTCTCTTGTTATCTGTGTATCAAGACATTTTGTCTTTAGCGTTATGTATTTATTTTCCGCTTTCTTGTACGATATTGAACACTGTATTTCACTGATGGTTTGTGGTCTTATTTATGTTTAAGACTGTCCTGTTGTTATTCAGTGAAAATTTTATAGTGGTGTTCAGTATTTAAACAGGAAATATATCTCTGATGATTTAGGTTTGGTACACTTGGGTATTTTTACTCGATAAAAATACCGGGGTGTCACATATTTCTTACAGTGTTGGGTTGATTAGTGTTGACTCTCTGTCATAGGATATAAGTTGCTCAATTTTAGAACCAAAAATGCATGAGTTTGATTGTAATTCTGTCATTATCAGGGGAATTAGCATAGTTTAGATCAAATGTATTAGGAAGTCAATTGTAAGCAATTTCCAGCATTTCTGGTGTTATACTGTAATTGAAGACCTCCAAGTTGTTGTGGCATCAGCTAGCGAACCAGACAATTGCCTTGTGATGCAGCAGGAATTGGAAGAATTTGTTTCTGGAAGTTTTCGCGTCGCGACGGGTGCGGGTCGCGTCGCGATGGTGCGTAAAAATTAGGGTTTTTTAAGCTCAGTTCAGCGGAATTTAGAAGCGATGGGATCTTGGGAGCGGAACAGAG
This sequence comes from Astragalus membranaceus, assembly GCA_039519185.1. Taxonomy (NCBI): domain Eukaryota; kingdom Viridiplantae; phylum Streptophyta; class Magnoliopsida; order Fabales; family Fabaceae; genus Astragalus; species Astragalus membranaceus. The sequence continues at coordinate 77,076,188 of CM076850.1, read as the reverse complement.
TTTTGGAGGATCTGAAGGGTGCGATTTTGGGGACTTCTCATCACTTGGGAACAAGGGGTTTGAAGGTTCTAATGCCTTCCTTCATGTTTATCTTCTCTTTTACTCTAGTTAGCACTTCTTTTATCATGTGTAACTAAACTTCTTTGATTAGGGAGAGATGATTCTCCCCAAACCTATCTATTGAACACTTTGCTATGGTTAATTCAGTTATTTGTTTGATTTATCATACGTCTAGACCTCTATGTTTAATGCCTTATTACTACATATGATAGTTTTAATGATTTAGGGTTTGTGATCATCATAGGGATATGGGTTTGCATACTTGATATGAGGTTTTAGATCACATACTTGTGATCACTATAGGAATATGGGATTGGATATGTGAATTCTCTAGTTCTAGGGTTTAAAGCTTTACCTGGCATGAATCACCTATGGAATTAGGGTATCTCAATTAGGTAAAAGGGGTTTTGAGGCAAGGGATTGTCCTTAACCTACTTTAGTGAATTGAATCCGATATCTTGGATAAATAACTTGAAATTAACTGAAGGTTCATATGATAGGTGAGGGGAGAGGATTCGATCCCTAATTGCTTTTCTTTATTCTATTTAACAACCGTTTTATTTCGCGTGACTGAAATTACAATTTAATCCAGTTTTCACATCTAAGAGTTAATAACTTTGCCATTGTTAACAACGGGCAATCCCTGTGGATACGACCGGTACTTACCGTTTTCTCTATTACTTGCAACGTTTCAGTACACTTGCTGAAATCTTAACAATTAGCAGGTTTATGGAGAAACCAAGGGTATCACACTTAGGAGAAGCTAGGCGAATACTGAGATATGTCAAGGGAACAACTGATTTTGGAGTGTCCTACCCTAGGAACACTGGAATTGCTGAACAGGTGGTGTATGGTTTTTCTGATTCTGATTGGTGTGGTGATAGAAAGAGCACAACTGCCTATGTGTTCATGTATGGTGGAGCACCAATTTCTTGGAGTTCAAAGAAGTTGAGTGTCGTGGCCTTATCCTCATGTGAGGTAGAATACATTGCTGCTTCTATGGCAGCTTGCCAAGTACAGTGGCTTGACATGCTGCTGAGTGAACTGAAGTTGAAGGGAAATAGTGTCATGAAATTGCTGGTTGATAACAAATCTGCAATTGACTTGGAAAAATTTCCAATTGCTCATGGAAGGAGCAAGCATATTGAAACAAAATTTCTTTTCTTAAGGGACCAAGTAACAAGGCTGAAGCTGAAACTTGAGTACTGCAAATCTGAGGAGAATTATGCAGATCTGCTGACTAAAGCTTTGGAGATTAGAAGAGTTGAGGAGCTGAGAAACAATGTGCACTACAACATTTTGACCCAAAGGCAACGCCTGAAAACCGTTGTGTAAAGCCAAAAAACCGTTGCCTTTACTTTCAGCAACGGTTTTGAAACCGTTGTTTTTGCGGGCGTTGCCTAAGCTAAAGGCAACGGTTTTTTCTGACCAAAGGCAACGTAACCCTAAAACCGTTGCCATTGACAGCTTAAACGCAACGGTTTTTATTTTCACACAAAGGCAATGGGCTAAAACCATTGCTAGTTATAGCAACATTTAAAAACCGTTGCCAAATATGGCAACACTGAAAAACCGTTGCGTTAGTTATGACCGTTGTCTATAATCAGCACACACAACGGTTCAAAACCGTTGCTATAGATAATAAAAAATTATAAAAAAATATGGGACAACTTGAACCCAAATAGGACACGAAGGAGAACAGAAAACTGTTGCAATGACATAAATTCCCAATTGCAGGAACTTTATTTTGTTCATCTTAAAGAAAAAGAGAACACAGAAATTAACAAAGATTATCACCATTACAAACAATTTAGTTTTGAACATTGGTTGTAATAATAGAGCAACACACCATGCCATTGCACACCATCCTGACCAATACCTAACTCTAACTGCAGAGCACAAAATAAGTCATACACATTGAGATTCCGTCACTAAACTAAACATACATATATACATACATAACATACATGCGTTCTTAAAAAGTTCATTCACATCATATGACCAAAAGGAGAAGAAACTTGTCAAAATTGGATCTGTTTGTTGGTTTTAGCTACTAGACTAAAAGCTATAAAGTCATGAATTTGTAATTTTCATCATCTTATCTTGATGCCCTTGCCAAATAGACATGTGCTATGACTGACTCAAATCAAACGAAAATGTCTTCTGGATTTGCTCCCTGAAAGAAAGTGATGAAGGAGGGCATGAGTCTGCATCAATAAGGAATGATTTCAAGTGCCTGGCAAACTCTTTAGGCTTCTCAAGGTTCACTGGATGCCTTGCATCCTTGATGATCACCAATTCAGCATTTTCCCCAATATGCCTACTCCAAAAAGATGTTAATGCTTACTGAGTTACTGGTTTAAGATTATAACTCGATGAAAATTACAAGAAACAATATGAACTTCCATTGAGTTGGAATCTCACCTTTTTAATCTGTAGCCTAATTCCAGAGGGAATATTTGATCTTGCTCTCCCCACACGATTAGAGTGGGCTGCTTCAATGTAAAATCACAATGTTGTAAATAGTCAAACAACTAAAATATTCAAAGGAGGTGAAGCATGTAATGTATTTGCTTTATTTTTCTTTTGGGTCTAAGATAATTAGAACATACCATTCGTGGGTCTTCAAACTTAAACCTTCGAACCACCATTCTCGCTCTATCTTCCTGCATGTAAGGAAAACTGACAATTCAACCATACATCTTTTGAAGATTTTAAGCAAAGTATTGTAAGCCCGCTTCAGCCAACAATACCTTATTTGAATCCTTGATGCTTAAGGCTTGAGATTGGACTGCTATATCCTGAGCAGATATTGGTTCATACTTAGTGCCCTTTGCTGCTCCAACCCTCTTATGAGATGATGAAAAAAATAGTTAGGAATATAAATCAAACAAAAGAGTGTGATCAACAAAAGGCAACTCAACATACCGAAGATACATCTCTATTTCCATGTTTTGAAACACCATTGGCAGTTGATTTCCCAACCTTCGAAACACCTTTGGATGTTACACCCACTGTAGCTGCTCTGGCTGACTCAAATGACTCTAAAGACAAAAACATTTAAGGGGGAAAGAAAGAGATGAATATAAGAGACAGAAAAATTTCCATGATAAGCACCAACCATATGAAGCAAAGAAGGGCACAAATTAGCTATGATACCAAAGAACGCACCTTGGAAGGCTCCATGTGGTTTTATCTTTTCAAGAACAAGGGACAGTGCTGGTCCATGAATGTCTTTAACTATCTTTTCAATCTAAATAAACAAATTATTTCACGGTGCTTGGTATCACATGAAGTTGAGAAATAAGGGAAAAACTATTTTTATCGTACACATACCATTTCAGGTCCACTAACTCTCAATATCTCATTAATGCAAGCCCTTGCTGCCTTGCGAACATCGGAGGATTTATCCTACAAAGAAACCATCACAAATTTTATTCCAAGATACCATGCAATAGAACTGATTTGATAATGACAAACAAGGAAGGACAAAACTAAGTAAACAGAACATACTGTCATTGCAGAAGAGGCTGGTTTCAGCAGTTGTGCAGCTTCAGCAAAACTACTTAGCCCGGAAAGTTGCCTCGATAACCAATCAAAAAGATCTTTACGCCCTTCCGCGCCAAGCTTAGAATCCACCAAAGAAATTGCAACATAAGGAACCTGCAGTAACACAATGCTCAGGACAAAGAAACTAAGACCAAACAATAACAGAATACAAGATCAGGACAGACCATTTTGTCAAGATGAACAGCGGCTAGCCAAGCATCTAAAGTATTCATTGCACATTCTCTCATGTGCTTCTTATTGTCACCGAGACATGTCAATACATCAGACAGAATACCCTGCAATAAACCATTTCAAGAAAAAATGACTTTTGAACAAGGAATGCAACCTTACCAACTCGGAAGAAAATACAAAAGAACAGAATCCACTCACCTTGCTTGTCTTCTCTACAGCTTGTCCCATTGCAGATGAAACATTACCAATTGTTGTCAAGGTAGCCATGACTATGTTTTTGTTGCTATCATTCAGCCGTCACGAAGAGCCCCAAATAATTCACCTGGTAGCAGAAAGTCAGCAACAATTTCAAAGATTGACAAATGTTATAATGAACAGGATAAAACTTAATAGAGTTACTAAAACAAAGTACAGAGCACAAAATAATAATGCTAATAGGGGTACCAGTGTAACACCCTAAATATTTAATTAATTTATTTAATTAAGTATTTAGGAATTTATTTAATTTATTAGGTATAATTTAATTAATTAAAATTATATTTAAATGGTGTAGGTGGTATTTGGAGATGAGGGCGCCAATTAGCTGGACTTGGGCTTAAGTGAAAAGCCCAAGCCCATGATCCAAGGTCATATGCGAAGGGGGCAAGTCAATTGAGGTTAGGGTTTGTGGTGGCATTTTACGAAATTGAGAAGAGAGAAAGGAGAAGAGAAGAGCGCCGTAGGGGAGGAGAAGAAGAGAGAAGAAGTCGCAAGCTCCAAGGGCCAAGGGACGTGATTCTGTTGCCGTGGTTCCGTTCGTGACTGTCTCTAGGGCTTCTATTCTTCAAATTCGAGGTAAGGGGATGTCCTATCAATTTATATATTAGGTCCTATGATGGGTTTTAAGTAGAGGTGGCCTAGATTTAATCCATGAGCATGATTATGTACGATTTCATGTTGTTATTTTCGATTGGCATGTTGTTTGGCAAATTGTTGCTCAAAGATCCGTATTTGGTACTATGGGCGCCTAGGGTGCCATGTGTGTGCTTGTAATGTTGCTGAATTTTGATGTTTGATGGAGGCTTTTGATGATTTTATATGTGCTCATGAATTGTTGTAAATTGGTGTTGTGATTGGTCATGTGAAAATTTGAAGAAAAAAATGTATATGTCGAAGTTGTGCTGAAATTGTGTTGCTGAAAGTGTGCAGGCGCTGGGCGCCCATGGGCGCTGTGCGCCGTGTTGCTGTGCGCGTGTGTGTGTGGAGCGCTGGGCGCTGGGTGCCAGGCGCTGGGCGCTGGGCGCTGGGTGCTGGGCGCCCGTGTGTGTGTGTGTGTTGCGCTGGGCGCTGGGCGCCAGTGTGTGCGTGTGTGTGTTGCGCTGGGCGCTAGGCGCCAGGCGCTGGGCGCCAGTGTGTGTGTGTTGCGTGTTGCTGGGCGCTGGGCGCCAGGTGCCAAGCGCTGGGCGCCCAGGGCGCCAGTTTTTCAGGATGTTCCCAAATTTTTTTATGAAAACTGTTTTCGCTATATCTTTTGACTCGGGCATCCGTTTTGAACGTTTCAAAAAGTGTTGAGAAGCTTTTTCAGTTGTCTATCCGTGTGTCCCATTTTTAAAAATAAAAACTTATAATTTCTGAAGGTTGCTGAGCGCCCCAAGTGGCTGTTCCCGGTGGTCGTTGCTGTGACATTGAAGAATCGTTTTGGTGTATTTAAAAATTCCCTTTTGTGGATAACCAGTGGTTTTAACGTTTTAGTGTCAAAAGTGATGATTCAGACGATGATGCCCTTAGTGGCTAGTTAAATGACCTTTTTGCCCTTAATGGCCAATGTTGTTGATAATGATGTGTAAATGACGATGATGCCCTTAGTGGCTAGTTAAATGACCTTTTTGCCCTTAGTGGCCAATGTTGATGATAATTACGTGTAAATAACGATGATGCCCTTAGTGGCTAGTTAAGTGACCTTTTTGCCCTTAATGGCCAATGTTCATGATAATTACGTGTAAATGACGATGATGCCCTTGGTGGCTAGTAAATGACGTTTTTGCCCTCACTGGCTATTGTTTGAGTTGATGATGTTTATGAATAAGTGACGATGAAAACAAGTGATGTTGAAGCCCAAAAGGCTAAGTGATGATAAGGCCCAAAAGGCTAAGTGACGTTGTTGTGTGTAAATTGTGAATTGACAGGTGCTGTGCCTCTTATTTGGCAAATTGGTAAGTGACGGGTCACATGGTTGACCGTGAATGTGTGTTTGTGCGTGGTGCATGTCATAGTGTCTCATGCCTCCCATATGCATAAACCCAGTGACGTTTTGAGGCCCAAAAGGCTAAGTGACGATGAGGCCATAATGGCTAAGCGACCTTTGTGAAAAGGTACCTCATGCATATGCCCGCGAGTGGGTTGCATTTCATATGCCTACATGACATAGTGATGAGTTATTGTAGTGATGTAATTGATGATTGTGGTGTGATTATTTTAGAGCTGTGACTTGACTTATTGCTTATCATGTGATTTATTATATGGATTGAATTGGACTCACCCTTCTGTTTGAATGTTACCCCTATGCGGTAACGTGCAGGTGATCGCGAGTGAAGGACTAGGTACCTTCACTACTTCGAGTCGAGTCGTCACGCTCTGATACGTAGCACTCAGGGGGGGGGGAACGAACTTAATGTTTATGAATGATTTCGGTTGTTATGTCTTTGTTGACAATTCTGTTTTATTTCGTTATTCCGCTGCGTAGTTGTTTTAATTGACGTTAAGTCTCATTTGCGATGATAACTGTGGGTTGAGGCTCTCCTTTTAGTGACGTGCTACGTGGTGCATGATTATTGTGTTTGAGCTGTTTTATTGAGAAGCGTTGTTTTACTGAAGTAAGTGTAACATTCCTCGTGCGAAATAAATTTTGAAAACTCTGATTTGTTTTATAAACAAATTAACGGTAGAAAAGGGGTGTTACATTAGTGGTATCAGAGCAGTTCGGTCTGTCCGGCCAATGTTGTCCTGTCATAGTGTCTTATGACAATAGATTAGTTCTGAATTTTTGGTTTGTGCTGCAGTGATAGTTCGAAATGGCTGGGAGAAACGACGCTGCTCTTGCTGCTGCATTGCAAGCTATGGCTCAGGCTGTGCAGAATCAGCATAATGCTGGAGAGAACGCTGGTTTTCGGAGTCTGACTACTTTCCAGAGGGAGAATCCGCCCACCTTTAAGGGCAAATATGATCCAGATGGTGCTATGGCTTGGTTGAAAGAGATCGAGAGGATTTTCAGGGTGATGGACTGCACTGTTGAGCAGAAGGTCCGTTTTGGTACCCACATGTTAGCTGAGGAGGCCGACGACTGGTGGTTGGCTACTAGGCAGAGGTTAGAGGCTGTGCAGGAAGAGATTACTTGGGAGGTATTAAGCAGGGAATTTTTGAGGAAATATTTTCCGGAAGACGTCCGAGGAAAGAAAGAGATAGAGTTCCTGGAACTGAAGCAGGGTGGTATGGCTGTGACTGCATATGCGGCGAAGTTTGTGGAACTGGCAAAATTCTATCCACACTACAGTGAGGCTACAGCCGAGTTCTCAAAATGCATCAAGTTCGAGAATGGGTTGAGGCCTGATATCAAAAAGGCCATTGGTTACCAGAAGATCCGTGTGTTCGCTGATCTTGTTGATAGTTGTAGGATCTTCGAGGAGGACAGTACTGCACATTACAAAGCTACGTCTGAGAAAAAGGGTAAGTTTCAGAGTCGAAGCAAGCCGTATGAGGTTCCTGCGGGTAAGAGTTATCAGAGGTCTGCTGGAGGTAAGAATTCTAGTGGGGGAGATGCTCCTGCTAGCATTGTCTGTTATAAGTGTGGCAAGCCTGGCCACAAGAGTACTACATGCAGGTCTGATGAGAGGGTTTGCTACCGTTGTGGTAAAAAGGGTCATATGGCGGCCGAGTGTAAGGTCAAGGATGTGGTGTGCTTCAACTGTGGTGAGTCTGGGCATATCAGTACAAAATGTACAAAGCCGAAGAAGGAAAGGTCTAGTGGGAAAGTGTTCGCATTGGCAGGAGAGGAGCCTGATGAGAAGGATGGTCTGATTCGAGGTACGTGTTTTATTAACGGTATTTCTCTGAAATCTCTTATTGATACTGGTGCTACCCATTGCTTTATATCTGTTGATTGTTGTAAAAGATTGGGTCTTGTTTTATCTGCTATGTGTGGGGATATGGTTGTCGATACTTCTGCGAAGGGGTCGGTGATTACTTCCCAGGTGTGTTCTCAGTGTCCCGTGTCGATCTTCGGCAGGGACTTTGTTGTGAATTTTGTTTGCTTGCCGTTGAGAGGTCTGGATGTAATCTTGGGCATGGACTAGTTAGAGAATAACCACGTTCATATCAACTGTCGTAGCAAGTCGGTCAGTTTCGGGGAAGAAGATTCTGTTTTGGTATATGCTGGTCAGTTGAAGAAGTTGAAGAAAGAAGGAGTTCAGCTATTTGCGTTGATGGCATCGTTGTCTGCTGAGAGTCAGGCTGTTATTGAAGAACTGCAAGTGGTACGCGAGTACCCTGAGGTTTTTCCTGATGAAATTTCGGGTGTGCCACCGGAAAGAGAAGTTGAGTTTTCGATTGATCTTGTACCTGGTACGAGGCCTGTGTCTATGGCACCGTACAGGATGTCGGCGTCGGAATTGTCTGAGTTGAAGACGCAACTCGAAGAATTGCTTGAGAAAAAGTTTGTAAGACCGAGTGTATCACCGTGGGGAGCTCCGGTATTGTTGGTAAAGAAGAAGGATGGGGGTATGAGGTTATGTGTGGACTATCGTCAGCTGAATAAGGTAACTATCAAGAATAAGTATCCGCTTTCGAGGATCGACAATTTGATGGATCAGTTAGTGGGTGCCCGTGTTTTCAGCAAAATTGATTTAAGGTCCGGATATCACCAGATTAAAGTGAAGGATGAAGATGTTCAGAAGACAGCGTTCAGGACAAGGTATGGGCATTATGAATATTCAGTGATGCCGTTCGGTGTGACCAATGCACCTGGTGTATTTATGGAATATATGAATCGTATTTTCCATAATTACCTAGATCGGTTTGTGGTGATCTTCATAGATGACATTCTAGTTTATTCTAAGTCGGAGGAAGAGCATGTTGAGCACCTGAAGACAGTATTGGAAGTTCTTAAAGAGAAAAAGTTGTATGCTAAGTTATCAAAGTGTGAGTTCTGGCTGAAAGAGGTGAGTTTCCTTGGGCACGTGATTTCTGGTAATGGTATTGCGGTTGATCCGGCAAAAGTGGAAGCAGTATTGGAGTGGGAGGCTCCGAAGTCCGCAACAGAGATTAGAAGCTTTTTGGGTTTGGCTGGGTACTACAGGAGGTTCATCGAGGGTTTTTCCAAGTTGGCCCTTCCGTTGACTCAGTTAACTTGTAAGGGTAAAGTTTTTGTTTGGGATACTCGGTGTGAGGAAAGTTTTATGGAATTGAAAAAGAGATTGACAACGTCGCCTGTCTTGACGTTGCCTAATCCGGAGGAACCGTTTGTTGTATATTGTGACGCTTCGAAGATGGGTCATGGTGGTGTGCTGATGCAAGCTGGGAAAGTCGTTGCGTATGCGTCGAGGCAGTTGCGGGTTCATGAGAAAAATTACCCTACGCATGATTTGGAATTGGCTGCTGTGGTATTTGTGCTTAAGATTTGGAGGCACTACCTTTATGGTTCGAGGTTCGAAGTGTTCAGTGATCATAAGAGTCTAAAGTATCTGTTCGATCAGAAAGAGTTGAATATGAGACAGCGTCGGTGGTTAGAGCTCTTGAAGGATTACGACTTCGGTTTGAATTATCATCCCGGCAAAGCTAATGTCGTGGCTGATGCTTTAAGCAGGAAGTCTTTGCATATGTCGGCAATGATGGTGAAAGAATTAGAGTTGATTGAGGAATTCCGAGATTTGAGTTTGGTTTGTAAAATGACACCTCGCAGTGTCAAGCTGGGAATGTTGAAGATCGATAATGACTTTCTGGGCAGCATCAGAGAGGCTCAGAAGTCAGATATCAAGTTGGTAGATTTAATTAATGGGGTTGGTCAATCTGAAGATGAAGATTTCAAATTGGATTCTCGTGGTGTGTTGAGGTTCCGGGGTAGGATCTGTGTTCCGGATGATGCGGAAACGAGAAAAGCAATTTTGGAGGAGGGTCACCGTAGCAAGTTGAGTATCCATCCTGGAGCGACGAAAATGTATCAAGATCTGAAAAAGATGTTTTGGTGGTATGGTATGAAGAGAGATGTGGCACAGTTTGTGTATGCCTGTTTGACCTGTCAGAAATCGAAGGTTGAGCATCAGAGGCCTGCGGGGTTGATGCAACCGTTGGAAGTTCCAGAGTGGAAGTGGGATAGCATCGCGATGGACTTTGTGACGGGATTGCCGAATACAGTTAGGGGTCATGACGCTATTTGGGTGATCGTTGATAGGTTAACGAAGTCTGCTCACTTTATTCCTATTAATATCACTTATCCGGTGTCGAGGTTGGTAGAGATCTATGTCAAAGAAATTGTGAAGTTGCACGGTGTTCCGAAGAGTATTGTGTCAGATAGGGATCCGAGGTTCACTTCTGAGTTTTGGACGAGTTTGCAAAAGGAATTGGGTTCAAAATTGAAAATGAGTTCGGCATATCATCCTCAGACAGATGGGCAGTCAGAGAGGACAATTCAGTCGTTAGAAGATTTGTTAAGAGCTTGTGTCTTGGAACAAAGGGGTTCATGGGATTCCTACCTTGCGTTGATCGAGTTCACCTATAACAACAGTTACCATTCCAGTATCGGGATGGCACCGTTTGAAGCATTGTATGGTCGAAAGTGTAGAACGCCATTGTGTTGGTATGAGTCGGGAGAGAGTGTAGTGTTGGGACCGGAGATTGTCCGGGAGACTACAGAGAAAATCAAGATGATCCGTGAAAAGATGAAGGCTTCGCAGAGTCGTCAGAAGAGTTATCATGACAAGCGGAGGAAAGATTTAGAGTTTCAAGAGGGTGAGCATGTGTTCTTGAGGGTTTCTCCTGTTACCGGTGTTGGTCGAGCGTTGAAATCGAAGAAGCTCACTCCTCGCTTTGTTGGTCCTTATCAGATTTCTGAGAGAATCGGGAATGTGGCTTATAGGGTGGCTTTACCGCCGAATCTTTCGAATTTGCACGACGTATTTCATGTGTCGCAACTTCGGAAGTATGTTTCGGATCCATCTCATGTGATCCATATGGATGATGTAGAGGTGCGGGATAATCTCACGGTGGAGACAATGCCCGTACGGATTGAGGATCGTGAAGTGAAAGTGCTGAGAGGCAAAGAGATTGCATTAGTGAAAGTGGTTTGGTTAGGAGCTGCCGGTGAGAGTATGACTTGGGAGCTAGAGAGCAAGATGCGAGAGTCCTACCCAGAGTTGTTTGATCAGGTAAATTTCGAGGACGAAATATTCTAAGTGGGGGAGAGTTGTAACACCCTAAATATTTAATTAATTTATTTAATTAAGTATTTAGGAATTTATTTAATTTATTAGGTATAATTTAATTAATTAAAATTATATTTAAATGGTGTAGGTGGTATTTGGAGATGAGGGCGCCAATTAGCTGGACTTGGGCTTAAGTGAAAAGCCCAAGCCCATGATCCAAGGTCATATGCGAAGGGGGCAAGTCAATTGAGGTTAGGGTTTGTGGTGGCATTTTATGAAATTGAGAAGAGAGAAAGGAGAAGAGAAGAGCGTCGTAGGGGAGGAGAAGAAGAGAGAAGAAGTCGCAAGCTCCAAGGGCCAAGGGACGTGATTCTGTTGCCGTGGTTCCGTTCGTGACTGTCTCTAGGGCTTCTATTCTTCAAATTCGAGGTAAGGGGAGGTCCTATGATGGGTTTTAAGTAGAGGTGGCCAAGATTTAATCCATGAGCATGATTATGTACGATTTCATGTTGTTATTTTCGATTGGCATGTTGTTTGGCAAATTGTTGCTCAAAGATCCGTATTTGGTACTATGGGCGCCTAGGGCGCCATGTGTGTGCTTGTAATGTTGCTGAATTTTCATGTTTGATGGAGGTTTTTGATGGTTTTATATGTGCTCATGAATTGTTGTAAATTGGTGTTGTGATTGGTCATGTGAAAATTTGAAGAAAAAAATGTATATGTCGAAGTTGTGCTGAAATTGTGTTGCTGAAAGTGTGCAGGCGCTGGGCGCCCATGGGCGCTGTGCGCCGTGTTGCTGTGCGCGTGTGTGTGTGGAGCGCTGGGCGCTGGGTGCCAGGCGCTGGGCGCTGGGTGCCAGGCGCTGGGTGCCAGGCGCTGGGCGCCCGTGTGTGTGTGTGTGTGTGTTGCGTTGGGCGCTGGGCGCCAGGCGCTGGGCGCTGGGCGCCAGTGTGTGCGTGTGTGTTGCGCTGGGCGCTGGGCGCCAGTGTGTGTGTGTTGCGTGTTGCTGGGCGCTGGGCGCCAGGTTCCAGGCGCTGGGCGCCCAGGGCGCCAGTTTTTCAGGATGTTCCCAAATTTTTTTATGAAAACTGTTTTCGCTATATCTTTTGACTCGGGCATCCGTTTTGAACGTTTCAAAAAGTGTTGAGAAGCTTTTTTCAGTTGTCTATCTGTGTGTCCCATTTTTAAAAATAAAAACTTATAATTTCTGAAGGATGCTGAGCGCCCCAAGTGGCTGTTCCCGGTGGTCGTTGGTGTGACATTGAAGAATCGTTTTGGTGTATTTAAAAATCTCCTTTTGTGGATAACCAGTGGTTTTAACGTTTTAGTGTCAAAAGTGATGATTCTGACGATGATGCCCTTAGTGGCTAGTTAAATGACCTTTTTGCCCTTAATGGCCAATGTTGTTGATAATGATGTGTAAATGACGATGATGCCCTTAGTGGCTAGTTAAATGACCTTTTTGCCCTTAGTGGCCAATGTTGATGATAATTACGTGTAAATGACGATGATGCCCTTAGTGGCTAGTTAAATGACCTTTTTGCCCTTAGTGTCCAATGTTGATGATAATTACGTGTAAATGACGATGATGCCCTTGGTGGCTAGTAAATGACGTTTTTGCCCTCAGTGGCTATTGTTTGAGTTGATGATGTTTATGAATAAGTGACGATGAAAACAAGTGATGTTGAAGCCCAAAAGGCTAAGGGATGATAAGGCCCAAAAGGCTAAGTGACGTTGTTGTGTGTAAATTGTGAATTGACAGGTGCTGTGCCTCTTATTTGGCAAATTGGTAAGTGACGGGTCACATGGTTGACCGTGAATGTGTGTTTGTGCGTGGTGCATGTCATAGTGTCTCATGCCTCCCATATGCATAAACCCAGTGACGTTTTGAGGCCCAAAAGGCTAAGTGACGATGAGGCCATAATGGCTAAGCGACGTTTGTGAAAAGGTACCTCAGGCATATGCCCGCGAGTGGGTTGCATTTCATATGCCTACATGACATAGTGATGAGTTATTGTAGTGATGTAATTGATGATTGTGGTGTGATTATTTTAGAGCTGTGACTTGACTTATTGCTTATCATGTGATTTATTATATGGATTGAATTGGACTCACCCTTCTGTTTGAATGTTACCCCTATGCGGTAACGTGCAGGTGATCGCGAGTGAAGGACTAGGTACCTTCACTACTTCAAGTCGAGTCGTCACGCTCTGATACGTAGAACTCAGGGGGGGGGGGGGACGAACTTAATGTTTATTAATGATTTCGGTTGTTATGTCTTTGATGACAATTCTGTTTTATTTCGTTATTCCGCTGCGTAGTTGTTTTAATTGACGTTAAGTCTCATTTGCGATGATAACTGTGGGTTGAGGCTCTCCTTTTAGTGACGTGCTACGTGATGCATGATTATTGTGTTTGAGCTGTTTTATTGAGAAGCGTTGTTTTACTGAAGTAAGTGTAACATTCCTCGTGCGAAATAAATTTTGAAAACTCTGATTTTTTTTATAAACAAATTAACGGTAGAAAAGGGGTGTTACAACCAGTTCCAGTTGTCTGAACGCGCTTATTAGCCTCTTCCAGTATTTTGTTTACAGCATCAACAGACTCCATGCGAACCTACATTCAGCAAAATTACACAGCACAAAATGTGATGCAATAGCATAATATTACACTTCCTTAATTTTTATAAGTTGAAAAGAAGCTAAAATACACAATGAAAAACTATCTGCCAGCTTTTTTCAACCAAACCTTCCAATCAGGGCATTCAAAACTCTTCAAAAAATTTGGTGTAATCTTTCCACTAATATCTTCGCGATGCAAGCTATCCAGCCCACCAGCCACCACAGATGATGAGTCTGATCCCTGACAGTTTTCTTGGGAACTACAGATGCTCCCTGAAGCAACATAAATAAAATTTGGGCGTCAGAAATCTTGATACTACATAAAACTTATATCATCAAACATAACATACCTCAAATGGGTTCTTCTCATATTCTGTATCAAGGGCACTGAGTAGTGCAGGCTTAACGTCAGTAAGAAACCCTTTTATGTCTGCAGAGGAAAAAGCATTAGGCCTAAAAGGATGAAATTTGTAGAGATGGAAATTTGAAAGTTTTCGAAAAATCACCTGGACCAACAAATCTATGCAGAACACCCAAGAGTTTAATTGAAGCATTTCTGGTAGCAGCTGCACTTGACTGCAGCCCAGTTTCTTTAAGAAAATCAATTAAATCCTGCAAAATAGGACTTGAAATGCATTTAATATGAACTATGAAGATTAAAAATATAAAGGAGTGAAGCATATATAACATACATTGGCTCCAGCTTGAATAAGCTTTTCCACGCAACCAGTCTTTCCATGCATGACAGCCAACATTAATGGTGTCTAGAGACCCAACAAGGAAAAACACACAGCAAGAATCAGAATAGAAATACAATAAAGTGCGGAATTTAGAAAGGTTCGTCTATTTAGAAAAGCACATGGAACCTGTTTATGGCGATTCAAGACATCAACTTTGACATTCCGGTCCAACAACATGGAAAGCACCTAAGCAAGTTTCATGACCAAACAAAAAAACCATAAGAGATGCAGAAGTGGACAAAACAAGTTTCACGAGCAAGAGCAAGCAAAATGAAATCCCAATCAACACTAGGCAAACACCATGAAGGCATAAAACTCACCGATCTGCTGCTCTATCCAAAGCCCAGCATTCAGATATGATGAGAACACCCAGAAGAAACACAAAAAAAACCCACCCTCAGCACCGACGGTACGCAAGAAACTTGGGACCTGGCGAGCTCGAAGCGACAACATCCAGAATCGCACAGCGAAAACTATAACGAACTCCTTCTAATCTTCGTAATACAGAAGCAGCGACTCCTACCATGGCAAGATCCCAAAATCGAATCTCCAACAGTGAGGCAAACCCTCAAACCGCAGTCCACATCGAGCACTTGCTCACAACCTTCTGAATCTTGGAGAATCTGGCATCGATTCGCGGAAGAGGGGATCTGGTGAGAAGATGAGAGTCAGAACGGAGACGATGAGATTAGGGTTCGAAGGTGAATGGGTGGCTGCGTGAAATCGTTGTGAGGGAGAGGGTGAGTTCGAGGTTGGAGGGAGGAATGGAATCTCTGAGGGAGGGAGAGGGTGATTTTAGGGTTAGAGGGAGGAAAGGGAGGAAAGAGAGAAGAGAAGGTGAGATTTTGGTTTTTGGAGAAGAAGTTAGCGTTTATTCGTTTAGGGTGTTACGGTGAAATCGTTCATTCATTTTTTTTAATAATCGAACATACGACAACGGTTTTACGGTGTTGCCTAAAGCTAAAATAAAAAACCGTTGCCATTGACCCTTTGGGAACGGTTTTCAACCGTTGCGAAAAAATAAAAAATTTTAAAAAATTGAATCAACAACGGTGTCAAAAAACCGTTGTCATTGCTATCTAAGGCAACGGTTTTTTAGGCGTTGGAATTTTAGGCGTTGCCGTAGGGTCCAAATGTTGTAGTGGTGGGAATGAAGAGTCTATCAAGCATGAATTAGGAGGTGTATTGGAAGTAATTCAAGCCAGATGGAGACTCATCTTATCATGTAATTGCAACTATTAGATATACCTTACAGTTTTTAAGCATGTGTAGTTTCTAACTCTACCAAGTCAGCAAGCATGTTGCTGTACTTTACTACTTGATATAAATACTCATGTAAGTCAAAGTCTCATTCAGTGTGTGAATAATAGTCAATGATCACATTGACCATTCTTTGATTCTCTCTCTTTTCGGTTATTCGCATAACCGTTTCTTCTCAAAGGTGTGTGTGCGTGTATCTGTGAAGTGTGTGAATCACAGAAGAATCACGTCAATTTCATCACGATTCATCATCTGTTCCAACAATGAAAAGTACAACACCAATTTCCTGAGATCGTATATGCGGGTTAGAGTCCTTGTTGATGTAACGAAGCCTTTGAAACGAACCAAAAAGATCCGGAAGCAAGGGGGTGAAGCCAGAGTTGTTGTCTTTAAATATGAGAGGTTGGAGGTGTTTTGTTATATCTGTGGTAAGATTGGGCACTCAGAAGGGGCGTGTGAGAAATTATTTGAGATGGGTGTGGCTGATGGCGTGAGGGAATGGGGACCAGAGCTCCGAGCAGATAACCGTAGGAGTGGTGGCGTTCAGCGTTCCAAGTGGTTGAGGACAAATGTAACATCCCTAGTTCTGTTAATTTCTATTTACGAAAATAACTAGTAATTTATTTTTCAAGTAAGTAATAGGTCAAGTCACGAAAATGAGGTTGTCGCGAAAGCAATATATAATTGCCAAACGATATGATTTAATTGCATTATTATTTGAATTGTGTGATTGTTTTGGGTAAAAATTGGGTTAAGTGAGAGTTTAAGTGAGAAGGGCATTTTGGACATTTCGCAC
The DNA here is from genome assembly GCA_039519185.1 of Astragalus membranaceus. NCBI lineage: Eukaryota > Viridiplantae > Streptophyta > Magnoliopsida > Fabales > Fabaceae > Astragalus > Astragalus membranaceus. The sequence goes on along the minus strand of CM076850.1, from coordinate 77,059,579 downwards.
CCTTTTTATCCTTCAGCTGAACCCTCACTCCAAAGAAAAACATTCAGAATTTTAGAAAATAGAATAGTGAGAGGGAGAGAAGAGAGAGGCGTGAGAAGTGAGGGAGAAGAAGAGGGTGAGTAAGCTTCAAACCTTGGATGCATGTAAATAATTCTTGCACCTTTCTCTTCAGTTTTTCAAGCTCTTTCCAATGACACCACTTTCACTAGCTCATTGTCCCTTTATCTCATTTCACCATTATTGAAGCTTTCAAGCTCAAAGTCACCAAAAATGGAGTTTTGAGGAGTCTTGGAGTCTTGCATGTCTATTGGGGACTAGATTGTGGGTAGAGCTGAGTATACATTGTTGATTGTACTAGTAGAAGAGAGGCTCACTAGCAAGAAGTGGTGGGAATTGTAACACCCCTTTTCTACCCGTTATTTATTCCTTTAAAATCAGAGTTTCAAAAATTCTTTTCTTTGCTACACCAGAAAGGAGTGCCACATTTTCACTTGAACTCGAAACGAACGTATTTAATTCACTTATAAACATATCGGATACACAGCACTTCAAATTCTCATTCATTAAGCAGCGGATTTACAAAAGGTTTAACTTCAACAAATCTTAACATCTTTTAAAGGCTCTTTAAAAGTAACTCAACAACAATACAACCTGATAAACATAAAGTACAACTAGGCATTCATTTTCCCCCGAGTGCTACGTATCAGAGCCAGACACAACCGACTAGAAGAAGGTATGAGGATAACCTTCACTCGCTATCACCTTCACGTTGCCGACATGAGAAGCAACATAAAAGCAGTAGGGTGAGTCTCTTTACATAAATAATAGCATATAGGATAAGCAGTATACTAGGGAAAGCAACTAGAAGCACCAATTCACAACGATATCAACATACACCATTGAATTTACATTCACCAAGAAACATCACTGAATGTATGATTAGTGCATGAAATGCAACCCAACTCCAAGGGCATATGCATGTGGATCCATCGCCGAAATAAGCCTTCAGGGCACTCACCAAATTTATAATAAGGCCAAAGCCTACTCACCAATAAATGCACATGGTTTATGTGACGCCATGAACAATGCACCATAACACACCATATTCACCATAACGAGCAATAAGTATAATCACCAATAATTAATAGACTCACCATTGCTATTAATTAACTCACCATCACCAAAAAGAGGTCATAGACCCATCACCAATAATTGATTTCACCATTAAATACAACACCAATAAACACACCTCCAATTATAACTCTAAGGCTAGCAATTAATCCTCCAATTACACCAACACCAATTAAATAGACTATTTTAAGTCATTGACACGGGACGGGCAACAATAAACAAAACTGCACTTAAACACTTCGGGCAACATCGGGCAGCACTGCGCCAGCAAACGGGCAGCATTGCGCCAAGACAGCAACACAACTAGGCAACACAGCAGCAAAAACCGGCGCAGAGGCAACCTGCGCCACATCTGGGCGCAACACAGACAGCAACACAGACAGCAAAAACTGGCGCAGAGGCAACCTGCGCCACATCTGGGTGCAACACAGACAGCAACACAGACAGCAAAAACTGGCGCAGAGGAAACCTGCGCCACATCTGGGCGCAACACAGACAGCAACACAAACTGCAACACAACTAAGACACAGGCGCACACTGGGCAGCACACTGGCGCCCAGGTGCAACACAGCACAAGTGCTGAATTCCTACAGCAGTGCACCTACTTCGGCGAATTAATTAAAATAGCAAACGACATCGGATTTCAACAAACGACCACTCATTGGAAAGCCCTCTGAGTGTAGTTTCTGCCCATGATTTTTATTTTTCATAATAAGTATCCAGTTGGTACAGCTTTTCAAAACACTACACTGAGGTACCAAAATCGGACAGAACTCTTTACCCAACTTGCAACCAAATTTTCTTTCTCATTTCTTAATGAAATTTCGTGAAACCAGTGCCTATTTCGTAGAGAATTAAGTCTACTTTCCAATGAAACAAGAATCGTTCAAAACGGAGTTCAATTGATAACACAAAGCCTACAAAAACCGAACCTACTCACAGTTTGATTCCAGAAATTTGACCCAACTTTGGAGACTCATAACTTGAGCTACACAACTCCAAATTGAACGAACCCAGTGCCAAAACGACCGGCTCTAAGTCTATTTTTAAAAACAAACCGCCACATAATTTTTTGGATCAACTAAACAGTACCAGTTTTAGAAAAACCGAAACAGTGTCCAGAAATGCACAAAACCATAAACAAGTAGAACTCATCATGATCAATTCCCAAACAACAATTTCAACATCACATACTTATGCATTTCGTCAAACACCACATAAGCATAGTAACTTCACCTCCAAAACTCATAGGGTAATATCATCAAACACCTTGCATACGTAGCTTGTATCATGTTCATTTCAACACCAAGCAACATAGATTCATCAAATTGAGTTCAAACATAACATCAACCCTGAAAACAACACAACAATCAATCAATTAATTATCCTAGAGCCTAACCCACATAGAACACTCATCATATAAGTTATTATGAATGAAAGAGAGCCCCCTAACCTTAGAAAATTGAAGAACCAAGCGAAACTCCTAGCAACCAACAAGAATCACCAACCAAGCAAGCTTTTTCCTCCCTTTCCTTGAAGCCTTCACGCCAAAACCACCTCTTCTTCTCCCCTTTGCAACCTTCGGCCGCCGCTCCATCTCTCCCTCTTCTCACTTTCTATTTTCTTCTCTTTGCTCAAATGAGCACCTTCTCATAAGACTCCTAGGTTTATTAGTTGAACTTGGGCCACTTAATGGGTCATGGGCCATGGATCATGGGCTTGCCACTTAAGCCCTAATTTAATTAGTTGGTGCCACCAATTTCCTAATACCACACCTCCACTTAATTAATTAATATAATTTTCTCAATAATCTAATTATATCAACTAAAATAAATTAAATACCTAAATACTTAATTAAATAAATTAAATATTTAGGGTGTTACAGGAATTCGTTTTGGAGTGGGTTTAAGTTCTTAGACACCGGGTTAGGATAATATCCTTAGTAGTCCTAAAAAGGACTATCTCTCGGAAATGGTTATTAGTAGTTATAGCCTTTTAGAAATTGTCAGAGTCTATAAAAGCCCTAGACCATTAGGCATTCCGCTAAATGTTGTCAAAGGAAAAGTTCAGTTTACCTAGATGATGAATGTTTGTTTTCTAGGTAGGATGAGTTTCGAATTGGTTGACTATGACCGTTGTAATTGTTTCGTTTGTATTGTTTATGGAATTCAGAAAGATGGAGGACCAAAGGAATGTTCGAAATAGTTGGAATTAGTTATCCGAATCAAACCAGGAGCACTAATCGTGCGCCCAGTTGATTCCTTAAAAGAATCCTTCGATTTTCGTGTTCCTTTGATGCTGGGATTATTCCAACTTCGTGCGCAATCCAAAGGAAGCCAGTTACACCTAGAATAATCAATGATTCCTTATGAGTAAGATGAAGTCTATAATCTCTAGTAAGCCTCTTTTCTTTCAGAGGAAGCAGTCATGCCTCGTCAAGGAGATCTCTATTGTTTAGGACTCATCATACCTTAATGTTTAAGTAGTGAAGATCTCAAATGGATATTCGATTTTTAAGAAGCCTTATGAGTAGTAGGTTCCCAAGACACCATTACCAGAATAAGATTCCTGTGTTTTACGGTTAAGTATCCAAGACCAATTTATGAAGGAGGGAGACACCCTTACTACTATTTTGGGTTTAGTTGACGCAGCTGACTGTCATGGGTATGTGGAGACATTGTTTTACGTTCAAATAGCTTCAAACAAAATTTTTATAAAAACCCTACCCACTTACGAGTCGATCGCGGACAGTGATTGTTCCCGAATCCAACCCAAAACACTAGAGGTATCTCCAGGTGAACCAAAAGGTGATGTTCCAATCTTTTTCCAGCCGTAAGAGCGGAGTTTAAGATGAGTGCGCTAGTGTGTTAACTGATAAAGAAAGGCAGAAGGATTAAGCGAGGTAATTGTTCTCAGGATTCTACTGGTTGAATGCTAATAGAATAAGTATGTGTTGAAATTGACATTGTTCAAAATTCAACACGATGTTTGAAATTGCAATGTAACTAGGATTTAACAATCCTAGTATGTGTTGATGAGTTGTTTCCTTGCACTGTTCTTGATTGATGATTGTGCTGCTTGAATAAGATGCATGCTGATTGTTTATGATGTCACTGAGGTAATATGTTTGAGGTATATAGATATATAAATTATATCGAGTTTAGGAGACAGCCCAATGCAGGTATTACACAGGAGACGGCCCAATGCGGGTATTATATAGGTGTTGTAGCTTGATTGAATGAATCCAAAAATGCTCATAACATTTGATGCTAGGTTACATGCTTCGTGTACATTATGTGTATAAGATATTGATTTTAACAAGAATCAATGATCGAAATACTGTGTTGGATTGCCATTGGTATGTCGGTTTATCGTTTAAAGGTGTTGTTGTTGACTTAAATTAAGTTAAGGGTTGATTGGGAACGAGTCAAGAGTGAACAGAATAACAAAATTTGACGCAAAACAGAATTTTAGGAAAATTTTGAAAAGACACGTTTTCCGTTTTCCGTTACTCTAACCCTAGTGAGACTACTTGAGGTGTGGTTGCATAATCGAAAGATTTTCAAAACAGATGTAAGTTCCATTTTACTTGTGACGCTCAATTTCGAAAATCGAGTGTGTTTGTACTGTTTTAATAAAAATCCTACTTTAAGTAAGGATATTTTAAGTTGGGGTGAGTTATCATTCTGAGGAAAAATATTTTCAAAATGGTCTTATTTTGAAAACTAGTAAAAGGATTTTCTACCGATTTGAATAAGCCTAATAAGGAGTATTTTCTAACATAGTATTGCGCCTAAGTATGCGTATTCTGAGTTTCATTTCATCTGATTGTGAACGTATGCCTCGACCCTAGGTCGTAAGGTTGTTTTCCAAAACAAATTGTGTGTACAATAGGAAAGTTATGTAAAGTCGACTATTGGACGAATTTTCGTGTCAATTATGCAAATAGAACTTGATCAATTTTGAGGACAAAATTCTCCAAGTTGGGGTGATTGTAACATCCCTAGTTCTGTTAATTTCGATTTACGAAATTAACTAGTAATATATTTTTCAAGTAAGTAATAGGTCAAGTCACGAAAATGAGGTTGTCGCGAAAGCAATATATAATTGCCAAATGATATGATTTAATTGCATTATTATTTGAATTGTGTGATTGTTTTGGGTAAAAATTGGGTTAAGTGAGAGTTTAAGGGAGAAGGGCGTTTTGGTCATTTCGCACCCTTTTTATCCTTCAGTCGAACCCCTCACTCACTCCAAAGAAAAACATTTAGAATCTTAGAAAATAGAATAATGAGAGGGAGAGAAGAGAGAGGCGTGAGAAGTGAGGGAGAAGAAGAGGGTGAGTAAGCTTCAAACCTTGGATGCATGTAAATAATTCTTGCACCTTTCTCTTCAGTTTTTCAAGCTCTTTCCAATGACACCACTTTCACTAGCTCATTGTCCCTTTATCTCATTTCACCATTATTGAAGCTTTCAAGCTCAAAGTCGCCAAAAATAGAGTTTTGAGAAGTTTTGGAGTCTTGCATGTCTATTGGGGACTAGATTGTGGGTAGAGCTGAGTATACATTGTTGATTATACTAGTAGAAGAGAGGTTCAGTAGCAAGAAGTGGTGGGAATTCGTTTTAGAGTGGGTTTTAGTTGCTGAGTTCGTGGTCCTTGGTGGTGGAGTTGAAGGAATCAACTCACAGGTCATCCGTTGAATGGTAAATCCTTCGTAACTCCCTCCATGGTCATCCTTCGTAACTCCCTCCATGGTCATTCGTTGAATGTAATTTTTGTTTCTTTCGAAACCAGACACAAAAGCCTTCAGTTTAGGAATTTCACTTTCGTCATAGTAATATTTTCGAACCAGTCTTTGTATTTTCGCCATAACTCCCTGAATACTCGTCGTAACAGTTTGGGAATTGAACCATATGAAAGTAGACAGAATTATCTACACATTAGGCACTGGTTTGAAAGGTTTTGGTTAAGAATCGAATTAGTTATGTCTGTTGCAAAACAGCTTACAGATGCTGCCAAACTGATTTATGGAGTGAGTTGCTGCGTTTCTAGGAGTCGAGATTAGATTGGAGTAGAACGGAAATCAGTGTTGATTAAAATGCATTGGGTAGGCTTCAGTAGCCGGATACGTTTGGGGTTTGTCCGGGATGGATTTCGTGTTTGTTGGAGCGGAGAGTTCGTGTTTGGGTCTTGTTTCGTGGAGTTATGGTTTTCGGTTCAAGAAGCATCGTTGTTGTGTGCGATTTTCATCGCAAGAGGTGAGTTCTATACTCGCTTAGGGTTTTCATTTTTATTGTGTCAACCTTGAATGTGACTGAAAATGTGTTTTGGACGTTTCGTTTCGTTAAAATTCATTAAAAACCGTATTTCGAAACCGTAATGTTTGAGGTGTTTGAATATATGATTGATGATGATAATGTGATTGTTTGGACTGATTGTAACGACTGTTTGATACTGATTCAATGTATGATGATATTCGGGAATTGATCGGAACGAGTATTGGAACGATCGGAACGACCAAGTTTTCATGAAAAATCAGTTCTGGGCTACTGATGGAGACGCACGGGTCGTGCGCCCTAGTGGCACGGACCGTGCGTCCCCTTCGCATGGTGCCTGTCAAATTTTAAATACATGGCACGGACCGTAATTCGTGGAAAGCACGTAGGTATGATTGATGTTATGCGAATGTTCTAAGTCATGTTAATGTTATGTCATGACAAGTGGAATAAATGTCCCAAGAGGTTGAGGTTACTACTATGATATTGATTGTAATTGAAATGGCTCTGTTGATTGTGATTGAGATATGTCTGATTTGATTGAATTGTAATGTTTCCCAAAGTCATGTTAATGAACGTTAGTAACCACGAGTGAGGTCATGATAAATGTTTAAGCGGACTAAATTTCCTTTGAGGTTATGTTAATGTTTAAACAGACTAAATGTCCTTTGAGGTTATGTTAATGTTTAAACAGACTAAATGTCCTTTGAGGTTATGTTGAGGTTTAAACGGACTAAATGTCCTTTGAGGTTATGTTGAGGTTTGAATGGGCTAAATGTCTATTGAGGTTGAGGTTATATATGTATAAATTATATATATTGAGTATGGGTGACGACCCTATTGAGGTTAGCGTACTAGGGAGGGGAAGTCATGAGCCCTATGAACCTAGGCCCCTTTAAGGTTTGCCCGCAGTTTATGGTAAGCGGATTGGGTTCACCGGGAATATAGACAATCATTCACGGTAATACGCTACGTTATCAGGCCGCACGTGGCTATTATTTTAGCTACGAGTAAAATGATGCATAATGAACCGCGAGAGTAGTAAGGGGTCTTGATATGACTCACTGAGATAATGTTTATCTCATCCTTTATATGTTGTGGTTTTTACAGAAAAACAGGGAAAAGCGAAGGCAAAGAGGCACGGTCAGTCGGTGCGACTTAGAGGAGATGTTGAAGCTTTAGTTTTAAGTGCTTATGTTGTTTCCCTTTGTTATCTTTGTATTATCGATTATATGACTTATACTTGTTAAAAAAAGGGAAAAGCGAAGGCAAAGAGGCACGGTCAGGCGGTTTTTTTTGAATTTCCGGCGGTTTTGTTAAAAAAAAAATTATTTAAAATAAATCCGCCGGAAATGCAAAAAAAATCCGCCGGAAATGTCACCGGAACATTTCCGGCGGATTTTTTTGAATTTCCGGCGGATTTATTGTTAAAAATATAATAAAAAATTTGAAAAATCCACCGGAACTATTATAAATTCCACTGGAAAGTTTTCAGCTTCCTATAAGTAAAACTTTCTCATACACTCTTCTCACTCTCTCATTTCACTCATATTTCCTTCTCACTTTCTCCTACACCCTTCTACATTTCTCTCTTCTTCTTCTTTCTCATTCATTCTTCTTCCTTATCACTTCTTCTTCTTCTTTCTCATATCATTTTTCCATACTCTCTTTCATTCTTTTTTTTACACCATCTTCATTCTCATTCATTCCCACTTATTCATTCTTCTTCCTTCTCACTTATTCTTATTTCTTCATTCTCATACTCTCATTCATTCTTTGTTTTACACAACTCTCTTTCATTTTTATTCATTCTAATTCTATTACTTCTCCTTCTAATTTTTTTCTATTACCTCTTATTTATTTAAATATAAAATTCGAAAAAAAAATTAATTTTTTTTATTTTTTTTTTAAAATCCGCCGGAAATTCAAAAAATCCGCCGGAAATGTTCTGGTGACATTTCCGGCGGATTTTTTGCATTTCCGGCGGATTTATTTAAATAAATTTTTTTTTTAAAACCGCCGGAAATTCAAAAAAAACCGCCGGAAATGTCGCCGGAACATTTCCGGCGGATTTTTTGAATTTCCGGCTGTTTTTAAAAAAAAATAAAAAAAATTAATTTTTGGCGGAAACCGTTACCTACGAGCGTTTTACCGGCGGATTTCTGGCGGAAAAAATCCGCCGAAAACGTCACTTTTCCGGTGGATTTGGTGCATTTCCGGCGAATTTTTTCCGCCGGAAAAACGTGTTTTTCTTGTAGTGGGATATGAGAAGTTGTAAGGCACGTAACTTAAGTATTTAAGTGATTTTATGTTAAGTTATTATATCGAGGTGACCGTTTGATGATTGTTCATCGATGTTTTAGTTTGTGTTCAATATCTGGGACTGGAAGTTATCTCTAATGTATACTAAGTTGTGCATTTTAGTATTTCTGCTTCTTAGAAATATTAGGGTGTTACAACAAAGCTGGAGAGTCGGTGCACCCCGACCTCGCATTCATTGCTCAGCGAAATGTTAGGGGTAACGCTCGCGGAATTATTGGCAATTAGGGGTGGACACGCGGTCGGACTGGTAGGATTCGGGCCGAAAAACCTCCATCCGGCCAAATCCACGGGTGACATGATGAGGCCCAGTTTTAACCAGTACAAGTTTCGGGCAAGTCGGGTTCGGTTTGGCGGGTCACTCGAATTATACGGGCGGGTTTAACGGGTTGGTTCAACTGTGGAGGAGGAGGAGAAATGCTCTGCAATTCTTCTGTGCTGAAGTTTTTTAACAATTGAGAAGATAAACAGTATATCACATTTCTTCACATTTATTATTTTATGTTTAAATATATCAATATATCAATATAAATAAAAGTAGTTTACGTGTGGCAGTGAAAAAGTAGTGTCTATGTGCAGAAGTTAATACTGTGTGCAGACTGTGACAGTCTAATAAAGTAGTAGTGTGCAGTCTGTGTGCAGAAATACAGTGTGTTTCAAACCAATTTTTTAGGAATAGCCGTAAGTCTAGTGCACTATATTAGCGTTTCGATCGGCGTCGGGTACCGATGGATGCAGTCTCTAATTCCAAATCCGACCATGTAAGCCCAAAAGTGACTGATTTTCAACATTCAGGTAACGGAGACCCAATATGTGTAGTCCGAAAGAGACAATGTCATCTCGGGTAACCCGGGTTTCGGTGGGGTTATAACTTCTTGTCCACCAATGGCAATCATAAAGTGTCAACGGCCGAAAATTCAATGGGGAACACTAGTGGGACCAGGCCAGTAAATGAGGTGAGAGGAGGGAGCAGTATTGACTAGGGGTGGACAAAAACTCGAGCCCGACCCGTATCCGTAAAACCCGCAGTAAACTGTCAGTTTCGGTTGTGCTTTTTCGGTTTAGCGGGTTGTCAGTTTTGTCTAATGGATTAACATGGGTTGTTTTGGTCGGGACTGGTTCTTAGAAAAGTAAACTGTCCAAAATCGAATCCGACCGAATATTACTACTATTTTGTTACTTATACGCTATGACATTGTAAGCTTAGCTGTTGCAATTTACTGCCCATGTGACAGCTGCAACAGCTTTTTTTTGACAACACAATGACAACACAGTGATGTACTACTCTATCACATGGCTTATAGCCTTATCTTACTCAGGAGGATAAAGGCTCCATTGAAAGAGTTGACAACAACATTCACGACACGACTCCTTCTTTCAACTTAATAAAACTTGTTGTTTTAATTTTTTTCTCTCCTCCTGTGTTCTTCTTCTTCTTCTTTTAAATATGTTTTCTCATCCATTTTCTCTGCCTGAACACCAAATCACTTCTAGTTTTTTTGTTAAACAGCTTCCAAAATAGCAACTTGTAACCGATTCTAACCGCCCATATAACCTACAACCCGTTGAAACCGCCACCGTCCAAACCGATAACTCTTATGGTCAGAAATGGGTGGTCTTTTACATCTCACGGTTTCATTTGGATCGAAGGTTTAGAACCCGAAACCGCCTTACCCGACCGAATGTCCAGCCCTAGTATTGACGGTATAGCAGGTGGGACCAACTCAGTCAATGAAATGGGAGAGAGGAGCAGGACTGTGTTTATTGTGGCAGCTATTTTCCAAAATCCAAGTTCAGTTTTTTCCTTTGAAGATATTCCTAGTACTACAGCAGAAGTGGGTCCCATGAGTGAGGAAAAGAAAAATAATGATGATGGTATAATCATTGAAAGCGACAGAAAGAGACAAAGAGAAAATGTGATTGATCAAAATTCTAGTCACATGTGCATGATAACTGAGAGTGGTAGTGGGGTCTCTATGAACGTGACTGGTGGAAGTGGAACTATACTAGGATTCAAGAACAATTTAATCAACATTTTTTATCGGTAAGTCGGGAGCAATGACTTTTATCGGAACCAATATTTTAAAATTCAGATCGGTGACCGATTCGGTAAAGGTAATGGGTTACTGGGTCAAGGTTCGGATCGAGAAGGTCGACAGTTGAACCGCATCACCAAAACCCGGTCCCGATTAAAAAATTCCGAATTTTCAAGACCTATGAATTTCATACTTATAAAACTTAATTTGCTAAAATTAAACACCAAACCTAAAAACATTCACCACATAAGTATATATTTAACATTCTGTATAATCAATTAACCATGAAAGCGCGTGAAAGTGCTTAGCCGGTATATATTCAACATTTATTTAACATTTATGGCTTAAATATGTTTTAGGCCCCTGCAAATATAGGGTGTTTTGGTTTAAGCCCTTGCAAAAATTTTTTTTGTTAAAAGCCCTTGCAAAATGACATATTTTGTTATAAGCCATTTTATGACTAAAATGTTAGCCTATAACATGGAATGCTATGATTGCTGGATATGTTGAGAAGAGCTTATAACAAAATATTTCATTTTGCAAGGGCTTTTAACAAAAAAAAATTTTGCAGGGGGTTAAACCAAAACACCCTATATTTGCAGGGGCTTAAACTAAAACATATTTAAGCCTTTATTATTTCAATATTCAGCAATACATGAAAGCGCGGGAAAGTGCTTTCCCAGGTGTGGGACAATGTGTAGTACCTTGCTGGTGTGGGAAAACGTACAGAATTTAACATACGACCTTGGCAGGTGTGGGACAACGTGCCAAATTTAAATTCAGCCAACAGTTACTGAATGAGCCGGTTCCGAGTTAACCATCCGAGTCAGCCGAGTTGCACCGAGTTTGACTGAGTTGACTGAGTTAAGCGCATTTTCGATCGAGTAAGGTGACCGAACCGGCTATGGGTCCGGTTCCCGAGTGCAGTTTCCTCTATTTGTGACCTCGTTCGAGCGTACCATCAGGACGTTATCTTTTTATGTGAAACTTTGGTACATGCAAACAGAATTGAAGACATTAGAGCTCGTCTTGGTTTTGATAACTCCTTCGCAGTGAACAGGGTTGATCGAGGCGGTGGACTTGCATTATTGTGGAAACATCATTTTGATTGTCAGATTCTTAATTTTTCTTCCAATTTTATCAATGTTGAAATTAGTGTTGTTGGTTGTACCATTTGCCGTTTAACTGGTTTTTACGGTTATCCTAAAAGCGGGCGGCGTCGTGATTCTTGGGAACTCCTTAGAACCCTTGCAAGGGATAATGAGCTGCCATGGTGCGTGATGGGCGATTTCAATGACATACTATCAAATGAAGAGATTAGGGGACAACAGGACAGGCAACCTTGGGTGATTTGAGGCTTTCAAGAAGCGGTGCAGGATAGTATGTTACTTGATCTTCATATGGAGGGTTACCAGTTTACATGGACAAAGAGTGTGGGGACTCCGGAAGCTAAAGAGAGGAGATTAGATCGTATATTGGTCACTCAGAGTTGGCTTGATGCTTTCCCTCATCATCGTTTCATCAATGGGGTCTCAGATAAGTCAGATCATACTCCCCTTTTGTTAAGATTGAATGGCTGGGAACGAAGGGGGAGGCAGCGTGACTTTCGGTTTGAGAATTGTTGGCTTGATGAACCAGATTTACCTATAGTTGTTGGAGATAGTTGGGGTCAGAGTGAAGGATTGGATTTTCTTTCCAAAGTAAAACATTGCACGAGTGCTGTGGATGATTGGGGTCGACGCCTTCGGTCTAGATATCGGGATGAAATTAGTGGATGCAGGCGGACTATAGAGGAGCTTCATTCTATGCCGTTAAAATCTACTATGGATCGTCTTAGTACTTAAATTTCGCAAGAGGATGCATTTTGGAAACAAAGGGAAAAAGTTTATTGGCTTTGCGATGGTGATACTAACTCTCGTTTCTTCCATGCTATGGCAAGTGAGAGAAAGCGTAGGAACCATATTTCTAAGCTGAGATGTGATGATGGCAGTGAGGTAATAGATCAGCAAGGTTTATGTGATGTTGCTAGGGAATACTTTGATGCTTTGTTCCTTTGCAATAATGGTGAGTATGAGGCTGTAGTATTGCAGGTGCACGCGTGTGTAACTGATGAGGATAACCGTAGCCTAATCACTACAAAAAAAATGTCATTTGCGACGGTCATTAGCAACGGAATACTATTCCCTTTCTAAAACTGACATTAGCGACGGAATTTGCGAGGCAATAAGGGTCTTCGTTTTTTTGAAAATTAGCGACGAAAATTAGTGCATTAGAGACGGAACAGTCCGTCACTAATTGTTTGGAGGGAAACTGAAATCAGTACAGCACGGAAACCGAAGCGATTAGCGACGGAAATACCGGCCCCTCGCTAATGTTTTTGACCGTTCCAGCCTTGGTTAGCGTGAAGGGATTAGCGACGAAATAGTCCCTCGCAAATTCCGTCGCTAACCCCAATTAAATAGAATCAGATCCCATTTTCCTCTCTCTGTTTCCTCTTCTCTCTCACTCCCTCACTCTTCTCTTCTTTCACGAACCCCAACCCCACCACACCTTTTCCAGCACCACCACACCACGACCACCACACCACCGCCACCACACCACCACAACCAACTTTCGCCGTCGCTCCTCTCTCTCTCTCTCCTACGCGACGTCGCTCTCTCTCCTCTCTCTCTCTCCTACGCGAACCTCTCTATCACCGGAGCTCTCCCTTTTCGCCACCACCGGAGCTCGCCCTCCTCACCACCACCGGAGCTCGCCCTCCTCACCACCGGAGCTCTATGTTTGGAGGTTTTGTTTTACTGATTTTGATTTTTTTTTACCAACTGATTTTGTTTGATATTGTTTTGTTAGGATTTGTAAAATTAATTTTGTGATATTGTTGTTTTGTGATATTGTAAAATTAATTTTTGATATTGTTTTAGTGAAATTGTGTTTAGGATTAGAAATTGAAATTGGGTAGAAATTGAAATTGTGTTTTAGGTTTTAGGATTAAGTTTAGGATTTATAGAAATTGTGTAGGATAAAAATTTGAAGTTGAAATTGAAATTGTTTGTTGAAATTGAAGTTGTTTTATTGAAATTGAAATTAATAGTGAATTGATTTATGTTTTTTGCTTGAAATTGAAATTAATAGTTGAAATTGAAGTTGATATTGAAGTTGTTGTTGAAATTAATAGTTGAAATTGAAGTTAGTTATTGAAATTGAAGTTGAAATGGTTTAGGATTGAAATTGTTGGTGTTTGAAGTCTCGCAACCGCACCGGAGTGCGCACCGTCACCGAACCACGTACCGCACCGGACCTCAATCTCATAACGGTTAGTTTCCAAAATAAATTAATTGTTGTTTTCATGAACCCTAGGTTAGATGACTGTGTGTTGTTGATGGAAAAAGGGTGAGGTGATGCCGTCCCTCACCCCCATATTTTGCTCGAAATCATCTCCATTGAGATAATTGCGAGGCGATACTAACAATTTTAAGGTTGGGAGTTAGAAATAACTTCGATCCTTCACTACTTATATGGAAAAGGGTTTTGTCTGATCTGTCCTTAACCCCCATATTCGGCTCGAAATCATCTCCACTGAGATCATATCGATGCCACTAACTTGATAGATTATTGGGAATGTTAAGAGAATCTAACACGTTTTCTTAAATGCGTGTAGATGAATTTGTATGAACTTAATCGTGAATGGGTGTATGATCGGTTATATCCGAGAAGAGCGGGTTTGAAGAAATCTTTTGTAATTGGGGTTGAACAGTTTCTTATGGTAGCGTGGCGACATGAATTGGCTAAACGGGAAAAGGGGGTTAGATGTCCATGCTTAAAATGCGACGGTGTACCTATTAGGACCGATAATGAAATCAGGGAGCACTTGTATCAATGGGGGTTTAGGCCTAATTATTGGATTTGGGTGGACCATGGAGAACAACGACGTCAAAATTTTGAGGTAGGGGCTTTAAGCAGTTCTGGTGTTGGTGTTCCACGTAATGAAATTTTTGAGTCGATGGAAAACATGATTTGTGATGGTCTCAGGGTGAATGTGCCATTTGATGAGCCTCAATATGACGATCATGATGAACTTCCAAATGAAGAAGCACACAAATTTTATAATTTGTTAAGAGATTCAAACAAAGTAAATTTTATAATTTACTTTATTTAAATTATTTATAAATATATATAGTTAATGTTGTTAGTATCACATTTCGTTTCTATTTTTTCATAGATATGCATCCAGAAGGAGGTTCTGACCCACCGAGACGTAATAATAAAGGGACGAAGACTATGACCGATGAACCTCCTAGGAGGAGGCGTAATCGTGAGGTGGAACTTAATATTGGGAATATGAGGGGTCATATGTATGTGGGCCCTGTAACACCCCCTTTTATACCCAATAGATTTATTTAGAATTATCAGAGTTTTTCGCGCCACAGAAGTGTTACATTTGTTAACAACATAAAATCCGAGTTTTTAAATATAAAACAACTTCATTAAAACATGCAGCGGAGTCAAAACATGAGTCTTTAGTACAAGGTTTAAAGTAACCAAAACATTAAACAACGACTTTCCCCGAGTGTTACTTATCAGAGCAGACACCGACCCGACTACGTGAAGGTAAACTGCCTTCACTCGAACTCACCTGTAAACATACCACAGAAAGGGGGTGATATATCTCACACATAATAGGAATACATGATAAGGAATACGAGAGAACATAACACCTAAGTCTACCACACCAAACACACGTCAAGGGCAAAACAGTCGATTCCAACATCAAGGGTAGAACAGTTATTTCATCATCACAAACATCACCAAGGCACAGTCGTCGAGATCATCACACATGTTATGCAATGCATGGATGCAGCCCCAACAGTGGGCATAAATGCATGTGGTACCAATACAACCTCCTTTAAACATGGGTCGAAGCCCCAACCTCCTTAAACATGGGCCGAAGCCCCAACCTCCTTAAAACAATCATGCAAATGAAGTGTATGCAACACCATGCTGATGCATCAAACGCAACCAGCAGCAACCACCTATAACAATCATATCCACATCCTTTAACATTAATGACCATCTTACAAGCACAACCTCCTATTGCTCTAAACCGAAGCCTCAACCTCCTTAAATATTTAAATACAACCTCCTTTAAATCTAGAGTACAACCTCCTTTAACGACACCAAAATCACCACCTTTAATGACACTGAGGACAACCACCTTTAACGACACCAAAAACAACCACCTTAAATGACACCGAGGCACCAAAACGGATTCCCAACGACAACACTATCACCGGGACAGCCACTTGAGGTGCCCAACTAGCAACAACCAATGATCACGCCAAAGAAATGACAACTTTCAGAATTATTACTTTTCTAAACTATTTTGAGGCACCGAAAACACCTAACGGACACCTTACACAACACTTGAGAGCAATGTCTGAAAAATGGTTTGTTCTGCCCAGAAAATAGAATATCCAGGTGGGCACCTGAATAAGCTTCAAAATGCACTTTGAACCGTCCAAAACGGACACCCGAGTCAAAAGTTATGTCAAAAATAAATTTGGGACAATTTAGGCAACATCCTGAAAATTTGGCACATAACATAGGCGCCTGGCTCCCAGCACTTAGACAGAAACTGAGACACACTTAGACACCCATAGGAGCCTAGGAGCCAAACTGAACCACAAGGTTTCTGACCAAAAAATTCATTTTGTACTAGCCATTTAACATATATATGATAACCAAAAGCCCAGAATTGCAAAACCACTCTTAAAAAGTTGGCGCCCTTGGCGCCCATGGCACAAGGAACACGGCCAAATTTTGACCCAACACCTGAAACTGACTCTTTTTGTGCCCAGGAACTCCCATACCAAATTTGAAAGCGAACCGAGCATCCAATCTCCGGGACCCTCGGCTCCCATGGTGCCTAGACACGAGCAACACAATTCTGCAACACAGTGGCGCAGACAAGGGAACCCGGCGCCTAGTGTCTAGACACAGAACCAGACACAGGCAACACAGACACAGCACATGGGCGCCTGATTCCCAGGAGCTAGACACAGACTTAGACAGAATTTCCAGCAACACCCAAACTCCCTAGGAGCCTAAAGAGCCAACCAAATTCGAGTTCCTCACCACCAAAAATTCCCAAATTAAATCTCCAACCTTAATTTATCAATATAAGACTGACCATCATGTTTTTCACCAAAAATAATTCTCACACACAATTCATCAAACACCTTGCATGCATACACTAAAACATGACTATTCCATCACAAATCAACACATTTTCAATACCAATGGCTATCAACATGAAATCAACATTTTAATTATCACATATGCACATATATAACACGAATTTCAGAATGCCATCATCATGGTTTGCATAAATTTCAAGACAAGGCATTATAGGCTCTAATTCATGTAGTTCACACTAAGACAAACATGCTCATGACAACCTAGTGTTTATCCCTCATTAACCCCATCATACATAAACCCATTAGGCTAGAGAATCCCCCCTTACCTTATGAAGATGAAGAAACCTAGCACCCTCCAAGAGTCACCAACAAACACCCACAAGTCTTCCTTCTCTCTTTCTTTCCTTGAGCAATGCGTGAGCTTCTTCCTCCTTCTTCCTAGGTTTGAGCTTCACGATTTCTCCTCTTCCTTTTCCTCCTCTCCAAGCTCACGGTTCAGCCTCCTCTCTACTCACTCCTCTATTTTCTTTTCTTTTCTTTTACGTTTTTCTTTCTTTCTCACAAGCTGGAGGCGCAAAACCCCTAACCCCAGCACCTAATGTCTCAGCTAACGGGCTTGGGCTTCTTCTTGGGCCAATTCGAATTAATCAAGGGCTTAACACTAACACCTCTAATTTTATTATTTTTAACCCACACAAGGCCCTCTCCTCTAATCCTCTTATTTGTATTCGTTCCAATTACTAATAAAGCTCACATACCCAAGCATACATATATTTTATTATTTCACTTATTTTTCTCAAAACACAAATCCTAGATATTTAACTACATAAATTAATTACTGACACAATTAAATCAATTAAATAATTAAATCACTTAGCAAAATAATTAACTCAATTAATTGGGCTGTTACAACTCTCCCCCACTTAGTATATTTTCGTCCTCGAAAATTTGACTAATAGGAACATGGTTATGTTCTAACCAGTTCATACCCAATCGCACCTAACCCGCTTAACGGCAACAAACAAGAATTCACAACAAAGCCTCTGTCGAAGATCGACAAGAGACACAGAAAACACACCAGGCAACACATTACAGTCATACAGATAATACAGTACTTAAACGTTTCGCAGCATGCAACAATGACAAAACAATAAGTAGCATCGGTATTAACAACAACAGGGACACAAAGTTCACACACGGAAATGCAATACAACACACAGTACCAGTAGGGGCATCTCCCCCACTAGTTCACTTACCATTAGCAACTCTTGGCCTTCCTGCAACACAAATATTGGTCAGCACTTAAAAGACAACAGTTGGTCCTACACCGACACAACGACTCGACGACTTGGTCGGACGGACCAACCATTGCTCTGATACCACTAATGTAACAGCCCTTTTCTACCCAATAGATTTATTTAGAATTATCAGAATTTTTCGCGCCAAAGAAGTGTTACATTTGTTAACAACATAAAATCCGAGTTTTTAAATATAAAACAACTTCATTAAAACATGCAGCGGAGTCAAAACATGAGTCTTTAGTACAAGGTTTAAAGTAACCAAAACATTAAACAACGACTTTCCCCGAGTGTTACTTATCAGAGCAGACACCGACCCGACTACGTGAAGGTAAACTGCCTTCACTCGAACTCACCTGTAAACATACCACAGAAAGGGGGTGAGATATCTCACACATAATAGGAATACATGATAAGGAATACGATAGAATATAACACCTAAGTCTACCACACCAAACACACGTCAAGGGCAAAACAGTCGATTCCAACATCAAGGGTAGAACAGTTATTTCATCATCACAAACATCACCAAGGCACAGTCGCCGAGATCATCACACATGTTATGCAATGCATGGATGCAGCCCCAACAGTGGGCATAAATGCATGTGGTACCAATACAACCTCCTTTAAACATGGGTCGAAGCCCCAACCTCCTTAAACATGGGCCGAATCCCCAACCTCCTTAAAACAATCATGCAAATGAAGTGTATGCAACACCATGCTAATGCATCAAACGCAACCAGCAGCAACCACCTATAACAATCATATCCACATCCTTTAACATTAATGACCATCTTACAAGCACAACCTCCTATTGCTCTAAACCGAAGCCTCAACCTCCTTAAATATTTAAATACAACCTCCTTTAAATCTAGAGTACAACCTCCTTTAACGACACCAAAATCACCACCTTTAATGACACTGAGGACAACCACCTTTAACGACACCAAGAACAACCACCTTAAATGACACCGAGGCACCAAAACGGATTCCCAACGACAACACTATCACCGGGACAGCCACTTGAGGTGCCCAACTAGCAACAACCAATAATCACGCCAAAGAAATGACAACTTTCAGAATTATTACTTTTCTAAACTATTTTGAGGCACCGAAAACACCTAACGGACACCTTACACAACACTTGAGACCAATGTCTGAAAAATGGTTTGTTCTGCCAAGAAAATAGAATATCCAGGTGGGCACCTGAATAAGCTTCAAAATGCACTTTGAACCGTCCAAAACGGACACCCGAGTCAAAAGTTATGTCAAAAATAAATTTGGGACAATTTAGGCAACATCCTGAAAATTTGGCACATAACATAGGCGCCTGGCTCCCAGCACTTAGACAGAAACTGAGACACACTTAGATATCCATAGGAGCCTAGGAGCCAAACTGAACCACAAGGTTTTTGACCAAAAAATTCATTTTGTACGAGCCATTTAACATATATATGATAACCAAAAGCCCAGAATTGCAAAACCACTCTTAAAAAGTTGGCGCCCTTGGCGCCCATGGCACAAGGAACACGGCCAAATTTTGACCCAACACCTGAAACTGACTCTTTTTGTGCCCAGGAACTCCCATACCAAATTTGAAAGCGAACCGAGCATCCAATCTCCGGGACCCTCGGCTCCCATGGTGCCTAGACACGAGCAACACAATTCTGCAACACAGTGGCGCAGACAAGGGAACCCGGCGCCTAGTGTCTAGACACAGAACCAGACACAGGCAACACAGACACAGCACATGGGCGCCTGGCTCCCAGGAGCTAGACACAGACTTAGACAGAATTTCCAGCAACACCCAAACTCCCTAGGAGCCTAAAGAGCCCACCAAATTCGAGTTCCTCACCACCAAAAATTCCCAAATTAAATCTCCAACCTTAATTTATCAATATAAGACTGACCATCATGTTTTTCACCAAAAATAATTCTCACACACAATTCATCAAACACCTTGCATGCATACACGAAAACATGACTATTCCATCACAAATCAAAACATTTTCAATACCAATGGCTATCAACATGAAATCAACATTTTAATTATCACATATGCACATATATAACACGAATTTCAGAATGCCATCATCATGGTTTGCATAAATTTCAAGACAAGGCATTATAGGCTCTAATTCATGTAGTTCACACTAAGACAAACATGCTCATGACAACCTAGTGTTTATCCCTCATAAACCCCATCATACATAAACCCATTAGGCTAGAGAATCCCCCCTTACCTTATGAAGATGAAGAAACCTAGCACCCTCCAAGAGTCACCAACAAACACCCACAAGTCTTCCTTCTCTCTTTCTTTCCTTGAGCAATGCGTGAGCTTCTTCCTCCTTCTTCCTAGGTTTGAGCTTCACGATTTCTCCTCTTCCTTTTCCTCCTCTCCAAGCTCACGGTTCAGCCTCCTCTCTACTCACTCCTCTATTTTCTTTTCTTTTCTTTTACGTTTTTCTTTCTTTCTCACAAGCTGGAGGCGCAAAACCCCTAACCCCAGCACCTAATGTCTCAGCTAACGGGCTTGGGCTTCTTCTTGGGCTAATTCGAATTAATCAAGGGCTTAACACTAACACCTCTAATTTTATTATTTTTAACCCACACAAGGCCCTCTCCTCTAATCCTCTTATTTGTATTCGTTCCAATTACTAATAAAGCTCACATACACAAGCATACATATATTTTATTATTTCACTTATTTTTCTCAAAACACAAATCCTAGATATTTAACTACATAAATTAATTACTGACACAATTAAATCAATTAAATAATTAAATCACTTAACAAAATAATTAACTCAATTAATTGGGCTGTTACAGGCCCACCAGCTACCGCCCCACAACCTCCGCCTCCATCTGGCCCCGGATGGTATCATTTACCATCACATGTGCATTATATGGGCCCAGCAGATGCGTATGCAGGGTATGTCCCACCAACTGGGTATGGCCCACCAGCTGGGTATGGCACATCAGCTGGGTATGGCACACCAGCTGGGCATATAGGCTCATCATCTGGACATATGGGCCCATCAGCTGGACATATGGGCCCATCAGCTGGGTTATCTATGCCTACACCAGAGCCCCAGGATGATATTTGTAATAGCCCAAAAATATTAGGTTGTTTATTTAATTGGTTAAATGACGTTTAGGTGGTAGAAATCAATTAATAAAATAGGAGTTGAGAGGTAGAAATGACAATAACAATAATGGGTGGTTTTAATTAGTAGAATTATAATGGTGGAGGGGTTTTATTTAATTAAGTTATTTAAGGCTTACAATATTTATTTTAGTTAATTAATTAACTTAGAACTTTATTTTATTTAGGAGGTGTTGGAATGAATTTGAGAGGTGCAACTATAAGCCCATGACCCATAAGTGGTCATGTGCTTCGAATATGGCCAAGGATTGTTAAGCGAAAGGGTCCATGACCCATTAGCTAGGTGTGTCTCGAAGTTAGGGGTTTAAGGGGTTGTAGGGTTTTAGTTTCACTTGGTATTTTCAAAAGCCAAAAGAAAAGAAAAGAAAATAGAGGAGTGAGTAGAGAGGAGGCTGAACCGTGAGCTTGGAGAGGAGGAAAAGGAAGAGGAGAAATCGTGAAGCTCAAACCTAGGAAGGAGGAGGAAGAAGCTCACGCATTGCTCAAGGAAAGAAAGAGAGAAGGAAGACTTGTGGGTGTTTGTTGGTGACTCTTGGAGGGTGCTAGGTTTCTTCATCTTCATAAGGTAAGGGGGGATTCTCTAGCCTAATGGGTTTATGTATGCTGGGGTTTATGAGGGATAAACACTAGGTTGTCATGAGCATGTTTGTCTTAGTGCGAACTACATGAATTAGAGCCTATAATGCCTTGTCTTGAAATTTATGCAAACCATGATGATGGCATTCTGAAATTCGTGTTATATATGTGCATATGTGATAATTAAAATGTTGATTTCATGTTGATAGCCATTGGTATTGAAAATGTGTTGATTTGTGATAGAATAGTCATGTTTTAGTGTATGCATGCAAGATGTTTGATGAATTGTGTGTGAGAATTATTTTTGGTGAAAAACATGATGGTCAGTCTTATATTGATAAATTAAGGTTGGAGATTTAATTTGGGAATTTTTGGTTGGCTCTTTAGGCTCCTAGGGAGTTTGGGTGTTGCGGGAAATTCTGTCTAAGTCTGTGTCTAGCTCCTGGGAGCCAGGCGCCCATGTGCTATGTCTGTGTTGCCTGTGTCTGGTTCTGTGTCTAGACACTGGGCACCGGGTTCCCTTGTCTACGCCACTGTGTTGCAGAATTGTGTTGCTCGTGTCTAGGCACCATGGGAGCCGAGGGTCCCGGAGATTGGATGCTCGGTTTGCTTTCAAATTTGGTATGGGAGTTCCTGGGCACAAAAAGAGTCAGTTTCAGGTGTTGGGTCAAAATTTGGCCATGTTTCTTGTGCCATGGGCGCCAAGGGCGCCAACTTTTTAAGAGTGGTTTTGCAATTCTGGGCTTTTGGTTATCATATATATGTTAAATGGCTCGTACAAAATGAATTTTAGGGTCAGAAACCTTGTGGTTCAGTTTGGCTCCTAGGCTCCTATGGGTGTCTAAGTGTGTCTCAGTTTCTGTCTAAGTGCTGGGAGCCAGGCGCCTATGTTGTGTGCCAAATTTTCAGGATGTTGCCTAAATTGTCCCAAATTTATTTTTGACATAACTTTTGACTCGGGTGTCCGTTTTGGACGGTTCAAAGTGCATTTTGAAGCTTATTCAGGTGCCCACCTGGATATTCTATTTTCTGGGCAGAACAAACCATTTTTCAGACATTGGTCTCAGGTGTTGTGTAAGGTGTCCGTTAGGTGTTTTCGGTGCCTCGAAATAGTTTAGAAAAGTAATAATTCTGAAAGTGGTCATTTCTTTGGCGTGATTATTGGTTGTTTCTAGTTGGGCACCTCAAGTGGCTGTCCCGGTGATAGTGTTGTCGTTGGGAATCCGTTTTGGTGCCTCGGTGTCATTTAAGGTGGTTGTTTTTGGTGTCGTTAAAGGTGGTTGTCATCGGTGTCATTAAAGGTGGTGATTTTGGTGTCGTTAAAGGAGGTTGTACTCTAGATTTAAAGGAGGTTGTATATAAATATTTAAGGAGGTTGAGGCTTCAGTTTAGAGCAATAGGAGGTTGTGCTTGTAAGATGGTCATTAATGTTAAAGGATGTGGATATGATTGTTATAGGTGGTTGCTGCTGGTTGCGTTTGATGCATTAGCATGGTGTTGCATTCACTTCATTTGCATGATTGTTTTAAGGAGGTTGGGGCTTCGGCCCATGTTTAAGGAGGTTGGGGCTTCAGCCCAATATTTAAGGAGGTTGGGGCTTCGACCCATGTTTAAAGGAGGTTGTATTGGTACCACATGCATTATGCCCACTGTTGGGGCTGCATCCATGCATTGCATAACATGTGTGATGCTCTCGGCGACTGTGCCTTGGTGATGTTTGTGATGATGAAATAACTGTTCTACCCTTGATGTTGGAATCGACTGTTTTGCCCTTGACGTGTGTTTGGTGTGGTAGACTTAGGTGTTATGTTCTATCGTATTCCTTATCATGTATTCCTATTATGTGTGAGATATCTCACCCCCTTTCTGTGGTATGTTTACAGGTGAGTTCGAGTGAAGGCAGTTTACCTTCACGTAGTCGGGTCGGTGTCTGCTCTGATAAGTAACACTCGGGGAAAGTCGTTGTTTAATGTTTTGGTTACTTTAAACCTTGTACTAAAGACTCATGTTTTGACTCCGCTGCATGTTTTAATGAAGTTGTTTTATATTTAAAAACTCGGATTTTATGTTGTTAACAAATGTAACACTTCTTTGGCGCGAAAAACTCTGATAATTCTAAATAAATCTATTGGGTAGAAAATGGGTGTTACAATATTCAGCATGATGTTGGTGGTGGTAATGTTGAAGGTGATTCATCCACCGATGACGAGAGAGTGGAGGTGGTTGTTATTAATGGTATTAGACTCAAAGTCATTTATAGCCGTGGTAACGCGCAAGTATTATATTGTTTGTTTTTTTTAAAGTTAATTATGCAACGACTTATATATATTTTATTGTTCGATATATTTTTCATTATGCAGGCTTCTTCCTGCAAAGGTAGCTTCATCAAGCATCACCTATGTCATCCGGAAAAAATATTTTCAAAAGTTCCATAAAAAGTGGAGCAAAGTCGAAGAAGATGACAGGAAGGATCTGCTTGACTTCTTTAGGGTAAGTGTCAATTATTTTGTCATTATTTATATTGTTTG
The DNA here is from genome assembly GCA_039519185.1 of Astragalus membranaceus. Lineage (NCBI taxonomy): Eukaryota > Viridiplantae > Streptophyta > Magnoliopsida > Fabales > Fabaceae > Astragalus > Astragalus membranaceus. The sequence goes on along the minus strand of CM076850.1, from coordinate 77,035,054 downwards.
TTTAAATTTTATGTTTAATAACCTTTAATATAATTACTAATAGATATTTTCATTTTACTTAATACAGACCAAGGTAACTTGGGACATAGAAGAAGATGACAATGTGCGGAGACTTTTTTCAAAAGGATGGGCGCTCAAATTTCAGATTTGCTTTATAAGCTCCGCTGTAAAGATAAAAAGCCTGACTTCACGGGTGATGATATTTGGAATGCCTTCAAGAGCCATTGGGCTACCGAGACTTTCAAGAAAAATGCTGTAAGTGCCAAAAACAATAGAAACTCAGAAAAGGGTGGCTCGCTTCACTGCAGCGGGTCCATCAACCAGGCTCAGCATGCTGCTAGATTGGTAAATTATTTTACAAATCTGTGTGTGTTTTTTTACATTATTTAATTAGTTAGCAATTTTTGAAAATGTGTTTCATTTTACAGAGTAAAAAGGCAGGACGCCCTATCACTGCTCCTGAGCTGCATAGAGCCACCCATGTGAGGAAAGACACTGGCGAGTATGTTGATGAGCGCTCCAAGATGACTCAGGTAAATATACAAATTGATTTGTATTATATAATGTTGCTTTGTCAGAATGGAGCGCTAATTTGTGGTTATTCAAAACAGGAGCAAGTAAATGAGTTCATGACTCAGCTAACTCAGGGGTGCTGGGACCCTGAAGCACTTGGCCAACTTACTCCTGAGATGATAGATCTGGCAAATCAACATTGGGAGAAGACAGTTGGTTGGTCTAAGGGTCGCCTGTATGGTACGGGGCCCTTGGCTCCATGGATGGGCCAGCCTGGGGCCGGGAGCAGCAGAAGACGCAGTCGACCAGCTTCTACTCCTGCAGATACAGAGCATATGAGGCAGATGGAGCAGGAGCTGCAGTCTACTCGACAGGAGCTGCACGATACTCGACAGGAGGTCAGGACCTCTTCTGAGGCGATGAAAAAGATGCAGCAAAACTTTGAGAAGGTGAGCCGTAGGCAGGCGATGATGTTAAAGTTTTTTAAGAATATGCAGCAAAATCAGCAGCAAGATGAGGAGGAAGATGAGGAGGAAGATGATGAGCAAGATGAGGAGCAAGCTGAGGAGTCTGATGGTGGCAGCTTTTAGTGTTGTTGATTAACGTTTTTGTTATAACATTTCAGATTAAGTGTTGTGGATTCAAATTTTATTCTCGTAATTTTTATTTATTGAAGAATTTTAATTTTAAACTGTTTTATGTATTTTAGATTTTATTACTTATTAATAAAATAAACAGGTATAAAAGCAGATTAATAAAAAAAAAATACAATCAGATGGGCATTAGCGAGGGAATTAGCGAGGGAAATTGGACGCGTGGTTAGGCGTTAGCGAGGGAAATTGGACGCGTGGCTAGGCATTAGCGAGGGAATTAGCGAGGGAAAGTGGACGCGTGGCTAGGCATTAGCGAGGGAATTAGCGAGGGAACATAGATGCGTGGCTGTCAGAATTTTCCCACGTGACTGCCATTAGCGAGGGAATTAGCGACAGAATGGTCCGTCGCTAATTAGCGACGGACTCAGATTCCCTTGCTAATCCCATTAGCGAGGAGCAATTTAGCGACGCAACAGGTCCCTCGCTAATTCCCTCGCTAACGGTCATTAGCGACGGATTTTGGTCATTTTGCGAGGGAAATTTCCGTCGCTAATAACCAATTTTTTTGTAGTGATTGAAGCAACTTGGCATTGAAGAATTCAAGCAAGCACTTTTCCAAATGCACTCCAACAAGGCTCCAGGTCCGGATGGTCTGAATCCGTCTTTTTTTAAGAATTGTTGGAATCTTTGTGGCATGGAACTTTTTCACACAGGCAAGGAGTGGTTAGCAAATGGAGAATTCCCACCTAATCTTAATGATGCCAACATTGTTCTTATTCCAAAGGTTGAGAATCCTACTTCTATGAAAGATCTTTGGTCTATTTCTTTATCTAATGTCATACATAAAATTGTGTCAAAAGTTCTTATTCATGTAATGTCATACATGAATATGTGCTGGAAACCATAAACTACTCAGTGGTGGTAAATGGGGAGAAAATGGGACCTATCACACCAGGGAGAGGACTCAGGCAGGGTGACCCATTGCCGCCTTACCTTTTTCTATTGTGTGTTGAGGGACTTACTACCTTACTAAAAAGAGCAGAAGCGAGAGGAGACATTCATGGTGTGAGAATGTGTAGAGGGGCACCATCCCTCACACACCTTCTTTTTGCTGACGATTGTTTTCTTTTTTGCAGGCCTGATACCAGGGAGAGTAGTCATCTCAAAGCTATTCTTAACATCTATGAGCGAGCCTCCGGGCAAGCAATAAATTTCCAGAAATCTGAAATTTATTTTAGCAGAAATTCATTACCGGTAGCAAGGGAGGCAATAACAACCATGCTGGAGGTTTCTGAATGCTTGGGGACGGGCAAATACTTAGGTCTACCATCAATGATTGGCAGAAGAAAGAAACAACTCTTTGGATATCTACGTGAAAGAATATGGAGGAGGATTCATCATTGGTCAGGAAAGCATCTTTCAAAGGCAGGCAGATAGGTATTACTGAAATCCGTGGCTCAGTCTATTTACATACTAGATGAGCACTTTCATGCTCCCCACTACCTTAGGTGAGGAGCTTGAGAGAACGATGAACTCTTTTTGGCGGGGTACTAATAGAGGTACAAGAAGAGGTATCAACTGGTTGAGTTGCGACCGGCTTACGGTAAGGAAAGAATTTGGAGGTATGGGCTTTCGTCATCTTCATGGTTTCAATTTGGCAATGCTAGCTAGGGAAGCAAGCGTGGAATATCATGTCTCGCACAAATACTATAGTAAGTAGAATCTTCAAGGCAAAATATTTTCCAAATTGTGATTTTATGGGGGCTCGCTTGGGCCACAATCCCAGTTATGTTTGGCGTAGTATCCTCGCTTCTCGGGTAGTTGTTAATTTGGGGGCCTGTTGGAGAGTAGGAAATGGGGAGAATATCTCGGCTTGGCGTGATCCTTGGTTGAAAGGTCGAAAGGACGGCTTTGTCAAGTCTCTAGTGGTGGTTGGTTTGGAGGAATTGAAGGTTACTGACTTACTGGAACCAAATAGTGGTGGTTGGAATAATAATTTCATTGAGCAGGTTTTCGACACAGAGGAGGCTGGTTTGATTAATTCTATGCCCAGATTGAATGCAAATGAAGAAGATAATTTATTTTGGTGGAGAAGCAAGATAGGCTATTACTCCGTTCGCTCAGCTTACTACGCGTTTATGGAATATCACATGAATAGATCACATCTACGAATTGAAGGTGATTGGATGACAATATGGAAGTGTCGCATACCACCGAAAGTCAAGCTGCTATTGTGGAGGCTTGTTCGTGGTTGCCTTCCAACTCGCGTCAACCTTCAACAGCGGCATGTTAATTGTGATAATCGCTGTCCGTTCTCTGATTGGTCTGCTGAAACGGAATGGCATTTGTTCCTGGAATGTTCGCATGCTGGTGCTGTTTGGGAAGTCGCTGGTTTAACTCGTGAGATCCTTTCGGTGTTTAATACTGCTGCTGACTTTAAAGAGTGTTTTTTTCGGCTAGTTCAGCAGCTGAATGAGAACAAAAGAAATACTCTTGGTCCAGTCCAGAACAGTTGCCCCCCAAGCCGAGATTATTCCGGAGGATGGTCTTGGCTTGAAGGATTTACCAGGTTTTGTGAAGTTGTGTGGGCTGCCGTCTTGACTATCTTCAATAAATAGGTGAGCCTTTGTCTTGTGGCCCACACTTTGAAATTTTTTGGAAGAGCAGGGATCAAGCTATCTTGGAGCGCCTACTTGAAGAGGAGAAGGGAGGTAGGGTTCGCTTGCTTCAACGTCTCTTCTTGTTGGTAAATGTTGATTTCTGCTTTCTTTTGCATTGTTGATAGAGCCCTCATGGGCGCCTTGGGCACTTTGCCATGGTGTCATGGAGGCCGCCTCTTGGAGCAGGATCTGGCGCCCTCATGGGCGCCTTGACTGGTTGATCCGGTTGCTGCCTCTTGGCGCAGGATCTGGCGCCCTCATGGGCGCCGTGGGCGCCTTGTTGCGCTGGTCGGGTTGCTGCCTCTTGGCGCAGGATCTGGCGCCCTCATGGCGCCGTGGGTGCCTTGTTGCGCTGCGTAGGGGGTTTCGTGAAAGGGGGATCCGGCGCCCTCTTGGGCGCCCTGGAGCACTGCCTGTGCCAGTTTTTGATGAAGGGGACCCGGCGCCCTCTTGGGCGCCCTGGGGCACTGTCTGCGCCAGTTTTTGATGAAGGGGGTCCGGCGCCCTCTTGGGCCCCCTGGGGCGCTGCCTGCGCCAGTTTTTGATGAAGGGGATCCAGCGCCCTCTTGGGCGCCCTGGGGGATCCGGCGCCCTCTTGGCACGCCCTCCTTGGTGTTGTTGCCTGTGGCTGGTTTGGCGCCCTACAGGGCGCCCTCATGGGCGCTGCCTGCTTGGTCCTTTATCCTTGGCGCTTTTTTGCCAGGCGTTGTAACACCCATTTCTACCCGGTAGTTTATTAACGTAAAATCAGAGTTTTTAACGACAAAACGGATGTCACATTTCTCAAAAACAATTCGAAATACATAGCAGTTTTTTTTAAACGTCAACGTCAAATAACATTCGATCACGCAGCGGAAAATTCAACAAAATCAATCATTAACATCGTTGCAATATGCACGGCTTCACCCACTAAAATCCAACAAAATACAAGTCATAAATAATTAAAATAAATCAGCGTTCATCCCCCCCGTGTGCTACGTATCAGAGCGACGACACCGAACTAATGAAGAACTATGGCCTTCATTCGAGATCACCTGCACGTTACCAACATTGGGGTAACATTCAAACAGAAGGGGTGAGATATCGCACTATATAATTAGCTACATGAAAAGCAATATATATTCAGGTTACAGCAACAATTCATCATTTAACATTAGTCATCATCATTTCAGTATCAATCATCATTTAACATCAGTCAACATCATTTCAGCATCAATCATCATTTAACATCAGTCAACATCATTTCAGCATCAATCATCATTTAACATCAGTCAACATCGTCTCAATCACATAAATATGCACGTAAGGCGGAATGTGACTCAACTCAGGGCCACCGCCCTATAATGCATGTGGTACCATAATTCAAACCCGTAAATAGGGGTATCAACATCGCAACATCGTCGTCGTGGTTTGAGCATAGCTCCGTCGTAAAAATATGCAATGCATGCGACACTATGTAAATGCACGACAAATAGCAACAATTACACAACACACAGCAACATCGGAAAGAAACAATGGCCGAAGGCCTATAACACATCAACTGCCAATAAATAGAGGCAACTTCGTCGCCGTATAACATCGTCGTCAACAATTTACAATTTAGCAATTTTCAATATTTTTGACAACATCGCAACAATCACTTATTCAACATCATTTTAAACATCAATCATGGACTTCACATTTGGGCAGCCACCCTTGGCGCCCATAGCGCCCAACAACACAATTGGTAGCCAAAACTGTCGCCCATGGCGCCCATGGCGCCCATCAGCACAACGGGCAGCCAAACTGGCGCCCTTGGCGCCCATGGCGCCAGGAGACAACAGCAACAGCAACTTTGGGCAGCCACACTTGGCGCCCATGCGCTAGAACACATGGCCAACAGCAGTTGGGCAGCCACCACCGTGGCGCCCATGGCGCCCATGCGCCAGAACAATATGCAAGACAGCAACACAGGGCAGCCACACATGTCTCAGTAAATTCGACTACAGTTGTCTCAGTAAATTCGACTACAGTTGTCTCAGTAAATTCGACCACAGTTGTCTCAGTAAATTCGACTACAGTTGTCTCAGTAAATTCGACTACAGTTGTCTCAGTAAATTCGACTACAGTTGTCTCAGTAAATTCGACTACAGTTGTCTCAGTAAATTCGACTACAGTTGTCTCAGTAAATTCGACTACAGTTGTCTCAGTAAATTCGACTACAGTTGTCTCAGTAAATTCGACAGCTTCTGTCTCAGTAACTTCGACAGCTTCTGTCTCAGCATCTTCGACAGCTTCTCTCTCAGCAACTTCGACAGCTTCTGTCTCAACATCTTCGACAGCTTCTGTCTCAGCAACTTCGACAGCTTCTGTCTCAGCAACTTCGACAGCTTCTGCCTCAGCAACAACAGACTTGGCGCCCAGCAACAGGGCGCCTGATTCAGCAAGGAACACGCAGACAACATCACAGGATGGCGCCCATGGCGCCCAGGCGACAGGAACAGGCACAGGTTTTGGCGCCCAGGAAGGCGCCCAGTCACACAGCACAGAATGGCGCCCTTGGCGCCCAGGCAGCAACACGCACAGAATTTTGGCGCCCAGGGAGGCGCCCAGCAACAACAACATTGGCGCCCATGGCGCCCTATGGACAGGATTTTGTGTTCAATTCATCATCAAGTGTATTCAATCAATCACCAATCATATTCAAACATATTCAATCATGCTCAAACATCATCAATTCATCTTCATTCATCATCAATCAAATTTAATTCCTACAACTAAGGTTTTCTAACTTAATCACCTAGGGTTCCATTAGCCTTTCTACGTAGAGCCCTTCATACACTCAATTATTGAGATAGAACCCCACCCTTACCTTAGCCCTTGAAGAACTCGAAATTTTTGGCTTGCCCTAGCTCTCCTCTTCTCTTCGCCGCGCCCTCTCTTCTCTTCTCTCTATTTCTAATTTTTGTTCTTTCTCAAATGCGCAAAACCCTAACTAATCCCTTTTTATACTTAGTGAATTTTCATGGGCTTTTTCTCTTGGATATGCGACTTAAACATGGGCCTTGTCCATGACACTCTAAATTCACTACTACTAACCCTAACCATAGGTCCATATATTCTAACATTATTATTTATTTTATTATTTCTACCAATTAAATTCCCAAACAATTTAATTAAATAATTAATTAAATTTTTGGGGTGTTACAACTCTCTCCCACGTAGAATATTTTCGTTCTCGAAAATTTACCTGATTCGAACAACTCTGGATACGACTCCCGCATCTTGCTTTCCAGCTCCCACGTCGTGCTTTCTCCGGCAGCTCCCAGCCAGACTACCTTCACCAAAGCGATCTCCTTGCCTCTAAGAGTCTTCACTTCATGATCTTCAACACGCACAGGCATCGTCTCCACAGTGAGATTATCCCGTACTTGCACATCATCCATATGAATCACATGAGATGGATCTGAAACATACTTCCGAAGTTGCGACACATCAAACACATCGTGCAAGTTCGAAAGATTAGGCGGCAAGGCCACCCTATAAGCGACACTTCCAATTCTTTCCGAAATCTGATACGGACCGATAAAACAAGGCGTGAGCTTCTTAGATTTCAAAGCGCGTCCAACACCGGTCACCGGAGTGACTCTCAAAAACACATGCTCACCTGCTTATCATGGTAACTCTTCTGTCTGCTTTGTGAAGCTTTCATCTTCTCCCGAATCAGTCTCACCTTCTCAGTAGTCTCTCGAACAATTTCAGGTCCAAGTACTACACTTTCTCCAGATTCATACCAACATAAAGGAGTCCGACATCTCCGACCATACAATGCTTCAAAAGGTGCCATCCCAATACTAGAATGGTAACTGTTATTATACGTGAACTCTATCAACGAAAGGTGCGCATCCCACGAACCTCCTTGCTCCAGAACACAAGCTCTCAACAAATCCTCTAACGACTGAATAGTCCTCTCTGACTGACCATCCATCTGAGGGTGATATGCCGAACTCAACCTCAACTTAGAACCCAACTCCGCTTGCAAAATCTTCCAAAACTCAGACGTGAACCTCGGATCCCGATCCGAAACGACACACAGCGGAACACCATGCAGCTTCACAATCTCTCGGATATAGATCTCTGCCAACTTCGGCGCTGGATATGTGATGTTAATAGGAACAAAATGAGCCGACTTCGTTAGCCTATCAACAATCACCCAAATAGCATCATGGCCTCTCGCGGTATTTGGCAATCCCATCACAAAGTCCATTGAAATACTATCCCATTTCCATTCTGGAACCTCTAACGGTTGCATCAACCCTGCATGCTTCTGGTGTTCAACCTTCGACTTCTGACAAGTTAAACACGCATACACAAACTGTGCTACATCACGCTTCATCCCTTGCCACCAAAACAACTTCTTCAAGTCCTGATACATCTTAGTAGCTCCCGGGTGGATACTCAACTTACTCCTATGACTCTCTTCAAGAATTGCTTTCTTCATCTCCGCGTCATCAGGAATACAAATTCTATTACGGAATCTCAACACACCTTGCGCATCCAGCTCAGAATCATTATTCTCAGACTGATCGATCCCAACCATCGAATCCACCAGCTTAACATCCAACTTCTGAGCTTCTCTGATACTGTATAAAAAGTCATTATTAATCTTCAACATCCCCAACCTGACACTCTGCGGTGTCACTTCACAGACCAAACTAATATCTCTGAACTCCTCAATCCGTTGCAACTCCCTAACCATCATCGCCGACATATGCAAGGTCTTTCGGCTTAAAGCATCATCCACGACATTAGCTTTGCCCGGATGATAGTTCAAACCGAAATCACAGTCCTTCAACAACTCCAACCACCGTCGCTGCCTCATATTCAACTCCTTCTGGTCAAACAAATATTTCAAGCTCTTATGGTCACTAAACACCTCAAATCTAGAACCATAAAGATAATGCCTCCAAATTTTCAGCACAAACACAACTGCAGCAAACTCTAAGTCATGCGTAGGATAGTTCCTTTCATGAACACTCAACTGCCTCGACGCATAAGCAACTACCTTCCCATTCTGCATAAGCACACCTCCTAAACCCATCTTGGAAGCATCACAATACACCACAAAAGACTCTCCCGGATTGGGCAACGTCAAGATGAGAGATGTCGTCAACCTCTTCTTCAATTCGGTGAAACTCTCTTCACAACGAGCGTCCCACACGAAAGCCTTTCCTTTGCAGGTTAACTGAGTTAACGGAAGTGCTAACTTAGAAAAACCTTCAATGAATCTCCTATAATAGCCGGCCAATCCCAAAAAGCTTCTAATCTCGGTAGCCGACTTTGGGGCTTCCCAATTCAACACTGCATCTACTTTCGACGGATCCACCTCAATACCACTACCAGAAATGACATGACTGAGAAAACTCACTTCTTTCAACCAAAAATCACACTTCGACAACTTCGCATACAACTTCTTTTCCTTTAGTACCTCCAATACTAACCTCAGATGCTCGGCGTGCTCTTCTTCCGACTTAGAGTAAATCAGAATGTCGTCAATGAATACCACCACAAACTGGTCTAAGTAGGTATGAAATATACGATTCATATATTCCATAAATACCCCTGGTGCGTTGGTAACACCGAACGGCATCACCGAATACTCATAATGACCATAACGGGTTCTGAAAGCCGTCTTCTGAATATCTTCGTCCCTCACCTTGAACTGATGATAACCTGATCTCAAATCAATCTTACTGAACACTTGAGCACCCACCAACTGATCCATCAAATCGTCTATCCTCGGAAGTGGATACTTGTTCTTAATTGTCACCTTATTCAACTGCCGATAATCCACACAGAGTCTCATACTACCATCCTTCTTCTTCACTAACAACACAGGAGCTCCCCACGGCGATACACTCGGTCTCACAAACTTTTTCTCAAGTAGATCCTCAAGTTGCTTCTTCAACTCAGTTAATTCGGATGCGGACATCCTGTACGGTGCCATAGAAACAGGTCTGGTACCAGGTACAAGATCAATAGAGAATTCAACTTCCCTCTCTTGCGGTACACTTGGAATCTCATCAGGGAAAACATCAGGAAACTAGCGCACCACCTGCAACTCTTCAATGATAGCTTGATTCTCAACAGACAACGATGCCATCAGCGAGAATAACTGAACTCCTTCCTTCATCAACTTCCGCAACTGACTAGTGTAACACCCCTTTCTACCCGTTACTTCGTTTATAAAAATCAGAGTTTGAAAATCTCGTTCATCGGGAAATGTTACACATACTTCAATAAAACGTCGCTTAGCAGTTTAAAAAAAAAACAGTTCAACTCAATACTCATGCATTCGCGTAGCACATCACAAATAAAGAATCTCCAATCTCATTTCAGCGTCACTTATAAAACTCAACATAACACAACCCAATACGCAGCGGAAAATAGTAAAACATAACCAAATAGTCCACATGGACATAATAATCAAAAATCATAATTAAATGCCGAGTTCGTTATCCCCCCTGAGTGCTACGTATCAGAGCATGACGACTCGACTCATAAGTGAAGCTAATACCTTCACTGGGAATCACCTGCACGTTACCAACACGGGGGTAACATCCAAACAGGAAAGGGTGAGCATCATTTCAGTCTATATAATAGAAAGTATGATAAGCACTAATCATAGGCTACGCACTAGAACAAATCAGCATCCAAACACCAAATACTCACATCATAGTCATCTCTTACATCATTTACAATAACTCATTACATATCATGTAGATTTATGAAATGCAACCCACTCGCGGGTATATGCATGAAGGTACCTTTTCACAAAACGTCGCTTAGCCACTCAGGCCTTATCATCACTTAGCCACTCAGGCCTCAAAACATCACTGGGTTTTATGCATATGGGCATGAGACTCTATGACATGCACCACTCAGTTCACGAAATCACACAATTACTCAGATTACAGTCAACAATGTGACCCATCACTTACCTGTTTGCTCGCACGGAGCACAGCACCTGTCAAATTCATAATCATCACACAACATCACTAGGCCACTTAGACCTTAATATCACTTAGCCACTCAGGCCCCAAATGTCACTTACACATAAACATCATTCAACTCAAACATTAGCCACTGAGGGCAAAAACGTCATTTGACTAACCACCAAGGGCATCCTCGTCATTTACACATCATTATCATTAACTTTGGCCACTAGGGGCAAAACAGTCATTTGACTAGCCACCAAGGGCATCCTCGTCATTTACACATCATTATCATTAACTTTGGCCACTAGGGGCAAAACAGTCATTTTTGACACTACCGTGTTAAAACTGTTGTTTATACACCAAAAGGGATTTTTAAAGAGTTCCACGTCATTTTTCAATGTCACTGGGACGATCACCGGGGGCAGCCACTTGGGCGCCCACAAACAGTCAGAAAATAACAACTTTTCATTTTAAAAATTGAACCCACAAATAGACAACGTAAAAAGCTTCACGGCACTTTTCGAATCGTTCAAAACGGACGTCTGAGTCAAAAGTTATGATAAAAACAATTTTGGAAAAATTAGGCAACATCCTGGGAACAGGCGCCTTAGGCGCCCAGGCAACCAGGCAACAAGTGCACAGGCGCCCAGCGCCCAGGAGCAACAGCGCGCCACACAGCGCAACAAACAACACAGACACGGGCGCCTAGCGCCCAGGGGCAACAACGCACGCACAACACAGCGCCATAGGCGCTCAGCGCCCAGGCGCGCACAACGCACACACAACACGGGCGCCTAGCGCCCAGGCGCGCACACACGCGCCGCGCAACACAACATCAGGCGCCCAGCGCCCAGCACAGGCGCTCAGCGCCCAGAACACAGCAGCAACGTCCAGAATTCCTTTCAACAATTTTTCAACACTAAAAACTGGTTTCCTAACACATTTTAAAGTGCAAAAACTCCATTTTTTCCCAGCAACTAAACACGCACTTGTCTCATTCAAAAACACCAAAACTCAATTTTATCAAAACCCAATAAAAAGAAACCAAACAACATCACTAACCCCATCATGCGACTTCACTTCCAACAAAATCAACACATAGATCAACACCATATTTCTCATTACATACGCATAACACCATCAATAATACAAATTCGTAGATCACACCAATTAATAAATCAAATCGCATGAACTCATGGTATATATATATATATACGAAAATTTACATCAAGAACGCAAAGAAACATCAAGAACGCAAAGATCACCAAAACACAAAGAATATCAAGAACGCAAGGAACAATCAAGAGCATCACGAATCTAGCATGAACTTTAGATCTAGGACCTATCATAGAATGTATTAGATAGAGTGATAGAGCTCCCCTAACCTCGAAATTGAAGAACGGAGGCTCCGGAGATAGTCACGTACAGGACCACAGCAACAAAATCAAGCTCCTTGCTCTTCCTTGATTGCGACTTCTTCTCCTCTTCCTCTTCTCTCCTACGGCGCCTCCTTGCTCTCTCTCTATCTCACGCTCTTTTCTTTCTTTCTTGCTTTTCTCTTTTGATTTCGCAACAACTAGCAAAACCCTAACCCCCTATGCGCTACTCCACTTCGCATATGACAAGGATAATGGGCTTGGGCTTCTCACTTAGGCCCAAGTCCATTTGGGTTGGCACCTCCACTTTCTACCACTCCCTACACACATTAGTATAAATTCTAATTAATTGAAATACATCGAATAATTTAATTTAAATCCCCAATTACTTAATTAAATAAATTAATTAAATAATTTTAGGGTGTTACAACTCTCCCCCACTTAGAATATTTCGTCCTCGAAATTTACCTGATCAAACAACTCTGGGTAGGATTCTCGCATCTTGCTCTCTAGCTCCCAAGTCATACTCTCGCCGGCAGCTCCTAGCCAGACCACTTTCACTAATGCAATCTCTTTGCCTCTAAGCGCCTTCACTTCACGATCCTCAATCCGTACGGGCATCGTCTCCACAGTGAGATTATCCCGCACCTCTACTTCGTCCATATGGATCACATGAGATGGATCCGAAACATACTTCCGAAGTTGTGACACGTGAAACACGTCATGCAAGTTCGAAAGATTTGGCGGTAAAGCCACTCTATAAGCCACATTTCCGATTCTTTCAGAAATCTGATAAGGACCAACAAATCGAGGAGTGAGCTTCTTCGATTTCAACGCTCGACCAACACCGGTAATAGGAGAAACCCTCAAGAACACATGCTCACCCTCCTGGAACTCTAAATCCTTCCTCCGCTTGTCATGGTAACTCTTCTGACGACTCTGCGAAGCCTTCATCTTTTCACGGATCATCTTGATCTTCTCTGTAGTCTCCCGGACAATCTCCGGACCCAACACTACACTTTCTCCCGACTCATACCAACATAACGGTGTCCTACACTTTCGACCATACAATGCTTCGAACGGTGCCATCCCGATACTGGAATGGTGACTGTTGTTATAGGTAAACTCAATCAACGCAAGGTAGGAATCCCATGAACCCCGCTGTTCCAATACACAAGCCCTCAACAAATCCTCTAACGACTGAATTGTCCTCTCTGACTGACCGTCTGTCTGGGGATGATACGCCGAACTCATTTTTAACTTAGAACCCAATTCTTTCTGCAAACTCTTCCAAAACTCGGAAGTGAACCTCGGATCCCTATCTGACACAATACTCTTCGGAACACCGTGCAGCCTCACAATTTCTTTGACATATACCTCTGCCAATCTCGACACCGGATAAGTGATATTAATAGGAATGAAATGCGCAGACTTCGTTAACCTATCAATGATCACCCAAATAGCGTCATGACCCTTAACTGTATTCGGTAACCCCGTCACAAAATCCATCGCTATGCTATCCCATTTCCACTCTGGGACTTCCAACGGCTGCATTAACCCTGCTGGCTTCTGGTGCTCGACCTTCGACTTTTGACAGGTCAAGCAGGCATACACAAACTGAGCCACATCTCTCTTCATACCATACCACCAGAACATCTTCTTCAGATCTTGATACATTTTCGTCGCTCCAGGATGGATACTCAACTTGCTACGATGACCTTCCTCTAAAATTGCCTTCCTCATCTCTTCATCGTCTGGAACACAGATCCTACCCCGGAACCTCAACACACCACTGGAATCTAATTTGAAATCTTCATCTTCAGATTTACCGACCCCATTAATTAAATCCACCAGCTTGACATCTGTCTTCTGAGCTTCTCTGATGCTGCCCAGGAAATCATTGTCGATCTTCAACATTCCCAGCTTGACACTGCGAGGTGTCATCTTACAAACCAAACTCAAATCCCTGAATTCTTCAATTAACTCTAATTCTTTCACCATCATGGCCGACATATGTAAAGACTTTCTGCTTAAAGCATCAGCCACGACATTAGCCTTGCCGGGATGATAATTCAAACCAAAGTCATAATCCTTCAAGAGCTCCAACCACCGACGCTGTCTCATATTCAACTCTTTCTGATCGAACAGATACTTTAGACTCTTATGATCACTGAACACTTCGAACCTCGAACCATAAAGGTAGTGCCTCCAAATCTTGAGCACAAATACCACAGCAGCCAATTCCAAATCATGCGTAGGGTAATTTTTCTCCTTTAAAACTTCCAACACTGACTTCAGGTGCTCAGCATGCTCTTAATCTGACTTAGAATAAACTAGAATATCATCTATGAAGATCACCACAAACCGATCTAGGTAATCATGGAAAATACGGTTCATATATTCCATAAATACACCAGGAGCATTGGTCACACCGAACGGCATCACTGAATACTCATAATGTCCATACCTTGTCCTGAACGCCGTCTTCTGAACATCTTCATCTTTTACTTTAATCTGATGATATCCGGACCTCAAATCAATTTTGCTGAAAACACGGGCACCCACTAACTGGTCCATCAGATCGTCGATCCTCGGAAGCGGATACTTATTCTTGATAGTTACCTTATTCAACTGACGATAGTCCACACATAACCTCATGCTCCCGTCCTTCTTTTTCACCAACAATACCGGAGCTCCCCACGGTGACACACTCGGTCTTACAAATTTCTTCTCAAGCAATTCTTCAAGTTGCGTCTTCAACTCAGACAGTTCTGACGCCGACATTCTGTACGGTGCCATAGACACAGGCCTCGTACCGGGTACAAGATCAATTGAAAACTCAACTTCTCTTTCCGGTGGCACACCCGGAATCTCATCAGGAAAGACTTCAGGAAACTCGCGTACCACCTTCAGTTCTTCAATAACAGCCTGACTTTCAGCAGACAACGAAGCCATCAACGCAAACAATTGAACTACTTCTTTCTTCAACTTCTTCAGCTGACCAGCAGATATCAAAACGGAACTTTCCTCACCGAAACTAACCGACTTGCTACGACAGTTGATATGAACGTGATTATTCTCTAACCAGTCCATGCCTAGGATTACATCCAGACCTCTCAATGGCAAACAGACAAAATTCACAATAAAGTCCCTGCCGAAGATCGACACGGGACACTGAGAACACACCTGGGACGTAATCACCGACCCCTTCGCAGGAGTATCGACAACCATATCCCCACACATAGCAGATAAAACAAGACCCAATCTTTTACAGCAATCAACAGAAATAAAACAATGGGTAGCACCAGTATCAATAAGAGATTTCAGAGAAGTACCATTAATAAAACACGTACCTCTAATCAGACCATCATCATCATCAGGCTCCTCTCCTGCCAATGCAAATACCTTCCCAGTAGACCTTTCCTTTTTCGGCTTTGTACACTTTGTACTGATATGCCCAGACTCACCACAGTTGAAACACACCACATCCTTGACCTTACACTCAGCTGCCATATGACCCTTTTTACCACAACGGTAGCAATTCCTGTCATCCGACCTGCATGTAGTACTCTTGTGGCCAGGCTTGCCACACTTATAACAGACAATGCTAGCAGGGGCATCTCCCCCACCAGAACCCTTACCTCCAGCAGCTCTCTGATAACCCTTACCCGCAGGAACCTCATACGGCTTGCTTCGACTCTGAAACTTGCCCTTTCTCTCAGAAGTAGCTTTGTAGCGAGCAGTACTGTCCTCCTCGAAAATCCTGCAACTGTCAACCAGATCTGCGAACACACAAATCTTCTGATAACCAACGGCCTGTTTAATATCAGGCCTTAACCCATTCTCAAATTTTATGCATTTCGAAAATTCAGCCGTAGCCTCACTGTAGTGTGGATAAAATTTTGCTAGTTCCACAAATTTTGCCGCATAGGCAGTCACAGACATACCACCCTGCTTCAGCTCTAAAAACTCTATCTCCTTCTTCCCTCGGACGTCTTCAGGAAAATACTTCCTCAGAAATTCCCTGCTGAATACCTCCCAAGTAATCTCTTCCTGCACAGCCTCTAACCTCTGCCTAGTAGCCAACCACCAGTCGTCGGCCTCCTCGGCTAACATATGGGTACCAAAGCGGACCTTCTGCTCAACAGTACAGTTCATCACCCTGAAAATCCTCTCGATCTCCTTCAGCCAAGCCATAGCACCATCTGGATCATATTTGCCCTTAAAGGTGGGCGGATTCTCCCTCTGGAAGGTTGTCAGACTTCGAAAACCAGCATTATCCCCAGCATTCTGCTGACCCTGCATCGCCTGAGCCATAGCTTGCAATGCAGCAGCAAGAGCAGCGTCGTCTCGTCTGGCCATTCTAGCACTGCAACAGAAAGCAGAATTCAGAAACGAGTAACAAACTCAATGTTACTCAACACGACGACTCAACTACCGGCCGGACAGACCGAACTGCTCTGATACCACTAATGTAACACCCCTTTCTACCCGTTACTTCGTTTATAAAAATCAGAGTTTGAAAATCTCGTTCATAGGGAAATGTTACACATACTTCAATAAAACGTCGCTTAGCAGTTTAAAAAAAAAACAGTTCAACTCAATACTCATGCATTCGCGTAGCACATCACAAATAAAGAATCTCCAATCTCATTTCAGCGTCACTTATAAAACTCAACATAACACAACCCAATACGCAGCGGAAAATAGTAAAACATAACCAAATAGTCCACATGGACATAATAATCAAAAATCATAATTAAATGCCGAGTTCGTTATCCCCCCTGAGTGCTACGTATCAGAGCATGACGACTCGACTCATAAGTGAAGCTAATACCTTCACTGGGAATCACCTGCACGTTACCAACACGGGGGTAACATCCAAACAGGAAAGGGTGAGCATCATTTCAGTCTATATAATAGAAAGTATGATAAGCACTAATCATAGGCTACGCACTAGAACAAATCAGCATCCAAACACCAAATACTCACATCATAGTCATCTCTTACATCATTTACAATAACTCATTACATATCATGTAGATTTATGAAATGCAACCCACTCGCGGGTATATGCATGAAGGTACCTTTTCACAAAACGTCGCTTAGCCACTCAGGCCTTATCATCACTTAGCCACTCAGGCCTCAAAACATCACTGGGTTTTATGCATATGGGCATGAGACTCTATGACATGCACCACTCAGTTCACGAAATCACACAATTACTCAGATTACAGTCAACAATGTGACCCATCACTTACCTGTTTGCTCGCACGGAGCACAGCACCTGTCAAATTCATAATCATCACAACATCACTAGGCCACTTAGACCTTAATATCACTTAGCCACTCAGGCCCCAAATGTCACTTACACATAAACATCATTCAACTCAAACATTAGCCACTGAGGGCAAAAACGTCATTTGACTAACCACCAAGGGCAACCTCGTCATTTACACATCATTATCATTAACTTTGGCCACTAGGGGCAAAACAGTCATTTGACTAGCCACCAAGGGCATCCTCGTCATTTACACATCATTATCATTAACTTTGGCCACTAGGGGCAAAACAGTCATTTTTGACACTACCGTGTTAAAACTGTTGTTTATACACCAAAAGGGATTTTTAAAGAGTTCCACGTCATTTTTCAATGTCACTGGGACGATCACCGGGGGCAGCCACTTGGGCTCCCACAAACAGTCAGAAAATAACAACTTTTCATTTTAAAAATTGAACCCACAAATAGACAACGTAAAAAGCTTCACGGCACTTTTCGAATCGTTCAAAACGGACGTCTGAGTCAAAAGTTATGATAAAAACAATTTTGGAAAAATTAGGCAACATCCTGGGAACAGGCGCCTTAGGCGCCCAGGCAACCAGGCAACAAGTGCACAGGCGCCCAGCGCCCAGGAGCAACAGCGCGCCACACAGCGCAACAAACAACACAGACACGGGCGCCTAGCGCCCAGGGGCAACAACGCACGCACAACACAGCGCCATAGGCGCTCAGCGCCCAGGCGCGCACAACGCACACACAACACGGGCGCCTAGCGCCCAGGCGCGCACACACGCGCCGCGCAACACAACATCAGGCGCCCAGCGCCCAGCACAGGCGCTCAGCGCCCAGAACACAGCAGCAACATCCAGAATTCCTTTCAACAATTTTTCAACACTAAAAACTGGTTTCCTAACACATTTTAAAGTGCAAAAACTCCATTTTTTCCCAGCAACTAAACACGCACTTGTCTCATTCAAAAACACCAAAACTCAATTTTATCAAAACCCAATAAAAAGAAACCAAACAACATCACTAACCCCATCATGCGACTTCACTTCCAACAAAATCAACACATAGATCAACACCATATTTCTCATTACATACGCATAACACCATCAATAATACAAATTCGTAGATCACACCAATTAATAAATCAAATCGCATGAACTCATGGTATATATATATATATATATATATATACGAAAATTTACATCAAGAACGCAAAGAAACATCAAGAACGCAAAGATCACCAAAACACAAAGAATATCAAGAACGCAAGGAACAATCAAGAGCATCACGAATCTAGCATGAACTTTAGATCTAGGACCTATCATAGAATGTATTAGATAGAGTGATAGAGCTCCCCTAACCTCGAAATTGAAGAACGGAGGCTCCGGAGATAGTCACGTACAGGACCACAGCAACAAAATCAAGCTCCTTGCTCTTCCTTGATTGCGACTTCTTCTCCTCTTCCTCTTCTCTCCTACGGCGCCTCCTTGCTCTCTCTCTATCTCACGCTCTTTTCTTTCTTTCTTGCTTTTCTCTTTTGATTTCGCAACAACTAGCAAAACCCTAACCCCCTATGCGCTACTCCACTTCGCATATGACAAGGATAATGGGCTTGGGCTTCTCACTTAGGCCCAAGTCCATTTGGGTTGGCACCTCCACTTTCTACCACTCCCTACACACATTAGTATAAATTCTAATTAATTGAAATACATCGAATAATTTAATTTAAATCCCCAATTACTTAATTAAATAAATTAATTAAATAATTTTAGGGTGTTACAACTAGCGGATAACAGACTAGGCTCCTCTCCTCCAAAACTCACCGACTTGCTACGACAATTGATATGGACATGGTTATGCTCTAACCAGTTCATACCCAAGATTACGTCCAATCCGCTCAACGGCAAACAAACAAAATCCACAACAAAGTATCTGTCGAAGATCGACAAGGGACACTGAGAACACACCAGAGAAGTAGTTACCGACCCCTTAGCTGGAGTGTCGACAACCATCTCTCCATTCATAGCAGACAATACAAGACTCAATCTCTTACAACAATCAGCAGCAATAAAGCAATGAGTAGCACCAGTATCAACAATAGATTTTAGAGGAGTACCATTAATGAAGCACGTACCTCTAATAAGTCCATCTTCTTCGGAAGTCTCTGCCCCTGCCAATGCGAACACTTTTCCACTGGCCCGCTCCTTCTTTGGTTTCTGACACTGACTACTGATATGACCTCCTTCGCCACAGTTGAAACAAACCACCTCCTTATGCTCACACCCGGACGCCTCATGCCCGAGCTTACCACAACGGAAACACCTTATCGGCTCAGCTTTGCACGCATTACTCTTATGCCCAGCTTTGCCACATCTGAAGCACACAATACTAGCCGGAGCATCTCCCCCACTAGTTCTCTTACCATCAGCGGCTCTCGGTTTACCTCTCCCTGCAGGAGCATCATACGGCTTACCACGACTCGGATTCTTTTTCCTCTTCTCAGTAAGGATCTTATAGTGAGCATTGTTATCTTCTTTAAAGATTCTGCAGCTATCAATCAAATCTGAAAAGACACGAATTTTCTGATACCCGATTGCTTTCTTGATCTCTGGTCGCAACCCGTTTTCAAACTTGATGCACTTCGAGAACTCAGCAGTCGCTTCACTATAGTGCGGATAAAACTTAGCCAATTCCACAAACTTAGCAGCATACTCAGTAACTGACAGGTTTCCTTGCTTCAGCTCAAGGAACTCAATTTCCTTCTTACCCCGAACATCCTCCGGATAGTACTTCCTCATAAATTCCCTACGAAACACAACCCAAGTGACCTCTTCACCTATAGCCACCAACCTTTGACTAGTCTCTAGCCACCAGTCATCAGCCTCTTCTGCCAACATATGAGTACCATAATGAACCTTCTGCGCTGGAGTGCAGTCCATCACACAGAAGATTCTCTCCATCTCCTTCAGCCAAGCCAACGCTCCATCAGGATTGTACTTGCCTTTGAAAGTAGGCGGATTCTCTCTCTGAAAGGTTGCCAAACTACGAGACCCAGCATTCTCACCAGCATTCTGTCGACCCTCCACGGCCTGAGCCATAGCAGCCAACGCAGCAGCAATAGCAGCATCGTTCCTTCCAGCCATCTCAACTAGTCACTTCAACATGAACAACAGTTAGAACCAATTGACAATACTTGATCGTCAATGACACAATAACTTGACAACTTGGCCGGACAGACCGAAACTGCTCTGATACCACTAATGTAACACCCATTTCTACCTGGTAGTTTATTAACGTAAAATCAGAGTTTTTAACGACAAAACGGATGTCACATTTCTCAAAAACAATTCGAAATACATAGCACTTTTTTTTAAACATCAACGTCAAATAACATTCGATCACGCAGTGGAAAATTCAACAAAATCAATCATTAACATCGTTGCAATATGCACGGCTTCACCCACTAAAATCCAACAAAATACAAGTCATAAATAATTAAATAAATCAGCGTTCTTCCCCCCGAGTGCTACGTATCAGAGCGACGACACCGAACTAATGAAGAACTATGGCCTTCATTCGAGATCACCTGCACGTTACAAACATTGGGGTAACATTCAAACAGAAGGGGTGAGATATCGCACTATATAATTAGCTACATGAAAAGCAATATATATTCAGGTTACAGCAACAATTCATCATTTACAATAGTCATCATCATTTCAGTATCAATCATCATTTAACATCAGTCAACATCATTTCAGCATCAATCATCATTTAACATCAGTCAACATCATTTCAGCATCAATCATCATTTAACATCAGTCAACATCGTCTCAATCCCATAAATATGCACGTAAGGCGGAATGTGACTCAACTTAGGGCCACCGCCCTATAATGCATGTGGTACCATAATTCAAACCCGTAAATAGGGGTATCAACATCGCAACATCGTCGTCGTGGTTTGAGCATAGCTCCGTCGTAAAAATATGCAATGCATGCGACACTATGTAAATGCACGACAAATAGCAACGATTACACAACACACAACAACATCGGAAAGCAACAATGGCCGTAGGCCTATAACACATCACCTGCCAATAAATAGAGTCAACCTCGTCGTCGTATAACATCGTCGTCAACAATTTACAATTTAGCAATTTTCAATATTTTTGGCAACATCGCAACAATCACTTATTCAAGATCATTTTAAACATCAATCATGGACTTCACATTTGGGCAGCCACCCTTGACGCCCACAGCGCCCAACAACACAATTGGCAACCAAAACTGTCGCCCATGGTGCCCAGCAGCACAACGGGCAGCCAAACTAGCGCCCTTGGCGCCCATGGCGCCAAGAGACAACAGCAACAGCAACTTTTGGCAGCCACACTTGGCGCCCTTGGCGCCCATGCGCCAGAACACATGGCCAACAGCAGTTGGGCAGCCACCACCGTGGCGCCCATGGCGCCCATGCGCCAGAACAATATGCAAGACAGCAACACAGGGCAGCCACACATGTCTCAGTAAATTCGACTACAGTTGTCTCAGTAAATTCGACTACAGTTGTCTCAGTAAATTCGACCACAGTTGTCTCAGTATATTTGACTACAGTTGTCTCAGTAAATTCGACTACAGTTGTCTCAGTAAATTCGACTACAGTTGTCTCAGTATATTCGACTACAGTTGTCTCAGTAAATTTGACTACAGTTGTCTCAGTAAATTCGACTACAGTTGTCTCAGTAAATTCGACTACAGTTGTCTCAGTAAATTCGACTACAGTTGTCTCAGTAAATTCGACAGCTTCTGTCTCAGTAACTTCGACAGCTTCTGTCTCAGCAACTTCGACAGCTTCTGTCTCAGCAACTTCGACAGCTTCTGTCTCAGCAACTTCGACAGCTTCTGTCTCAGCAACAACAGACTTGGCGCCCAGCAACAGGGCGCCTGATTCAGCAAGGAACACGCAGACAACATCACAGGATGGTGCCCATGGCGCCCAGGCGACAGGAACAGGCACAGGTTTTGGCGCCCAGGAAGGCGCCCAGTCACACAACACAGAATGGCGCCCTTGGCGCCCAGGCAGCAACACGCACAGAATTTTGGCGCCCAGGGAGGCGCCCAGCAACAGCAACATTGGCTCCCATGGCACCCTATGGACAGGATTTTTGTGTTCAATTCATCATCAAGTGTATTCAATCAATCACCAATCATATTCAAACATATTCAATCATGCTCAAACATCATCAATTCATCTTCATTCATCATCAATCAAATTTAATTCCTACAACTAAGGTTTTCTAACTTAATCACCTAGGGTTCCATTAGCCTTTCTACATAGATCCCTTCATACACCCAATTATAGAGATAGAACCCCACCCTTACCTTAGCCTTTGAAGAACTCGAAATTTTTGGCTTGCCCTAGCTCTGCTCTTCTCTTCGCCGCGCCCTCTCTTCTCTTCTCTCTATTTCTAATTTTTGTTCTTTCTCAAATGCACAAAACCCTAACTAATCCCTTTTTATACTTAGTGAATTTTCATGGGCTTTTTCTCTTGGATATGCGACTTAAACATGGGACTTGTCCATGACACTCTAAATTCACTACTACTAACCCTAACCATAGGTCCATATATTCTAACATTATTATTTATTGTGGATACCTGTGTTGCAGGTTATCTAATATTGCAGGATTAGTTTTGATGATGAAAAAGACAAAGCCAAGTTGATGGCCAAAGGAATGAGAGTGTCAAAGCAAAGCTCAAAGTATCATATATTCAAAAGTCACAATCCAAGTCAACCAAGCTCAAAGTATTGAAGATTCAAGCTTAAGGGTAGTCCTTAAGTATAAAGGTAGTCCTTAGGGTCTTGGGTGAGTCTTAGGATAAATGTAAGCTCTTACGAAGGTCAGCTCATCTCGCAAAGTCTCTCGTCCCAAAGCTTTTTCAAAATACATGCATGAACAAGTAAACCTAAAAAGTATTTTTGAAAAACCCTAAAATCGATTTCACTCTCTTTGAAACTAAGCCTAAATCGTTTTTCAAACACAATGGCTAAGCTCCTAATCGATTTTATAAGCATACAAGTGATTCATATTGTTTCCTTATTTGAAGAAATCGATTTCCACTTATCTCTAAATTGAAAGAATCGATTCACACCTTTTCCATAAATGAAAGAATCGATTCTCAGGCAAAGAATCGATTTGCATCTCTCTTCAAATAAAGTAAAGAATCGATTTGCACATTACTTGTTTTAAAACACATAATCGATTCCTTGCTTTCTTATTCAAATGAAGAATCGATTTCAAACTCCTTCAAAGAATCTCACAATCGATTCCTTCCTAAATCAAGTAAACAAGAATTGATTCCTAGATCAATTCAAATAACAAAGAATCGATTCCCACATATTTTTTAACGTAAACTTGATTTTTTCAAAGCCTATAAATAGAGGCCTCATAGCCTCCATTTCTCAACCAACCCATTCTCATAATCTATTCTTTCTGAAAACTCTTATATTTTATTTGTGTTCTTCTCGCACCGCCGGTCCGTCAAGAGCTGATCTTTTGCTAAGAGTTAGTTGGGGTTGCGTTCTTCAAATTGTGTAATCTGCCTACGTTAAGAGGTATTTCTGTATTTACATTTGTTATTATTTAATTGTTTGTGATTTGTACTAGGGAGTGGGGTATCTCTCTAGGGTAGCTGTTTGTACTAGGAAGTGGGGTATCTTTCTGGGGCAGCTGATTGTAACAGGGGTGGGGTATCTCTTGTTATTGTTGTAATAGATTTGAGGCTCTCCATAGGTGGGGTATCCTAGGAGGAGAGTACCTGAGTCTGTAAACGTTTTCCAAGGCACCTGTAAGCCTCGTTGTTTTGGTTAGTGGAAAATCTCACAAGGGTGTGAGGACTGGACGTAGGTCACTAGGAGGTGACCGAACCAGGATAAATCTCTGCGTGCTTTACTGCTTTCCTGCTTTACTGTTATACCGCTTTACTGCTTTATATTCTAATTCCTTCGCTTCCACTTAACCTGCGCGAAAAATTGATCTAAGTCATTGAAAAGGGGAAAAACGTTTTCGAAAGATCTGAAAAGTTTTAAATCTCAATTCACCCCTCTTGAGACTGAAGCCACTTGGTAACATTTATTTTATTATTTCTACCAATTAAATTCCCAAACAATTTAATTAAATAATTAATTAAATTTTTAGGGCGTTACAGGCGTCCTCATGGGTGCTTTGTCTGCCAGGCGCCCTCTAGTGTGCCGGCTTGTGTGGATGTGTGCTTGGAACTCTACTTTTTTGTTTTGCTTGTCCTATTTCTTAGCCTATTTTCTTTTCTATGATATTTCAGGGCTTGCTTAGCACCAAGGGATATTGCTCCTTCTGTTCTCACCAGAGTTTGTTCAACATTTTCGCGACCTTCGCCGCTTCTCACTTACTAAGGTAATTCGGGCTGACCCTCAGCTTTTATTCCTAGCTTTCTTGTTTTCGAGCATGTCTGGTTTCGTAGAAGTCTCCATCCTCAGGAGAGGGGGTTGTCTACAAGTTTTTGTTGTTTGTCTCGTAACTACTTGTTTTGCCCTCTGTCCTACAGGTTGAGAGATGGCAAGGACGACGGAGACAGCCTGGGTGAAAGGGGGGTACCCTGGTCCCGTCCCTTCTGCGAGGCAGGCTGTGGAGGGAGAGGCGTCGGCGGTAGATGACGATATCTTGCCCTCGGAGGGCGCGGGCGCCCCTGGTTTTATCGTTACCTCTTCTGATGATGACTTGCCCTTTGAGCACGAAGTGGAGGAGATTGGTGGTTTAAATTATGACTGGGTTGCTCGTACTGTTCGCTCCACCAGAAGTTTCTACCTTCCAGGGAAAGAGCCCCCCGCTACCTGCAAGACTTAGTGGGAGGCGACTGGCAGGTTGAGGCGGTCGACCCCAATGATAGAGTGTGCAGGGTTCCTGGTGGCCGGAAATTCTTGATGTTTCATAGCGTGATCTATAAGGTGCGGGTTTCTCCCATCTTCACGCTGTTTCAACTGGAAGTCTTAAACCACTTCCAGATAGCTCCATCTCAGCTCCACCCTAACTCATGGTGCTTCGTGAAGTGCTTCGAACTGGTGATGAGAGTCCTACAAAGGAAGTGCAACTTGAGGGTCTTCTTGACTATTTTCGAGGTGCAGCGTCGTCGAGAGTCTTCCGGCGGCATCACTCGTTACGAGTTCGTACACTTGAAATGTCGGGCCAGCTGTGCTTTCTTTCAGGTGTATTCGGACAATCAGCATGACTGGAAATTTAAGTATTTTTACCTCGTCCCCTCTAGTCCGAAGGCTGTTGATAGCATGTGCTTTTTTGATGAACAAGGGTGTTTCATCCGAGATAAGTTTCATTTCGGGTGGTGTAATGCTGATGCTGATCGCACCTCTCGGTCTTATCGCGTCCTCTCGTCTGAGTTATCAGTTTCCCAACTGAGGACTTTGAATATGCTTAGGAGGATCGTCATCCGCTTGTCCTTTTACGCCTCAAAAGATTTTATGTGGCGAACTATCCAAGGCCTCAACCATTCCCGAGGCTGTTGAGCTCTTAGGTTGCTTATTTGGTTTGGTGTGCCTTTATTTTCTTCATTTAACACTTTGCTTCTGTTGCTGATTTGTTTCATTGTTGTTTTGCAGATAAGATGGTCGCTCCACTCTCTTTTGATGAATTGGCCTCTTGGGCCGGGAGGAAGAAACCTCTAGGTTTCGAAGCTGATGAGGCGAGTATTCCGGTTCCTGCAGCGTCAGCTCCTGTCCGTCCCTCCATGGGACCTCGTCTGAGCCTGGGGGCGCCAAATCGGGCTGCCAAAGATCTCTCTGGGGCGCCAATTGGTTCTACCAACCTGGGGGGCCAAAGCCATTCCAAGCGCAAGAAAAGTCGTGTCCAGCGCTCTCCTTCTGCTGATGGTTCTTTCCCTGTTAGGTGCCCCTCCCCCGAGGACACAGAGGAGGGTGAAATTAGCTTTGCTGCGCAAGAGCGTGACACCCTCTGGGAGCACCCTTTCGAACTTGCCATGCGTATGGTCAAGGATGGGGAGAGTTTGCACGCAAAGTGGGGGAGCTGAGAGGGGAAGCGGACCTCATTCAGGTGAATCTCTTGATTTATTTCTTTAAGTTTTTGACATATCTGTAATTTGGTTTCTTGATCCATGTTGTGTTGTTTTTTCCTTTATGTAGGGTTGAGCGAGGAGAGGGATCAGCTTGCGTTGGATAAGAATCGACTCCAAGAAGATCTTCGCAAATCTTTGGAATCCGCTCGCCGGGCCAAAGAGGCCGCTTGTCACTACCAGGAAGACCGGGCAGAGGTCACTGCTGAGAGGGATGAGTACAAGAGGAGGGTGGAGGAGCTTCAATCTGAACTGGAAGGTATGAAGAAACTGAAGGAGGAGGCCGAGGCCAAAGTGCAGGTGGTGGCCGGGCAGGCTATAGACTTTTCTTATGCTGCCTACGATAAGGCGATCAGTCATGTTCAGTGTTTGTATCCGCAAGCCATTCTCGAGTCGAGCGTCCTTCGATTTGATCATGATGTTCAAGATGGGAGGATCATAAAATACCACTCCAACAGGGTTGACTTCGATGTCAGTCGAGCGTCCTTCGATTTGATCATGATGTTCGAGATGGGAGGATCATCAAATACCACACTAACGGGGTTGACTTCGATGTCGTTGCCTCCTGATTATTTCGTTGTTGCTTGATTTTTTAATTCCTCTTTGATTTGTCGAGTTTCGTTATGTGTCTTGCTTAATGGATGTATTACACTTTACCCCTGACGGAGTTGACTTTGATGTCATTGTCCGCCAATATTTGTATTACTTTATGAAACGTCTAGGTTTCATCGTTATGTGGCTTGTTTCTTATGTTTATAATTGACACGCGTTGGATTGCCTCGGGCACACATTCTTGCTCTCATGGGCGCTGGCTGCTTTTTGACTTGGCGCCCTGCCAGGCACCCTTTTGGGCGCTGGCCTGTTCTTCACATGGCACCTAGCCAGGCGCCCTCATGGGCGCTGGCCTGTTCTTCACCTGGTGCCCTGCCAGGCGCCCTCATGGGCGCTGGCCTGTCACTTGGCGCCCTGCCAGGCGCCCTCGTGGGCGCTGGCCTCTTCTTCACATGGCGCCCTGCCAGGCGCCCTCATGGGCGCTGGCTTGTCACTTGGCGCCCTGCCAGGCGCCCTCATGTGCGCTAGCCAGTTCTTCACATGGCGCCCTGCCAGGCGCCCTCATGGGCGCTGGCCTGTTCTTCACATGGCCCCCTGCCAGGCGCCCTCATGGGCGCTGGCCTGTCACATGGCGCCCTGCCAGGCGTCCTCATGGGCGCTGGCCTTTTCTTCACATGACGCCCTGCCAGGCGCCCTCATGGGCGCTGGTCTGTCACTTGGCGCCCTGCAAGACGTCCTCATGGGCACTGTCCTGTTCTTCACATTGCACCCTGCCAGGCGCCCTCATGGGCGCTGTCCTGTTCTTCACATGGCGCCCTGCCAGGCGCCCTCATAGGTGCTGGCCTGTTCTTCACATGGCGCCCACCCAGGCGCCCTCATGGGCGCTGGCCTGTTCTTCACATGACGCCCTGCCAGGCGCCCTCATGGGCGCTGACCTGTTCTTCACATGGCACCCTGCCAGGCGCCCTCACAGGTGCTGGCCTGTCACTTGGCGCCCTGCCAGGCGTTCTCATGGGGGCTGGCCTGTTCTTCACATGGCGCCCTCATGGGCGCTGACCTTTCACTTGGCGCCCTGCCAGGCGTCCTCATGGGCGCTGGCCTGTTCTTCACATGGCGCCCTGCCGGGCGCCCTCATGGGCGCTGACCTGTTCTTCACATGGCTCCCTGCCAGGCGCCCTCATGGGCGCTGGCCTATTACTTGGCGCCCTGCCAGGCGTCCTCATGGGCGCTGGCCTGTTCTTCACATGGCGCTCTGCCAGGCGCCCTCATGGGCGCTGGCCTGTCATTTGGCGCCCTGCCAGGCGTCCTCATGGGCGCTGGCCTGTTCTTCACATAGCGCGCTGCCAGGCGCCCTCATGGGCGCTGGCCCGTTCTTCACATGGCGCCGTCATGGGCGCTGGCCTGTTCTTCACATGGCGCCCTGCCAGGCGCCCTTATGGGCGCTGGCCTGTCACTTGGCACCCTGCCAGGCGTCCTCATGGGCGCTGGCCTGTTCTTCACATGGCGCCCTGCCAGGCGCCCTCATGGGCGCTGGCCTGTTCTTCACATGGCGCCCTGCCAAGCGCCCTCATGGGCGCTGACCTGTCACTTGGCGCCCTGCCAGGCGTCCTCATGGGCGCTGGCCTGTTCTTCACATGGCGCCCTGCCGGGCGCCCTCATGGGCGCTGGCCTGTTCTTCACATGGCGCCCTGCCAGGCGCCCTCATGGGCGCTGGCCTGTTACTTGGCGCCCTGCCAGGCGTCCTCATGGGCGCTGGCCTGTTCTTCACATGGCGCCCTGATGGGCGCTGGCCTGTCATTTGGCGCCCTGTCAGGCGTCGTCATGGGCGCTGGCCTGTTCTTCACATGGCGCGCTGCCAGGCGCCCTCATGGGCGCTGGCCCGTTCTTCACATGGCCCCATCATGGGCGCTGGCCTGTTCTTCACATGGCGCCCTGCCAGGCGCCCTCATGGGCGCTGGCCTGTCACTTGGCACCCTGCCAGGCATCCTCATGGGCGCTGGCCTGTTCTTCACATGGCGCCCTGCCAGGCGCCCTCATGGGCGCTGGCCTGTTCTTCACATGGCGCCCTGCCAGGCGCCCTCATGGGCGCTGGCCTGCTCTTCACATGGCGCCCTGCCAGGCGCCCTCATGGGCCTGGCTTGTTCACTTTTTCTGGAGGCTGTTTGTCGAGAGGGTCTGAACCTAATTTATCCATTATAGATTGCGATGTATCGCTTTGTGCCCCGTGGCAAAGTCAACTTCGGGGGCAGTTTATCAGAATCGATCTGAATTTAACTCGCCCATCAGAGGTTGCGACACGTTTAAAGTTGCTTCTCCCCTCACGGGACTCTAGGGGCAGTTTATCGGACTGGGATGAATCTAACTCGCCCATCAGAGGTTGCGACACGTTTACAGTCGCTTCTCACCTCCCGGGACTCTGGGGGCAGTTTATCAGACTAGGATGAATTTAACTCACCCATCAGAGGATGCAACACGTTTACAGTCGCTTCTCACCTCGCGGGACTCTGGGGGCAGTTTATAAGACTCGGTTGAATTTAACTCGCCCATCAGAGGTTGCGACACGTTTAAAGTCGCTTCTCACCTCGCGGGACTCTGGGGGCAGTTTATCAGACTCGGCTGAATCTAACTCGCCCATCAGAGGTTGCGACACGTTTAAAGTCGCTTCTCACCTCGTGGGACTCTGGGGGATGTTTATCAGACTCGGCTGAATCTAACTCGCCCATCAGAGGTTGCGACACGTTTAAAGTCGCTTCTCACCTCGTGGGACTCTGGGGGCAGTTTATCAGACTCGGCTGAATCTAACTCGCCCATCAGAGGTTGCGACACGTTTAAAGTCACTTCTTGCCTCGTGGAGGAGTTTAATTTGGGGCGCCAGCTACTTTCACATGGCGCCCTGCCAGGCGCCCTCATGGGCGCTGGCTGCTTTCTATCTTGTAGGTGATAGCAAATGTTGCCGACATGATAATTTTGAATCGTAAAGAGTAAACATTTTATTCATTCATTTGTGCGTGTTATCAATCCACGCTACTACATTATTATGAAAGCAAGGCTCATACAACCAATTTCTTTAGCTTAAGAGCGTTCTAGGTATTATGATCAACAGCTGTATGGTGGCGGCTACCTCAGGTGGTATTCCCATCCCATCTGCTTCAGATCAAGGAAACAGGTCCCCCATCTTACTTGGGTGGATAATGAGTTTCTCTTTGACCACTTCGAGGAGGTCAGAACACTCATCGCATGGCTTGCACATCTTCACACGCTCTTTTGGCTCCCCCGTAGGGGTGGAATCTTCCTCCTTTTCTTGCTCGTCTGACTCGCTTCTTGCATCCCAATCTGTCAGACACACCTCAGCTTTTTCAAGATCATTATTCGAGACTTTCACCCCAGCAGTCTCCCTTTCATCCTTCATGCTCATATAAAAACATCTACTTGCCGCACCTAGATCCGCTTGGAGGGTTACCACCTTATTTTCCAGGCTGTAGAACTTCATTTTAAGGTGTACCGTTGATGTTACAGCCTCCAGCTTGCCCAGTGTGGGTCTCCCAATGATGCATTGGTAGACCGACTTGCAGGGAAGGACTAGGAAGGCTGTCTTCACAGTTCTGAACAAAGGCGGTTTGCCATCAGGGTCTCCATAGGTGACCATCAACTCCAGGTGGCCCAGCGGTTTGGTTTTTGACCCGTTGAAACCTGTTGGATCCCCTCCTTGGTATGGAGTCAGGTAATTGGGGGATATGTTCAACACTGGCAGCAAGTCCTCAAAAATGATGTCCACAGCGCTTCCCTGGTCGACCAGGATTCTTCTTACCTCCATGTTGGCCATGATGGCAGAGATGAGCAACGGGACATGCTTATTCGGCTTTCCATCAAGCAGATCCTTATCCTCAAAGGATAAAGGCGGTCTGGTTGGTCCCTTCATAGGGGCTGAGGTTGATGCCACACTTAAGATTTCCTTCCACTTCTGTTAAGACTTTTGGCAAGTGCACCAAATGTCGCAAGTAATATAAATATCGGTAAGTACCGGTCGTACCCACAGGGATTGTGTTTTATTATCAATAGGCAAGTAAATTAATCCTTAGACGTAATAATTGGACGAAAAGTGAAGTAACGGTAAAATAAAGCAAACGTCTGTAAACAATAAAATAAAAGCGATTAGGGGTCGAATCTTCTCCCCTCACCTATCCTATGATCCTTCAGCTAATCTCAAATTGGTTGTTTAAATTACCAGATTCAATTCACAAAATTAGGTTAAGGACAATCCCTTCCCTCAAAACCCCTTTTACCTAATTGAGAAACCCTAATCCCTTAGGTGATTCATGCCAACAGGTAAAGCAATAAACGCAAGAAATAGAGAATTCACATATCCAATCTCATATTCCTATGGTGATCACAAGTATGTGATCTACTACCCCGTATCAAGAATGTAACCCATATCCCTATGTGATCACAAACCCTAATTCATTACAACTAGCATATGTAGAAGTAAAGCATTACACAAAGAGGCATAGACTTATGATAAATTAACCAAACAACTGAATCAACCATGACAAAGCAATCAATAGATAGGTTTGGGGAGAGTCATCTCACCCTAATCAAAACAAACTACATGGACAACATCAAGGAAAGAGAAGATAGAAATAAGGAGAAGTTACACATAGAGGAATCCATAAGAAGTCTTCAAAACCTTGTTCCCAAGTGATTAGAAGCTCCCAAAAACACCCCCACCTGCTGCTCCAAACCCTAGCTGCGCTCCCAAGACCAAGTCCCCTTGCAAAAACGCAAAACTGAATTAAAACCCTCACTTTCAGCAAGCCATCGCGTCGCGATACGAGGCCATCGCTACGCGATATTGGACAGAACCAAAATTCCTCTTGCATCATGCTTCCTTCGCGACGCGAACTCTCCTGGTCGCGACGCGATATTGGACAGAACCAAAATTCCTTCCAATTTGTGCTGCATCTCCGGGCAAGTGTCTGGTTCGCCGAATGATAACAACAAATTGGAGGTCTTCAAGTACAAAATAGCTCCAAAAATGAAGGAATTACTTACAAATGAACTTCCTACTACAATTATCTAAACTAGACTAAATCCCCAGATAATGACTGTGATACAATGAAAAACCTGCACAATTGGTCCTAAAAATGCATAACTTACATCATATGATTGAGAGTCAACACAACCCCAAACTTAAACTTTTGCTTGTCCTCAAGCAAACAATCAATTCAGACTGTGGCTGTTTTTTTCTATTTAGCTGTTACATATAATACATCAACCTTAAACACATCAGCACATCAACTATCATCATCAACCTAATACAGTGGCAGGACAACTGAATTGGAAATACCGAATCATAAGCAGGCAACATTCTCAAGTTTTCTCTGTACACACATCTCACCAGTGTTTCACTCTTGAGGTGTTTCGGGTATTCACTCAATTCACAGTACCTGCATCATCGTTTCATAGGCTTGACAGAGTTCTATATCAGTCTATACAAATGAAATGCATACACACATTTTGAGGACTTTAAGGGTTATAGCGGGGCTTAGGTAAGGGTGGATAAATTTGGATAAGTAGGTTGCACTTGGAGTTAGGCCTACCTCTCTTTTTGTTATTTTCACTCAATTTACTTGTCACCCATTTTCCCAAAGCATTCAACAAAACAAGAGAAGGATTTTATTTATTTATTAATTTTTTCTCTTTTTTTTTTGATAGATATTTTTTTTCTTTTCTTGTTCCTTCTCTTGTATACCACCCCAAACTTATAATGTTGCTATTCCACGAGCAACCCCAAACTTAAAGATTTCCCCACTCTCACAGCTTTTATTACCTAACTCCAAGTTAGGAATTAACTATGCTATGATTTTCAGAGAAACAGCATACAATTTTTAACAATAGGCTCAGAAGGGCTAGCAGAGGATAAACATTAGTTAGGTGTGGTTTGAAAGGCTCAGGGGTGCCAAAAGAAATGCCTCAGTGTGTATGAAAATCAAATGCAAAAACGATTAAGCACAATGTCAAGTTCTGCAGACTAATGCAGGCAAGGAATACACACAATATATATAAGAACGTATTTAGGCTGAAACCTCATAGTTGGGATCGTAGAGATAGAACTTGAGAGATGCTGCTTACAGATGATAAAGAACTTCCGCAACGTTTGTCATGACCCCTGCTATTACTTGATGATAAAACTTGACGTGCGAGTGCTCAACAGGTAAAATGTACACATGCGAAGCCAAATGCCACACATCATCATCATTGAAGCTGCTTTAACAAAAAAAAAAGAATAGGGTAGTGGTGCCTCAATATCACAGAGTAAGTTATAATAAGTACAGACCAAAGTGCAAAATAAGTCAAAAAGGGAAGGAAAAATAAAGACTCAAAACAGTAAATAATGAACCAATGGGTTGCCTCCCACCAAGCGCTTCTTTAACGTCACTAGCTTGACGTTTGTCATTCCACTATCAAGGTGGCTGATATGACACAAAAAACACATCATCCTTCTTCTTTCGCTTCTGGGGCAGGAACATCATGAATTTGAAACATAGTTGTAGATGCTTCCATACCCTTTTAAGGTGAAGGGTGATGAATAAGGCATAGAAGGAGTCTAAGTATATGTCAATCTCCTCACTTCTATCCTCCTAGCTACTTGGGAGAATAATAAGAACCATGATTTGTTGGGTTTTTTCTTGTTGGGTTTTCACCCCTTCCCCACATTGGGAGCTTTGATCTTCCCTCCAAACTACATGCTCCTCCATTTCAATCTTTTCTTCTTCCTCATCTTCCTTATCCTCCCCAGATTCTTCTTTTGTTGGGGCTTGTTCTTGTTGTTCCTCATTGGTAGTGCATAGCCATGGGTAATTTTCTGATATAGTTACCCACTCATCCTCACAGTTGCACTCCACCAGATACTCCCCACAAGAATCGCAAAAGGTGCGTGTTGTGCGAAAAGGTGATGTGCAAGTATACACAATCGCAACAAGTAATATAATGATAAGTAAAGTTCGTTCCCACAGGGATTGGAATTAATCTAATAAGTTTAAGTGATTAGAACCTTAGTGAAAAGAATTAAGTGACAAGTAAAGGTGAAGAGTTGTAAACATTATACGTTGTGAATAAACAGTATTAAGTTTGCAGTAATTAAAAGTGAGTTGGATAGCTCAATAGTTATGTAAGTCCCCAAGAGTAATGTTCAGATAATATTAGATATTGTAGCGTTAAGCGCTGTAGCGCTTCAGAATCGTTAGACGCTGTAGCGCCTTGGTGGCGTGCCTTTCAGTCACTTTCGTCAGGGCTATGTTACAAGACTCCTATGTCTAGGCTCTAAATAAGTTTTACCCCTGTATATTAAGCTCCTACAACATTTGCCTTATGAACTACTACTCCCCTATGTCTAGAGTTAAGTAGTGCTTCCTTTAAATGTCTTTAAAGGGTTTTCATTCATATTATTCCTTGAGTTCTCTTTGTGAACCATGTCTGTACCCACAAAGTTACCTTGTTTTAGTTGATCATTCCCAAACCAAGATTGAAAGTATTATGACACAAGGAATAAAACACAAACATCATAATATTATACAAAAGTTACTCAAGGTTCATTACATAGCAAGAACAATCCAACTACGACAAGGTTAGCTCATCACAAGTTCCATCATCATAATACAACTTGAGAGCATGTATTACCGTATGAAGACAAGAGAAGAATGGTTGCAAAAGATGCACTCCAATGATCCCAAGTAGCATACAAGAGATGAAGTTGAGGTGTGAGCAAAACCTTGAATGAGAACTTAGAAAACTATGCTAAAAAAATAAAAGCTTTAAAAGTAAGTGTGTATCAATGGAGAATAGCTACTGCGTATGTATGTAGTTCTTCTTTCAAGTTACCACACTTGTCTACGTACATTGCCTACTCGTGAAGCAATCTTTAATTAATCTAATTAATATCTAAGTCTTAATAATAAAATAATATTACATGATGATTATTAGACTTAGATATTATCCTTAAAGCACTTTTACAAAAAGTGGTAATGATGGAATACAACAACTATCACATGGATTCCATTTAGGAGGCGCCAAGTGTAATTTAGCATCCATTTGAAAGTCAACAATTCCAGCTGAAAGGAAGAGATAAGGGTGGTGACTCATCATGTCCTCAAGTGGCCACACAAATATCTCAATGGTCAGCCGTCATATAACGCTGTAGCGTTTCCTTGATAGCACACGCTGCAGCGCTAAAGCAAAACATCAAACATATTCACAAAGGCATTGACTATGCCCAACTTTTAAGGAATTGACTTATAACCTATATTTATCCTAGTATTCATATATTCACATATTTAAGCACTAAAATTACTTGAGAAATAAGCTTAACTTAAGTATTAGGAGCATAAATAACCTATATAAAATAAGGTTATCACACCCCCAAACTTAAACCATTGCTTGTCCCCAAGTAATGACACTTGAACAAGATAAAGTTCTTATATAACTAGCTGCAGCTTTTAAATCAAACAGGATTTATTCAAAAGCTAAATCTTATCATTTTCACACACCATAGTGGTCCACAATTCAAATAGAATCATTAGTGCTCAGTTGTGAGTGTGTGATATCAAAGCTCAACTTAGTTCCTAGCTAATTTCAGAATTTCTCTAAGGTTTGGGAAGAATGGATTTCTTTTGGGCTAGGCAAAGAATGTTTTCAAAAAGAAGAGTGGAATATCAATTTCACACAAGATTTGAGGGGCTTCAAAGCACAGCAAAGGGCTTTAATTAGGCATTTTTCAGATTATTGGTCAGTGCATAAACTTTTGGTCTAGTCATCAAACGCTGTAGCGCTTCAAAGTCCGTAGACGCTGTAGCGCTAGATTTTTATGATTAAAACTAGATGCTATCTTCATTACTGAGCTCCTTATTTGCATTTTCTTTTTATGCTTTTTGGAACAGCTCAGCAATTTATTTAAGATATTTTGCAACTTTTTTCAAGACCACATTCATTTTTATTTTTCATTTTGCAAAGACCAATTTATCATCTTTTAATCCTAGCCTTAACATAACCGATGCACCCCCAAACTTAGCTTTTAAAACAACTCTAAATTTTTAATGAAAACTTGACTAACCCTTTGGTTATCCAAAACTTGACTTCATCCTTAGATTACTCCTAGCTAACTAGGTTCTTTACTAAGCTTGGATTTTGTGTAAAAGCAGCAATAACATCATTTCATTGTTTACACAATGCTGCCTTACTCAAAAATTCTTATTTATATTTGGCTATATGAATCAGCTTTTGCTTACTAAAAAATTTAAAACATGCAGCTAATCATACTTCCCATTCAAGCATACAAAATATAAAACATGCAACACATGCAAAATATGGCATAATTATACTAAATATTTAAAAACATCATTGTACTTAATTTAAAAACACTGTTAACCATAAGGTCCTCCCCCAGAAATTAAATCCAGCAGTGTCCTCACTGCTTGTTTGAGAAGAAAGGGAAAGGTCTTAACATAACAACAAAATAAAGTACAAAGTACATAACTGGCATAAGAAGCCAACAATTCTTGCCTTATTAGGCCTTCTTGAGCCTCTTACTGGCTCTTGAAGGTGCTGGGGCTCCTTTTGTTGCCTTCTTCTTCTTTGGCTGAGGTGGAGCAGGGCTTTCAGCCGCTACAGCGGTTGGTGGCGCTGCAGCGCTTGCTTCCTGAACTGCTGCCGCTGCAGCGTCTGATTCCTGCACTTCCACTTCCTCTTCTGATTGCTCTTGCTCCTCTTCTTCCTCCTGCTCTTCCAGCACTGGCTCTTTTTCATCCTGCATATGTACCAGCTCCTCAGCAGCCTCTTTTTCAGATTCCTCTTCTGTGAGATGCACCTCAGGCAATGGGTCACTAGGTACTGCAGACATAGTTGCTGCAGCACCTACTGACTGAATACCTTCTTCCGGGTACTCAGCCAGTTTGACACCTGCGGCTCTTCTAGGCTTTATGTATGACTGGTAAATTTTCTTGAGTTGCTCAGTGGGTTTTTCTTTTGGTGCTGGTTGTTTTGGTTCGGGCTTCTTTGGTGCTACTTGCTTGGCAGGTGTTTTCTTAGGTGTTGGTTTGGTTGTTTCAGGGATGGAGGTAGGGGTTGATGGTGGATTGGTTGTTTTGGCAGTGGGGGTTGGTTTGGAAGGTGTGGTTTTTGGTTTCTTTGGGCTTGGGGTTGGATCACATTGTATTTCTTCAGCTTGCTCCTCCTCCTCACTCTCAGTTTCTTCTTCAGACTCACTTTCCTCTCCTGATGATTCTTCATCATCTTGCTTTTCCATCTCTTTCATAACTGCAATTGTTTCTTCTTCATCTTCCTCACTGATGTTCTCAATGTCATCAGAATCCAGGCTTTCCTCCTCTACTACAGCTTTTTGCACTTTCTTGGCTGGTCTAGGCTTTGTTTTCTTTGATGGACTAGCCACAACCTTTTTCTTTTCTGCCTTAACTCCCTTTTTCTCTTGCTTTTTACTTGGCTCTTCTTCCAGCAGCCAGTCAGGGAATTGAGGAGGGGGAATTGATGTTTTTCCTTTGGAAATTTGAGCATACAATGCTTTTTCCCAGTCAAATTTTTCTTTCACAAATTTGCAGAGGACCTGCTGCTTCAGCTCTAAGCGCTGTAGCGCTTGAGAATCAGAAGACGCTGTAGCGGCAGGTTTCTGCTTAACTTTGAAAATGCAAGGAAATGCCCCAAGAGGGGATCTTCTTTCTTCTTTCATTTCTACTTCTACATCAGCCTCCAGACATAACTCAGAAATTAAACAAGGAAAATATAAGTTACCTCCCTTTTTAACTCTGCACTTCTCTATTTCTCTGGCTATCAATCTGCCCACGTCTATCTTTTCTCCTGCCATTATAGCATCAATGACAATGAGTCTTTCTTTCTCCACAAATGTTGTGTGAGATGTAGGCAGGAGGGAGTGTTTGATAAAACTACACCATAGATTTGCTTCTTCACATAGATAGGCTTTTTTAATTTTGTATTCAGCTCCAAATTTGTCCCAAGTTGATCCTTCCACACAAATCCTTCTTCGAACAGCTTCCATTTCCTCATCTCCCCAGTTCAGCACTTTAGTTTCCAGCGCTTTTCCATGATAACCCAAATGGAAGATATCATTGATTGTTCTGGAGTTGAAGTTTACAGTTTCTCCTCTTACCAGTGAATGGGTTTGAGGCTTTTCCTCCTTAGGTTCTTCAATGCCAGAATAGAACTCTCGTACCAAAGATGTCATGTAATCTTTGCGATGCTTGATGAAGCTCTCCCATCCCAGCGATGTGACAGCGGTTGAAAACGCATCAGGAGCATTTTCTGTCTTGAATCCTCTTTCAGCTATGAAATCCATCTTCCAGAACCTTTGAGGATCTTGAGTTGCCTTAGGCATGGTGTTTTTCGTAGGATTCGAGGGTTCTGGTTTCTTAGTAGCTCCCTTACCAGATCGTTTGAGTGCGGCTTGCTTTTTGGTCATGGTTGGTTAAGAGTTTTGCGTATTTGTTTTTGGGCGCTTTGGGAAATGTTGGTGTGTGTTGGGACGAAGGAAGAAGAAGGAGCGGAAGTTATGAGTGGTGAGTGTAACGGTTGCGAGCAGTTTCTGAGATTAAGGAAAGAGAAAGAGAAAAGAAAATGGTGGCGTGGGGAGTTGTTGATATTAAAGTTACGGTTTTGTGAGTGAAGTGGGAGAGAGAAGATGAAACTGTTGATTTGACAATGGCAGGTGAGTAGGTGCACGTGCTTGTCAGGCTAAGGATGGGGGTGCAGTGCCAGCTCATCCTGAGCAGGATCTTTTTATTTTTTTGTTTGACCTCACCCAGCCCTGATTTAGAACAAGCGCTACAGTGTTGTTGTTACAAGTAACCGCTACAGCGTTTATCCTAATTTCCTGCATAGAAAATAAACATAACAATTTTGTTAGAATTCTTGGGGTGCCTCCCAAGAGCGCTTGCTTTTAAAGTGTGCAGCCAGACTTTCTCTTTCAAATTAGAGATCTTTAAGTTCAATTGTGGTTTTGTCCCTTACCACATTTTCACCATAATATTGTTTAACCCTTTGGCCATTCACTTTGAAGGTGGTATTGGTTGTTACATCATAGAGGTCCACAGCCCCATGGCTATATATTTTCATCAATTGAAAAGGGCCTGACCACCTAGATTTTAACTTTCCAGGAAACAATCTTAACCTGGAGTTGTAAAGCAATACCTGTCCT
Source organism: Astragalus membranaceus (assembly GCA_039519185.1). Classification (NCBI taxonomy): domain Eukaryota; kingdom Viridiplantae; phylum Streptophyta; class Magnoliopsida; order Fabales; family Fabaceae; genus Astragalus; species Astragalus membranaceus. The sequence continues at coordinate 76,995,760 of CM076850.1, read as the reverse complement.
CCTTCTGTGAGATCTCTTTTTATCAGCTTTTGATCATGCCATACCTTGGTTTTCTCTTTATAGATTGCTGCATTCTCATAGGCAAAATGCCTAAGTTCTTCCAATTCATTCAATTGCAGCAATCTAGCATCTCCTGCTTTCTTGTAGTCAAAATTGAGTTTTTTTAGAGCCCAATGGGCCTTGTGTTGAAGTTCAATTGGTAGGTGACAGGACTTCCCATAAACCAACCTATAGGGGGACATCCCCAAAGGTGTTTTATAAGCTGTTCTGTAGGCCCATAAAGCATCATCTAGATGTATTGACCATTCTTTCCTTGAAGGCCCTACCATTTTTTCCAACATCCTTTTTATTTCTCTATTTGACAATTCAGTTTGACCACTAGTTTGTGGATGATAAGCAGTTGCTATTTTATGTTTGACTCCATATTTAGCCAATAGGGTCTCAATTAGTTTATTACAAAAATGAGATCCCTCATCACTTATGATGGCTCTAGGAGTTCCAAAACGAGTGAAAATGTTTTTCAATAAAAATTTGCTCACAGACCTTGCATCATTGTTGGGTAAAGCAACAGCTTCCACCCATTTTGAAACATAGTCTACTGCTACTAAAATGTATAGGTTTCCACGAGAAGGGGGAAAAGGTCCCATGAAATCAATTCCCCAAACATCAAAGAGTTCAACCTCTAGAATGTTTGTTAAAGGCATTTCATGTTTGTTTGAAATATTCCTTGTTCTTTAGCACGTATTACATTTTTTAACAAAGTCTTGAGCATCTTTGAAAAGTGAAGGCCAAAAGTAGCCAGATTGCAATACCTTTGCAGCAGTTCTAACACCACCAAAATGCCCACCACATGGTGCAGAATGGCAGTGCTGTAGCACTTGAATTTGTTCTTCCTCTGCTAGGCATCTTCTCATTAACTGGTCTTGACACTTCTTGTATAGAAAAGGTTCATCCCAATAATATTGTTTCATTGTGTGGAAGAACCTTCTTCTTTGCTGATAAGTCATCTCAGCAGGTACCACCTTGCTAACCAGAAAGTTTACTATGTCAGCATACCAAGGTGTTGCTGGTTCAGCCGCTACAGCGTCAAGTGTTGTTACATTGACCGCTACAGCGGTTGTTGAGTCATCAGTCATTGCCAACAGCTGTTCATCTGGAAAGTATTCCTTGATCTCCCCACCTGCCGTACCTGCAATGTCTCTTTCTAATCTAGAAAGATGATCAGCAACTTGGTTCTCCACTCCCTTTTTGTCCCTTATTTCTAAATCAAATTCTTGGAGTAGGAGAACCCACCTAATTAGCCTAGGCTTTGCATCTTTTTTTGTTATCAAGTATTTAATGGCTGAATGGTCTGTGAAGACTATTACCTTGGTGCCAACTAAATATGATCTAAACTTATCAAATGCAAAGACTACAGCTAATAGTTCTTTTTCAGTGACTGTGTAATTCAATTGAGCTTCTACAAGTGTCTTGCTAGCATAATATATAGAGTGAAAAATTTTATCATACCTTTGCCCAAGGACAGCTCCAATGGCAAAGTCACTAGCATCACACATAAGCTCAAAAGGCTTACTCCAGTCAGGAGCTATAATAACTGGTGCTGTTATTAAAGCTTTTTTTAACTTATCAAAGGCTAATATGCATGGTTCATCAAATATAAAGGGGTTATCATGCTGTAACAGTTGGCACAAAGGTTTGGAGATTTTTGAAAAATCTTTTATGAATCTCCTATAAAATCCAGCATGCCCCAAAAAGCTTCTAATACCTTTGATGTTTGTTGGGGGAGATAGCTTCTCAATGACCTCTATTTTTGCCTTGTCCACTTCCAATCCTTTTTTGGATACCTTATGCCCCAAAACTATACCTTCTTGCACCATAAAATGGCATTTCTCCCAGTTCAGCACAAGGTTAGTTTCTTCACATCTAATCAAGATTTCTTCCAAGTTGGATAAGCATAGATGGAATGTTTCTCCAAACACAGAGAAATCATCCATGAAAACTTCCATGGATCTTTCAATGTAATCAGAGAAAATTGCCATCATACACCTTTGAAAAGTGGCAGGTGCATTACACAGGCCAAATGGCATCCTTCTAAAAGCAAAGGTGCCATATGGACAAGTGAAAGTAGTTTTCTGCTGGTCTTCAGGTAATATTGCAATTTGGTTATAACCTGAATAACCATCAAGAAAGCAATAAAATTCTTTACCTGCTAGCCTGTCCAGCATCTGGTCAATGAAAGGTAATGGAAAATGATCCTTTCTTGTTGCCTTATTCAACCTCCTGTAATCCATGCATATTCTCCAGCCTGTTATCTTTCTGGTTGGAAGCAGCTCATTCATTTCATTTGTTATTACTGTTACCCCTCCCTTCTTTGGCACACACTGCACAGGACTAACCCATGCACTGTCAGAAATAGGGTATACAATACCTGCATCCAACCACTTGATGATTTCCTTCTTCACCACCTCTTTCATAATTGGATTCAACCTCCTCTGCCCCTCAATGTAATTTTTAGAGTCTTCTTCTAACACTATTCTGTGCATACAAATGGTTGGACTGATACCTTTTATGTCTGACATTTGCCAACCAATTGCCTTTTTATGCCGCTGTAGCGTCTGAATCAGATCCTGTTCCTGCTTTTCAGAAAGGTCAGCAGCAATTATAACAGGCAAAGTACTATTGTTACCTAGATAAGCATATTTGAGGTGTGAAGGCAAATCTTTAAGTTCCAGAGTTGGTGGTTGTTCAGTGGAGGGGAGATCCTTTCTTATGTCTGAATTCTCCTGCTCCAAAGATTCATATTTCTTAGCCCAAATTTCTTTGGTTGTCTGTTCCTCTTCTCCTGCAGCTTCTGTATCAGACCATGTATCTTTACTGTTGCTCAGTAATTGCCTCATATGATCTGTGCTTTTCTGGAAGTGATCTTGAACTACTTTGTCAATAGCAGACACAAAGGAGCACTCTCCAATATTGGGATCTGGAAATTTCATAGCATTGAGAATGTTGAACTTGACTTCTTGGTCATTGACCCTCATGATCAATTCTCCTCTTTGCACATCTATCAAAGTTCTTCCAGTGGCCAAGAATGGTCTTCCCAATATGATGGGTACCTCTTTATCTGCATCAAAGTCTAAGATTACAAAATCCACAGGAAATACAAATTTGTCTACCTTTATTAGAACATCTTCTAAGATTCCTTCTGGATATGCAAGAGTTCTATCAGCAAGCTGCAGTGTTAGTGAGGTAGGTCTGGCAGTTCCCACTCCTAGCTGAGTGTATATGGATTTAGGCATGAGATTTATGCTGGCTCCCAAATCACATAGGGCACGGCGAGAGTAAAAATTTCCAATTGAGCATGGTATAGTAAAACTGCCAGGATCCTTTGATTTGGGTGGGAGCTTGTTTTGCATCAACATGCTGCATTCCCCAGTCATTGCCACTGTTTCAAACTCCCCTAGTCTCCTCCTCTTAGTAAGCACATCCTTCATAAACTTTGCATAGTTAGGCATTTTTTGGAGAGCCTCCACCAAAGGAACATTAATGTGCAATTGTTTAAGGACTTCTATGAATTTGTTGAATTGCTTGTCTTCATGAGCCTTTCGAAGTCTTTGAGGATATGGAGGATCTGGGTATGTTCGAATAATTTTGGGTGGTGGTGGTGTTCTTTCAACAACAGGCGCTGTAGCGGTAGGTTCTTTTTGTTTTTCAGAATTTTTGTTTTTTTCATCATCTGAAACAGTTGAAGATCCTATCAAATCTCTCCCACTCCTTAAGGTTATAGCTTTTACATGCTCCTTCCCTGTAGTACCTGAAGTTGAAGCTTCTGTAGTGGATGGTAATGATCCACTAATTCTTTGGGAAAGGACATTAGCCATCTGCCCCATCTGCACTTCTAGATTTTTAATGGAAGCTTCATGAGTTTTCAGGGCTGTCTTGCAATCACTCATGAAACCTTTCATCAATCCTTCTAATGAATTATCTATCACAGGGGCATTCTGTCTTTGGTAATTCTGAGCAGGGAATCCTGGTGGATTTGCTGGAGCACTATAATTAGGTGCTGTTGCATTGTTGGCTCCCCATCTGAAATTGGGGTGGTTCTTCCAACCAGGATTATATGTATTTGAATAGGGATTATTGTTTTTATTGAAACCCACAAAGTTCACAGAGACAGGATTACCAGGACATTCTTCATACAAATGCTCTCCTCCACAATATACACAGCTTACTGACCCTGGAGAGGCTTGCTCAATAACAGCTACTGTAGGTTCATGTACTGCTGCAGCGTTTGATGTGCTCATAGATTTTATCATGTTAGTAAGAGAGGCAACCTGAGCAGATAAAGCAGAAACTTCACTTACTTCATGCACACCAGCTACCTTCTTTTGCTGAGCTAACCTTTCTGTAGGCCATTGATAGCTATTTGTGGCAATGTCATCAATCAGTTCACATGCCTCATTATAGGAGGTTTTCAACAACACACCCCCCGAAGAAGCATCTAGCATTTGTCTGGTTGTTGGATCTAGTCCATTGTAGAAGGTCTCCATTTGGATAATCACAGGTATACCATGATGAGGGCACTTTCTCAACAGCTCTTTCCATCTCTCCCATGCCTCAAACAGTGTTTCAGCATCTCTTTGTCTGAATGCAGTAACCTCATTCCTCATTCTTGCATTCTTACTTGGGGGAAAGTATTTGGCTAAGAATTTCTCAGCCATTTCATTCCAAGTATGGACAGAGTTAGGCTCAAGAGAAGTTAACCAGGCCTTTGCTCTATCCTTCAAGGAATAAGGAAAAAGTTTTAATCTGAATGCATCATCACTTACCCCTGGAATGATGAAGTTACTGCAGACTTCCAAAAATTGCTTTAAGTGTAAATATGGGTCCTCTTGAGGAGCACCACCAAACTGTCCCACTGTTTGCAACATTTGGAACATCATAGGTTTGAATTCAAACTGAGCTGTGTTGAGAGTAGGTCTTGCTATGCTTGTCTCCATGGTTTGTGGATCAAACACAGCATAGTCCCTCATTGGTGTATCTCTGTCATTTACCATTTGAGCAGGTCCTTCATTTATGAATTGATGTCTGTACCAGTCCTCTTGGTCATGTAAGGTTGGAGTGGGTGGTTGCTGATGTCTACCTCTACCCCTTCCACCTGGTTCAGTTCCTCCTCTACCAGAGCTAGATCTTCCATGTAGAGTGTTAGCTCTACCAGAAATGGTCCTATGGCTATGTTCTGACATGGTGGGTCTGAGCCTGTGAAGATGTCTTAGCTTCCTGAACCTTCTCTCTGGTTCTGAGTATGGTTCAAATTCTGGTGGTTGAGACCTGGGCATACGCTGTAGCGCTTACTGCTGCAGCAACAAGAAACAACACACCAGTGTAAAATAGGCACTAAGTTTACTAAAAACTTAAACAATAAAAATTAAATGCAATCCCCGGCAACGGCGCCAAAAACTTGTTGTGCGAAAATGTGATGTGCAAGTATACACAATCGCAACAAGTAATATAATGATAAGTAAAGTTCGTTCCCACAGGGATTGGAATTAATCTAATAAGTTTAAGTGATTAGAACCTTAGTGAAAAGAATTAAGTGACAAGTAAAGGTGAAGAGTTGTAAACATTATACGTTGTGAATAAACAGTATTAAGTTTGCAGTAATTAAAAGTGAGTTGGATAGCTCAATAGTTATGTAAGTCCCCAAGAGTAATGTTCAGATAATATTAGATGCTGTAGCGTTAAGCGCTGTAGCGCTTCAGAATCGTTAGACGCTGTAGCGCCTTGGTGGCGTGCCTTTCAGTCACTTTCGTCAGGGCTATGTTACAAGACTCCTATGTCTAGGCTCTAAATAAGTTTTACCCCTGTATATTAAGCGCCTACAACATTTGCCTTATGAACTACTACTCCCCTATGTCTAGAGTTAAGTAGTGCTTCCTTTAAATGTCTTTAAAGGGTTTTCATTCATATTATTCCTTGAGTTCTCTTTGTGAACCATGTCTGTACCCACAAAGTTACCTTGTTTTAGTTGATCATTCCCAAACCAAGATTGAAAGTATTATGACACAAGGAATAAAACACAAACATCATAATATTATACAAAAGTTACTCAAGGTTCATTACATAGCAAGAACAATCCAACTACGACAAAGTTAGCTCATCACAAGTTCCATCATCATAATACAACTTGAGAGCATGTATTACCGTATGAAGACAAGAGAAGAATGGTTGCAAAAGATGCACTCCAATGATCCCAAGTAGCATACAAGAGATGAAGTTGAGGCGTGAGCAAAACCTTGAATGAGAACTTAGAAAACTATGCTAAAAAAATAAAAGCTTTAAAAGTAAGTGTGTATCAATGGAGAATAGCTACTACGTATGTATGTAGTTCTTCTTTCAAGTTACCACACTTGTCTACGTACATTGCCTACTCGTGAAGCAATCTTTAATTAATCTAATTAATATCTAAGTCTTAATAATAAAATAATATTACATGATGATTATTAGACTTAGATATTATCCTTAAAGCACTTTTACAAAAAGTGGTAATGATGGAATACAACAACTATTAGGCAAGCTGGCGACGTGACCCTCGAGGGTCTTCTCTGGTCGGGGTGCAGGTATGGCTACGCTCTGAACCCGGGGTCTGCCCCTAGGATCCATGGAATAGCAAGAGAGAATATCGAGTAGTGATGATGTGAAAGATTGATATCTCCCACTGTGGTCGCCAATGTTCTGTACCTAGCAGTATTTTAGTAGGCTGCTGTTGGTAGGCCTCTTGCTGTCCCGGTAGGAGGTCAGTGATCGCCTGGGGGGGTTACCTGCAAAGCCACTCCGACGCTCAAGTCAGTATAGAGAGTATATGAGTGAAGGTACTAGGGATTAGAGACTGAACCTTTCTTAGGGCAAAGTTTGTCTGTATTTATAGGAAATCGTGCTCGCTCGTGGATCGTCGGATTGGTAGAGTTGATCTAGACCATCCAAGCATGTTGGGCTCGTGTGTTGTGGATATGGGCTGATTTGGTTGGGATGATCCATATAATTTGCTAAACGCACCCCCTGGTTTTGCTAATGGACCTCTTGGTCCAGTCCAGAACAACATTATAAAATAATCTTTTGTTGAATTAGTCTCTGAGAAGATGAAGACTCTAGTCTAGTGTGTGACTTGTTAGGATTAATGAGGTAGATAGAAATGAAATTCACTTACCATGGTCACAGAAAAGCTCATTACAAGCGGTAGAAAATAAAACACCACAGATGAAATTAAATTTAAGATGTACCCTGTTTTGAAATGCTCCACAGCTTTCGTGCTCAAGTTTAGCACTAACCTTCTCTGCAGCAACAAAAATTGAACCAACGATTAGTGTATAGATTTTGTGTTTTATAGAGTAGCTCTTTGCCACCCTTTTTTCATTCATAGTTTTGAAAGACTCGTGTTTATCTATTATGATGGGGTTGCTTGCTATCATAGACTTTATATACTTGGGCGGATTTAGATGCATGTTGCAAAGAAGATAAATTGGTTTTAATAACCCTTTGATTACTTGGTAAATATGTTTGGGATTGACAATAAATACTGTGAGCCGATTTTATGTCAAATTGTTCTTAATCATCATCATTATTATTATTATTATTATTATTATTATTATTATTATATGTAATAACAAATCTTTCTTTTGATGAGGTTCATCCGCTGAGGAGAATAATTCTACGGTGGGTGAGAAGGCCTTGTTCAAACCGCAGAACGCAAGATGTAAATTCTCTGTTTGATGGGCTCAGGCAAACTGGGTTTCTTTAATGAAGAACTAATCTACTTGAGCATGGAGGTAAGGTATGTATCCTTACCCTATGAGATAATTAAAATTGTTTCGAGAGTGAAAAAAAATGATTCTCTATAACTTGAAAGATTTAAAAGTGTGGGGGTGTTTAGCTAAAGTTATGTTGCCTGATCGTAAGAAAAGAAAAACTGGTTGCAAAACCTCTGATTGTGTTTTTATAGGATATGCTGAACATAGCGCCGCTTATAGATTCCTTGTTGTGAAAAGTGATGTTCTAGATAAAAATTTTATTGTGGAAAGAAAAATGCTGATTTCTTTGAAAATATATTTCCTTTGAAGCATGATAGTATATCTAGACAACCATTAGTAACTACTAATGATGAAACTCATGAGGAACCGTATGAAGAATTAAGGAGAAGTAAAAGACCAAGAAAAGAAACATCATTCGAAAATGATTTTTATACTTATCTTGTTGAAAAAGATCCCGAAACTTTTTCTGAAGCAATTTCTTCTTTTGAGTCAAAATTTTGGAAAGAAGCTATTAAAACTGAAATAGATTCAATTTCCAAATGTAAAACTTGGACTTCAGTTGATTTACCTCCTGGAGCAAAACCAATAGGATGCAAGTGGATTTTCAAAAGAAAATATAACCCCGATGGGTCTATTGATAAATATAAAGCTAGATTAGTAGCAAAAGGTTTTTCTCAAAAAAACAAAGCATTGATTATTTTGATACTTTTGCTCCAGTAACAAGAATTTCTTCTATTAGAGTTTTAATAGTTTTGGCTTCTATCCATAAACTTATTATTCACCAAATGGATGTTAAAACCGCTTTTTTGAACGGTGACTTAGAAGAAGAAATTTACATGACTCAACCCGAAGGATGTATAGTTTCTAGTCAAGAGAACAAAGTATGCAAACTCCTTAAGTCCTTATGAAGCTAACTCACACTTGAAGAAAAATAGTGGTGATCCTGTTGACCAACCTCAGTATGCCCAAGTAATTGGGAGCCTACTGCATTTAATGAACTTTTCTCGACCAGACATTGCCTTAGCAGTCGGTCGTCTGAGTAGGTATACTCATAACCCTAGTCGGGATCATTGGAAGGCAATTGCTCACCTTATGCGATATTTGAGAGGTACCACAAATTATGGTATTACTTACAGTGGATTTCCCGCAGTATTAGAAGGATACTACGATGCTAGCTGGATATCTGATTCAGATGAGACAAAATCCACTAGTGGTTAGATTTTTACACTTGGTGGTGGTGCGGTAACTTGGAGGTCAGCCAAACAATCCATTATTGCTAGATCGACTATGGAGTCGGAATTTGTAGCTCTGGAATTGGCTGGTACTGAAGCTGAATGGTTGAAGAACCTTTTAGCTGGAATTCCTTTGGGAATAAAACCGACACCATCAGTGTCATTTCATTGTGATAGTCAGTCGGCAGTAGCCGTTGCAAAGAATAAGACCTATAATGGCAAAAATAGACATGAGCAATTAAGACACAATGTTGTCAAACAATTGCAAAAACACGAAGTAATATCGATCGATTATGAGAAGTCAGAAGTGGATTTGGCCGATCCTCTGACAAAACCCCTAGGGAAGAAATTAATATGTGAAACATCGAGGGGAATGGGACTTAAGCCAATTGAAATTAAAAAGTGATGGTAACCCAACCTTTGTGATTGGAGATCCCATGAAGAAGGTTCAATGTGGTAAAAACAAGTTGCTTCTTGATATTGCTAGCACTGAAAAAATTAATTTTATTCTTGCCCCTTCCTATGGTGTTTTGATGTTATTGTGATAGTGCTAGACTGCAGGGTTAAAGAGGTTAAGCTTAAAGCTTTTAATGATTACCATAGCCCTTATGGGTGGTGTATGACCTGCAGCATACACTTGATGAAATCACCTATATGAGTGTCAAGTGGGGCCGCTTGCATGAGATCCTGGCGAGGTCTCTAGAGCACTCGTGAATACTGAGCACGCGCACCGCCTAGTAGCGCAAAACGGCGGAAACAGCAAGAATTGTGGGGGTGTAATGTGATGGTAAAACCTCTAACATATAACATGTGTCTTGGGTTCCATAGCTTGCTAAACCAATTCACTGTATGTTACGTTTTATCTGTCTTGGACTGGTTCCATAGCTTGCTACACAGCTCCGATGCATTACATCTACGATGTTAACCCAGGAAACTTCTTTTCTATATTTCCTTTTCAAACTTTTGAAATATGTGGGGGATTGTTGTGATTTTATTTATTTTAAGACATATTTCAAAAGTGGGAAGTCCCTTGTTTGGCTTTGGATATACCAAATTTTTATTTACTGATATATTATTTTATAATTATATTTTTGGGCTTACTTGAGCCTATCCAAAAATTCTATTTCTACAAAATTTTAAATATGTTTAGCCACTTGCTTGTCATTAGTGAGGGATTGTTGGAATAATGGCATTCAAGTGTAAGTTACATTATATTTATAGTATAATAATTATATATAACAATAACTTTCATTAGACTTGAAATATTTTTTATCAGTTACAACTTATCACTTTGGATACTCTTACGTTTTCATTCTCTATATTAATTTGATTTATATCATTTGGTTACAATGAATTTATTAAGAAGTACCCAAAAGCATATAGGTTTTGAGAGATATATAATATAAATGAAGACTGTAGTTAGAAGAAAAAAAAATTCCTGGGTTATTCTCCTGATACCTTGGTCTCTATTGTGACTCGAAACGAGACCGGTTGTACCCTCGGGGAATTTGCGCTGTAGAGGCGGATAAATCCTTTAGGGCGCGTCGTCAGACCCCTCCGGTTGATTTCCTCTAACGTTTATTGCTTTGCAGGTTCTTCTCGATGTTGCTGTTTCGGGATTTGTTACAACATAATTCAAAGATAGATCCCTAATAATTCCAAAGTCTATTATCTAATTTATAAAGTTTTGGATTTCAATCCAATTTCATTGTCCTTCAATTCTAATCTAAAACATAATATGTTGAACTGAAATGTGAAGTTTGATGTTGGAACTATGAGATTGGACAAGAGAATCAAACCATGAAAATAGGTTTTTCTCTTGAGATAATAAAAAGGTGTTATTCTTAATGGGTTTTGCTAATAATCAACCATGAAAATAGGTTTGACTTTTGGTTCAAAACACGTTTTTGTACGCTGAAAGGAGACATTAGTTACATATGTTACCTTGCCTTTGAAATATATTACTCTTGTAATTTAGAGAATAGATTAACTTTAATGTGGAGATTCTATCATTGAGATGAAACCATAATCCTTGGACACTTTATCATTTCTGAATTTTCTTAAACAAAAATCATCTTTACCATTGTTCAATATTTTTTGCTAATCAACATAGTGAGAAGAAATTGGTAATCAATACTAAGTCTCTATGGGATTGATATTTTTACTACGGAATAGAACGATGCACTTGGGGCCTATCAAGTTTTTGACATTGTTGTTGGAGAATTATGATATTGATATTGATTTCCTTTCACTATTCCGGTTAGACTAATTTCTTTTTTTCAGTTATTATGAAAAAGTGTGTATTTACATTCTCCAAAGAGGAATGAGAATCCTTTGAGGCATCTTGCCACCACCACCGCCGTGCTTACAAGGGTTATTCAAAAAACAACATGAAACACAATTTGAGAAAAATATTGTTATTGAGATAGATCAAAATAATTGTAAAGTGGTAGTGCAAGATGATTCACAAGAGATATACCATGAAATGGAGAGCATAAAGAAATTGAAATTTCTGCCTTGGATATGTATATTGGTCTAAATGCATGTGTTGATGTTACAATGTTGTGTCATTTATCTTGTTTTTCACTACCCTTTGTGATAATAACATTTGATCTAGGAGGAATTGAGAATAGGATCTTATTGCTTACACAATTACCTTTTTACTAGCCATGGGATCCAGGAATAAGCTTTCATTCTTCATGTGTCACTTGGCCTCTTTGCTTCAAGCAATGGGACCCAGGTATAAGTCTATAAAGTTTTGTGCTCCCTATTATCCTAGAGCAAGATAGACAAATGATGATACTACGGATGGTGACCTCAAACACATGGGAGTTCTGATTACCGTATCTTATTTCGTTTTTCTTTTAGTAATGTTTTAATTGATTTCTTTGTGCTTGCGTTTTAGTTCATTCTCCCCATGCGAAATTTTTGAGAAGCTTTTTCTGGAAATTCTTGATTTTTCATTGCACGTTCTAATTGTTTGACTCGTGTTCAATAAGCATGATTATGAAGGTTATATTTTTGTGCTGCCTATTGGGACCACACACACCACTTAAATGAACTTTGGCATTATAATAATTGGGGAGGAAATAAAAAAGAAAGAAAAAAGGAATTTGGTTCCCTTGGTGACGCATACTGCATTTTGCTTATTGGAGAAATGTCTGTGTTGGGCAATTAAGAAGGAAAAAAAGTAGGTATATTGAATCAGACAAAAATGATGAAAAAAATAGAGTAAAATTTTAGCCCAACACCCCATTGAGGTCATAGGTTACTAGGGAAATACTTTGAGTACCCATTTGAGACGTCATAGGTTACTAGGGAAATACTTTGAGTACCCTTTCGAGACCGATTGACTACGGGGAAACAAAGGCACTCCTTTGAGACCAAGTGAAGCAATTGCATTGTTTGCATATGAGTGGAGGAACCAAGCAAAGTTGCTGAGAACCTATGCCTAAAAATCCCAACAACTTTTCTTGGGTCCTCCACTCATATGCAAACAATGCAATTGCCACACTTGGTCTAAAAGGAGTGTTTTTGTTTCCCAGTAGTCAATCAGAAAAGTTAAAGGATACTCAGTATTTCTCTAGTAACCTACGACGTCTCAAAAGGGTACTCAAATTATTTCCCTAGTAACCTATGACCTCAAAGTAGTGTTGGGCTGAAATTCTACTCTCTTTTTCTTTCATTATTTTATTCTCATTCAATTTTCCTACTTTTTTTCTCTTCTTAATAGCCCAACACTGACATTTCTCCAGTAACCGATTTACAGTGAGTGTCACCTAGGGAACCAAATTCTTTTTTTCCCTTTGTAAGTCCTCCACAATTATACTAATGCCAAAGTCCATTTAAGTGGTGTGTGTGTGTGGTCCCAATAGGCAGCACGAAAATATAAAATTCATAATAATGTTTATTGAACACCAATCAAGCAATTAGAACGTCCAATGAAAAATATAGAATTTCCAGAAAATGCTTCTCAAAAATTTCGCATGGGGAGAATGAACTAAAACACTAACACAAAAAAATCAATTACAACATTACTAAAATAAAAACGAAGTAAGATAAGGTAATCAGAACTTCCCTGGGTTTGAGGTCACCATCAGTAGTATCAACATTTTGTGGATATCTTATGTTGCAGGTTAAGTTTTGATGATGAGGTAATCAAAGTGACAAATGGAACTCCGAGACACAACCAACTCAAGAAGTAAGTCCGTGTCAAGGGTAATCACTAGGAAGCTGGGTCGTGTCTTAGGAATAATTTGTAAACCGCTTTTGAGGATCGGCTCAAGTCACTCATCTCACAGCACTCACATAATTAACCAAACGTATGCATGCCAAATAGGTTAGGCACAAATTATAACAGCCAAAATCTATTGTGGACTTGTTCCTTAAAGCCAACAATAGATTAGGTTTTTAAAAGAACTTGGTTTTGAAAGAAAACAATCGATTGATGACTCTGTGTTTTTAAAGCAAAGAATCAATTTTTGGATGTGTTATAAGAAGTGCAAAATCGATTCATGGCTTCCTTTTTAAAGAAATGAATCGATTGATTACTTGTTTTTAAAAGAACTTATTTTAGGAAGAAAACAACCGATTCTTGTCTTAGTTATGTAAAGCTCAAAATCGATTTTAAACTTCACTTTGGAAGCAAACAATCGATTCATAGCCTATTCCCTTAAAGCACATAATCGATTTCACACTATTTTTATAAGGCAACAATCGATTTCCCTCTTATATATTTTCAGCACATAATCGATTTTCTCACTTGGTTTTAGAAGCAAACAATCGATCATTCACTTATGAAGTGTTCTCATTTTAAAGAAAATGATCAATTATTATACTATGTGTTTTTAAGCAAACAATCAATTTTTCACTTGTTGGAAATTGTCTCAGCGGTCATATTTTTCCTAAATCTATAAATAGGGACGTAGTTCTGCACAGAACGTACAACCCATTCACTCATAAGCTGAAATGCAAAAACCCTAGCACAGTACACCTTTGTTCTTCACATTTTTCAATCTGTCAGAGCTGATCTCTCTCAAGGGTTAGATTGGGTTGGGAATCTTCAAGTTGTTGTATCCACCTTCATAGAGGTATTTTGTTATTTGTTTGTAATTTATTTTTAATCGTTGTAATTGGTTTGTACTAGAGAGTGGGGTATCTCTCTAGGGTTTGTGGTTGTAACAAGGGTGAGGTATCTCTTGTTGGTTATAGATCTTGAGGGCTCTTGCAATAGGTGGGGTATCCTAGGTGAAGAGTGCTTGAGTCTGTAAGGGTTTTAAAGCACCCGTTTAATCTTTGTTTTGTTAGTGGAAAATCTCACAGGGTTGTGAGGATTGGACGTAGGTCACTGGGAGGTGACTGAACCAGTATAAAATCTACTGTGTTCTTTACTGCTTTTATTTCTTTTTCGTTCGTCCATAAACCTGCGCGAAAAATTAATCTAAGTCGTTAAAAGGGGAAAAGTTTTTAAAATCTCATTTCACCCCCCCCCCCTCTTGAGACTGAAGCCACTTGGTAACACATTTGTCCATCTTGCTCTAGGATAATAGGGAGCACAAAATTTTATAGACTTATACCTGGGTCCCATTGCTTGAAGCAAAGAGGCCCAGTAACACATGAAGAATGAAAGCTTATTCCTGGATCCCATGGCTTGCAAAAAGGTAATTGTGTAAGCAATAAGATCCTATTCTCAATTCCTCCTAGATCAAATGTTATTTTCACAAAGGATAGTGAAAAACAAGATAAAGGATACAACATTGTAACACATCTCGACCCAGCTTCATTGAGCAAGGCCAAATTCCAGGACAATTCATTGGCGACCACAGTTGTAGCGCCAACACTCTCCCTCACTCTATCTCGGAAATCACTCTGAGCACTCAAGGCTCCGACTTCGTTGAGTGTCCGACAACTATGGTAATTCTCGGAGGCTATTCGTTAGAGGAATGAGGATTCTCGTAATTGACGAAAAGAAGGCCGAGGGAGGTCGCAAGATCCTTATCGTCGTCGATGGCCGAAAGCATCTCAAGTTGACCTCCATTGGCTTTCAGTGGCATGGACCTCACCCATGGAAAGCCCAATATGCACCTTCGATTGTGATTCGCACCACGATGGTGAACATCAAAGTACAAAGGATTTTGGTAGATTAGGGAAGCTCAGTTGATGTGATGTTTGTTGGCCTACTTACCAAATTGCGTATCTAGGAAGAAGATCTCACCCTGTACCTAGGAACAAACCTCACTGGCTTCAACAACACAAGGACACCACCCCTCGGAAGAATCATCCCGGCTGTAACTAAAGGAGAAAGACCTTTGACGCAAGCCATTGATACCTCATTTTTAGTAATCTCATGCCAATCAGCCTACAATTGCATAATCGGTAGGCCGGCTCTTGGGCTATTGGAGGTAATCACTTCCACGGTCCATATTAAAATGAAATTTTACTCCATCAAGCACGAGATCGTCACCTTGGATGTCGATATGAAGTCGACACAAGCCTGCTACTTGGAGTCCGACCTATCTGACGAATCCTCCCGGCCCTTGACGCCGAAGAATTGTTATGCCAAAAACGTCGACGTCAATCTTGCCGACTTGGATGCCCGATACGAGCCTGGCAACTCGGAGGACAAAGAGGACGATGCACTCACCCGAGAGCTGAAAAAGAATAGTTGGAAACCAAAACTTGATCTATTCGGCAAAATCAAAACTTGGATGCCCGATACGAGCCTGACAACTTGGGGATGATTCGGCAAAATCATCATAGTGGGATCTGACCTGTCTGACGAGGTAAGGGAAGCAATTATCACATGTCTACGAGAACATGTTGATCTATTCACCTGGAGCGCTGGTGATATGCTGGGAACCTCTCTTGATGTCGCTTGCCATCACTTATTCGTAGATCTAAAGGCACAATGGGTAGCACAACGTAGAAGATCCCAATCGGACAAAAAATCAGAGGCGGCCGCGAAGGCGGCAGAAGGCCTCATAAAGATCGATTTCGTCAAGTACACTACCAAGCTATCAAAGGTGTTACTCGTCAAAAAGGCTAAATGGAGGATGGCGCGAAGTCATCAGCAAGGCATGAGTTCATGAGGTCTCAAGCAGCACGAATGAGACCATGAGGTCTCACACATCCACGAGGTCTCGGGTATCAAGCACCAAGGCAAGCGTAGCAAGTAAGCAGCAGGATGAGACCCCATGGTCTCAGTCACCAGACACGGAGACAAGCAAAAGCAGGAGACCTTGGGGTCTTAGTCATATTCTCCCACTTTCTCACTCTTTGGGTCTCGCCTCTCCCTCTCTCGTGGAGTGAGATAGATTTTTCAAAGGGTAAGAATTTACTTCCTTGACCGAAGCCATGAAAACAATTACTAGGCGATAAGAAGATGCCTCGTTACCAGAAACTATCAGGTGCTTCCGGGAGTAATGACACTGCCGGCAGCAACAAGCGATCTCGTCGGGACGACCCGAGGCAACCTGCAGAGGCGGATTAGCCGACAGGTACGGTGTCAGCAAATAATTCAAGCCAAGACCATCCTCCGAAATAATCTCGGCTTGGGGGGCAACTGTTCTAGACTGGACCAAGAGGCCCATTCAGCAATTAGGCAATGGACAGGCCCAATCATTTTGATCCATATCAACCATAAATCAGCCCACTTGTGGCTCTCACGCTTGGATGGCTCAAATTCATCCGATCGATCCGACGACTCAAATCCTACACGAATCCCTATAAATACTGGCTCACATTGCCAAAATTAGGTACACTCTTATTCCTAGATCATACTACTCTCTTATTCCCTATATTGACTTGGGCGTCGGAGTGGCATTGTAGGTGCCCCCTCCGGGATTCTTTCAACACTCTGCTCGGAATGCAAGAGACCTACCAACAACAGTCACCGCAGCGTTGCTAGGTACTGAACAAAAATACATGTGACAAATATTTGTGACTGATACCTAAAAGAGGACAAATAACTGTACTCATATATAAAATAACACGGGATACATATTTGTCATTGATAATTATCATTTTTTAAGACTAATATAAATCAACTATCTATCTTTTACTATCTACTATAATCTATTAAAACTAATCAATTGAAACTACGAGACAAATAATTGTCACTTATAATACATAAAAAAGCACGGAAAAATATAAATATAATTTCCTGTACAATTTAAAACGGGACAAAATTGAGCCAAATGATCTATTATTATTTTACCTTTGATTCTTGACGGAGAATAATATAATGGTTTTCACTGAGTTTGTGCATATAACGGGACAAATAGTTTCTTATATTTTTTTTTTGTGTGTGTGTGTGTGTGTGTGTGTGTATATATATATATATATATATATATATATATATATATATATATATATAGTTTTTGAGTTCAGACGGGAGACGTTATATATTGTTGTTACGAAAAATGATACTTTTATATTTTTGGTTTTTTATATTTATTTATTTTTAATATATTTGAGCTAATTGATTTCTAACTTAATCAATACATAGAGCTGGCAATATGGGTTGGGCCCGCCGGGCCGGGCTAGCCCGAAATATGGGAGGGATCGGGTCGGAGGAGTTGAGCCCGTTTTTTGCACCCGAACTTTTTAGCCCGGTCCACAAAAGCCTGAGCCCGTGTCGGGCTAGCCCGGTTGGGCTATGGGTAGCCCGCAAGCCCGTGAATTAGAAAAAATAGGATGCATGATGCCAAGCCTAAAATTAATAGCTCAATTTCAATTCAAAAAAACAAAGACCATAAAAAAAAGACAAAGACTCAGGAAGCCTTTGGTACTGACTTTCTCAATCTTGACTCTTGGGTATATCTTCATTTTTTTTGGTTACATATCTCGTCATTTTCTATTAGAGTTACTTATTAAATTGAATTGAAAATGCGAACAAATACAAACTAAAACACTTTACACAAGTGCAGAATGAAGAATGTTGAAATGCGTTGTTCGATGCAAGATTTTGAAATAAATGGAAAATGGTATTGGAAAATCTTAAATGCAAAATGCCAAAATGTTGAATGCAGATGTTTTTTTTACAGCAGAATGCAGATGTTATTGGATGCAAAAATGCTAAAACAATTGAAAAATATTGAGTCTTGCTAATTCTTACATGATAGTGTCGCTAAAAAATCGCTCACAATGCGGGCTAGCCCGAAAAGCCCGCAACCTGCATAGGGCTGGGGCTTTTAAGGGTCGGGTATATCGCTTGTTAAACTCTATAAAATTATAAATAAATAAAAAATTATAACAATCCGTGCAACGCACGGGCATTTCCCTAGTATATTATGTATTTATCAATTAATGTTATCAATTACGAATTTATGTAATTAATAGGTGTTCTGGAGTCAACCAGAGGGTCCCATTAGCAAAACCAGGAGGTGCGCTTAGCAAGTCATATGGATCAGCCCAACCAACTCAGCCCATATCCACCTCATGCGAGCCCAACATGCTTGGACGGTCAAGATCGACTCTACCCATCCGACGATCCACAAGAGGGCACGATTTCCTATAAATACAGGCAAACTTTGCCCTTACAAAGGTTGAATCTCTAATCCTTAGTACCTTCACTCTTATATTCTATATACTGACTTGAGCGTCGGAGTGGCTTGCAGGTACCCCCCCGGGCGCTCATTGACGTCCTGCCAGGACATCAAGAGACCTGACCTTCCTGTCAGGACAGCAAGAGACCTACCAACAACAGACAACCAAAAAGCTGCTCGGTACAGAACATTGGCGACCACAGTGGGAGATTTCTATCTTTCACATCATCACTACTCGAACTTTTCTCTTGCTGCTCCATGGCTACCAGGGGCAAACCCCGGGTTCAGAGCATTGCCATACCTGCACCCCGACTAGAGGGTATTCCTGAGTCAGCCTGCCTGAGTCAATCGCACCCAAGCTATGCAGCATCAGGAAGACCAGCAGATTGCTAAGACATGCCCATCCCTTTGCATGTTCATAATAAATTTGTTGATCAGCGACCGTACTGCAATTATTTGGTCGACCCATAGGATAATTGGGGCTATAATTAATGCATGACCAAACCTTAATTTAGTCTTCCAATCATTCAACCTTTTTGCTCTTTATGCTTTTCTTGAATTTAAATTCTTGCATGACCAAACAAAGGTTAATTTAGGAAAAAGAATATTAATCGCGAATGACCAAACGGATTAATAGCTTAAGTAAAGGGATTGGTAATTGAATGAAATAAAGGAATTCAGGTAGAATTAGACATAGGGGAATCGAAGCTTGAAAGTGAAACTATGACCCTAGGCATCTCTCCATTGATTAAACCTCGCAATTTATTTCTTCTTATTTTGTTCACATAACAACTCAAACAATTATTCGTCGAAATAATAAATAATCTCGATTAGTTTGGTACTTGCCAATTAATCCCTGTGGATACGATAATCTTTCATACTACTTCAACGATAGAGTACACATGCTCTAAGTGTGTTTTTATCGCAATAAATTTTTGGCGCCGTTGCCGATACATATATGTAGCAAACCTGTAAAAGTGTCTCACCGAGTTCAAGTCACCGAGTTCAAACCTGTAAAAGTCACCGTCAAAAAGCTCAAGTTTTACTTCACGTGTTTCGATTCTGTATCAGAGCCGTCCCAAACAATTTGGAGGCCTTGTTTAAATATTAAAAATTGGACCCCTAATTATATTTTTATCAAATAAGTTTGATTTCATTTTTGCTCTAATAGTGGACCACAAGAACAAAAATGGGTTCCACAACCAATGGGATATTATCTAACATTAGCTATTTGATTTTGATGAGGCCCGCGTAGTTCTTGATTCAGGTTGTGGTTGGATTGTTGGTGGTGGTACAGATATTAGTGTGTTTGGAGATATTTGGACAAGTGACCACAAGCCTATTTTAGCTTCGGAGTCCGTCCACTATAACCCGTTCCTAAGGATTGCGGACTTGCTGATTCCAGGGACTAAGTTCTGGAATATTGATTTTATTCATCACTTGTTTGCTCCTAATGTTGCAGGTAGAATCATTAATACTCATTTGTTTTTTGTGGTTGAGGAGGATCGCCAAATTTGGTGGCCGGAAATTTTCGGGATCTATAGTGTCTAGAGCGCTAACCGGATATTGATGGAGAGGGTCTTGGATGCTTCTAGTTTTCGTGTGGAAGGCAATTGGCGTGCCCTTTGGAAGATGAAGATCCCCCAAAATTAAAGCACTTTCTTTGGTGCCTTTGTAGAGATGTGTTGCCCACTAGAGCTAATTTGGCTCATAGACATGTGGAGGTGGTGCGTAGTTGCCCTTGGTGTCCAGGTTATTCCGAATCTTCTACTCACCTTTTTATTATGTGTAATAAAGTAAAAGCGTGTTGGGACAAGCTTGGTGTTCTGGACTGGACCAAGAGGTCCATTAGCAAAACCAGGGGGTGCGTTTAGCAATCGGATATGGATCAGCCCAATCGATTCGGCCTATATCCACAACTTACAAGCCCAATACGCACGGAGGGTTCAGATCGCTTCCACTGATCGCTTCCACTGATCCGACGATCCACAACGAACATCGATTTCCTATAAATACCGGCTCGCATAGCCATTTATACGGTAGATACTCTTCCCTTGCAAATGCACTAGCTTATTCTTATACTGGCTTGAGCGTCGGACTGGCTTTGTAGGTACCCCCCCGGGTGCTTACTGACCTCCTGCCAGGACACCAAGAGACCTACCAACAGCAGCCTACCAAAATACTGCTAGGTACAGAACATTGGCGACCACAGTGGGAGATATCTATCTTTCACATCACTACTCGAACTTTTCTCTTGCTACTCCATGGCTCCCAGAGGCAGACCCCGGGTTCAAAGCATCGCTATACCTGCACCCCGACCAGAGGATACACCTGAGGGCAACTTTGCCAGCCTGCCAAATGAAGGCAACGTCGCCAGCCTACCTGACGAGGTCACCAGTCAGCCTGCCCAACCATCAAATGTGAGCCAACTTTTGGACCTCCTGGCCAGCCGCACTCAAGCTATGCTGCAGCAGGAAGCTCACCTAAGGCAGATAGAAAGGCGTGTAGCTTCCCTGCCCGAGCAGCCTCCTCCGACAACGGCGGCTTCAAGGCGCCATCGGTCCCCCCCCCCCCCCCTCTCGGAGGCACCACGTACATCGTTCCCCCCGAGGCGAAGGCATGTGAACCGGTCTCCCCCTCGGCGACACAGGCATGGAGGATCGGGCTCACCTCCAAAGACCCCTCCATCCCCTCCAGATGATACCTACCAACCTCACGACTCTCACTCCAGGACCTCCTCACGCGCGTCCCCCGATTCTCATGAAAGGCCAAGGAACCGGGTCAATGCCCATCAGAGGCACCACCGGGGATCGCCATCGAGGAGATCCCCCGTCCAAGGTAGGTATCATGAGTTGAACGATGAAGACACCTCCCCCAGGAACTCAAGAGGGTTTTCGGAAGAAGGCCTTTCACTCGAAGGGTGGATGAATGTCAAATCCCAAGGGCCTTGGAGAAGCTGCCAACCCTTAAGATGTATGACGGAACCGGAGATCCTGACCGCCACCTGGCACACTTCTCCCTGATGATGCGCTATAGAGACGCCAGGGAGCCAGTTCACTGCAAAATCTTCCCCTTCACTCTCGAAAATTCTGCACTAGAGTGGTTTCAAGAGCTAAGAATGAACTCCATCTCCTCATGGGGGCAACAGGCGAGAATGTTCACAGCTCGCTTCACTGCCTCCCGGTTGAAGCCCAAATCTGAAGAAGTGTTGAGGGCCGTCAGACAGCATGACGATGAAACGCTAAGAGAATACATTGAGCGTTTCAACAGGGTGGCCTCGTGTGTCCGAAATTTGGAAGACAGACAGAGGCTATTTTAGATGAAAGACGGATTGAGAAAGGGAAGTCTTTTCAAGATGGATGTAGGTATCAACAAACCTAGGAACTTGGGCGAGTTCCTTCAAAGGTCTCAGAAGTACATGGATTACGAAGAGGACGACATGGCTTACCGCGAGGCAGCCAAGGTCGGGGGGGACAGGGAATACGCCCGCGAAGTCCGCCAGCGAAAGGTAACAAGAGGTGGGCATCGCGAGGCACGACCCCGCAAACTTACGGAGCATACCCACCTCATCACGTCTCGGGCCAAGATCCTGGCTGAATGCGCTAACACCGAGTTCAGAAACGTCAAGAAACCGGAGCCTTTGGTACTGAAAGATGGCCAGAACCCCTCGAAGAAATGGTGCCGCTATCATCGAAGCGGAGGCCACGATACCAATGGCTGTCGTGCTCTCAGAGACGGCATTGAGGAAATGATTCAAAAAGGCAAACTGCTGCAGTACGTGAAAAAGGAGGAAGAACCAAATGGCTCGCGCAAAAGGGCCTGATCCCCCGGAAGAAGATCTAGATCCCCTAGGAAGGGGAAGGCACCAGTCGGTGAAGGAGTCAAAGAAGAGGACGGTGAATCTTCCGAGAAAGAAGACACCCGTAAATCCAAAGGAAGGCCAGTGGCCATGGTGATTCACAGAAGCAACCCCATTGATGATTGGGGATCAAATAAGTCGATAAAAAGGAAGTGGAAGGAAATCTTGAGTGTGGCCTCAACCTCAGCCCCTATGAAGGGACCAACCAGACCGCCCTTATCCTTTGAGGATAAGGATCTGCTTGATGGAAAGCCGAATAAACACGTTCCGTTGCTCATCACTGCCATCATGGCCAACATGGAGATAAGAAGAATCCTGGTCGACCAGGGAAGCGCAGTGGACATCATTTTTGAAGACTTACTGCCAGTGTTGAACATATCCCCCGATGACCTGACTCCATACCGAGGAGGGGATCTAACAGGTTTCAACGGGTCAAAAACCAAACCACTGGGCCACTTGGAGTTGATGGTCACCTATGGAGACCCCGATGGCAAACCACCTTTGTTCAGAACTGTCAAGACGGCCTTCCTAGTCCTCCCCTACAAGTCGGTCTACCAATGCATCATTGGGAGACCCACACTGGGCAAGCTGGAGGAAGTAACATCAACGGTTCACCTTAAAATGAAGTTCTACAACCTGGAAAATAAGGTGGTAACCCTCCAAGCGGACCTGGGTGCGGCACGCAGGTGTTTTTATATGAGCATGAAGGATGAAATAGAGACTGTTGGAGTGAGAGTTTTAGACAGTGAACTCGGGGAAGAAGCTAAGGTGTGCTTGACAGATTGGGATGCCAGAGGTGATTCAGACGGTGAGGAAAAGGAAGAAGATTCCACCCTTACTGGGAAGCCAAAAGAGCGATTGAAGAGGTACAAGCCAGACGAAGAGTGTTCTGACCTCCTTGAAGAGGTTAAAGAGAAACTCACCATCCAACCAAGGGAGAATGGGGACCTGTTTCCCTGATCAGCAGCGGATGGGCGAGGGATACCACCTGAGGTAGCCTGCCGCCATATAGCTGTTGATCCTAATACCTAGAACGCCCTTATGCTAAAAAAGTTGGTTGTATAAGCCTTGCTTTCATAATAATGTAGTAGCGTGGATTGATAACACGCACGAATGAATGAATAAAATTTACTGTTTAAGATTCAAAAATATCATGTCCGCAATAGTTACTATCACTTACAGAATAGAAAGCCAGCGCCCATGAGGGCGCCTGGCAGGGCGCCAAGTGAAAGCAGCCACCGCCCATGAGGGCGCCCGGCAGGGTGCCACATGAAAGCAACCAGCGCCCATGAGGGCGCCTGGCAGGGCGCCAAGTGAAAGCATCAACCCGACGATCGCTTGCGCCTCCCTAAAAACCAATACACGAGTCGACCTACTAGTTCCACGAAGTGACTTTAAACGTGTCACAACCTCTGATGGGCGAGTTAAATTTAGACCGAGTTCTGTTAAACTGTCCCCACAGAGTACATTGCCACGAGGCACGAAGCGACTTTAAACGTGTCGCAACCTCTGATGGGCGAGTTAAATTCAGATCGATTCTGATAAACTGCCCCCAGAGTCCCACGAGGTGTGAAGTGACTTTAAACGTGTCACAACCTCTGATGGGCGAGTTAAATTCAGATCGATTCTGATAAACTGCCCCCAGAGTCCCACGAGATGCAAAGTGACTTTAAACATGTCACAACCTTTGATGGGCGAGTTAAATTCAGACCGAGTTTTGATAAGCTTCCCCCAGAGTATACACTGCCACAAGGCAAGAAGGGACTTAAAACGTGTCGCAACCTCTGATGGGCGAGTTAAATTCAGACCGGGCTTTGATAAACTGCCCCTGGAGTTGACTTTGCCACGGGGAACGGAGCGATATATCGCAACCTCTGATGGGCAAGTTAGGTTCAGACCCCTCTAACAAACTGCCTCTAGAACAAGAAAGCAGCCGGCGCCCATGAGGGCGCCAGGCAGGGCGCCAAGTTGAAAGCAGCCAGCGCCCATGAGGGCGCCTGGCTGGGCGCCAAGTTGAAAGTAGCCAGTGCCCATGAGGGCGCTTGGCAGGGCGCCTGGCAAGGCACCAAGTGAGCAGTAAGCGCCCATGAGGGTGCCTGGCAGGGCGCCAAGTTGAAAGCAGCCAGCGCCCATGAGGGCGCCTGGCAAGGCGCCAAGTGAGCAGCCAGCGCTCATAAGGGCGCCTGGCAGGGCGCCAAGCTGAAAGCAGCCAGCACCCATGAAGGCGCCTGGCAGGGCGCCAAGTGAGCAGCCAGCGCCCATGAGGGCGCCTGGCAGGGCGCCAAGTTGAAAGCAGGCAGCGCCCCTGAGGGCGCCTCGCAAGGCGCCAAGTGAGCAGCCAGCGCGCATGAGGGCGCCTGGAAGGGCGCCAAGTTGAAAGGAGCCAGCACCCATGAGGGCGCCTGGCAAGGCGCCAAGTGAGCAACCAGCGCCCATGAGGGCGCCTGGCAGGGCGCCAGGCTGAAAGCAACCAGCGCCCATGAGGGCGCCAAGTGAGCAGCCAGCACTCATGAGGGCGCCCGGCAGGGCACCAAGCTGAAAGCAGCCAGCGCCCATGAAGGCGCCTGGCAGGGCGCCAAGTGAGCAACCAGTGCCCATGAGGGTGTCTGGCAGGGCGCCAAGTTGAAAGCGGCCAGTGCTCAAGAGGGCGCCTGGTACGGCGCCAAGTGAACAGCAAGCGCCCATGAGGGCACTTGGTAGGGCGCCATGTTGAAAGCAGCCAGTGCCCTTGAGGGCGCCTGGCATGGCGCCAAGTGAGCAGCCAGCGCGCATGAGGGCGCCTGGAAGGGCGCCAAGTTGAAAGCATCCAGCACCCATGAGGGCGCCTTGCCAGGCGCCAAGTGAGCAGCCAGCGCCCATGAGGGCGCCTGGCAGGGCGCAAGGTTGAAAGCAGCCAACGCCCATGAGGGCACCTGGCAAGGCGCCAAGTGAGCAGCTAGCACCCATGAGGGCGCCTAGCAGGGCGCCAAGTTGAAAGCAGCTAGCGCCCAAGAGGGCGCCTGGCAAGACGCCAAGTGAACAGCCAGCGCCCATGAGGGCACCTGGCAAGGCACCTGCGAGAACACCAAACCCTGTCTCACAAAATTAAAGGATGCATGAGCATGTGAGTGCACGAGCGTGAAAGGAAATAAAAGAGCGCGCGAGCACGTAACATCAAGACTTTGCAAGGCAATACAGATGTGCGAGGCAATAGCTTGCGCCTGAGTCCAGGTAGGCACCTTGACGCAAGACGCCTAGGAGGGCGCCAACATCGGGAGACATGGCACAAGGCACCCACGAAGGCACCAACTTCAAAACACAACCCTTTGCCACGAGGCGATATGAAATTGTATATTCAGGTGCGTAAGGCAAGAACGTGTGCCTGAGGCCACCCAATGCGGGCCAATTATAAACATAAGAAACAAGCTAGGCAGAGAAGAAACATAGACGTTTCAAAAGGTAACATAAATATTAGCGGACAATGACATCGAGGTCAACCCCGTTAGGATGAAATGTAATACAAAAATCGTCCTGGAGACAGCAGGGCTCCATCAAGCAAGACACGCAACGAAATTCAACAAGTCAAAGAAAAATTACGTAATTAAAGCAACTGGACTGAAAGAAATAATCAGGGGGCAACGACATCGAAGTCAACCCCGTTGGAGTGGTATCTGATGATCCTCCCGTCCCGAACATCATGATCAAATTGAATGACGCTCGACTCTAGAATGGCTTGCGGATACAAACACTGACCATGGCTAATCGCCTTATCGTAGGCGGCGTAAGAAAAATCTACAGCCTTCCCGGCCACCATCTGCACCTTGGTCTCGGCCTCATCCTTCAGTTTCTTCATACTTTCCAGTTCAGATTGGAGCCCCTCCACCCTCTTCTTGTACTCATCCCTCTCAGCATAGGCCTCCTCCCGGTCTTTTTGAAAGTGACGAGCAGCCTCTTTGGCCCAGCGAGCGGATTCCAAAGCTTCATGAAGATCTTCCTGAAGTCGATTCTTATCCAACACAAGATGATCCCTCTCCTCGCTCAACCCTACATAAAGAGAAAAGCAACACAACATGGTTCAAGATTCCAAACTACAGATATGTCAAAAACTTAAAGAAATAAATCAAAAGGATCACCTGAATGAGATCCACACGCCCTCTCAGCTCCCCACTTCGCATGCAGACTCTCCCCAGCCTTGACCATACGCATGGCAATTTCGAAAGGGTGCTCCCAGAGGTGGTCACGCTCTTGCACAGTGAAGCTAATTTCACCCTCCTCTGTATCCTCAGGAGAGGGGCGCCTGACAGGAAAAGGGCCGTCAGTAGGAGGAGAGCGCTGGGTACAACTTTTCTTGCGCTTGGACTGACTTTGGACCCCCAGGTTGGTAGAGCCAATTGGCGCCCCAGAGGGATCTTTAACAGCCCGGCTTGGCGCTCCTAGACTTAGACGAGGTCCCATGGAGGTACGGACAGGAGCTGACACTGCAGGAACTGGACTACTTGCCTCATCAGGTTCGAAACCTAAAGGCTTCCTCCTCCCGGCACAAGAAGCCAATTCATTGAAGGAAAGTGGAGCGGCCATCATATCTGCAAAACAACAATGAAACATGTCAGCAACAGAAGCAAAGAGTTAAAAGGAGAAAATAAAGGCACACCAATCCAAACAAGCAACCTAAGAGCTCAACAGCCTCGGGAATCGTTGAAGCCTTTGATGGTTCACCACACAAAATCTTTTGGGGCGTAGTGGACAAGCGACTGACAATCCTCCTGAGCATACTTAAAGTCCTCAGCTGGGAATCTGATAACTCAGACGGGAGGACGCGATAAGACCGAGAGGTGCGGTCAGCATCAGCATTACACCACCCAAAATGAAACTTATCTCGGACCAAACGCCCTTGTTCATCAAAAAAGCACATGCTATCCACAGTCTTCTGACTAGAGGGGACGAGGTAAAAATACTTAAACCTCCAGTCATGCTGATTATCCGAATACACTTGAAAGAAAGCACACTGGCCCGACATTTCATGCATACAAATTCGTAACGAGTGATGCCACCCGAAGACTCTCGACGACGCTGCACCTCGAAGATAGTCAAGAAGATCCTCAAGTTGCACCTCCTTTGTAAAGCTCTCATCACCAATTCGAAACACTTCACGAAGCACCACAAATTTGGGTGGAGCTGAGATGGGGCTATCTGGAGGTGATTTAAGATTTCCAGTTGAAACGGTGTAAAGATGGGAGAAACCCGCACCTTATAGATCACACTATGGAACATCATGAATTTCCGGTCATCAGGAGCCCTGCACACTCTATCATTGGGGTCAACCACCTCAACCCGCCAGTCGCCTCTCAATGAGTCTGGTAGGTAGCTGATAACTCTATTTTATATAGAGTTATTCATACAATTAAACTTGAGTTATTGCTTATTTTCAAGAACATTTATATATATTTATAGCTTATTTATCTATCTTCACAAAGCTAGGGATTGGAAATGCTAAACCTACCACATTGACACTATCTTTGGCAGATAGATCAATTGCATATCCAGAAGGAATTATTGAGGATATATTGGTGCAAGTTGACAAATTTGTGTTTCCTGCAGATTTTGTTATACTTGATTTCATTGCAGATGAAGAAGTGCCAGTCATACTAGGAAGACCATTCTTGGCAACAGGGAAAACACTGATAGATGTGCAAAGAGGAGAGCTAACCATGAGAGTGAATGATCAAGAAGTAAAATTTAATGTCTTGAATGCTTTGAAGTATCCTGCAGAGGAGAGTGAAGAGTGTTCATCAATCTCACTTGATCATTTGGTAGAGAAGCAGTTCCACAAGCAGTATGATCACCTTGCCAATGCACTAGCACCTGATGTTTCTACATTGCCTGCTGAGGAATTTATTGAAGAAAGCATATTGCCCAAGGAACAAGCTACACCTAAGGTATGGGCTAGAACTTATGAATCTCTTAATTTAGAAGACCCCAACCTTAAAGAAAATGTACCTTCTGTTGAACAACCTCCTAAGCTAGAATTGAAAGAACTACCTAAGCATTTAAAATATGTTTTTCTAGGTGAGAATGATACTCTTCCTGTAATCATAGCATCTGATCTATCTTTAGAACAAGAGCTTGATTTAATTAACACCTTGAGAAAACATAGAAAAGCTATAGGTTGGAAAATGTTTGATATTAAAGGGATTAGCCCCTCAACATGCATGCATAGGATAATTTTAGAAGAAAATTCTAAAAATAGCATAGAAGGGCAAAGAAGATTAAATCCCATAATGAAAGAGGTTGTTAAGAAGGAAATAATTAAATGGCTAGATGCTGGTATTATCTACCCTATTTCAGATAGTGCATGGGTTAGTCCTGTGCAATGTGTTCCTAAAAAGGGTGGAGTCACAGTTGTAGCCAATGAAAATAATGAATTAATCCCAACCAGGACTGTAACAGGGTGGAGAATCTGTATGGATTACAGAAAACTCAATAAGGCCACTAAGAAAGATCATTTCCCCTAACCCTTTATAGATCAAATGTTAGATAGGTTAGCAGGAAAGGAATTCTATTGTTTCTTAGATGGTTATTCAGGATACAATCAAATAGCAATTGAACCTAAGGATCAACAGAAAACCACCTTTACTTGTCCTTATGGCACTTTTTCCTTTAGAAGGATGCCTTTTGGACTTTGTAATGCTCCTACTACCTTTCAAAGATGCATGATGTCAATCTTTTCTGACTTCATTGAGCAATCAATGGAAGTCTTCATGGATGACTTTTTTGTTTTTGGAGAAACATTCTCATTGTGTCTTTCAAACTTAGACGAAATTCTTCAAAGGTGTGAAGACACTAACCTAGTGCTTAATTGGGAAAAATGTCATTTCATGGTAAAAGAAGGCATTGTGCTTGGTCATAAAATATCTAAAAAAGGTCTTGAAGTGGATAGGGCAAAGATAGAGGTAATTGAGAAACTACCACCTCCATCAACAATCAAAGGGATTAGAAGTTTTTTAGGTCATGCAGGATTCTATAGGAGATTTATCAAAGACTTTTCAAAAATTTCAAAACCATTGTGTATGCTTTTGCAACATGATGTGCCTTTTAATTTTGATGAATCTTGTGTAGAAGCTTTTCAAAAACTAAAAAAGGCCTTAGTCACAGCACCAGTTGTAGTCACTCCAGATTGGAGTAAGCCTTTTGAACTCATGTGTGATGCTAGTGACTTTGCAGTAGGAGCAGTCCTAGGGCAAAGATATAACAAAGTATTTCATTCTATC
This sequence comes from Astragalus membranaceus, assembly GCA_039519185.1. Lineage (NCBI taxonomy): Eukaryota > Viridiplantae > Streptophyta > Magnoliopsida > Fabales > Fabaceae > Astragalus > Astragalus membranaceus. The sequence continues at coordinate 76,966,075 of CM076850.1, read as the reverse complement.
TACTATGCTAGCAAAACACTAATTGAGGCTCAAATGAACTACACTGTGACAGAGAAAGAACTATTAGCAGTGGTTTTTGCTTTTGAAAAATTTAGATCATACTTGGTTGGCACCAAAGTAATTGTGTACACTGACCATTCTGCCATCAAGTATCTGATTTCTAAAAAAGATGCAAAACCTAGGCTAATAAGATGGGTTCTACTACTTCAAGAATTTGATCTTGAAATAAGAGATAAGAAAGGAGTAGAGAACCAAGTGGCTGATCATCTCTCTAGACTTGAAAGTAATAATGCAGGTACAATTGAAGAAATCAAGGAAAGTTTCCCTGATGAGAAATTACTAGCAATTACCATGAATACAGCCAGTGTTTCTGCACTCAGTGTGGCCACACCTCATGCTTCAACACCATGGTATGCAGACATAGTAAACTTCCTTGTAAGCAAAATTGTACCATGTGACATGAACTATCAACAGAAAAGAAGGTTCTTCCACATAGTAAAACAATACTATTGGGATGACCCTTACCTATTCAAGATATGTCCTGATCAAATCATGAGAAAGTGCATTCCTGAAGAAGAACAGCAAGCAGTGCTCCTGCATTGTCATGCTGCACCATATGGAGGTCACTTTGGAAGCCAAAGAACAGCAGCTAAGGTACTTCAATCAGGTTATTTCTTGCCTACTCTATTTAAAGATGCTTATTATATGGTCAAAACCTGTGATAAATGTCAAAGAAGTGGTAATATATCTAATAGACATGAAATGCCTAGGACTAATATTCTAGAAATAGAACTTTTTGATGTTTGGGGCATGGATTTCATGGGTCCTTTTCCACCTTCTTTTGGCAATGAATACATTTTAGTGGCTGTAGACTATGTGTCTAAATGGGTTGAGGCTGTAGCACTGCCAAATAATGATGCTAAATCTGTTAGCAAATTTCTCCAAAGAAATATTTTTTCAAGATTTGGCACTCCAAGAGCAATCATCAATGATGAAGGCTCACATTTTTGCAACAAACTTATTGAAAATCTTCTTGCAAAATATGGAGTGAAACATAAGATTGCTACTGCCTATCACCCACAAACAAGTGGACAAGCTGAACTTTCAAATAGGGAAATAAAAAGAATGCTTGAGAAAATGGTTGGACCAAATAGAAAAGATTGGTCCTTACACCTAGATGAAGCATTATGGGCATATAGGACTGCATTTAAAACTCCATTAGGAATGTCCCCCTATAAATTAGTTTATGGCAAGCCATGTCATCTCCCTGTTGAATTAGAGAACAAGTCATATTGGGCTATCAAAAAGTTGAATTT